>OY282483.1:18113821-19422148 GCA_958295575.1 Leucania comma
CAGTACGCTCACCTTTTTCTTTGCCCTTTTTCAAACCCACGCCTGGCTTCCTTTCAACATCAATTCAGTTGAACATTATCCAACATTCCTTCCTTCCGTTAATAACATAATTAGTTTAGGTAAGATGCGGAATACCAGACTGTTAAACAGTGAACATCGATCACGAAAGCAGTGAAAGTGGATGCCAAGTGATCGTATGAAAGTCGAGCTGTATCGTTTAGTGTGAAGTGTTTGGTGTTAATGTTTGTGGGTGTGGTTTTGACAGTTTGATAAAAAAAAATATATGTTTATGAAGATGTTTTATATTCGAATGCGGAGTTGAATAGATTTGGTAGTTATTTTAGTCAGGTTAGTTATTTTTTTACTACTTGTTGTTAACATAGAATATAAATAGATATCAAAGCTAATTTAAGATTTTTTTCTTGACTTCTTACGCATAAAAATGTCTGTAGACCAATCACTATTCAAAGGCTGGAAGATTTAGATAAAATTTGCGTATGCGGCCGCCTCCTATGCTAGCCATACTGCTTTGTAGAAGGAGTCCACTCGTCCTCGCTCCAGACCATGATGGTCTGTACCAAGGTCCGGTGCGAGAGATCGCTGTCGCCGATCACAAGGATACGGCGGAATTCTGCCTAAGCGGGGCACATCTCCACCGTATCCTCCGGGCGGTCCACACAATGGTGATACACGGGCGTTTCTTCCACACTAATCCGGTGCAGGAAATCCCTGAACTTGCCATGTCCGGTAAGAACTTGCATCATGTGGGAGGTGAGGACACCGTGAGGTCTTTCCAGTCATTCCTTAAAGAGGGAACTTACCGCCATAATTATGTCGTGCCTAATGGAGACAGTGTGAATCATAAATATATAGTGAACAAAGCATTTGTATCAGGTAGTGTGCTGTAGATTCTGCACCTACAAGAAAAAAAAGTGAGAATATATGAACTACGTCTGGTCTTTACATAAAATAGGAACTTTTCTTTTCAAAGCATAACGTGAGATAGATCGGAATTTCCCTCATTGCTAGTAATTTCTTCACAGATGCAGCGTGAAAGATTAGCAATCTTGGCGTTTATAATGATCTTTATATCACGCGAGGTATCTTAGCTCGCATAATTTTTTCCTAGTATTTTTGTAATTGACGATTAATTTATATTTTAATGGAAGATAAATCTTCTGGATTATTTGTACCATATTTTGTGTTTACATACTTATGCTCTCATAAAATATGTTATGATATATCGTCGTATAAATTATAGCTTCACGTAAGTAATATTTTGACAAAATACTTTTTTAACGTGGGAAATCATCTTATGACTACGGTCTACGGCGAAGCGAGAGGGAGTGTCTGACTTTTACTTACTAAAACCACACCTATGTCCCTTCAGTTACCCTTTACGTGTTATTTGATTAGATTTGGTTTTGAAACAATGGTGACGCGGCATTTAAAATAAAAAATCATACAAATGTCAGTGTTGAAAAGAAAAACTATAGCAAAACCGCGTAACTCAGTTGTACTCTTGTGTCAATAGTGCTTGATATTTATAAACACTGTTCTGGATATGTTTGTGGATCAATTGAAGGTCATAATGTCTGGATTTTTGTGAAATGGATGCATAATTGAGCTAAATAAATTAGTGTAATTGGTTTCTGCCGTTCTATTTAAAATTAAATAAATAAATAAACTACCAAATTTGTTGCTAATAAAAAAGCCAGGTCAAAAAAAATGGTAATTTAAAAAACTAAAAAACGACACCTCGCAAACTAAAATCCATCGAGCCGTTCAGGACACAGAGCGTGCCAAATATTTGAATTTGGCGCCAAACCTTCGCCATTTTGTTTTTTTTTTTATTTTGATATACCCAGTGTCACTCTCACAGTAAATACGAATCTAACGACACCTCTCAAGCTAAAATCCATCGAGCCGTTCAGACTGCAGAGCGTGCCAAACAATTATACATACATACATACATACAAACATACATACATACTCTCGAAAAACATAACCCTCCTTCTTTCGCAGTCGGGTAAAAACGGTTTTTAACAGTACGCACTTACAATCCGACCTGAAAATACTCGTCGAAGGTGTTCGAATTCCGATTTCAGACAGAAAAATGTTCCATGTATTTCCACCGATTGCAATTTTATTTAGATGTCCGAAGTGTCAAGCGTCCCGTGGGCTGTAGAAAGTGACAGACGGACAGCGATACGATGAGAAATTGTTTTTATTTTTTTTTATTTTTTGATATATATATAGATTTTTTGATGATATTTATTTTGCAAATAGGTTTTTTCAAAAACACTTTTAAACGTTTTTTTTTTTGTTTGTCAGTTTAAACTAGATGAGGCCAGTGTTTCCTAGCTGACTACCCTGAGAAGAAAAACCGAAATAAACTCAAGGGTCAAAGTCAAAATTTTTTGATGCCCAATAAGTTCTTTTTTTTTTTATAAATTTGTAAATATTACCTTTTAAGTTTTAAGTTATACCTAATTAAAATTTAAATTTTCATTAAATATGAATTTTTTTGCATTAAAGTAAAACATTTTGAATAATAAACATGCAAAATGTTGTGTACATTTTCAATCAAAAAAATAAATTCATATTGAAAGTTGCCAACCTACACAATTATATTAGTTACCACTTCGCTATACCATGCACGAATTTCCCGAATAACTCGTGCAAAAGTAGTTAGAGCTAATACATCAAAAACACATAAGAAAACTATTTTGCCGCCAACAAACGATTGCTCATAATTGCTCACGTACACTCTGTATTATTTTCCGCAACATTAAAGTGCCATCTGCTTTCGCTATGCTTTGAGATAAACATTCATGGTGTAATGGAGGAATGCTAAGATGCGGTGATAAGTAGATGGTTACAATGATGTCGTGTGTAAGATATGAATAATGAAGTATTGTCTGTTTTGATTTTCTTGAAATGTTTGAAAGTCGTGATGATTTTTAGGCCGCATTTCGTCAGTTCTATACACTCGATTTCAGGTCTCATAGTAAAAGTTGTTCGTTATCATGACTACAATCACGTGTTTAAGTATCGGTCACCAATTACCAGTCACCCTTATATATTACAACCGTAATGTAAGGTTGTACTGACATCATAATATTCGGTGTTGAGAAATTTCATCGAGCCACATACGGCTTGTATTCAAGTGATTTTCATCTCAAATTCAATATTGAGCCAATATCATGTACTAGGCTCGCATAACCACTGAAGCCATAAATGCAATTAACGCTACTAATAAGAACGTAACTCAATTCTGGCCATTACACCCGCTCGTTTCAAAGGTCAGCAAATGGCCCTTGACTAAACCACAATTTGACGCTACGAAGCCATACCAAGTTGAGTTTAATTGTGAGCTATAAATTCTGGATAGAAATAACTAGTATTTTGTGACACGTTATTTTATAGATGGATTAATAGATTTTGAAGTAACATTGCTACAATTAATCTTAGGTCCATGTTTGTTTGATACTCGTATTATACCATACGACTACTTTTTTAAGTGCGAAACCATCAAATTTCTTTACTTTGTGTCAGATTTTTAGAGTGTTTTTAATATCGTGTGGATATCATCACGCATGCGGAATTGTTCCGCAAGCGGTACTGCTACCAGATATCATGAAACATTTACTAAAATCGTTGAGATGTATCACCTACTGTATAAACTTCAAGTTGTATAAAACTAGTATCTGCCAAAAGTGGTCACCGTAGACGCGGGCTTGAGGACAGCGAGCTATGGGTAGCTCGCTGTCCGACCGTCCGGTAACCGACCTGACCGAGTCCAAGTCGTCGACGGCGCGTAATTTTCCTGTGCGCCTCAAGGAGCTGTCAGCAAACCATAGAGACCCAGCCTGCTAGCAGCAGGCAGGGTCGAATCCTACTGGGGCCAAGGGTCGGCTTCTAAAAGGAAGGTTAGGCCCCGGTGTGATAGGCAAAGAAAGAATGGAGAAGGTTTTTAGTCAGTAAGAGTCTGACACTATCTCCCGCTCCAAATGAAAGCAGTATTTGACGGTGCGTACTGCTGCCACACGCCTCAAGGAGTCGTCAGTAAACTGTACCCAGTGAATTTTGACCCAGCAGGGTCAAATCCACTGGGGAAATGTAACGATTTCTGGAAGCAAGTTCCGGCACCGGTATGTAGGGCTAAGAAGGAACGGGGTGTTTTTTTTAATCAGTAAAAGTCTGACACTATCTCCCGCTCCACTCAAGGGCGGAAGACATTGGATGATTTTAACCCAAAAAAAAAATGAAAATTTTTATATAATTATAATCTATGTTACTCAATGATGAAATAGCATTCTGTAGGCGTTTTCGACATTTATAATATATTAGTATTGCAACCTAATTTGCTGCTGATACAGTTATACAGTTGCTGCTGGTACAACATACAGTTTTGTAAAATACCACACTCCAACACACACCTAGTGCTTGATACCGGATGACAAAACCTATCAAGATAGTGCTATAAAATTGATAATGGTAACACTATTTTAATGGCTGTAAAAACGACTGTAATAATCATAACCATGGATTAATTATGTATCAAGAAATAAACTTTCTAATAAGCTAACAACGAGTCGTGGACAAATTAGACCCTAGCAGGAGGCGGGCTTCATGGCGCCATTCGACACAGTCATGGTTGACAAAACCATGTCATGCATACTTTTGGTCGACCGTGACTCCTTGGTTGTATATTCAAGTAATGGCCAGTTGTACTATAGCGTTAGTCTATTATCAACTGTTGAAGTACTGTTATCTGCTGTTATATTTGCTTTGGACATGGTGAGTCTATCATCAGCTGTCTGTGTCTATGAATTTAACCACCGGTCTATATTAATCTTGTCCTTATTTATGAAAGATTGTTTCTATTTTTTCATAACATGTGACTTTTTGTTTTTATTTGGAAATTAATCAACGTATGACTTCTCCCGTTCTTGAGTGTGCCTGATTTTTGCTGCTGACTAAACTTATGTGCCTTCATTTTTCCTTTTTAATTCGTAAATATATCTATTAAGTTTTATATAGAAATAGATTTAATTATTATTAATATTGTAATTTAAAGCTAATTTTGTTCAGAATAAATTATTTGTCCTTTGCGTTCTAGGTCTATATTAACTCTTTTGATCATTCTTGCAGCTTCATTTGTGACGTGGTTGCATTCGTTTTCTTAATGTTTATCAATTGAAATTTAACAACTTAGTTATTGCACATTATTTTACCATTACTGTCTACGATTGTCATTTGTTATAAATTTAATTATGGCTTTATATTGCAATTCAATGTAAAGGCATACCTGCTGGTGGTTCCTCACTTGTTTATAATAATTTTCCTTCATATTCTAAATACGTTTTGGGAACACATTCATTGTGTGTACAGCTAAGGAGTGGAATTCCCTGCCGGAATCTGTAATTAGTGATAGCTACAACGTTTTCTAAGTGAAGAGTGAATAAATTACTTCTAGGTAAGAGTGTACCATCGTTGACTACATCATCACTTACTATCAGTGTCATAGTGGTCAAGCGCAAACCTATCAATAATAATAGAAAATAGTCTCATTTTTACAAATGCAGGTGATATTTTAATCCAGCAAATATCTCAATACCTTACAACTTCTGAGTCTTGGTTAGGTTTAACACCAAAGCAAAACAAAGGGTTTACAATTCCAATGGATTTCAGATAAGACGTTTGCTTCAGTGCAGAGAAAGGAGTTGCTCAAAGCTTCGTGTCCCTTTGTCTCACGATCCCGTCTCTGCAATTGTATAGTTTCTAGAGCATTGATAGAAGTTGTATCATAAATCATGGAACGAGCGATTTGTCTGACTTTAAACGTAATAGTTGCATGGGTTTGATCAAGCTATTTCCTAGTATCGTGGAAACCATCCTTCCTTTCGTACATTTTGTAACCTTGCTGTACAATGATGATGATGCCATGCCATCTAGCCGATTTCGGCCACAGCGACCGCAATCTTTGGCTCCTCATGGTTGTTGTGAGCTCAGATGTGCTGCCCTGTCGTGTGCTCTCATGTGACTTGCATATCTAACTTTGGCCGAAAAACTCCGAGCACAAAGCGGACATGTCAGAACAACATTAACAACATTATAAAATATAGTAGCTGGTGGTCTAGCCTTGAGGTCGTCGCGTTTCTGGTCTAATTCCAACCTCCTTTTATTTTCAAAGGCCTGTACGTGCCGCTGTACACAACGTCTCCACTCAGGCCGATCTTGTGCCTGGGTCTCCCAAGTCGAGGGGTCAACTTCGAGGTGTACAATAAAGTGTATATAAACCATTTTTAAGTAAAAGCTTCTGTAGTGTCTATACTCCATTCCCGATAAAATTAACATTTGAAAAACCCTTTTTACTGTCTTTTCAACCGATTTTGACTTCTATTTTAGTAAAAATAAGGATGGTATTAAAAGCAAAATTAACTGTTTCTTCTAAAACTAGTAGAAAGGTAAGCTTTATTCTACCTTTCTACTAGTTTTTTGCCACAGCACCCAATCTATTTGCTTAAAGTTAATGTTACCAGTGCCTGGAACTTCGATACCGCCATCAGTCCTCAATTTTTTCAATCTAACTTACCTGTAAATAAAGAAAAAATCAACTATTAGTTAAAAATACTTATCAAGCGTCCTGCAGCCGATAGTCTGATTTATATTGACAAATTCCGGAGCATATATATAAGACATTAGCAGTAGTATTATTACAGCATTAATGTTTTTTAATTATCTATTTGTACCAATAGTTTGAGTATATTCGTGTATTTCATTTATTCATTTGAGAATAATATTTAAAGTTTGTTTGTATTTCTATTCTTTGTTTTCGCTATTTTTTTTTCTCTTTACAATTACTTTTCTCTGCATCATCCAAAGATTTACTGATAGAGAATACCTAACACGACATTCTACGTGGGTGGTTTACCCTACATGCGCGAAGTTGCTGCTTTAGGCGTCATCATTATCATTATCATCATCACTTCAGCCCAAAGACGTTCACTGTTGTGGCTTCCCCCGAAATTCACCACAATAAACGGTCCTGTGGGTCTCCCATTTATCAGATTCCCGCTTAAAGCGTCATTTATACAAAAAAGTCACCGAACCACAGTTCACAAGAAAACATTTCATCTCCACACTGCACCTACGTGCGTTTGGTCACGTAAGCCTCCATATTAGAGTATCTACTGGTTGTTATATGTGCACCGCATCACTTCACGATAGCTTTGTGATGAAGAACGAACCTCGATAAGGCATTGAATTCACCGCTCCACCTTTATGTGCATTATTTATAAATATACAACATTAATAAATTAGTATTTACGAAACCTGAAACACGTGTTTAGTATTATTATGTAAAGAATCTATGTACATACAAAATTTCGTAACAGTCATGAAAAATCACAAAGTTATAAGCCTGTAAGTTATGTTACCTGGTTGTCCGCAAAAATACATGGTCATCGGGCCAACCGGGTGACTTAGTGCTCGATTACGGAGACGCGGCGCGTTGCACGGTGCGTCGGGCGGTCCGTCTCACATTGCCGTATGTTTGTGTTTGCGCGAGCGATGACGCGGCCCGCTGCTGCAATGTACGACGAAACGCCCAACGCGCCGCGTCTCCGTAAACACGACCTGAGGGGTTGTTTTGCTCCCGCACTCAGCTGTGCGCTGGCACCTAAGCCCACCATGACCTGTGTCGTTAGTATTGGTGGTGTCCAACTTGGGACCTTATTTAAATATTTTTGGAAATAAATATAACATGGTGTAAAAATTATTACAAACAATTCAGTTACTGATTTTGAACAAACTACTACTCTCCTGTCGCAGGTCTGCTGGAAGAAATTTCACTTGAAATAAGCAGTACCTTTGTGCTCGTCTATCTGTGTTTGTTATTTTCTTTTTTAAGTGTTTGTGTGTACATAAATGAATAAATAAATAAATAAACTACGAGTACGAGTATATTCAGGTTTTGCATATACTAAAAATAATGCACAGTATTCCTTTGATGACTGTCATAAATGCTGAATTTCAAATTAATGACATTATTTTAAAGGCTTTGTACTGATGGAGACATATATTGCTGACTATAACACGTCCCTTAGCCCATTATTAACGGGATGGGACCGCCATAAACTTATCTTGACGATCGGTTTCCGAGTACTGACATTCTGCAGATAAGTGTAGGTATCATTGACAAAACACGAAAATGGGTAACGCAGGGTTGAGAGTAATCGTGTGGATATTTCTTTATAGAGCTGGTATAGATGAGTTTTATTGGTCTTAAAACTTTATATAAACGAAGAAAACGTATACGAAATTGTGAAAATGTGAAAAATGTTACAGTTGGAAATTTTACTGACTTGTCTTTAAAAAAAGTCTTAGTACCACATTGATGTGTTAATAAAGACCCTTTTTGTAAGAAGTCATAAAAATAATAATTTATTAATTTCTCGCTACAACATCACAAAAAACAGAGTAATAACAAATACACTAACTTTATCAATCATAATTGTGGGAGACTGGCGCCTAAACTAGACTCAAAGTCTATATCTCCGCCATTTACTTCTGCGTAAAAACTTACTATTAGAAATGTACTCGGACACTGATCACATAAAATACGATATTAGGGTAGTAAGAATTAATTTCTCGTTAAGGAATGTCAGATTTTTTCTAATTAAAACTCGCCTGTGTTCCTTCAGTAGGTGTGTTCCACAGAATTCTAGGAAAGGTCTTAAGGAAAATCTTTGGCCTTGAAAGAAAACGCACGAAAATTATACCAAACAATAAAAAAAAAATCAAACAAAAATCTTTATATTCACAATAATTAATAAATAATTTATAATAAACGAATAATTTTACTATTTACATCAACCATTTTCAGGCGAGATATAAAATGTTAATCAAAACAGAATCGACGTCCACACCAGGCAAAAACAATTGAAACAAACAATTACTTGAACGCGAAAGTGCAATGTACTGCAAAATAAAAAACCGTCTTGATGATCATCAGTCGCTGTCTGTTAAGCCACGTACAGACAACATGAGAGTGGCAGCGAATGGCTGCTATGTGTGCTTTAAAAAAGTTCACAAGTTGGACACCACCGAGACTAACCCCCAATTTCTGATTTAAGAATTTGAAGTTGAGAATTACTCAAACTCTACTTTAGCCTGTAAACCAGTCAAAATTTGGCATTTAAGTATGGTTTGAGACGTTCTTAACTCAAAATACTCAATTCAGAAACCCGCTCTTAGAACAAGAATGGTACAGGCAGATCATAACGGGTATTAAGAGCCAGCGCACAGCTGGGTGCCGGAGCAAAACAACTCCTCAGTGGCCCGGATGGCCCGGTGACCATGTGTAGACAACCAGGCAACAAAACAAATTTATAACTTCGTGATTTTTCATGATACAGTTATGAAATTTTGTACATAGATTCTTTACATAATAAATACTAGGTCTATGTTTTGGGTGTCGCATGTATTAAAAATAAGGTTGTATAGGTAATTCCACTTCATTTTCAGATTATTTATGGTGGTTTGGAGTTCCCACTGAGCACACTTCGCTAAAACGAATTTGATTAGTGATTCGTCGAACCTCTCACGGTAGTTGCTTCACGCTGTGAGTACACGACCTTATCCGTTCGATGATATGACGTGATATCAAGACTTTCACTGTTTTAACTGAAATTGAAGAAGTTGGTTCGTAATGAGTTCGACGTCTTTATGATTAATGGTAGATGTAATAATTACTAGAGTTCTCATAGTCTTGAGTATGATTACGTTCTAGACCATCTGGGGTTTTAATATAACTTTTGTAATCATGCAGGGGTGTCGTTGTGATTAAAGTTGAAAACGAAATGAGAGTTTTTGCTTGAAAATATTTATAAGAAGGTGTATGAGTATATTGTAGATAGCGGTCCATTATGTAGTCTTTTTAAGTCTTTACCTGCGAAATTGCCGTTTTTTAAAACAGCTTTGAGGTGTTATTAGACCGGGTGCTAGAGGGAGTTGTGTGTGCAAAATTTGAGGACCGCAGTCTGTGAATAGTTTCGGAGTCAGGAAAATATGCAGATTATGATTCTGGATGTTGCCAAGAGGTTTAGTGGTCCATTTCTTTACACGCCACACCTGAGATAACAAGTAAATGGACCGAACAAATGATTTGGAAACAAATTCTTTAGCGCCTGCACTATGTACATATCTTTGGTTTGACTTGGAATTATTTTAAGTTCAAATAAACTTTATATAGGCACATTATTCTTTTTTCGAAATTAGGTTTTTACTGGTTTATTTGCGTTTTGTATTTTCTGTAATATCGCAGTACTTATATTGCCTGAGCAGTGCCGCTAGTTCAAATTTTACGGTGTGCATGTAGTCGTGTCAATGGAGAACTTTAATTTTTTATTACTACCGCGATGGGTGAACTCACAGAGAGCCGCAATGAAGCACTTTTGTATGGGACCTCGCGAGCAACCAACCGCTTAATACAGTTTCGGCCCTTAGACACGTTAGGTAAATTAGTTACACTGGCATCCTATTACTAGACAGTACGAGTACTTCACGCCGGAACAGCTTCTCAAACATTATCAAGCGCAAGTTCGATCGTGTATGGAGTACTACTCTCATCTTAAGGACGGATCTGCCCGATACCAGCTTGATGAACTTGAGACAATTGAGAGGCGAGGCAGGAGGATCATTGGCAATAATGCACTTGTCGAGTCGAGGCTGCAATGTCTTGAACATCAACGCTGAGTTGTTAGCTTGTCGGGTTTTCTACCGGTTGCATTCATTGTGCGTATAGCTAAGGAAAAGTTAAATTAAGCTAAATTTGTTGCCAGAGTCTGTGTTTCCTGATGGCCACTTGGGAATCTTTAAGTCAAAAATGAAAAGGTTACTTCTAAGTGAGCGCGAGGTGAGATTGCGGTCAAGCGTGAACCTATCAACAATAAAAAACAAACTAATCCTCGGCCTTCCGTCCGTCCTTCTTTCAGTCTATCAGCGGTCTATATCTCAGGAATCATAATAGTTAGAAAGCTGTTATGCTCAAAATGTGTCTCTTTTTATTGTTGCTATAAAAGCAACAGATAAAAATAAAAGGGTATCCAAGTAACGTTTTATAAGAAGCCTTTATGTGTGAATCCGACTCGCAATAGCCGGCCTTTTTTCGGACAGTTTATATTTATAGTAGTTACACTAAACCTTAAGTAGTCTAGATAAAAATCAATTGCCGTTCCTTAGTCTCGCTAAAACTCAATAATAGTTTGAGCATTATTTTTTGTTTTGTTAGCAATAAAAAAAAAAAACTGAATAAATTTTAATTTGCTATGATGAGAAGAACTAATTTCACATAGGTACAACCGCAAGCTGCAATTAGTTTGTTTAAAATTATAATTTTTAATCTTAATTATTGTGCATGAATACATTTACGCAGTGGTATTTTTGTTCAAAGCAATATATAGATATTCTCCGTAAAACAGAATAATTTAAATAATAAATAAAAGCGTAATAGCAGTCATAGCCATAGTTAGTTTGAATGGGAGCCCCGGGTTCCTGGAACGAAGGCAAAGAAGGAGAGGTGTGGTCGTAGTCAATAAAGCGCTATCCACACATTTCCGAGTCAGGGCTATCCGTGTTCCGAGTTGTTCGTTTCAGTGTTCCCGTCAGGGACGTGCCATCTGTCACCCGTGTTCACACATATATCTGGGAAATCGGTATCAGTGTAAAAATGTTTGAACTTACCATCACACTTTAACTCTTTTCCTGTATTATCCCAAATTATATATAACTAAATAGCTGTTCGTTAGTCTCGCTAAAACTTGAGATCGGCTCGACCGATTTGGCCAACTTTGGTCTTGAAATATTTGTGAAACTCCAAGGAAGGTTTAAACAGAGAAAAAATTTAGAAAATTCACGAAAAACAAATCCGTTGTCACAATATTAGGCGGTACAACGTTTGCCGGGTCAGCTAGTATGTCTAATTAATGTTAGTACGATCATATTTGTTGTGAAAATAAAACTGGAATGAACACATTATTTTAGTTTGTTGTGTAACACAGTATTTCAACAATTGTGTTTTAATTAATACATAAATATTTTCAGCAAAAGCAATCGCTAATTAAATTACACAATTATTATTTGTTCATTTGCAAACGTTTGTATTACAATTAAACAAAAACATTATTGGCTACATGTTTGAATGTAAATATTACAATGATTATATTTTGCACTTTCAGTGAAACATTATTTATATAGGATTTAATGCAACAAGGCATTCTCTAAAAGGCAATCTTTGGGTTAAAAAACAACACGGTGGTAGGAGTGCACAATAAACAAATAATTAGATATGTCAAATAATAAAGCAAGAGAGTAGATAGTAGTAGTTATACAATTATCTATACAATATTTTTTAACTAATTTAATTTATTCGTAAAACACAGGATTGGTCTTCGGACATAGCAAAGCTGGGCTGTGGCAGGCCACGAAAGAGATGGTGGGACGATCTGGATGTCTTCCTTAAGAATTGGAATGAGAAAGCAAGGAACCGTGATTTTTAGAAAGAATGGAAGGAGGCCTTTGCCCAGCTGTGGCACAATACAGGCTAGCTATAATTATAATAGTAATTTATAGCCAAAAGCTTCGACGACCATCTGTCGAAGCTGTCGTTGCGCGGTTGGATCAAGGGCCTGATAAAAAAGGCAGTACCCCTCGATACGGCTCGCATTGTGAGAAGTTTCCTGTCTCTGGAGCCTTAACCACCGGTAGCTTAGACCCTGCTGTTGACACTATTAACTATTTTATTAACTAACTATTGTACTATTACAGCTATTTTTAAATATATATATTTTTTTAAGAAATATTTAAAAATGTTAATTTTATGTTCAGGAAATAATAATTTTATTCTGTTTTTAGTATTTTTTGTTATAGCGGCAACAGAAATACATCATCTGTGAAAATCTCGACTGTCGAGCTATCACGGTTCATTATGCACAGCCGGGTGACAAACAGACGGACAGTTGAGTCTTCGTAATAGGGTCCTGTTTTTACCCTTCGGGTACAGAACCTTAAAAAGTACTTATATCTACACAACCTTATTTTTAGTATAAGCAAAACCTGAAGCACGCGTCTAGTATTTTTATGTAAAGAATCTATGTACAAAATATCAAAACTGTGTCGTGAAATATCACAAAGTTATAAGCTTGTTATGTTACCCCCGCATGAATACAATTCTGCGGCCTACCCAAATGTCCTTTCCTTGGTATTGTTCATCAAGTCGTTGAACTCCTTAGTAGTCCTCAGTTGAGCTTTGCGAATAATGACAAATGCTTTCCATTGACTGGACAGGTCCACTGAAATCTATATGGTTATTTCTTCAAAAGACCATTTCAGACAAAGCATGGTCCTCATATGATTTGACCAATACATATTTACTGTATGGACTAAGAGACCCTGACCCCTGAGTTTATTTCGGTGTTTCTTCTCAAGGTAGTCTGCTAGGAAACACCGGCCTTATCTAGTTTAAACGGATGGAAAATAAATTGACGTGTAAAAGGGTTTTTAAAACCTACTTGCAAAATAAATATCATTTATCACATAGTCACCGGAACATCCGGGCGACTGACGGGTTGTTTTTGCTCTCGCAATCAGCTGTACGCTGGTGCCTAATGCCCGCGATAACCTGTCATGACCAGTGTTGTACTTTGTATCAGCGGTGTCCAATTTGTGACCATTTTCAAAAAAAAAAGTAACATGGCGTAAAAACTATTGGAATCGATTCAGTTACTGATTCTGAACAAACTATATTCAGGTTCGCATATACTAAAAATAATGCTGTATTTCTTTTACCGATATCACTCACAATCGTCACAAAAACACACCTTTCCTAAAACTACCTGACCAAACCATTGAACTTCGACCGAAATAAAAAAAGTGGGACACGTACAACACAAAGTGTCGTTCACAGGGGATCCCTCCGAATTCGAGCCGTGTCTGAACATATCGGAGTTTTATTACTAAAGGAAAGGAACAAAGGGAAAGACATGGTGTCATTTAGAAATTTGGAAGATTTCATCAAAGAGCGACAGCTGTTCAATGAGTTATGGGATCAGGGGCTTATTTATTTACGTAATTGTGTTTACATCATAAAAAAAATACTCTTGATCAGTGTCGTTACGGAATTTGCTTGTTGAGAACGAAGCTTTTTATGGTAGGTAAAATCATTGAATGACAAGTCCCGCCCCTGGGTAGGGCGGGAGATAGTATCAGACTCTTACCGTCTAAAAACCTACCCTGTTCCATTCAGTGCCTTCGATCCAGGGCCACGGCGTTTATTTTTACGAAACCCTTGGTAGAACGAAGCTGCGGGTGTCATTTTGCCAATTATCAATGTTCTTTTATAACCATGTTAAAAAAAGAAAGACAGCTGTGGTGGGCGAGTGGTAACAGCCCCGACTTACGAGTTGTAGGTCGCGGGTACCCAGCCAGGCGCATTACTTTGTATAATTTATTTCACTATCAATGCTCTCAAAACGGTGATGGAAAACATCGTGAGGAAACCGGCATGTCCTAGAATATTTCGAAGACAAGTTATATTCACCAACCCGCACTGGGCCCGCGTGGTGGATTACGGCCCCATTCTCTCTCCTAGAGAGGAGGCTTGAGTCCCAGCAGTGGCAACATTATAAGGCTGATGCTATGCTATGCTAAAAAAATACTAGATTCTCAACTTGGTTGTGTGTTTTTTTTTATTATCCGGTGTCAGCGGCTTCACTTGCGTGAAAGTAGCGCCTTTCATACGAACCGAAATATCAAAATTACATAAAAAAAATTGTCTTTATAATATTGAGGTAATTATTAATAATTCTGCTATCTAAATAGAAGGCGAAATAAAAATTCCCACACATTTCATCCTCTACATATTCAAATTATATGAAATGTTTCATCTACATTCTGTTTTCACTGCGATATAGACCTTGTCACATCAATGTCACTCACGGTGATGAACGATCGACACTTGGCAAGCAAGTTTACATGACATCAATAAATCTTGTCCCAAGTAAGCATAACAGATGATAAGTACTGTCAACTCGTCAAGATATTGCAGACTTCAATCATCGGTAAGCATTTGATAAGTAAATCTGACAGCGATACATGTTATACAATGTCACAACAAAAATATAGAACTATTTTCATTTTTTTTCTTTTACATCAGGGAAGTATGTGACCAAAAGAGGTGGTAAGTGTGAGAAAGAGGTAATTCGTGTGAGGATTGCCTCTTCCCCTCTCTGGCCCGTTTGGCCAAAGGATCACCTTGTCGGTAGACGCTGCATTGGAAGGCCTCCTACAGGGTGGACCAATGACCTCGTAAAGGCTACGGGAATCCGATGGATGCGAGACACACAGGACCGTTCGTTGTAGCGACATTTAGGGAGGCCTAAGTCTAACAGTGGACGTCTTTGGGCTGAAATGATAATGATGATCACCTTGTTGTTGGGACGATCGGTGGTGGTGATGACGCAAGGGAACTTCGAAAATAACCCTTTCCATTGCCTTTTGGCACAAGCCACATGCGCTGGTCATTGACTTTCGTCTTGAGACTGTATTCAAACTGAATGCAACTGAATTCCAGTATTTTATATGTAGCGAGCGCCTATTTGACTTCCACAAAACTGTTTCTTAAGAGCGATCAACCCGAGGTACATTTTCATATAACCGCTCTTTCGTGATTGTGATGTTATAATGCATCTTTTTTCAGAATGATATTTTGTCTACACAGATATCTTGTGGAGATTATCTAGGCTTCTATAGAAATCAAATCACAATTTTTTGTAAAACTAATGCAATAAAGACTACTAAAAATCTGCTATTTTGCGTGAGTTTTGAGAATTTAATCAAGATTTTAAATGATGATAATTTTGTTCAAAAACTTTGAAGGGTTTTAAAAAAGACACTTATTTTTTGGAAAAAGTTTTGTGAAATATTCGAGTAAATCACGGAATTACTGAATGCTTTACCTCTCTTTTTTCGCGTTCCCTCTCCATCAAACATCGCGTTGGATTGCTTTAGCTGAAACAACAAGCTTATAAACCTTGCTCAACGGAAGGGCCACCTTAACATCGTTCTTAGAAAGTGTTAATACATAAAATCGCATTATTACAGACCAGAAATAAGAAATGGGAATCAAAACCAATCAAGAAAAATATAAAAGAGACAGGCATCAATGCTGCCAATTCCATTTTCTATGTGGATAGACGTTTGTTGGTTGTAGCAAACAAAGTACTAAAAGATAAATAACTTCAAATAATTGAACAAGTTCACTGCGCAGTTAAAGTCGATTCAATAGTGGCATAAGACGCTTCGGTAGACGGCGACTTATATTGTCAATCTGACTTGAAAATTGTAATGGAAGATCGATTGAAACTGTACGTGGCTATAGTAGACCTGAGAGGGGCTCTAAAGGTTTTAGTGATAATAGCAAAATTTGAATTTTAGGTTCTACCAATCGCTCGCGTAGTAGTTCAGTGTGCATACTTTATTTAGTAATAAACAGGCAAAACTTGGGTGGTAAGGTGGACCGATGACCTGGTAAAGGTTGCGGGAATCCGGTGGATGCAAGACGCATAAGACCGTCCATTGTGGCACACTGGGACACTTGGGGGAGGCCTATCTCCAACAGTGGATGTCTTTCGGCTGAAATGATGATGATGAGGCAAAAATTTGTTATTTTTTCTCGCTTAAATGACTGAATGAATTTCTATAAACTTGGTACATGGCAGTGTAAGGCGTAGTTAACTATTATTTTGTAATCAAATTACAATTACGATTAAAAGTAGTTACCTACGTGTAGTTTGATTACATGTAGTTATGATTACATGTAATTTAACTACAGTAATCAAACTACGTGAAGTAATTGTTAATTTGATTGTTTTAATCGAGTAGTTATAATTTTTTATTTTTACCCAGCGGTTGGTTATATGGCCAATTTTAATAAAAAAAAATATTGTTGATATGTTCGCACTTGACTGCTATCTCACATGATGGAAAGCAACGATGCGGTCGACGACAGAGCGCGCTTTTTAATTTATTTCTTTATTTAAAATTAATATAATACTTTATGTAACACAAGGGTACACAGGCGGACTTAATGCCTTAGGCATTCTCTACCAGTCAACCAAGGGTGGTGAAGAGATAACATGGCAAGTGCATAAAAAATAAGATTATTAAGAAAACAAGGGTTCAAATATATACATAAACATATAAATACATTTATATGAAGTGAAATAAAGGAGTTTATGAGACGACTTCGCTAACTCTGAAGTACAAAAATAGTAGAACTTCACCTTTAGGTTGCGTCGCAATCCATAAGTTTATCCGTGTGGGAGATAGACGTATTGAATCTATCTGTGAAATTACGTCAAACGGACGTGTTTCATATCAGTTGGAACGATCGCACGTGCCTTTGGAGCATGGAGGACGAGGATTCTACGCCCTTTTTATTTCTTTACAAGCTGGAAAATATACTCCTACCACTTTGGGTAGAGTAAGAGGGTATTCAATTTTTATAAACTTATACCTACCCATGTTCATTCAGTTATTCAGTTATATAGTTACTCGAATGTTTTACAAAACTGTTTTTTATTTATTTGGTAATATATAAACTAATGATTTAAATAGGAAATGGGTGTAAATATTGTGATGAATGATAATATATGAAGAGTGCAATTTAACGCAAAATAACAGATTTTTAGAGGACTTTACTGTGTTTACAAAAACCTAAATAATTACCACAAGATAACTGTGTTCCCAAAATATCTAGAGAAATATGTGTAATAACGTCATATTCACGTAAGAGCGGTTTTTTTTTATTATTGATAAGTTCGCGCTTGACCGCTATCTCACCTGAAAGAAAACGATGATACGGTCGCCGATAGAGCGCGCTTACCTAGAAGAAACCTATGCACTCTTGACTTAAAGATTCCCGGGTTGTAAACACAGACTCCGGCAGGGAATTCCACTCCTTAGTTGTACGCATAATGAAAGTGTTCCCAAAACGCTTTGTGCGTATAGGTGGGATGTCCACCATGTACCAGTGGCGCAACGCCGTACGTCTGGTAGTCCGATGATGGAACGGGCTAGGCGGAATTAGGCTATGCAATTCCGACGCACACTCCCCGGTTGTATGGTAATGTATACCAGGTTGGTCAGTTGGTCACCCTTAACTCTTTCATACAATCCCACTAAAGTCGTTAAAATATACAAACTACTACCTTTTTAATTATAATCTCCACGAACACTAGTAGGATTATAATTATAATCTCCACGATGAACCAAAAAGATTACTTCAATGATGACAATATAATTTTAAACTATACTCAGACGAAAAAAAAAAAAAACGAAAGAGCGTCAGGAAATGATACTATTTTAAATGGCAGTACACTTTCTAGTAATGTCAGTGAAGAATTGAGGTGTAAAAACTGGATCACATCATGATGATAGAAATTGTGAAGTAGTAGATGTATATACTTAGAATCAGTGATTTTGATCATTTTCTGTATTTTGATTTTAGTTTTGGAGATTAGAAAAAATACCTTTGATATAATTTCAGTAATTATAAGTTAACACTCATCGAAAGTTATAGGTTGTCCTTAATTTAATTTCGTAAAAAATAAAAAAGTTTTTAGGGAAACAAATCAAAAAATGGTGTTTCATCTTTCAGAGCCACTACTTAATTAAACTCAGGCTCATCTCTCTAAGTTTGTATTGTTTTGGTAAAATTATGTACTAAGATAAAAGAATGCATTCATTTTTTTAAATTTATTTTATTTTGGGAGGCTTTTCAACGCTGCGTCTTCAGCTGCGCGGTTTTTTTTTTTGATATTAGGTAAAACATCCAATGACAGATCCCGCCCTTGGGCGAAGCGGGAAATAGTGTCAGACTTACTGACTAAAAACCTACCCCATTCCTTAGTTGCCTTTCGTGCCGGGGCCGGCCTTCCATTCAGAAGCTGACCCATGACCCAAGCAGGCTTTGACCCTGCCTACCTGCAGCTAGCGGGCTGGGCCTCTACGGTTCGCTGACAGCTCCTTGAGGCGCGCGGGAACAGTACGCGCCGTCGACGACTTAGGCTCGGTCCGGTCGGTTACCAGACGATCGGACAGCGTGCTACACATTGCACGCTGTCCGCAAGCCCGCGTTTGCTGCACGGTCACCATTCCAGAATCTTCCGGCCCCATTGACAATTTAATTTGGCGATACATCGGGCTATGTGAGTATCTTCGTTCTCCTGCGGCTCATCTTCATTTTCTCAATTCTCAATGCTTTATTGCGTACCATAATGTATACATAGTTGGTAGAGAATTAGATAACAGTCACAATTATGGACCCTGTCAGGCACAGCATAGATGAATGAATGATGATGAATATCATACATGCGTAAATTAATTTGAGTTTAAAAAAAGTACTCTTTTTAAATTTTCTCTTTACAAATCGATAGTGTTTCATGTACCGAATCGACCCTCCGCGGGATTAAAACGACCAAAATTTTTTGGTGTACTTCACTTTTTATACCTACGCTTGAAGATCGCTAGTAAACTTACTCTGTGATCTAGCACTGGTTTAGCACGGTTTAGTCACATACAAGATATCGTGTCCGTGAGCGGTGTCTATGTGTGCGTTGCTCGTGTGCGCGTTGTATGTAGATTTTTTTTGTGTACCATCTCTCCCCTCACCCCAATACATACTTATCTTGAAACTACCCACATCATTATAGTCCCACCACATCTGACCCAAATCTGTTACACTAACGTTTGCATAGCCTAACTTAACATAACATGATTAGTCTGTACTAAACCTTCATTCTTGGATGTCTAGATTATTGTATGACCTTAGTTTTGGGTAAAGGCATAGGGCATCAATAGATAAGACTTTGGCCTAAAGTTGTACACTAGTAAAGAGGCTTAGGATTAACTTTGACAGTTAGTAGCAATGATAATTATGGCATTTAACCAGTTATATGTGATTTAGTTTGTGATTGTCTTAATGTTTTATAATATAAATCAAAGAAGATGAGACAGGCTCCATACTTTTTGGGCCTTTTCTGAAAGTGCTGTGCAACAAAAAAAGTACGTATGGATAGAACTAACCATTTGGAGCAATAATTGATAATAATTATGGAACAAAAATTGTTGTGGGTGATCCAACAATTTTTGTTTCTCAGCCAAGTCATATATACCTACGTTCTATGGTTTATCATTTAAATACTTTGATTAGCATAGCATAGCTTCAGCCTTATAATGTTCCCACTGCTGGGACTTAGGCCTCCTCTCTCTAGGAGAGGGAATGGGCCGTGATCCACCACGCGGGCCCAATGCGTGTTGGTAGATGACACATGTCTTCGAATTTTTAGTTCTAGGACATGTAGGTTTCCTCATGATGTTTTCTTTAACCGTTTTGAGAGTAGTGATGATTAATAAAATTACACAAAGTAATGCACCATACATACAATAAATTGATTGATTACTGAAATTACAGAAAAACAGTGGATACATCTAGTGAGTTATTTCAAAATTATAGAACAATCATTTGTACAACCTACGAAAACACATAAGCATTTACTAAATCTAACAATTCGTCAAAAACTAAAACTAGGATTAAATCAAGAGGCGTAGCCAATAATATAATACTCATCGATAAATGTATTACAATCACGAATCCACTTAAGTATTAATTCGATATTCCATGAACACCCAAAAGATTATTAATTTGATATTGCTAGTAAGCCATTCTGTTTGACTGTCATTAATCAGACAATCTGTTAATTATTGCACGATTATAATAAAACGATCTTATTATTAAAAAAGTAACGTAAAGTAAATTTTATATAAAAACCCAACTTTAATTAAAAAGAAGAAAAGTAAAAACACATTAATGTTGATAATAGAAAGTTCCCGAAGAAGGACGAGACTAAGGTAGTATCGTAAGAAAACCGGTGCCAAGTGGGCCACAGTACGAATACTTCCGTGACCACACCGACAGATTCGCGAAGCGAAGGCCATATGGCAAAACTTGTAAAGATTTAGACGATATGCCATATTTATAATTGAATGAAGACTTAGAAGCAGGTATAAATGATATTTAATTTGCAAATAGGTTGCCTATATTTGACGATTACATGTTTGCACAAAGTGACTTTGACCCCTAAGTTAAGGGTAGTGAGCTAGGAAACACCGGCCTCATCTAGTTTAAATTGACGTGTAAGTATTTTTTTAATCTATTTCCAAAATAAATATCGTTTAACGTGGCAATACTGCCAGTGTTCTGGGTACTTTTCCCAAGGATATCGATGTTGATGAATTTTTTCTTGGCCAAAAAGTTCTTTTTCTATCCTTTTGTACATATTATTATTTTTAGTTTGTATGTATTCCTATTTTAAAACAAAAAGATACTACCAATACCCTCAATCCAATCAACTACATTATCATTTCAATAATATACATACTTTAGTTCCCTAACGGTTACAAATTCTTCTCATCTTAAATCTGTGTTAACTGTCTAAATAACATCTTGTCTAGTCATTTAAAAAGAATCGATTTCATTTGATATTTGAGACAGAGAAAACGGTGAGTGAAATTTCTTTGAACAGTCATCCCAACAAGGAAAGTGATATGACTAAAGTAGGTTCGTCCAGTATAGTCATGACTTAGTCATTAATTCCACCGTGAGATGTTTAATCTTAGTTTTTGAGGTTACTGGGTAAACTACGCATAAAATTATAAAGAAGAAATTATGTAAGTAAAGTCTACATACATAATTACCGTAAGTAACATTAATTCAAGTTTACGCGTGTTTTATTTCTCACGTTGATATTATGAATAAGCAACTTTGAATGTATCTGTGGTTGTGTGTTTGCTATTTTTTCGCGTTTGGATGGATGAACACAATTAGATGAAATTTACCACATCCTGGAATTAGGATAAAGAATAATCATACTTTTTTATTCCAGTAGTTTTTTCTTTGTAATAATTTTCTATTTTGACGCTAACGAATTTGCTCACAGATGCCAGCAAATCATTTTGAAAGTCTAAATTATTAAAAGCTATTTCTAGATAATTATGCTTTTACAACTATTCCTTGCAAATCTATGCGTTGGTTCGATCTTATTTTCTATCCCTTTTATAGCTCCTTGTGTTAATCATCTTGTAATATCCCCAACCTTTTTGCAATTCGTATACGAATTTCTTACTTGTTTTGCATATACGGTCTGGCACACTTTTGATAAAGTACTTTATTGTACATTCCTTATGGACACTTTTTGGCATTCTTTTCGATCTCACCGTTGGGTTTTACCAAATGATATTGTTTCGTGTTTTTAGGCTTTTCACCATTTACGTTGATATTCTTTTCTTATTTAGGTAAGAAAGATTAATTTATAGACTGAATGGTATTTCAAAATAAATCTTGTGAAAGACCATTTTCTTTCTCTCTAATGCTATGAACTGGTTCTAGCAAAATAATTTCTTTCTTCACTAACTCACTTTTATTCTTTTATAATTATGTGTATATTCATTATATTTAAGTCAATATAAAAATTGTGTTATTAATTTAGTTTTTATTTGCAATTTTTAATTTTTATTTTTAAATAAACTCTTAGGATGATTTAGCATGAAAAAGAATGGCATAGGCATACATTTCGTACTTTCACTACTAACATACGTTAGTAATTATTTCTTGATGAACAGTACATAATGATAGTTAACTGACAAATATCTTTGAGCTATGGATGAATACATGACTATGATTATAATAATATTCTCCGGGCGTGCTGACATTCGCACTCGTGTGCTTAAGTGCAAGATTATACAAATTTTCTTATTCATGTCACATTCAGCTGATGTTTAATTTATTTACTGCCGTCAAACGTATGTGACCAAAATGTTGGAATATTTCCGGGGAAAGTGAGGTGTGGTTGAAAAAACCTCTGTTTTGGAGAAAGAATCTAATGATTAATGTTGTTACTTGACTGCATACTTTTTTAAAGTCTTTACTTTTTATTTTTGTGTGGATAAGAAATTTAGAAGAAAAAAAATCACTTGTTGATTTTTCGCGTCATTTTAAATATCATACTAGAATCTAAAATATTTATTACAAAAACTCGACTGATAAAAAAAAAACGATATAATAATCATAATATCTGGATTGGTTTTTGCATTAAAAAAAAAGTTTATACAAAATGTCCGTCTTTTACATTTCAAACATCATCAAAAATGACGTATATTTTTTTAAACTAGACCTTGACTGCGATCTCACATGATGGTAAGCATGATTTAACAAGTTTCGTGTAATTTAGATACAAAGGCTTTCTACAAATATTTTGTCATGTATTCCACGTTTATAGTATCCGCTCAGCGTGTCCATGACAGTTGGATTTGCAACAAGTTTAACGAGAAATATGACTTGTCTTATAACAGGTATACTAATCTAGTATAATAAGGTGTCCGGCAGTGCATGGATATATGCCTGTAGGGCTACCTGGGGCCCTGGGACCAAGGCAAAGAATAGAACGTTTTAGGTTTTTAGTCAGTAAGAGTCTGACACTACTTCCCGCTCCACCCAAGGGCGGGATTTGTCATTGGATGATTTTACCTACCATAAAAAAAAAAAACCTGAAGGGCAGTCTGTTTGTGGGTAGCGCGCGTTTTCATAAGATGCCGTACAAAGATTTTATTATCAGCTAAATATCAGTTAACTAAAGTAAGGGAAGTATGATTTTTTTACAACAGTATTTTTTAAAAGGACTTAAAGCTCGGTCATTCTCAGACTGTATACGCAATTTAGCAATTTACTAAAAATCGTCAGATTTGAGTATAAAATTAAAACTCAATAACAGTAAAATGTTGCTTGTATAATAATTTCAAAAAGAAACAATGATTGCATGCATTTATGGCCAGTTTTTATTCTATAAAAATATTTTTTAAAGGCATCTTCGTGATTTTCTAAAATATGATTAACTAAATTAGCAGTAGGTACCTACTGTTTTGATCGCAATATCTATTTAGCATATTTTATTCTGAAGGATAACATACACCGTTAAATTTTAGTCGTTTCAATCCCGCGGAGGGTCGATTCGGTACATGAAATACTATCGATTTGTAAAAAAAAATTAAAAAATAAAGTACTTTTTTTCAAAAACTCGAATTAATATAGGTACGCATGTACGAAATTAATTTCTTTAAGTAAACGAGTAAATGACCTTGTAGGTAGTTGTCGGTCGTTGCATACTAACTACCTACAGTTCATTGGCCTCGCTCAGCTGACGTTTTCTTAAAGAAATTAATTTCGTCCATGCGTAAATTAATTCGAGTTTAAAAAAAAGTACTTTATTTTTTAATTTTCTCTTTACAAATCGATAGTATTTCATGTACCGAATGTATGTATGTATATTTTTCTGATTCTGTTTACTGCCAGCGGATCGTATCTTTTGCGTATCATAAATCTCGCGATTCACTTTTGTATTCCTCTTAAGAGGGGCTTTCCCCACTCGCCTGTCGTTAACGTCGAGCATGGTTTAAAAGCTTGTCGCTTCATCTAACGCAATTCAACGCGATGTTTAATGGAAAGGCAACGCAAAAAAGAGAGATAACGCCTGAAAATTCTGTTGTCATTCGAGAATTCCGCGATTTACTCGAATATTTCACTAAAATTGTTTCAGGAAATACGCGTTTTTTTTTTTAAACACTTAAAAGTGTTAAAAACGGGCATCATAGACGTGGGAAAAAAGGCTGCCAGGCTAAAGTGGGATTTGGCGGGTCACATCAGCCGTATGCACACTGATCGTTGGGCAAGAGTCTTTACAAGATGGGTACCTGAAGATGGACGATGCCACCGAGGTCGACCTGGGAAGAGGTGGCGAGAAGACCTGGACGCCTACCACAAGGGCTGGTTCGAGGTGGCCCGAGAGAAAAATACCTGGAAGGAATTGGGGGAGACCTTTGCCCAGCAGTGGGAAAGTATAGGCTAACTAAAAAAAAAAATTAAACGTGTTTGAGAAAATGGTCGTCATTCATAATCTTGGTTAAATGTTATAAGTTCTATAGACGCACTTTTTTATATTTTTAATCTATGAGTACACTATGGAGGACCAATGATCACGTAAAATAGCAGATTTTCAGAAGTCTTTACTGGATTATTTTCAGACAAATTTATAATTTTATTTCTATAAAAGCGTAGATAATATCCACAAAATATCTGCGTATCCAAAATACTTGAAGAAAGAGGTGTAATAACATCATAATCACGCAAGAACGATTATATGAAAATGTTCCTCGGGTTGGCCACTCTTAAATTTTAATAGTATAAATGTCATACAATTTTTTTGTCACTAAAAACCCACAATTACACACGAAACACAAATAATTGTTCTCACAACACAGGGTCAGGCGGTTAATGACCGATGTGAACTGGCTGAGAACTTCTTACAATGATATAATTGTTATAAAATTATAGACTGACAACAGTTTATTATACGACGCCTATCAAATGAATCAACCGAGTAAATCGAATGTTTCTAGTTCGATACTGTTACCTTACTTTATACCTGGCCACCTTAGGCGCGGGCTCGCGGACGGTGAGCAATGGGTAGCTCGCTGTCCGTCCGTCCGGTAACAGACCGGTCCGAGCTCAGGTCGTCTACGGCGCGCACCGTTCCCGCGCGCCTCAAGGAGTTGTCAGGAAACTGTAGGGGTCCAGCAGGGCCGAAGCCTACTGGGGCCAAAGGTTATGTGAGGCTGTCACCACGGGCCCCGGGATAAAGGCAAGGAACGGAAAGGTAGGTTTTTAGTCAGTAAAAGTCTGACACTATTTCCCGCCCCACCCAAGGGCGGGATTTGTCATTGGATGATTTTACCTACCCAAAAAAAAAAAAAAACCTTACTTTATACCTACCTGGGGCCCAAGTCTGCTTTTTTTATAAATTCGTCATTCCAACACGATTCCATTGTTATTTTGCTAAAAGTTCGTAATCTGCAAATCCGATCATTATTCAATCTGTGGTTTTTTAGATGTCAAAGTGACATTACTGCTTACTGTTTATTTAGAGCGGCCGCTGGCCAGCGTCTTCAGTGTTTTGTTGTTGTTATTATATCAGTTTTTGGTTTTTGTTATGATATAAGGCAGACATTCATTTGTCATTATGTAGGTAAGTACGAGATTACCATTCTATGCCATTTCTCTCAATGGAGTGTCGGTGGTTGATCAATGGTGTCGCCATTATATTAGTAGATTACCAAATTTGTTAAAATCAAAGATTATGAAATCAATGATAACCCTTCCTGACACTATTGTAATAGCAGACTTGAGGCCCTGTTGGAATATCAAAGTCCTTTATTTAACTGGCTATTGGCTGTGAAAAAGAAAGTAATCAAATGATCTCTTCGACTATGATCTATTTTATTAAAGACCAAATGACCGGGCACAGGTAAATAATCACAATATTTATAACTAAATAATCCCCATTTTGTTTTCTATTTATTGATTTCGGAGTTTTTATCCTCATTAATCCATTTCTCATAATCACTGCTATGTGTTTGAAATTGGTGTCATAATCACTGCTATGTGGTTGAAATACAAACCCACAATCACAATGGACAGACTATCTATGACGTTGTCTATCAATCCCGTATATAAGTACCATCGCAGACAAATGGTACTGCAGTCACGAACAACGAACATATATCAACGTATTGAGTAATCGGTGGTCGTTGATGGCAGGGTATTGCAGAACTGAGGTCCTATCACAAGCTCTTAAGAGCAGCCAACCCGAGGTACATTTTCATACTACCGCTCTTACGTGATTATGACGTAAAATATCTTGTGGATATTATCTAGGCTTGTATAGAAATAGAAATCGAAACATTTTGTGTAAAACTAATAGAGTAAAGACCTCTGAAAATCTACAATTTTACGTGAACTTTGGCTTTCCATAACGTACTTATATATTAAAAATATAAAAAAGTATTTCTATAGAAGCCTTGTACATTTAATCGAGATTCTAAATAATGACAATTTTTATCAAAAACTTGTAAGATTTAAAAAAAGAAACACGTAATATCTAGAACAAGTTTTGTGAAATATTCGAGTAAATTACGAAAATACCGAATGCCAACAGAAATTTCGGGCTTTATCTCTCTTTTTTCACGTTGCCTCACCATCAAACATCGCGTTAGATTGTTTTAAATGAAAAACAAGTTTTTAAACCTGCTTGACATTGACGATAGCCGAGGAAGGGCTACATTAAGGCGATCCATTTTACGACTAAACTGTTGTGAAAGAGATGGAGCTATGTAGGCTGTATAGCTCCGTCCCTCTTTATTGCTCGCACGACTGACATTTTAACACGGCAGTGTCAAGCTTCTGGTATGGATGACGTTTTGTTAGCAGTGACTAGCATCTCAACTATTAAATGGATTTTAAGAGAAATGTTCGTGAATAGATGCTTTTGAATTGTGATCTAGATTTTTCTTTTATTGAAGTATTGGCTGACAGAGATAATAATAATAGAAAGTATGAAGGAGAAGGAAAGCAACAAGATAATTTGTTTCTAGTTTATTTTGAAAAAAAAAAAAATGGCTTGCCTAATACACAGCATTTTTTTTTTAGTATATGCGAAACCTGAATATAGTTTGTTCAGAATCAGTAAATGAATCGAATTTAATATTTTTTATCAGCGAAAAAGCTCTTTAAATAAAGACAGAAAAAAAAAATTACACGATATTATATTTTTTTGACACCATTGATACTAAGTACACAATTAAGTCAAATAGACGTTTATATTTTTTTTTAGTTACAATGAATCTTAAAAAATGCCATACATTAAAAAATAAAGAGAGATAAGAGCTACATATATATAATACGAAAGTCGAATAATAATTTACCGTTTAGCTATTTTAAAAATAGAATATCAATTTAAATTATGACCGTCTAGAAAAAATATATTATATATTTAATCAGAGAATATATTAGAAAGTTATAAACGGAAGATTGGTAAAAATAGATTATTAGAATATACTGTTATTAATTCCTCTTAAAATATACAGCATTTATAAGGTTATAAATAAGCCTTTTACCCCTGATTTCTGATTTAAGCATTTGATATTGAGTATTTCTCAAACTCTACTTTAGCCTCAAAACCTGTCAAAATTTAGCGCTCAAGTAAGATTTGACACGATCTTAACTCAGAATACTAAATTCAGAAACCCGCCCACAGTGTTCCTACAGCTATAAAGGGCTCAGGCCAACTCTATAAGAGAGAGGAAATGGCCCGTAATCATAGGCCTAATGCGATTGGGTAAATTACACTAATATTGTCGAGATAAATGTTTGTGTGTGTGAGTATATGTATGTTTGTGTATGTATATGTTTATTACTTCTTCATGCTTGAACGGATTTGAATGAAATTCGGAATACAGATAGGTCATGTCCTGTCCTTATAAGCCTTTTTTTGTACGGAGTATGTTCCTTTGGGATAATTTTCTACTTTCATACGGACAAAGCCACTCTCAAAAGCTAGTTAAAGTACACCAATCACTATTTTTATATAAAAAAAATATTATAATTAGTTTATACAGGTTTTCGGCATGTCCTAGAACCAAACATTCAAAGACATGGGACATTCACCAAGCTGCACTGGGCCCGTGTGGTAGATTGGGCTTATATACCTACATAAGCAAGATTATGTAACTCATAATATGATTTAAAAGAGTATCCATGGAGTTTCTTGCACGTTCTTCTCCATAGAGATCTACGCTTTGGAACGTGCAATTTAGCTTCACTTTTTTTTGACAGACCGACATTTTGACAATTCAAAAGTGCCTGTGGTCTACTTGAAATAAACTATTCTGATTCTGATTCTAAGCCCACCAGTTCTCAATCCGCCACAAATAAACACCTGTTTATTTGTGTAAAATAGCTTTAATTTATCTAAATAATGAACTAAGTAAAATTATAACTTGATACAGAAATCGCTGTAAATAATAAGCGCTTGGAACTGCTTCTGCATATATTATATAAAAGTATTATATTTATGGAAGTGATAGTCTAATTAAAAAAAAAAAAAACTTGGCAGACAAATTAGTTTATTTGACTATATCAAAGTCAAAGCCATTTATTTGCATTAAATTTGGTACAAGAGATGAAAACATATAATTTATTATCGCAGATACATTTCGCCATGATTTGGCATGCAAATATTAAAATATGATATAAGGTGCTCTTAGTAAAACTCAACATAAATTCTATCATTTTTTTTTTATGAAAAAATATTAAACCTTATGAACTCAGAACAATTAAATGTTATTTGGTTTGACATTTGTTACAACTTATTCTATGGTACAGTTTTTTTTTCTTTGAGATGGTGATTTTTATATTCTTTATTGTATAACTACTACTATCACACAACGTCGTCTAGTCCCAAGCTAAGCCGACCTTGTGTTATGGGACAACTGATAAACATACTTATATATTTCTAAATACATACATACTATAGATAAATTACACCCAGATACAGATCAAATGATCGTGCTCATCACACAAACATTTGTCCTGGGTGGGAATCGAACTCACGACCTCTGGCATAGCAGTCAGAGCCACTAACCACTAGACCAAAAGGCCAGCCACACAAATTACATTTAATTAAAAAATAGAACAAATGATGTACACAGGCGAGCTAATCCCATAATTGGGTTTTTTACAACAAACCTTTACATAAATTGTGAAATTATAAACATGAAGATAACTTATATGCACAACCTACTCTGAATGTAAATTGAATTATACTTAAAACTAAAGTAAACTAAACAAATATGATTAAGTACACAAAACATGAACATACCATATACAATAAATAAATAAAACCTATCTCTCTCTTAGAGAAGAGGTTTGAGTCCCAGCAGCAGGTACTTTAAAAAGGCTGATGCATTGCAATGCAAATAAAACCTATACATACATATTTATAGGTCATGTTGATAGGCAAGGCTCCCTAATTCTTCCCCTGAAAACCTCCAACGAGGGTGATGTTTCTTGAATAACTACGTTTTTAAGTTATGTTGAAGTCGCCCTTAAAATATAACCACACCTTTCCGTTACACACTTTATATACTGTATAATTATGTGGCAGTAGAATTTAATACTAAATGTTAAATTATCCATACTATATGCAAGCAGGTTAATAGCCTATTACGTATATAAACTATTTCAAAGTGTCTGTCTATTTATTCATTTAAATTTCAAAAATTCAAATAAATCACGGCTGCATGCATAAATTCTAAAAACTAATTCTGTAAGTGTTCCATATTTTTAAGTTTTTACATTTATTTCTAAACATTTAATTAAGATACATTTTGAAATAAAAACTATGTTTAATAAAGTTAGTGTGTTTAATAAAATATTTATCATCAAGCGACAGAATGAGGACGGGCGGTAAAAATGATATTTTTTGTTTGAAAATAAAAAGAAGGATAAGTACCATCAAAATTCAAGAACCACTTCCTGCCACATACGAATTAGAACCAAAAGAAATGCTCATACACAAAGTTTTTTTATAGAAAGCGAAAACAAAATGAGCTTTCTAAAACTAAAAAAAATGACGTTCAATTGCATTTTTGGTTTTAATAAGTGTGCCAGCCATATTATCTTAGCCCAAATTATTTTGAAAAACGTATTTACATACTTAAACAAAAAAACATGAACCGTTAGGAGATGAGTAACTAACTTTCTTCAAGTTTTTATTAAGGAAGGCGATTAATAAAAACAACAGACAGACATTTTTGCTATCTTAGATCTGCAAAATCAGATGGTTTACTTACGACAGAAGAAGTAACCTATCATATGAATTTATTACGCTTCAAGACCGAATTCACAAAACTCAGAGGGCCATACTGTAATGTTTTACTATGGTTTCATTATGATTAACTATTATCATAGTTGTTTTCATAAGAAAGGGATAGTGCCATTCATTCTTCGTCTTGCTGGAATCCTCATGGCTTTCATTCTAAACACAAGTTAAATCTTACATTGGGTGCCAGAGTTCATCGAAAATATTTCCTTTGATAAAAAGTATAATAAAGTTGTAAATAGAATTCGTTTTTTTCCCAAAGAATCAGCATTGCTATTCAACGTGGCAATGCTGCTAGTCTTCTGGGCACGTTTCCGGATGATAGCAATATGGAGGAGTACTTTATTTTGTGTTTTTATAAATACTTAATAATGGACGGAATAACGGCAGTTCCTTAATTAAGGCAGACATCCAATTTGACTTCCACACAAATTGATGTCCGTCAAAATACTCAAGACCGACATTAAAACTAACTAAAATATTTTTTGTGAAATTCACCTAAAAATTTCCAAGGAGATGCTTAGACTATAATGAAATACCAGACCTTTTAATACAGACAGACACGTAGACTAAAATTAAAATACTGTCCGCCCTAAACCCGGCCATTCGTATAAATTAGATTTAAAGTACATAAAACCTTTATTGCCGAAAAGGAAAGTAATGAACAGACTGTTGAAAAATAGAGGAAACTCGCACCGAATTCAAATCGACAAATTAATCTTAGTAAGCCACTTTTCTGTTAAATCAAACGATTTTGAGGCTCCATTTTGAGGTGCGTTCTGCAATGTGAAAAAATGTCAGATTGTTTTAGAGCAGTGTTGCAGACTTTGAGGCTAATACCTTAATTAAATTGGTCTAAGCAGTTAACAGCTGGCAGTGGTAATAGACACTTATCATTTAAGGGGATTACATCGCCCAAATCCAAAAAAACACCTAGGTTGATTGAAGTTTATAGATTATTCCTTATGTACGATTACCATATAAAAAATGAAGGGGATACTTAAGGACATTACTAATAAATTGTATTGATTACGTTTCTCAAAAAAATACCCTAACTCTAGAAAAAAATCTGGTGAATAGGCCTTTTTTGAACATTAATTCCATATTTTCTCGAAAACGGCTCTATATTTATACATTGAATTTATACCAAAATATATGTTACGATAAATTGAATAACTTGTATTGATTTTTTTTCGAATTTCATTGAATATCGATAAGTAATCAAGAAAAAACTCGAATCAGTACTAACACCCCGCGCGCAGCACCCCCTGTAATGCCTGTTTAGAGGTCAGTTCTTCTCTACTAGTGTAGAGGTAAATTCTTGAAGGTCATTGAGCGATGTAATACCCTTAAGGTGTGACTTTATTTAATAAAACAAAAATGATGTAAAGTAGGCTCGCAGCGTAATTTTTCATAAAATGGGGGTGTTTTGTTTTGTTATCATTATGAAATACATTTAAAAGGAATCGATTGGTATAATTAATAATGTAATGACTCAGTATAATAATAAAATATAATTACTAATTATAATAACTGTAAGCAGTTCACTATACCCTAACAGGGTACATGTGTTAGACACACAAACTAAATATACCTAATAAACAATCAAAACCCAATCATGAAACATCCATTGACAACATACTATGCAATAAATAAATAAAATAATAAACATGCAGGAACAAGAAAACTCGAAACACACAAATACACTCGGAAATTGAAAATATTAAGAATCAATGTCGAATAAAACTGCATTAAAAATAAATATAAAATGACATTAACAGTAAATATAACTGTTAAGTCCTTTACTTGTGTAAGAGTGAGCCCATTTAAAATCTGTCATTAATTCTTTAAACGCTTTTAAACTAGAAACCAACAAACATAACATCTTTTCACCAGACGGGCCAATATTTAATGTTTATAACATTAAATATTGGCCCGACCCTAATCCACGGCTTCAACAAAACCGGTTACTTTGCTGACCCTTTTTACACTAATGACTTGATAAACAGCTGATAGTTTCTCTTTCAATGCCATATCTCCATGAAAATTATTGCATGTGGGTAAATATCTACCTAACAAGATTATTTAAAGAGATATGGACTTGAAACAGATACATTGGTTGCTTTTGTTGGTGACAGCAGAAACAGTATTAACAAAAACGTCAATGGATGGTTACCGTAGCGTGCAAATCATAATAATGCACCCAATGTAAAATTCATACTTCTTGTCAGGAATGTTGTTGATAAAATTAACGTTGACTTTTTGTTTTTATTTGTTTTCTTCTTAAGAATTGACAGCATTTAAAATTCCGGGATAAGTGTTGGACTAAATAATATTGAGCAAGGTTCAACATTTGCTACTACTATTATTCAAGTCTTTTATTGTAAAATTAAACGATATTGACGCCATCAACATCGTTGTTAAATAATTAAATTTTGAAAACCAAGTGTATGAATATCACGTACCGAACCACTATTAAAAGAAATGCTAGAGTCCTCAGAAAAAAACATGCTTAAGAATTGCTGAAGAACATTGATCAAAGACTAAGTAGCTTAAATGTGATAGAAATAAGTCAGGATCCTTAGAAATATTGACTACTTATGACAATAATTTCGCTAAAGATATTGAAGACGCCAAATTATATACCGACAAATCAGAATGTATAAAATCACAACGCTATTAAAACGTCTCGTGAATCGCGAAGTAAATTAGACATGAAACAGTTTTTAACATTAGTCAGTGTGCAAAAACGACGTAGAAAGTACTAGCTGATCGTGATACCGTGCTATTCTGAGAAGGTGGCTAAGAGAAAGAATTATTGCATGTAGATGTGACTGTAATTTCCTTTTCCTTTATCTATTATTGACAACGTAGTAACTATTCATGGAATCATGGATATATAAAATACTTTACGATTTATTGTACACTGTGAAAGAACATTGATGACAGAACAATAAAGTAATATATGGTGCGTAAATATAACTGCCGATAATATTATTTAGCTGCATTTATGGAACAATCGTTATGATAAATCTTTTTGAATACAAATACAGTCTACTAAAAATTCCTTTTTAAAAGATTAAAATTTTAGCATCATCTACGTCATCTTCTGTATCATATACATTAATCCATTCAAATAGTACATTGAATTAAATTTTGGCTGCACTAACGTCATTAAGGATTTTAAATTTCTTTTCAAATTCATTTCATTATAAAGCATTGACACGCTTTATATTTGGTTTACATATCGAGTAAGGGAAAGTATCACAATACATGCGAACTTTCTTAACCAATAGTCAATCGTTTTATAGTTAAATATCTCTTGTAAAAACTGGATTTTCTAGATGAAAGCTTGGAAGAAAACAGTTGATTGTGATTCTTGATGTTGATTAACCTGTCAGTCTTGGCACGTGTCATATTTTTTGGTGTTTGTAGACTAGAAAACTGGTTCTAACCGGTGAATAGGATGTCGTTCGTGTTCATGTTGGAAGTCAGCTGACTTGGTCTAGTTCTGAAGGTACATTTTATGATTTTTGTAAAAAGTAGGTTTTGGTAATTGTTGAAAAAGCAATTTCTTACAAGTGATAAAATTGAAGATAGTAAATTCGCTAGTGTTTGCAATAATGCTGCTGCAGTTTCTAATAAAGTATGAGGAAAAGAAACGAAAATGAATGACGACAATACATTCTAAAAAAATAACAAAAAAGTACTTACAATAAAGAAACTCCGCAGAAACATGTCGGAACTATCACCGGTAAAAATCCAATCGTGTAAAAGTGAAATTTTGCGAACAGTTCTTTTTGCACGTGTATTTCACAAAAACCTGTTAAATTTAACACATACACAGAGTTCCACTATATCATCACAAATTGCACTTGGTTGGTTTTCGGTGCGTGACGGCGACGCGTAATCCGTCCGAATCGCCACTGGCCACTGGAAACACAGAACCTCTCCCTACTCTCACGCACCTGGTCAAAAGCGTAGGTCAATGTTACTGTCAACTTTCGATACACATAAGTCGGTGTTTTTTATTATTTTTCGATGTTCCGAAGCATAAACGAGTTTTCCGTTCGAGTTTGCGATGGTGAATGGATCTTTCTCGCGTGCTCCGTCTCTTTCTTGCGCGGACGCCGATGCGGTACCGTTGTTATTCTAAGTGAGAGCCTTTCGAGGTTTATTTGAAAGTTCCCCGATGATATTTATGAGCTACGGTCAATTTGAGGAGATGATTTTGGGATGTGATATGTTATTTTATAGCCTAATTATGTCATTTGGATTTGAAACGACATGATATGCTTGTTGATTTGTTCCGCTTTTAGATTTCGGTAGGAATATTGAGCTATGAAGTTTGGTTTGACATGATTGAACTATCAGCTAGTTTTTTTATTATTATTTAGCCTATAATTTCCTTAACATCTTTCTGGTATACTTGTCTAGGTCATCTCGCCACCTCTTTCTAGATCAGTTTTAAGTACTTATATTCTTTAAATTGTTACTTATCTATCTTCTAAAAATATGAATACACTATCGTATCCTAGCCAAAAGAGGAATAACTTATTAAAAAAATATATTTGAAAAATTACTAAAAAATATATTGAAAGATTTCTACAAAAAGGATAATATCTGCATTTGTGTGTTGGTCTTGATTTCTCTATCGCAAACTTTAATACTAATAAAATCAATTTTACTCTCTTTCTTCTTTTTCCTATTTTCTCTCATCTTCTTTCTCTTTCTTTTTACTATTTTGGTTTATAATAAAGTTTATACTATTTTTATTCTTTATTACACGAATGATATCTGTGACAATTCGCGATCAATACTCACGATTATGCATCGAATACCAATCGTAGCCCCGCTAGGTCACGGCAGGTGAACGCTCTTGACCGATTGGCGAACACCTGGTCACCGTGACGACATCTAGTAGAAAGTAGCAGAAGTGCAAGTTTATTTATCACCACATAGGGAAAACGTCGTAACGTTTAGTAACTAAACAGTTCTCTAAGTAGAAATATTATCCGCAGCTTCATCTAGTCTTACTGTTGACATGGTCCGTAAGCGTGGGATTGCAGACGGTAAGCAATGGGTAGCTCTCCGTCCGACCGTCCGGACCGAGCCCGAGTCGTCGACGGCACGTAGTGTTCCACGCGCGCTTCAAGGAGATGTGACCAAACCTGTAAGGGCCCAGCAGGGTCAATGCCTACTGAGGCTTGTGCGAAAAAAAACCTGGAACAAAGGCAATGAAGGACTGAGGACTGGGTTTTAGTCAGTAAAGGTCTGACTCGCCCTCCCACTTTACTGTAGAGTGGGAGTAGTCATAGAATGATTTCCCACCTAAAAAAATGTTTACACGGTCATCAATTTTTTTTAATAGTTTTTTTACGTCCTAGTCGATGCCTTAAGTCCCCTAACCCACCTCCTTTGAAAAAACTATTAAAGGAGAGGGTCACGCAACTTAAGGAACCAACCCTGCTATGGTTTATAAATAACTTACTTAATAGCTCTGGTATTTTGACTTTCTTGCCTTTCTCACTACTAATTTTCACAGCACCAAAACCTTCTGCCATTAGAATAACTCAGTCAAAACTTAGGTCAATTAGAAAAAAACTGCCGAGTATGTTAACATTCATTAGAGTTCTCATTTTATTCTGTGCAACCTAAAGTTTCGGTCGATGTCTTCCGAAGTGATTGATGTTCTATGATCATCAATAACTAGATATATTTTGCTCACGGCTTCACTCACGTGACCTATTTCTCAGAAAACGGGCATTTTTAAGAACATATCTAGTTTCAGTTTAGTTCAGATATTTTTGAGATTAACCTTTTCGACGAAGGTGGTGTGACGATCTGATCATGTTTGCGGGGCAAAATTGGCCAGAGATTGCCCTAGACAGGGAAGTTTGGAAGGAGAAAGGGCAGGCCTTTGCCCAGCAGTGGAACACAATAGGCTAAAAAAAACCTTTTCGAACATTTAAATAAATAAACACTTATTTTATGTTTCCATAATTAAAATTAATTGATTACACTTATAATGACATAAACTAGTACCTATTGTATTGGATTTTATCAGCATGTCATCCAACTAATATTACAAGTATGTATAAATGCGAAAGTTTGTATATATGGATGTTTGTTACTGTTTCACGAAAAACTACTAAATGTATTTTAATGAAATTTTATAATAACATTGCATAGACATTAAAATATAGATATTCTGTGAATCTTCCAAAATATAACGATAAATATCAAGCAAGTAGGAAAAAATCTGCCATCGGTGAGTTGTTCTGGCGTGCTTAATATATTTATTATAAATATGTAAATAGTTAATTATTATTATATATATTTATTTGTATATATATAAGGTTGACTGGTAATTAGTGAACGATACTTAACCACGTTATTGTAGTCATGATAACGAAGAACTTTTACTATGGGACCAAACCTGAAATCGCGAAAAAAAAACCTGCTGGTCAGTACATTTGTGTGAACTTGGCTGATTTTTTTCGCGATTTCAGGTTTAGTCCCATAGTAAAAGTTGTTTGTTATCATGACTACAATCACGTGTTTAAGTATCGTTCACTAATTACCAGTCACCCTATATACATATTTAATCATTAAAGAATGCTACTCGAAGTACTAATCCTGCGCAAAAGTCGCGGGCACCAGATAGGAATTTTATAATTGCATTGCCTGTATGTCAAAAATGTTATGGTAATATATTGTTAAGACTTCTGCACATTATTTCCCAGTAACAAACTCTTACCAACAATAGCTCAATTCACACAATATTATACAAGTTTTGTCAACTTTCCTCACTTTCTTCTGATTGTGTAAGTCAGACAAAAATCGATTTATCTTCACGGTGGACTGCTTTTCAATGATATGCTGACCATTTTGTAGCGTGACAATCATCAAGTTGGATTTACCAGACGTAAAGACAGAATATTACTTGTTAATAGATTGAAATGAAAAACGTAATTGGCTTGTTAGGAAAGAACATGATGAATAAAAACAGTAGACATAGCTATAATAAGTAGATCAAAGAGAAGATGGATGGGTTTGATAAAGGATTATATCTGTCTATGGCACCCAAGGCAGCAATATCATAGCTGTACCTATAGCGTAATAATTCAAATTATTTTATAATTTAATCATTCTTTTCAATCATTTGGGTAAATTATTATCATTTTGGTGGTTCCAATAATAATTTATGTGCCTTCAAAGCTAGAGTGAATACGTTCTTAGTAAACTAGTGCGCCTCACTATCAACAATTGCATCACTGCTTACCATTAGGTGGGATCGCAGTCAGGCACTAGATCTAAAAAACTTTGACGGGGGTTGGTTTCTGGTCTTTCCAAACGCAGCTAAATACTAGTGTTTCTACTAGAAAATGACAATGTTATAGATGCTCAAGAAGAAAAGAACAATAGAACATTAGTCCAAGACTGTATTAGTCTTGAAAACCTCCAAAGCACAAAGTAATTTTTCCTTGTCTCCATTATGAAAGTGAAAACACTGCTTGTAGAAACAATTTGATATATTAGTGAGTACACTCTAACGAGGGGTGTGGATGACAAATTTCTTTCAAACAATGTTTCAACGATTTCGTAACTTTCTTTCGTTCACTTTCTTTTGATGATGTCAATATTACAATAACTGTGTACTTTAATATGGCTGTAATACAAGTACGTATGGAAAGAAGTACTCCAGAGAATATCAATAACTGTACACAATTGTAATATGTTTTATGGAATAATAATATTAATGCTATTGATGCACGAATAACGACTATACTAACCATAATAAATAACCACAAAACCGCAAAAAAGGTAACAGTAATGTATATTGGTTGTAGCCACAAGTGTGACAAAAGGATTAAATTGTAGGTAAGATGACAGGTGAACCGACAATGTTATGGAAATCGATCATGCTATTAAAAAATCTAGATTAATAGATTTCGGGATCTGTGTGTAGAGTTATAAAGTAGTTTACGATATTTCTATAACTGTCGACATTTCTGCTAAATGGCTATACTTACCTGAAGTTAGGGCGCAAATATCCGAAGTACGGGCTTGTTTCATGTTCAGTTACAGTTGTTATATTTTATTCAAGTTAGTGTGAACAATATTCCAATATTTACTTCTTTATAATAAATGCTATTCAGTGCAAGTTACTTCAACATCGCTGTAATAGTAAAGGAAAACATCACGAGGAAAGCAACTTGTCATAGGACCCAAATTTCAAAAATAATTCAATAATTTTACAATTCATACTGGACCAACGAGATGAATTTGCCGAGCCTAGACAATGAGAACATCTATAGGCTGCATATGTAAATAAATAGGAGGTGCATACAGCTCTAGTCACAAACAAACTAGATAAAAGACTTTTGCAAAGCAGTTGCAGCAGTCACAATGAACACTACAGAATAAAAATGGGAAAAATATCGCCGTTGGTAGCCAATTATTATCATTACATCTAGTCTATACTGTCCCACTCAAAAGACCTCTCTCCATTCCTTCCAGTGTTCTCAGCTTTGAGCCACTTCTTGCCAATTCCTAAGGGAGGCATATAAGTCGTCCCGCCATCTCCTTCTTGGTCTGCCGCGACCCCTTCGTGCAATTCCAGGGTACCAACTTTGTGTTTTACTGGCCCACCGCTCGATCGGTAAGCGGCAGACATGTCCAGCCCAGTCCCACTTAAGCTGAGCAGCCTTCTGAGTCCCGTCAATATTGCGTGGAGCGCGGTACATTATATTCCACATTCCACAACTATCACACAACGTCGTCTAGTCTCAAGCTAAGCAGAGCTTGTGTTATGGGTACTAGACAACTGATAAAAATACTTATATATTTCTAAATACATACATATCATAGATAAATTACACCCAGACACAGAAAAAATGAACAAATGAAATTGTTTTGAACGCGATCCGTTATTTTAACCCTAACACTCGTATTTATAAAGAAGTAATTACTTGTTACTAAGTAAAATTTTATAAAGTCATTACTTGACGTTTGAAATCTTCATTCCAAATTTAAATTATTTTTAACTATAGAATAAAAATTATTATTTATGTAGTAACTTTTAATCAAGTATTTAGATTTACTTGTTTATAAATACGGGTGTTAGTATACTGCGCTCCATAACACGGTGGCAAACCTTAAGTTTGGACATTTGGATGTTAGTCAAAAACCAAGTCTGTGCACCATAAGCCGGGATAGTTGGTAGCCAAAATCTAGAAAATAAAATATACAAAAATAATAAAGAGCAAGATGACCTTGATAACGTTAAAGTTATTTTCAAGCCAAAAAATATTCAACGTATGAAAAACATTCAAACAGAAGACACTGATAATGAGGGATACCCACTTCACACAGATCTCCAAAGTCAAGACCTAACGTGAATACTGACACTAATATTAGAAACCAGTTTGAGAAGAATTTAGCGAGTCAGAAAGTAAATCTGATTAGTGTCCGAGAAAGCTACTCGACTGGACGAAGAGATGCGTGTGTGAATTTCAACAAGTAGGTGACTTGGCTTAAATTCGTATATATTAGTTTTTGATTTTGCTACAGGACGAGCTTGTGGCCTGAATAATAACAGACGTAAGAGTTTATAAGGTTAAGCAATGTGGCTTTCTAGGTCGGAAATCATCCCATCACTGCTTCCGCGGGAGGGCGTGTCAGACTTTTACTGACTAAAACCCAATCCTATGTTCCTTCTTTCCCTTCATTCCAGGGCCTCGGAGTATGCTTTTAACCCTGCTGGGCCCTTACGGTTTTCTTGAGGTGAGAGCAGAACACTACGCGCCGACGTTGACGACTCGGACGACTCAGGTTCAGTTCAGACTTCTAACGGACTTCCGAACAGTGAGTTACCCACTGCTCGACGTCAGGTCAGGGTCAGGATCCCAGTGACTGAGGCGTGAAAGCCGATACGTCACTCGTATGCTGCCTCCTTAGCTAACATTAATGCTTCGCAGAAGGAGGCGATCGCCTGATGCTTCCTCAGATCGATTTGTAGATAGGTGGTCACATATCCTAATAAAACAAGATTCGTCCATCCGTGCTTCGGAAAGTTCGTTGAGCCGTTGGTTCTGACTCTTATTTCACAATTTCTAAAATGTATGATAAAGTGAAAAACTTGTCGAAATAAAAATATATAAATATAACATAACAAACTCATACTCTATATTCTCACTGCATTTTTATTTTAAGGGTATTACATCGCTCAATGACCTTCAAGAATTCACCTCTACATTAGTAGAGAAGAATTGACCTCTAAACAGGCATTGCAGGGGTGCTGCGCGCGGGGTGTTAGTACTGATTCGAGTTTTTTCTTGATTACTTATCGATATTCAATGAAATTCGAAAAAAAAATCAATACAAGTTATTCAATTTATCGTAACATATATTTTGGTATAAATTCAATGTATAAATATAGAGCCGTTTTCGAGAAAATATGGAATTAATGTTCAAAAAAGGCCTATTTACCAGATTTTTTTTCTAGAGTTAGGGTATTTTTTTGAGAAACGTAATCAATACAATTTATTAGTAATGTCCTTAAGTATCCCCTTCATTTTTTATATGGTAATCGTACATAAGGAAACTTCAAACAACCTAGGTGTTTTTGTCCTGGGTGGGAATCGACCTCCGGTGTAGCAGTCAGAGGCACTAACCACTAGACCAACAGGTTAGTCAAAAAAAAAAAGGTTGTCTACCTGTGTTCCTTTAGATTATTTTTAGCGTTTCATGGTCGCAATAATTCTTTCGAACAATCTTTCAGATGCTTTCTGAGTCTTGAAGCTGCTTTGATAACCTATTAACACTTGACAGATCTTTCACCAGGTTATACTTCATGGAATGTTGTGTGAATGTGATGTTGTTTGTGTATTAATTGAACTAACATCTTAATTGATTAAGATGATATTGTAAAAGCTACATCAATCCGTATTAACCGAAGTGTTTGCTCGATTTTCAATAAAATTATCGGTAAGTAAAAAAAAAATAGTAGATCAAATTAATCCATTAATGTAGTAATGTATGACTAAAGACTAACCAATGTAATGAAAGACAAATAAACCCAAAAAAAATATAGTCATTGTGAATTGAACAAAATGGCTACAGTCACTTACAATATTGTTCGCATAAGAAAAAGTTTTGGTCAATGTTTGATTTTCATTAAGAAAACAAATAAAAATAAACTTAATTAAACACAGATCACTCTATAGAATAAATATTAGAGAAAAATATTGTTTTTGTTTTTGAGCAAAATCTTTTAAGCGTTCCGTTCCTCAAAAGGAAAAATCGGAACCTTTATAGCATCACATTGTTGTCCGTCTGTTTGTCTGTCTGTCCGTCTATCTGTCAAGACCCTTTATCTCGAGAACGCGTGGAGGTATCAAATTGAAAAAATCAAACTTCTAAGTTAACGGAAAAAAACTCCCGACTCCGTCCGACTTGACGACGTTTTTTTTTGAGCTGGGAATATAAAACAAACGTGAAATCACTCCCACGACGTCACGGCGATGCTCAATCCAAGTAGGGCACACCGCTATCGTATGCTCCACCATATCTTCTGGTGTCCTCCCATCTGAATCTGAAACAGGAACTTCCCAAACTTGTATGACCGGTGAGGACTTGCGTCATGCGGAGGTGAGGATGTCCTGCCATCTGTCCAGCCACTCCTCAAAAAAGAAACTTTCCGCCGCGACTGTGGCGTGCGCAAAACGCAAATACTAAGAATAAACGAAAGGAACAGATTGAAAATTAGAATAAACGTAACAATACTGAAACGCAAACATATGAATGAAATTATTGCTTAGTAACCTGAGTTCACAAGCACCCAAACCAATAATGAGAACAGCCCTTAAATGAAACACCAGACCAAAAGCTACCGAATCATTTATATTGAATTGTTCTCTAGACCAAAATTTATACCGACCCTTTACGCTTAAGTAGATTTGTTTTCTACTTTCCCTTCATTGTTTAATAGTTTTGAGTTTAATTAGGACGCTGTTGATAAATGAAAAATGGCTCCAAAATGGATACCAAAAATGGCTCGTGGTGAAAAACAATACGATTTTCAATAGAAAAATCAAGGTTTTGTACCAAAATATCGTGGCCGTTCTAGTGAATAATTCGATTAAGGAGCTTAGGAAATATTGGATTTAAGGTATTTCTTAGAATCAGTCTGAAAACCGTGAAGCAAAGTGGTTTACTTCTAAAGTAGTCTTTTGTTTTTCCTAAGCTAAAAGCGTGTTTTTACAAGCTATTAGTTGACTTGTAATGTTTATAATGTTTATTTTTATTAAGCGGTATACTGCTGTGTAGAGACAGTTACTGCCGAATTTTTTTTCACATTTATCGGCGCGGCGCCACAACGCGGTTATGTGTTTCGGCGCTTATGGTAGTCTCAACTATAAGTTTTTTTTTTTTGTTGATAGGTTCGCGCTTGGCCGCTATCGGCCTGATTAAAAGCGACAATGCGGTAGACGATGGAGCACGGTTATCTAGAATTAGTAAAGTCTTCTCTCTTTTTTTGTTTTGGTTGGGAAAATCATCTTATGACATCTCCCACCCTTAGGCAGAGCAAAATATAGTGTCAGACTTTTACTGTCTAAAACCTACCCCGTTCTTTCGTTGCCTTTCATACCAAGGCCGAGTCCTGAAACAGACCCTTGGCCCCAGTAGGCTTCGACCCTGCTAGGCCCTACGAATTGCTGAAAATTCCTTGAGGCGCGCGTGGAACATTATATTGGGTGACTCGGCCCGGACGGTTACCGAACGGTCGGACAGTGAGCTACCCATTGCTCGCCATCCGCAAGCCCGCACCTACGGTGGCCGGAAATCGGGGTCGGAATCCCGGCGGTGGCTGGGGCGTGAGAGCCGTTGCCTCACGCGTGCCTCCTCCTCCTTTGCTAACATTACTGCTTCGTAGAAGTAGGCGACCGTCTGCCACTCCTTTTCGCTTCGGACCATGGCCTGTACCAAGGCTCGGCGTGAGAGATCGCTGTCACCGATCGCCCCCACAAGGACACGGCAATGATCTGCCCAAGCGGGGCACACCTCTGCCATGTGCTCTACCGTGTCGTCCGGGCGGTCCACACAGTTAAGTAGTGAAAGGAAGGCCTGACCCCAGTATCTCAATAATATGTTTACGATTACTTAATTACTATTATCTTATTACTTAATTATCATATTAGAAAATTGGTGAGAAAGTACCTTAGAACCAGGAGAAGGACATAGAATTTGTATCTGGTTAAATCTATACTTATAATAAATCTGGAGAAGTAAAAATTCTGTACATTGAAAATATCAAAAAAATAAATGGCAGTGGGTGTTACTAGACCGACACCGAACCCAAAAATGTGATTAATAAAATTTTTGTCTGTCTGTCTGTTTGTTCAGGCATCACGCAAAAACTACCGATTCGATTACGATGAAACTTGGTATAATTATTCTTTAATATCCTGGGCACCACACTGGGTACTTTTTATCCCAGAAAAGTATATACAATAAAAAACAAACTTAATATTGCGGTTTCATCCCTAAGCCCGACTACTGTACCAACCGAAAATAATAAGTTTGTCGCAGGTTACGTCACCCGTTTCTATTGTAATTAGCCACAAAAGGCCCGCGCCGAGACAGAAGTATTAATACCGGTAAGTATGCTCGATAGATATCGTTCTACACAAATAGCACTTTACACAAAAAACTCATTGATAAGTTTCGTCGTTCACGCGAAAGAAGTTGCGGGCACAGCTAGTAAAAAATAAAAGAATACTTTAAAACCAGCTCAGTTATATATATAGGGTAGATTAGGATATAGAAGGGTAGAACGGGAAGAAAGCCGTAGGAAAAAGCTAGTTTTTTTTATAAAAAAAAAAAAAACATTTTATAGCCTAATATGCCTCATACTATTTGAATTATCATTATTATCCTTTTTTTATTTTAAAATCAAAAGCACTTTTCAATAGGTAAACTTTTTTACTTATGTTTTAAGCTATTCATTCCATTTTTTTCTTTTTTTTTATCCACTGTAACAAAAGTCCGTGGTTTGTATGATTTTGACACTCCACGCACTCCACTAATGCGCACAAAACTCAAGTTTATGATATCCTGATATCCTCTATACATAGATCATCCATGTATCTTGTGTATGCTCTTACCGTAATTATTAGGTTTCATTTTACGACTCATCCGAGGGTAATAAACCCGTATTTTGTTGATAGACATCAGATCCGTACTTCCATTTCTCATTACAAGTTCGTAATATTTCGGGATATTATTTTAGGGTTGATACTCGTACAATCTGATAACTAACACGGAAAGGAGCAAAAATTTTGGACACAATAATATTTTTAGAAGTATGTATTTTTAGAGGAACAGAGAGTAAAGTCCCTCGTACCTCCGTTGAAAAGGGAGGATCCTCCGACTAGACAGGTGTTATATCTGGTGGGCTATTGCCCAATAAATGATTTCGAGCTGTTCTATATATTCAAATCGCACGGAGAATGTTACTTGCGCGATGCAGGATTAGTTCATTTGTGACCACATAGATGTCGCTACATATTTTTATGGCAACATTTCGATATTAAACTTGCCAAGCATATTAAAATAAAATCTACGGAATAACTAGGGAACAGAACCGAAAACAGACTTGCTCTGCCAACAGGTTCCTACCTACCAGCAATAAAAGGAATTCTTGTTTCGATAACAAAAAGGTCATACGCATAATTGATCATAGTCCGAAGCGAAACAGTCGTGGGTACAAGATTTTATCGATATACATAGAAATAAGCCAAAGGAAAAAATAGAAATACAGCGCTGTGAAATGCACAGGCATTTCACAGCTGTAATTCTGATAAGAAAATTCTTTGCGCTCAAAAACAAAACAACTTTAAGCTTTGAGCTATATTTTTAGATTAACATCTTTCTCTTTGGCAAAAAAACATCCCTTCTAAAAAAAAAAACTTTCATAAAATAGTAAACAGGTACAATTTTATAGCGCATAGGACTTATCAAGTAGGTAATACTGTATTAAGCATTATTTCTATTTTGGAACTGTAACGTTTTAAAAAATCCGTTTTTAATTTATGATTCTGCGATAATACAGTAAATACAAAACATAAAGAAACCATTAAATAATTAACTTAAAAAAAAAAAATAACGGGGCTTTAAAATATAGTTTAGAACGTGTAACTACAAACCAATCTAAAAAATTTACAGTTCAAAGTAACGCATTTTAAAAAACGGCAACTTCATAGATGGATAGTTCTTTATCAAGACGCATTAGACTGATCATTAGGACGACACTTAGAGCCACTTATGTCTAACTGTGGAAGTGTTTCAGTAGAAATTATAGATAATAGATAGATAACCTAAAGAATGAATTCAAATAATTAAAGAACATAGCTAAATGCATGAAGTCTATTTGCTTGTTGATAATTTTTTTTTTTAAACCAAAATGTGAATATAAAATATTGTTGACTTAAACCTATCAACCAACCATAACAGTGAATTACTCTCTCTTTTAGAGATGAGACTTAAGTCCCAGCAGTGTTGCATTGCATTGCATCAGCCTCCTCTCTTGGAGAGGGAATAGGCCGTAATCCACCACGCGGACCCAGTGCGGATTGGTGGATGTCATATGTCTTCGAATTTTTGGTTCTAGGACATGCCGGTTTCCTCACGATGTTTTCTTTCACCGTTTTTGAGAGCAGTGGTGATGAAATAAATTACACAAAGTAATGCGCCTGGGTGGTTTTGAACTGATTTTAACCAACACAAAAAAAAAAAACAAAAAAAAAACCCGCGACCTACTACTCGTAAGTCGGGGCCGTTACCACTCGGCCACCATTGCTCTCAACACATTGCTCTCGCCAGCAGTGTTAGGCTAACATTATAAGTTGATGTAGTATTAAATACTAAAACAAAAAAACTTGAACATTTATAATATTATTGTGGTCGTTATGAATTAGTAACAGCCCTACGATCAGAAAAGTCGAGTAATCCGCAAAGTAGGAATGTTTCTCTTTCAAAGTTATTATTGTGTTCAAGTAGTGTTTTCTTCTTCGTCTTAATGGACAGCTGGCTGTAACACAATTACGAATATTTCGAGAATTACTCGTTCAATATAAACTTCATATAAGTTGACGTATTTTTATTATTTAATAGCTGACTTGACAGACGTTGTTCTATCTTAGTTATGTTAACTGTCAAATGAGCAAATTTTAAATATACAAAGGAATTTTCTATAAGGCCAGGTATTAGAAAACTTTAAAAAACAATTAAAATCGGTATGGTCGTTTATGGCGTCCTTGAGGATATAAAATAAGTTATACCCCGTCTTCCATAAGTACGCACGCACGCATTTGGAATTAGTTTTTTCAAGTAATGCAATCTATCCTTTTATTTTGGTGAAAACAGATCTATGTCTAGTAATATCATTACTTAGTAAACTATTTTTATGGACCAGGTGTTGCTATACCGATGAACACCAACCAAATTAAAACGTTGATAATTTATGTCAATTTATATTAATAAGACACAAAATAAAAACAATATTTTTCTGTTTAAAAGAATACAAAAGTACCTACTTTAACCCGACTTTTGTTTTTTTTTTTGTGTCAGTTTTTATACAAAGTAACTTCCTTATTTTTAGAAATAGCTTAGATCTGTTTTAATTTTTTTCTAGAATAATCATGATCGGATTAAAAGCAAAAAAAAAAAAAATGCTGTAAAAGTATTTTTTCGGATCACTTTTTTATGGTAGGTTAAAATGACATCCCCGCCCTTGGGCAGAGCGGGAGATAGTGTCAGACTTTTACTGACTAAAAACCCACCCCGTTCCGTCGTTGTCTTTCATACCGCGACCGAGCCTTCTTTTCCCCAGACCCTTCGCTTTAGTAGGCTTCGATCCCTGCCTGTTAGCAGGCTGGGCCTGTACGGCTAGCTGACAACTCCTTGAGGCGCGTGGGAACATTACGCGCTGTAGACTACTAGGGCTCGGTCCGGTTAGTTATCGGACAGTCGGACAGCGAGCTACCCATTGTTCGCCGTCCGCAAGCCTGAAATTGGGATTGGAATCCCGACGGTGTCTGGCGTGTGAGCGCCGTTGCCTTATGCGATCGGCCTTCTCCTTTGCTAACATTACTGCTTCGCAGAAAGAGGCGACCATTTTTGACAAATCGGATTATACCGTATTTCACTAGGGCCACAGATATTATTTAAGTATTAAGTTCATATAAGTAATTATAATTATTAAATACCAGTCTTCGCTAAAGATGAACAGAAACATAAAATTTAAGTGCCAAATAAAATTTTTGTAGGTACTTTCTCCAGTGTCCAAACGACACATATCTAGGTACCAAGAGAACTGGTTTGAGAAACTTTCTCTACGAAATGAATGCAGTTTTATGAATCCTACTTATGGCCAGTGGGTGGTTCAAAGAGGATCCTGTTTCGGGTTTTTTTTTTATGTCAGGTAAAATCATCAAATGACAAATCCCGCCCTTGGGTGGGGCGTGAGATAGTGTCAGACTCTTACTGACTAAAAACCTACCATGTTCCAATCCTTGCCTTCGATCCGGGGCTCCGGGGTTCATTTTCACCTAAACCTTGGCCCCAGTAGGCTTCGGCCCTACTGGGTCCTTACACTCCTTACAGTTTGCTGACAACTCCTTGAGGCGCGCGGGAACAGTGCGCGCCGTAAACGACTTGGGCTCGGACCGGTCTGTTACCGGACGGACGGACAGCGAGCTAACCATCGCCCGTCATCCGCAAGCCCGCGCCTACGGTTTGCGGAAATCGGGATCAAAATCCCGGCTGCGGCGGCGGCGTGTGCGCCGTTGCCTGATGCGGTCGGCTTCCTCTTTTGCTAGCATTACTGCTCCGCAGAAGGAGGCGACCGCCTGCCACTCCTCCTTGCTCCGGAGCATGGCCTGTACCAAGGCCCGGCGCGAAAGATCGCCGCCGCCGAATCCTGTTTTGGGTGGGCAATCATTCGTGTTCTATCAGATGCCTTTTGCCTTCAAGGGCTTTTTTTTTCGTAAGGAAAATCATCCAATGACATTTCCGCACCCTTGGGGCTGGGTGGGAGATAGTGTCAGACTTTTACTGACTAAAAACCCACTCCCTGTTACTTCGTTGCCTTTCATACCGGAGCCGAATCTTCCTTTCAGTAACCGATCCAGGCCCCAGGCTTCGGCCCTGCTGGGCCCCTACGGCTTGTAGACAACTCCCTGAGGCGCGCGTGTGTTGACTACTTGACTAGCATTGTAAATAATGTTATAATTTTTTTTACTTCATCATCGTCATAATATAATCCTCTGCTGGACATAGGCTAGCCCCAAGAGTCGCCATAAAGACCGATTTAAGCGTCTCGTATCCATCAGGTTCTACAACCTTGACAAGGTCATCGGTCCACCTTGCGATAGGCCTACCCACGCTGCGGTTTTCAGAACTCGGTCGCTACTGCTGAACCTTTCGGCCTCATCGACTATCTAATCTGTGAATAATATGCGCTGCCTACAACTGTAACGAATCTGTTTCGACTCACCACATATTTTGGGATTTAAGTCGATTCTTGAGCTGTTCTTGCGAAGGCATGTTTTAAATTTGGTTTCAAAGCAGGGAAAATGATTAAAAAGTTAGCTGTCAGATTTTGATAATTCCACTCTTCGGCAAAATTTTAATAAGGTTCTATCTTGATTTTCGATACGCCTAATTATTTTCATTATCGGCTCCCATTTCTGCTATTTATTTCTATTTGAGCCGTGAAATGGCCTAATAAAATTTTAAACCGCCAAGGTTTTTGTTTTTCGTGAGGTTTCACCATAATTTTTCGTTTTAGTGATTTTTCGCCCACATGCGATATGGTGCGTCCAGATCTGGCAAATGCGCCGCTCGCGCGCCGCTCGCGAGCCGTTCGCACGCGTGTGAACGGCGCATTTGCCAGAACGGGGCGCGTGCGTTTTGAAAAAAGAAATTAATTTCGTACATGCGTAAATTAATTCGAGTTTTAGAAAAAAAGTACTTATTTTTTTTACTTTATCTTTACAAATCGATGGTGTTTCATGTACCTAATTGACCCTCCACAGGATTAAAATGATCAAAATTTAATGGTGTACAATGATTTGTAAATACGAGAAATAAAATAGTTTCTTTAGACATCGAGCCAAATTAGGAATCATATTTTTTGTTTATTACTTCGATATTTGTATTCAGTTTTGCTTAAAAAACCTTTTCCCCCTTATTCCAAACGCGATCTAAAATAGTTCCGGGATTATTTCTAATTTTAATTGACATTAAACCTAATAATAGTCTCGGAAATACATTTAGATCGCTTTTAATTGGTATTAAATTTAGTAATAATCCCGAAAACTACATTTAGATAGTGTTTAATCGGTATTAAACCTAGTAATAGGCCCGGAACTATTTTAGATCGCGTTTTGGAATAAGGCGGTTAGTGAACAAAGAGAAAATCTAATGCACCGACATATTTTTGTTTCATTTGAATTTATTTTGTTGACATAACGTTTCACGAATGTTTTTAATGGAATGGCAACATTTAAAGTTAAGCTCCAATTGTTTTTGATTTTTTTTTTGATTATTTGTATGCAAAAGAAATCTAATTTAATGCCTGAAATTCTTTGAAGTCAAAACAGAAAAAAAAACATTTTAAAAAGGTATACTAATACTATGGGTGCGTATACACATCAAAAAAAGTTTGAGATCACTGGCAAAAGATGGAATATTTTTTTAATTTTATTTTTTAAGGGAACTTATCATCTTTTTAAAAAAAAAGATACACTTTTTTATCAACAAAAATTGAATTTAAAAGGCCTAATGCGATTTCGAATAATAAATAAATGAAAGAAAAAGAGGTTTAACTAAATATTGTCAACATTTATTATGAAATTGATTTTATTTAGTACATGAAACTCCTCCCCTGGCTCGAACACATGCGGCAATCCTTCTTAGCATGCCGAGAAATAAGTTATCCAGCATTTCTTGCGGTAACCTGTCCCATTCTTGAATAACGGCTTCCCTGATCTCTGGCATTGTCTGGAGAGGTGACTGACGGTTCCAAACAGCTCGCTTGACAGGATCCCATGCGTGCTCTATCGGGTTTAAGTTAGGCGAGCCAGCAGACCAGTCTAACCAGGTAACATCGTATTCACGCAGAGCAGCGTTGTATATGTTTGTTACTCTTACACAGAAATTTAGCACACAGTTGGACTTTGACTTTTTTTACATGGGAAATCATACAATGACTTTTCCCGCTCTTCGTGTCAGACTTTTCCAGAAAATACTTGTTTTTTAAAACCTTTAAAAGTTTTTGAGAAAAATTGTCGTCATTCAGAATCTCGATTAAATGTGCAAGGCTTCTATAGAAGTACTTTTTTATACTTTTAATATATGAGTACATTATGGAGGGCTAAAGTCCACGTAAAATAACAGATTTTCAGAGGCCTTTACTGGATTAGTTATACACAAATTTATGTTTTGATTTCTATAGAAGCCTAGATAATATTTACAAGATCTCCGTGTATCCAAAATATCTGGAGAAAGATGTCTGATAACATCATAATCACGTAAGAGCGGTAATATGAAAATGTACCTCGGGTTGATCGCTTTTAAGAAACAGTTTTGTCAAATAGGCGGTCGCTACATATAAAATACTGGGATTCAGTTGCATTCGGTTTGAATACAGTCTCAAGACGAAAGTCTATGACCAGCGCGTGTTGCTTGTGATGACGTGGGCTCACAAAAAGGGTCTCATCATAAGGCTATATGAAATATACCTCGGATAGGCCGTAAGCATAAAAATCATAACCAGAAAAGATACTCAACAACCAAGCATTAATACCTACACTAGCCGTATAAGTTACAGTCCAAACCATATCAAAACTAGCCACGTTGTTCACCAACTTGCTCAACTAGGCTTTTCTACAGCGATCGGTATTCGAAAGCAGACCCTAGGGATTGACTTCTATAGCGATCCTCTTTGTAGGCCATTGAAAGGCATATCTTAATCTAAAATGTTGCTATTGTGTACTGGCCTTTCAATAACAGTGTTAGTACATAGCCTCAAAAGGTTTAGAAAGGCCTTTTCAGAGCTTGGTCCAGATAATACAGTGTAAGATTAGGTTAGACCTTGGCAAGTTTTCGATAAAAAATTATAAGAATAATAAATCAGGCATACATCCCTAGTCGGTAACGAGCCCCTCTTTCAAAACTAAGACAAGTATTTAAAAAGGGAATGAAACTTGTCATACAGTGCTGGATTTTTTTTTTTCTTTTCTACAAAAGTGAAACCCAGGCCACTTCCTAAAGGCAATAGCAAAAAGAATTATGTCTACCAATCGTAACCAAAAGAAGTTAGAGACTATTTAGTAGATTACTATAGTTTTTTTATCACGCATTATTTTTAAATTTGGTTTCGGTATCTATGATGTGTACGCATTAATTATTGATAATCACTATCGTTATACTAACGCGTATCTTTTCAATTCGTTTATTACTTATTTTTGTACTAGTTTTAGTGATGAAAAATTGAGGTGTGAAAAAATATAACAGTAATAACCCTAACACCGCTTCTATTCATATCTTCGTTCGGTTACGGTTTAAGGACCTGGTTTCTTTTGCTATTGATTTCTCGTATTGTCCTGTAACATATAACCTAGGTTTCATTTCTGGCGAAAAAAAAGTAAATCATGCCAAGTTTACATTGACTTTTAGAGCTTATTTGAGCTGATTTGTGGGCTTACTCTCGAGTTTAATTCCGATCGGTCGACATTGGAATTGTGACGTTAAGTACTCTTGAATTTGAGGCTAGGGCCAAATTGCGTAACTTTTTTTAAACCAAGTAAAATAGGGATTGGGCTTGGCGTGTGGTCACGCAATTTAGTCTACACGTATGATGGCAATGCAAACTATACAATGCATGTTGAATTTGCTTTGTAAAATTTATGTAATTTTAAATACGTATCTTTGTTTTGCAAGTAAAGCACGTTACCGGCTGGGGCACGTACACCTGGTTTACCCTCTTGCAGTCGACACGTGATATTCACAAGGAACTAATTATAGGCATAACTTCAACTCTTCGTTAATGGCCTTTGTGGAAAGGACACCTCAATTTCGCCAATTACACGTGCGAACTATTAATAGACGATCAAACGCTGGAGAGTATTTAACGTGAATTAACAGTAAAATAAATAATTAAAGTACAAAGTAAAATAATTTCTTCACAGACACAGACTGACAAACCTATGACCACAAATTATGACAAAAGAAAAACAGTACTTACATGACAGAAAATCGTAAGAGTGAAAAAAAAAGAGTAGTTACAATATTAACAACCTAATTTTATTAATTTCAATGAATTTATATAGTTTAAATATAAAACGTGTAAACACAAAAGGAAGAAGACATATGAGGAGGAATGATTTCATGAAAAGAGAAGCACAATCGACGAAAAGTCCTGTTGGCGAAGAGTCCTGTCAGCGTAATGTCCTGTCGGCAAAGTGTCTTATTGGCGAAGAGTCCCGTCGAAGTAAAGTCTTGTTGGTGTTCTGTCTGTCGGCGTAGTGTCTGTCGGTGACTTGTCGTACATTCATTTAGGGCAGGAGAAAAATAAATGGTCCATGTTTCCTTCACCTTAACCGCATTAAAAAAGAGAGTAATCCTTAATCCTAAATTTGGCCAAGAAATGAGGAGAGCAACAATTATTTAAACGTAAACGAAAGATAGTTAAGAGTTTTTTTTTTGGTAGGTAAAATAATCTAATGACATCTCCCGCCCTTGGGCGGACCGCGAGATAGTGTCAGACTCTTATTGACTGAAACCTACCCCGTTCCTTCATTGCCTTGTTTCCAGGGCTCTGGTATGTATTTTTATGAGATGCAGAAGACAATTCTAGTGTGTGTAAAGTATATTTTTAATCACTTAGGTATAAGTGAGTTGGATCTGGAATCATCATCATCATCATCAGCCTTTTTAATGTTCCCACTGCTGGGACCTAGGCCTCCTCTCTAGGAGAGGGAATAACGTAAAAAATATTTTGAAAAAAAAGTACTATAAACAAAAATACCTACATACGAATTCATAATTTAAAAGTGTCCATAATATAATGTAATTTAGTCCATGTTATAATTTTACAAAGTATATGGGCGCCTTCAAATTAGCCGCAAAGTACGGCGCGGCAACAGAACCGCTATGTTCAAGCATCATAGTGTTGTACATTTCTCGATTATAACGATACTATTAAATCGAAAAAGATTTTAGAAAAAGAAACCTAAGAAAAGATTGCCGCTATTTCGTGTATGCGAATTTAATAAATTAAAAAGCTACTGTGGCCAAACTTTCAGAAATATATGTATTCGCTGGATGACTATCAACCGATTTTCGTTCATGTTTAAACTTGAAGAAAAACTAAGTGCGTATCATCCATCACTTATAGTCGACCGATGAACTGTTGCGCGGCCGCAGCGCGGTTGTCGCGCTTCAGTCGCGCGTTTTTAATTTGTATGGATTAACAAAGCAGCGTGACAGCAGCGTGACGGCAGCGCTGCGGCTAAATTGAAGGCGCCCTATTTCAGTTAAATCCAACGTCAGTTTCAACATCGTTCTTACATTCATTCATTCACCCGCGCCTGACATGCCAACGATTTGTAACCAAGTCAGTGAAAGATAATGTTTCAAAGTATCGATTTGTGTGAGTTTCACTTCTATTGTAGTGACTTTGATGAAATGGTATTGCCATGAAGTAAAATATAAAAAAGACTAAGATAGGTATTTGGTTTTATTTACGATTATGTTCTATTGAAATCATTTTTAACTTACACCGTTAAATTTTGGTTTTTTTAATCCCGTGGAGGATCGATTCGGTACATGAAACACTATCGATTTATAAAGATAAAATTAAAAAATAAAGTTTTTTTTTTCTAAAACTCGAATTAATATACGCATGTACGAAATTAATTCCTTTAAGTAAACGAGTCAATTACCTTGTAGGGAGTTATCGGTAGTTGCGTACTAACTACCTACAGTTCATTGGCCTCAATCAGCTGACGTTTACTTAAAGAAATTAATTTCTTACATGCGTAACTTAATTCAAGTTTAAAAACAACAGTAAGTACTTTATTTTTCATTTTTATCTTTACAAATCGATAGGGTTTCATGTACCGAATCAACCCTCCGCGGGATTAAAACACCCAAAATTTAACGGTGTATATTTTATAGATAGCCCTGACAGCCAACGACTTAATAGCCACGATACTCGACCAACACAACTGCACGCGTCTTGCGTGTTTTCATATAAATACTTATGTAAAGGACTTACGCATGCGGAGCAAATCCGCATGCATGATGAAACCCGCATGATAATAAGGACCCTTAGCATAGCATAGCATCAGCCTTAAAATGTTCTCACTGCTGGGACTCGGGCCTCCTCTCTAGGAGAGGGAATGGGCCGTAATCCACCTCTTCGAATTTTTAGTTCAAGGACATGCCGGTTTCCTCACGATGTTTTCTTTCACCGTTTTGAGAGCAGTGGTGATGATCTACACAAAGTAATGTGCCTGACTGGGTATGAATCGTTAGTCAGGGCCCTTACCACCGCTCTCTGAACACCCTTAGAGACATGCAATAAAATCAACATAATACATGACATAAATGAAATTTCTTAACCCATAACGGGACGAAAGGGAAATTCTTTATTAATATTCTATTTTCACTTTCATTTCATAATCTATACTGTTATGGGATCGTAAAACATTCGTGACCCGTTTCTTGATGTCAACGAAATCGGTCGTTTTCACTTTCACATACTTCTGACGCTAAAGCATTGCTGATTACAAATTTTACAACTTTCTCTTGTCCGTCCGTCTGACATTAGTTTTATCGAAATTGAGTTTTACTACATTGTTATAAAGTCTATACATTCATTTGGTGAGCTGCTATTTTATGTTTGCCAGAGCTCACACTCGACAAATTAATTGATCTCTTACGAAAGTTTTTGACTACATTTTATCGACTTTAATGTGTACATATTAAGGTTCAGTTTTGAATAACAATATAGTTTTAAGTAGAAAATAAATTTGGTTGTTATCATATGATGGCAGGCAATCTGGTTGACGAGCTCATTTGCCTACTGTTCTAAAACCTAAAAGGCTAAAAAGTAATAACTTTCTCAAGAAAGGTTACGGCCGACTGACGCAGCCATGACGTATGTCACGTAGGTATGTGACATATGTCATGGCTGTCAAAATGGCAGATAGACAATGGTAGTTAATGGTTATTCAAATAGAACTACTGCTAGAGAAAACAATAGGGATATTTCAATTTCTATTTGACACGATTTGTTGTAAATGAAATGTATATACACCGTTAAATTTTGATCGCTTTAATCCCGTGGAGGGTCGATCCGGTACATGAAACTCTTTTGATTTGTAAATATAAAAAAAAAGTACTTTTTTCTCAAATAACTTGTTTCTACGTAAAATCAGAAATAAAACCACTCAATAACTTCCAGTAATATTAATTGAGCTGATATTCATCGTCATTTGTCCTTTTCCGCAAAAAAAAAGTTACACATATGTGTTAGTCACATAAATGTATGTAATTTATTTACTTTACACCTAAAACTACCGACTAAATAAAAAAAGTATTTTTTTCACCGGACACTCTAAATAAGGTTCAGTTGAAAACCAGCATCAGGCAACTAGAACGTAGCTGTCTGGAATTCTTGCTGAACTGGACCTATTTGGCGCAACCGTGAGACACGCAATTTTAGTTTTATCTTAAGTGTCTACATGTTGTTTCTGCATTGTGTGTGTCTATATGTGTCAAATAAAATATTTTTGATATCATTTTTTTTTTCAATTAATTTCATTACATTTCTTTCACATTTATTTATTATATTAAAAAACTAGGCAAATACGAGTCGAACTCGCGCACTGAAAGTCCCGTATATACTTACCTATGTAAATAGATCAACGCCCGCATAAAGTACCGAAGATTTACTTAGTCGCCCAAAAAAAAATTATGACGTATACTATGATTTTTTATTAGATGAAGTAAAGTGACAGCAGTGGACAATGCCCAACTGTCAAATAACAATGCCCAACTATCAAACAACCATTGTTATAGCTGTCACTTTACTTCATCTAATAAAAAATCATAGTATAGTTACTCAAGCCCCAGGCCAACGCCGGCGTTCACACACTTATTATCTTTCTGTTGTGTCTCTAATTACGGTATTCAAATGATTAAGAACAAATTTACGTTTAGTTTTGCGATTTATTCCTGTTCTGTACTATAAGACCTTACTTTATACTTCCGAATTAAAAATAATTTTGGGCTAACGGAAAGTACCCTATCAATTTTGATTCCCTTGAGAGTGTCGAAGTCTACATTTTTGCTGTATCTTTTTTTTCCTTAACTTTAAAGTTTTACTTTTCACAGCTTCAAGGGACCGGGACTGGATGGAGAGGACTCGACAGACAAATGGATGGACAAGAAAGTGATCATAAAAGGGTTCGGTATTTTCCTTTTGAGGTGCGGTACTTCAAAACTATCACTTTTCAACAGGGACCGTTTTCGGTTAAGGTTACGCTACAGGTATAAAATAACGATAGCGCTTTTTTTTTAGATACCGCTATACCTTTATTTAACCTTTACTCAACCGAAATAATTCCAGTACCGAAATCATTTCTCGTGCGTGTACCTATGATAAATGCGACGTTGCCAGCTATCGGGACAAGTTTACTGCGATTGGCACGACGAAAAAGCGCAGGAGTAGGGGTTTCAAAGGATACCTCAATGTTAGAGGTTTAGGTACCGTAAAAAATAACGCAATCGTTATTTCTCGGTAGTGAAAAATTTTGGTATCGTAATTTTTCGGTAGTACAAAATAACGGTACCGTTATTTTGAGGTGTTGAAATAAAAAGGTATGACGTCATACCGTTAACCCTTATAACCGATATTTTTTCGGCATGCAGTCCCTGCTTTTCAATTCCTAAGTACTTTTTTAAATGATCTTTCTGGTCGTCCAATTTGAAAGTGAAAATCAATTCATTTCTCTGACTATTCACAAAGATATTTCAACCGGTGCTTGATTTTAAATAAAGAGAAAATTACTCGGTTGGAGTTTTATTGAAGGAGTTTTTCGAAAGAGATAAACTCGGCTTTACGACAAAGGATTATGAACACAGAAGTATCAAATAAATTTTGTAAGTAACAGATCAGTCTCTGCTCTCAAAACGATGAACGAAAACATCGTGAGGAAACCAACATGCCTGTTTGGCCTGCGTGGTGAATTATGGCCCATTCACTCTCCCAGAGAGGACGCCTGAGTCCCAGTAGTGGGATCATTAAGAGACTTGTGGGCGACACACATATATTTACACAGTTTACACGTTACACGTAAACAATAAATATATACAAATCACCTACATTTATTTATATATATATTTACACATACATATATATAAAATATTACCAAAATAACAACACTACACATATACACTGACACTAAACACTTCATACGTTAAACACCATAACGTAACATTGGACACGCGCATCGTCGATGACGTGCAGGCGATATATTTTCATCCACCGCCGCGTTGTTATATTCGCTTCTCACTAGTCACGATCTACGCTATCCTCTGAACATACGTGCTCCCGCGTCGATATAAGTTTTCGTCAAAATATACCTGCTTTGTCCTACAGCTGTGCTTAAAAATACTTGTGATCGCTGCTATTTTACATCAGCTTGTGCTTGGCTCATTTGCGCCTTCTATAGTGATTGTGTTGTTGAGTTGTGTGTGAAGACAATGCACCTGGAGATACTACAAAGGACTTTTATTTATTCATCATCTACCCAGTGACTACCTACATCACACACACACCCTCCAAACAACCAAAGGCTGATCATGCCATTATTTTAAAAAAGTACCAGCAGGCCTAGCCAAGTTACGATCGCTTCGATTCACTTCGTTTTCATCGATCGCCTCGAGTCGGCGACACCTCCGAATCCTTTGTTCTGATCACATGACTGAGCGTGGGGATGAGGTCATTCCCATACATTTGAAGTTTTCTACTAGAGTAAACTATTGTACATTATCAACTTGGGTATGCCTTCCGCCCCCTAGCCAAGTTACGACGTTTCGTTTCGTTTCTTTTGTGTCAAACGCCTCGAGTCGGCAACGCCTCCGATTCCTTTGTTCTGACTACGTATTTGAGGGTGGAGATGACGTCAGAACAATGGAATTGGAGGCGTTCGACGCAAGAGAGTCAAAACGAAACAGTCGTAACTTGGCTAGGGGGACAGACATTCTATTCAGGGTACGGGCTACTTCTACGTCAAATTTCATCCAAATCCATTCAGCTGCTCGAGAGTGAAGAACTAACAAATATACACACAACCTTTCGCTTGAATAATCTTTATGTTTAATAAGATAGTGTGAGTATAGTGTAATATCTAATGTTTTTGTTTCTTTTCAGATAACTTATAACTCGAATTTCTAGGAAACCACGGAAATCGTACCACTTTTATGCTTTGACGTACTCATACTCGTATTTCATATTCCGTCAAAGATTTTATCTCTCCATGAAGTTTCAAGTGAAATATTCAGAATGTTTCAAAACTTAATTTGCATAACAATAATAGAAAGTATAGTTTAACTTCGAGTGAACGAGAGGTAAGAGTTTTCAAGCTTACCACTTTTGTAGTATCTTGTATATTATTTAGAATGTATAAAAAAAATATGAGAAATATTTATCCTACACTTTTTTTGGGATATCATCCAATGAACCTCTTGCTCTAAGGTCGAGTGGGAAACCTTGTCAGACTTTTACTGACTTAAAACACCTCTGTTTCTTCTTTGACTTTATGTTCCATGACTTTGGATCTCAGGACCTTTTCGGAGGTAAACCCATGGCCTCAGTAGGCTTCGGCCCTGATGGACCCTTACAATTTTGCTGACATCTCTATGAGGTTAACATTATGCGCAGTTGAGTACTCAGTCTTGGTTCAGACAGTTACCGGATCGATAGTCGGCGAGCTACCCATTAGTCATCATCCACAAACCCACATCTACAGTGGCTGGAAGTCGCAATCCCGGCGTCTGGGACGTTAGGCTACCCGTTCCCTCATGCGTGCGGCCTCCTCCTTCACTGTCATAATTACTTCGCAAAAGAAGGCGACCACCGCCCATTTTTCCTCGTTCCTGACCATGCTCGCTGTACCAGAGCTGGGTGCGAGAGGTCGTTGTCGCTGTTAGCCCCCGACATGTCGGTGCTCCACCCAAGCGGAGTACACCTCTACCGTACGCCCCACCGAGTCCTCCGGGAGGTCCACACAGTAGTGAAACCCGAGCGTTTTTTCGTACGAATTTGGTGCTGGAACTTTCCGAACTGACCATGATCGGTGAGAACCTGCGTCATGTGGTAAGTGATTATACCAAAAGGTCTTACCAGCCACTCCTCAAAGAGGGGACTTTTTGTCATAATTATGGCGTGCCCAGCACTGGGTTGGGACAGTCGCTGTCGCCATTTCACCATAAGATCCCGTCGGAACTCTCTGTCCAGTATGCCGTAAATGTCGCAGTAGCGGTGATTCGCCCTGGAATTGCATCTCCACGCGTGTTTATGTGGCCAAGTGGCCGAGCCCGAGTCGTTCCAAGCGCGCCTCAAGAGAGACCCAGTTAGTAGGCCCGATGCCTGCTAGAGCCATGGGGAAAAGTATGAAAAGGATACTTGAGGTTCCAGAACCCAAAAGACTAAAGAAATCTTTACCTTTGAGCGGAGAAGTCATTAGTTTATTTCCCAACATAAAAAAAAAAAACATTTCCCACCAATCAGTGCATAAATTCGGCTTAACTAAGGCCTATTCAAATTGTACTGGCAAGATTAACTCTTTCAAAGGTTGCTTAGTATCGTGCTCACGTTCCAGTTAGTATCAAAACAAGCTAAAGCCAGTACATTTTCCCTAAAATATCTGCTCAGTTCTAGACCATTCAGTTTGAACTAAAAGAGCATCTATTGTGCCTCAGAGCTACTAAAATTGGAGCCACTCTACGGATTGTAGTCCTTACATACATAGACTTTACACATGGCAGCTGTAATGTATAGATGTATATTATGGCACGACACATCTCATTACATCTAATAGACAACATTAGTTTTAGTATATGTAAAATCCGAAACACGTCATAACATGTCTAATATGTTTATATAATAAAGAATCTATGTACAAAATTTCTTAAGTCTATCATGAAAATTCACAAAGGTCTATGCTTGTTACGATACCTGGTTGTGTAACCATGTATTTGTGCATCCGTAAAAATACACCGGGACCATCCAGTACCCGTTCAAACCGAGACCAAGTCGTTGACGGCGCCAATAGTTCCACTCGCGCCTCAAGGAGTTATCAGCAATCCGTAGGGGCCCAGCAGGGTCGAATCCTACTGCGGCCAAAATTTTTTTTCTGACAAAGATTTCTGAAAGGAAGATTCGGCCCCGGTGTGAAAGTCAATGAAGGAACAGGAGTGGGTTTTAGTCAGTAAAAGTTGACACTATCTCCTGCTCTAAGGGCGTGGAGATATCAATAGATGTTTTTTCCACCGAAAAAAAAAAAAACAAAAAAAATAGATCCTTGAGACATCTCTTCAAATTTTATAGGCACATCTGTAATGCTTAAATAGCTGTTTAGCTGGGAGGTACTTAAACAAGTAAATAAATGATCAGGTGAGTGGTAGTGGATGGTCAGGTAGTCAGACGCTAGAAAGTATAATCATTTGTTGACAAGTTACAGGGTTGCGGACGTCGTTAGCCGTAGTTCGTTAGACTGGATGCCTACTCCAGCACAGAAATAAAGTTAGTTTTGTTCTTTTACTATTTTTATATTAAACCCACTGTTTCCAATCTGAAGGAGCTTCGCACTAAACAAAGACTTTCGTTGATTGTGCAACAGCGAATTTTTAAGATGTTTGGACATATCATACGCAATGAAAGCTCTTTGGAACGCTTAGTGGTATAGGGCAGAGTAGAGGGCCAACGTTCTGATGATTTTTCTGATGATGATGACGTTCAAGATGGACAGATCTCATTAAATCATCCTCAAAGTGTTCCCTCTTTGAGTGTAGATGAAGTGCTATGAATAGGGAGAGATGGAGAAGTCTCGCAAAAGCCGCAATCAACCTACGAACGATCCATGACCACGACCACTCCACCAGGAGTATATAACTGAGAAGAAGAACACTAAAACCGGTTATGTTATATTTTAATGTAAAAAAAATATATTTTTGACTGTCTCTACACAATTTCGTAGCTCATCGTAGACCGCTAAAATACTGCTGGTTAAAACAAGCCAATTCGTTGTCTGCTCGCTTTTTGCTGCTATTGTTCAATGTTTGTACATCATTATTTCTATTGGAGTCTAGCTGCAATCGCTCGACAGGGATATATTATGGAACAAATACAAAGAAATGGGTTTGTTTCTGATTTAAAAATAATGAGTTTGTCTGGAAAAATGTAAGAATGGTTATCGCTATCATCTTTTCCGCCAATAGATGACGTCAACTATTAGACAAAAGCACTGTAAAAAGATTGACGATCTTAAAATGTGGTGCTTTAAACGTTTACTGAAGATGCTGAAGAGTGCATTAAGACTACCGAATATTTTTTTTATGAATATTTTCCAAAAAACTGGGCAAGTTTGAGTCGGACTCGCACATTGTGCGTTCCATATGAAAACAGTATTGGTTGCGCCAATTCGCTATGATCCGCGACTTTGTTTTTTGTAATTTATTTTTTTGGCCTAGCAATCCTATCCCTTCCGTTTTCCTTCACCCGCACGACCGCAAGAAATGATTTGACATTGACGTGTGTGCATCGATTGTGAATGTGACCGCACCGCTAACCGCGCCCGCTCGAAATTACAAGAAAATTGACTATTTTCGTGATCCAACCATTCAAACTCAACAACAGTGCAGTGTAGTGCAAAACAGGACCTGGCAGTGATTTAAATGTGCGAAGTCGAGGATCGGCCGGTGCCACGTGCAACCTTCGAAGTCTAAAGGTCAGTGCTCCTTCCCAATACATTTATCCCATGCCGGGCACAGTATCTGCATATTGTTAATAAACCTTAGATCGCTTTTTCAAACCTACAGTCCACATCAGCAAATTCGCGCAACCATTACTTTTGGTCCATACGAGCAGGATCGTGAATCATTTTCTTGTAATTTCGCAATATAGTATTTGTTCCATAGGGAATAAACGCAACGCGCCTGTTTACCTAGATATAATAGTAGAAAACCCGCATCTAGGCATTTAGGCAACTATACGTTATTTCGCTCGTATAGTTAAAGAGCCATTGTTAATTACGGTACCTACGCCGTCAACCGCACCGCATAATTATAGTTAGCTACGTAAATATCAGCGTAGATATAAATCGATCGCATTCTTTTTCTTGACAAAATTCATTCGGAAGTCCTACAAATTGCATGTAGGTAGACGCATTTCAAAAATACCCGTTCATTGTTGAGTGAATATTTGTAGGAAACGGATAAACCATAGATTATATAGACAGGTTATTCCGTTCGTTCGCCGTTCGCTTTGTTGTTTACAATACTACCATATTGTTATCTGATAATTATCGCTTACTTAATAATTCGTTAAGTGTTTGTTTGAGTGTATAGTGTGAATATATCAAGACAAGATGTCTCTTAAGGGAACCAAGGTTAGTACTGATTTAAAGGTTCAGTTAAAGCTTTTATACGCTGAAAGGGACTCACAGTTTTCACGTGTTCAATCAATTTGTGATAAATCTTTGCAAACCTCGGATCTGGCGATTAGAGATGCTTTCTTGTGTTCGTTGGAAACTTTAGATAGTTTGCGCGCGGATTTTAAATCTACAATTAAGGATATAAACATTTTAGAGTTGGAGTTAAATCCTGATTACTGTGTGAGTTATCAGGCATTGTCGTCCTTTGATGACTTGTATTGTCGTATCAAACGTATTGCTAGGAGTTTAGAGACTCCCCCCCCCCGCGAGTGGTTTATCCAACCCTCCTCGCGAACGCCCACGATTGCCGCCAATTCAAATACCTGAATTTGATGGTGACATTCGAAATTGGAATTTATTTATAGATAGTTTCGAAAATATAATACATAGGAACACATCGCTGACAGATCACGAGAGATTGCATTATCTCGTAGAAAAATTGACCGGTAAGGCAAAGGCTGTCTGTGCTGGAATTACGTTTAGCGCTGAAAATTACAATTTAGTTTTGAACACTTTAAAAACAAAATACGAAGATAAGCGATTAGTAGCCACCGCATATTTAGATCAATTATTCGATTTGAAAAGTTTTTCCGTTTGTAACGATCATAATTTAGAGAAGTTTTTAAATATTTTCGCATCATCTGTTCGTGCAGTAAAGAACCTAAAGGTCAATGACCTCTGTGACTTTTTGTTTTTGTATATCGGTTTAAAGAAATTAGATCCTGAAACTGTTCGTCTGTTTGAAACGACTCAGCGCGGTAAAGAAATACCTAAGTTCGAAGATTTAGAATCTTTTATTCGCGACCATATTAAGGTATTGCAGCGCACGTCGGCACGTCATGAAGTCACGAATAGGACAGGTTCCGATCGCCGTATAGACGCGTCATCGAAGTCAGTCAAGACTGCACATACGCTAGTCAATACCGCCTCAACACCTGACTGTTCTCTGTGTAAGGGTAGCCATACACAGCTGTACAAGTGTTCGGGATTTCAGAGATTATCGCCTAGTGATCGTTACAAGTTTGTCCGCACTAATAATTTGTGTTTTAATTGTCTAAGTGACAAACATCTGGTTACGTCATGTAACAGTGGTGTTAGCTGTCGTAAATGTCTAGCTAGACATCATACCTTCTTACATTTTGAGAGTAGTAAGCTGCCATCGCGGCCGCGGCCTGCGCGGACGCGCGACGCTTGTGACGCGCGGCCTGCTGCAAGTGCAAACGACGTAACATTGTGTTCGCTTTCCGCCGCTGGTACTCAAATCACTACCGTTTTACTTGCGACCGCGCAAGTTGTCATTGTAGATGCCTTTGGCAAACCGCACACCGTTCGAGCGCTACTAGATGGCGCTTCCCAGAGTAATTTTATTACTCGGGATTGTTGTCAACGCCTTGGTTTTAGTTTTAATAATTGGTCATCCCGTTCAGAAGTGAAAGGTTTTGGAGGTTTAAAGGCAACCATTCACGGTTCCATTAAAATAATATTTAGTTCACGTTTTAATCGTAATATTTCGTTTGAAATGGATTCGCTAGTCGCAGATAAGATTACGGAACGGTTGCCCACGGTACCGGTTGACACGTCCATGCTGACGGAGTTTAAGAACTTGCAGTTAGCCGACGGAAATTACGCTTTCCCTGGAGATATCGATCTATTGATCGGTGCTTCGATTCTCCCGCATCTCCAGTTATCACGTAAAATTCAAGGTCTTCCGATGTACCCCGCTCCGCACGCACTGGAAACAGTTCTCGGGTTTGTTATAGTTGGTTCCGCACCCGCTTGTTTAGATAGTTACTCGACTGTGTCGCACTGTTGCACCGTCGAGCCGCCGCTTGAGTCTACCATCCGCAAGTTCTGGGAGATTGAAGAGGTCAATGTCCCGCCTATTCTCAGCCCTGAGGATCAGGTCACTGAGGAGATTTATACCCGCACGACTACTCGTGATAAAGATGGTCGTTATGTTGTCGCGCTCCCTTTCAAGGGTGATATTTTTTCGCTCGGTGGCTCCCGTGCCTCCGCAGAAAAACGCTTCTTGTATAGATTTTCTCCGCAGGAACCTTTGAAGGTTTACGAATTCAATCGTCGAATTCAATCGTCACCCCATCGATGGGGCACGTTTGTCGCAAATAGGGTGGCTAAGATTCAAGCTGAATTGTCACCGGAAAATATATTCCATGTCGCTGGAACAGAAAACCCAGCTGATTGTCTCTCACGTGGTTTGCTTCCTGCGCAAATTTTAAATCATCCGCTTTGGTTTTGTGGCCCTCCCTGGCTTCATAACACTCCTTACGAGTGGCCAAGTGCTACGCTTGTAGTATCAGTTCCGCGTGAAGAGTCAGTTGTTTTGTTGTTGTCTAATCGAGTCTCGTCTTGGTCGAGACTATTACGCTGTGTAGTTTACGTCCTAAGATTTTTGAGATTATTACCATCGCGTGGTTCTATAATCGCAGCTGATTTGGATAGAGCTGAATCAGTTGTACTTCGAGAGTTGCAGAAATTTTATTTTTCAATAGAATTTCGTAGTTTAGAATCACATAAACCTTGTAGTCCCGCACTTCAACATTTGAAACCATTTTTGCAAGACGGACTCATTCGTGTCGGTGGCCGTCTGCGAAATGCTAAGTTAGAGTTTGAACAAATGCATCCAGTAGTTCTACCACGCAGGGATCACGTTTTGGATTTTTTGGTGGACTATCACCATAAGGTGAATTGTCACGCTGGTCCCGATTTATTAATGTCCATTCTTCGACAGAAGTACTGGATACTCTCCGCTCGCAATTTGATACGCGCTAGAGTGCACAGATGTGTGCCCTGCTTTAAGCTCCGCCCGCGTTTCAACGCGCCGGAAATGGCCGACCATCGTTCTTGTCGTGTTGTACAGACGGTGAAACCTTTCATACATACTGGGACGGACTATGCTGGACCGTTTAAAGTCACTATTGCCCGTGGTCGTGGTATACGTTCCACAAAGGCATACATTTGCCTATTCGTTTGTATGACAACTCGTGCGGTTCACATAGAGTTAACCAGTGATTTGAGTACGCAGGGTTTTATGTCTGCATTTAAACGATTTTTATCTCGCCGTGGTCCCGTTAAGCGCTTATACTCTGACAACGGCACAAATTATGTTGGAGCGCGACGCAATATTTCGGAATTACATACATTCTTACGCTCCAAGTACTACCAAAGTGAATTCGCCCATGTCTTAGCTGAGAATCGCATTGATTGGTGTTTTAATACGCCAGCGGCTAGTCATTTTGGTGGCAATTGGGAGGCGAATATTAAAAGCCTTAAGTCGCACCTGTTTCGGGTCATAGGCGAACAGATTCTCTCGTACGAGGAGTTGAGCACCGTACTCGCTCAGGTAGAGGCGTTGATGAATACGCGTCCGTTGTGTCGGACTTTGTCTAGTGATCCATCGGAGCCACTAGCGTTGACGCCGGCTCACTTCTTGACGACGACTCCTCTTAAATATTTGCCCGCTTTAGATGTCGAGACTGACAAACTGCAGCTTCACCCGCGTCACGCTCTGCTAGATAGCTTAGTTCAGTCCTTTTGGAAGCGATGGAGGACAGATTATCTGCATACGCTGCAGTCGCGTCAAAAGTGGAACACTCCTTCAGAGCCAGTCACAGTCGGTACTGTGGTGATACTGAAGACTGAGAGTGCGCCTCCTCTGCACTGGCCTCTTGGTGTAGTGGAAGAAGTTTTTCCGGGTTCGAACGGAATAACGCGAGTCGTAAAAGTTAAAACCGCAACTGGATCGTACCTGCGTCCGGTTATTCGCCTCTGCCCTCTGCCTAATCAGTAGTAGTGGCATAGTTAGTTATAAGTTGTTTCGCTACCTAGTATTGATAGTTTAGATTAGTAATAGGGTTTAGTTTCGCTTTTGTTTTTTTTTTCTTTTCTTTGAAGGTAACCCTTCAAACCCGGGGGGAATGGTTGCGCCAATTCGCTATGATCCGCGACTTTGTTTTTTGTAATTTATTTTTTTGGCCTAGCAATCCTATCCCTTCCGTTTTCCTTCACCCGCACGACCGCAAGAAATGATTTGACATTGACGTGTGTGCATCGATTGTGAATGTGACCGCACCGCTAACCGCGCCCGCTCGAAATTACAAGAAAATTGACTATTTTCGTGATCCAACCATTCAAACTCAACAACAGTGCAGTGTAGTGCAAAACAGGACCTGGCAGTGATTTAAATGTGCGAAGTCGAGGATCGGCCGGTGCCACGTGCAACCTTCGAAGTCTAAAGGTCAGTGCTCCTTCCCAATACATTTATCCCATGCCGGGCACAGTATCTGCATATTGTTAATAAACCTTAGATCGCTTTTTCAAACCTACAGTCCACATCAGCAAATTCGCGCAACCAAGTATAATTCCCGAATTGAGTTACGAATATTTTTCTGAACCGGAAAAAAACGTTTTTTTTTGTGACGTTTCAGATTTTTTCGTTTATTTGTGCTATGAAACCTTTCTTCGTGCCAAATTTCAGAATTCTAGGTTAACGGAAAGTACCCTATAAAAATTGATTCCCATGAGAGTGACGAAATATACATTTTTTTGCGATATAAACAGCCGTATCCCTTTTTTCCATTAACTTAGAAGTTTGATTTTTTCACAGCTTCAAGGAGCCATAGATTTAACTACATGGTTTTAATTTTAACTCAATATTTCCACGCGATCCTGAGATAAATGTCAGATACAGAAGGACAACCAAATTATCCTATAAGGAACCCGTTTTTTCTTTTTGAGGTACGAAACCCTAAATAAATGAAAAACACTGGAAGTAAATAGGTACTAAAACTCTTTGCTGATACCAAGACCATGGTTTTAGCAATTGCAACCAACGCCAAATAGGCTGCACAAAAACTCATAATAACACACGATGTCGTCACGGCCGCTTACCGCACTAGTGTCGTACGCGAACATTATACGGTCTACTAGACCGAGCCCACAATGCTATGAATATACAGGTTAACAAAATAAAACACAAGTTTGATTTGTTTTATTCCATAAAACTTCATTAAATATTCGTAAATCTTCAAAGCAACTGAACAGGCATATTAATCTTTGTTTTTAAAGATAGGTAAATAATAGTACATTATGATACAAGTGTGTAATGTACATGGTTACCGTCGCGGCGGTATTAAGACCCGAGCCTTGGCGAGGATCTTAAGAGAGCCAAGAACGGTAACCATACATTACTCACGTGTATCATACAACGTTTTTCAATACACTTGTGAAGAAAAATAATTTAGCTAACTATTATTACAACAGCAAAACTAGGAAAAAAATTCATAATATGGCGGTAACATTCATAGGCACGCATCAATTTTTTTTTTAATTGACCCATAGCTGAAGGCTATGGCTACATAGTCTTTTGATCAAATTGCTTAGTCGTGGTTTATTTTCTTGCGTGAAAAGATTTCATGATAATGTCATTTTTAGTGACAACAGGATGTAACATTTCCTAATGTTTTTGTAGTATTTGATTTTATTTAATTAATATAACAATGAACTTCACTCGAAAAAATCACATTACTTGAAACCGCATCTTAAAATAACGGCCATAGGCCACAATTTTTTTTTATTTTTTCGTATTTAAAATTTGAATCGCAAACAAAGAGGTTGAACAAAAAGGTTATAACTACATTACAGCACTAGTGCGTAATGGTAATCAAAATGTCACAGTTTGGTAACAGGTGCCATTATGTACCTAAGTGTAGTGCAATAAGAGCCACTTTCTGAGCAAGTGTATTGAAAAATATTTATATACACAGGATCGATTAGGTACATGAAACAGTTAGTATGCAACGACCGACAATTACCTACAGGTCATGGGACTCGATCAGCTGATGTTTACTTAGAGAAATTAATTTCGCACACGCGTATATTAATTCAAATTTTAGAAAAGAAGTACATTATTTTTTCAATTTCATCTGTACAAATCCATAGTATTTCATGTATTAAAACGATCAAAATCTAGCCGTGTTTAATATAGAATTAAAATAGGATTATAATCTGGATTTTGCAGAATTTTTATACAGATCATCTGAATATTGTGGCGGGTATATGATGCGCTCACTACAATCATGTCAACTGATATTTTTTTGTACAAAACGATTCGTCCGATACGCCCGTGTCCACAGGCATTTTTTTTGAAAACGATTGGTCTAATAAAGCAAAATGTACCTTGTTATGACACAATAAAACAATGTATATAGTGACTGAATTAGTGAAAGATACTAAAACACGTGATTGTAGTCATGATAACAAACCACTTTTAATATGGGATCAAACCTAAAATCGCGAAAAAAACCATGCTGGTCAGTACGATTGTGTTCGCCTAACTGATCAAAATGTACTGAACTTGGCTGGTTTTTTTCGCGATTTGAGGTTTGGTCCCATAGTAAAAGTTGTAAAAGTAAGAGAAGTAAGTAAGTAAAAGTTATCATGACTACAATCACGTGTTTAAGTATCGTTCACTAATTACCAGTCACCCTATATAATGCATAAAACAGCCAACTTATGGTAATTTAAATACCGTAGGGCTACACCTACGGAACTCAATAGACTAATAGATAACAGGTAGGCTCCTAAAATTTATTTTTAAAAAAGATTAGACATCAATATGATTGCACTAATATAAAGGCAAGAATTTGTGATGCTGTGTTTTTTATTTTATACAGTTTGAATACATAATATTATTTACATAATAGCTAAACACATCATCTCATATCCAGTACTTTTATTAGAAATACACCATGCAAAAAAAAAAAAATACGAAAATAGCTTTCATAATATCATAACTGACAGAATGTAATATTGTTCAAGATACAAAGTAATTGCTCGTATGGAAAATATAATAAGAACATATTAGGATAAAGTAAATAACAAGATCGCTTACCTATTTAGTGAAGTCTGCTAATAGTTTTATACAACTATCGATGAAACACAATACTATTTTAAATATCGACAAACTTTAACGTTTGGACGCAAAACTCGCGACGGTTGCTTGCACGAAGTATTCGAAAAACAGTGCGTTCCACTGTCGATATGGTTCGATGATTTGACGTCGAAATTGTAGTCGTCACTTATCATTACCCTCTGATACGACGTACAATAAAAGGGATGTGACTTTCGTTGTGAAATGTATCGATATTACTTTAAGGTGTTCGGTGTGTAAGGAAAACCAAAAATTAAAAACAGTAATTTTAAAAACTAAAAAACCTGACTGCTTTTCTGAGGATACATGAAAAAGCCCTAAAACAAGGAAATAGTTGTACCCGATTGCACTTAACTATATAAAATTTTAAATACAAGATAAATTGTAGCAGTACGGACCCATTCTAGAAAATCAGTCGTCTAGTCAGTTATTTCCTTTGGTTTAGGGCTTTTTCATGTATCCTCAGAAAAGCAGTCAGGTTTTTTAGTTTTTTAAATTACCGTTTTTTATTTTTATTTTTTTAGTTTTATTTTATTGCGATATCACTTTCACAGTAATTACAAATCTAACGAAACCTCGCAAACTAAAATCCATCGAGCCGTTCAGGCCGCAGAGCGAGCCAAACATTTGAATTTGGCGCCAAAAATCCGGCATTTTTTTTATTTTTTATTTTGATATACCCACTGTCTCTCTCACAGTAAATATGAATCTAACGACACTTCTTAAGCTAAAATCCATCGAGCCGTTCAGGCTGCAGAGCATGCCAAACAATTATACATAATCTCGAAAAACATAACCCTTCTTCGCTTCTGGCGCAGTCGGGTAAAAATACATAGAGTGATGGCCTGGTGTCACATGTTCTGACTTCTAATGACTAAAACAGCTGTCAAAGATTAATTTGTATATCTTTCAGCTGGGTCCAAAAGTTAACCCACACATGCTTAACCACACCCATCCACAAACTGACCTTGGTAAGTTTTGCTTAACGCCCTAAGAGGGTAATCTGTGTGGTCGTTATTATTCTTCATATTTTTTTCTTAAATTAATTTCAAAAAGTAATTTCGATGAAATTTTCTGCAGTATTATCGATATTTAATCATTACATCACTAAGTTCCATGTTTTGTTGTTAGTATAATTAAGTTTTTGAAAGCAATAACAAGATACGATGTCAAGAGAATTCTGACAATGTAAAATTTCACTATAATATCATTATTACTGTATTTTTATTATTATTTTCACTTGTTGGGACTTTTCTTTAGGTTTCTTTTAACAGAGTGTCCGATGGTGTTTTTTATTAGAAAAAATGGCGATTTCAAAATTTCATTTCATAATTAAACCCGCCAGAAATTGAATTTAAAAAAAAACCCCATAATTACAAGTTCATCTGGTGATGTCAATTCAATATAGCTTTTTCTTTAGTTTCATTTTTTAAATTGTCTGCAATTGAATGTCAACAAATGTACAAGGGTTAATGACCGTTACTCCACGTTTCTACTTCACCTTGATATAAATTATGTATCTCATATTTCCATACAAACTTTGAACCGCTTCTTCACTCCCCTAGGTGGTGAATTTTATAAAATCCTTTCTTATATTTTGTATACAACATAAAATAAACTGAATAAAAAGCAGTGGTGGCCAAGTGGTAACGGCCTCGATTTACGAATTGTAGGTCGCGGGTTCAAACCCCACCAGGCGCATTACTTTGTGTAATTTAATTTATCACCACTGCTCTCAAAACGGTGAAGGAAAACATTTTGATGAAACCGGCATGTCCTAGAACCAAAAATTCGAAGACATGTGACATCCACCAATCCGCATTGGGCCCGCGTGGCGGATTACGGCCCATTCCCTCTCCTAGAGAGGAGGCTTGAGTCCCAGCAGTGGGAAAATTAAAAGGCTGATGATGATGATAAAATAAACCATTGTTTAACATGTTTGCTTTTAAGTTCAAGGTCCAAGTATCAACGCACAGCATAAGCTGGGCGTTAATGAGATACTGAGTGAGTTAGGACTTTACCATTTGTATAGTCAGTTCAGCGTTATTTTGCCTACCTGTGAATGATTTTAAAAAGCCTAAAAACAGCTTTTATAAATACTTATAAAACAGGTGTTGTAATAATACTATTACAACACCTGTTTTATTGTCAAATAAATATGTAATGAAAAAAGTGGGCAAGTGCAAGTTGTATGCGTACACCGAAGGTTCCGTAAAATCTTCGGAACTTTTTGGTTCAATTCCCGAAAGGAATCCCGAAAAATTTTCTGAATAACAAAAAAGATATTTTCACGTAACTACAAATTGACAGTTTTCAGAGTTATTCCTATACTTGTGCTATAATGCTTCATGGCAAATTTTAGGGCTCAGGGTCAATTGAAAGCATATGAATTTTGATTTCCTTGAGAGTGTCAAAATGTACCCACTTAAGTAGGCCACTTTGGTTAATCATAATATGAATCATATTTTTTTTTTATACCGCCATATTTACAAGGAATATGATTCTGATATGCAGTGAATTGAGTATGGTTCGACTAATTTGTGCAACCATTTTTTTTTTTTTTTTATATTGTATAAACTAGCACTTGACTTATGATCTGCGAGGAATTCGGAATATGATTTGCTCTAGATGAATTGCTCATATGACCTTTTTAGGCCCACCGAATAAAGGGTTTTTACAGACAGAAGGACAACAAAGTGATCCTTTAAGATTTCCGTTTTTTTTTCTTTTTGTGGAACGGTACCCCAATATTACGTAGCGAAATAAAAAAACACGTTCCATCAATATACATATATTTTTTATTGACTTCCAAAACACAATCGGAATTAAAAGAATTGTTCAGACAAATTAAAAAGAACAATTGGGTAGTAGCACACAAAATGAAATTTTACAAAAATAGGATAATTATATAATCAACGTAGTTTTAAAAATTTGCGTATTCAACAGATTTAATTTAAGAATGGTACACTTAACCAGAAAGTACCATTACTATACTTCATGACACACGCCAGGATAACTTGGACTCTTCTCACAGATAAATGTGAATTCCTTGTCACACCAAATATTGCATAAGAGACCTGAGCGGAAAATGCAACCACAGTCTTCACCAGTATCTTCTCCGTTTGGTTCCCCTGGGGAAAACTTGTCATATCCTGCTTCCGTCAGGGTCTGACCTGGAAGGATTAATGTTTGTATAAAAGATTTTAATTACAAGGTTCTGCTTTCTTTGAAAGACACACTGAATATGCTCTCGGGGTTATAAGTACTCTAAGTACTGCATATGATTTAGGACATGGTATATCTGTTTGCCAAATTTCATCCAAATATACTTACAGCTAACAAAAATGAAAGGAACGGCTTCTATTTTTAGGGTTCAGTACTCAAAGGGTAAAAACGGGACCCTGTAATTACTAAGACTTCGCTGACTGTCCGTCTGTCCGTCGCCAGGCTGTATCTCAAGAATCGCGGTAGTTAGACAGTTGAAATTTTCAGTTGATGTATTTGTGTTGCCGTCATCTCAACGGTCAGTCACGTAGTCAGAACAAAGGAATTGGGGGCGTGGCCGACTCCAAGTGTTCACGCATAACGAAATGATCGTAACTTGGCTAGGGGGGCAGTTCTTCTGATATTATGATTGTTCATTTCCGAAATCTATCACAAATTTTGGAACGTTAAATACATATCTATAGATTAAAAACAGTAATTTAAAAAACTAAAAAACCCGACTGCTTTTCTGAGTATTCATGAAAAAGCCCTAAAACAAGAAAGTCGTACCCGATTCCACTAAACTATATAATATTTTAAATACAAGATAAATTGTAGCAGTCGGGACCCATTCTAGAAATGGAGGCTTAGTGAATTGAGAGCACATACCTATATTACATTGCAGATTACTCCAATCTACTGACTAGACGACTGACTTTCTAGAATGGGTCCCGACTGCTACAATTTATCTTGTATTTAAAATATTATATAGTTTAGTGGAATCGGGTACGACTTTCTTGTTTTAGGGCTTTTTCATGAATACTCAGAAAAGCAGTCGGGTTTTTTAGTTTTTTAAATTACTGTTTCGATTTCAGCTCTGCTGCGTGTAGGAGACTGAAGGTTGTTCAAATAATAGGCGACACCAGGAAATACTTGTAACTTTGAATATATTTATGAATATTACATGAAACTGGTATTTAATGGTAAAGTGCGTGCGATGTAATAATGGATTGAAAAAGAATTGAATTTATAAAAAACGTTATTGCGTAGCTCGGTGGTGATTGGTCGATAGCGTGCGTGGGCGACCAATCGCTGTGAGGCAGATGACAGCTCCAGTAGTTAAGGCGAAGTGCTTGTTGTTAAGGTGAAGTCTGAACAATTACTGTTTTTAATTTTTTATTTTTTTAGTTTTATTTTATTACGATATCACTTTCACAGAAATTACGAGTCTAACGACACCTCGCAAACTAAAATCCATCGAGCCGTTCAGGCCGCAAAGCGTTTCAAACATTTGAATTTCTCGCCAAAAATCCGCCATTTTGTTTTTTTTTATATTTTGATATACCCAGTGTCACTCTCACAGTAAATACAAATCTAACAACACCTCTCAAGCTAAAATCCATCGAGCCGTTCGAGCGTGCCAAACAATTATACATACATACATACATACTCTCGAAAAACATAACCCTCCTTCTGGCGCAGTCGGGTAAAAACATGGAAAACTCTGGCTACAAAAGTAAGTTCTATGCTATATATTCTATAAATTATTCTAAAATTTAAAGAGTACTAAAATTTAAAGAGTATAATAAAATATACTTTACCATGAACTGTCCTCCATTCCACACGTTCACGCCAATTATGAAAACCGATGAAAGTAACATTTTTCCACCAGTCTGGCCGGCCCACCATAATTTCATTTGGATTAATTTGAGAGAATATTTGACCAAGAACTGTAGCTTCGACAACATTGTTTACAATGGCGAGATATCCACCTTCAGCTGCACAAGCAAAGGCAGCTCGCGTGTAGTTCCGTGCTACTTTATGAAACTTGTAGCATTTATTAGTTCTTGTATCGAAATGGTATTCTGCAAAGAAAATGAAGATCAAAATACTGTTATGTTACGTTATATCCCACAACTATCATACAAGACCGTCTAGTCCCAAGCTAAGCAAAGCTTGTGTCAAAACGACGGAGGTTGCATGAAAAACGGTCCGTGTTGCCTGCTCAATTAAACCAATTTTTTTTTATAGAGTTTAGTATAGGATTTGCATTAACTGTATTGTTTTTAAGTGAGTCTTAAATAGATAATATAACAGAATTTCTACAATAAGAAGTACTACTTGACCCGAATGAAACCACAGTTTTATAGCTTACTTGTCCAAGAAAAATCATTAAAACCATCCCAGAAAACAAAGATTCTTTCAAAGCTCAAATTATAATGCTGATTGATCAAATCATACATGATATGATAGCTATGTAGATTAGTATCTCAATTAGTCATGACTGGCCTGTTGGTCTAGTAGTTAGTGGCCCTGACTGCTATACCGGAGGTCGTGGGTTCGATTCCCACCCAGGGCAAATGTTAGTGTGATGAGCACGATCATTTGTTCTGTATCTGGGTGTAATTTATCTATAATATGTATGTATTTAGAAATATCTAGGTATGTTTATCAGTTGTCTAGTACCCATAACACAAGCTCTGCTTAGCTTGAGACCAGACAACGTTGTGTGATAGTTGTGGAAAAAAAAAGTTAGTCTTTTGCAAAAAGCACCAAATATTTGACAAATTAAAAACAATGTCTAAAAATTTAAAAATGTAATACCTTAAGTTAATATTCATGTTAAAATGTTTATAATAATCAAAAAAATACTTTAGTATATTAATACATATTACCTGGATCAACAGTGCCACATTCATTGGCTGGCACTTGAGGGTCTCCTGCGCGGTAACAGATATAAGGACGAGTTTCTTCACAAGAACGATCAGCTATAACTCCGTTACTATCAAAAGTGATACAGCTTTCTTTATTGTGCACATTGTTTGGTTCACTTATAGCCCAAGTAACAGGCAGTTTTGCTAGCGGTGTACCTGCAATTTTGTAAATCAATGTTATTCAGGTTCATGCAGCAAACATTTTTGGTCAACTATTTTGGAGCATTTTAGGTATATCAGCATCATATTGATATGCCATTTGAAATCATCCAATGAAGTAATTGCATTGTCCGCAAGCCCACACCTACGGTAGCTAGCAATCAGGATCGGGATCCTGGCGGCTGCGGCGTGAGGAAGTCAGTTCCCTCACGCGTACCACTACCTCCTTCGCTAGCATTACTGCTTCGCAGATGGAGGCGACCGCCTGCCATTTCTCTTCTTCTAGAATTGTGTGGAAATATATAGCCTTTTATAGAGCTGTTGGGTACATACACCCAGTTAGTGATGTCAACTTTTATAAATTTATAATCGAGTTGAAAATAATCCTTCTTTGTGCAGGCGATCTCTCTTTGGAATGCGCTCCCGCAGAACATCAAGAAGGTTTCCAGTCGGTTCACTTAAGGTGAAGGCACGTGAACACATTCGCAGGAAGTTGGTGTAATAATCACAGCGTTAATTTGTTGGATTCGTTTTTCATAATATCATTGTTAATTTATGTGTATATATCTAAGTATATATTTGTTATTTTGCTTCTTATAGTTTACCATAAGTTGCACCATTAAGTCCACCTTTGTACATAGTTTCTTACTAGTGCAAAAGGTTTATTAAATAAATAAATATAATATGACTAACCTGCAATTGAATGATAATCTCCTTGAGAGAGAGTGGCATGGATCCCAGTAAAGATTTCTCGTTTCAACGTGGAGTTTTTTATGAGATGTATCATTTCAGATTTTATTTTTAGTGTCGATGGAGAAACTAGGAAAGCGCCTGAGGGTAAAAAAATGTAATTATTTCTGTAAAAGTGGGTAAAGTTGTTGTGACACTCTTGCAGTATTTAACTACGAGGTTTAATCGCATACTATGACTAAGACTCCTGAAAGAATGACGGGCAGTTTAATAATTATAAAAAAAAAACAGGCAGTTTGTGAATAAGACTTAAAATATTTGTAAACTCATCCACGGTACTTAATAAACTCCTCGTGTGGGTATTAAAAGTAATATTATAATTTTAAAATTAAAAAGAAACACCCGACAGTGCTTGTAATCAATATGAAATTTATAGAACTGGTCAAGACGAATCTAATGAGCCCAAACTTGATGGGTTTACTAGTAGGCGTTCCAAAGTTCCATCAGCCACTACCCAGTTCTAGCATCTGGCCCATGTCATCATAAAAAATATATAAAACTGGTCAAGACGAATTGAATGAGCCCAAACTTAATGGGTTTAATAGGCATTCCAAAGTTCCATCAGCCAGCTCCCAGTGCTAGCATCAGGCCCTTGTCATCATGAGAAATGTATAGCAATAGTTAAGGCGAATCTAATGAGCCCAAACTCGATAGGTTTACTATATTAATAAGCAATCCAGGGTCCTTACTTTTGAGCTCCATCATCAGACCAGCTCAATGGCACCAGATTGTACCTACACGAGTATTTCAAAATTGTATGTATTTCGTATGTTTAAAATAAAGTAAACACCCATTAAGTGTTTAAAAACCTTACCACAGTTAAAAAAACGAGCTGATGACCTTGAACAACTGCACAGATCTTCATAAATTGTAGCTAAGAACTATCTCGATTAAACCAGTTTTCAAACAACAAAAAAACCGCATCAAAATCGGTCCATTCATTAGGGCGCTACGATGCCACGGACAGACACACAGACAGAAAGACAGATAGGTCAAACTTATAACACCCCTCTTTTCCGTCGGGTTTAAAAATACTAGGACACAAGAATCTTATCTTAATTGCTGATGATTATGATATAGTGTAAAGTTCCATAGTTCCATAGTTTTTTTTTTTTTTATGGTAGGTAAAATCATCCAATGACAAATCCCGCCCTTGGGCGGAGCGGGAAGTAGTGTCAGACTCTTACTGACTAAAAACCTACCCCGTTCCTTCGTTGCCTATAGTGCCGGGGCTGAGCCTTCCTCTCAGAAAACGGCCCTTGACCCCAGCAGGCTTCGACCCTGCCTGCCTGCAGTTACTGCTGACAACTCCTTGAGGCGCGCGGGAACAGAACGCGCCGTCAACGACTTGGGCTCGATCCGGTCTGTTACCGGACGATCGGACAGCGTGCTACCCATTGCACGCCGTTCGCAAGCCCGCGCCTACGGGGGCCGGAAATCGGGATCAGAATCCCGGCGGCGGCTGGGGCGAGCGCTCCGTTGCCTCTGCCTGATGCGGTCGGCCTCCTCCTTTGCTAGCATTACTGCTTCGCAGAAGGAGGCGACCGCCTGCCATCCCTCCTCACTACGGACCATGGCCTGAACCAAGGCCCGGCGAGAGAGATCGCTGCCGCCGATCGCCCCCACGAGGACACGGCGATGCTCCGCCCAGGCGGGGCACACCTCTACAGTGTGCTCCACCATGTCCTCCGGGTGTTCCGCACAGTGGCGACACCCGGGCGAATCCTCCGCATGAATCCGGAACAGGTACTTAGCGAACTTTCCGTGTTCGGTAAGCACCTGCGTCGTGCGGAAGTTGAGAGCGCCGTGAGGTCTTTCCAGCCACGCCTCAAGGATGGGCCTTATTGCCCCTATTGTGGCGCGCCCCGAACGAGGTTGCGATAGTCGCTGACGCCATTTCGCCATGAGATCCCGCCGGAGCTCTGTCCGCCATGCCTCGACTTGTCGTGGCAGCGGAATTTCGCCCCGGCGTTGCATCTCCATGCGCTTATCGTGCATGTGCGCAAGGACTGTTGCCTCCAGATCCCATGGCGGTTGGCCAGCAAGGAGGGTCGCCGCCTCGCGGGAAATCGTTCGGTACCCTCGCACCATGCGTATTGCCATGACCCTCTGGCACGCATTCAGCTGGGCCCTCGGTTGCTGTTGCAACGTCGGTGCCCACACCGGAGCATAGTTCCATAGTTGATGAAATCAGCTAAAGTAGAAATGAAGATAAAGGCCCTACAGCCCACGTACAATGGTCCATCTTAGACTGAGTTCGAAAACTAAAATCCAGATCTGTACCTCTACCATGAGTTTTAAGCAATAGTATTCGTCGCTACTCGATATCGACGCCGTAAATATTTTGTATGACAAATTTTGGTTCTGCAAGTGACCGCTAGAGGCGCTGCAAAATTTGTCATACAAAATATTTACGGCGTCGATATCGAGTAGCGACAAATACTTTTGCTTATAACTCATGGTAGAGGTACTGGAGTTCGTAAAGTTTTTCTAATACTATGGCCCCGTTTTATTATCATTGTAAGTACAAGCAAATAAGCAATGAATGCCTTAATAAAAGAGTTTACCTTCTAGTTCACATCGCAGGCGCGCATCGTACCAATTCGCTGGTATAACTATATGCTTGAACCATCCTTTGACTGTAGTACTGTATTTGTAGTCACACCTAAACGAACCATCTAAAACACAAGTAGAACTTAAAAGTGTTAGTTTTGACACGTAATCAGATTATTTTATCTATTTTTTGTAACCGTCAACCCTGAACCGTATCTGTGATAAATAAAACTGTTGCTGTAGCATATTGGCGGGTGACAGCTCCCTTGTTCGGTTGACGATCGTTAAAATCGAATGCACATTTTTTTTAAACCTACTTGCAAAATAAATATCATTAATGATTTGTAATTTCTTGCGTATTCTTCTCCATAGAGATCTACGCTTTGGATTGTGCAATTGGCAACAATTTTTTGACTGACAGACTTCTTGACGATTGAAAGGTGATTGATTAAATACTAAATACACCGTTAAATTCTGGTTGTTTTAATCCCGCGGAGGGTCTATTCGGTACACAAAACCCTATTGATTTGTAAAGATAAAAATGAAAAATAAAGTACTTTTTTTAACTCGAATTATTTTACGCATGTACGAAATTAATATCTTTAAGTAAACGTCAGCTGATCGGGGTCAATGACCTGTAGGTAGTTGTCGGTCATTGCGTACTATGACCGACAACTCCCTACAAGGTCATTGACTCGTTTACTTAAAGAAATTAATTTCTTACATGATTATATTAATTCGAGTTTTAGAAAAAAAGTACTTTATTTTTTAATTTTATCTTTATAAATCGATAGTATTTCATGTACCGAACCGACCTTCCACGGGATTAAAACGACCAAAATTTAACAGTTTATATTATTTTATACTAAAGTTATCGATTTTATTACAAAAGTATAGTTTAATTGAAGAGAAATTGATTAAAGGCATAAATAGACTAGTTACATTAGGGATTTTCAATTTATTTTAAATTAGTGTGGCCCTGACTGCAGAAAACCTCAAATAATACTGGTTGCGCAAATAAGCTTGGTGTGGACTGTAAGTTTGAAAAAGCGATCTAAGGTTTGTTAACAATATGCAGGTACTGTGCCTGGCGTTTATTGATGGGATGAAGTATTAGGGAGGAACACTGACCTTTTGACCTCGAAGGTTCCACGTGGCGCCGGCCGGCGAACCTCGACTTCGCACATTTAACCACTGCCAGGTCCTGTATTGCACTACACTGCACTATTGTTGAGTCTTTGAATGGTTGGATCACGAAATAGTCAATTTTCTTGTAATTTCGAGCGGGCGATGTTAGCGGAGCGGTCACATTCACAATCGATGCACAAACGTCAATGTCATGTCATTTTCTTGAGGTCGTGCGGGGGAAGGGAAACGGATGGTATAGGATTGCTAGGCCAAAAAAATAAATTACAAAAAACAAAATCGCGGATCATAGCAAATTGGCGCAACCATTCCCCCCGGGTTTGAAGGGTTACCTTCAAAGAAAAGAAAAAAAAACAAAGCGAAACTAAACCCTATTACTAATCTAAACTATCAATACTAGGTAGCGAAACAACTTATAACTAACTATGCCACTACTGCTGATTAGGCAGAGGGCAGAGGCGAATAACCGGACGCAGGTACGATCCAGTTGCGGTTTTAACCTTTACGACTCGCGTTATTCCGTTCGAACCCGGAAAAACTTCTTCCACTACACCAAGAGGCCAGTGCAGAGGAGGCGCACTCTCAGTCTTCAGTATCACCACAGTACCGACTGTGACTGGATCTGAAGGAGTGTTCCACTTTTGACGCGACTGCAGCGTATGCAGATAATCTGTCCTCCATCGCTTCCAAAAGGACTGAACTAAGCTTTCTAGCAGAGCGTGACGCGGGTGGAGCTTAAAGCAGGGCACACATCTGTGCACTCTAGCGCGTATCAAATTGCGAGCGGAAAGTATCCAGTACTTCTGTCGAAGAATGGACATTAATAAATCGGGACCAGCGTGACAATTCACCTTATGGTGATAATCCACCAACAAATCCAAAACGTGATCCTTGCGTGGTAGAACTACTGGATGCATTTGTTCAAACTTTAACTTAGCATTTCGCAGACGGCCACCGACACGAATGAGTCCGTCTTGCAAAAATGGTTTCAAATGTTGAAGTGCGTGACTACAAGGTTTATGTGATTCTAAACTACGAAATTCTATTGAAAAATAAAATTTCTGCAATTCTCGAAGTACAACTGATTCAGCTCTATCCAAATCAGCTGCGATTATAGAACCACGCGATGGTAATAATCTCAAAAATCTTAGGACGTAAACTACACAGCGTAATAGTCTCGACCAAGACGAGACTCGATTAGACAACAACAAAACAACTGACTCTTCACGCGGAACTGATACTACAAGCGTATGTTTCTTCTCCTCGGGTGGCTCTGAAACAGTAGCGGGGTTAAACGGAACACTTGGCCACTCGTTAGGAGTGGTATGAAGCCAGGGAGGGCCACAAAACCAAAGCGGATGATTTAAAATTTGCGCAGGAAGCAAACCACGTGAGAGACAATCAGCTGGGTTTTCTGTTCCAGCGACATGGAATATATTTTCCGGTGACAATTCAGCTTGAATCTTAGCCACCCTATTTGCGACAAACGTGCCCCATCGATGGGGTGAAGAGTGGGCCCAACATAGAGCAACGGTTGAGTCTGAAAACGCTACAATTCTCTCTATATTAATGCGAGGACGACAAGTTTTGACTATAGATGTAATCAATTGAACCAACATAAGAATAGCGCAGAGTTCGAGACGAGCAAGAGAGACAACCTTACGAGGAGATACCTTTGATTTTGCGCTAATGAGGAAAACTGAAATGTTATCGCCATTTTGGACCTGAAAGTAAACCACTCCCCCGTAAGCCCTCTCACTGGCGTCTGCGAAACCTACCACATTAACAGCAGTGTCTGGTACTATACCAACACGGCGAGGAATCTGTATCTGATCGAGCATTGGAAGCTCTTTCCTATAGCGAGCCCACAACTTAGCAACACTGTCAGGAGCGGTGTCGTCCCAATCACAGTTGGAAAGCCAAAGCTCTTTTATAAGCAGCTTTGCATACAAAACGACAGGAACTACAAAACCCATTATATCCCATATCCGAGCTACACATGCTAGGATAACGCGTTTGGTACAAGTTGGCGGAGTCGAGCTAATTTTAAGACTGAACATATCAGTTGCGGGTGACCAACTTAAACCAAGGATCTTATGCGAATCACTATCATCGAATTCCTTTACCGAAGTCAACCGGTGTGACGGTGGAATCGACTCTAATGTAGCTTGCGAGTTGCTTGTCCATTTCACCAGATCAAATTGACCGGACTTCATGAGGCTGATTACTTGAGCAGCGGTCTCTATAGCCTCTGCTTCACTAGGTACACTGTACACAAAATCGTCCATGTACAATCCGGTTTCAATAGTGGCCCTTGCTTTCGGGTATGTATCACCCTCGTCAGCGGCCAACTGCTTGATAGTGCGAAGAGCGTGAAAGGGACTAGACTTAAGCCCAAAACAAACACGATTGAATTCGTAAACCTTCAAAGGTTCCTGCGGAGAAAATCTATACAAGAAGCGTTGGAATCTACGGTCACATTCTCTGATTCCAATACTAAGAAACATTTGCCGAATATCGGCAGAGAGCGCAATAGCAAACAAGCGAAAATTTACTATTATTTCAAATAAGTTACCCTGGAGGTTCTGACCACAATACAAGATATCGTTAAGCGATATGCCAGTACTAGTTTTAGCGCTACCATCCATAACCACACGCAGTTTAGTTGTAAGCTTGTCTTCTCTAACAACTCCATGGTGCGGGATGATGTAAAACGGGTAATCACGTGTCTCCTCAGTCTCGGCAGGCGCTGATGAGATATAACCTTTATCTAAATATTCGATCAGCACATCATCATAGGCTTGCTTCAACTTAGGAGACGCCTGCATCTTACGTTCCAAGCATAGAAAGCGTTTTTCTGCGGAGGCACGGGAGCCACCGAGCGAAAAAATATCACCCTTGAAAGGGAGCGCGACAACATAACGACCATCTTTATCACGAGTAGTCGTGCGGGTATAAATCTCCTCAGTGACCTGATCCTCAGGGCTGAGAATAGGCGGGACATTGACCTCTTCAATCTCCCAGAACTTGCGGATGGTAGACTCAAGCGGCGGCTCGACGGTGCAACAGTGCGACACAGTCGAGTAACTATCTAAACAAGCGGGTGCGGAACCAACTATAACAAACCCGAGAACTGTTTCCAGTGCGTGCGGAGCGGGGTACATCGGAAGACCTTGAATTTTACGTGATAACTGGAGATGCGGGAGAATCGAAGCACCGATCAATAGATCGATATCTCCAGGGAAAGCGTAATTTCCGTCGGCTAACTGCAAGTTCTTAAACTCCGTCAGCATGGACGTGTCAACCGGTACCGTGGGCAACCGTTCCGTAATCTTATCTGCGACTAGCGAATCCATTTCAAACGAAATATTACGATTAAAACGTGAACTAAATATTATTTTAATGGAACCGTGAATGGTTGCCTTTAAACCCCCAAAACCCCTCACTTCTGAGCGGGATGACCAATTATTAAAACTAAAACCAAGGCGTTGACAACAATCCCGAGTAATAAAATTACTCTGGGAAGCGCCATCTAGTAGCGCTCGAACGGTGTGCGGTTTGCCAAAGGCATCTACAATGACAACTTGCGCGGTCGCAAGTAAAACGGTAGTGATTTGAGTACCAGCGGCGGAATGCGAACACAATGTTACGTCGTTTGCACTTGCAGCAGGCCGCGCGTCACAAGCGTCGCGCGTCCGCGCAGGCCGCGGCCGCGATGGCAGCTTACTACTCTCAAAATGTAAGAAGGTATGATGTCTAGCTAGACATTTACGACAGCTAACACCACTGTTACATGACGTAACCAGATGTTTGTCACTTAGACAATTAAAACACAAATTATTAGTGCGGACAAACTTGTAACGATCCCTAGGCGATAATCTCTGAAATTCCGAACACTTGTACAGCTGTGTATGGCTACCCTTACACAGAGAACAGTCAGGTGTTGAGGCGGTATTAACTAGCGTATGTGCAGTCTTGACTGACTTCGATGACGCGTCTATACGGCGATCGGAACCTGTCCTATTCGTGACTTCATGACGTGCCGACGTGCGCTGCAATACCTTAATATGGTCGCGAATAAAAGATTCTAAATCTTTGAACTTAGGTATTTCGTTACCGCGCTGAGTCGTTTCAAACAGACGAACAGTTTCAGGATCTAATTTCTGTAAACCGATATACAAAAACAAAAAGTCACAGAGGTCATTGACCTTTAGGTTCTTTACTGCACGAACAGATGATGCGAAAATATTTAAAAACTTCTCTAAATTATGATCGTTACAAACGGAAAAACTTTTCAAATCGAATAATTGATCTAAATATGCGGTGGCTACTAATCGCTTATCTTCGTATTTTGTTTTTAAAGTGTTCAAAACTAAAGTGTAATTTTCAGCGCTAAACGTAATTCCAGCACAGACAGCCTTTGCCTTACCGGTCAATTTTTCTACGAGATAATGCAATCTCTCGTGATCTGTCAGCGATGTGTTCCTATGTATTTTATTTTCGAAACTATCTATAAATAAATTCCAATTTCGAATGTCACCATTAAATTCAGGTATTTGAATTGGCGGCAATCGTGGGCGTTCGCGAGGAGGGTTGGATAAACCACTCGCGGGGGGGGGAGTCTCTAAACTCCTAGCAATACGTTTGATACGACAATACAAGTCATCAAAGGACGACAATGCCTGATAACTCACACAGTAATCAGGATTTAACTCCAACTCTAAAATGTTTATATTATTAATTGTAGATTCAAAATCCGCGCGCAAACTATCTAAAGTTTCCAACGAACACAAGAAAGCATCTCTAATCGCCAGATCCGAGATTTGCAAAGATTTATCACAAATTGATTGAACACGTGAAAACTGTGAGTCCCTTTTAGCGTATAAAAGCTTTAACTGAACCTTTAAATCAGTACTAACCTTGGTTCCCTTAAGAGACATCTTGTTTTGATATATTCACACTATACACTCAAACAAACACTTAACGAATTATTAAGTAAGCGATAATTATCAGATAACAATATGGTAATATTGTAAACAACAAAGCGAACGGCGAACGAACGGAATAACCTGAATCAATGAGTGAATATTACCCAATTTCTCGATTAAATCATTCACGTCGTTCATATGCGTATATAATCTATGGTTTATCCGTTTCCTACAAATATTCACTCAACAATGAACGGGTATTTTTGAAATGCGTCTACCTACATGCAATTTGTAGGACTTCCGAATGAATTTTGTCAAGAAAAAGAATGCGATCGATTTATATCTACGCTGATATTTACGTAGCTAACTATAATTATGCGGTGCGGTTGACGGCGTAGGTACCGTAATTATCAATGACTCTTTAACTATACGAGCGAAATAACGATTAGTTGCCTAAATGCCTAGATGCGGGTTTTCTACTATTATATCTAGGTAAACAGGCGCGTTGCGTTTATTCCCTATGGAACAAATACTATATTGCGAAATTACAAGAAAATGATTCACGATCCTGCTCGTAGGACCAAAAGTAATGGATGCGCGAATTTGCTGTGGACTGTAGGTTTAAAAAGCGATCTAAGGTTTGTTAACAATATGCAGGTACTGTGCCTGGCGTTTATTGATGGGATGAAGTATTAGGGAGGAACACTGACCTTTTGACCTCGAAGGTTCCACGTGGCGCCGGCCGGCGAACCTCGACTTCGCACATTTAACCACTACCAGGTCCTGTATTGCACTACACTGCACTATTGTTGAGTCTTTGAATGGTTGGATCACGAAATAGTCAATTTTCTTGTAATTTCGAGCGGGCGATGTTAGCGGAGCGGTCACATTCACAATCGATGCACAAACGTCAATGTCATGTCATTTTCTTGAGGTCGTGCGGGGGAAGGGAAACGGATGGTATAGGATTGCTAGGCCAAAAAAATAAATTACAAAAAACAAAATCGTGGATCATAGCAAATTGGCGCAACCAAATACCTTATACCATGCGAATAATACAATTAAAAAAAAAAAAAGCTTGTCATGGTTGCATGGCAGTTTTGTGCATTGTTCATTAACCTACAATCTATAGAATGATCCATCTTCTGAAGAGTGAGAGGCATAAAAAAAGACTAAAAAACATTGTTAGATTTCTATGAGATCAGTATCATCATCATCATCAGCCTTTTAATGTTCCCACTGCTGGGACACAGGCCTTCTCTGTAAGAGAGGGAGATCAGTATATTTATTTTAAATATTCTCGTGTCAGTTTAAAAAATTATGTAAGCATCTTACCGATAAAAGTCGAGAAAAGGAGCAGCACAAAGTATTTTAAACAGGACTTCATTTTTGAGAACTGAGGCACTTTGTGGTTTGAACGTTTTTTTGCCAATATTTATATGTGTGCTCAGAACGTTTATCAGTAGGTATGTGTAATTATTATAACCTGTTTCGTCAGTGGTTTTCAACAATACAGTTTGTTACAATACAGTATAAATTTTCTTATCGTCATCCGGTTAAAGGAAAATCAAAAGGATTTTTAATTCAGATGCCGTTTTCAAGATTGACTGCATGCCATTTCAGATGGAGTGGTAAGCTAAGGTTATAGCAGCCCCCCTAGCCAAGTTACAATCGTTTCGTTTTGCGTTAACGTTGGCAAATTTGGAATTTCTTTGTTCGAACAAACGAATTGGGAGCGTTGCCAACACCAAGCGTTAACGCAAAACGAAAATATTGTAACTTGGCTAGCGGGGCAGATTTTTTTAAAGTGTAATAAACTAGTGCTTGATTGCAATCCTACTTGATAGTTAACAGGTTTGACCGAATTTCATTTCACCTAAAACTTTTCAACTAATATCGTTTCGTTTTTTTTTATTTCATCGAAGTCACGTCTGCTACTGTATCAGTTGACTTATTCTCAATTCAATTTTTCATTACTCCAACGTTTCATTTGGTCGAAAAACTTTTCACCGATGTCACACTCAGCCGAAATAACATTTATTCAAATTATTATGTTTCCGAACCTTCATTATACCACCACGGAAGGTCTTCTGTCTCGGCTTCGGCGCTGCGGGGTTTGGGCGATTCCACGAGAGCTTATCGTCGTAGATGGTCTCAATGCTCACCACAGCAGTTTCGGCTGACTCGGCGACTGAGACCCGGAATCGGTTATAATCCTCGTCACACAAGTTGAACCATCATGCCGGTCAACCTTGAATGCGCAGTAACCGATTTTTGGGTCCCAATTAAAGTGGAGGGTTGTGTGCAACCGCGTACTATAACCGTCTATATATTTGTGGCCAAAATTCTGTAAACTGTTGTTTAGGTGTGATGAAAATATGGCAAATAAATAATTTAGCAAATGAAAAAAAATCAAGAAAGGCTTCGGCCAATAGCAATTCGGTAAAATTATACCTATGACACTTGATACTTGCCGTCAAAAAATGCATATAGCAAAAAAGACGTCGGTCAATAGTTTTCGGTCGAATGAAATTCGGACAAGTTATCGGTTGCCTGTTAACTTTGATGCAATAGGTGGGTCCACAAAGAGCGAGCTGCCTCTCGAGGCATTTGCTGCACGAAGCAGCTCGGTTAGTGTGGACGTGCGTCGGTCGAGGTCTAATAAAAAAACCGCGCTCGCCTCGACCGAGGCACATCCACTCTAACCAAGCTGTTTCGCACAGCAAATTATCGTTGTGGACCCGCCTAATGGCTAAAAGTGAAGCATACTAGTTTATTAAGGACCCTACTTACTCTAGCCTTGAAGACACTTATACAAAAAATACTGGCTTGTGAAAAGGCGTGCGAAGAGGCTAATTGGTGATCCAAATTTAGTTAAGACCAATCTGCAAAGCCTGGAGCGCAGCGGAGGGTAGCTAGCCATTCGAAATTTTACAGGAAGCACTTTGAAAAGTGTGCGCAGGAATTACATGACTTGATTCTACCATCACCGTTCTAACATCTCTTCGCCGCCTTACTAATCAATATAATAAGATCTGTGAAGATATTTACTTCTTTGTTCCTGCTCATAAATTTAAAAAACTAATTTACAAAACTACAAAAGCACTATAAATTGGTTTTTTTAATTTTTACATAATTCTCTCTCCTTCTGTCTTTCTTTCTTACTTGCATGCTTGTCTACGTTTATATGATTATTTACTTTAAACTGCTTTTCGGTTTTAACAGCTTTGAATAGCGCACTTTTAAATATAACTCTGAAGTATGTTGTGGAAAATGTCGTAGATTATACATTTATAAGTTCTGTATATTTATAATTTTGTATAAGATTTTAATGTATAACTGTTTTTTTTTTCCCGAATGAATAAAAAAATAAAAAAAAAAAATCATCGGACAACCCGATATACGGCGAGTATCCACTTTTACATTATTAAAATCTCTTCGATCCGGTCTAACCGTTTCACCTTGCCGTTTATACCGCATACATCAAAGGACACCTGGATGGTCCGGACTAAGGATTTCGTCTCACAAAGGACTGGAACAATTAATTTTCCTGCTGAAGTCTTCCAGTCTGATATATTATCGGACAGGAAGACTCATCTATCTATAATTAAGGTCAAATGTGCTATATGGCATTTTGCAGCACCATCCCAGTATTCGCAATAAGAGTATTTTTGTGATTATTGTTGTTAAAACTTTGGTAAAAAACTGTTATCGCGAACAGTTTGCGAATTTCCTCTTAAAAAAATGTCTTAATTGGACCCCAATAAAAATTGTATAATGGACTAATTAATCACCTTATCTGTTGAAGAATGCAAATGATGATAGTTTTTGTAAGCATTGGCACAATTATTGCTGAATATTTTGTTCATCATTTCAGCCGAAAGACGTCCACTGTTAAACATAGACCTCCCCCAAGCGCCCGTTCCTGTATGTCTCACATCCATCGGATTCCTACAACTCTCACCAGGTCTCCGGTTTCACCTTGTGCTACTACAAGGTGATAGATCTACACCTTCTAACGCGTAGGCGCGGGCTTGTGGACGGCGTGCAGCGGGTAGGACGCTGTCCGATCGTCTGGTAACATACCGGACCGAGCCCAAGTCGTCGACGGCGCGTTCTGTTCCCGCGCGCCTTAAGGAGCTGTCAGCAAACCGCAGAGGCCCAGCCTGCTAGCTACAGGCAGGCAGGGTCGAAGCCTGCTGGGGTTAAGAGCCGTTTTCTGAGAGGAAGGCTCAGCCCTGGCATGATAGGTGACGTAGGAACGGGGTAGGTTTTTAGTCAGTAAGAGTCTGACACTACTTCCCGCTCCACCCAAGGGCGGGACTTGTCATTGGATGATTTTACCTACCATAAAAAAAAAAAAAACACCTTCTAACGCTACGTCTTCCAGTACGTGGTCGCCACTCTAGCACCGTTCATCCCTTTGTGTCCTTTCTTCACTACAACTTAAGTTTGGCGGTTGTTCGAGCTCTGTCGGTAACTTTGGTTCTCCTTCGGATACCTTTATTTCGGACGTGATCACTCAACGAAAACCCAATTTTAAATAAAAAACGGTAATTTAAAAAACTAAAAAACCCGACTGCTTTTCTGAATATTCATGAAAAAGGCCTAAAACAAGAAAATCGTTGGACCCGATTGCACTTAACTATATAATATTTTAAATACAAGATAAATTGTAGCGGTCGGGACCTATTCTAGAAAGTCAGCCGTCTAGTCAGTAGATTGGAGTAATCTGCAATGTAATATAGGTATGTGCTCTCAATTCACCAAGCCTCCATTTCTAGAATGGGTCCCGACTGCTACAATTTATCTTGTATTTAAAATATTATATAGTTAAGTGCAATCAGGTACAACGATTTTCTTGTTTTAGGCCTTTTTCATGAATATTAAGAAAAGCAGTCGGTATTTTTATTTTTTTTAGTTTTATTTTATTACGATATCACTTTCACAGTAATTACGAATCTAACGACACCTCGCAAACTAAAATCCATCGAGCCGCTCAGGCCGTAGAGCGTGCCAAACATTTAAATTTGGCGCCAAAAATCCGCCATTATGTTTTTTTTATTTTGATATACCCAGTGTCACTCTCACAGTAAATACGAATCTAATGACACCTCTCAAGCTAAAATCCATCGAGTCGTTCAGGCTGCAGATCGTGCCAAACAATTATACATACATACATACATACTCTCGAAAAACATAACCCTCCTTCTGGCGCAGTCGGGTAAAAAAGGCCTAAATTAGGCACTTGGTACGTCAGAAGCGTGGGCAATCAATCATTCAATGACTTCTCCTGCTCCAGAATAGAGCAAGAGGGCGCACTAGACTTAGATTGACTAAAATCATACCTGTGTTGACTTTTGTTTTCTAAGACCGCGGGTTTTCATTTCAGATATTCCTCGCAACCCTAGGGGGCATCGGCTCTGTTTGAACCCTATGGAAATCGTCAGACTCTAATGCACGATACCATTCGTACATGCTATAGAAGTTAGTAAAAAAAATGGTGTTTGGCATATCGTCGTTCCGACTTTAAGACCTCATATGTGTCACTATTGGCGACACAACTTTTTACCCCCAAAACAATTCGATTCGAAAAAGACGACGATTAATTCATCCTATACACATGAGAGCTTTTGCATTCCATATACCTTCAAAATGTTTAAAACGCAGGTATCTAAAGTGGTTTGGCAACGACGATATAATGATAATTTGTTTTATTTTTACTCATTTACTTTTAATTTATGATAATAAAAAAGTTGCAAAATTAACAAATTATTTATTAGTATCAACCTACGTATTCATTACAGCAAGTCAATCCCAAGTTCTTAAATCCTTAAGTCTGTTCTGGTTCTTAGGGATCTAGTAATTTGCGATATTTTTTCCATCAACCACTACGTACCCTTCATCTGCACGACAAACAGCAGGATAATGTGGACTCTTTTCACAGATAAAAGTAAACTCCTTGTCACACCACAAATCATTCAAAAGCCCATCGCGATAAATGGAACCACAGAATTCAGCCACATTGGCTCCGTTTGGTTCACCAGGGAAAAATTTGTCGTATCCTGCTTCAGACAGAGTTTGGCCTGAAAGAGAAAAAAAAAATGTAATTTTCAAGTTTGACAAAGTATACATGAATCGATGTTGAATTAAAATTAACGTTTTTCAAGTAAATATTATCGATCCAGCACGTTAAATTTCGGCGGCGCAAAAAAGTTTTATTAATACTCGTACATATATATATTTTTTCTTTATATGATATTATCCAAAAGAACTTATACATTTTTTTCTTCGTCATCAACTAGGCGTTTAAATAATTTCTAGTACGATCTATAATAATATATATAATATATTCCACAATCTTCACCCAACGCTATCTAGTCCCAAACTAAGCAGAGCTTGCAGTATAACTACTAGACAACTGATAAATATACTCATATATTTCTAAATACATGCATATTACAGATATATTAACACCCAGATACAGAACAAATGATCGTGCTCATCACACAAAAACATTTGTTCTATATAATTGTACTTAAGATGATCGTTACAGCCAGCAGTGAATGTCATTTTCTCTAGAGTCCTAGGTTTAGCTTGAATGTCACAGGTAACTATTACATAAATATCAGCTGTTATTCGAATAATATTCTGCTATAGTGACTTAAAAAAAATACTATGATAAAATTAATTATTCCTACGACATGTACAGTCAGGGCTCAAAAGTGCAGTTGCACTCTACCGACACTAAAGTATGTAAAATTTCTTTGTAAAAGAGGGTCAATGGATCATTACCCATTTAGTTTGTAGCATAGAATCTAAAATATTGAATAAACTAGTTGCAGAACACTGAACTTCTACTGCAAAGAAATTTTAGACAGTTTTGCATTGTTATAGTGCATCTGCACTTTTGACCCCTGACCGAACATGTAAATCATTTTAAACAACTTTGTTTAAAACAAACTGTAACTCACCATTAATTGTCCTCCACTCTCCACGTTCACCCCAATCATAGAAACCGATGAAAGCTACTTCTTTCCAAGTGGCTGGTCTTCCCACCAAAATTTCATTTTTAGGAACTTTAGAGAAGATTTCACTGAGAATTTTAGCTTCGATGTTACTGTTTACAATAGCAAGATGGCCGCCTTCAGCTGTACACGCGAAAGCAGCTCGAGAGAAGTTTCGAGCTACTCTGTGAAATTTGTAGCATTTGTTGGTTCTATTGTCCAAGTGGTATTCTAAAAAGATAATCATCAACTTAGAATGTTACTTGCACGTTACAAAATCATAATAAAATTTGTTACAGATTCTGCTGTGAAATATTAATCTATATCTTGAATTAGGTTCTTGACTCAATTTTTATTGTTAAAAATAACCTTTTTTTTAAATCACTAATCTCGACACTTTCAAATTCGTTTGATATTAATCAAGTTAGAAACCTTTCTAATCTGATGGAAGAACAAACTGTCTAATAACAGTACACCGTTACATTTTAGTCGTTTTAATCCCGCGAAGGTTCGATTCGGTACATGAAATACTATCGATTTGTAAAGAGAAAATTAAAAAATTAAGTACTTTAAAAAAAAAAAAACGAATTTAAATACGCATGTACGAAATTAATTTCTTTAACTAAACGAGTCAATGACCTTGTAGGGAGTTGTCGGTCGTTGCGTTCTAACTACCTACAGTTCGTTGGGCTCGATCAGCTGAGATTTACTTAAACAAATGAATTTCGTACATGCGTAAATTAATTCGAGTTTAAAAAAAAGTACTTTATTTTTCATTTTTATCTTTACAAATCGATAGGGTTTCATGTACCGAATCGACCCTCCACGGGATTAAAACGACCAACATTTAACGGTTTATAAGGAATATAAGGATGCACGTACTGAAATGTGATGTCAATGCCATTAGGTTACGTGTGCTAAAATGATAAAGCAAGATGATCCCGTTCGACCCCACTTTTCCTCAAACCAATATTTGGAATGCTCGTTGCTGCTTCATTTATTAGTCAATTTTGAAGTTATTCTCAGAAAATTTATTCTTTATTGTTATTGGTTATTTAGTTTAGAATACCAATTCAAAACAGACTAGTCTGTAGCCTCACAAGAGTAAAATTTTACCTGGATCTATAGTACCGCATTCATTGACTTCTACTTTAGGGTTCTCCGGGCGGTAACAGACGTAAGGTCGAGTATCTTCACAGGGACGATCTGCTACATCTCCATTGGCATTGAAAGTGATGCAACTTTCGTTATTAGCTTTATTATCTGGCTCATTTGCAGCCCAAGTGACTGGAATATTTGCCAGCGGTTTACCTGTAATTTTGTTAAACAGTGTTAATCTTAATTTAATTAATTTTATAATAAGTATTTCAAATATTTAAATATTTAACCAAGATTTGGTCTACTCGGCTTGCAATGTTTACCTTCAACTGTATAATAATCTCCTTGAGAGAGAGTAGCATGAATCCCGGTAAAGATTTCTTGTTTCAAAGTGGATTTCTTTATGATATTCATCATTTCATATTGTATTTCAAGTGTGGTTGGCGAAGCTAGTACAGCACCTGCAATCAGAATTAATGTAAAATGGTTAGGGTCGGTATTTCTGGGCCACCCGCGATTCCAGCGGTAACGTGTCTTTGAGAAGTGGCTGAAGTGACGGCACGACAACCTCACCTTCTGCACTCTACAGCAGGAGAAGTTGTGGATAAATTCCAACCTCATAAAAAGTGAAGATCGGTATCCTGCCCTACCACATACAGCTGGATATCAGTATCTTATTGCAGACTCGACTGCACGCATTATCCACAATAGCTTTTCCGACCATAGCTTATTGCTTCAATACCAAGAATAGGTTTACAACAGCCCTACTCCTGGCCACTGTCTTACTGTGTAGAAACGGACCTCCCATTTTTACCAAGCATCAAGTATCAATCAAAACTCATAGAAGTTCGACTGGCATGTAATGTATATTCATTTTACATCTAGCTCCTCATTCTGGAATAATTGAATATTTAAATCTCTAAAATTCAGTAACTGGGGTAGCAAGATACCCCTTAGCGAGTCGCGAGTCTGGAGCTAGATTTTCGTGTGTCAAAGTCTTAAAATGACCATTGCACTAAGAGTCAATTCACGTAGCGCGTTGAATTGCGTTGCGTCGTCGCAGCGACGACGCGCAATTGTGGCAATCATTTGTAAAAACATCGCAGTCTATAGAAAGCATAGATTGCAACAGATGTCTAGTATTGTTACCACCGAAATCGACGCAAAATCACAACACGCTGTGTCCTCCATTTCAATGCGCAAGCAACTGATCGCTGTCGATCCACCGTCGCAATGAGTACACTCCCACCCGCTTCTTCTCGGGAGTTGCATTTCAGTCACATGTTTGTGTTTACACTATGATATTAGTATGTAAAATGATGCATTAACAGTGCTGCGGGGACGCAATGCTGACGTAACGCGCCGTGTCCACCGACTCTGAGACCAATAGGTTTAATGTCTTTCTCAAGACATGTAAGACTTTCGGCATGTCTGTGTTCCACCTTGGTTTTTTTTTTACATTTTTTAAAAAAATTATCCCGTTTCAACAAGAGCTACACTCCCTAAGAGCTTACCTTCCAGTGTGCATCGCAGCCGCGCATCAAACCAAGTCGCTGGTACAACATGGTACTTGAACCATCCTTTGGCCATAGCATTGTATTTGTAATCACACCTAAAAGCTCCCTCTAAAATACAAATCAAATATTTAATTTTAATAATATATACAGTAATACTATAATTATAATAGTAATAGCAACACTATAATGACGAGCGTGTTGCCAGTGATAACTTATGGCACTGTAACGTGGTTGCTTACAATGGGCCTTATTAGAACGCTTAAAATCAATCAAAGGGAAATGAAAAGGGCTGCGTTTGGAGTTTCCTTGCGTGAGCATATAGAGATATCCGCAGCGAAACCAAAGTCGCCGACACAGTTCGAAGAATTGTCAAAATTAGGAGCCGGTTGTAGTCGCTGAGTATTTTATATGAACTCCGCTTGGGACTATGTTGACTTCGCGGCACCAAAACAAGGGTTTTATTTTTATAACAAAAATAACAATGACTTTTTAAGATTTTTTTTTTGCGAAGCGCTTTTAAATAACAAACTTTTTTTTATAACTTTCAAATATTTCCGTAACATAATCTCGTAGATAAACATGTTTGAAATCGTTAATTAGGGTCAGATTTGCGTTTTTTTTTTTATCAAGCCAGCTAATTTATATCATGTTTTGATTTTTTCCCGGCTCTTGGTCATATATAGTCAATTTTAATAAAATATTTTTTCTTGATGTATTCTTTTATATTTGTGGTTTTCAAGAGGTTTAAAAAAGTCTAAAATGAGTTGAACCCGGCCTTAAGTTGCAGTGCACATTAATCGTTGAACAGATGACCTACGAAGCCAAAAGATTCTGGAGCAGTGAACTGAGGCTTTTGCTCTATGAGAAGGCATGAACTGTGACTCACTTGGTAGCAGTCATACATTTTAAAACTGAATACGATTAAAATAATGCAAACTTTTTGGTTCCTATTTTTTTGCATCTTAATAACTCATATTAAGTTTTTTTTTATGAAAAAGAAAATTATTATATCCCTTTATTTATTGTATCACATATTTTTTAAATTTTTAAATATTTTTAACATATCTACATATAAAAAAAAAACATTTAAAAATATAAAAAATAGTGTCCCACCGGTATCGGGAACAGGGTCCAAGCTACCGGCGGTCAGGGCTCCAGAGAATGGAACCTCCTGACTATACGAGCCGGGCCAGGAGTACCGCTTTCTGAATCAAGCCCTTGATCCAGCCGCCTAACGAGAGCCTCCTAAGGTGTTGGTCGAGGCTCTTGGCTATTAAGCCATTACCCGACACGACTATCGGTACAATGATCGCCGAATCCACTTCCCACATGTCGTTCCCACAAGTCAATATACTTGATTTGTTTATCTTTCTCGACTTTCACGAGGTTCTCGTCATGCGGAACGGATAAATTATTATTATTATTATCAAAAAAACCTATTATTTGATATTTTTTTAAATTATGTTATTAATATCCTTTAAGTACGAAAATTATTTCTAATAAAAAATAACTTACCAATAAAATTGATGCAGAATAGTATCACAAAATATTTAAAACAAGACTTCATTTTGTGAGGATTGAGATACATATGATATATATTTTTTTGCGAATATTTATATATAATTTCAATACCTACCTATTATTTTTAAACAATGATTATAATTATAATTATCCTGTTAACCCTGCAACGGTCGCACCACTAGAAAGGTTACTGTGATAAATTATATTACACAAATGAAATCAATTTTAAAATAGGCTATTTCACAGTTTTTTTTATTGATATAAACTAGTGCTTGACTGCAATCTCACCTGATGTTAAGCAGTGATACAATCGTTGATGGTGAGGCGCACTAATTTAAGTAACATGTCTCACTTAAGATTAAATAAGTTACTTAAATAAAAAATGATAAACAAATTCGGATTGTAATTAAACATAGAGAATGTGATACTGCGTTTAAAAAATATAGAAATGAAACAACAAAAAATTAACAGTGGATTTATTTTAGATTAAAAAGAAGCAAAGAGGCAAATTTATAAGGCTTCTTTCAAGCGGTGGCTTCCTTTCGCAACCCGCCCTAGTTCAGGCCATGGTAGGGAGCAAGAGGGAATGGGAAGACCTCCTTGTGCCGAAGGAGATGCCCGCAGCTGTGAGGGATCGGACAACCTCACCCCCAGCCGCCACCTCTAGAGACGAACTGGCATCAGAAGTCGCACGACGATTCCAGGCTATCATAAGCGCGGTTTTGAAGGTAACGGTCAGATAACTCGCAGTCTGGCCGTCCGGTAAAGACTGAGTTTGAGTCGACGATGCGAAGTTACACATACCTCAAAAAGATTCCAGCTAATCCGAACCGTATTGAAAGACTGCAAAATAGATAATTTTGTATAGTTATAATTATGCCAGGCTAATTAAAAGTGCAATAAGAAAGTTATTAATAGTTTTTTTAGGATTAAATAACTATACCGAGCTCATTACAAGAAATCCGAATTTATGAGTAACTCAATATCCCGAAAATCCTTCCTTACTGCGTTTTTAATTAGCGCGGTAGAATTGCTACTTCTAATGCACCTGACCACTGCAGGGTTGAACTGCTGATTCCTAAGTATTTTAGTAACAATATTAAGTAAGTACAATTGTGGCTTATAAATGTAATTTTTACCAATAAATATGTTTATCTGTGTATCTGATATAATAATAATTAATGGATCGACACTTTGCGTGACCAGAGGGCTGGCTCATTTTTTGCCCAAAGAATCAGCATTGCCATTCAACGTGGCAATGCTGCCAGTCTTCTGGGTACGTTTCTGGATGACAGCGATGTGGAGGAGTACTTCGACGCCTGAGTGTATTTGGTGTTTTTGTATTATATTTGTACATAGTTATGTCTAGTTTACATTCTTAGTTTAGTTTTTATGTACATAGGTTTAGTATAAATACTGTGTATAAATCTCATCTTTCTTCAAAACTTTAACAATCAGTTGACCTAATATTTCCATTATAATAATCGTAAGCAGAATAAAAAAAATAAAATAAAATGATAGTTTGGTGAATAAAAATACAAAACAGAAAAATGGTCTTTGATTTGAATGTTAAAAAAATTAGTAAAATTGCTTGATTAAAAAAAAAACACCATTTACAAAGGAAAATGGGATAAAATCTATATTTATAACACAAAAGCTTTGGTCATTGTTTTGTTTATAGAAATAAAAGACTTGGATCATTATATATTATCATTACAGTTCGTTGTGCAACATGTTATTTCCTTATATATAAAATAATTATAAGGAAATAATATACGTTGCATAACGAACTGTAATCTTCTTTCGGACTGCATATTATTCAGCTAAGCTTAATCTACCTTAGAAAGTTTTAATATGAGCGCCTACTGCTATTTTCAATCGAAAAAGTTATACGTGAATGGTTTGATTAATTTCAGACCTGTTTTTTTTTATGTTAGGTAAAATCATCATGACAAATCCCGCCCTTGGGTGGGGCGGGAGATAGTGTCAGACTCTTACATACTTATAAACCTACCCTGATCCTTTCATTGCCTTCATTTTAGGGACCCGGGGTTCATTTTCACATAACCTTAGGGCCCAGTAGGCTTTGGCACTGCTGGGTTTTTGACATTGTACAGTTTGCTGACAACTCCTTGAGGCGCGCGGGAACAGTGCGCGCCGTAAACGACTTGGGCTCGAACCGGTCTATTACTGGACGGACGGACAGCGAGCTACCCATTGCCCGCCAGAACTCAGTGTATTAAGATAGCAGCACTCATCAATAAAAGCTAGTGAATATAGTCGTGCATATTTTGATAGTTACTCACTAAACTTTTAGCCATTTTGGACGCGCAGATGATATTTGACAGTCATTTGAGTGAATCGATGTGAGATGTAGAAATAGATCCTTTTTTCACCAAGACAACGCGTTGTCTCAGACCTCAGCGGTCGCCCCGGCGAAAATTTACGAATTACAGTTTGAACTGCTTGATTATCCATCTTGCTCACTTGATCTAGCCCCAAGTGACTTTTGTTTGTTCACTTATCTAGTAATTGCGGTCGGAGCATACAGATTTTCGTCAAATGGGGAGACAATCGGTTACCTATCATAAGTTCGAAAAACGTTGGACCTAATTTCATTTCAACTATTATCGTTACGTTTTTTTTTATTTCATCGAAGCCACGTCTGCCACCGTATCAGTTGACCTATTCTCAATTCGATTTTTTTTTGTTACACCAACGTTTCATTTGGTCGAAAAACTTTTCACCGATGTTACACTTAGCGGAACTATTATTTGTTCGAAGTATTATGTTTCCGACCCTTCATTATACCACCATAGAAGATTTTCTGTCTGTGCTTCGGCGCTGCGGGGTTTGGGCGGTCCCACGCGAGCTTATCGTCGCAGATGGTTTCAACGCTCACCACCGCAGCCCCAGCCGCGGCGGCGGGCCTTCAAATCACCTGCTCCTCAGCTCGCGGGCCGCCCTTAACCCTCCGTGCCCACGCGGATTTAAATTAAACTCTAGGGCTAGGGCAGACAAGACTGTGTGAAGTCGGATTCGCAGCGAGTCGTTTCTGTCACAAAATTTTGTAGCACAAAATATTGTCATGATAATAAACAATTTTTACTATGGGACCAAACCTGAAATCGCGAAAAAAATCAGCCAAGTTCAGTACATTTTGACTTTACAAGAAGGGCGGAAGGAGGGCTGCTATCAGGCTAGTTGCCAAATCTTGCAATATTTTCGGTCTTGATGGAATGTAAGATCAGGTTAAGGCGTATTCCACCCGGTTCCTGTGGGAAATTAACCAAGGTCGTTGCACTACCCAGGGCAGGTGCAACGCAAGAAGCTAGCTCAGGAAATGAGATTGATGAATGCAAGTTGGAATGTTGGGACTATGACTGGAAGAGCCGGAGTTAGCGGACGTATTAAAAAGAAGACGAATAAATATGATATGTTTGAAGGAAACTAAATGGAGAGGAAAATTAATGAGGAATTTTTTTTTTTCTGTGGAAGTGATCGGAAAAGAAATGGCGTAAGAATAGTGTTAGACAGGTAGTAGTTTTTTTTTTAGGTTTTTCCGATATTTGTGCTATGAGATTTTGCTTCATACCAAGTTTCGAGATTCTACGTCAACGGGAAGTAACCTATAAATTTAGATTCCCTTGAAAGTGCTGAAATATACGTTATTTGTTGTTTTGTTAAGTACTGATTGTGTAACTTCCTTGGTGAAGCTTTTATTCTATTCTATTCTAAACGGCCGTAATTTTTCCGTTAATTTAGAAGTATGATTTTTATTATTATTATTATGAAGCCGTGAAACATTATTATGTTTGATACAGAAAGCGGTACTCCTGGACCCGGCTCGTATAGTCAGGAGGTTCCTTTTTCTGGAGCCCGGACAGCTGGTAGCTTGGACCCTGTTCTCGATACCGGTGGACTAAAATTTTGTATATTTTTAGTTTCTTTTTTTATTGATATATTTAAAAATATGATTTATATGTGAATGCAAGTGAATAAACGGAATAATCATCATCATCATCATCACTTATTAATTTTCCCACTGCTGGGACTCAGGCCTCCTCTCTATGAGAGATAATGGGCCGAAATCCACCACGCGGGCTCAGTGCGGATTGGTGAATGTCACGTGTCTTTAAATTTTTCGTTCTAGGACATGCCGGTTTCCTCACGATGTTTTCTTTCACCATTTTGATAGCAGTGGTGATGAAAATAAATAACACAAAGTAATGCCTGGCTAGGTTTGAACCCGCGACTTACAACTCGTAAGTCGGGGCCGCCACCACTGCTTTCAACGGAATAATATTCCTGTATAATCAGAAAACAAAAACCCATGTGGTAAATCAAGCATACATGCCCCAGTCAGTAATGCGCCCCACTTGTGAAACTAAGACACGTCCTTCAAAATTGGTGCTTATATGAGATGGTGCGGTTAGTTTATTAAATAAGTATGACGGCGATGTAAACTATACAATGCAAGTTTAACATGAGTTTCGTAGTTTATGGAATTTTAGATGCGTGTCTTAGTTCAAAATTCAAACACCTATCATATTCAAACACCTATCTGTAGGCTGTATAAATATTTCTTCGGTATGGGAATCGATCCCGCGACATGCAATATAACAGCTACGCCAACCATGATACGTGTCGATCTTCTTCTTCTTTGTCGGTATCACTCTTGACAGAATGGTCGTGGTCCTCACTTCAGGTGTTGGTGGCAAGCTTTACAACACGCCGCCACTCCTCTCTGATGGCCGCCTTCCTCGTGCATTCATGTGTTGATGATGAGCCATTTACTGCCGCTTTTATCTGGTCAGTCCATCTCATAGGCGATCTTCCTCGTGGCCTAGTACCCTCAACCTTTCCCTGGATCACAAGTCGCTCAATACGTGTCGATACATTGTTAAAAATATTTTGAATTATTATAATTATTATTTAAAAAAAGAGTAAGCATTTCAACTTGTTCTGCATGATTAGAAAACTACAACAAAGTTCTTACTCTTTGTAGTTTGTTCAAGTAAATTTTTAAACATTTTTAATTGGAATTAATTTGAATTTCTAAAATAAATTATATGAAATAGACAAACAATCTCTTGAACAAGTTCTGTTCGGTGGTTCAAGCGTTTCTGTTTAATCAATTAGTAAGCAGGAAATCTTACTGTGCACAAACACAAATGCCAGTCTCAAAAATAAATCAGGCGTAAGATCAATGGCTTTGCGTGATCCCAAAATATTGAGTGACTCTACTAATTTCCAAATATTGGGAAAGAAATTCTTAATGATAAAACTAAATAAGAATTTATCTGACCTTCGAAAGATAAATCTAAACTTATTGATCTGAAAACGAAACTCGAAAAGCGTACATCTATAATTATCATTTCTGCCGAAAGAAAGAAAGAAACCCAACTTTGTGGAAAGAATATCATTTATACATTTTTTGATGAAAAATCAACAAAAGTATTAGGTTATACTTTTGGATTAATTTGGATAATATCTAAGCATGCAAATTACAGATCAAATGTGATCTTATTTTTTTTTTATTGTCTTTTGTATAATGTTCATCAACATAATTATAATAGCTGACTATAATCGTATAATAAAATTCCTATTTGCTAGGCCTCATTCTCTTTGATAGAGAATGAGCAAGATTTAATAATAAGGCCTGTTGCGAGTTGGTGAACCCACCAAGTACCACTAGGCCGCCACTGTTTTATATGTAATTTAAAACAAATTAGAGAGTAAATAAAAAAAATTGTTATATTTCATTATTTTTATTTTTTAAGCATTGCGTGCGACTTAAGCATAGATATTATAAAGGTTCAATAGAGTTAAGTATTTAACCCCTCAGTAAAATTAATATGCTTCATGGCATACGCCAAGATAACTTGGACTCTTCTCACAAATAAACGTGAATTCCTTGTCACACCAAACATTGCATAAGAGACCTGAACGGAAAATGCAACCACAGAATTCACCAGTATCTTCTCCATTTGGCTCCCCTGGATTAAACTTGTCATATCCTGCTTCCTTCAGGGTCTGGCCTGGAAGGGAAAAACAATGGCGTTTTGATGTCTATGTTAACAGGTAATGGTTTACTAACCACGACCCATGCAGCATAGCAGTCAGGGTCACTTATTTTATTTCTACAGTATGTGTGAGGTACGAATTTACGGTTTTTCTTTCTTTTTATTTCCTTTTTACTTTTTATTATTTCTTTCATTTAGTATAATTTTTATGTCTTACTCACACACACAATTTTTTAAATTGTTTTTATTCTATATCATTAGATATCATATATCAAGTGGTTAATTAAGTGGAAATAGTTTCATTATAAAAGTTAGTTTTATAATTTTGTCAAGTATCGCAGAATTTAAAGAGTGCAATAAAGTATACGTTACCATGAATTGTTCTCCACTCTACACGTTCTCCCCAATTGTGAAAACCGATGAAAGTAACATTTTTCCACCAGTCGGGTCTTGCCACCATAATTTCATTTTTAGGAATTTGAGAGAAAATTTCACTGAGAACTGTAGCTTCAATGTCACTGTTTACAATGGCAAGATGGCTGCCTTCGGCTGAACATGCAAAAGCAGCTCGGGAGAAGTTTCGTGCTACTCTGTGAAACTTGTAGCATTTGTTAGTCCTGTTGTCTAAGTGGTACTCTGAAAAGAGAATGATCAATTTAAAATGTCCCTATTTATCCTCGTAACATCTGTTATCAATTATCATGTATATTTGTATAATATAACACTCCCACTCTTTTGTGTTTTAATTAGTGATCCAGATTTGGTTAACACCAATCTGCATGGAGCACAGGTGTAGAGTAGCCAGCTTTTCGGTATTTTACAGGATGCATATTGGAGAATGTGCGCAGAAATTACAAGACCTGATTCCACCATTACCTTTCTACCATCGAAAACCCCAACATGCGGTTTACTCCTACATTCTTAACATCTGGTCCAGACTGTTTTGCTTTGTCGTTTGTAACATGTACGGTCAGGGATCAAAAGTGCAGTTGCACTCTACTAATTCTAAAGTGTATTAAATTTCTTTGTAAAAGAGGGCCACTGGACCACAACTGGTTTATTTAATTCTTTAGGTTCTATGGCACAAACGAACTGAGTGATGATCCATTGATCCTCTTCTATAAAAAAATTCTAGATACTTTATTATCGGTAGAGTGCTAATGCACTTTTTACCCCTGACTGTACATCGAAGAATTGGAACAATTTTCCTACAGTGGTCTTCCCGTCTGATTATAATATGGGAGTCTTAATGGCAAGCGTAAATAGGCTCTTAATAAATAAATGCAATACATCTTCAACGTCTTCATAACTTTTTACCATTATTTATATCATTATAATTTGTTAATAATAATAATCCTGATTTGTGATTGGTGGATCACTACAAGCAAGTGTCTTAACGTAAATAATTTTACCTGGATCTACAGTGCCACATTCGTTGGCTTGTACAATAGGGTTCTCCGGGCGGTAACAGACGTATGGTCTAGTGTCTTCACAAGGGCGATCTGCTAGTTCTCCATTGCGATTGAAAGTGATGCAACTGTCTTTATTAGCTTTATTATCTGGCTCATTTGCAGCCCAAGTTACTGAAATGTTTGAAAGTGGGGTACCTGTAAATTTATTAAAAGGTTTAGGTTAAATTTAGTAAATTTTACAAAAAAAGTATCACAAGATTCGGTCTAATGAAATTTCAATTATTACCTTCAACTGTATAATAGTCTCCTTGAGAAAGACTGGCATGTATCCCGGTAAAGATTTCTTGTTTCAAAGTGGATTTATTTATGATGTTCATCATTTCAGATTGTATTTCTAGTATGGTTGGAGAAACTAGGGCAGCACCTGCGATAAGAACAAATGTGTAATGTTTGGTTCGGTGTACAGCCTATCTAGATTATAATTGTATCGATTGAATATCAGTATGTAAAAATTACTGGCCCTTAAATTTTCAAATGATAGCTAAAATTTACAGGCTTAACGTACTTTCCAAGGCACAAAAGAAGAGTATTTCGTGCCTTGAAAATTACTATGTTAAGCATGAGCCGTTACTGAGAAAGATGTGGATAGGTAACACATCCATCAATCGACCTACTGACGATGAATGATTTTTGGAATCTTAAAGATCGTTCCGTACGGATATTTTTGTTAATTTTCAAACTCAAAAAAGCGCAAGGACCAAATAAAATCGTTTACCTTCCAATGCGCATCGCAGCCGCGCATCGAACCAAGTTGCTGGTACAACATGGTACTTGAACCATCCTTTGGCTGCAACATTGTATTTGTAATCACATCTGAACGCTCCTTCTAAAATACAAGTCAAAGATTTGTTGTTAATAAATTATAATTAATGCGTAGATAAGCGAAGTATATAGTTCAAATCAAATCTAATGCTGAAAGTACAAAAAATGTATGATATAGTTACTTCAGTGTTCCTATATATAATCAGCTGTATAATATTCTCACTGCTGGAACTCAGGACTCTTCTCTAGAAGAGAGAATGAGCGTGAATAAATAAAGCGTCCATTGCGGATTGGTGGATGTCACATACCTATCTTCGATTTTTTGGTCCTAAGACATGCCGGTTTCCTCACGATGTTTTCCTTGACTGTTTTGAGAGCAGTGGTAATAAAAGAAATCCTAGCTAGTCTTATAAATGTTCTAAATCTCTATATTTGTTAAAGAATCTCTTTTTATCCAACAGTAACGAAGCCTCAATAGAAATATTATGTGTTTAACAAAGTTATTAAAATAGTAATCTGTATTCTTGGTATAGATAATTTATATTAATATGAGGAGCGAGTGAAACTAGTTCTAAAATTAAACAATTTTGTCTGGAGTCTTCATAAATCCGTATCGTGATGTAACTAAACGAATTCTTGTGTAAAAAATTATAAAATTAGTGAAGTGTATCGAATAAACTGTCAGCAAACCAAATTGTGTTCGTTTAACAAAAAAAGATAATTCTCCTTATCGAAAATTATTAGAGATTGTTAATAACACTTTATTGGCATGACACTCTGTGAATCACTTAATTGATTTGCATAACTTAATTAATGCTGACCTTCTGGCAATTAGCGATTGGTCAAGCAGATTTGGGGTTACTGTCAATGACAGTAAATGCAAAGAAATCCTTATTGGCAGTTCATATTTTTTGCGAAGCTTGGATACTAGCTGACTACCGCTTCTTTTCGACAATACAGTTATCCCTCTCTCGCTTCACGTCAAAGACCTGGGCTTATATATTGACGATAGGTTTAGATGGATTAAGCATATTGCTCAGGTTAATCAGAGACTCACCTTCATGCTGCGATCTCTCTATAGATTCAAGAATTTCCTTCCATCAAGCACTAAAACCACTTTGGTCCAATCGCTTGTTTTACCTATAATTGACTATGCTGATGTTTGTTACTCTGATCTATCCCAAGAACATCTAAACAAATTGGATCGATTTCTCAACAACTGTATTCGTTTCATATTTGGCCTTCGTAAATACGACCACATTTCTTCCTTCCGTTCTCAGCTTAAAAGGCTGCCTATCCGTCACAGGAGATCCCTCAGATCTCTCTGCACGCTCTTCACTACTATGAACAATCCTTGTGCTCCTGATTATTTAATACAATATTTTAAAGTATTGGGCAGTTCTCATAATCTCAATCTTCGAGCTTACAAAAACATTATTCTCCATATTCCTTCTCACCGTACTGGTTTTATGGCTAATACTTACACCGTTTCTACCATAAAACTCTGGAATGGGCTTCGTCTTGACATCAAAAAGGCTGAAAGTAAATTTTTCTTCAAGCGCAAAATTCGGAACTACTACTTGAAATCCTCTCAACTTTAATTCTGTCTTCGTCCTAATTGTCATATTTTAGGTACTCATAGTTATAATGATTTGATATTTATCATACTATTTATTAGTTTATAATATTAACATAAATACGTATTTTATTATTATAACTTATACATTTTATTTAAAATTATACACAGTGTTGTCTTTCTTAACCCAAAGGTTGACTGGTAGAGAATGCCTTGTTGCATTAAGTCCGCCTATGTACCACTATTGTACATGAAGTTTAAATAAATAAATAACTTAGTACAACTAAATCAAACCTAACAATATATTATAATTATTATTATTTTTTATAGGTTTTATTATATTTATACTCGTAATTTTTTTAATAAATATATACTAGTGTTTCACTGCAATGTTACCTGATGGTAAGCAGTAATGCAATCATTGATGATGAGGCGCACTACTTCATTAAGAGCCTATTCACTCTAGCCTTGCAGACAACTAAATTAAAATCGAATGAAAAGACCACAGCAGGCAAATTGTTGTCCATGTCAATCTCATTTAGTTGAATAAATTATTTCATAATAAATTTTTAATTCAAATTAACTTACCAATAAAATTTAAACAGAAAACTAACACAAAATATTTTAAATAAGTCTTCATTTTGAAAGGTCTGAGGAACTGAGAGATACAAACGATATTTCCAATATTTATATGTGATTCCAATACCTATCTATTCTTTTTATTTTCTGTTATAACTATAAATGTCCTTTTAACCTTAGAGCGGTAGCATCTCAATTATCGAATTTTCGCATTTTAATATTGCATGACGTAATCCATTTTGAAATAATAGATGTGTCTATTGTGTTTTTATTTCTATCAAATTGAATCAACCCTCAGTCTGATATACTTAAGCTACGTTAAGTTGTAACTTAAGTTATCGAAAATACACATGAGACATAAGACACGACGTTTGACGTTTTAGACATAAGTTTTCTTTGTTATATTTCTTATACGTACAAGTAGTATACAATAAAGTGTACAATAAATGAATAAATAAAAATATTTTATTGCACACCGAAATAGATATAAATTTGTACATAAAAATTGACCTGTCCAACAGTTATAAACCACTTGTACACAAATAGTACAATTTGATACAAGTGGAATAAGTTTGTAATTGCGACCGAGACGGCATTCACCCGAGCCGTGGCGAGACTATAACACTCTCGCCTACGGCTCGGGTGAATGCCAAGGGCTGCAATGACAAATTTTCACGTATATCAAACGACGTTTTTAAACACACTTATCAAGTTATAAATAACGGGGGTTGACGCGCAACAATACCCCTATGGGTAGAGGTAGGTATCTGTAGGGATAAATAGCAAGTTTTCAAGTAAGTGTATTGAAAAATATTTATATAGGTTGACTGGTAATTAGTGAACGATACTTAAACACGCGATTGTAGTCATGATAACAAATAACTTTTACTATGGGACCAAACCTGAAATCGAGAAATGGGTCGCGGGTTCAAACCCAAATAGGCGCATTACTTTGTGTAATTTATTTAATTACTACTGCTCTCAAAACGGTGAAGGAAAACATCGTGAGGAAACCGTCATATCTTAGATCCATAGATTGTTCCCGCGTGATGGATTACGGCCCATTCCCTCTCCTAAAGAGGAGGCCTGAGTCCCAGCAGTGGAACATTATAAGGCTGATGCCATGCTATGCTACTGGTACATCCATAAGTTCCAATCTAACAATAGTACTTTTATAAACGTCAAAATCATTAACGTTATCTTAAAAATTAATGAAGAATAAAAACGTAACTACATTTTCCTTAACAATGATGTTGAATGCAAACTAATGTCATTCGTTTTTTTTTTTTAATTTTATTATTTTGTTAATAGTCTTTAAAATGAGTTTTTATTGTTTCATGCTTCAGTTACTATGTTAAAATGCACCTAACTCATTTGTTTACGTCGGAGGTTTTCAAATTTATCTTTTTAGACGCTTAGTCCGGACCGTAGAGGTTTCAACAATGTAACGGTTTTTTTTAAAGTAGATAAAATCATCCAATGACATTCCCCGCCCTTGGGCGGATCGGGAGATAGCGTCCGACACTTACTGACTAAAAACTTACGCCGTTCCTTCTTTGCCTTGGTTTTAGGGCCCTGGTATGCATTTTCATACCTGGCCGAGCCCCAGATTAGGCTTCGACCCCACTGAGCCCCTACGGTTTGCTGAAAACTCCTTGAGGCGCGCGGAAACGATTACCAAATGGTCGGACAGCGAGCTACCCATTCCTTGTCGTCCGCAACCCCACGCCTACGGTGGCCGGAAATCGGGATCGGAATCCCGGCGGCGACTGGGGCATGAACGCCGTTGCCTCTGCCTGATGCAGTCGGCCTCCTCCTTAGCTAGCATTACTGCTTCTTAGAAGTAGGCGACTGCCTGCCAATCCTCCTCACTCCGGACCATGGCCTGTACCAAGGTTTGGGTGAGAGATCGCCGCCGCCGATCGCCCCCATAAGGACGTGGCGATGCTCTGCCCAAGCGGGGCTCACCTCTACCGTGTGCTACGTATGATAATGCTTATCCTCTATCTAAAGTAAAAGCCAGCCTTTGGGTCACGTAGTGTCAACAAGGCGATTAGAAAGCCTATAATTGGCAATCCGAACACAAAAAAGAATTTTTGGATTTGGATTTTCTTGACAAAACTGAGGGAGAGAACTCACGGAGCGGTTTTCTCCCGCTTTCGCTACAGTTGCGGGCCTGGAGCTTCTGTCGAATGCAAATATATATGTAAAAAATTAAAGCAAATTTCACGACACGGTAAACGGCCGCGGTGTGCGCGGTTGTTCACGGCTGCAGCTCACTGGCGCTGCGGTCGCCCGCCGTCGCCTAGGTGGTTTGCGCCCACATGCTCTGCGGTCTCTAGGCGGTGACTGCGCCCTGTCCCCTACCTACCGCAGTGGCGGCGGCGGCAGCGATTCTACCATCTCGTGAGTTTTGAAATAAAATAGCCGTTTCCTCTGCCGCGGCAGCCGCGGGAGAAAACCGCTTCGTGAGGTCAGTGCCTTACAGTCTATATTTAGAGCCATTGATTCTGTAGTTTTATTTCCCTGTTACAATACAAATACATGTTAGTTAAAGCGATTATATTGGAACATTTCATCGTGATGATATTATGTCATCAATTGCAAGTTTAAGGAAGGAACAGGGCGAAAAATTTAGCTTAATGGAAACCAATTTAGACCAAATTAAAACCCAAAATATGGAATTGCAATCTACAGTAGAATTCTTGAGTGCTAAATACGATGATCTGATGACAAAATTGGCCCATTTAGAGAATGAAAAGAAGTGTACAACAGATTATATTAGATCTTTAGAGGAAAAAGTCGAAAATCTAGAACGTATTGCGAAATCCTCCAGCCTAGAAATACGGAATGTACCTAAAAGAACGAATGAGTCAAAGAATGACCTTATAGATATAGTTAAAAGCATAGGAGTCGTTGTGAACACGGAATTACAATCATGCGAGCTTAAAGATGTTTATCGTCTTAGTAGCAATAGTAATACCCAAGCGAACGGACCCATAACAGTCGAATTTACATCGACCATAACTAAGGACAAATTCCTTACAAACATTAAGCGATATAACCGCGAAAACAAAACAAATCGACTTAACAGTTCCCATATTAATATAACGGGAAATACTCCTATATTCGTTTCTGAGAGCCTCACCTCTAAAATGAAGAAGCTGTACTACCTTGCACGAGAATTTACCAAACAAAACGGATATGCATACCATTGGACAGCTCATGGTAAAGTTTATATAAAGAAAGAAGATGGAGCGCCTACAAGGAGAATATCAAAAGAGACAGACTTTGAAGATCTGAAACCACTAGAGAAGTGACTGGAGATACTTACGCTTGTGAAAAATACTGTAATTGAAAACTTAGTGCACTACTTGTTTTTTGCTTGCTTTTTATTTTTATTTTTATCTGCATTTATGTTACTTTTAAGAGCTGTTTTTATTTTTTATTTGTTTTTTTACGTGCTTGCTTTTACACTAATATCCAAGTACATTATATATACTCACACTATACAAACTACACGAATCACTTTTAACATACTTAATAACACTAATCACACTACACTTTTTACATCGCCGTGTGTAATACCCGTTGCTATATTTTTGCTCTGTTGCTGTTGTATTGCTGCTTTTTTGCTGTGGCATTATTGCTACTCATTTATGTTGCATTGTCTTTATTTGTTTATATATCCAATAAGAACTCCGCTTCATGTGTCGTTTAGGGTCTTCGTAGCTTGTGTCAGTACAATCTTAATAATTTAAATTCGATCATAACGTTAATGTAGATGTAGCAGAAGACATTGATAAGTCTTATCAGCCTAATTGTATATCTATCAGTGATACAAGTCTCTGCCCGAAGTTGATTGATTCCAATAATCAAACTCAAAGTGCATTTACTATATTAAGTATTAATATTAGAAGCATTAATTGCAACTTTGACCTTCTGCTGGCCTTCATTTCCGCCCTAAATATGCGCATTGATATAATTGCTTTGTCCGAGTGCTGGACCAATTCGAATAATCCACCTCCAGACATTAACGATTACAAAACACATTGGACCAAAACCTCCATAAACCAAAACGATGGAGTGGTTGTTTATGTGCGCAAAGATATTGAGGCAAGTGTCCATGAGCCTAAAATTACTGAAGGTAATTGTTTAATCGTCACTATTAAACCTGATTACACAATTGTTTGCTCATACAGGCCACCCAGTTTTAAAAATCCAAATCCCTACCTGGAATCACTAGACACTATCCTAAATAAATTCACAACAAAAAACGTGATTCTTACTGGTGACATAAATATTGACACTTTACCCCAGAATCAATCTAGAGCTTCCCACGATTACCTAAACATGATGGCCATGCATGGACTACGACCAGGCATTGATAAACCGACACGTATCAAGACATGTATTGATCATTTTATGGTTAAGTGCTTGTGTCTTTGGAAAACAGCAGTCTTTGAGCAGCCCATAACAGACCACTCTCCGATACTTCTGTATATCAGCAACTCTAAAATACACCACAAAGTTGAAGTGCAAGATAAAGTGAAGATTGACTATAATGCAATAAAAAATATACTCACTGAAGAGTCTTGGGATAGTCTCTACAAAGTCACTGATACTAATATAGCATCGGAACTAATAACGTCAAGGCTTTTAAATATCATTAAGGATAATACCACTACTGTAAAACTAACTAACAGATATAAGCCTTTAAAACCGTGGATAACAAAAGGGATAGTTAAATGCATTAAAAAAAGGGACAAGTTACATAAAGCTGCAAAGAAAACGCTGGATGGGAATACACTTCTGCAAACTAAGTACCAAAAATATAGAAATATGTGCAATTATATTATAAAAAAGCTTAAAAAACAATACTACGAAGACAGGCTAAACACAAACAAAGGGAACATAAAAAAAACCTGGGAAATCATTAAAGAAGTTTGTAATATGAAGAGGAATAAAGAACCAGTTATGGAATTATTGGATGTTGACAACACTCCAACAGAGTCTCTGGATAAAGTCAATAACTACTTTACCGGAATCGGTGAAGCATTGGCAAGAGAGATAATGACTAAGCTAAAAAAATCTGAGCAGGAACTATCACGAGAAGCTACCAGGGACACCTCACCATTAAATTCAATGTCATTTATGCCTACGGATCCCTTCGAAGTCAAGGGCATTATTCTAGGACTCAGATCACATAGCGCACCCGGGTGGGATAAAATTACATCTGAAATTTTAAAACAAAACATTATTTCTCTTACCCCGCCCATCACCTACATGTGCAACCTTAGTCTGGCAACTGGCACATTTCCGTCCATATTCAAGAAAGCTGTAGTGTGTCCTATTTTTAAATCTGGGAGCAAAGATGAGCCAAGTAACTACCGCCCTATTTCTCTTTTATCGACCCTGTCCAAGATCTTGGAAAAAGTAGTTAATAAGAGAGTAATGAAATATCTAGAGAAGAACAAACTGCTCAGTGACTTTCAATTCGGGTTTAGAGAAAGAAAATCAACCGAAGACGCAGTTCTAGCCCTAACTTCGACTCTAGTATCCTCGCTAGACCGGAGGGAAAAATGTTTGGGGGTCTTTTTAGACCTTCAAAAGGCTTTTGATACCGTGTCCGTTAAAATATTATTAGCACGCTTGGAAGGCGTCGGTGTGAGAGGGGTGGCTCTGGACTGGTTTAGGGACTACTTAACCGACAGAACTCAACGCATTAGGGTGGCTGGGTATGAAAGTTCAGACTCAACTTGCAAATACGGCGTTCCCCAAGGCAGCACGCTAGGACCAACATTATTCCTTATTTATATTAATAATCTATGCGAGATAGCTGCTACTCTACCACACTTGGATCTTCTGATGTTCGCAGATGATACGGTTTTGATATTTCATGCTCAAACTTGGGATGTGGTGTTTAAACTGGCTGAGACAGGCTTAGCAAAGGTAACATCTTGGCTAGAAAACAGTCTTCTATCCTTAAATGCCATTAAGACGAAATATCTGTGCTTCAGCAAAACATCTACAGGAAAACCTACTAAATCACACAGCATCAAAATACATACCTTCCCGTGCAACAGAAGTGAGACACGTTCCAGCTGTGACTGCTCGACGCTTTCTAGAGCCACCTCCATAAAGTATTTGGATATTACTCTAGATGAACAACTAAACTGGACTTTGCACCTCACCTCGTTAATAGCTAGAGTCAGGAAATTAGTATATGTGTTTAAAAACTTACGCACAGTTGCAAATAGCATTATACTCGTACAAACCTACCGAGCGTTGTGCGAATGTATTATCAGATACTGCATTTGCGCATGGGGAGGTGCGGCGAAAACGCACATGATTGGAATTGAGCGGGCACAGCGAATGGTGCTTAAAGTGCTCTCATACCTACCTTACCGACATCCCACATCCTCAGTATATGAATTAACTGGAGTATTATCCGTTAGAAAGATGTTTGCCTACGAAACACTACGAAGATACCACAAACAGGTTGTCCCTAACTTGCCCAAATTACATAAACGCGTGGAAACATGCCCCGTCCCACGCACTAGAACAGCATTTGCCAAAAGACATTACACTTTTCTAGCCCCAAAAATTTATAATAAATTAACTAAAGATAAGAAAAATGGCAAAGTAAGCAAATTAAATAACAATAAATTTAAGACTATTTTATTCAATTGGTTAAAGTCAATGGACTACACAGATGTAGAACATCTAATAAAAATATAATCCATTCCGAACAGCACTGGTACACACACAGTCTCACTCGCAACAGATACCATAAGCATACGCACACACTTACATATACACACCCACGCACATATAAATACAGTCGCATGCATAAACACACTACATACACAAATACACTCACATACAAACACACCCACAGCCACACTATCACACACACTAACACACCATTATACACAAACACACACCCATGGCAGCATGTTTCTCTACAATTAGTTTAAGAAAAAAAAAAAATGTTTGGTTTTGTTTATTTCTATTGTAACAAACTGTCTGACGTAAGATTACTGTCACTTTATTGTAGGGAAGACACTAACACCTGCAACACAGTTTTTACTAGCGCAGGCGTTAGAGAATCCTATAATCCAAATTGTAAATTATGTCAATAAAGTATTATTATTATTTCCATTTGATTATTTCAAACTTCAAACAATGACATTTTCTTTTTAATTATTTTGTGTTAACACTAAGCTTGAATGTAATAGGTAAGATATATTTTATTTCAATAAATAAGTTGTTCAAATAAAAGTTTAGGTTATGGCTGTTGGATTTATTACATAGAATATTTTTAATCTTCATGCAACTAAAGACATAAAGGCGACGAATACAAAGGCGGACCTAATTCCTTAAGCATTCTCTACCAGTTAACCAAGGGTGGTGGAGAGACATTGCGGTTTTTGCCTAAAAAAGTATATGATATAAAAAAAAGTCACAAAAGTGTATATATAACTAGTGACCCGCCCCAGCTTCGTACGGGTGCAATGGTGATATTAAATATATTTTGCATGTCTTATACATAGGTAAAAACCTTCCTATTCAATCACTCTATCTATTAAAAAAACCGCATCAAAATCCGTTGCATAGTTGGAAAGGTCTAAGTATACACTGGGACAAACAGCGGGAAGCGACTTAGTTTTATACTATGTAGTGATTAAAATAAACATGCATACATATATCGATAATAAACAAGGCAGGCAGATGCATCGCCCGCATTAAGCTCGGTTTCTCTGTACTCCCGTTTTACCCCCTTAGGGGTGTAGTTTCGTAAAATCCGTTCTTAGCCGATGTCTACACCCTATAAGGAATCTACTCGCCAAATTTTAAGTTTGTAGGTGTTTTTTTTGTGGTAGGTAAAATCATCCAATGACAAATCCCGCCCTTGGGCGGAGCGGGATGTAGTGTCAGACGCTTACTGACTAAAAACCTACCCCGTTCCATTCTTCGCCTTGGTCCCAGGGCCCCGGGTGCCAATTTCACATACCCTTTGACCCCAGTAGGCTTCGGCCCTGTCGGGCCCCTACAGTTTGCTGACAACTCCTTGAGGCGCGCGGGAACAGTGCGCACCGTAAACGACTTGAGCTCGGACCGGTCTGTTACCGGACGGACGGACAGCGAGCTACCCATTGCCCGCCGTCCGCGAGCCCGCGCCTACGGTGGCCGGAAATCGGGATCGGAAACCCGGCGGCGGCGGCGGCGTGTACGCCGTTGTCTGATGCGGTCGGCCTCCTCCTTTGCTAGCATTACTGCTTCGCAGAAGGAAGCGACCGCCTGCCACTCCTCCTCGCTCCGGAGCATGGCTTGAACCAAACCCCGGCGCGAGAGATCGCTGCCGCCGATCGCCCCCACAAAGACACGGCGATGCTCTTCCCAAGCGGGGCACACCTCGACTGTGTGCTCCACCGTGTCCTCCGGACGCTCCGCACAGTGGCGACATCCGGGCGTCGTCTCCGCACGAATCTTGTACAGGTACGGACCGAACTTGCCGTGTTCGGTCAGCACCTGCGCCAAACGGAAGGTGACGACGCCGTGGGGCCTTTCCAGCCACGCCTCAAAGAGGGGCCTTACCGCCTCGATCGTGGCGTGCCCAGCACGAGGTTGCGATAATCGTTCTCGCCATTTCACCATGAGATCCCGCCGGAAGGGATCGTTCAGATGTGACTACGGATATAGTTCAGTGGCAAAGGCTTGGTTTAAACATAATGTTATTCCAGTGACTTGGGCCGATGCTCCGCTGCGATGTGCACTGGAAGGTAAGCTCCACTTGAGGCTAGAGATGCCAAGCAACCCCACCAATTTTTATGACAAGTCTTTTGCAGTTCAAGCAGTGAAATTCTTTACCCGTGTCGGTAAGGCTGTTTCAAGCTGTTTCAAGCTGTAACAATGAATGGAACAGGGTAGGTTTTTAGTCAGTAAGAGTCTGACACTATTTTCCGCCCCACCCAAGGGCGGGATTTGTCATTGGATGATGTTACATACCATAAAAAAAACCTTCCAGCTCCATCATAAGATCAGTTTTATAGTACCGTATAGCCAAAGTGCATCTCATGACAATTCTAACAATTCTAAGCACGGCTAGGATACATGGATTAATTACGGAGTTCCGGTGCCTATCTTCCGGCTCCATCATCATCATCAAGTCAGTTTGATGATACCATTTTCAACATAACTATTCAGAACCATTTATTTATTTGTATTGTCACAGTCGCATAACTATCTTCATTGTGATATCTATGCGAGTATAAAGTTCCGTTGGCCATATTTTCTGGTCTTTTTCATCAGTTCCACTTCATCAAATGTTACTTTTTGACTGTAAATGCTTAAGTCCTCGATAAAAATACCAAAATTACTATATGGTTGGCTATAATATTTGAGGAGTTCCCTCGATTCCTCATGGATCCCATCATCAGAACTAGATTTTGAAAAAAAATGAGACCTATTTGGAAGAATCGAGGAAAAAAAAATTGCAAATCGGTCCATAAACGACGGAGATATGCGTGAACAAACATAAAAAAGCATATATACGGTCGAATTGGGAAACCTCCTTTTTTTAAGTCGGTTAAAAAGCGTGAGCGCCGTTGCCTGATGCGGTCGACCTCCTCTTTTGGCTACATGGGCACTTATCAAACGTCAGAAGCTAGTGCACAGTTCCAAATGGTCGTTTCCTATAGAGATGAACCGGCAAGAAACTCAAAATTAGACTAAAGGATAATTGTGTCGTCCGCCTAGTTACGGCCCAAAGGAAATGTCCCAATTTCTATGGAAAAAAACCTAAGAATAACACGAATGAAATGAGTATCAATATTTTATATTTCAAGGAATGTTAATAGTCTCTAAACAGCAAGTCTGCAAAGTCCGAGGATTGTCTTCTATCTATTTTCATCATCATAATTTCAGTCAAAAGATTTCCGCTGTTAGACAAAGGTAGGTCTCCCATAATGAACGATCATGTGCGTCTCGTATTCATTGAACTCCCGTGACTCTAAGTTGGGGTCCAAGTCTTCTATTTTCATAATATCGTCATTGTAACACGATCTCTTTATCATATTGCTAAATGTTCGTATTCTGTTAATTCATAATGGCCGATCATTGGTCGGTCTGTGGTCTCGTAATAGAATTGTTGTACGAGCGGTTTTTTTAACGAGTTAAAAGCAATGACTGCAAAATAACGTTCTAATGGAAGGCCACTAATCAAAGGAACTGTCAAAATTTTAGCAGATTACCGCATATGTCAGACATGCATTTGTCATTTTGTACAAGATTACCATTCTTTGCCATTTCTTTGGATGTAGTGTCAGTGGTTGATCATTGGAAAGTCATAATGACGCCATTGTATTAGTAGATAACCAGGCTTGTTAAAATCAACAATTATGAAACCAATGATAGACCATTCTGTCACTTCTACCTTGTGAGAGAACCTTTCAGCCCCATCAAACATCATTCTAGTCGCGAGCAAATTGCTCTATCCACTGACACTTAAGTTTCTTCTGTTACGGGTATAATCTACTCCAGTACTGGTAATTATGTCATATATTAACACACAAGTCACTACAAGTTCAAGGCTAATGCAAATGCATAAAAATTACAGGTATACCCCTCTCAGAGATTCCACTAATTTGGGCTGAGAACGAACCAGATAATAGGGACAATAATGAAAAATGTATCACATATAATGGCAATGGAGAAATAGCAGATCATTCTTGTGAAGATACTCGGCCTTTTATCTGTTATTCTGGAAACATAGAAACGAAAGTAAATGAGTGTGGAACTCAGGATGTCACGAAGGAGTGTGAGATTTGATATCGGCACTATTTACACAGAAATCAACCGAGAGACAGTAAAGACGGAGCTTTGCTCCTCGCACTTTTCAATTTATTTATTTATTAAGACTTCATGCAACACAAAGGTACAAAGGCTGACTTAATGCCAAAGGCATTCTCTACCAGTCAACCAACGGTAGTGAAGAGAAAACATGGCAGGAGCAATCATCATTAAATCTTTCATGATCTCTGATCAAGCTTGACCCACAAACGGGAACAGATCTGACGATGGTGACACCCGGGATTGTAGCGGAGTTGGTGTGACCGTAGCGAGAGGGAATGGGATGCGGTCGTCTTCTTCTGAGAATTGCTGCTAGCGAAGAAGATCGCCGCAGGCGTAGTGGACAATCCCCGGGCGTCGGGAGTCTCAAAGCGATTCCAGGTCACCGTAGGCGCGACTTTGCGGACGACGACCTATGGGTAACTCGTATCCAGCTATCCAGATCGAGCCCACGCGCGCCTTAAAGAGATGTCACCCAAATCGAAGCGGCCAAGCAGGGCCGATACCCGCTAGAGCTACGGGGAGATACAGTGTTCCTAGAATGGTCATCTTAAGGGAATTATTTTCCAATTTGTAAGGTAGCGACTATTTCTTTATGAATAACTGATTCTTTATATTTTTCGGATCGTGTTCTTTGTCTATTTTTATTCTAAATGAAAATACATTGAAAAAAATGTATTGTAGCTTTCCATTGATTACAGAAACCACACCCGAGCTATTAAAGAAATATATATAAGAAATTTATAAGATATACATTATGCTTTCAGAATACCGTTTGGATGCTAGAACGAACAAATGCTACAAGTTCCACACTGTAGCTCGAAATTTCTCCCGAGCCTTCCTCGCGTGTACAGCTGAAGGCGGCCATCTTCCTGTTATAAACAGTGAAGTCGAAGCCACAGTACTTAAAGAACTTTTCGAACAATACCCAGCAGCTGATATGGCGGGAACTTTTTGGAAAGATGTTGCTTTTATAGGCTTTCACGATTGGGACGAAGAAGGCGAATGGAAGACTGTTCATGGTAATTAACATCATCTTGCATTTTATAAAACACTAGCTTCTATCAGCGTAATTAACATCATCTTGCATTTTATAAAACACTAGCTTCTATCAGCGTAATTAACATCATCTTGCATTTTATAAAACCCTAGCTTCTATCAGCAGCTTTGCCCGCGTTAAAGTAGATTTCTTCAAACAAACTATAGAACCCCGCTTCATTCCCATAAAGGTTGAATTTTGCAAAATATTTTTTAAGCCATAAAAGGAAAACTTGTACTAAATTTCACGCTCTTAGTCCTAGTAGTTTTGCCTGTGCCATGATATGTCAGTCAGTTTTTTCAATTAAATAAAGACAAGTAAAACAACATATTTGTAGAGTAAAATGAATCTAATTCAAAGTTATTTTATGTAAGCCATCTTTCGGGTAGAAGAACGTCTGCCGAAACCGCTAATATTGGTATAGTTTTTTATTTTCATGTGGTTAAAATCGCTGGCAGAAGCTAGAAGTTTTTGATTTCAATGTAAATGAAATTTTTTTTGTCATTAACTACATCATTTATTTACCTAGCTAGTTTTCGACTGTGGTGTTGTTGGTTTACGTTCGATATACGCTGTATAAACGGTGCGCTAAGTCCGTGCTATAGAGGTTTCAACAATGTATACTCATCGTAAGTAGGGTTGTTCGATGGTTGCTGTAGAAAGGCGATGGTGGAATCAAGTCACGTATTCCCGTGCACACTTTCCAAAATGCATCCTGTAGAATACCTACCGAAAGGCTGGCTACCCTACGTCTGTGATACTCGATTGAGTCAGAGACAGATTGGTTTTAAACAAATCTAGATCACCAATTAGCCTCTTCACTTACTTCTCCACTGAATCTGAAGCCACTTGATGCCATTTTGCAGCACCAGCCCATATGTGGCTGCAGTACTCCACACGCAATACAGTCACCAATTAGCCTCTTCGCTTGCTTCTCCACTGAATCTGAAGCCACTTGATGCCATTTTGCAGCACCAGCCCATATATGGCTGCAGTACTCCACACGCAATACACACTTATCGGGGTGAATAGAATGCAAGGGTAAGTAGAGACAAAAAGTTTGGGATTTTTACATTGTTTCACAGTTTTTCCTTGCATTTTTTTTATTGATTGGTTTGCGCTTGACCGCTATCTCACCGGATGGAATACGATGATGCGATTGACGATGGAGTGTGCTTACCTAAAAGTAACCTATACACTCTAGACTTAAAGATTCCCGGGTTGGAGCCATCAGGCAGGGAATTCCACTCTTTAGCTGTACGCATAATGAATGTGATCCAAAACGTTTTGTGTGTATAGTTGGGATTACCACCATGTATCAGTGGCGCATAGCCGTACGCCTGGTAGTCCGATGATGGAATGGGCTAAGTAGAGTTAGACTTTGCAATTCGGATGCACACTCCAAGAAATATCTAAAACCTATGGCTTACATTATCATCATCATATCAGTTTCTCTTTCTTCTTCTTATTTCTTATTCTTATTTTAATTGTGACCATGCTGATTGTATTAATTGTAGAGTGAATCATTGATTCTTGGGGGCCGTTCAAGTATTACGTGAGCAGATATTTCGCAAATATTAAAACGCACCGCTCCCCCTCGTCAGCAAAAGTCAGCAAAGATCTAACCCTCTCCCCACATGCTCACGTAAACATTGTTCAGTGATATGTGTCTGTCTACTTATTGTCATGTGATTTTAGAACATCGAAATTGTTCTCTTAAAAAAAAAATTGCTGACTGAAATCCCCCATGTCATCAAAAATAAGCAACGCAAGCACAAAGAGTATTACAAAAGCACCACGGGGAGGGGGGTCCTCCCCGTGGCGCTTATGTAATACTTAAATGGCCCCTTCACAATAAATTATATTATTATAAAATGGGTAGGTTTGCACTTTCCAGGTCGCTCGTCTATGGAGGAATGCAATGCCTGTAAACCGTGCGCAAACACTGCCTGTATTAAAAGGCTTGTGAGGGAACATAATTTGTAACTGTGATCTTGTTCTACCACTTATTTTTCTTGCCCGTTACAAGATTATAAATGCAAAAGTAACTATTTCTGTTTGTTACCTATACATAATTTAACGGTTAACCAGATTCGAATTAGACCATGGGTATGCTTCTGAAGGAAAATGTGGGGGTTCTGGAACGCAAGGCAAAGATTCTTCTTTGCTACTAAGTGGGTTTTAGTGGGTTTATTGAAGAAATTTCCTCCTAAAAAAAAAAATTTACCGTTAACTAAAGACAAAAATTTATTTGACTAGATTTAGATATAACTTGGTACATACATTGAAGCAAAGGCTTGCTTGCTTGCAAAAAAGCTAGGAATCCTCGGAAAGGTCAGGATCGTGTATGGGGTACTACACTCATTTTTGGGACGGATCTGCCCGATACCAGCTTGATGTTTTTTTTTTTTATATATAATTGAGAGCCGAGCCAAGAGGATCATTGGCATTGATGCACTTGTTGATTAGAAGTTTTAAAGTCTTGAGCATAGACGCCGAGTTGCTAGCCTGTCGGTTTTCTACTGATTGCATTGCGAGAAGGGTGGGTCGGAATCGTATAACCTAATTCTGCCTAGCCTTTTCTATCATCGGACTGCCAGGCGTACGGCATTAAGCTACTGGTACATGATAGACATCCCACCTATACGCATAAAATGTTTTGGGAATATATTCGTTGTGAGTACAGCAGTGCTGCTAAGGAATGGAATTCCCTGCCGGAGTCTGTGTTTTCTGATGGCTACAACCCGGGAATCGTTAAATCATGAGTGAATAGGTTACTTCTAGGTAAGCGCGCTCCATCTTCGATAGCATAGCGGTCAAGCGTGAACCTATCAACAATAAAAAAGAAACACTATTACACTACTCTATTTTCTAACTCTCCTTTCGCAGGTGTGCTAGAAGAGATTTCTTTAGAAATAAGCATCACCTTTGTACCTATAACTACCTTGATAGATGTAGGATAAAGAATATTTTTATTCCAAAAACTACTTATACTTTCGATACTAACAGACTATCAAACATAGCTGCAGGCAGGAGCTAGTCTATTTGCACGAACGGCTAAATAAGTAAATAATGGCATCATGTTGATGACACTATGTTTATTTACATTAATCAAGACATCGTTGCCGTGATTAACGGTTTATTTGCCATAAAACCGTTTATGGTTCGGCCACATGTGTTTATTTGTTATATTTTTTATACGCAACTGGAAAGAAAAACCCTAGTTTTAATTTAAATAATGAGATCACTTAATTTAGTGTCTGAATTTTATTTATGAAGTCAAAGTTTCTCAAAGAGTTTCAGTTTTGCAATTAGAAGAGAAAGATTTGAAAATTAGGTCAGAAAGCATCTAACCTTAACTAAATCCTGTTTTTTAGTACTTTACTAGATATAGACAATGGATTTAACATTTTTTTTTTCTAAATAATAGGTACTGAATGTAATCAGAAAATTGTGAGAGGGATAAATCAATTGCTGGCAGAAGCGCATGCATTATTGACCGAACGTTCACGGCTGCTATGGTTTCTTTGAAAAATCAATCGGTGATGCCTCGTATCCGGCCCTAATTCAGGCCATGGTATGGAGCAAAAGGGAATGGGGAGCAGATCTGCTCCAAAACAGTAAAGTGAGCGAAGTAAGTAAAGTATCATCACGCCCCAACAGCCGCCGTAGGAGACTCTCAGGGCATTGAAAGTCGCAGGGATGGCTACCGTTGGCGTAGATTTGCGGACGACAAGCGACCTTTTACTAAGAAAGGACCAAGCACAAGTCGACGAAGTATCGGGTTTTAAACGAGCCTTGGAGAAATATTAACCAAATCGACGGAGCACAAGAGCCGATGCCTGCTGGGTTGTATATTGCTAAAAAGAGTTATTGTAGTCCTGGAATATAAAGGGCAACTGATAGGACACGATACGTTTAAAAAACCTCTAAAATTTGGTCGTTAAGGTTAAACAATCGCTGGTGATGCCGCAACTGGTTTCACTATCTCTCTGTTTGTCTAGTTCTGATCGATGATAGTCTGACGCATTTTAATTTATTCATTAATAAGAAGAGAAAATCAGTAACATATCTGTATCCAGCTCTACATCTTTAGTTACATTCAAATTCCTCCATACTTCCTTTAACGTGTATATTGTCTTTTTAACCATTGTTGTAGTTGTTATTGAGAACTTTGTAATAGACAGGTTTTTGGAGCGAGGTTGTAATTACTCCTTCTACAGGCAATTTTTTGTCAAGGTACTGTTCAGGCCAACAGTTAGAATCTATGGATAAGTATCACCATGGACAATTTGGCTGACTTAGCTTTGTCTTAAAGTACACTTATCGCCAACGGACAACCAGGGACCGAAGTCAATTTGCTGATGTTATTTTGTGGTAGTGTGAGGCAGTGTGGTCTACCTTCACATAACCTCTTCAATCTGCTCATACATCAGTTTGTCGGTGAACTTAGTATTACCAGTGTCAGGTGCTATATGGATGACATCAGCAGCTATGTAGATAATGCCTTTTGGTGTTGCTGAGTCCATCGATATGATTTGCATAAGTTAGTACAGATGTGTGTTTCTTATGGTTTATGGGTTATACAGATACAATGCTAATAAAAGCAAACTATTTATATTTTAAAGGGCATGGTAAAAATTATATGACAATAACCTCAGTCATCTTGGCTTATACCACTTTCAACAAATCACACAGTTCAATTATCTGGGTAACTAGGTTGCCTAAGACCTTAAGAACAACGTAGATGTTGAAAAGGCTTATAAGATTTTGGCTGACTGGAACAATGTGTTGACCTACAGGTTTGCACATAGCAGTAAAAAGAATAAAAGTTACGCTTTTATTACTGCCAACACTTCACACATGCAGCCTATGGTTCAAATACTGAAGGCATATAACGCCATAAGTATTTAATACCACAACACGTTCAGGGTGCTGCTAGGGCTATCACGATTTTGTAATGCTTCGACCATGTTTGCAGAAGCACACATATTTGCGTCATTATTAACAGCAACAGTTTTGTTTGCACACAGGTTGATTTCTCTACTGGCACGTTGCAGCATTGGACGGTTCTTCTTCGCTACACTAAATGTGAGTAGTTTTTAATACATAATAATTTATGGAACCATAGCTAGGCCTTCCTCTAAGCCTCTAATACTTCCAGACTATGCATTCTCCATATTTTTTTAAATATAAATATATTAAAACACAACAATAATATTATATTTTTGGAACCACTGTCACGATATATCTGCCAAGTGATCAGACAAATGACTCTAAGAGTCTCCTATAAATGGTTGCAAATTTAATTGTATCGCCACATTTGCATCAAGTCGTCACAAAATGAAGTCGTCTTTCAAATATTTTGTGCTACTACTCTGCCTGAACTTTATTGGTACGTGCTTTTAATAACTTCATTAATTTTTAGAAATTAACTAATACTAGCAAAATTGCTGGCTTAATATTTCTCACCGGCTCTAAAAGTAATATTTTTATATCAAACTGTTGTGCTGTGTTTGTCTTAAATAACAATATTTCTATTTTATTCCAAACAGATTTGTTTAAAGTATTCTGAACACCGTTTGCTTGGCAAACTTAAAAAAAAAAAATCTTCTGTTTTAGAAGGATCATTTAGATGTGACTACCAATACAGTTCAAAAGCTCAAGCATGGTTCAAACTAGTTCCTGTACCAGCGAATTGGTTTGATGCCCGACTGCGATGCTCACAAGAAGGTATGTTACTTAGTATCTTCCTCTTCTTCCTTCCCTTGTCCCATATTTGTTTTCTTCCATTCTGTCGTATCACGTCACGCTATCACTAAACTCCTTTTTATCCATATTACCCTCATGTAATTTTTTTCATCTATTCTTTGTTGCCTATTATTATGAACATTATAGTGCAAATGCTAGGTTTTTACTATCTGACTATAAAACAAAAAAAAATCATTACCACAGAGAATGCTCGGTACTACCACCTATTCTTATACAAAGCACGTTGGCAATGTCAGATTTACCATTGTTTACAACGGTAAGTTATAAACAACGGTAAGTCTTAAATTGCCGCTGTCGTTGAGAACAACGGTAGGTCTGAAATTGCCAACTTTTTACCAGTTCTTCAAGATCCTATAGAGGAACGTAAAACAAGGTGTAAAGGTCCGCAACCTCCTAAGAAAATCCTTAATCCCTGTTAGCACGATAGTCGTTTTGAAACTGATGAATGTGTATGTACACAAAGAATTTTGACTGCTATTTACGATTTGTGTGAGGTCAGGTATTCAGTTCGTTTGTCATAGAAAAAATATAAACACACCCTACCATCTACACATGTGTACCTACACAGGAAAAAAAAAACAACTATAGTGTTAGTTGAGTAGTGAATTTTTTAACACAAGGTTGGAATTGTGCTTGATAATTCTTTTAGTTCACCTGCAGTTTATTTATTAATTTATGTATTTATTTGGTTAACCCCCATGCAACACAAAGTACTCATGGCGGACTTAATGCCTTTGTCGTTCTATACCAGTCAACTAAATTTTGGAAATCTATAAAGATTTTCAAGAGCGTTATTGAATTTATAACAGCAGTTGATGTAATTAAACACTTCAGACTGTAATTGAATTTAAAAAAAATACTAGGTCCAGATGAAGTTAATATAAATTATATTAATATACGGGGTTTAAAATTAGTAAAAAGAATAAATTCTGTTTTAAGATCTTATTGGAGTACCTCAAGGTTCAATGTTAATTCTTTAATAATAAATAATGAATATTGAGCTTTAAAGTATTTTAATAAATGTGGAAGATAACGTAAACTATCATGCTCCATAACATATTAAAACTAGTTTACCTAAATAACCGCGTAAACGGAAAAAAAAAAATAAGTATCCACGTAACTATTTGCCTTACCGATTGCTTAGAATAATCGTTGATATGTAGTACTGAACATAAAACTACATAAAAATTGAAACTAAAATCAAAACTAAACTAAAGTTAACTCAAGGCTTCAGTGGTCCTGAATTGACATCTCTAGCAAGATGGCTAAGTTCAGCAGTATATTATATTGCCAAGAGAACTGGCTGGTTTATCTTAATAAATTTCTTTAACTTTATTTTAATATAATCCGTCTGGCTGTAAACAGTGTATATTTTTTTCTTCAGAAAAGAGATATCAGAGCCATATTATATTTTATAGTTTTATATAACTATTTACAAACAGAGATACCGTCGTGGTATTAATTTCATTATGTTTTGTCATTAGGTGCTGTTCTGGCGTCCCCCATTACACCAGAAATACTAGCTGAAATGAGAAACGTCATGAATCGCTCCAATCCGGAATATGAAATCTTTACTGGTATTCATGCCACTGTTTCTCAAGGAGATTACTATACGATTGAAGGTAAGTCAATTTGTACAAAATTACTAAAATTAAGAGACTATCAGGAAAAAAAAAACATATTTCAAAATTTGAAATGATGAAAAAAATCCATGAAATACACCATGAAATACACATGAGATACACATATATTTAATAAATGTAAATAAAAATTTTGTAAAGATAACTAAAATTGAGGCTCATATAAATTTATAAATTATAGGTACACCACTCACAACCATCAAAGTTGCTTGGGCTAAAAATGAGCCAGACAATAAGGACAATGTAGAAAGGTGTATAACTATCAATGGTAATGGAGAATTAGCAGATCGCCCATGTGAAGTTACGCTTCCTTACATCTGTTACCGCCCCGAGAGCTCTCAAGTAGAAGTCAGTGAGTGTGGCACTGTCGATCCAGGTAAATACATACTCGTATCAAGAAATTAAGTGAGAGTTTATATAGGATGACGGGTAATTAGTGAACAATACTTAAACACGTGATTGTAGTCATGATAACAAACAACTTTTACAATGGAACCAAACCTGAAATCACGAAAAACGTCAGCCAGGTTTTTTTCGCGATTTTAGGTTTGGTCCCACAGTAAAAGTTGTTCGTTATCATGACTACAATCACCTATTTAAATATCGTTCACTAATTACCAGTCACCATATAGAAGTAACAAGATTTTTGAATTTTAAAAACCAATTTATAATCTCAATCACAACTATCTCTTATGTCTTTCAATTACTACTTGACTTCGTATAATAAACATAATATCTCCATTTCAGAATATCATTTGGATAAAAGAACAAACAAATGCTACAAGTTGCATACAGTACCAAGAAACTTCTCCCGAGCCTTCCTCGCGTGTTCAGCTGAAGGCGGCCATCTTGCTATTATCAACAGTGACGTTGAAGCCACAGTGTTGAGAGAACTTTTCGCTAAATACCCAGATGCAAAGTTCTTGGGAAATTACCGAAAAGATTATGCTTTTCTCGGTTTTCATGATTGGGGCGAAAAATGGGATTTCAGGACAGTTCATGGTATTGTATTTTTTTTAACATTTATATAATCTCTAAAGGTAGACCAATTTTTTGGGATAGATTATTGTAATTAACTTACCATAAGTAAACACATGTTCATAATAATAATCTGCAGCTGTCGCATTCTCTTTAAATCCAAAAGGATTTACAAAGCAATGGTTTATCATTCTAGAGGTAAGAATGGTTGGAGAGCAGTTACATGAAAGGAAATAGAAATCGTAAAAAGGGTTGATGCCTGATAAGTTTATTTATTTATGCTACAATTAATGTACATAAATTTAATAAAAATATTGAAAAAAGAAACAGAAAAAAAGGATATTTTGATAAAGTCTGGTAAACACATAGTTATATAATTTTTTTTAAATAACTATATTTATAGTCCTATATCATTTTTGATAATAATCGTATGTATTTACCATTTCAGGTGAAACGCTGATGGAAGCAGGATACATCAAATTTTCTGCAGGAGAGCCAAACAATTGGACACCTGGTGAAAACTGTGGTGGGATGTTCCGCACAGGTCTACTAATTGACGTATGGTGTGATAAACCAGCCGCATTTATTTGCGAAAAGAGTCCAGGCTTTCCTGTCGTATGTCGTGCTTTACCTTAAAATTGACAAGAAAACTAAGAATATGTTAATAGTAATACTGTAACAAATAAAAACAACGACATATTGGATGTAGACCCGGCGATCATTGTAGCGTTGGTCGTATCGGTCAGTGTTTTAATAGCCAAGAGCTTCGACTAATATCTTAGAAGGCTCTTGTTAGGGGACTGGATCAAGGGCTTGATTTAGAAAGAGGTACTTTTGGATACATTTCTCATCGTTAGAAGATTTCTTTCTCTACAAATTTGACCGTTGACAGCTTGGACCCAGTTTGTTATACCGGTGTAATACTATTTATATTCTTAATGCTTTTTTAAATTTTTAATTGAAATTGTAATAATACGTAATTCAAGTGAAATAAAGAAATAATAAATAAAATGCTTCCTGAAATTGTTTTGTTAATTCTTTTAACTTTGATATATTTGTACTGTAATGTAATTAGGTAAATAATTACTCTGATATCTAAAAATTGCATATTAAAGAGAGAGAGTCTTCTCATAAGAGACTTATACAAAACAGAAGTCACTAAACAAACAAACAATAAACATTTTAAATTGTTGCTAAAAAATGTATATGATAAACAACGTAATTTTTTTTACACCTAAAAGGATATGCTTCCAGATTGGTGCCCTTTTTGTTTAAAATCCAGATTTGATGATAGGATCCATGGAAAATAGAAATAATTTCTCTGTTATTATAGGTAACTAAATGATTTTGATATATTCATTGAAAATTCTAGCAATTTTAGTAAAAAAATAATATTTTATGAAATGGAACTGATGAAGCACACTCCCATAGATAACGTCACAATGAAGATAATTAAGCAACTATGACAAAACAAATAAATAGAGAGGCATCAGAAGACTTAAAGTCACCCAAAGGGCAATGAAAAGGGCTATGCCCTGAGTTTTAGGAATGAAGATATCAGATGGCAGGAAAGCCAAGGTTGCCAACATAGCACGGAGAATCGCCAAGCTAAAGTGGCAATCGGCGGGGCACATTGCTCGTAGAACAGATGGCCGTTGGAGCCGAAAGGTCCTAGAGTGGCGGCCGCGTACCAGAAGACGCAGCGTTAGAAGGTCTTCTACAAGGTGGACCGTTGACCTCGTCAAGGTTGCGGGAATCCGATGGATGCGAGACGCACACCGTTCATTGTGGCGACATTTGGGGAGGCCTATGTCCAACAGTAGATGTCTTTGGGCTGAAATGATGACGATGATGATGATGAAATGAATAAATGGATTTAAATAGTCACATTGAAAACGGTATCATCGAAGTGATCTGATGATGATGATGGAGCCACTGAAACTTTGTAATTAATCAATATCTCGTAGCTGTATTTGAACTTATTAGAATTGTCGTGAGATGCACTTTGCTTATAAGGTACTGCCAAATGGATCGACGAGTTGAAGATTGTGGTGTTCGTATCAAAGAGTGGTTTCAAGAGAAAGGAGACGAGACAAAATGTTATCCTTTATACGTTATTAATATAATATCTGTTCTGTTTTTAATAATACATTAAAAACAAAACAAAAACAGTATAACTTTGGAACCACTGACTCAAGCAGTTATATTTTGTCTCCCATATGACCACATTTTACTCCATGTATCCTATAAATACTTAAAAAATAAATTTTATCGCCACATTTGCATCGAGTCCTCACATAATGAAGTAATTTTTAAAATATTTTGTGTTGCTATACGGTCTGAACTTTATTGGTAAGTCGTTTTCAATAAAATTATTGTAAAAAAAAACTACTTGCAAATGTACAGATAACACATAAGGTTTCTCACTACTTCTAAAACCAATTCAAATGTTTAACGCAATACATAACTTTTTTTTAAATAGTTTTTCTTCTATTCTAGAAGGATCATTTAGATGTGACTACCAATACAGTCCAAAAACCCAACCATGGTTCAAATTCGTTGTTGTACCAGCGAATTGGTTTGATGCCCGGCTGCGATGCTCACAAGAAGGTAAGTTACTTAGTTTATAATATCATTACAACTATTTTGTAACCGTCCCTTTGTAAGACAAAGCTGTCTTTTCATTTTCACGGAGCAGACACCGGCATCATTGCATTCTTGCTCAAAGCATGTTAGCAATTTTAGACAATAGGTCGTGTGTGTTAATAATGTTAATGATTTCTAATAAAGTTATCAATGTCTGAACGTTAAAAATATGCATAATTTAAAATAGCGTTATTGATTTTTAAAAGGATTACATTGGCATGTAATCCTAAAAAAATGAAATGATTTTGGGCATACGATTGAAATTCTCAATCTTATGTCATGTCGCGAGTAGTTTGTTAGATAAATGGCCAATCTGGAGATCTATTAACCGACTGCAGAACCAGGTTGCCTGGGAATTTCTCAATCCATCTAAAGCATAGTGCCAGTGTAAAACTGCTATGCTTTAAAAAGCGGTGAGGTGCAGATACACCTTTCAGGATTTATATGAGGACAATGACAGAGATATGCAGGTTGTCAAATATTGGTCAGAGAAAATTTAATCGGAATCAATCGACCCACAAAAAGAAAAATAATATATTATCTGCCATTGAGTCAAACTCCAGACTACTCATCTAGTGATTGCAAAACTACTTGTTTTGGTATGAACCCAATAAATAAAAATCGGTACACTTTCATTTTATTAAATTCTCAGGTGCTATGCTAGCTTCCCCTACTACCAGAAATACTAACTGAAATGAGAAATATCATGGATCGCTCCAATCCGGAATATGAAATCTTTACTGGTATCCATGCTACAGTTTCTCAAGGACATTATTACACGATTGAAGGTAAGTCAAATACTAAAAATGGTACAGTTAGAAAAAAATATACTAAATAAAATTAAAGAAGACCTTGTTTATTCTGACCAAAACTATACGTCAATCAAGAAAGCAATCAAGAAAGAATGCAATCTAGAAAGTATCTTTTGAATGAGGACCTATGAATGTATACATACCTACTGTTTGCATAAATTACGTTTTGGCGTCGCTTCTGATATACCGCTGTTAAACCCGCGATGGTTTGTGCTGGTATGTTTACACGTTAATATGATTTTAATAATAAAACAATATGAATAAACGATAAAAAAAATCGAAAACTAATCTAAATTGAGATACATATTTAACAATTACACGCACACCGCTCTCAACAGTTGCGGTTGCTTGGGCTGAAAATGAGCCAGACAATAAGAACAATGTAGAAAATTGTATAACTCTTAATGGTAATGGAGTCTTAGCAGATCGTTCATGTGAAGTAACACGTCCTTATATCTGTTACCGCCCTGAGAGCACTCATGAAGAAATCATCCAGTGCGGCACTGTTGATCCAGGTAAATACATATTGTAGTTATAGAAATGAAGTGAAAAAAAATGAGATTATAAAAGTAAGTTTAAAATTTTCGAAAAATATTTGTTAGTATCAATCATGTGAATAATATTTATCTATTTTGTTTTAATGTTGATGTTTTTTTTTCTCTTGAATTATTAATAATATATTATGTAAATTAAGTGAAATAAAGAAAACTAGATGTTCCATCAATTTGTGTTATTTTTTTTTTAATTTGCATAAATAATATAAAATTGTATTGTATTGTATTTGTAGAAATGTATGGAGGTTGATTTGTAACCCTGTGATGAAAGAAATCTTAACGCAATCCGTTTTACGACCTAAACTGTCCATCCTACCGTTCTTGTCCAAGATATTCGTAGCCTGTTTTTATTTACCACAACTCCCTCAACTTCCACTTCCAAACAGTCTTCAGACCTGAGTACAGTGTTGTGTCAACTGTCCTCAAATTAACTGACGATATAAGGCTAAAAATGCAAGACACTAAAGATAATTCTTTAGTATTTTTTACTTATCCAACGCTTTTAATACCGTTGCTCGTCAGTCACGAAGTCCTCTTGTCTATCTTTTCTTATTTTATGGTCTCTCATGAGGAATGGCTTTGCTTTTATCTTTGAGGACGTCAGCAGTAAGTTCGTTCTAGAGACTCTGCATCAGGGTAGAGGCACCTTGCAGCTGGTATCCCTCAAGGCACTATTTTATCTCCTCTTTTGTTCTCTGTTTTTATAAACTTTATAAATACTAAGCTTCAGTAATGATAATTGCAGCTGTACTGTTAGTCAGTTGTGGACAACGTATCAAATGCTATTGAAGAGTTAAATCGGAATTTACAAGTACGAGTAATTAAAAACTGGTCTGATAGGCTGGGGATGGCGGTTACCAAGTGTCAGGCTATTATACTTGGGAGCCCCCATAGTCTAAGAAAGCTGAATGGACTAGCCGTATCATCTGTAATCTATAACAACACGGTGATTCCATTTGGCTTTGAAGTTAAGGATCTTAGACAGCATGTCGATACATGTCTTGATTGACGAAAGCAGATCACAGGTATCAGTCAAAAAGTCACTCGAACGTTATGGTCTCTCTATCTTCGGAAGAATCGTCTCCCAGCTCACAAAAAGGTAATGCTTGTATAGTCCCTTATTTTTCCCATAATTGACTATGCTGATGTGAACTTCTAAAATCGGAATGCAGGTCTCCTCAATAAACTTGACCGTACGCTGTCTGATCGTCCGGCAACCGACCGGACCGAGCCCAAGTCGTGATGGCACGTACAGTTCCCGCGCACCTCAAGGAGCTGTCAGCAAACCGTAGAGGCCCAGCCTGCTAGCTGCAGACAGGCAGGGTCGAAACCTGCTGGGGTCATGGGTCAGTTTCTGAAAGGAAGGCCCGGCCCCGACACGATAGGCAACGAAGGAACAGGGTAGGTTTTTGGACAGTAAGAGTCTGACACTATTTCTCGCTCCGCCCAAGGGCGGGATCTGTCATTGGATGATTTTACCTACCATAAAAAAACCGTCTTTAACCAATACATTCGTCAGCGCAGAGTGCTAAGGGCTACCCCTTCCTCTTCTTATCTGATTTCAGAAATTAAATTTCTTTGCTCTGGGCACAATAAAAATCTTTGGTCTACAAAAAATCGTCTTCGATGATATCGCTCACACCGCTTTGGGCTTATCTACTCCTCCTTTTTTGTCCAGGCGATATCTCTTTCAAACGAAATTAGGATGGCGTACAGTTGCAATAAATGCAAAAATTATGAATGGAGGTTGGAGTCGAAAGTCATGTAAAAGACATGGCTGGATCCTGCCTTCAGAACCAACACCGAAATTATTTGATATAATTAATTACTTTATAGCAATTATACCAAAATGTTCATATGCCTCTAAATTTGCAGTAGTAATAATAACATATAAAATAACTTCTTTAAAAATAAAATACAATATAATTTTGGAACCACTGACTCAAGCAGCCATGTTATATCTGCCATATGATCAGATTTTACTCCATGAGTCTTCTATAAATATTTGAAAAATTAATTGTATGGCCTCGTTTGCATGAAGTCCTCACAAAATGAAGTCTTCATTAAAATATTTTGTGTTGCTGCTCTGCCTGAAATATATTGGTAAGTTTTTTTTTTATAAATTTGATTGATTTATTTAGATTTATAAGTATGTAAATTCTCACTGTTTCTAAAACAGCCTAATAAGGTATATTGAATAGAAGAAAAATAACAAAATAAACTTAAAAAAAATACATTTTTTTTTCTGTTTTAGAAGGATCATTCAGATGTGACTATAAATACAGTTCAAAAGCTCAAGCATGGTTCAAAGTCGTTGTTGTGCCAGCGAATTGGTTTGATGCCCGGCTGCGATGTTTAGAAGAAGGTAACTTAATTATTACTAATTCACGAATATTTAGCACCTTTTTTTTCTTAAAATGAATTAGTGCTTGACTGTCATTCTCACTTAATGGTAAGCAGTGATGTAATCGTTGATGATGAGGTATTTGTTTATTAAGAGAGCCTCTAGCACTCTATCCTTGAAGTAACCTTAAATAAGTATATTTATTTTTTTCGATGAAAATTTAACTGCATTTTACATTAAGAGCATCCCCATTTTGTACCTAGAATTTTAGACAATCTTTGTCCGATCAAGGTAGCCCAAAAGAGACCGTGGGTTAAAAAAGGTCCCAAATTGTATGCGTTTTTTGTTATCTTTGTTATCTTGTATACAAATGAAGAGTGTACAAATAAAAAATAATCAGAGTGTTTACTATAGTTTGTACAATTATATACATTTGTAAAGTAGTAGTACATATATTTGTAGTACTGATATACTCTTAACATAAGTTTTAATACTAGTTTGGGAAGTGGGTAATTCAGGTTAATAAATGCCTACAAATCATTGATATACGAGTATATTTTTTTATATCAATGCTACAAAACACACAGTTCAAATTAATAAATTTGAACTGTGTCTTTGTCGTCAGGTGCTGTTCTAGCGTCCCCAACTACACCAGAAATACTAGCTGAAATGAGAAACATCATGAATCACTCCAATCCAGAATATGAAATCTTTACTGGTATCCATGCGACTGTCTCTCAAGGAGATTATTATACGATTGAAGGTTAGTCATTACATGACATAAACAATAACAAAAACACAACACAACAACAAATATACACTTAACAACAACACAATAACAAATTATACCGACCTGTTTTTAATAACATAATAAACGCAACGACTAGTGAACCGATTTCATCTAACTTTAAAATAGGTATTTTTTTATCCTTAATATGTTTATTGATTTTTGTAGAATAAAAATTGTTCTTCTAATGAATTCTTGATAAATGTTGTTTGAATGTGTATACGTAGTTACCAATACCGATGCGCTACATAATATGTGCCTACAATTATGATTTTTTTTTAGTTAAATTTCAGTACTTGAATGTTCATTTTCCCCGTTACATGTTGTATTTATAGGTAGCACATGTAACGGTAAATTCAGAAAATTACCAAATTGAATGAAAACATGCTTAAACTTTACTTCTTATATTCTCGATTTAAATTCAATATTTTTATCTTGAGTATACGCTGAAGCGTATTTTGGTTTCTTTGAATATTATCCGAATTATAGTTATTTTTTTAACAACAGACTAATTTAGGGCAACTCTAGGAACAGTTAATGGCTATTTTAACTTTTTAGGCCTAAAAGAAGCAATAACCTGCCAGAATAGTACAATCACTATTACTTACTGATTAATGCACTTTCATTTGGACTATGACCAACAACTGTAAAGGGGCCAAAAACTGTAGCGTCTCCTTTGTCCTTGTTAAATTAATTAATAAACTTAGAGATAATTTGTTAAATTAAGTTGAGATTTATACAAAGGACATCACCCACGGTCCATACATTTTTGGTCCAAATTTAAAAGTGCCGGCCAAAGAAAAAAAATACAATATTCTGTTAGAACTTGTTCTTACGAACATTTTTTATTATGGCAAGAATGCTGTGGGAGCATTAGCCTCGGTATTATTTAAGTTCAAAAATGATTGGTTTTCAAAGAAAATTGCTCTCAAAAAATGAAATATTCTATACATAACAATACTTAAAAAAAAATGCAACAAAAAAAAAAAACAGCCAGTCTGTAGCTGTATCTTTAAAGCGTTATTTAAAAAAAAAAAATTTTTTTGTTGATATTTTCGAAGAATAAAAATACCGGTATATGTAATGCTCAATGCTTTAATTGTTTAGAAAAGTCATAACAAGTGCCCAGTTATCTTTTAGAACCACATAAAAAAAAAGCATATGACGGCGAATTTCAAAAAGCACTCATTTTAGACGGTCAATATCAGAAGGTGGGGTTGCGGTGTCTAATAGTAGTGTTAAGAAAACGTTGAAAAGCGTTTCATGAAATGCTGGATGATGGAGATTTTATGATCTCCCCTAAAAATCCCCTTTTGTGGTCAAAAAGAACTCTCATTTTAGACATGATAGGCTCCGCGGATTTTTAGGGATTGCTTTTGAAGTATTTGCCTGATGAAGATGGCGGGCCTTTGCATGTGCAAAGACGGAGTAAGCGTATTAAAAATGCGACCATACCTACGGGTTGGCAGAATTTAGTGGAGCCTTCTTTGTGCGAAAGCGGCACGCATACGTACAAGTTTGCTTTATATACTCAGCTAAGGTCAAATGCTGATCTAGGATCACACCGAGCATGCTTCTCCCTAGGGATCGGATTGGTAAAGGTAAGTGGTGATCAGAGGGAGACCCTTGAAGAACTCCTGCTCGTATGGGAGGTGAGGAGATCTCCCCACTATCGCATAGAGGGAGCGCTACCATCTGGTAGTCAATAGTGGAAGGTCCTCCTCCTTTTTCGCTCACTCTTGACAGAGTGGTCGTGGTTGAAGATGTTGCATTTTCGTTGGCGAGTGAGGCTCCCGCTCTGTGTCTCCACTTATCCCGGCTAACGGCGTCTCGGGAACACTGGACTATGGAAGTTTGTGTTGCAGCTCTGATGAGGTCTGTCCAACGCGTAGGTGAGCGCCCGCGTGACCGCTTCCCTTCCACTTGTCCCTGGATAACGAGTCGCTCCATGAAATCTTCGTTGCGAACAATGTGACCGAAATATTTAAGGATTCGTACTTTCACAGTCGACGATAATCTCTGTTTGATTTTTAACTCCTCCAGAATCGAGACGTTAGTCCTTCGCGCTGTCCAAGGGATCCGCAGCAGTCGTCGCCAACACCACATTTCGAGTGCATCGATTTTGCGTCGGTCTTTGAGGCGAACCGTCCACGTTTCTGCGCCATAAAGAAATATTGGGAAGACCAAGCTTCTCATGAGGCGGACTTTCGTGGCTTTAGTGATGTTACGGTTGCACCAGATCCTTTTCAGCCTGTCAACAGCAGATCGTGTGATAGCACATCTCCTTCGAATCTCATCTTCACATCCTCCAGTGTTCGTGACGGTGGAACTAAGATATACATACGATTGAACAACTTCACAGTTTGCAATCACAGTGATATCCGGATGATTCCGTACAGCTCGATCCACTATCATCATCTTGGTTTTGCCTCTGTTGAGCTTAAGACCGAAGGAGAGGCTTGTTGTCTCTAAAAGTGTCAGCAGGTGTTCCATATCTTCCTTCGATTGTGCTAGAAGGGTAGTGTCATCGGCATATCTCAAGTTAGACACCTTTCTACCTTCCACTGAGATCCCTTTGTCCTACTGTTTCAACACGATTCTCATTATATACTCTGTATAAATGTTGAACAGGAGTGGAGACAATATACAACCCTGTCGAACGCCAGCGTGGGTGTAAAAGCTTTTTGAGTCAACGTCATCTATACGAACAGTCGCAGTTCCGTCCTCATGAAGTCGGCGTATGAGACTAACTAGGTGGAGCGGTACTCCCATTTGAATTAGCACGTCCCATAGAATATGCCATTTCACGGCATCGAAGGCCTTGCGGAAGTCGACGAAGCAGATATAGAGTGGGATGTTAAACTCTCTAGACTTTTCGATTATTTGTCGAAGAATTAGTATCTGTTCTCTTGTTCCTCTACCCTTGACAAATCCCGCTTGCTCAATAGCTATAGTGGAAGGTACGATTCAATAAAAAGTTCCGCAAGATGAGTACTAGACAATCTGGCACACCGAGTTGATATAGCTTAAATGATAAACCATTATGTTACACTTTGTCAAAAGCTTTCGTTGAGTCAAAAAACTAGACGTCCATCATCGCGTTCTGATGGAAACCAGCGCATTGGTGTTCAACGAATCGCTGGACTTGTTCGATTCGTAAACCAAACTACCGTTGGGAATAACACTCTTAACTTCAGCATAATCTCTGCGCTGCTTGTAAATAAGCCTCTCGTAGATTTTATCGAGGACATTGAATGGACTGATGAAAAGGTAGCTGGAGGGGCAAACTTGACTTGGACTTGCATAGTTTAGGAATACCGATATTAGTGACCTTTTTCCACGCTTGGGGGAACATGTTATTCCTTAATGCACCATTGAAGACGACGCTCATTAGTATTATGAGTGGGATGGGAAGAGTTTAAACACCTTGTTGATGACACCGTCAGAGCCGAGGTCTTTCCGGGGCTAAAGCTTTTTGATGATATTCCCCACCTCCTCTGAGATAAAGAGGGACAAAGGATCATTAGGATCTTCGATGAGTGCTAGGGTAGCTCTACGTTCAACTTTAGCGTCTCTCATGTCAAGGTGAGTTTTGTCTATTGGTTGAGGGCTAGAGAAACAATGGAACTGTAGGCTGTTATTGTAACTGTAGAAAATACAGCATTTCGCTTTGTCACAGTTATCGAAAGCGATGCTCTTATCGGGGCGAATAAGAACAGACATAGAAGCCTCTACTTCCTCTGAAGGTGCTAGAAGGTGAGGTGAGCGGGTTCTAGCTCACATTTTATCCCAGCGCGCGGCACGCTGCTCTGTTGCTTGAGTTTTGTTTACTTCACCGGGAGCTGCATTCTTTTCGGTTTTCAGACCACATACATCGCCCAGGAGTTTCAAGCGATGGTCATCAGTCACTGTGATCGCCCCTGAAAAATCATTCAGGACGGATTGTTCGTGGTCCATATGTGAATCGAACGCTGCTGTCGTGTCAGCGACTGAGACTCAAGAAATCGGGGATAGAATCTAACTGATTCGATATGGTAGATCCATGATCAATTGGGACGGGATTGATATAATATCATACGCCAACCAACCACAACCAACCTACGCAACCTTCAGGTACCTACTAAAGTAACAGATAAGATATTCGAGGTGGGGCGAGCGTTCAATGGCTAGGGGAGGGGAAGTCACCACATTGTGAGATGGTAAACGGCAGCTACCTGGAACTTTCTATTCAAGCTCGAACACTTTGTTTTTACGATTCATGTTACCAAAAATGTACGGAAAATGATTTTTTAAAACTTAAATAAAACCCAGGGCAACGGTCCTACAGTTTTGGTGCAGTAATAAAAAATGCTCAAGGGGTCAAGCTCTAACAGATTGCTATATTTTTTTTTCTTGGCCGGCACTTTTGAATTTGGACCAAAATAAATGATCTCCTTTATAAATTACAGGCAAACCACTCTCAAAAATTTTGGTACCTTGGTCTGAAAATGAACCAGACAATAAGGACAATTTAGAAAGTTGTATAACACTGAATGGTAATGGTGAATTGGCAGATCGTCCGTGTGAATTTACACGTCCTTACATCTGTTACCACCCCGAAAGCTCTCAAGTAGAAGCCACCGAATGCGGCACTGTTGATCCAGGTAAATACATATATTCGTATCAATGGAAATCTGCTCTTTAAAACCTCGGTCCTTTTACCTCGTATTATCCATACAATAAACATTATATCTCCATTTCAGAATACCATTTGGATAAAAGAACAAACAAATGCTACAAGTTTCATACAGTACCAAGAAACTTCTCCCGAGCCTTCCTCGTGTGTTCAGCTGAAGGCGGCCATCTTGCTATTATCAACAGTGACGTTGAAGCCACAGTGTTGAGAGAACTCTTCGCCAAATATCCAGATGCAAAGTTCTTGGGAACTTTCCGGAAAGATTTAGCTTTCATCGGTTTTCATGATTGGGGTGAAAAATGGGTTTATAGGACAATTCATGGTAATATATATATGTTTGTATACTTTCACTGTTCGCTTGCATTAAATAAAAGTAAAGTATTTATATTGAACGTTTAAAACACAATGAATACTAGATGGAACATGGTGGCAAGTCATGATAACAGTTTTTCGACTTAAAATTGGATAGACCTGTTTCGAAGATTTCAAAATACCACCAAATAGACAAAAATGATTAGAGGAATGTGTGTATTTACGTGAATGGATCGAATATCTCATAATATAAGAGGAAGTAAGAACAAGACGTTATTGTTATCTACATTTTTTTTTATTTACAAATAAACTTAGGTCTTGTCTTCTTAATATTACTTGTTTATTGTTTTTATTTATCCATTAGGTTGGGTTAGTTAGTTTAGAGGCAGCAATGCTATAAAATGATATTAAATTAATTTTCATCTTTTTTTGGATTTCTTTTTTAATTTAAAGACTTGAATAAATATTTGATAATTATGTGCATTTGTTATTTCAGGTGAAACGCTCACGGAGGCAGGTTACAACAAATTTGCTCCAGGAGAACCAACCACTATACCCGAGCAATCCTGTGGTGGGATATATCGTACAGGACTACTACTTGACCTATGGTGTGATAGACCAGCCGCGTTTATCTGTGAGAAGAATCCAGGCTTTCCGGTCGTTTGCCGTACTGTAGTATAAAATAAGCATGAGATAATGAATATAATGTAAATAAATAAAGCAGTAGAATTTGAAGGGATGTTAACATTTTTTCTAACATTTGAAGTGAAAATTGAAAGAAAATTGTCGTGATGCTTCCTTAACTGGCGATAGTATTCAAATAGATCGTGCTAGGGTTATGTTACTTTTGGATATTTTTTGTAAACGCGATTCCTAGTAAATTATCCTGACTGAATAGTTAGTGCATTTTATAGCCGGGTGTTCTCGCCTTTGGACCTTAAAATTCTGTTTGCAGTTAGTGTGAAAAATACCAAACAGATTCTGTTTAAATTTTGAATACTATAGGTCTGACCAATACTTAAGTTATAAATTGGAGCATGAGCATTATTGCGTTTTGTTGTCTGTATTGACTTTCATTATACTGTGGGTTGAATCCCTGGCTACTGTTATTATTTATACGATTATTGTTTTACATTTAAATATATATCTATTACTACACGATGATATTTCTAAAATAATAATAAAATAATGTTTAGCTTATTTTTAACAAAACATCGATATTTTCTTTCGAAATGTTACCAATTGTTTTATACAAATTGATTAAATATTACAATAAATTCAAAGCAGCGAATATAGTATTTTTTTTACACTATTGTTTTACACTATTGATTTGATATTTCTATATTGATCCGGCGTTGATTTGTTGACAACAAAACAAGGCACGCCATCTAGTGGCGACTAGAAGATATAAAGGTGGCGCGCCTAGACAGAGTCAGCCGTTTCCGCTTTGGCTACGAGCTTGGAGAGGGAGAATCCGCCGAGTACAGCGGACACTCTCAGCCAGGCCGTCGCAGAGTCAAGATGTTCTGAAACTGTCCGTTTTGTTGTTTGTACTTACCTAATAACAGTGCGCTGTACCGAAATGTATTGAGAAGTAAACTGATTCAGTTCCTAACCGTTTTTATTCATTGCACGATACCGTAGGCATGATGATCATGCAAGATTCTGCCGTGGTAATGATGTGAGTGGCTTCCTTCAAGCTATGATGAGAGACTAATTTTTTTTACCTTTTGCAATGTTAATTGATTGTGAAAATTTTCTCATTGGTAAGAAGAAATCCTTATGTTTTCCATCAGCGTAACGAACAAGCAAACGTTTTGGTTTTTCATTGTCATCAATTTAAGCGACTCGTTAAGGGTGTGCCCCGTATATCACCAGTAAGCACCCAATTTGAGTTCCTTTTTCATGATACGTGACAGCGTTCGGGCTCGGATTTTTTGTTTCCTCAAGGGATTTTGACAGATTCTACCCCTGAGTATTCACTGCCTGTTGAGTCCTCACAATACGAGGCCGGCCTGATCTTTTGTGATCGCCAACAGAATAATTGTTTGGTATATCTCCGTTTAAGTGCTATAAACAAACATAACACTGATACCACTTAAAAGTTTTTAAGTTAAGAGTGAATAGAGTGGGTGAAGAGTGATTCTTTAGAACCAATGGATTTTGACTCATTCACCTGGCCTATTGTTATTTTATAATTTGATATTTGCTCATTACTTTTTCCCGGTCACGAAATATAATAACATATCAAACGCACTCATTTGCACCCAGTGACTTACGACACAAAACAGATATACGTACGAAAAATTTAGGCCAGATGAATGAGTCGTATTCCCTCGGTTTCAAAGAATCATCCTTTAGCAAATTAGCTTCAATAATATATTTTAAATATCTGTTTAGTACAATTTTGGGAACCACTGTCTCATTGAGATACATTATACATATCTCTGCCATATGATAAGATACATGTATAACTATATACTCGTACATACTCCAGAGTCTCCTATAAATATTTGGACCAGCAATGATATTGCCACATTTGCAACACAAGTGCTCCCAAAATGAAATCTTGTTTAAAATATTTTGTGTTGCTGTTCTGCCTCAACTATATTGGTAAGTAGATTTATAAGCTACCACATGACCGTCATCATCATCATTTCAGCCGATAGATATCCATTTCTGGACATAAGTCTCTGCCAATGTGTCGCCACAACTTACAGTCCTGTGCGTTTCGCACCCATCGTACTCTTGCGACTCTCACAAGTCGTCGAATCACTTTATAGGAGGCCTTCCAACACTGCATCTTCCAGTGCGCGGTTGGCACTCCAGAACTTTTCAACTCCGTCTGTTTTATGAGCAATATACTCTATTCACAGCTTTATGGAATTTAAAGAGTGTCCGTGAAGTTTCGTTCACATTCTTCTTCATCGAGATCTACGCTCTGTACCGTACAGTTAGCTTAACCTGTTCTTTGACAGATCTCACAGTTTGCCAAGCTTTACCCCTTCTTTAGGATCCTTTCTTTTAAATTCTTTGCCAGACGTATCTATGCTAGTTCACTAAAACATCCAAATCGCTTGTTAGCTTTACATCTAGGGTAAAGGCAGTCTTCTTAGCAATTTGGGCTAATTGTGATACTATCTTGAAGTGTGTATTTTGGGCTTTTTCGTCACATACCGCTGCAGTTTCAAGCGTGTTTGAAGATTTATTGTTGGGTTACTGGTTCATAAAACTTTCACAGATAATATGTTTGTTTCTGACTCTGTCAAACAGAGTGACGCCTCTTTTTCCGCACAATATTGTGAGAAGTTCAGTTTGATTTCATCTCCATTATGTGCAATTTCATAATATGGTCCTCGTTAATAGAGACGTTTTCGACGCAGTAAATAATTGCAAGGCGTATTGCGTTGTTGTAAACTATTACCTTTACCTTGCAAATAAGTAAGTGTAAATAGTATAATTCGTATAATAGTATAATGAGTTTCTTGTATTTTAGAAGGATCATTCAGATGTGACTATAAATACAGTTCAAACGCCCAAGCGTGGTTCAGACTTGCCGTCGTGCCAGCAAATTGGTTTGATGCTCGGCTACGATGTTCACTGGAAGGTAAGTATCAGTCTGTAGTTGCTTCTAAAGACTATTAAAAGGCGTGGTATCTATATGATTTTGTTATGTCATCAGGTGCTGTTCTAGCGTCCCCCAGAACACCAGAAATACTAGCTGAAATGAGAAGCATTATGAATCGCTCCAATCCAGAATATGAAATCTTTACTGGTATCCATGCCACTGTTTCTCAAGGAGATTATTATACAATTGAGGGTAAGTATATTGCAACGGAACATTTCTTTGATTGAACATTGATTGACATTGTATCTCCAAAAAATAATAATAAAACAAAAATTTAATTAAATTATTAATGAAATTAAATAATAAAAATTTAATTTAATTTATTATGTAGGAAAAAAACTGGCTTCTTTGCTTCATACAAACTTCGGACCCCGTTTTATCCCTTTAAGGGGCGAATATCGGAAAATCCTTTTTTAGAGCTCGCCTACGTCATAAAAGAAAGCCTTGTTCAAAATTTCACACTCCTAGTCTCAGTAGTTTTGACTGTTTGTTGATCTATCAGTCAGTCAGTTTCTCCTTGTATCTTTAGAGAGCTATTCTCTAATGTTTGGAAATTTTGGATTTGGATGGAATACTGATTGGGAATTTAACGGCACCAAAAAGTGGTTGAGTAATTGATTGCTGCATTGTAAGACGTTTGGTTTCAACTCCGAATAAAATATTTGCATGACAGATGTTGTTACGAGTCTCTGGATATTTTATATATATGTAAGTTAAGTTTACATGTATGTAAGCGTGCTCACGATAAGGAACAATTTCTAGTGTGAGTTACAGGTTCGATTAAAAGAAAGAAACATTTGCTTGTTAAAAAATAATTAGAACAATCTTAAAAAAATTTTTTCTAAATCTTTGATTTCTTAATTTTTTATGTAACACGTGAATTCAAAAGCAAATCATATTTTCTAGTTTCTGTCATTAGTTGCACCAACTGAAAGTAGATTATCCCAAGGCAACAAGTTCCTGGGATAGAAAGTTGGCATACTTGCTATTGTATCGTTTGCTAAATTTCAACAAAATTCGTTTTACTGTCAATTATACACACAGAATTTTGCCTTTATATTATTTTTTTGTATTAGTGTGATCTAAAGTTATTCCTTTTGAATACCGTAATTAGAGACAGAATAGAAAAACATTAGGTGTGCGGACACCGGTGTCCTCTTGGGGCTTAACAGTTTGCAAAGTACGTAGGTGCAAATAGACTCATACACAAAATAAAAACATAATTATAGTCATAGACAAATTGAAATGCACAATGATTTTTACATTCCCAGTTAAAAAAACAATATCAAGTGTTTGCGGTTGAAGCCTATTTTTTCTTTCTTTGAATATGATGCGTATAATTATGTTACATTTTAACAACACCTATAATAATAGAAAGGAATAAATTTTTTTGTACACCAAAATAGTAATAATTTTACAGAAATTTAAATCGATGGAAACAATGGCGGTCTTAATAATATTATTTAATCTCTTTTATATTTTGTATGGTAAATAAATAATTTGTTTCATTATCATCATCATCATCAATTCAGCTGAAAGACATCCACTGTTGGAGATAGGCCTCCCCAAGTGTCGCCACAATGAACGGTCCTGTGCGTCTTGCATCCACCGGATTCCTGCAACCTTTACCAGGTTATCGGTCCACCTTGTAGGAGGCCTTCCAACGCTACGTCTTCTTTTACGTGGTCGCCATTGTGCCCTGCCCATTGCCATTTAAGTTTGGCAATTCTTCGTGCCATGTCAGTAACCTTGGTTATCCTGCGGATATCCTCAATCCTGATCCGATCACGCAAGGAAACTCCCTATAATTCTATAATTTGTTTATTTGAGACTTATACAGATTTACAAATTACAGGCACGCCACTCTCAAAAATTCAAGTGACTTGGGCTGAAAATGAGCCGGATAATAGAAACAATATTGAAAGTTGTGTAACTATTAATGGTAACGGAGATTTATCAGATCGTCCATGTGAAGATACTCGTCCTTACATCTGTTATCGCTCTGAGAACGTTCACGAAGTCAATGAGTGTGGCACTGTTGATCCAGGTAAATATAGTGTTAAGAATGCCATGGAGTTATAGTATAGTATGACTGGTCTGTTGGTCTCGTGGTTAGTGACCGTGACTGCTATGCCGGAGGTCGTGGGATCGATTCCCACCCAGGACAAATTGGGCACGCCACGATCGAGGCGGTAAGGCCCCTCTTTGAGGCGTGGCTGGAAAGGCCCCACGGCGTCGTCACCTTCCGTTTGGCGCAGGTGCTGACCGAGCACGGCAAGTTCGGTCCGTACCTGTACAAGATTCGTGCGGAGACGACGCCCGGGTGTCGCCACTGTGCGGACCGCCCGGTGGACACGGTGGAGCACACAGTCGAGGTGTGCCCCGCTTGGGAAGAGCAGCGCCGTGTCCTCGTGGGGGCGATCGGCGGCGATCTCTCGCGCCGGGGCTTGGTTCAAGCCATGCTCCGGAGCGAGGAGGAGTGGCAGGCGGTCGCCTCCTTCTGCGAAGCAGTAATGCTAGTAAAGGAGGAGGCCGACCGCCTTAGGCAAAGGCGGACACGCCGCCGCCGCCGCCGGGTTTCCGATCCCAATTTCCGGCCACCGTAGGCGCGGGCTCGCAGACGGTGGGCAATGGGTAGCTCGCTGTCCGTCCGTCCGGTAACAGACCGGTCCGAGCTCAGGTCGTCTACGGCGCGCACCGTTCCCGCGCGCCTCAAGGAGTTGTCAGCATACTGTAGGGGTCCAGCAGGGCCGAAGCCTACTGGGGCCAAAGGTTATGTGAGACTGTCACCAAAGGCCCCAGGATAAAGGCAAGGAATGGAAAGGTAGGTTTTTTAGTCAGTAAAAGTCTGACACTGTTTCCCGCCCCACCCAAGGGCGGGATTCGTCATTGGATGATTTTTACCTACCACAAAAAAAAAAAAAAAAAAAAACCCAGGACAAATGTTTGTGTGATGTGCACAATCATTTGCTCTGTATCTGGGTGTAATAAATTTATCTATAATATGTATGTATTTAGAAATATATTTAAAGTGTGTTCATCAGTTATATAATACTCATAACACAAGCTCTGCTTATCTTGTGACTCGACAGCGTTGTGTAATAGTTGTGGATTATTATTATGTGGAATATATTAGGTCATGGATCAGTCAAAACTTCTAAATATATAAGTAATAGTGCATTCATAATAATTTAACTTTTATTTCAGACAAAGTCCATAGTATTAGAGCAGTAAAAAATAAACTTAATGTGTAATATACATAGGTACGAAAAAAAAACAATCAAATTAAAATTGAATCGAAGTAAGTTAAGTTATACAGAAAAAAAAAATGAATAGAATTGAATTAAGTACAATTAAACTAAATTAAATAGAATTAAATTAAATTTAATGAGAACAATTAAAATTCAGCATGGAGCTGTAACTAACCCCGTACACTATCGGGCAGTCGCAACGATTGGCGAACACCTTGTGGTTATAGTTGGTACTGCTGCGTAAATTAATTACATTTGATTTCAGGATACTACGAGTATTTGGACAAAAGAACTAACCAATGCTACAAGTTTCATACAGTACCAAGGAACTTCTCCCGAGCCTTCCTCGCATGTTCAGCTGAAGGCGGCCATCTTGCTATTATAAATAGTGAAACAGAAGCTACAGTGCTAAGTGAACTCTTCACAAAATTTTCAGAAGCAAAGTTGTTAGGAAATTTTCGGAAAGATGTTGCTTTCATTGGTTTTCATGATTGGGGTGAAAGTTGGGATTGGAGGACTATTCATGGTAAACCACCTTAATAATTGTCCTTAAAAAACAAAATAATTGCTTGAAGAACAGATGGCCGAAGAAGTTGAAGTTGGGGCGGAGTGGCGACCGCGTACCGAAAGACGCAGTGTTGGAAGGCCTCCTTTAAAGTGGACCGATGACTTGGCTAGTGTTGCGGGAATTCGATGGATGCGAGATGCACAGGATCGTTCATTGTGGCAACACTTGGGGGAGGCCTTTGTCCAACAATGAATGTCTTTCGGCTGATATAATGATGAAACAAAATAAAATAAAATATAACTCTTTCAGGCCAAACGCTAGCTGAAGCAGGATACAGCAAATTCGCCGTAGGAGAACCGAATAACGTAGCTCCAGGCCAATCCTGTGGTGGGATGTTTCGATCGAGTCTGCTGGTTGATTTCTTTTGTGACAGACCAGCTGCCTTTATCTGTGAGAAGAGTCCAGGATTTCCTTTCGTTTGTCGCGCTTGACCTTAAAATAGACAAGACATTTAAAATACTTATGTAACTGTAAAATGTTTTTTTTTTTTAATTAATAAATTTTTCATATTATAAAAATTGATTTGAATGATATCCTTCCCGATCCGTCTATAGTTGACGTCATTATGGTTAAAAGCTTGTGATTTCATTCAACGTAATCCAAAACATGGATGTTTGACAAATAGGCAATATGAAAAGAGAGATAACGCCTGATCGCTCTGCTGGCATTCGGTAATTCCGTCATTCACTCGAAAATTTCACATAAGTTCTTTTCCCAGGAAATACGTGTTTTTAGGAAAAAGATTCTTCATTTGAAATCTCTTTCATCCTTTATGTTTATATTTCTTTTCTTTACTTTTTTAAATTTATAATTACATTATAGAGGGTTATAAAGCACAATCAGCTTTTTAATGTTCAGGACTCAGGCCTCTTTTCTAAGAGAGGTAGTGGGCCGTAATTTACCACGCGGGCCCTGTGCGGCTCGATGAATGTCACATTTATTAGAATTTTTGGTTCAAATAAATGCTGGTTTCCTCACGAAGTTTTCCTTTACCGTTTTGAGAGCAGTGGTGATGAAATAAATTACACAACGTAATGCGTCTGGCTGGCTTTGGACCCGCCACCTACAATATGTAAGTCAGAGCCGTTACCACTCGGCCACCACTTTTGAAGGGCCAAACTTGAAGCAAGTTTTTACTGAATCAATATTTGCTGTACCTCTACCATGAGTTTTAAGCAATAGTATTCGTCGCTACTCGATATCGACGCCGTAAATATTTTGTATGGCAAATTTTGCAGCGCCTCTAGCGGTTACTTGCAGAACCAAAATTTGCCATACAAAATATTTACGGCGTCGATATCGAGTAGCGACGAATACTATTGCTTAAAACTCATGGTAGAGGTACAGGTCACTTATTAAAATCGTAAGTGGTCATCACTATACTATATTGTATGGTTTTTAAAAGGTATCATGACTAAATTTTTAAACTTTTAGTAAAATACTGTAGGTGCTGACACGTTTCCATAATAAGCAGGTTTACTAAAAAAATTAAACATATTGTAGAACTTCACAAATTATTTACTTATAAGCACTCGGTAAATTAAATTATTCTTCTCTGGTATTCTGTGTGTTTAATTGTTTTCTCTCCGTACCTAACACACAATACAACTCCTACCTCATCAATTGCCCCCAACCATAAGATGTGAAACTCTCGAACACAATTTCAACAAATAAGTATACATTGGTCGTTTCTATTGACATCCTAGAAACAGGAATCCCTGTAGAATTTTTTAGAGTCACATAGTCACTATCTATTATTCTATCTACAGCTTTTACATCACTGTCGACTGCTTAAGGGCCGGTTCTAGTCACTGTTTTTTTTTTTTGTATGAACTTCGCTCGGGATTATGTCGTCTTCGCGGCCCCAAAACAGCGGTTTTATTTCTATATAAAAAAAAACAACAACTATTCAAGATTTTTGTTCTTGCGAAGCGCTTTTAAATAACAAGCTTTATTTTATTTTTTTTGTAATTTTCAAATAGCAGATTCCGTAACGCAATCTCGTAGATAAATACGTTTGAAATCGTGAATAAAGCGTAATTTAGACGGTACGAGTTTCTCGAACGTTTTGTTCGAGAAAATCGTACGCAATAATCGTAAGCAATAATCGCCATGACATTATCGTATCAAAGTGTTTAGACACAGGTAAGAAATAAATTCGAGTCGAGAAACTCGAACCGTCTAGGTATGAATGTTTAGACGGAGATGCTTTTTTGTTCTTACGATTATCGTACGTTCGAGACGAGAAACTCGCACCACCTGGGTATGTGTTTAGACGATGACATTTTTTCTATGCTCTTACGATTCTCGTATGTTCGAGGCGAGAAACTCGTACCGTCTAAATTGCGCTTTAGGGTCAGATTCGCGATTTTTTTTATCGAGCCAGCTAATTTATATCGTGTTTTATTTTTTGCCAAGCCCTTGGCCATATAGTCAATTTTAATAAAATAAATTTTCATAGTGTTCTCTTTTATATGTGTGGATTTCCATAGGTTTAAAAAAGGTCAAAATGAGTAGAATCGGGCCTTAAGTGCCCAAAACACTGGCAGCATTGCTGTGCTGTGTGCTTATCCTCTATCCAAGTTAAAAGCCAGCTCATGGGTCATGAGAAATGTCATCAAGACTTCTAGAAAGTTCTTTATACAATTTGTGAGCACTCGGGACCTACAAAGCAAGAGTTTCAACTCCAAGGAACTCAAAGATATAACTGCCAAAAAGGTCGTGCGTGAACACAAGCTCAGTAATCGTTGGAGCGCATTTCCGACAGAGTTGAAGAAGAGTTTTTCGACGCTATATGTTAGATTGTTTTTCATCATCATAATAATAATAATACAAATAATATATATTTATAAATGTTTTTTTTTTAAAGAAATATTTAAAAATATAATTAATATGTTTTTAAGTGAAATAAAGGGTAATAATATAATAATAATATTTTATTTGCTAATAATGCAGGTAAATAGATAAGATGATGTTATTGTCGATTGTCCCAATACATTTTGCCATACGGCGTGCATAATTTTCAATATTTAGAAAAAAAAAAGAACTCATAATAATAAATTAATGAAATTGTGAGTTCATTAAAATTGATTGTTTACAATGATACGGGTATACATATGTCATTTGAATTCAAAATACAAAGTCATAAAAATATTACGTATTACTGCAACTCTTAACAGGCCATTGTGTAATTTTCCAACGCGTCGTCTTTCGGTATGTGGTTATTCCAGTGGTGCTATTCTCTAAGAAAACGCAGCACTGCCTCAACGACGAACACCCAAATAGGATACATTGGATTGTCAACCTAATGTACCTATACATAGGATTGATAATTCTAGTTTTCTTAGAGAATAGCACCACTGAACCTTTCATCCTCATCGACCATCATCTGTTCTGCAAGCAATGTGCCCTGCCGCATTGGGTTTAGTGATTTTTCAGACTATGTCGGGAACCTTAGTTCTCCTGTGGAAATCTTCATTAAATTGTTTTAGTAAGTTTTAATTCGTTAAAGATTTTTGTATTAATAGTATTTCTAGTTTTAGTCAAGAGTTTTTAAAGCATATATAAATTGTATGTAGTATTAATTATGTAAAGTATTCTAATATCGATGCTAATTATACATCGGTTTTCCCTTTATTCAACCAAAAGGTAAAAAACATGTTTTTCTTAGATTAGTATGTGATATCAATACAATGCACTAATCTTATCAGTTAGGTCATTAAATTATATAAATGGATTAAAACAAAGTAATGAGCAAAGCTTTTGTTTTATATTTAATCAGTGTCGTATATTTTTTTCCTGTGGCAGTGGTTTCCAAAGACTTTGGTATTGAAAGACTGGTTAGCAGCAAAACTCAAGCTTAACCTTAATGTTTTTTTTTTCATAATTTATGTCATTGTATTTCCTAATGGCTTTTTTGAGGATGAAAATCATTCTATTACTTCTCGCGCTCTAGCGAAGGCGTATCAGACTTCTACTGAATAACACCAGTCTCTTTTCCTTCAGTTCCCTTTTCCAGCACCATGGGTATATCCTTTTCAGAACCGATCCCATGGCTCTGGCAGATATCCGCCCTGGGCCTCTAAGGTTCTCTGACATATCTTTGAGGCGTGCGTATCGTCAATGATTCGGGTTCGGTTCTAGGATGAGATAACGAGTTACCTTTTAAGGCCTACCCCACACATCTGTGCCGGGTCAGTGACGGGGCAGCAATGTGCTCGTGCCGACACCGAGCTTTCATGACCCGTCAGTGGTCACGGAATGGCTGACACGGATGTGTGGGGATAAACTTTTACTCTTCGTCCGCAAGTCCATGCCTTCGCTGGCGGGAGATCTTTCTGCGATTCCCAACGACCAAAGCGTCTGCTGTCACAGCGGCTTGATCTTGTTAAAAAAAGGTGGTGAATTGCATATTCAATAATTGGGCTTCCAAAAACGGCACTAGCACAAAGTGACTTAGCAACAAGAGGGCAACATATCTTTAGGAGTGCAGAGGCATACCACGGCTATCAGGACAATCCAGTAATTTAAAATTATTATTACGAAGATAAGAAGGAAAAAACTTATAGCACCAGTCTCAAGTAATAAGGGATAAGGGCAGGAAGAACAAGAAGAAGAAGATTACGAAGATTAGCGGATAAAAACACAAACGCGGAAAACAACTGTTGCGTAGAAAGGATTTGAGAATCACTGAGTAAACAGGATAATATTTATATCCGCGATATTAATAGTTATTGAAATCATATAAATATTCGTTACAATGTGTAACCCCAATACGATTACAGCTATCACAAAATGAAGTCTAGTTTGAAATATTTGGTCTTGCTATTCTGCCTGAATTTTATAGGTAAGATATTTTCGTAATAGAATTTTATTTTGATTTGAATTTTTTTGAAACGTTACGAAAATTCTGAAATGTTAAAAGAAGTTTTTTTAATCCAAAGATTGGTCTCACTTTTGCTAGATAATGTCAATAAGTTTTCTTCATAATCCTCCCACTTACCGCTGTTGAAAAGGAAGGATCCCCCAACCAGATTGGTGTAGTATCTGGTCTGGACACACACACGTGAGAGGAAGGTTTGAGTGTATGTGTTTACCAGGTCGGGTTCCTAGTCATTGTTTTTCGATCAGTTTACGTGTTTGAGCTGAATTGATCGATTTCAAATACAGCACCAGCATGCAGTCACAATGGAGGCGAATGATAGAACTGTGTAGATTGCTACAAGCTTGGCAAACAAAATTTAATGTTGAATTCTTTATTTTTATTTTAGAGGGATCATTCAGATGTGACTACAAATACAGTTTTATGGCCAAAGCATGGTTTAAACACATCGTTGTACCAGCGACTTGGTCTGATGCTCGGCTACGATGCGCGTTAGAGGGTAAGCTCTTTTATAGTACGCGGTAAATAAGTTGTACCGAAATGGCCGTCATTACTGCGGTTACGCACAGGCCCCTGCTTCGATTGAGACCCGAAAATCTGTTACTGGGCATAGTAGGTCGAACGCCATTTTGGTTCAACTGATATGCCGTATATTTCACAAACATACATTTCAATAAGAATCAAAGTAATGTAAAAAGTAACAATACCTACTCATAAATTTATAAACTACTTCGTTGCTTATGTTTTATAATCCTCCCTTCTTGCGTCGTATTCTTCAATGCTGAGGGTTGTAATCTGCTTTATCACTTTCACTTGAATGGTATTCCTCCATCTGTCTCATCTCTGGCGGTATGAAGGCCATTTTATATTCTTGTTCTATAAAAAAATACTTTTACAGCTTCAATATCATTAACGCTATTTTTGTTTATGTTAGTATTATATTCCATAGTATAATGTTAATTTAAAATTATTAGTTTTAGTTAATTAGATTACCTATTCCTTTTTTTCTGTAACACCTATGCACCATATGTTAATGGCGCATTCAGTGTTAACTTGTAAAAAATTGTTGCACTGGCCTTGGATCATAGAAGATTTATTTACTGCTTTAAAAATTTATGATGTAAACAATTGTTGGTTTGCCAAATATAGAAAATAATAATAAAATAAAAAAACTTTATATTGTAGAGTTAAGAGCGGTGCGGATCTTGTCGAACCAACGCTATGCAATATAATATGTACAAAAAAAAAATCCTATTTTTAGGACATAATAGATTTATTATTCAATATTTTTTACCACCCACAGGTGCTGCTTTAGCTTCTCCAACCACACTTGGAATAAAAACAGAAATGATCAACATGTTAAGAGACTCGACTTTGAAACAAGAAATCTTTACTGGGATTCACGCCACTCTCTCTCAAGGAGATTATCAAACAGTTGAAGGTTAGTCGATTAGTTTGATAAAATACACGTTTAAAATAAAGATAAAAAATGGAAAATCTAAATATTTGTACGGCTTTTTTTTTAAATGCCGATTATAGTGAAAGTCCATAGATCTTAAGAACTTGTTAGCTAGATATATACTTGCAAATAAACATATCATTAATTCACATCTTAGCTAAAAAAAATACGTATTACATGATACAAAACTGACAAAATCTTAGATTGTTGTTTAAAATATATCCTGCCACAGAGCATAAACCTACATAGTATAAAAAAGAAAAAATCATATTCTTACAATATCATCAACTAATTTTAAAAATACAGGTACACCGCTTGCGAAAATTCCAGTAGTTTGGGCTGCTAATGAGCCAGATAATAAGGACAATGCAGAAAATTGTATAACCCTTAATAGTAATGGAGAATTAGCAGATCGTTCCTGTGAAGGAACTCGTCCTTACATCTGCTATCGAGCAGACGATCCTCAAGTAGAAGCTAATGAATGTGGCACTATCGATCCAGGTAAGAACAGACATGCTTTTATTTGTGTTTAATTTTATAAATGTTGAACTTTTGAAAAAGTTGCAGAAGAGAAGAATAGTATTAAATGAAAAGAATAGTATTTATTGTACACCAAAATTTTATAGAAACTTAAATCTATGAATACAATTATGGTGGCCTTATTGCTGACAGTACTACCAGACAACTTTAGGATGGAATATAAGAATATAAACTAAAAAAGTCTTGTAGTCTGCGGTATACTGCTAGCAAATATGAATTAAAAATTTGAAACAAATACGATTAATAGATACAAAAGATAATATTTTTTAACCTTTTGAATACCGTAATAAGAGACACAATTCACAATTTAAGAGTAACCATAGAGTTTCTTGTCGGTTCTTCTCTATAGGTAACGACCAATTTGGAACCGTGCACTAGCTTCTGACGTTTTTTGTGTGCCCATGTAGGCCTATATGAAATAAAAATATTTGTATTTTGGAATTTTGAATACATATGCTAATAAGAATCAACGCAGCGTATCAGATAATATTACAAGTGCGTGTGTGTGTATGTGTGTGTAAGGTACGAATAAACGTTTTTTCTTTCTTTCTTTCTATATTTACCATTATTTACTTTTCAGAATACCACTTGGATACAAGAACTAACAAATGCTACAAGTTCCACCTAGAGCCACGTAATTTCTCTCGAGCATCCTTCGCGTGCATAGCTGAAGGCGGCCATCTTGCTGTTATAAACAGTAATACCGAAGCCACAGTATTAAGAGAACTCTTCGCCACCATTCCTAAAAGTGATATGTTGGGAATGCCAGAAAGCTGGAAAAATGCAGCCCTTATTGGTTTTTACGATTGGGGCGAACATGGAGAGTGGAGGACCGTACATGGTATTCACATTTTTTGACACTTTTTATATCATGAGTTCATCATAATCATCAACATCTTAGCCAAAATACGTCCACTGTAGGACATAGGTCTCCTTCAAGCATTGCTATAGTGACCGATCCTATGCGTCTTGCATCGATCGAACTCCCGCGCAGGTCATATTGCTCGGAGAAAAGATGGTCGATTAAGGCCGAAGGTTTCGGGAGTGGCAACCACGCACTGGAAGATGCAACGTTGGAAGGCCTACCACAAAATAAACGATGACCTGGTGAGGGTCGCTGGAGTCAGATTATGATTAAAGATGAGGAATATGATTAAAACCCACTTCTTCATTATCAATCCAGCAATCAGCTCTATTTTAGTATCTAGTAGTATATTATTGGGCATTCTATACCACTATCGGCAAGTGCTCGGGCGAGTGCGCCTCGCTGCCGATAGTGGTATAGAACGCCCAATAATGAACGATCGACTCGACTGTGTAGTATATTACTGTACTCGCCTGAAGATTATATGAGTTGTACCACTGGCCGCCAGTAGCTAGGCGAGTTCTCCGTGCTGCGGACGATGGTATGGATCATATTGGCATGCGTTTCGTTTTTAGAAACTACTTGATGATTTTGATATGCGCTTCATATGGTGGAAACGACTTGTTGGGTTTTGTAATGCGCTTCAGCATGGAAACGACTTGATGAATTTGGTACTTATTTCAGTATTAGAATCGATTGGTATCATTCTACTCATACAAAGATCGTGCGAGTTATACGACTGCCTGCCAGTAGCTAGGCGAGTTTGCTTCGCTTCGGACAGTAGTGACAAATATCAACATGATCAATGATTAAAATTTAACTTATTCATTTTGACATGCGTTTCGTGGTTAGAAACGACTTGTTGGTTTTTAGAATGCGCTTCAAAGGTGGAAACGACTAGTGATTTGGTCATGCATTTCAGTATTAGAAACGACTTGTTGGTTTTTGTAATGCATTTCGTGGGTCGAAACGACTTGGTGTTTGTGAAATGCGCTTCAATATTAGAAACGACTTGTTGGTTTTTGTAATGCGTTTCGTGGGTCGAAACGACTTGGTGTTTGTGAAATGCGCTTCAATATTAGAAACGACTTGTTGGTTTTTGTAATGCGTTTCGTGGGGTCGAAACGACTTGGTGTTTGTGAAATGCGCTTCAATATTAGAAACGACTTGTTGGTTTTTGTAATGCGTTTCGTGGGTCGAAACGACTTGGTCTTTGTGAAATGCGTTTCAATATTAGAAACGACTTGTTAACGCACTGCTTTCTGGATCTGCATAATAAACAAGGTACAAATTATATATTAGGTTTATTTTTCGTAAAACATTGGTTTTTCTCGGAAAATTGTATCTACCGAACGCACGAACTCTTGTAGTTTCTGCCACTGAGATGAATTCGCGTCGGTCTGGAACTTGAGTCGCACAAGCGCCTTCTTCCACAGCTCCTGGGAGTCGGTGTGGCGCGCGTCGTCAGCCTTGTACACCTTGCAGTCGACGTAGTACTCTCCGTTGATGCTCGCTGCTCGCCGCTCGCAGCCTTTGGCGACTCGGTTAACGAAGAATGATGATAGACATGTACTCGATGAATCGTCTTTTGGCACGGTGTCAGTCCCGTAGTTGTTACTGATACCGAATACATCATTATCTGTATTGGTTTTTTTACTGAAACAACGACGAAAGTTTTATTAGTTTATCATACACTTACAGGGTACATTTAACGTTTAGATACACGCAGAAAAAAAAATACACACTTAGTTTTTAATTGGTATGGTGAACTAAATTATTGAATAGTTTGTTTACCTCTTACGAATTAAATTCGTTGATGATGGGTGCGACTTGCGTTTCCTATTATCTGCAGACAGCTTGCGGCTGGGAGTCGTTCTCTGGTCTGGGATCGGAGCTTGTTGAAGGTACTCGCACTCAGAGTCAGACCTGAAATAAAGATAAAACAAAATAATAATCAAACACAAATCAAATTATTACAATCACCTACAATGGGTCAGATCTCTAAGCTATGACCTGATCGGAAATATTTTATACTTACATTTTCCACTTATGTCCGTTTGATATACCAGGCTGATGATAGCAGGCGTAGTGACTGTTGGCAGCAGGCAGCGGTTAGATATCAACATTGATAGGATAACTCAGCAAGATCGCAGAGCACTTCTTGAAGATTACTTCCACACTTGTAGACTTCAGTTGGTTTGTACCGAGTACTTCGAAAACATGTAGCTTATAAATCGGAAAACGAACGATAATTCGCTATATTAAAAATGACTGCAACTCTGCCGTGCAGGCACTAAAACGCAGTAATAGGCTTTTTTACGTTTTTGAGTTTAATATTGATTCTGAACGGGCATTTCATAAGGAACACATTAGTGTAACCGAGGTTCTGATTCGATGATTTACTTAGCAGAAAAACCAAATTTACGAATGCAGTAACTGAACATCGTATGCCGAAATTCACTGTTATACAAACTAAAATGCAGTTAAAGCAGTTACGTCTAAATCGAAACATCACTTCACCAAATAAAACGCAGTAAATAGCTCTATTACCTCATAAAATCTGTAAACTACACCTAAAAAAATATTTGGGCATACAAATTAAAACGCAGTAAGCAGTTTTTGTACCAAAAATGCATGGTCAATCACTGATTTATTAAATACAATTTACAGATTAAAACGCAGCAAATGCGTAAATGCGGTACTTTATTTAGTGTTACTCAAGTAGAATTACTTAGCAAAACATACTAAATCGCAGTAAGATCATTATTTACTGCATTATAGTCGGTAGGTACAAAACCTAAAAAATAAATAAATACTACTTAAATTGCAGTATAAGTCAATATTACTGCATTTTAATTGGTATCTCGAGCTAGGTTACTAATATTTACTGCATTTGGACCATACTTTACTGCGTTTTAGTTGGGAACCGTCACTCAATCAGTTAGAGACGCACGCGCCGGTGCGTGGAAGCTGTCGCAAAAATTCGTCGTGGGTTCGTGTTTTGTATTAACTTCGGAGAATCTGAAGGTTTGTGAATAAAACTAGATACCTTTTATATAATAAAATTATTACTAGCTTACTAGCTTTTTATTCGAGACGGTTGTCGTCGACTGTTGCTATCCAAATTAAACAGGCTTGAGATGCGAAGTAGAGAAGCGTGACCAGAAGTAACCACCTCGAAGTATAGTAGCGGCAAATAAGTTGAACCATTTGTTATGGTTACGCGCAGCTTCCCACTTTTTATTGAAACCCGAAGATTAGTTACTTACTGCGCATTCAAGGTCGATCGTCATGATAATTCAACTTGTGTGACGAAGATTATAACGAACTTTTGTGTCTTAATCGAAGTTGTGTGTGACCATAGCAAATAGTTTAACTTATTTGCCGCGTACTATATCTAACGGGTAGTAGTTTATGTTTTTTTTGTGGGTAAAAAGGCATTACTTACGTAATAATACCTGCCTATTTTTTTTCATATTGGAATTTTTATTTTAAAAATATTGCTATTATGACACTGGCTATTTTTTAAATGAATATTCTATTATAAAAAAAATCTGCTAGATAAACTACTAGCCGCCTATAGTACGTGGCAAACAAGTTAAACCATTAACTTTAGTTACGCGCAGGCCCCTAACTTCTAAAAAATTAAGGAATAAGAAAATGGGAACTACGAATACAACAATTCATATAAATATATCGAGCAGTGCAACTTATCCTAACTCACGCAAACTTTGACTAACAAGCAGCTTCTTCATCCCGACCCTATAAATCCTGTGACTTTAGATCCTCTGCCACTAACCGCTTTAACAGAAGTAGCTTCGCCACAGCTAGATACAGCACAGCCAGCTTCTCCACAGTCAGCTTCGGCACAGTCTATTTTTGAAATGGTGAAATGGTGTTGACATCACCAAATCTAACTCAGTTGAATCACTGACTTAGATTTGGATGATCTTTTTGAGCCAATTGGCTCAAAAAGAAGAAGAAGAAGAAGAGTTGAATTACCTTGGAAGATTTATTATGTTCCGAGATGCTGCCAACATCAACAGAGATGTTCCAGACAACGACACCATATATTGCGGATTTTCTAGTAGAAAATTTAGATGACATAGTAGCAAACAAAAATTATATGCCTGTAACCTCAGACGATATAACAGATACCATAGCAAACTCAGTACTAACCTCAAATATTCGTAAAATAAATAAAAGAAAAACCACTAAAACTTTACAAAACTCCGCCAAAAAATTTAAAAAGCATTTAAAAAAATATTATATAAGACCACCGTGTCATAATCTTTGCAAAAAACTGTGTATCTTGAATTTTGGTGAGGAAAAAAGGATATTTATCCATGCTGATTACTGATCTATGGACTGGGAGTCCAGAGGAATTTTTCTTAAGGGCTTAGTTCACAGTGTTGAATGTACCAAAATAAATAACCTAAACCTAAAAAGCTAATTTTATTATACAAATGTAAGTCATTCTATATCAAAACTGCATGTGTTGAAAACACCTATAGTTAAATTTTAATTCACTGATATGATTAAAAAATAAACGCTATTTTAATACATACAAAAAAAATGTGTTTGTTTTATAAATCCCTACACAACATATTTATTTTCAAAATTTGTAACATACTGCATTTGAAATCGGTTGAAGATTCAAATTAAAATGCAGTAAAGAAAGACTTATACTGCAAATTAGTCTGCAAAATAGCGTATTGATCGATGGTTTTTGCAGTATAGAGTATTTTTACTGCATTTTAACCTGCAAATGTGTACCGTTTTGCATGCAGTAATAGGTATGTTTTTCGAAAAATCCATTTTATTTTAAACCTAATGAACTTATTAATATATTTTTTTTCAAAATTAATTCTTTGTTATTACCTTAATCCTCTAGGTAATAAATAATCTACCATAAAACATTATTTCTATAAAAAATACGGCGTCAAAATGTTTTTTGCGTTTTTCTCGAAACTGCTTTTTTGCTCATACTGCGTTTTAGGGAATGCACGGCAGAACTGTTCATTATAATGTTGCGTAAAACAACATTTTTCCTTAGACGTATTATACTTGTTCAAAAAGTGAACACTAAGGTTCTTTTAGCTAGCACTGAATGACAAGACAGCGAAACGTCTTAGGGCTGTCAAAACGTTTACCAGTAGATAGAATAGCAACAACGGTATTAAGGAATATTCTAGCAAGTAATTTAATTATTTAGCAATCTAGAGACAATCATAAGATTAGTATTTATCATGTTATATATCCAAGTTTTACTTGTGATACTTTTATGCTTGAGTAAAGTAAGTACAGGAAATAAGTTGACTTGTAACAGTAACAAATTTTAAATGAATTTTCTCTTCGGTTAGAAACCTATAGGTTTCTGACCTGGTATTCGACATTTTATTCTACTTGTATTTTGTGATAGTGTTCCTATGTAGTTTCTGATACTTATCCATACTTTAATATGTATGCGTGCCAACCTTGACTAAAACAGCTTACTGTTGCGAATGCAACTAAGCTGACGAAAAGAAAGAAACAAGGTTACACGTGTAATGTTTTACGCAATAACAATTATTTCAATCAAATATTTTATAAATTTACTAATTAATGGAGTATTCGTTATTGACTAGGTAATCAGTAACGAATACTCCGTTAATTAGTAATGTCGAAAAATAATTTGACATTATCTCAAAGCTACGACGCGTGACGGGGTGTAAATCGTTTAATCATTTAAAAAATATATAGATTTACAGCGAATGTCGAAATAACTAGTTTTATAATCTCGCGAAGCTGTACCTGACGTTTAATATTGCGATCTGAAAACACACACACGTACATAAAATTGGAACATTTATGTACAACATTAAATAATTTTCAAAAAAGGTAATTATTGAATACGTTTCGTATTTTTATTTAAAATTGTGTTATTTTTTACTAAAAATAGGCACTAACCGATCTTTCTTTTTTTCAGAAATACCTTGATACCTAATCAGATGCACTGCCTGAAGAATAAGTGATCATCAAACCAATAGGCGTATGCAGACTTGCTCCAGATTAAAAAAATCAATAAAGTAATGCAAAAAGGTAATTAAAGAATATGTTTCGTATTTTTGTTTAAAATGTTGTTATTTTTTACTAAAAATAGGTACTAACCGATCTTTATTTTTTTCAGAAATACCTTGATACCTAATCAGATGCAATGCTTGAAGAACAATTAGTGATCATCAAACCAAAAGGCGTATGCAGACTTGCTCCAGATTCAAAAATTTAATAATTCTGTCACACTACACTAACTTCGATTGTTTATTAGTCGTTATACGTGGGTAAGATCGTTTCGAGTTTAAATGGGATAATAGTTAATATCAAATAGTAAAATAATGCCCCACTGTTTGGTTTGCAATTTATTTGTAGATAATCGTCGATGGTCTGGTCATTTACGTAGTAATATTCATAAAAGTAATGGTGCGACCACTGTTTCTGACAATGTCGCAATTATTAATTCTGCGTTTAAAAAACGAATCGTTAGTTACAAGATCATCGCAACTGGCGAACAAATAAATAATTTTCCTGAAATTTTTCTTAATAATATTAGTGAACAAGTTAAAACTCTAATAAACCGATCATTATTGAAACATGCAGCTCTGAAAATAAATTTTGAACTTTTTTCTTTTTTTCTTATGTTTAAAAATGATCAAAAGGAAATGAAATCGTTCGCCACAAAAAACATTATTATTAATTTTAATTACGATTTTGATTCAATTTATAAAGCAACGGTTGATTTACTGTTAAAGAAAATTGAAGAGTTTCAGGAGAGAGATAGTGGTTGGTCATTTTTGAGCAATTCCCATGTAGAATTAAATATTAATAAATATCAGCCTCTCGGTGGATCTAAATTTATAATTTTACCAAAATGTATAAAAAATAAAAAAGCTTGTTTGAATATTCGTAACAATGATGAGTTTTGCTTTTTATGGTGCGTAGTGGCAGCTCTGTACCCCGCTAACAAACATCCCGACAGAGTTTCATCTTATCCCTACTTCCGGGATGTTTTGAATGTTGATGGTTTAACATTTCCGATAACATTTTCGGATATAGCTGTATTTGAGAAAAATAATCCGTTTTTGAATATTTACGTGTATGGTTTAAAAAATAATAAGACTATCGTTGGACCTTTGTATTCAACATCTAATCAAAAATATAAGAGCATCCATCTATTGTTTTTAGAAAATAATACTAATACTCATTATTGTCTTATCAATGATTTATCTCGTCTAGTCAGAAATCAGATAACTAAACATCATGGTAAACTGTACTTCTGCGAAACGTGCTTATTGTTTTTTCCGACACGCATCCAAATTGAATCACACCTGTGTGGAGGAATTGCTACGGTATTACCAGAAAAAGGAACATTTTTAAAATTCAAAAATTATGATAGAAAACAAAACATTCCTTTCGTCATATATGCTGATTTCGAAACGATACTCGAACCGATTTCCGGCGATGATTTCAACACCGCTAAAACGTCATACTCACATCGACACATTCCGGCCGCATTCGCGTATAATGTAGTGTCATCATTTAACGATAGGTTTGGCGGCTATAGAAGTTATCGTGGAAAAGATTGTGTTTCAAAATTTATACATTTACTGACTGAAGATGCTAAAGCAATACACAGAATTCTAACTAAAAGCGAGCCTATGATATTCACAGAAATAGATGCTCTAGATTTCAAACGCGCTGTTAAGTGCTACCTTTGTGATAATTTACTGTTGACAGATAGAGTAAGGGATCACTGTCATATTACAGGCCGGTACCGAGGTGCAGCACACCGACACTGCAACCTACAAAATAAAGTACCAAAATTCATCCCAATATTTTTTCATAACCTGTCCGGGTACGATTGTCATTTATTTATTAAAAAGTTAGGTGAAATTCCAGGACAAATTAAAATAATACCCAAGACTAAGGAAAAATATGTATCGTTTACAAAGTTTATTCCTCTTGCTGATAATGAGTTTATACAAATAAGGTTTTTAGATTCCTTCAACTTTCTAGGAACTAGTTTAGACAAACTTGCTAAAACTTTGCAAGTTGACGATTTTGTTAACCTTAAATCAATTTTTCCCGATGAAGCGCAATTTAGTTTGCTGATTCGTAAAGGTGTGTACCCGTATGACTATATGAAAGACTGGAAATGTTACGAACAAAAGTCATTACCATCTAAATATTATTTCCATAATTATTTGACTAACGAAGGTATTAGCGATGAAGATTATAATCATGCTCAGAATGTTTGGGCTGTTTTCAATATTTCTGACCTAGGCGAGTATACAGATCTATACTTAAAAACAGATGTGCTTTTGTTGACAGACATATTTCAAAATTTTCGGAAAACATGTAAACAATATTACAAACTCGATCCTGCCTTTTACATAACTGCACCCAGTTTATCTTTCGATGCAATGTTACTAAAAACAGGTGTTCAGTTAGAACTGATTTCGGATTTAGCTATCGTCAGAATGATTCAAAGCGGTATACGAGGGGGCTTGTGCATGTGTTCCCATCGGTATGCAAAAGCAAATCACAAATACATGCCAGAACATGATGCATCACAGCCTCAGAGTTTTATAGTATATCTAGACTGTAATAACCTATACGGCTTTAGCATGTGTCAGTATTTACCGTATTCTAGTTTTAGATTTCTTGATGAAAACGAATTAACTAATTTTCGGGTAGAAAATATCGAGAATAACTCTGAGTGGGGCTTTATATTAGAAGTCGATCTTTTTTATCCTGAACATTTACACAAACACCACAATGATTTACCATTTTGCCCTGAGAAATGTATACCTCCAGGAGGTAAAACGAAGAAATTAGTTGCAAATTTGCATAATAAATACAACTACGTAATACATTATGTTCATTTAAAAAAGTGTTTAGAACATGGTTTAATATTACGTAAAGTTCATAAAGCTATTACTTTTAGACAAAGTTCTTATTTAAAACAGTACATAGAATTAAACACTCGATTAAGACAAAAGGCAAAAAGTTCTTTTGAACAAGACTTTTTTAAGTTGTTAAACAATAGTGTTTTTGGCAAAACATTAGAAAATACTGAAAATAGAGTAACCGTTCATTTAGTTAATCAATGGTGCGATCAATCTAATCGAACTAAGAAATTTATATCCTCCGAGAGACTTGTAGCCAATCCCTACTTCCATAGCGCTTCTATTCTAACTGAAAACTTAGTTGCAATACAAATGAAACCTGACCAAATTATTTTAGATAAACCTATTTATATTGGGTTCACTGTATTAGAACTTTCTAAGACACATATGTATGACTTTCATTATAATATTGTAAAACCTTTTTATGAAGATCGAGTGCAGTTGTGTTACACAGATACCGATTCGTTTGTTTATAAAATATTCACGTTTGACTTTTATCAGGACTTGAAGTATAATTTTTTGCAATATTTCGACACCAGTAACTATAATGATAAAAATGATTTTGACATACCAATTATAAACAAAAAAGTTCCAGGTTTGTTCAAAGACGAAATGGGAGGAAAATATATCTCAGATTTTGTTGGTTTGAGATCGAAGCTTTACTCAATAAAAACAGTCGATAAAGTCATTAAAAAAGCAAAAGGAGTAAAATCAAGTGTAATAAGAGACTTAACTATAACAGATTATGAAAATATTTTATTAAATGGTGGAATTATTCGTAGAAAAAATATTATGTTTAAATCTATAAAGCACGAAATATTTACTAAGAGTGTCAACAAAATTGCCTTATCTCGAAATGATGATAAACGCTCAATATCTGTAGATGGAATATCAACGCGAGCCTGGGGTCACTCACTTATTTTAAAGAGCGAAAATGTATTTCAAGATTAAGCTAATTAGTAATAGAGTTCGAATTTGATTTATGTAACCAGTGTAATATAATCTTAATATAGTTCTTAAAAATATACCTAGGTAACTGTTTAATGTATGATAAATAATAATTTTTAGTTGTAAAAACCTAAGTTAATATGAATATATAAATAAAATGTGATTTATTATGACTACTTGTTTAATTTATGTTTTGAAACATCATCTTCCTTTTTTGTAGTTGGTTAAATAAAATGAAACCTGACTAAGATTCAATTTGCAAACATGAAGTGCATGTCGAAACTTGAATCGTTCATTTTTCAGATGTAAAATGAATTTTGTACGTATTACAATAAGACTGATTATACAAATTTCGAAGAGCCATGTTTGCGTCAATTCAATCATAACGCTGATCATACAATACGTAACAGTGCATTACCCTCATAAATGCATAGTTAACACTTTAATCTCAATTAGGAATTGTTTCGATAGTATTTTTTTCTTTTTTTTGACCATTTGCGAAATAAAACTCGTCTTTAGTACTTGTACTAAGCAGCGCTGTGCTTACCTCGAACATGTCATCGGTAAGTTTCTCAATTTATTTTTATATTGTTTAGTAACTAGTGGATCTGCTATGAATGTTGTAACCCGCTGACAGTTCGTTTATGCATCGCTATATCAACGTCTACGTTTTAGTTTAAACTTAATGAATGTCTATTTTTATTCCAGAATACAGAATCAGAAATTATGTTTAGCCAGTATGCTCAAAATCCTTATGAAGTATTCTCCGAAACGCTTCACAACGAACCCGAGTACAGCAAAAAAAGTGATGAAAGAAAAGAAATCAAAACAACGTTGCAGGGACAAGTCGAAGAAGCACAATTCAACTAAATCTTTTGTAATGAGTCGACTACAGCGACGAGGCATCAAACTAATTAAAATATCAGTCATAGATTTAAGCAATAACAATCCGCAAACCAGTGACAGTGACAGTGACAGTGAGAACGTCATTATAAGTGCGCAATACATTGTTAAAGACGCTATCGACAATGTTATGGACGAAACTGAATCTCTAGTTAAAAAAATTTCTAAATCTTTAATAGATAGTGATTTTTAGTACTTATCTGTTTGCGTATTAAGTTGATTAGGCAAATATTTAGTCCTTATAAATTTGTTTTATTTAATTTTAAAGTACTCGTAGATTATTTTATATAAAGAAGTGTTGGGTGTTTATCAAAATAAAAGAAGTTTTACAATACAAATGGTTTTTTATTTAAGAAAACAATAACCTAAGTAGGTACACATTTATAACTCTAACCACTTTCTTATACATAACACATTTTTAAGAGCACAATGCTTTAAATGTTTTACACAATTTAAATTAGTTCTTCCTTCACAGTATTTTTTATGTAAAATAAATAAATTAGGACATCCTTCAGTACCAAGGTCTGATACTTTACAGTTCTCACAAAGTTCCTTAACCCACTTAACTTTCTCCAAACCATTAACAACGATTTCCTTATTTTCTAGATAGGGAACGATTATACGACGAAATTCTTTATAGTCGATATACCCTTCGTTCCAATAAATACCTCTGTTTCTTTCTAGCCACTTAACTTGCCGTTTTTCGTCACTTGTTAAGTATTTAAACAAATATGGTGGTTTTATTAAAAATGTTTGGGTATAATCACGGGTGGCAAAAGCTAACTCTTTTATTATAAAATTATTGTACAGGTCTTTAAACCCTTGAACATCTAATATGACAGTATTCGGATTCATGATATTTTCCTGACTGTATTACTTAAAGGTTTATATTCAATAATACAGTCGTTCAATATAAGACAATACGCTGAAGTCTGATCTGGTATTTCCGAATCACTCTCAATTTCCACTCTTACGTCTACAACAGGGCCTGACTTTATATTATCAGCTTGTCTAGAGCAATCGATGACAAATAGTGGCGCCAAATCTTTAAATTGTTTTTCACTTAGTAAAGGCTCCGGTCGACGCCCATAATAAGACTGCTGAAATCTGACGTATTGCTCGTATAATAAAGCGATTCTGTTATTTGCGAAACTCACATTTAGGTTTTCATATGGAAAGTAAGTAGAATTAAGGTACACTTTTACATCACGAACGTGACAATGATCGAACTGAGACATATCAGAACTGCTATTGTTTTTTCTATTTGTCTGTAGTCCCATAATAATGTATCTTGGTTTCTCTATTTGCGAGGATGTTTTGATTGACCAGGTATGTTTAGTAGTTTTAGGTAAAGCCGGATATTCGTACAGATCCCAATTTCTGAATATCATCTGGAGTGGTCGATCTTTTTCTAATAGTTTCAGCAAACTTATTTTTTCTTTGTCAGACACTTTAACGTGCGGTACGCGCCAAATGATTTTATTTATCTGAACGTCTTCTACAATTTCACCGGTGTTAAGTTTTACAGCATTCAGGTTAGTGTTGCTTCGTAGCAATATCAGTTCGTGCCTACAATTGATCACGACTTTCTTGAAATCCTCTGCGAAACCGATGATGTTACAGAGTGGTATAGAAGCAGAAAAATTACCACCATTAATGTTTTTTGTACCATCAATATTCCAGCCCCATGAATTAGATGTCTTTGATTCGTTCTCATTCATTGATATCAACGATTTCATGGTGGTAGTTACGCCAGCATTTTTTATTCTATCAATTTCTACTCCATTCAGCTCGTACCTTATATCTTGAAACAAGTAGAGTAGAGCATTATTCGTGAAATGAACACTAGTGACTTTATCTTTCATATCCTTTTTGCTTACGATAATGGTTCCTTCTAAATACAAGGTACTCGCTGATGGAAGAATGTACAAGTCCTGTTGGTTAATAGGTATACGAATTTCGTCATTTCTATTAAAACTAGTTACATAGGGCTTGTAAGAATGAAATTCAATTCCTTCAACCGTATTATCAGAAGTCGGAGCGGATAAAACGTCTAAGATATTCATTTTAGCAAACCAATCACTTTGAGAAATGCTTTGTTGTCTTTAGTTAATTTTATTTTCTTACAGCGAGCTCTTATTTGGGTGGATGCTTGAGGGGGACTGATATTTTGAATTTGTTGATGCGCATATTTATTGTAGTCAATCATTTTTTGCTTCTCAGGTGCAAATACAGTTGCACTTCTTCACCCCGTAAATTTATTAAGCGGTTATTTATATCAATCAATCGGATATGTATGCAGCTTATGTTGTTTTGGTTGACTGGAAAGTATATTGCGTTTTTTGGAATTTCTATAATTCTATAACCAGGAGGTACGTTAAGTGCAAATTCGTGAATTATGTGACTCGGTTTTCCGTTTGTGTACGAGCCGCTTACAATATCACATTCGATCCTGATCACTGTCGTAGGTAAAATGTTGACTGGAAACTGTGACACGTGCCATTTATTTGGTTCCAAGATGTGCTTATCAAAACCTAATAAATTTCTGATAGTATTCTCTTTATTAAAATTTATGTTTTTTGTACAGAATACAGTAGTTTTTAACGTATTGTTATTGCACTGCAGTTTGATTGATGCATCTTTAATTTTAGATTTTAAGTAATCATTAATATCTTGCAATTCGTAGGTGCCTTCTGGTATTTCAATAACTTTGTTAGAGTCATAATAAAACTTATTATTCGTTTTGTCGATGTTTGGAATAGAATTAAATGTTGAGAAATGCAATAAGGCACACTCATACTGTTCATTTAGTTGCAATGTGTTAGGATAGTACGTAGATAAAGTTGACGAGTTTCCAGTTATTGACAATGTGAATGACATCTTGCAAATGATTGAAATAAAAGAAAATTATAATTTTTATACGTTTTTATTCCAAAAAGTCCTTAGATATTCTAAACATAAGTGCCCACAGTTTTCTGTGTTAAATTTCTGATATCTAGTATAGTTATAAAAAACATTACATTTCTTAAAATATCGCATTAGTTCCAATGGAGGTTTCAAATCCCCAAAGCTATCAAAATATTCACAATAGTGGTTAATTTTAACATAAGCTACCCAATGTGTCCCAACATTCTTATAATTATCCAAGTTAACGACACCGCATTCAATCCGTTTTGGCACCCTTGGTAATTGATCCTTCATGTAAACTCCTCGAAAGTAGGGGATGTCACGTGCATACTTTTGTATATCTACATTAGTTAGAGGACGATTAGGTAGCTTATTTCTTAGTTTTTTGAACATTTTATAAATAAACCTTTACCATTTTTATGTGACTTAATGTATAAACCCTTGCCTAACTTTAAAGACTCCATAGCCTTATTGTGTCTTACTGTTTCTTGCAAATTTTGCTGACTAGCTTTGTAATCGTTAACAGTTTTTGCAATACCCGCCGCACCACCAGCTAAAGTACCTAAAGCCGATAAACCAGCAAAAATTGGAATCAAAGGTAGAATTCCTCCAGTTTTTGGTAACGGTATCACTCGCGGTATTCGAATCTTTGAGATTTTTGGAAATATTTTTTTTGCCGCTGCGTAAGCAACGTTGATTAATGTTTTGCTATCCTTTGGATTCAGTTTCTTGATCGTTGATTTTATTTTTGACACGAAGTTCTTAAACGTTTTAACGCCGGCACCAGATTTCAATTTGGCTTTCATAACTTTGCTTACTATCCATGAACTCAGTTTTTCTCCTTTTCCAGCATCTTTGGACTTAAGTCTTTGTTTAGCCATATTTAATAGTTGTAAATCGGCTTTGTGGCGATTGGTTAAGTCTGTATGGTTTGCATAAGCAATGTCGTGATGCATACAAGCTTCGTCTAGCTTATTTACACCTCGATCACCTCGTTGTAATCGTTTCTGGAGTTTGGTTCCTGGTCCGCAATAATTGTAACCAGGCAAATGAAGTTCAAACGGTAAATTATTAATTAATGTATTAACTAGTTCACCTCCTTGCATTGTCCGAATTGTAATGATGAAAATAGTGCAAAAATAATGTTTATATTAATATTATTTTATCCTACGATTGCAGTTTTGTCAATCCAACTGTTTTCTTCATTGTTTAGACCCAACCATTTTACGAAAATTTTTGATCCTTTTCTTTTTAAAACTCTTTCTATCAAATAAACACCAGGAAAGTTGGATTTTTGAAGTTCTTGCTCGTAAAAAGTTCCCAATATAGCTTGCTTTCGCTGATCTTCTAAATGATATGTAACAGGTATGGTAAAATTAATCTTTTTTATGGTAAATATTTCAGTTGACCAATTAGGTGTATAACCTTTCTCAAACTGGTGTTTGTATTTACTGATCCGAACAAAATCACCCACTTTGAACTTAGGTTTTCTACAAATAGAGGAATGTTTAAATGATTTTCTTATATTTTCTGCTATAATGGACATATTAGCTTTATTCACTTCGATTGGCTTAACTCTAATTGTTCGATGTTTTGTATTGTTATATGTCTTTAATATATCTTGTAACGGTAAATCTAACCATTTATAGTTTCCGTTCAGACTAAAATATTTATATAATTTATTTTTAATAGTTTTAATTAGTCGCTCAACAATAGAAGCTTTTTTGGTAGAAAATGATGAGTAATGGTTAATATTGTATGACTTCATAAGCATCTGAAATGAGTTGTTATAAAACTCTGTTCCCATATCTGTTTGTAAATTATCAGGTTTGCGTTTGCTATTAATTAATATTTTTTTGAATGCATGAGTAACATCAAGTTTATTTTTTGTTTTTAATGGCTCCGTCCAAGCATACTTTGAGAAGCAGTCAATCACTACTAAAATGTAATTGTAACCTTTATTATATTTCTTTAGGTTTTGCATGTCCATGAGATCAGCTTGCCATAAGTCATCGACTCCCTTTAGAATGACAGGACGCCTAAGAAAATTTCTTCGTGCTGCTTTGTGTATTTCATTTACAATTTGCTGCTTTGCCATTACGAAGGTTTTTGAAGTAATTTATCTACCTCTGCCTTAGTATAAAACTTATCTTGCAAATGAGTTAAAATCTCAGGTATCTTTGCTTTTAAAGTAGCCTGAACTGTACCCTTAGCGTCTTTCATGATTTGAGAACGCAATAAACCAATCATATTATTAAATTCTTTTAACATGTTAGCATTTAAATGATCCACATAATCCTTGTTCACAGCATCGTCTGATTCTACCGGATACCGAATTCCTCTCAGTCTTGATGTTTTTAAATCAAAATCTCCGTTTTCTAATTTTAACAATGCATTCTCATTAAACTCAAATAACTCCGAAAAACGCATTCTTTTGTGAATGTAGTGTCCGAATTTGTCTACGTTCATGTCTAGGTGTATTGTATCGAGAAGCTGGTAATAAAATAAACACATTTTAAAATATTTATTTATTTATAACTTTACTTTCACGCAATTCTTCAATGATAGATATAATTTCATTATCTAATCCTGTGTTACCAGCATCTCGAGATGCAATCAATAATTTTAATCTATCCACCAGTTCATTGGGATCGTCCCAATATACAAAATCTACGTTTTTCTTCCACATTTTTGTTAAGGGTAGTCCTTTTCCCTGCGATTGGTGCTCTTGAATTGTACTTCGTAGTTGGAATAGAGGCTTAATAATTTGCAAATATTTTTGTCCTTTATTACTTTTTATTGGTTTACCAGGCTCATAGTCTCGTCGATGTGCATTTGTGTCTAGTAGCATCGACTTATAATGTTTCATATCACTCTCTGTAACCAAGCTTAAATCTACGTTCTTTTTCAACAGCAACTGTTTTAAACCAGGCGTATTTCGGTATTTGCGTCCAGCCACGATGATATACTCATCGCTGATCGTTATACGAGCTGAACCTAACATCAATTTGCCGCCTTCTACTCTAACACCAAACGGAATATCTGACAGTGCTTCTGAGGACACTGACCAGGACGACGTATCACATCCCTGCTTGTTTTCAACTAATGATTTATACGAAGAGTCACTTTCGATATCAGATTCAAAATCGTCTTCATTGTTTCCTTTACTAATTGGAACTTCTTTATGTAAAGTTTTATCGATAAATGGAACTTCGGTTTCTTCATTTTCTATATTATGCAGGAGAGGAGCCTGCTTACTGACATTAGCAATTAGGTTGAGTGGTTCTGTTACCGGCTTGAAAACTGATTCCAGCACTTGCTGATTGTTAATCTCAACATCTCTCATCTTTCGTACTTTCTTCTTAACAGCTTCTGCAGCCTCAACTATTTGTCTTTTCAGTGATTTTTCCATAATAACAAAAAAAGTTCGTGATTGATTATGCGTTGTCTGAAGAAGAATAATAATATAGCGAGGGTACAGGTCTTAAATATTAATATTTTTAATCAAAGACAACAAAAGTGTCAAATTTATTTCTGTAACATCCTTTATTTTTGGAGCAATCCTTATTAATTACTACATAATTGAAGGGTTCACTCCATATTTTTGAACACATTTCACGAAATTCAATCCATGACATATCAGTGTTGACATGTTCTTCATAAATATGTCGTAAATTAATTTCATCTTGTTTAAAAAGTATGATTAAGTTCGCATTGTCTCTTACTAACTGCTTAGGGATTTTACTGTATGTTTGGTTTAGATAAAAACAATCAATGCATTTGTGTCTTCCCATCGCAAAATAATCACGCATGTTACTTTGATTTTCACAAGCAACATCATCAAAAATAATCACGGAGTTGGGTTTTGCGTCCTGAACGCTTAGTACCTCCTCATTTCCCTGATATTTCTGGAGGGAAATACCAGGCACCCGTTGCAAAACTCTTTCTAAAAAAATGTACTTGGGTTGGTGCAGAGTTTTTGAATAAACATAAACATTTTCAAATCTTAATCCGTTTTCGTGTATAAGAAGACCAATTAATAAATTGGTTTTTCCGCAGTTGGACGGACCGCAAATGATACATCGTACTGTGTTAGGCAATAATTCTCCATGACGGAAACTAGTCTTACAAATATCATCGCAGACTGTATTAACATGCAGCGATTGCGGTTGTTTTACAAATTTCATGATTACTGTCGGAAATGAACCGATTGAAAATGAGTGAATGTATATAGAACGTTAACATTTATAAACTTACCTCTTTTGGGTTCCTGGTCATTGATCGAGTCGATTGTTCATTATTGAGCATTCTGTACCACCCTTCAGAGCGATAGCGAGCTCGCAAGATCATTGGTCGTGTACAGTAATGCACTAGAGAGTAAGTAAACGGAGAATCGAGTTGATGGTTGATTTTTCATCGTGCTCCTAAACGCGGCATACTAGCCAGCCGTACGGAAGATAGTGTTAAGAAGCAGGTAACTAGTTATTGGTCGAGTTAATCGTTCCTAATACACGGTCCATCAAACTGTCTCGTTCGAGTGGAGAGTCGAGTCGATTGTCGATTATTGGGCATTCTATACCACTATCGGCAGCGAGGCGCACTCGCCCGAGCACTTGCCGATAGTGGAATAGAATGCCCAATAATATACTACTGTATCTTTTTTAGAATTTTTCAGTCTGTTCATTATTTTATTTTTTTAGAGATCTAGCAATTGTTATACAAGCTGTAATAAAAATTGCGGCTTTAGGTCGTACTATGGGTTTTATTAGGGGCCGAGAAGTAATGGCCTCAACTTTGTAGGTCAGGCATTCAAACTTAACCAGGCGCATTACATTGTGTAATATAATTCATCCAAACAGTAACGGCAAAGTGAGCTAACGTCTGAAAATATATATAATAAATATATAAAAATTCTGAAAACCAAAAATTCGAAGACCTCTTCCACCAATCCGCACTGGGCCCGCTTGGTGGATTAAGGCCCATTTCTTCTTCTAGAAAAGAGCCCTGAGTCTCAGCAGTGGTAACGTTATAAGGCTGATTATGCTTGTACTCATGCTAATAAATTTTTCTCTCTCTGATCTTTTTATATTTTTTTCCTTCTCTGAGAGATTTTTACTGACTAAAACACGCCCTCAGTCTCTCTTTGTTTTTCAACATCTCGGTGACTCTTTCTAAGGAGAATTAAAAAAACATAATTTCAAATTGTTTCAATCTTCTCAATCTTAATAATGTTTCTTTTTGCAGGACAAACGTTATCGGAGGCAGGGTATGGCAAATGGAATACAGGAGAACCAACAAACACGGGGGGTGAATTTTGTGGTTCATTGTGGCGCAATGGATATCTAAATGACGTATGGTGTGACAAGAACTTCTCATTTATCTGCGAGAAGGATCCTCATTATCCTGGCGTGTGTCGTGCTGACCAACCATCATTGGTCAGGAATGCTCAATCACAGTGCGCTTAAGAATCTCGAATATACATAATTAAAATACGATTTCTAAATATTCACTTAACCTAGGCGGTTACGAAATACACGAAAATATGCTCCATCTTTTCAGCTTTTCTGTTAAAACTAAATAAGATGGATTACCCAGCCAAACAAACGACCCTGGTGAAAAGGACACGAACACACCCGTCGGACAAATCCGACACATGTGGTTAAAGAATAACAATACAATAACTCAATCAATAAATATACTTATTTGCTTCTTGCAGAGTTATTGTAATGATTTTTACTTTAATTTACTACTATTATAAATAAATATGAGTATCGAAACTGTGTTTTTAAATAAAATTCATATATTAATATATTTTTTACATTATGTCTTAAAATACGAAATGTGATTATGAACGTTTTCAAGGCAATCATTAATAGTTATCCTGATGTCAAAATGGTTGCTTCTACATTACGTATGTCTATCTGCTTCTGAACGGGACGGGAATTTATTTCAGACTTTTACTGAATAAAATCTTCTAATGTTTTTATTGTTCGACACAATGAAAAATAAGTGTTCAAATTTTTTTGGTGAATTAAAGGACTAAAAAGATTTTTTCATCCTTTACCTTATTACAAAGTAGGTGTATTTTTGGGAGTTGAACCGAAATATTAAGTTGAAAAGAATAAGATCAACTTATTTGCCGCGAAATTACAGGAAACTAATACCCAAATTAGATTTTTATAAGAACCTGAATAATTCAAAGCGTTTCCGTAACGGAAGATGGATTTCAATATCTTTTGAAATAATAAATGATAATAATCCTTTGTTATCAATTTTTTTTTTTTTTTCTCGGTAGGTAAAATCATCCAATGACAAATCCCGCCCTTGGGTGGAGCGGGAAGTAGTGTCAGACTCTTACTGACTAAAAACCTACCCCGTTCCATTCTTCGCCTTGGTCCCAGGGCCCCGGGTGCCATTTTCACATACCCTTTGACCCCAGTAGGCTTCGGCCCTGTCGGGCCCCTACAGTTTGCTGACAACTCCTTGAGGCGCGCATGGCAAAAGCAAAAGCAACTAAGGCCCATAGACAAAATGTACAAATAGTGATTTTTTATGGCAATAAGGGACACAAAAAGCCAGGCAAGTGCGGGTTGGACTCGCGCACTGAGGGTTCCGTACAAACTTACCTATGAAAAAACGTGTCACAAAAAAAAAAAAATACAACCGACTTCAATGAAAAAAACACAAAAAGAGCAAAATAACTTTAATTTCGGAAGTCGGTGTTTCTATAATAGTTTATTCTCTTCGTTATTAAACACCGACTTCCGAAATTAAAGTTATTTTGCTCTTTTTTGTGTTTTTTTCATTGAAGTCGGTTGTATTTTTTTTTTTGTAAAAAGTTTTTTATTTCACACTTTTTAGCTGTAGTACCCCTCAGTCAAACTTAAACAGATACCTTCCACCATTTGGTTCCATCATCAAATCATCATGACAATTCTAATAATACCAAACACGGCTACGGTACACGGATTCATTACAGAATTCCGGATTTTACCTTCCGGTTTCATCATCAGATCAGTTCTATGTATCCCCTCCCCTTCTTCCTTCAGTCACTCACCGACTACATTTATAAACAAAGCAATTCTACTTGTTACGACAGTTCTGATATGATTTTTTCTAAAAACAAAAAGCAGCATACTTATAGCCTCCACTTGCTAAATACACAATTAAAAAAGTATATTTATTACGTGACCTCGGTGTAGTACTAGACTCAAAACTTCACTTTGATATCCATGTAGATAATATTATCAAAAAAGCCTTTAAAATGTACGGTTTTTTTACGTGCAATAGCAAAGACTACAAGCGTCATTGCAGGTACTTAGAAAACAGATTGGCTGTCTCAGATGCAAAAAATAAAAGAATTTATTTTTTGGTGAAGTACGGAAGCCTGAAAATGAAAGAACGATCGAAGTGTCTATGATACTTTGACAAAATCTGGGCTGACGTTTGCATGAACCGAAAAGATAGAAGTTCCAAGCGCATAGACACGGGGTTTTTTTCTTTATCGGCACCCGTGCGAATAACATGTAGTCTGCAAATTGTCTCACGGATCATTGTGAAACGAATACCTAAAGCTTGCATCATAATAAATCAGTTGTGTGATCTACAATTGTTTCTTTATTGCTTGTTACCCAGTCATCGCCCACAAAATAGCGTGTCTGGAAAGGATTTCGAAGATGATCGGCATTCTGATCTAACATAATATTATTAAAACACAAATTTTAATTATTCAAAAGCTTTATTTGAAAATCACAATGCTGTGTACATTTCCTCTTATTCTTATTCATTTTCTACACGACAAACGTCTGGATAGTCTGGATCCTTCTCACAGATAAACGGTGCTGGTCTGTCACACCACAAGTCGTCTAGTTTACCGGAGCGGTATATCGCACCGCACTGTTCACCTGGTGAAAAATTGTTTGGTTCCCCTCCTGAAAATGTTCCGTATCCTGTTTCTGCGAGCGTTTGACCTGAAATAGGAGTAAGGTTAAATTTCATTAAAAACAAACCATTAAATCTATAGGCCCCTTCCTCTTTTCCATGATCATTAATAACATCTCTGACTCCTTACTTGGTCAGCATATTGTTTCAATATCTTTGTCTTCCATTTCGTTACGCTTATTATTCACTGTCTAGTTACTAGAAATCGTTTTAATAACGAAATTACTATCTTTTCTACCAGCCTAACCTCAACCTTTTTAGCCTTCTGCATCTCTAAGACTGGCCTGTTGGTCTAGTGGTTACTGACCCTGACTGCTATGCCGGAGGTCGTGGGTTCGATTCCCACCCAAGACAAATGTTTGTGTGATGAACACAATCATTTGTTCTGTGTCTGGGTGTTATTTATCTATAATATGTATGTATTTAGAAATATATAAGTATGTTTATCAGCTGTCTGGTACCCATAACACAAGCTCTGCTTAGCTTGGGACTAGACGGTGTTGTGTGATAGTTGTGGAAAATATTATATTATAATATCTCCTTTGTTTTAAATTTATTAGTGATTCATTATCATTATCATCGTCATTTCAGCTGACATACGTCCGTCCAGTATCAGATATAGGCCTCTCCAAGTGTTGCCATGCCACGACCGGTTCTGTGTGTCTAATATCCATCAGATTCCTACAACCCTAACCAGATTATTAGTCCACCTTGTTGGAGGCGTTCCAACGCTTCGTCTTCCGGTACGCGATCGTCACTCCAGAACTTTTCGTCCCCATCGACCACCTATTCTTCGAGCAATGTGCTAAACCCTTACCTACCATAAAAAAAAAAACAAAAAAAAAACCCACTGCCACTTAAGATTGACGATTCTTCGAGCTATGTTGACAGCCTTGGTTCTCTTGCATTTATTTGTAGTTATAACTGGTTTTTAAGTAAGCAAGAAATTATTACCATAAATTGACCGAAAGTCCCAACGTTCACCCCAATCATGAAATCCTACGAACGCTGCATCTTTCCAGAAATTGCCTTGCATATGTCCTCCAGGATACCTAGCAAATAGTTCTCTTAGCACCGTAGCTTCAGTGTCACTGTTAATGATAGCAAGATGGCCGCCTTCAGCGTAACACGTAAAGAACGCACGAGTGAAATTACGCGCTACTGTGTGGAATTTGTAACATTTGTTAGTTCTTGCATCCAAGCGGTATTCTGAAAAGAAAATTTAGAATTAAAAGAAATTTATTACATTTTTTATTTAATATTATTGTGTATTATCCTTCTGTTCAGTAATTTGATCGTATATCTTGCAGTTTTTGTATTTTATGCGGCCTACGCAAATGTCTTTTCTTTTCGTATTGTTTGTCGAATCGTAACATCTTACTAGGCCTGAGTTGAGCTCAACGAAAACTGTCAATATCACCGACTAGACAGGTCTCATGTAAGCGGTATAGTTATTTTCTCAAATACTATCTCAGACTTTAATCTGCGTGGCTATGACTTGGCTATTATTACATATTTACTGTATGGACTTTGAAAAAAACCTCTAAGTTAGCTTCAGAGGTTTTTGTTTCAAGGTAGTCAGCTAGAAAATGCTGGCCTCATTTGGTGTAAACTAACGAAAAAAATGATGTGTAAAAGTGTTATAAATTCATAACATAATTTATGAAGTATGTTGCATTGCATTGCATCTGGCTAATAATGTTCCCACTGTTGGGACTCAGGCCTCCTCTTTATGAGAGGGAATGGGCCGTAATCCACCACGTGGGCCCAGTGCGGAATGGTGGATATCACATGTTTTCGAATTTTTTATTCTAGGACAAGTCGGTTTTCTCACGATGTTTTTCTTCATCGTTTTGAGAGCAGTGATGAAATTAATTACGAAAAGTAATTCGCCTAGCTAGCCTTGAATCTGCAACCTAGAATTCGTAAGTCTAGTTACCACTCGGCCACCGCTGCTCTCGAGTATGTTATTATCAAATTATAAGAAAGCTAGAGGATAAAATATAAAAATAAAAATACAATTTTAAAACTGTAACGTTTCTTTTGATTTATACCAACTTGACGGACTAGATAGTTAAGTAGAATTACTTCTTCATACTTCTAACAGGATTTTGAATGTACCGTTAGTTACTGTATGGTTTGAAGATTAGCCTAATAGATTAGAGCTATGAGCATATTTACCTGGATCAATAGTACCGCATTCGTTTATTCTTTTTTTAGAGTCTACTGAGCGGTAACAGACGTAAGGATGAGTAATGTCACAAGAAACATCTGCTAACTCTCCATTACTATTCATAGTGATACAACTTTCTTTATCTTCTTTATTATCTGGCTCATTGGGCGCCCAAGTTTGAGGAATTTTGGAGAGCGGTATACCTGTAATGTAAATATTTATATCAGTACAAAACACGTGTTAAACCATAAAGGGGGAAGACGTCGTCGAATATGTACGCCAAAAGTTAAAGTCACACCACATCGAGGGTGCAGTTGCTGGTGTCGCATAGAAATGCCAATTTTAAGGCATTTATTTATTTAAAATTTTATGCACATAACACTGTACAAAGGCGGACTTAATGCCTTAGGCACTTTCTACCAGACGACCTCAGGGCGGTGCAGAAACTTACCGAACTATTATGGAAGAAGACTTTTGGTCACAGGGTGTGGTGTTCCATCGCTTCCGTGGACAAGTACCACAAGGCAGGCCCCATGACAATATAGGATATAGTGGAAAGTGAAGTGATATTAACATAAATTTTAAATATGTATGTTAGTAACACTAATAAAAATTAAAAATAAAGTACTTTTTTTTAAACCCGTATTAATTTACGCGTGTACGAAATTAATTTCTTTAGTAAACGTCAGCTGATTGGGATCAATGAACTGTAGGTAGTTAGTAGGCAACGACCGACAACTTTTTGCAAGGTAATTGACTCGTTTACTTAAAGAAATTAATTTCGTTGATGCGTTCGTTGTTTCGATGAGTGGAGTTTTAGAAAAAAAAAGTACTTTATTTTTACACAACTGCCCCAAAAAAGGAGTGTTATTTAATTTTATCTTTATAAATCGATAGTGTTTCATGTACCGAATCGATCCTCCACGGGATTAAAACGACCAAAATTTAACGGAGTATACTAACTTATTGCTAGTACAATGTTTGACGTGATCGACAATGATGCACGTCCTAGATAATTCTTAATACTAATCATGTTTAGGAAAATACCTGAAGGAAATGTATCTAATATAAAATAAATGCTTATTTACTGACGAAGCTAATATTAGCAGATTGGGGTTCCTTAACTCCCGCAATTGTAGAAAGCAGACTTGTTTGGTGCAGGGAGCAGCAATGGGCCCAGCCTAGTGGGACATAATAAACTAACTATGGACGGTTGTTCCGGGTCTTGTTGTCTTGTGTATTTATTTATTTTATTTTATTTATTTATTTTAAACAGAACGGCCGAAGCCAATTACACCATTTAAACACAAAGAAATCAAAACAATAAAATATAAAAAAACAAAAGTTAAAAAAAGAAACACAATTCAACAAGTCAGTTACTTAACAAATATTATACATAGTCATACATTCACCTCACAAAATTTCACACATTCCGATAGTATCGTTTTCCATTCTTCCCCAAACATATCGTGTAGTTATGTTTACTTCGCCACATGAGTAATTCGTAGTAAGTGGTAACTTTTTACTGATTGATTTTTTGTGAGGACACTTCACCTCAAAATATGCTCACTAATTATTGACTGACCTTCTAACGAAAGATAAGCTCCTTGTGCGAAAGTAGCATGAATCCCAGTAAAGATTTCGTAGAATGCTTCCTCATTGCCTGTGACATTCATGAACTTAATAATTTCGGTTCTCATTTTGAGTGTGGTCGGGGAAGCGAGAACTGCACCTGATGACAAAATAAATCAAACTTATAATCTATACTATATATATTTTTTTTAAACAGATATATGTATTTTTGTTTATAAATCCATATTACCTACAATATAATTAGATATGTGAGAACAGTATAGACTATTATTATTATATTGTACCATAAAGCACAAATATTAAATCATCATAATAAAGAAGAGGGTCGAAATAAAGGGTCTTTCAACAAGGACGGGTCGATGTTGAAATTAAATAAAACAAGCTGTATTTGAGATCTTAAAGAAATATTTTTTTTATATTTGAAAGGCCCATTCATGCCATTATTTATGAAATACGTTAGTATAGTCGGTTAAAAAGTTATATGCAGAAAAAGTGTATTTTAGACTTGATACAATATCAGGTAATAAATTTCTTTATATTAATTATTTATATTTTTTTTATAACTTTTTTTATATGACCAAACTTTTAACTCCAAAAGTCAGTGAAAAAATATTAAAAAATAAAATGTGTCGATTAGGACACTGTGTCCGAATAATTATGTTGTGTAATATTTGTGAGTTTACCTTCCAGTGTGCAGCGCAGCCGAGCATCGTACCAGTTCGCCGGTATAACAATGTGATTGAACCACCCTTTGACAACGGAATTGTATATGTAGTCACATCTGAATGATTGGGATCCCTCTGAAAATATAAGAAAAAAAAATTATGACTATCTTAAACGAACTATAGTACTCAAAAATAATAGGGACTAGTCACTGCGTCTGTCGTGATGGGAATACATATATTGTAGAATTTAATAGTAATATTCCACATCTGTCACACTTCATGTCCCAAATTAAACAGAGCTTGTGCTATGAGTAGTAAACAACTGATAAACATACTTATATATTTCTAAATAATATGTAACATAATAGCATAATCAGATTTTTAATGTTCCCTCTGTTGATAGGTCAGTACGGGTTGGTGAATGTCACATTTCTTTAAATTTTCGGTTCTAGGACATGCCGGTTTCCTCATGATGTTTTCCTTCATCATGAAATTAATTACAGAAATATGTAATGTAGTAATGCTCCTGGCTGGGTTCGAACCCGCGATCTACAACTCGTGAGCCGGGGCCGTTACCACACGGCCACTACACACACACAATATGTTTCATAGATAATAAAATTACACCCAGACACAGAACAAATGATCGTGTTTATCACACAAACATTTGTCCTGGGTGGGAATCGAACCCACAACCTCTGGCATAGCTGTCAGGGCCACTAACCACTACACCAGCCCAACAGACCAGGCAATGTGATGTGTAGAAATCTGAAAAATGTTGGGTTTTAATGTCACTAGACAGAAAGATTTAGAAATGTAGTTATTCCGAATCTCAGTATCATATGTGTGTGAAAATATTGTAGAAACAATCACTTTTTTAAAAGAGTAACCATGGAGTTTCTGCCGGTTCTTCTCCATAGGAAATTGGAACCGTGCGCTAGATTCTGACATTTTATAAGTGCCCATGTAGGCCTATGTGAATTAAATGAGTTTGAGTTTGAGTTTAAGAGTATTCATGTTTGTGGACGCAACCTAGATAGAGGAGTAATTCATAAAAAACTGGGCATGTGCAAATCGGACTCGCGCATTGAGGATTCCGTACAATATTGCTATAAACACTGTTAAATTTTGATCGTTTTAATCTCGGGAATAAAAGTCTGTCAATAGTTGATAATAATAGTAACATTTTTTTTATATTTAGGAAGAAGTTGTTGTGTGTGAGTTGTTGAATGAATATTGTTAGCATTATACGTAATACCGTGGGTTTAGATTAAATAAAAATTGAGCTATCAATGCAGAAAAAAGAAGAAATAATTATATTAGTAATTTAGTATGACTTGAAAATTCGTTGCTAATTTCACAATTAAACAGCTATTGATTTACACAAGTACAAATTAAAAAAACTGTGCCATAAAAAAACCGGGCAAGTGCGAGTCGGACTCACACACTTAGGGTTCCGTAAGAATTGCGGTTTACGATTTATGACGTATTAAAAAAAAAACACTACCTACTAGATCTCGTTCAAACAAATTTTTGGTGGATGTTTGCATGGTAATGTACATCATATATTTTTTTTAGTTTTATCATTCTCTTATTTTAGAAGTTACAGGGGGGGGGGAGGGGACAACCATTTTACCACTTTGGAAGTGTCTCTCGCGCAAACTATTCAGCTTAAAAAAAAAACAGCTTAGAAAAAAAATATGTTAGAAACCTCAATATCATTTTTGAAGTCCTATCCTATAACCCCATCACGTATGGGTTTGATGTAAATTTGAGTTTCAGTTCGAAGGATAGGGAACACCAAATTTTTTTGTTTTTTTTTTTTTCTATTTTTGTATATTTCAACAGTACCTATAGTTCTTATAGTTTCGGAAAAAAGTGACTGTGACATACGGACGGATAGACAGACAGATAGACAGACACGACGAATCTAAGAGTTCAGTTTTTTGCCATTTGGCTACGGAACACTAAAAAGATTATTAAGTAAATAAAAAATGATCTTACCAGTAAAACGCAGGCAAAATAGTAGAGCAAAATATTTTAACAAAAACTTCATTTTGAACAAGTTTAAATGTAGTTATGGGGTCTACACTGGTTTTAGCGACTATTTATACCTAGGTGATTCTAATATTTTATCGTAACTGATGAATCAGTGGTTCCCAAATAAAGTACAACAGCTTTTTTTTTTTCAATAAACTTTATCGAAAACTCGCTCTTTCAAACCAGTTTTGGGCACATAATTTACCGTTTTCAGCTTTAGTGCGGAAATAACTCGCTGTCCGACCGTCCGGTAACCAACCGGACCGAGCCCAAGTCGTCGACGGCGCGTCCCGCGCGCCTTAAGGAGCTGTCAGGAAACCGTAGCGTCCCAGCCTGCTAGCAGGCAGGCAAGCTCGAAGCCTACTAGGGTCAAGGGTCGGCTTCTGAAAAGATGGCTCGGTCCCGCTATGAAAGGCAACGAAGGAAAGGGATGGGTTTTATAGTCAGTAAGAGTCACTATCTCCCGCTCCGCCTTAAGGCGCGGGATTTCATTGGATTAATTTCACCCACCATAAAACAAAGCTCACCATAATTTATTACATTTATTGTATCAGTCAAATCTTCGAAACTGTCTTGAAAGTTTGTTAATTGGTAATTGCAGCACTCGGCTCCAGAACCCCCTTGCATTTTGCCTCGTTTGAGCGAACTGCGACAGCAATTTCTCGCATGGGGCCCTGTTACAGACGATGGTCAGGAGTGAGAGGGAATTGGCGGCGTTCTCCTCCTTCTGTGAAGCAGTAATGTTAGCGAAGGAGACGGCCGCACGCGTGTAGGAACGGACATTCTCACGCCTTAGCCGCCAACATCCTAACCCCAACAATCACCGCCGTAAGCGCGGGCTTGTGAACGACGAGCAATGAATAGCAGGTCGTCCAGCCGTCAGCTAATCAAACCGAGCCCGAGTCGAGTAGTGTTCCGCACGCGCCTCAAACTTCATGTCATGTGATGATTTTCCATCTTAAAAAAAAACGCCATTCAAACACAAAGTTTGAAAACCACTAACACAGGAAAATAATAGGTTAGAAACACCACATTGCTTAATAATGAAAAAGATTACAGTTATGGGTACTAATGAGCTTAGGTAACGTGATTAGGTTAAGTCAAAACATCCGTAACATGGCAACTAATTAATCTATAATAACAATACCTTAACTAATAATGGTCCACAAAATAATCTGTAACGAAAAGGTAAACAGGATGTAAACCTTAATTAAGATATAGATGCGAGACCCACAAGGCCAGGTATTCTGGCGATGCTTGGGGCGACTTATAATAATAATAATTATTATGACACGGCTCGCATAGTCAGGAGGTTCAGGAGTCAGGAGGCCACTTATAGTAGGTCAGGGCTCCAGAGCCCTGACCTACTATAAGTGGGATACTATTTTTTATATTTTTAAATGTTTTTATTTGAAAAATATTTAAAAATGTTTTTTATATATTTATACTATGAATTAAGAAAGTAATAATTACATTTGATTCTGATACATATCCGACAAATTGTTTGTCCGATATTGTCCGAAATTGTTGATGCGAAAAATTGTTCGACAGGCTCCTTATTAGTCCGAGTTGAGCGATACGAATACTGACAAGTGCTTGCACTGACTGGACAGCTTCACTCAAAACTGTATGGTTCTTTCTTCAAAAGCCCATCTCAGACAAATCTGCATAGTTCTCATGTGATTTTACCATTACAATTTTACGGTATGGACTTTGAAAGAGACAGAGAGAGTTGTTTCGGTTTTTCTTCTCAGCCTAGGAAACACCGGCCTCATCTAGTTTAAACTGACGAAAAAAAATATTGACGTTTAAAAGTGTCTTTCAAAACCTATTTGCAAAATAAATATAATTTATCATTTAAACACTCTCGCAATTATTCCGCCAGGGTCGTACATCCACGACCAAATACTCCAAAACTCGATAGATGGAATATCCAGCCGCCAAAACACGACATTGGTGAATAAAACACAAAAGCGCCTCTCGAACCAATCCGAACCAAGAGGATAAAGCATTTAAAGACAATATTGGTCCAATGGTTAGTAACATCATATCAACTAAAGGCAAACTGAGGTTTCCGTGAAAACCTACCTGTGAAAATAATTCAATTCCCGAATCTAATCTCGAAAATATTTCCGAGTCGAATTAAAGTGTTTGCCTTTTGTTTTTTCTTTTCTTTATTTGTGCTGTGAGACCTTGCTTCATGCTAAGTTTCAGGGTTCTAGGTCAATGGGAAGTTCCCTATGAATTTTGATTCCCTTGAGATATGTTTAGCAATAATTATAGCGTAAAAATCATCCACACGCGATTAAAAGAACATGCTTAATGCACAGCAGTATCTAGGCAGCCCCATCAGCACCCCGATTGAACCCGAACTCATTATTATACTGGATCTATGAACCATGATTTATGTCCATGAATAGATATTATTACCGTTAAAATAATGATGACTCTGCTTTATCTTTCTCATACTTCTGACTTAGTAAATTGTTATTTTCATATACAATCCATATACATATGGCATCCGCTTCCATTTGACATCTAGACGGCCACCAGGCAGCGACAGTAGCGAAATTATTGTCAACACAAATAGCGGAGTTGTCGCAAAACCCTTTTCTTTTGTTTTATATAAATAAATGTTTGTTTTTTTATCTGTACCTATATACTTTTGTATATCTGGCTTTAGTATATTTTGTATATAGTGACCAAGTGAGAACAGTGGTGGCCAACTTACGAGTTGTAGGTCGCGGGTACAAACCTGGTCAGGCGCATTACTTTGCGTTTTTTTTTTAATTCATCACCACTGCTTTCAAAACGGTAAAGGAAACATCGTAAGGAAACCGGCATATCATAGAACCAAAAAATTTAATCTTTTATTTAATAAATGATTATTTAAAAGTTCATGCTTTTGTCCAAACCTGGAATAAACAAGCTCAATTCAAGGCCGTTCTAGTCTTGACCTACGCACCAACTGTCCGTAAATCCGACTGACTTTGATTCCCTCAGCCTTTCTCTATTTGTGGTTAGCTGACCACTGACTGCACCTGACAGCCCAAACCTGATCCTACAATTTCTTATAAAACCTGTTTACATTTATCTGAAAATAGTTCATAATCGTGCTATTAATTTAAATATAAAATCATGTCTAACTTTTGAGGCAGTAATATTTTCAATTATTAGTAAATCATAAGTTTGTACAATAATGTGATAGATGAATATATTTAAATGAGTTTGGATATCATACTTTTCGAGCCAAATAGCGCGTAAGGATGTTAGAGCAGATACCCGTTGTGGAATACGTCAGTAGTAAATGGTCATTGTAATGGTTTCGTCGTTCATTAACTCGCAATAATAAGTTTAATTTTTACGTCAAGTTAAGCTAAAAGATAAATAAATGAAGATCAGTTTATTTATTCCTTTTGAATACCGTAATTAGAGACACAATAGAAAGACAATAGGTGTGCGGACACCGGTGACCTCTTGGGGCTTGACAAACCGAAAGCTAGTGTTTGATGAATTGAGCTCTAAACAAAGGAAAAAACAATAAACACAAATCAAATCCTTTATTTATAACCATTTATATATTGCTTTTTGTTATGCTTCCTGATCTTCTTCTTCGCAAACGGCAGGAAAGTCAGGACTCTTCTCACAGATAAATGGGGCTTGTTTGTCACACCACAAGTCGTTTAGTGTAGCGTCACGGTATATAGCACCGCAGTTTTCGCCTGGTGGTGAATTGTTTGGTTCTCCTGGTTTGAATTTATCGTATCCTGCTTCTGCCAGTGTCTGGCCTGAAATAGAAAATATTGTAAGTAGGCATTTGTATTTATTTCTATTTTATTTGTACCTAGCTCATATTGTCTCACTGCTGGGCAAAGGCCTCCATCCTTTCCTGTTGTTTCTACATTGTGCGTGTCTATATGTGTCAAATCAAATATTTTTCTTTCTTTCTTTCCAATGATCACGATTACTCGTTTTTTCTTCCAGTTCTTAAGGAAGACATCCAGGTCGTCCTGCTTTCTCCTTCGTGGTCTGCCTCGGTCTCGCTTCGCTTTATCTGGGTACCAATCTTGTTTTTTTACGAGCCCACAGCTCATTAAACATGCGGTTAAGTTGAGCAGCCTTTTGAGCCATATCTACAATTTTTTTTCCGTTTTAGAGGACAGTATAGTATAGTGGTTTCAAACGTGGTCTGTTAATTCAACACATTATACGAGTATGCTGAGGTCCACACCACCAAATATATACTACGAGTATATACAAATAGTTCAAGACTAGCCAAGTCAAATCGTAAAAAGAAAACGGTAATAATATTGTTTTTTTTTAATAATATAAAATTGTGCTTGAATGCAATCTCGTCTGATGGTAAGCAGGGATACCATTGTTGATAATGAAGTGCAGTAGTTTATTAAAAGCCTATTCATAATGTCATCAATAAAAGTAATTTTTCTCCAACAGTGTTTGAAACTTATACCGTTCTACCTTTAATTTAAGAATGACAAGACTTTTTTTTATAATAAGCTAGTGTTTGACTGCAATCCCACCTGATGGTAAACAGTTATGCAATCATTGATGGTGAGGCGCACTAGTTTATTAAGAGCTTATTAACTCTAGCCTTGAAGACACATCAATTATAATTGAACGGGAAGAACGGAGCAGGTAAATTGTTCCAGTCCTTCGATGTGCGCGGCTAAACAACGAGGCGAAACGCTCGCTATAACAATCTAATTACCATGAACTGTTCTCCATTCCGCGTTTTCGCCCCAATTGTGAAAACCGATAAACGCAACGTCTTTCCAGAAATTTCCCACCATTTTTCCAGCTGGATATTTAACGAAGAGGTCCTTAAGTACTGTAGCTTCGACTGGACTATTTATGACAGCAAGATAGCCGCCTTCAGCTGTACATGCGAGGAAGGCTCGGGAGAAATTTCGAGCTACTGTGTGAAACTTGTAACAACTGTTCGTTCTTTGATCAAAACCGTATTCTGAAACAATATTTTTGCAAGTTATATTCTGTTGTTGAAAATGGCAGTGTGTAAGTTTTGAACGGATTTTTTTTTTAATCTTTGAAATCAAGCTCAACACATTTTATTTTTGTTTGCGTTTTATTTTTAATTACAGTAATTATCTGCTTTGTGTGATCTTATGCTATAATATCGAGATGTACAAGACTAGTCCTAGCTTGAATACTCAATCATTATATAACCACTAGTAGACTTTTATTATTATTGTGTAATTTATAATATTCATTTCAGGACTTTTTTATCAATACATTTTTATGTTATAACGAGTAGAATAATAAAGCTTTTTCTAAGGTAGAAGAAACACCTTATAAAAGACATGAAGTGGCAATTATGGCTGTGTCATTATTATCATTATCTTCCTACAGATGTCCTATTTTACTTGGGGTCAGTGCAACACGTTTTTTTTTCTTCCATTTTGTCCTGTCACTCGTTACGCTATCACTAACTTCCTTTGCTTTCATATCACTCATCACACAATCTATCCACTTTGTTCTGGCCTCCCTCTCCTTCTCCATCCACATGTAAATTCATAACTCTATAACTAAATGCGTTTCAATTGTGGTACTGGTTGAAATTCGGCGTTGTTGTGTTCCAAATTCGGAGATGTGCAGTGTAATTTCCACTGCCTCAGACTAGTGTTGGCCAGCCTATCCTTGTGCCTCGTCTCTTATTAGGTAGTGGCTCCTCTATACGTCTAAGAGAATCACGCGGTCCAGATGGGCCGATGGATATCCCTGGCAATGGCGATTTACCTGGATCAACTGTTCCGCACTCATTGACTATTGCTTTTTTTTCTTCTGAACGGTAACAGATATAAGGCCGAGTATCGTCACACGAATGGTCTGCCATTTCTCCTTTACCGTTAAAAGTGATACAATTTTCAGAGTTGTTTTTATTGTCTGGTTCGTTCTCAGCCCAAGGTAGAGGAACTTCTGAGAGTGGTACACCTGTAATATATGAATCTTTATTAGTCTTGATCCAGTGTTGATCAGTGAAAACTCGCACAAACTACTAAAATATATTCAACGGAACGATCACAAATCTTTAAATGCAATCAACGAATGATAAAATGTATTCGTTGTATACATTTTAGTACTTTGTGCGAGTGTACGCAAAGCAAATTTCACTGGAGTTGTAAAGTAGTCTCTAAGAACATTTTAAGGTACAAAAATTACTTTTGTTACATTTCGTTTTTCCTTTTGTATGTGTAATGGTGTACATTAAAGTATATAATAAATAAAAAATTATAAATTTGTTCTTCCGCACGAAAAAATCTCATCCTTAGTTTTATGGTATTTCTTACTTTTGCTACAGTCGACTACTAAGCAACCACCGCAATTGTACGTTGTGGTATTTCGATTATATTCAATGTTTTATACTGTTTTATTGCGTCTATTAGACGAGTTTTTATTTCTGACTACTGAATGCATGCCTGAAAGTTAATCGTCCCAAGAGAATTTGTTCTCTTGAGGCATTTTTCAGAGATAAACAAATACAACGTGTGGGTCTAGTTAAATACAAGCACTCAACTCGAACATCACTTAGAAACTTTCGATTTTATAATATTATGATTCCATTATAAACTTCTGCACAAGTGGTTGTGCAATCATCTTAATTACAATAAATGGAAGATATAATTATTATATTATCCGTATAATATAATAATTATATCTTCCATTGCCGTCTATAAGGCCGAGTACTTGTTGACTAACCTTCAATAGTATAATAATCTCCTTGAGAGATCCCGGCCTGAATCCCAGTAAAAATTTCAGATTCTGAAGTGAAGAAGTTTTTTATGATATGATTCAATTCAGTTGCTAATTCTTGTGTAGTTGGAGAAGCAAGAGTTGCACCTGGTGACAAAAAGAAAGTCATTAGGTAATAAATAGACTACTGATATAATTAGAGTGAAAGAAAGTCGAGACATCTAACTTTAGGTTCACAGTGTTCATGCGTGAGTCTATACCGTAATAATAAACTTAGATTTCTTTTACCTAATATTATCCCTTGGGGAACACCGTATCTAGGTTTTGATTGATTTACAATATACAATTGGTATTAATATCGATATTTCCGCATAAAGTAACAAGTTCCTTCATTTTGATCTAGATTTTTGTCACATATTCAATATCTTTCAAATTTGTTGAAATTTATGGTGTAGTAAACGTAATCGAAGGCTTTCGTTATGTCCACATAAAAAAGCGCTGCTGTGAATTGATATAGTTAACAATTGAGGCGCATTTCGGGAGTACTTGAATGGCAAACATAAACACTCGTAAATTTATAAGGTGAAAAATCAGAATTCGACATACTAGATGACACAGTCTATACCATATGTACTGTGCTATTATTGTATTATAAAACCTCGTCGATTAGTATCTACTATTTCACAATTGTAGTACTTTTAAACAATTGTGAGTTCCTTTATAATAACAATACTTATCTTTGATTGTTCTCGTCTATTTATCGCAATTTTGTTTCATTTAAATCTTATGCACAAAATAAAATAACTATTCCATGAACCAAAAGATAAATAACAAAATCGCTTTACTGTAGGTGCATAGTATAATAAGCACAGGAAAAATATTTACAAAAACAAGTGAACAATGCATGGATAAAACCATGCATTGCTAATCTTTAAAATTTTATCTGGATTTTGCAGTGTTATTTTAGTCATAATTAATATAAAATCATTAACTACAAAACTAAAAATACATGTGTTAGACTTTTTGACTTATAATAATAAAAATCCCTTTTGCTAAGCGTAAAGTTCTTTTTCTTTAAATGAAATAAACTAGTGCTTGACTGCGATTCCACATGATGGTAAGTAGTGATACAATCGTTGATAGTGAGACGCACTAGTTTATTAAGAGCCCATTCACTCTAGCCTTGAAGACACCTATATTATAATTGGACGGGTAGAACACAGCAATCAAATTCTCGAACACGAATAATAAAACGGTATCTTTGAATAGCACATTTTTTAGTGCTTACTCTCTAAAAATATTAAACTTAGTTTTGCGGTTTCAATATGCATAATTTTTTTAAACTCCCGGTTTTAGAATTCGAAACTTTTTTTGTAAGTTTTCTTCTAGATAGTTTGCTTTTTGTTATATTTAGGTGGCACCAGGTTAAGTGCAGCAAAGACAATTTTCTCAGATGGGGTTTTTATTCTCAGGTAGGTAAAATCACCCAAATGACAAAAAAAAACATTGACGTGTAAAAGTGTTTTTAAAACCTACTTACAAAATAAATATCATTTATCATTTATCCAGTGACAAATCCTGCCTTTGGGCGGAGCGGGAAATAGTGTCAGATTCTTACTGACTAAAAACCTACCCCGTTCCTTCGTTGCCTATCTTATCGATCTTCTTCGGACGGTTCTTTTTACTTCCTCAGTGTTTTTGCGGCGTCTCTCCGCAGGCCATGCATCATGTGCCCTGTAACTTGCTCACGTAGGAATCTAATGACAGCATCAGTGGACGGCATTACCGTGGCCGAATGCTGGGCTAGGCAACGAATTTATAGGTTTGCTATAGAGACGCTAAAAGAAGAAGGTGGAGGGGAAATATATTTTTGAGTATAAGGCTTACCTTCCAGTGAACATCGTAACCGAGCATCAGCCCACTTCGCTGGGTTAACGTAATGTTTAAACCACCCTTTGGTCACCGTGCTGTAGGTGTAGTCGCATCTGAATGATCCCTCTAACAACGAGAAAACAATAGTTGTATATAAATTTGTTAACCTTTTTAGAGGGTTGCAGAACAAGGCGAAAGTCCCGCAAACCTCCGTTTTAAAAGGGAAGTTTGAGGTTGTTATTTATTTATTTATTACAAGCTGTGTCCGCGACTTCGTTCGCGTGGATGACGAAACTTATCAATGAGTTTTTTGTGTAAAGTGCTATTTGTGTAGAACGTCGTCTATCGAGCATACCAGTATTAATACTTCTGTCCCGGCGCGGGCCCTTTGTGGCTAATTACAATAGAAAACCAATTGTGTCTCATTATATTATAGTATCTTAGCCGTGTGCAGCGCCCCTTAGTGAACTCCACTGAGGGTGACGTAACCTACGACAAACTTATTATTTGCGGTTGGTACAGTAATCAGGTCTAGGGATCGAATCGCAAAATTAAGTTTGTTTTTTATTGTATATACTTTTCCGGGATAAAAAGTACCCAGTGTGGTGCCCAGGATATTAAAGAATAATTATACCAAGTTTCATCGTAATCGAAGAGGTAGTTTTTGCGTGATGCCTGAACAAACAGACAGACAGACAGAAAGACAGACAGACAAAAACTTTTTTATCACTTTTTTGGGTTCGGTGTCAGTCTAGTAACACCCCCTGCCATTTATTTTTTCGATATTTTCAATGTACAGAATTTTTACTTCTACAGATTTATTACTAGTATGTAACATTTTATTTATTTATGTACACATAAATACTTAAAAAAGAAAAAAACAAATATAGACAGAAGAGTACAAAGGTACTACTTATTAAGGTGCTGCTGGGCAAGTGCTCGATAGCTGATTTCGGGCTGTCGTTTAATACCTATGCCACGACCAGACTGTGTGCTTAAGTCAGTGACAGCCATTCTTTTACTCATTTGCATTTATTTTTTAATCAATTTCAGTAAAGGAGTAAGTTCCAAATTGTATTGTTGGTTGTATTTTTTTAAATCTTTTTTTATGTTAACTATTTCGTTTTTTTTTTTATAATATTTGAGAGAATACACTTTCAGTTAAGTCCGAGTTTTATAAAAATGTAGTTCAATCTGATATATAAATATTTTTGAGTGGGAAATCATTCAATGACATCTCCCGCCCTTGGATGGCGCTCCACTCCCATGCCCTCGCCGTCGAGGGCGTGTCAGACTTTTACTGACTAAAACCCACTCCTGTTCCTTCTTTGCCTTCGTTTTAGGGCTTCGGCGTACCTTTTCGCACAACCCACGGCCTCAGTAGGCCGTTTGGCCGACATCTTCTTGAGGTACGCGTGGAACATTACGCGCCATTGACTATTTGGGTTCGGTCCGGACGGTTACCGGACGGTTGGACGGCGAGCTGCCAATTGCCCACCGGCGCAAGCCCGTGCCTACGGTGGCCGGAAATCGTGATCGAAGTTCCAGTGGCTGGGACGTGAGGGCCTTTCCTTCGCGTGTGCAGTCGCCTCCTTTGCCATCATTACTGTTTCACAGATAGAGGCGACCGCCTGCCACACCTCGCTCCGGACTTATGGCCTGCACCAAGGCCCGGCGCGAGCCAAGACTCGGAGTTGCTCTGCCCAAGTGGGGCATACCTCTGCCTTACGGTAGAGGTATGGCCCGCTTGGGTAGAGCACCGCTCCACCGTGTCCTTCGGGCAGTTTCAACCTGATACTAAGATAGGCACGGAATTTCCATAATACATCTAACAATTTATTCTATAATCGTGTTTGGGGTTATTGTAATTTCTATGAGATACAATCTGGCTATAAATTATTTTGATGGCAATATTCTATTTTGTTTACTTAGTATAATACTTGTTATATTTTTATTATTTATTTTATTGAATCCTCTCTGCAAGAATTACATCGTTAATGATGTACCGTGTGTAAGATGAAGAGCATTAAAAATAAAGTCACGGTTATTTTCAAATGAACTGCAAATAGAGATATTAGAGTTTTGTATCAATATCAATATAATCACCACGGTCTGTCATGCAGACGAAGCGAGGATCGCGTATCGTGGCATACAAATATTAAGGCTCTTTCTCCCATATAAGGTACTAACTCCAAGTCAATAGGTTTCAAAAAAAATGTTTATTGCAGATTTATGTTCAACATAATGTTGTAACATAACATAATGTGTTAACATTTAAGATTTTTTGGTATGACTAATACTTTTGCTAAAGAAATTTTTTTACAGCCTGATATTTTTTCGCCTGTTTTTCCATACTCCTTTCAAACGGGTTAAAGGTCTTTAAAAATATGTTTACACAATAAAATTTTCTTCAAAATGTAAATCAATCAATATTTTGCAAAGAAAATGGTGTTAAAGATCAGCGGAGTTCTACACGTACGCAGGCGGCATGCGCAGTACGAATATGTATGTATTTAACTCCGCCCGGATGTTTGTCCCTTGAACATTATATATTTTGCTTTATACCTTGAACAAATTACGCCTTAATGACATCATCGGCTGCGCGTTTGTCACCGTTAGTGTTCCAGTGGTATTGAAACCCCATGGGCCATGGTCAGGAGACCTGGCGACGTGTCTTTATTTCCATAGAAGATAGGGTAAGTAGGAGTTTAGTATGAAACGGTACTTGTATCGATCCTCTTGCGCCATTCCATCTTTCTAGCTCATCATGCTGTTCTGGTACGGCGGCCGTAGCTACGGAGAACCAGGTAGAGCCAGAAAATCAAGGCGGAAATATAATAATCTTGTTGGCAATACGTCCACACAATGTGGACTAATGACCTGGTGAGAGACGCAGGAGTCCAATAGCTAGGACGAACAGGATCGGGCGTTATAGTCTTGATACTTGGGGAAGGCCTGTGTCCAACAATGGATGTATTTGATTGTAATTATTTTAGGTCATTTGATGAAAAGCAGAAAACATTGAAGAAGTTCAACGTAGAATTATTATTTTATATTAACTTTTTATTTTATTAAATATAAAGATATCACGTCTTACCTATAAAATCCAAACTGAGTAGTAATATGAAATAATAATAGAAACTCTTCATTGTGTGAAATCTGAAATGAACAGATGCAAAGGTTCTAATGCGATTATGTTACACATTTATATCAATTGCAAAGATATAAAATTCTTGAGTCAGTGGTTTTCAAATGTTATAAGTCAGTTCCCCCAATTTTTTTTTTTTAATTTTTATATACTAGTGCTTGACTGCGATACCACCTGATGGTAAGCAGTGATGCAATCGTTGAATGATGCGCACTAGTTCATTAAGAGCCTTTTCACTCTAGCCTTGAAGAGACCAAAATTATAATGGTATGGAAAAATCGCAGCAGGAAAATTGTTCCTGTGCTTCGATGTACGCGGTATAAAATATAAAAAGGCTAAACGCTTAGTCTGGACCGTAGAGGTATCAACAACGTAAGGGTGGATACTCGCCGTGCGTCGGGTCTTCCGATGGTAGAAAGTAGATGGCGGAATCGAATCATGCAATGCCCACGCATACTTTCCAAAAATATTCAAACCAACTCACAATATTGCTTGTTATTATTAGACCTTAATCTAAAAAAAAAATCTGATGCGTCTAATCAATTTTTTAACTTTGGAGGTATTTAAGGTCGTGCAAAGACTTAATTGTGTATGAGTACTCGGGATTGTCATTTTCCTACTCTTATCTCATATTAATTAGAGTCAGTGCAACAAATTTTTTCTTCCATTCTGACTGTTACGATGACTGTCTTTTTCATATTGCTCCTCACACAATCCTATTTGATCTTTGGCCTCTCCTTTCTCCTTTCTCCCTCTACGTACGTTCCTTTTAGTAATATGTATTTCGTCCCTCCTCTTTACATCACTGTACAAAGATAAACGATTTCCTCTCCACTTTTTAGTCACTAACGGCACTTTCAAACTCCTCTAATATACTTCTTTATCACTTTATGCGTCTATTTTCGTCAATCAACACATCCATCTCCACTACATTCAATCTTTTTTCATTCGTCTTTTTCACAGCAATTTATTATCAGCACTACAAATATCGTCGATTTGATGATACGGGTGGCCAAATTGGGTGGATTGCTGACAGGCTGGACTGCTGCATACTGAATCGTTGCTCCAGTATCGCAGCGGGAGTGCTGAAGCGATGATTATTTTGTTATGTGTATTAATGTGTTTTGCGGTTGTATTTATGTTACTAACATAGTTGTTAGTTTGTTTTATTGTTACTAACACTAAATGAGTCTCATTGTTACTCGAAATAAAGATTATTATTATTAAATGAAAAAGGATGGATTGTGTGAGCAGTAGTATGAAAGAAAAGGGAGTCAGTGACAGTGTGACGTTTGGCTGGATAGAATCGAAGAAAAAAGCGGGTAGCACTGACCCCAAGAAGATGATGATACGAGTATGATCAATCCATGTTTGGTCATGTTATACACGCTCCCTCTGCAATGCGATCCGAAACTAAATTAATTTCTTTAAGTAAATATCAGCTGGGTGAGTTCAATGACCTGTAGGTAGTTATGACGCAACGACCGGCAACTACCTACAAGGTCATTGACTCGTTTACTTAAAAATATTAATTTCGTACATTCGTATATTTATTCGAGTTTTAGAAAAAAAGTACCTTATTTTTTAATTTTATCTTTACATATCGATAGTGTGTCATGTACCGGATCGACCCTCCACAGGATTAAAACGACCAAAATTTAACGGTGTATATTTATTAATTCATATTTCTTTCTGTTTGTCTTCTATTAATTTTCACCTGCCATGTTACTCTCTGTTCCACCTAAAATGAAATTGAAAATTCCTAAGCCATTAAGTCCGCCTTTATACAGTGTTTTAATTAGTAAGTATATAAAGTTTTAAATAAAATAAATAAATATAAAATGTCTATGATAATAAAATTTCTAACAAACAAACAAGGTTAAAAATGAAAGTCAAACAAACAATAAAATTCCTAATATAGATGGTCAGCATTCAAATAAAAAAACCAATTGAAACTAAAATTGTTTGATGAGGCACAAATGTTCCATATCTGCATTTGATCCGCGAATTGACTGCAAACCCGTATTAGTTCTATTAAATAGTATGTATTTAAGTTTATATTTATTTGTTCTTTTGTCCTTTCTGTCTGTTTTCTTTTAAGTTGCACCTGCCATGTTATGTCTCAGCACCACTCTAAGGTCGACCGCCGTGTCCTTGTGGGGGTCATTGGCGGCGGTGATCTCACGCGCCGGGCCTTGGTACAGGCTATACTCCGGAACGAGGAAAAGTGGCAGGCGATCGCCTCCTTCTGCGAAGCAGTAATGATATCAAAGGAGGAGGTCGACCGCATCAGGCAACAGCGCACACGCCGCCGCCGCCGGAATTCCGATCCCAATTTCCGTGGCCACCGCCAGCCGATGGCCATTTTGGTGGCCACCGTAGGCGCGGTCTTGCGGAAGGCGGGCAACGGGTAGCTCGTTGTTCGTCCGTCCGGTAACAGATTGGAGTAGTACCACTGAGTCCTCCTGGGAGCGATAGGTAGCAGCGCGGGCCTGGTATAGAACATGGTCCGGAGCGAGGAGAAATGGCAGGCGGTCGCCTCCTTCTGCGATGGAACGAAGGCATAGAAGAATCGTAGGCATAGAAAACTATACCAGAATTTTACTGAGTCAGTAAAAAAGCTGACATGCCCGCCTACTCTGCCCTAGTCATGAAATAATCATGCATTTAGATCTTCATGTTATTAAACGCAGAGTGTTTATTGATTTGGTTGAACACATCATGAAATTTTCAATCCTAAGATCTAACCATGACAGATACACAATAGATAATATCGTGGTTATTGTGAGGGTGCAGATGATGTGCAACGAGATATCGCCTTGCATTTTATAGCTTTACTGAAAAATGAGATAAGTTATTTTTTATTACGAGTCCGTTCCATCACTGGACCACTAGACGTACGGTGTTGCGCCACCGGTACATGGCAGACATCCCACACATACGTACAAAGCGTTTTGGAAACACATTTGTTGTGCGTACAGCTATGGAGTGAAATTATTTAATTTGGTCTGTGTTTTCTGATAGATAAAAGCAAGAGGACTTTAAGTTAAGTCAAGAGTGAATAGGTTACTTCTAGGCAAGTGTTCTCCATCTTTGGCTGTGGCCGACGATGGAGAACCATAGCTTACCATCAGGTCAGATAGTGGTCAAACGCAAGTTTATCTGTAACAATTTTTTTTTTTTTTATTGCGGCGTATCTAGTAAGAGTCTTATTTAATTAAGTCAATTTAAAAACTATAAACATTTGAAATAAGAAGCACATTTGTATTTTTCTATATGTATTTGTTCTTTTCTTTTTTTAAGTATTTGGGTGAACATAAATAAAAAAAATAAAGTTTAATAAATAAAATGTAGAGTAGTGGTGGCCAAGTGGTAACGGCCCCGACTTACGAGTTGTAGGTCGCGGGTTAGAACCCAGCTAGGCGCATTACTTTGTGTAATTTATTTCATCACCACCTCTCAAAACGGAGAAGGAAAACATCGTCAGGAAACCGGCATGTCCTAGAACCAAAATTTCGAAGACATGTGAAATTCACCAACCCGCATAGGGCCCGCGTGTTGGATTACGGCCCATTCCCTCAACATTAAAAAGGCTGATAATGATGATGGTGAAATAAAATGTTAAATGATATTCTGATACTCTTCCATCCTATGCTTAACCACCTCATGTTACGTTACTCTTTGAGAACCTCTGAAACTTTAAATGAGTTACATTCAACATAGCAAATGTTGCACAAATTCAATTAAATACTATTACTTAAAGATTAAAGATAAAGACGTTCATTAAGATATCTCAGAAGGCATGTTTGCTTGCTTGCCATAAATTGAAAATGAAATATACACTCACAGCTCTCATTTTATCAAGAGAAAATGTCTGACGACGTCGCGACAATGAAGAAAATATATTTTAAACATACACAGTTAAATTTTGGTCGTTTTAATCCCGTGGAGGATCGATTCGGTACATGAAACACTATCGATTTATAAAGATAAAATTAAAAAATGAAGTACTGTTTTTCTAAACTAGAATAAATTAATATGCGCATGTACGAACCTAATTTCTTTTGGTAAATAAGTCCTTGTAGAGAGTTTTCAGTCGTTGCGTACTAACTACCTACAGTTCATTGGCCTTGATCAGCTGACGTTTACTTAAAGAAATCAATTTCATACATGCGTAAAAAGTACTTTATTTTTCATTTTTACAAATCGATAGGGTTTCATGTACCAAATCAACCCTCCGCGGGATTAAAACGATCAAAATTTAACGGCGTATTTATCAAATAATAAATTTTTCGTGCTTATAATATAACTAGCTGCAGTCAGCGCCTTCGCCCGCGTGAAATTAAAACAAATACTCTGTTCGTTCTAGGACCACGAATTACCTTTTCACAAGCATCGGTATCGGCCCTGCTGGGCTCCTACGGATTTTCTGACATTTCTTTGAGGGTCGAACTTTATCCAAACGTTTACCAGTCGACCGGAAATTCATCCGCAAACCCACGCCTCCAGTGTTATCGATAAATTCTTTGCAGTCCCACAATCGTCCAATACTTCAGTCGAATTATCCAGCTTGAAACAATAGTACGGCAACGTCTTGTTACAATTGACATCAGATAAAGTCCTTTATTGTTAAATGTGAGGCAGTCCTCGTTATTGTTGAAGTTGTTTGGCTCAGAGGCTTCCCATTTTTGAGATATTTTGGAAAGAGGAATACCTGGTGGACCAAATATAAGTATTGTTATCAGCAAACGGTTAGTTGACTCTTCGCTTGACCGAAGGGTTGACTGGGCTTGTCTTCGGTCAACGCATCAGCATTGCTATCTGTAGTGTTTGTGTACTTGTCTCGGAGTCATGGGCGTTGGGCGACCGGTGGCACGCAACAGTTGACAGTTGCTTTCGGGCGGTCGAATAAGACAGACGTCTTAAACCTAACTGCTAGTGACCTAACGAGCCAAGGTGTTTACCCCCAGTGCCAGTGCTTTCACTACACTATCTAACGTGGCAATGCTGCCAGCGTTCTGGGCACTTTTCCTATTGACATCGATGTCAATTATTTTTTTAATTTCCAGTCAATTATTTTTCTAACTGTTTGTAGATTTATCACATACAATATTTGTTAGTTGAGATATCTATATATTTAGGAAAATTCATCTATTTTGCAACAGGCATTGTTGTATTTCATTTATTCACTGAAAAGAAACAACAGTATGTAATCACAACATAAAAATATGTTTTTTAAAATACTGGAAAATTAAACACTCGTATAGCATAATTATGGCTTGCCACATTCTAATGTTCCCCGTACTATGCCTCTGACTTAAGCATCTCAGACAAAAAATAGTTATTGGTAAACTACTAAAGATGGAGGTGTCATACTAAAATCATCATAATTCAGATAAAAGTGATATTACTATTCCTCTTATATGTCCGTCTCTCTTTTACACCAAACCTCCATTTCAGTTGCCTTTTGAATCATTGAAGTATTGTCAAATTATGGAAAAAGGCTACTAAGATGTATTGGAGGTTATACGCTGTCTAACCGATCAGACCGAGCCCAAGTCGTCGACGGCGCGTTCTGTTCCCGCGCGCCTCAAGGAGTTGTCAGCGAACCGTAGAGGCCCAGCTTGCTAGCTGCAGGCAGGCAGGGTCGAAACCTGCTGGGGTCAAGAGCCGTTTTCTGAGGGGAAGGCTCAGCCCCGGCATGATAGGCAACGAAGGAACGGGGTAGGTTTTTAGTCAGTAAGAGTTTGACACTATTTCCCGCTCCGCCCAAGGACGGTATTTGTCATTGGATGATTTTACCTACCATAAAAAAAAAGTTCCCCAAACCTCCGTTGAATAAGGAGGATCCTCCGACCAGACAGGTGTAATGTCTCATGGGCTACTGCCCGATAGGCGATTTCGGGCTGTTTTAAATGTTCAAATCATGCGGAGAACTTTACTCGTGCGATGCAGGATTAGTTCTTATGTGACGCCACAGATGTCGCTATAATAAATTATTACAAGTGTATAATCATGCCACCCGAAAAATTGCAGACTCCGTATGACTGTAACAAATCTTTATTAGATTATAAGTTCAACAAAAATCGTCTTATAGGCGACAATTCCGTGTTAAAACCGTGTCTTATTTAATATAAATAGTTTACGATTTGCTATTTTCCAGTGACATAATATCAATATACTATTTCGTCTACCTAATTTAAGTCGTACTGTACTAAATGATCATTTTGTAGTATTATTTGATTATCAATTATTTATGTAATGGATCAAGCTAGATAAAAAATCTTGAGATACTGATTACGATATTTATAAATCAAATTTGTCTAGAAAAAAAGTAATATTTTGGAAAATAACAATAATAAATTCATTTATTTCGGAAACCAGTCCATACATAAATACTCGTATGCATTGATTATATTATAAAAATTGAAATTATAATATTAAATTAAAAGATTATACAAATTATAAAACACAAAATGACAAAACACACATTACAAAAGTCATAAAAAAAAAAAAAAAATGCAATGCAATTCCATTTGTATTCTCAACAAATTGTTATTGGTGATAAAATATCAATTGTTGAGTATCTCTTATTGAACATAAATGAAAGTTCTTGATATTTTATTAAGTGTAAAACTATCGTACAAATACTCCCCATATGAAAAATAACAATTCCTGCAATAATCTGCTCTATACTTTTTGTGCATGACTCAATAATTGCTTATCATGCGGCTGTAGGCGCGAACAGTGAGCATATACAATTAAATTTTGATTGTTTTAATCCCGTGGAGGGTCTATTCGGTACATGAAACACATGTAACAATACTTTACGAACAGTGAGCATATACAATTTAACGTTAAATTCTGATTGTTTTAATCCCGTGGAGGGTCGATTCAGTACATGAAACACATGTAACAGTACTTTATTTTTAATTTTATCTTTATAAATCTATATTGTTTCATTGATTCGGTAAATCGATCCTCCACGGGATTAAAACGACTAAAATTTAACGGTGTATATATCACACAACGCCGCCTAGTCTCAAACTAAGCAGAGCTTGCTTATATATTTCTAAATATTTACATAATATAGACAAATTACACCCAGACACAGAACCAATGATCGTGCTCATCACACAAACTTTTATCCTGGGTGGGAATCGAACCCACGACCACCGGATCAGTCAAAGCCACTAACCACTAGACCAAGAGGCCAGTCTATAAGTGTGTAGGTATAGGATTCTGAACAACATTTTTTTTTTTAATTTACTTTGTTATAATAATAAAAATATACTCGTGGTCCGTTATCACAAATATGAATCTGTCTTTTTTTATGTAGTAAATAAGTTAATACAAAAAAACTTTTGTAAAATTAAGGTTTTATCAGTAATGAAGTTGTAATAATAAATAACCAGTGAATCATAAATCAACTTAGCGTGTTAATTACCACGAACTGATTATGATAATAAATAATAATAATCCTTTATTATCAGGCAACTAAGGCCCATACTTTACTTTCTTTCTTAATTTTTTTTTTTTTAGAAAGTAAAAAAAATATATTAAGTTAGTAACAGAATGGTATACAAGTAATAGTAAAATAAAAGTAAAGTAAAAGAAATAGAGGCAGACAAAATTAAAGTACGATCATACGGTAACAATTTAAGCAAAGTTTTTCATATAAACTTATTTATCACTATTTTTACCATGACTTTACCTGCTTTTTATCAAGGAGTTGTCAGCAAACTGTAGGGGCCCAACAGGGCCGAAGCCTACTGGGGTCAAAGGGTATGTGAAAATGGCACCCGGGGCCCTGGGACCAAGGCAAAGAATGTAACGGGGTAGGTTTTTAGTCAGTAAGAGTCTGACACTACTTCCCGCTCCACCCAAGGGCGGGATTTGTCATTGGATGATTTTATCTACCATAAAAAAACCTGCGTTTTATAAAAATTACCAGTGATGTAAAGTTGATGATGTTTTTAACAAAATCCTATTTTTCTATAAATTTACTTTAATTGAATTATTGCTTTTGCCTAAGAAAGCAGATATTGAATCAATTATCATCATCATCATTTAAGCTGAAATAAGTACACTGTTGGACATAGGCCTCCCCCAAGCGTGGCCATAACGCCTGGTCCTGTGTGTTTCGCATCCATCGGATTTCCACAACCCTCTACATTGCTCTCTCATATCTATTAATATTGTAGTACGAAAATATTGTAGAAACAATTACTTTTTTAAAAGAGTAACCATGGAGTTTCTTGCCCGGTCTTCTCCATAGGATACGACCAATTTGGAACCGTGAACTTTCTGATGTTTTCTATGTGCCCATGTAAACGATTTTGAGTTTTGAGGTTTTTTTTTAGTTTCACCAGGTCTTCTATCCATCTTGAAGGAGGCCTTCCTTCTGGTACGTGGTCGTCACTCTAGAACCTTTCGTCCTCGTCAAGAATAAGCTGTGCGAGCAATATGCCTTGCCTATTGCCACTTAAGTTTTGCGATTTTTCGGGTTATCTGGCTAAAAAGAAGTCAAAGTGCCCCTAAGGGTTATGCAAGAGACTATGCTTCCTGGGGCACTGGACTCATATGCACAGCTGCAGGCCTGGTGCGGCAGGAAGCGGGCACAGTTACAGTAATAGGTACATGAACTATAATAAAAATAAAATAAATAATAATAATAATCTTTATTGTTGCAAATACGTACACATATAAGTGAAACCCTGACTCATGAGCTAGGTTAGGTGCCTGTATTTTAGGAGCCAGTGACTTCTTCCATTTTCATTATAAAAGTATTGAAATAATTTACAAAATAATTTATATAAAAACTTAAATAGAATTATGAGACCAATCAATTAAGTTTAAATAATAAATAGAACTTAAGTAGCCAATAAAATCCAATACAACTGAACACAAACTGATTGTGAATTGATTTTATTTTATTCTATTATTATAAATGAGTTATTTATAAATGAGCAATGTTATAGTTTTAAGTGCTACTAACTAGTAAATAAATAATAATATTATTATGCTTAATGTTTCCTTGCATGAAATAAAAATATATAGAAAAAAAAAATAAGTCAAGAGTGAATAGGTTACTTCTAGGCAAGCCCCATCATCGCTTGCCATTAGGTGAGATAGTGGTCAAACGCGTCTATCAATAATTTTAAAAAATCTAAACTGCAGGCAAAAACTTCTGTTGGCATAGCTTAAGAATATTTTATTTCAAATACACAAAATTATAAATAAATTTTCAAATACATTAGAAAACTTTTTAGGTTAACAGTCGAATTTGGCTAACATTTTTGGTAGTCTTCCAAAACGATAAATTTTGAACAAAATATTGTAGTTTCTGCATTAAAATTTTGGATACAAATCAACTCGTGTTTAACTACAAAGCCAGTTTTCAGAAATAAGTTCAATGGAGACGATGTTTCAAGCATAATTTCCAGAATAAGCTGGCTTCGCAACGTATTGAAAACGTTAAATTTTAGTCGTTTTAATCCCGCGGAGGGTCGATTCGGTACATTAAATACTATCGATTTGTAAAGAAAAAACTAAAAAATAAAGTACTTTTTTTAAAAAACTCGAATATGCGGTCAGCTGTCAAAAATGCAGTTGCAGTCTACTAATGCTAAAGTGTGTAGAATTACTTAGTAAAAGAGGGCCACTGGGCCACAACTGGTTTATTTAATTCTTTAGGTTCTATGGTACAAACGAACTAATTGATGATCCTTTGATCCTATTCTATAAAAAAAATCTAGATACTTTATTATCGGTACAGTGCAACTGTACGTTTGACCCCTGACTGTACAGCCATATCACATACATTTCACATCCACAGAATTGTCCAACAAAAGGAATAATACACTTTTTAAGTCCTTTTTTTCTAAAATCCGAATTAATATACGAATGTACGAAATTAATTTCTTTAAACGCACGAGTCAATGACCTTGTTGGTCATTGCTTACTAACTATCTACAGGTTATTGGACTTACCCAGCTGACCTTTACTTATAGAAATTAATTTGGTACATGCAAAAAAACTACTTTATTTTTTAATTTTATCTTTAAAAATCGATAGTGTTTCATGTACCAAATCGACCCTCCACGGGATTAAAACGATAAAAATTTAACGGTGTATACGTTAAAATCAAAACATCATTTATTTTTAAAGGTAAAGTTCATCAAAATAACTGACCTATAATAACATAGCTGGCTCACTTTATCAAACATTTATTATTTCTGTTATTTCCCCTCTCGACACTAATTTAATTATTTCATCCGTATGTACCTAATCAGATTAGCCTCCAGCAGGATAATTACAATATTGTTGTAATGCAATTAGTGTTTCAATGTTGCCTAACAACCATTCATTGAATTGTATTGCAAACTGTACTCACCGAATTCATAATCAAACGGCGAAATTACACCCCTATTTTTTAATTAGTGCAAATACTTAAAGGGCTTATTAGAAAAGGTCTTGTTATTATTTAAGTAAAGTCTCAATAAATAATATTCATAGACAGCAAAGCTATGAGCGTTTATATCCCAAAATCACACTCAATTAATGAAAACATTGTACAGGTTATTGTTTATGAATGAAAAAATGACAACAAAAATGGCAAAACACTGCGCTTAGTATTTTCTAGTAGTAGTTGTTATGTATGATGATTCAATTATGAACAATAATGACAAATTTTCATGGACAATTTTGGGATTTCGTTTTTTTTTACATTTGACTACACCAATATGATCAGTAACGGGTACTGATTGAGCCCCATTTTTTTGTGCACTAATTAAAAAATAGGGGTGTATAATAAGATTATTATACAACAAGATTGTTGAAAGGTATATTTCATATGGCAACGTATGACGGACCGCCCGACGCGCTGCGCAACGCGCTGCGTCTCCGTAATCAAGCACTTACAGTCGACTGCGATCTGGGGGAGTTTTTTGGCGCCATATTTTAGTTTGTTTTAATTAGTTTTTTTTACAACACTCCAGCCTACGCTGAAAAAAAGCGTTGAAACGCTGGTTTTCAGCGCAGGCTGGTGGTGGTGTTGATACAATGACAGTTAGAACAGTGTAATGCACAAATAGATTTATGTAGAATAGGAAATAAAATAAATGTGTTGAAAATAGACCTCGAAGTCTTACCATGTCTTTAGACTATTATGTAGTATGCAGAGTGTAAGTGTGCCTAGTGTAAAGTTTCGCCTAGCTCGTTCCATCACCAGAACACCAGGCACACTGTGGTGATCTATCGGTACATGGTTGATATCCCACCTATACGCAACAATAACAAGTGCAACAATTCATTTTAAGTGCCCGTTTACAGACACACTTCGCGTTGTGCGGAGTGTCGGGCGGTCCGTCGTACATTGAAATAGGTGTGTGTTTGCGCGAGCGATGTCGCAGCCGCAATTTACGACGAAACGCCCAACGCGCCGCGCGACGCGCCGCGTCTACGTAAACACGGCCTTAGGAGTTGCATTCCCTGCCAGAGTCTGTGTTTCCTGATGGTTACAACCCGGGAATCTTCAAGTCAAGAGTGACTAGGTTACTTCTTAGTAAACGTGCTCCATCGTCGACCTCATCGTCACTTTTCGGCAGGTGAGATACCGGTCCAGCACGAACTTATCTACAATAAAAAAAGTCCCGCAAACCTTCGTTGAAAAGGGAAGATCCTCTGATCAAACGGGTGTTTGGTCCAGTCCGAGTAATTGAATGATAGTTGTGTGTCTAATACCGCTATGCAGAATTTCGAATTTTAGTTCCGATGTTTATTTTTTTTTAGGTGGGAATTTATCCAATGACTTCTTTTACTAGAAGGTACGGAGTCCCTCACGCTTGCGACCGCCTCCTTCGCTAGTATTACTACTTCGCAGAAGGAGGCGTTTAGTTCCGTCACAGATATAAATATACGTCTTTTATCCAATAGATTCTTACGGCCTTCATCAAGTCATTGGTTCACCTTGTGGCCTTTTTATTTTAATTGCTTACTTCTCACGAACGAGACGCTAACGCAATCTTACATAATGAATATTTTTCAGTCAAGGGCGAAATTATTAAAATGTTAAATGTAAAAATAAGTTATTACTTTCATGATTTTGGAATTACGCTCGCTGTTTGCGTGTGCTTAATATTTTTTGTAAGTTATTTGTGAATTTCTTTATAGTCTTGTAGCTACGGAATATTTTATTAGAATTTTTGGCAACAGTTTCGATCGAATGTATTACGATTGATTCATAGCTATTTGTCCCGTGTCTCACATGCCTAAAAGAAAAAGAAAAAAGAAAAAGAAAGAAAGAAAAACAGTTTATTACCAAACAACAGTATTTAAACAGTTTGTTTGTTTAGTAACAGTATGTATACATCGTTAAATTTTGATCGTTATAATCCCGTGGAGGGTCAATCCAGTACATGAAACACTATCGATTTGTAAAGATAAAGTTGAAAATTAAAGTATTATTTTCCTAAAACTCCAATTAATATACGAATGTACGAAATTAATTTCTTCAAGCTAATGAGTCAATGACCTTGTTGGTAGTTATCGGTCGTTGCGTACTAACTACTTACAGGTCATTGAACTCGCCCAGCTGATGTTGCAGCGCATGCAGGTAGTTGACAGTCTCGTCTTGAAGTTCGCGCAAGATAGAGAGGTTTGTACGGAAAGCAGTCCAGGGAATTTGGAGCATTTCATACGGTCACGGTTCTACTATACAATATTGAGAAAAATCTAAAATTAAGTATTCGTGTGCATGCTTCTTCCTTTTTGACAAATGATTTACTGTTCAAGCAGCTCGTTTACCCATACAAGTAGCCGCCACCGGAATTCCGATCCCGAGTTCCGGCCAGCGCAGTCGCGAGCTTGCGGACGGCGGGCAATGGGTAGCTCGCTGTCCATCCGTCCAGTAACAGACCGGTTCGAGCCCAAGTCCTCTACGGCGCGCACTATTCCCGTGCGCCTCAAGGAGTTGTCAGCAAACTGTAGGGGCCCAGCAGGGCCAAAGCCTATTGGGGCCAAGGGTTAGGAAAAAATGAACCCCGGGGCCCTGGATCGAAGACAATGAATGGAATAGGGTAGGTTTTAAATCAGTAAGAGTCTGACACTATCTCCCGCCCCACCCAAGGGCGGAATTTGTCATAAAAAAAACCCATACAAGTAAAATTTACTTAACGCTCGCGATCTTCTTTCTTTCTTTCCTACCTTTCAATACAATATTTTTTTATAATCCCGTCTCAATTTTATATTGATAGATATTGCACTTTTGCACTTTTATATTATTACTAGCAACCTGCCGCAGCTTCGTACGTGTATAATGGTGATATTAAATATATTATGCGTGTATTATACATATAAACCTTCCTCTGGAATCAATCAATCTATGAAAAACTACATCAAAATCTGTGTCGTAGTTTTAAACATCTAAGCATACATAGGGGCAGACAGAGGGAAGCAACTTTGTTTTATGCTATGTAGTGATGTGTAATTAATATTATTCGCCTGCATCACACCACAAGGGTGGAAGACATCGAGGAGTATGTGCGCCAAAAGACAAAGACGCGCTGAGGGTGCAGCTGCTGGAGTCACATCGTAACGTCAATTTCAAGGCGTTCGTGGTGCGAGTCCCGAACACTTTTCTGCACCTCGCATTGAAGGAAGACTTTTGGCCGCAGGGTGTGGTGTTCCGTCGCTTTCGCGGACAGGTGCCATAGAACAGCACGAAGTGAATTTAGTACAAACGTGAAGTGTTACTAACATAGTTTTAAGTCTTATTTACTAACGATAAGTTGTATTTACTCTATATATGTTAGTCTGTAAGGTATGTATCTATGGGTCAAGATGCCTGAAAATAAATGATTTATTATTATTATTTAAGGTTTTTGTACATTGATAGACCCAAATGTATCTCCTTTCGTTCAGACCATCCAAAGGTTATCTGTAAGAGATTGCCCGTGCAATAAGACCACCCATTGTACATTTGTTTTTATAAATCTTTATCCTGTTGACATTATGAGGACTATAAATAAGAATATACAATATACATGGTCAATTCGTGTGCCAAATTTCATCTAAAGCTTTTGAAGATTTTTTGAGGTATGAAATATGTGTGACTCATCCAAACTCAAACTCGTTTATTTTACATAGGCCTACATGGGTACTTATAAAAAATCAGAAGCTAGCATACGGTTCTAATTGGTCGTTTCCTATGTAGAAGAACCAGCAAGAAACTCTATGGTTTTACCAGATATGAGAGGACAATGTAGACCGGTCAACTTTGTACCCAAAAGCACAATAAAAATTGTAATCCTGAATCTGCGGAGTCTACGGTGTTCTCACATTCACATTATAAAAAGAAGCTATACAAAAATAAAAATAAACCTGTCAATAAATTAAAGATGTACACAATAATAAATTACTAGTAAATTTGGTCGGCTTTGTTTTATATAATATATAAAAAACATTGCAAAAACAATGTCACAGGAGAGTAAGAGGGAAAAAAAAAGTATCAATATACATTATGAAATTAAATCGCTTTAGGAAGGGGCGAGAAGGCGTGTCTGACGTTTTTGTCCTTTTAGTTACATTTTCCGTTTTTTTTTTCGGCGCGGGTTTCCTTTTCAGACTATCCTCGAGTTACTAGTGGCTATTGGCCCTACTGGGTCCGGTGTACGGTTTGCTAACATCTACTTTTTTTTAGTATACATAGGCTCACGTTTGATCACTATATCACCTGATGGTAGGATTCGCCCGGGTGTCGCCACTGTGCGGAACACCCGGAGGACACGGTGGAGCACACTGTAGAGGTGTGCCCCGCCTGGGCGGAGCATCGCCGTGTCCTCGTGGGGGTGATCGGCGGCAGCGATCTCTCTCGCCGGGCCTTGGTTCAGGCCATGGTCCGTAGTGAGGAGGGATGGCAGGCGGTCACCTCCTTCTGCGAAGCAGTAATGCTAGCAAAGGAGGAGGCCGACCGCATCAGGCAGAGGCAACGGGGCGCTCGCCCCAGCCGCCGCCGGGATTCCGATCCCGATTTCCGGCCACCGTAGGCGCGGGCTTGCGGACGGTGTGCAATGGGTAGCACGCTGTCCGATCGTCCGGTAACCGGCCGGACCGAGCCCAAGTCGTCGACGGCGCGTTCTGTTCCCGCTCGCCTCAAGGAGCTGTCAGCAAACCGTAGAGGCCCAGCCTGCTAACTGCAGGCAGGCAGGGTCGAAGCCTGCTGGGGTCAAGGGCCGTTTTCTGAGAGGAAGGCTCAGCCCGGCACTATAGGCAAAGAAGGAACGGGGTAGGTTTTTAGCCAGTAAGACTCTGACACTATTTCCCGCTCCGCCCAAGGGCGGGATCTGTCATTGGATGATTTTACCTACCATAAAAAAAAAAAAAATCTCACCTGATGGTAAACGGTGATGCGGCTGACGATGGAGCACGCTTGCCTAGAAGTAACCTATTCACTCTTGACTTAAAGACCTCTAAGTTGTAGTTATCAGGAAACACAGATTTCGGAAGAGAATTCTACTCCATAAATGTGTTCCCAAAAAGCTTTTTACGTATGAGTATGATGGCCACTAAGTTTCACAAGTTTTTTATAAATAAACTAGTGCTTGACTGCGATCCCACCTGATGGTAAGCAGTGATGCAATCGTTGATGGTAGGTACACTAGTTTATTAAGAGCCTATTTAAGACCGCAGCAGGCAAACTGTTCCAGTTCCTCGATGTACGCGGGTATAAATGACGAAGCAAAACGCTTAGTCCGGACCGTGTCCGGACAAGTGCTCTATAAAGAGATGTTTGAAGAGCGCGTGGAAAACTACGCACTGTTGACGAGTTGGGTTCGGTTGGACGGCAAGAAGGCGAGCTACCAATTGCTCGTCTTCCTCAAGCCCGCGTTTACGTGGTTGGTAGTCGGGACCGGGGTCTTGGGTGCTAGGATGTAAGAATGTCATTTCATAGAAAATGAGACTTCATCTCAAACTTCACAGGTCTAGTACTAAAACATTAATGACTGGCCTGTTGTTCTAGTAGTTAGTGGCCCAGGACAAATGTTTGTGTGATTAGCACGATCATTTGTTCTTTGACTGGGTGTTATTTATCTATAATATATATCTATTTAGAAATATATAAGTATGTTTATCAACTGTCTGGTACCCGTATCACAAGCGGACTGACGGTGGGACTGGACGGTGTTGTGTGATAGTTGAGGAAAAAGAAGAATTTATTTTGTAAGAAGAAGCACCTTTTTTATGGTAGGTAAAATCATCCAATGACAAATCCCGCCCTTGGGTGGAGCGGGAAGGAGTGTCAGACTCTTACTAACTAAAAACCTACCCCGTTCCTTCGTTGCCTATAGTGCCGGGGCTGAGCCTTCCTCTCAGAAAACGGCCCTTGACCCCAGCAGGCTTCGACCCTGCCTGCCTGCAGTTAGCAGGCTGGGTCTCTTCGGTGTGCTGACAGCTCCTTGAGGCGCGCGGGAACAGAACGCGCCGTCGACGACGTCGACTTGGGCTCGGTCCGGTCGGCTACCGAACGATCGGACAGCGTGCTACCCATTGCACGCCGTCCGCAAGCCCGCGCCTACGGTGGCCGGAAATCGGGATCGGAATCCCGGCGGCGGCTGGGGCGAGCGCCCCGTTGCCTCTGCCTGATGCGGTCGGCCTCCTTCTTTGCTAATGCTTCGCAGAAGGAGGCGACCGCCTGCCATCCCTCCTCACTACGGACCATGGCCTGAACTAAGGCCCGGCGAGAGAGATCGCTGCCGCCGAAAGAAGCACCTTTGTGATCTTTTATGTTTATTTTTTGTTTTCCATTTTAAATGATTGTGGGTGCAAAAAATAAATCAGTCGGCTTTGTAACCGTGGCATACACAAAATTGCTGGGGTATATCCCACGTACATTTTGGGAACATAAAGTAGTCTTGAACAAACAGAGACGGTGTAGTTTTTTGTCATTGAAAGAGAATATTTTCACAATCCGGTTTTTATAGAGATTTATTTAACCATACTTACACCTTTAAATTCCGATCGTTTTCATCCGGTAGAGGGTCGATTCGATACATGAAACACTATTGATTTAAGAAAAAAATAAAAAATAAAGTATTTTTTTTCAACTTGAATTAACTTACGCATTTACGAAATTAATTTATGTAAGTAAACGTCAGCAAGAGAAGAAATTAATTTCGTACATGGAAATTAATTTAAATTTAGCTTGAGAAAAAAAGTTTACCAATCGATAGTGTTTTATGTAACGGATCAGCCATCCACGGAATTAAAACGATCAAAATTTAATGGTGTATAAACAAACAATTTTACCTATCTATAATAAGAACTAATTACGTGAAATTTAAAAATATCATTGTATGAGGATGTTTTGATGTATGGTCCGCTTGTTTACTTAGTGTACCTACTATGTTTATTTATAAATATGGATGAGTAAATCTTTTGTTCTATATAAATAAATTTTCAATGTGAATCGTTGATTATTTTATCCTTTGTCAGTGATTTTCAAATATCTATACCCCATTATGAAAACTTCCATGTTTTGTACGGAAAAAAATTGTAATAGTCTTTTATTTGTATGAAAGTTCTATTTTCTTAGTTTTTACTTATCATACCGCTTGTATACACCGTTAAGTACTTTTTTTTTAAACTCTAATTAATTCAGGCATTTACGAAATTAATTTCTTTAAGTAAACGTCAGCTGAGCGAGGTCAATGAACTGTAGGTAGTTTGTACGCAACGACCGACAGCTACCTACAAGGTCTTCCTTTGCTAGCATTACTGCTTCGCAAAAGGACCACTGCCACTCCTTCTCGCTCCAGACCATAGCCTGAACCAAGGCGCGGCGCGAGAGATCATCGCTACCGATCGCTCTCACAAAGACACTTTCCAAGTGGGGCACACCTCTGCCGTGTGCTCCACCGTATCCTCCGAGTGGTCCGCACAGTGGCGTCACCCGGGCGTCATCTCCGCACGGATCTTGTACAGGTACGTCCCGAACTTGCCATGTTCGGTAAGTACCTGCGCCATGCGGAAGTTCACGACGCTGTGAGGCCTTTCCAGCCGTGCCTCAAGGACGGGCCTTACCATCTCAATCGTGGCGTGCACAGCACTGGGTTGCGATAGTTGCTCTCGCCATTTCACCGTGAGATCCCGCCGGAACTCTGTCCGCCATGCAGCGACTTGTCGCCCCGGCTTTGCATCTATACGCGCAGGTCGTGCATGTGTGCAAGGACTGTTGCCTCCAGATCCCATGGTGGCAGGCCAGCAAGAATGCTCGCCGCTTCGCGGGAATCCGTGCGGTTTCCCCGAATCATTCGTATGGCCATGACACTCTGGCAGGCGTTAAGCTGGACCGTCGGTGGCTTTCACAGCGACGACGCCCACACTGGCGCCCCGTAAAGGGCCATGACGGCGGGCAATGGGTAGCTCACTGTCCATCCGGAAGTGTGTCCGGTAACAGACCGGACCAAGCTCAAGTCGTTTACGGCGCGCACTATTCCCGCGTGCCTCAAGGAGTCGTCAGCAAACTGTTGGGGCCCAGTAGGGTCAAAGCCTAATCTGGGGCTCTGGGGAGGTATGAAAATGCATACGAGGGCCCTGGAACCAAGGCAAAGGAGGAACGGGTCGAGTCAGTAAGAGTCTGACACTATCTTCCGCTCCGCTCAAGGGATGTCATTGGATGATTTTACCTACTTTAAAAAAAAAACCTAAGGGTGGGAGAAGTCATTAGATTATTTTCTCCTAAAAAAACCACATTTCTTGCATGGGCAGTTCTACGCGGTGTGCTCACCTTGCAGTCTGGTTATTATGGCAGCGCCCTCTAGAACTATGAAGAATGTTGTTTATAAAGAGATCCTCTAAAAAGTCCACGGCATGTATGAAGTTTTGTAAACCCCGTAGTGAAAAACATTTCGAATCTGCCCTTTAAGTTTGGGACTCAGGGTTGAAGTCAAACCGTCATGCGCGAGGACGTAGTTATCTTAATAATATAATAGTACATTGTTACACTAGGGGTGAAAGTAATATTGAATTTTGAATAAACCTCGAATATTGGCGACCTCGCTACGCTTGGACGCCAAACTCCTTCTCGGGACTAAATAAGCCTTTTACCCGAGGTAAACACTGAGCTTTTCAGTACGAATAAAAGGAAAATAAAAATAAAAACCTGAGTCGTCGTCAAAGGTCGTCGCATGATTTTAGGTATGTTTCTTTTGATTTAGGCCGTAAAAGGTTTCCGACTACTGCTTTAACTTCTTCTCTTAATCCTTAACTGAATCTGATTATTGTGTAATTACAAAATCTCTTACAGCAGAGATTTAGTAAAGTATAAACAAAATGCTACAACAATTTTCCCGCCATTTTGTTTTTTTTTTTCTATAAAAAAATGGTAAATATTTCTCAAATCAATGTTACTTTTAAAGAATTAATTGAAAGTAAATTATAAATAATAATTATGTAATTTAAAAAAAATGTAGATACTTATCTCTTAATTTCAATTTTACGAGTACATCGCACTGTAATTGACTGGCTGTATAGAAAGTTGAGACATAGATCAATAGAAATACGAAGATAGAACTAGTTTTTTTTTTTATAATTTGACATCTGTCAGTTGAAAGTGGTTCTCGCTAGGGAGGAAAAGTATTACTTTCAACCCGCTCCTCAGGCAACTTCAGACCTACTTTCATGAGTAATGAAAAACAATATTTTTACCTGTTTGTTTATGTTTTAATTAGGTATAAGGATGTTTTTATGTCCGCTTATCCACCTATTTATTGTACTATATTTATTTATACAAATGGATGAGCAAATCTTTTGTTCCATATAAATACATTTGACATTTTATCCTTAGTCAGTGTTTTTCAAATACGCCACAATATGATAGTTTTTTTTTTTTTGGTGGGTATAAATCGTTCATTGACAACTCCCCCCCTTGGGTGAAGCAAAAGATAGTGTTACACCCGTATTTATACAAGTAAAACTAATTACTTGAGTAAAAGTAGCTACATACGTAACAATTTGTATTCTATTTTTAAAGAAGATTTCCGACCTCAAGTAATGACTTGATAAGAAATTACTTAGTAACAAGTGATTACTTCTTTATAAATACGGATGTTACTGACTAAAAAACCCACCCCGTTCCTACGTAGCCTTTGATACTAGGGCTGAGCCTTCCTTTCAGAAGCGAACCCTTGGCCCCCAGTAGTAACATTATGAAAGTTTCGTATTTTTTGAAGTTTTTTTGAAACTTTTGTGATATTTCTTATCATATTTAAGAGGGTATGCGGAACAGTCTATAGAAAAAATAGATCTTAGTGCAGTTGGAATAAGGCTTTGCGGATCAGTACCTCTACCATGAGTTTTAAGCAATAATATTCGTCGCTACTCGATATCGACGCCGTAAATATTTTGCATGACAAATTTTGCAGCGCCTCTAGCGGTCACTTGCAGAACCAAAATTTACACTGCAAAAAATTTGTACTGCGTTATGTAGTTAATAATAATAAGATGGAAATATTTGAGCATCACTGACTCAATGGATCATCACCTGTCATAATTATTTTTGTATTATCCTAACATTGGTATATATTTGCTGAAAAACCTAAACCGACTTACTGAACTTCAGTCTATGCAGAATGAAGTCTGTATTAAAATATTTTGTGTTACTATTCGTCCTGAATTTTACTGGTAAGTTTTAAATTATTCCATAACTGCCATTGGACCTACCCTAAAGGGAGTGGGTTACCGGGTGGCTCTAATGACTTGTCACCTTGATATTTACGCGGTTGACCGCAATCTTACTTGATAGTAAGCGATGATGGTCAAGTCTAGATCAAAGAACTGAGACCCTACCCTAAAGGGAGTGGGTTGCCGGGTGGCTCTAATGATTTGTGACCTTTTAAAGGGAGTGGGTTACCGGGTAGCTCTAATGAATTGTGATCTTTATAGTTACGCGGTTGACCGCAATCTCACTTGATAGTTAGCGATGATGGAGCACGCCTAGTTCACTCTGTAATGCAATCAGTCACGTAATGAAAATTTGCTATTATTTTCAGAGGGATCAAAATTATTCAGATGTGACTACGAATATAGTTCTGAAGCGAAGGGATGGTTCAAACACCATGTTATCCCAGCAACTTGGTTTGATGCTCGGCTGCAATGTGATCTGGAGGGTAAGCGTTTACCACATTTAAAAATTAAACATAAGAATATTGAAGGTGTTGTTATAAATTTTAATTTAAAAGATATTTCAAAAACTTTAGAGCTAGAAATAAATTATTATTACATTATACTCGCACTTATTGGTATTTAAAAAGTTATGTTTTTTTTCGTAGATATTTTGCAGTTAGCATTTAGCAAATAAAATAATGTCAAGTTTTTAAATATTTAGTTTTTGATACAAAATACAGTCAATTTGATTAATAAATTAAAAACTAATAAATAAAAATTAACATTATGGATGAAAGTGAAATATACAAATGTTTTTGCAGTATTCGCAACAAAAGTCAACTTTCACGGTAAACTTCACTACGGTACTACTAACAGTAAAATTTTCAGCTATAGTTTATCGAGTTATGCAGCGCTTGAAATACAAAAGGACACCAATTTCATATTATGGTATCAACTTTGTTTTTGAGGTCTAAAATCCTTTTTAGAATTTTCCCGTATAATTATAAAGATTTTTACAATACACTTGCTCAGAAAGTGGCTCTTATTGCACTACACTTAGGTATATAATGGCACCTGTTACCAAACTGTGATATTTTTAATTACCATTACGCACTAGTGCTTTAACCTTTTGGTTCAACCTCTTTGTTCGCAAATCAAAAGTGTATTGAAAACGTCATATGATACACGTGAGTAATGTATGTTTACCGTTCTTGGCTCTCTTAAGACCCTCGCCAGTGCTTAGGTCTTAATACCGCCTCGGCGGTAATCACTTACATTACAATTGTATTACAATGTACTATTTTAATGCTCTGTGTTAGTTTATTGCATCAAATTTTGCACTAAAGTTTTTTGGGTTGCGGAGAACTAAAGATATCCTAGGAAAAACAAAGTTTGACGCTTTTGTTACGTACTTATTGTAATTTGCACTTTCATTCGCTTATAGTTCTAGTAAGGTATTATGGAATTTTGTAGTCTTGTGGATCAATTTCCACCAAATTATTCGATGAGCGAAATTTTATCGTTCCAACAATGTTTCGTGGCAAAGAGGGAAGTGGCTTCGGGGAAATACTGGCATAATGTTTCTTTTTTTTTTCTTATTCTGTATTGTACACAAAAACGTCCAATAAAATACACAATAGTTTGACAATGTTGTCAATGTTGTTTGATGTTGTTGTTGTTTTTAATTTTGTTTTTATCTTTAGCTGATGTTCTGTGTTAACCTAAATATTCGCTGTGTGCTAGCTACGAGTATTTTTGAATTCCATGAAATATTTTTTTGTCATCAGGTGCTGTTCTCGCTTCTCCTACAACACCAGAAATAAAAGCTGCGATGATTCGTTATATAAACTTAACTGGAAATGAAATGACATCAGACGAAGTCTTTACTGGTATTCATGCTATTTTCGCTAAAGGAGCTTTTTACACGATCGATGGTTAGTATTACTTAATTAATACAACGTGAAATTTCGATCGTCACGCGGAGAGTCGATTCAAATGAAAAATAAAGTACTTTTTTTTAAACCCGAATTAATTCACGCATGTACGAAATTAATTTCTTTAAGTAAACGTCAGCTGTGCGAGGCCAATGAACTGTAGCTAGTTAGTACGCAATGACCGACAGCTACCTACAAGGTCATTCACTCGTTTACTTAAAGAAATTAATTTCGTACATACGTATATTAATTCGAGTATTAGAAAAAAAGTACTTTATTTTTTAATTTTATCTTTACAAATCGATAGTGTTTCATGTACCTAATGGACTCTCCACGGGATTAGAACGACCAAAATTTAACGGTAATAATATTTTGATTAATAATTTAAATCCATGGCTACTTTAAAAATATATATTATTATTCATATTTTATTTATCCAGTTCCCACATAATAGCACACATAATTGCTAAGATATCTTCAAAAAGCTTGTTAATGGAAATAGAAAATATTTTTTTAATTACTTTCAAATGCGTAGAGAAGAATACTGGTTCTTTCATATTGAAAATGGACGCAAAGTTCATATTTATGAACGATAATGCGCGGCTGCAGTGTTCATTGGTTAAATTAATATATTTAAGACTTCGATATTATTTGCATGGAGTGGCCAGTTCACAGCATAGCCTTAAATCATATAGATCATGCCTGGGGAAAATTCAGATATAATTTATTAGAGAATGTTCTTCAGCTCCAGTTAATCCATTCGAGTACAAGAATGCGTATGTGGAAGAATGTTCAAATGTAGACCACAAAGAGAATTTTTGAGGCTCAGTGTATTTATTATACTTGTATTTTAGACTTAAACAGATTTAAAATTTACAGGTATACCACTTCAAAAAATTCCACACACTTGGGCTTTTGATGAGCCAGATAACATGGGGAATAACGAAAGCTGTCTAATTTTCAATAGTGATGGAGACTTAGCAGACCTTTCATGTGAAGAAAATCGGCCTTTCATCTGCTACCGTTCTGCAAAAAATGAAGTCAAAATCAATGAATGTGGTACCGTTGATCCAGGTAAATATAATGCCGAATGAAAATATTTAGCAATTTTAATATAATATAGTGTCAAACTTGTGCTATAAGTACTGGACAACTGATAAACATAATTATATATATTTTCTAAATACATACGATTTATACGCGTCCAATTCCTTTGTTCTGATCACGTGACTGAGCGTTGAGATGACGTCAGAACAAATGAATTGGAAACGTGGCCAACTCAAAACATTCGACGTTAACGAAACGATTGTAACTTGCCTAGGTGGGTCAATTCCAAATATTGCGGCATTTTAGAAACTGTTATCGTCGATATATTTACTGTCAATTTGTCTAGTTAATACCTCAGAATTGTTAATACTTTATTTACATTTATTATACAAGTAACTAAGACTCAAAATGTTAGAGGTAATATTACCTTACGAATATGTTTCGGGGCGAAACTCCGCTGCCGCGACAAGTCGCGGCATGGCGGTCAGAGCTCCGGCGGGATCTCATGGTGAAATGGCGAGAGCGACTGTCGCAACCTCGTGCTGGGCACGCCACGATCGAGGCGGTAAGGCCCCTCTTTGAGGCGTGGCTGGAAAGGCCCCACGGCGTCGTCACCTTCCGTTTGGCGCAGGTGCTGACCGAACACGGCAAGTTCGGTCCGTACCTGTACAAGATTCGTGCGGAGACGACGCCCGAGTGTCGCCACTGTGCGGACCGCCCGGTGGACACGGTGGAGCACACAGTCGAGGTGTGCCCCGCTTGGGAAGAGCAGCGCCGTGTCCTCGTGGGGGCGATCGGCGGCGATCTCTCGCGCCGGGGCTTGGTTCAAGCCATGCTCCGGAGCGAGGAGGAGTGGCAGGCGGTCGCCTCCTTCTGCGAAGCAGTAATGCTAGTAAAGGAGGAGGCTGACCGCCTTAGGCAAAGGCGGACACGCCGCCGCCGCCGCCGGGTTTCCGATCCCAATTTCCGGCCACCATAGGCGCGGGCTCGCGGACGGCGGGCAATGGGTAGCTCGCTGTCCGTCCGTCCGGTAACAGACCGGTCCGAGCTCAGGTCGTCTACGGCGCGCACCGTTCCCGCGCGCCTCAAGGAGTTGTCAGCAAACTGTAGGGGTCCAGCAGGGCCGAAGCCTACTGGGGCCAAAGGTTATGTGAGACTGTCACCAAAGGCCCCAGGATAAAGGCAAGGAATGGAAAGGTAGGTTTTTAGTCAGTAAAAGTCTGACACTGTTTCCCGCCCCACCCAAGGGCGGGATTCGTCATTGGATGATTTTACCTACGTTAAAAAAAAAATAAATAAAAAATATTGCGGCATTTTAGAAACTGTTATCGTCGATATATTTACTGTCAATTTGTCTAGTTAATACCTCAGAATTGTTAATACTTTATTTACATTTATTATACAAGTAACTAAGACTCAAAATGTTAGAAACAATATTACTTTACGACTATGTTAGTATCCTAAAGCTACACACTTAATTTACTTTATAAACTTGTTATGCAAATCCCTGCTGTAGCTGAGCATCGAAAAAAAAACTTGCAACAGCAATTCTTATTCAATCTAACCCGCGTGAAATCCAGCACTGAATAAAGTTTATTTAGAATATTTTCTTTCAACGATGTCAAATATGGCTAAAGTTCCTACTACACGCACAAACTTCCCTACAATTTTGCTTGCACATGCCGATTTTTACACGGTAACAGTGAGTTTTAACAACCACACGCACGGCTATCTGTGTACAAACCGGCTTCCGCAGGCAAAACTGTGATGAATCTTGCTTGTATGGTATTCCAATTAGAAACATTGAGACATTGTTTGCTGTATTGACAAGTGTCGCTTATGGGGCGCTCGCTCCAGCCGCCGCCGGGATTCCGATCCCGATTTCCGGCCACCGTAGGCGCGGGCTCGCGGACGGCGTGCAATGGGTAGCACGCTGTCCGATCGTCAGGTAACCGACCGGACCGAGCCCAAGTCGTCGACGGCGCGTTCTGTTCCCGTCAGCACACCGAAGAGGTCCAGCCTGCTAACTGCAGGCAGGCAGGGTCGAAGCCTGCTGGGGTCATGGGTTAACTTCCGAAAGGAATACCCGGCCCCGGCACGATAGGCTACGAAGGAACGAGATAGGTTTTTAGTCAATAAGAGTCTGACACTACATCCCGATCCGCCCAAGGGCGGGATTTATCATTGGATGATTTTACCTACCATAAAAAAAAAGAAAAAAGTGTCGCTCATTAAATACTCAACCAGTCGGTTCTTCTTTAAAGAAAAGCCCACACATTCACAAGAAGTTTGTAGAATCTTCACATTCACATTGGTCGGATTCGATTTATTTTTTCAGCATATCTTCCTTTGTTTGTACTCGTATCTGTATATCTAAGAGTATATTTACTATTGTATTTATTTTCGTTCTGTTTGTTTCTGCAGGGTTCCACACTTAAAATCGAATGAAATTAGCTCGAATAACACTTGCTCAAAAACTTTAACTCGACACTACTTCAAATCGATAAAATTATAAGCGCGAGAGTTCTCTATCTCGATGCATCTAAATCTCGAAAAACGTCGAACTATCAGCAGCGAGAAGGCCCATTTATCTTGAAACATCATTTCTCGACCAAAAATCTAATAGATTAACAGAATAGGTTATATTATATTTGGATATTCACAATATAATTCAAGGTTAAACTACTGGTATAATAGTGGCATGCACTACCCTAAGGTCAACTGGCAGAAAATGGCTTATGTCTAATATCCGCCTTTGTATAATGTTTCATTAGTGCATATAAAATTTAAATAAGTAAATAATATTTTTACACAGTTAATTTTCATCCTTTCAGAATATCGCTTGGATACAAGAACTAACAAATGCTACAAATTCCATCCAGTTCCAAGAATTTTCTCCCGCGCTTTCTTCGCGTGCTCAGCTGAAGGCGGCCATCTTGCTATTATCAACAGTAACACTGAGGCTAGAGTACTCGTTGATCTCTTCGCAAAATACCCTGAACGCTCCTTGGTTGGAATGACTTGGAAAGAAATAGCTTTCGTTGGTATTCACGATTGGAATGAACATGGAGATTGGAGGACTATTCATGGTAATTTGTGCCTTTTTTTTTCGTACCGTACGACACGACGCAATCCGCACTGGGCCCGCGTGGTGGATTGCGGCCCATTCCCTCTCCTAGAGACGAGGCCTTTGTCCCAGCAGTGGAAACATTAAAAGGCTGATGATGATGATGACGCGACGCAACGTTGGAAGGCTTCCCACAAGATGGAGCGATGCCCTGGTGAAGGTCACGGCAAATCAATCAGATGCGCAACGTTACCGACCGGACCGGTTGTTATGGCGACATTCGAGGACCAAAGGCCTCGAGGGCATAAAATATGTCCTACAGAGGACGTCTTTCAATTAGAAAGATGTTGATGATTCTTTTTTGTACCTACATTTTGCAATAAGCCAGCTTAATTTTCCTGACAGAAAGAAATAGATCAAGAGATGGATGTGATATGCTACGGCTGTAATATAGGTCCATTTTTCAAAACTAAGACCTTGGATCGGCAGACACATGTGTCTCGCCTCTAAGGGCCAAATTCACCAATAATACTAATCGAGATTATTTAAAACAAAACATGAGCGTCTAATCAAGATTATAGCTTCATTTTGCATTTCACCGCTAAGAATTCAATCTAGAAAAAAAGAATAAACTCAATTTTAATTCTTTTTTTTTCGCCCGTGTTTTCGACACGGCCCTTTAAGGGCTGATTTTATCATTCAATATAAAAACTTAGTTCAGCTAAACTGAGCTCAGCGTAATCTAGTTTAAAGACCCGTGTCGTAAACATGGGCGACAACAAAAGAATTGAAACTGAGTTTAGCCTAAACTAGGTTCAATTCATCGCAGTGAAACGCAAAATGAAGCTATAATCTCGATTAGGCGCTCAAACTGCGTTTTGTTTTATATGATCGCGATTAGTTTATTGGTGAATTTGGCCCTATAAATGACTAATTATTGAATGATGAAATCAGCCTTAAGGCGGTAAACTGTTGACCTTATAAAGGCGGTTAAGATGGTTTATATGCAGTCTGCATGTGAAGGTAGAGAACTGAGCGTTGGGGTGCAGTTCGGGAGAAGTCTTGGTCTAGCACTGGTCTGCGAGAGAGTAAAGTGGGTAGATTTTCAACAGCATAGCATAGCATAATCAGTTTTAAATGTTCGGAATGCTGAGACTCAGGCATTTTCTCTGGTAGAGGGAATTAGCCGAAATTCGCTACTCAGACCCAAAACGGATTGGTGGATGTCACATGTTTTCGAATTTTTTGATTGTAAGGCATCATCAAGAGCAGTGATGAAGGATTAATTAATTACACGAGTAATGCATCGAGAGTACGACTTTCAATACGAGTGTCTAAATATTTTATTTTTTCAGGGCAAACGCTGGCAGAAGCAGGGTTTAGCAGATTTTCTGCAGGAAACCCGGACAATGCGCCTCCAGGCCAATACTGTGGTGCAATATATCGGTTTGGGCAACTCGACGATATGTTCTGTGACAAATTAGCTGCTTTCTTCTGTGAAAAGAGTCCGGATTATAATGCTACCTGTGCTTCCTCAGACGTAGAATAAGAAATCTACAAAAAAACATATAAATGCGTTTTTTTCTTTTTATTACTGATAGGATCCCGCTTGGTTATAAGCAATGTTGCCACAATAGATTAATTATCATTAAAAGGCTAAAAAGTCTCTGTGAATAAAATTACAGCAATTTTATTATTTTTATTTTGTTTTTATCATATATGTTTTAATCCCGTGCAGAGTCGATTCTGTACCTGAAATAGTATTGATTTTGTAAAGATAAAATTAAAATTTCTTTGAGTAAACGTCAGCTAAGCGAGTCCGTCAGTTAGTACGTAACGACTGACAATCAGCTACAAGGTTATTGACTCATTTACTTAAAAAAAAATAATTTCGTACATGCGTAAATTAATTCGAGTTTTAAAAAAAAGCACTTTTTTTATCTTTATACATCGATAGTGTTTCATGTACCGGATCGACCTCCTACGGGATTAAAACGATCAAAATTTTACCTTGTCTGTAATGACCGTACAGTTGTAAGGCTGGTTTAGTAAGTAAGTAGTAAAACAAGTCAAGATACCTGCACTTTCTTTCACACGAACCTGAAGCAGGAAGCTTCCGAGCTGCATCATGGAATCGGAAGGTGAGAATTCCATGACGTCTTCCTTGCACAATTATGGCGTATCAAGGATCAAACCTTTAGGTTTTGAAAAATAAAAAACAAACTGTACCATTATTTAATCTAGAACATCCAATAGTGTCATTGGTAAACTCTAGGAAGTACCCAAAAGTAACTAATGAATAATGATAAATGGCAAACAAAAAAAAACTGGCCAAACGTAAGTCTAACTCGCGTACCGAAGTTTCCATAACTGACTTATGTACGTAAATAGTTTAATTCCTAAATCGAATCTTAAAGGTTTGTTTGTATCGCAAAAAAAATATATTTTGTGACGTGCCTAACTACAAAAAAGTTTCTACACGAGTGTAGAAAAAGCGTATGGTGTTCGGACGTAAAGGATGGCACCATCCCATCTCTTCCCGTGGGTGTCGTAAGAGGCGACTAAGGGACATTTCTGTGACCGTGCGTACTATGAAGCACCGAAGGTCTCCGCATGGTGATGCGTAAACCACCAACAAAAGCCTTCCCAAGGAGGGTTGGTGTCAGGCTGGCGGCCGACTATAAAACAGTTGCCAAATCAACTGCAACATGTCGAGAAATAATAGAGTGCGCAATAGAGTTAGGGCGTACCCCACAGGCGACGCGCAGGGGCAGCACCCAGCTCCTGTGGGAAATAGACCAGGGTTGTTACAAGTAGACGGATGGAGAGGAAGAGGGAGGCCGAAGAAGAGATGGATGGATTGTGTGAGGAGCGATATGAAAGAAAAGGAAGTTAGTGATAGTGTGACGGCTGACAGGATAGAGTGGAAGAAAAAAACGTGTTGCGCCGACCCCAAGTAATATGGGACAAGGGCAGGAAGATGATGATGACGAGTGTAGAAAAAGCCGACATAGCACGCCTGTCTCCGAGTCTGTCACGACTGTCGCTGAGGTTGCCGACATAACACGAAGAATCGCCAAACTTAAGTGGTAGTGTGCAGGGCATTTTGCTCGCAGAACGGATGGCCCTTGGGGCCGAAAGGTTCTGGAATGGCGACCGCGTACCGGAAGACGCAGTGTTAGAAGGCCTCCTACAAGGTGGACCGATGACCTGGCAAGAGTTGCGGAAATCCAATGGATGCGAGATAGACAAAATCGTTAATTGTGGTGACACGTCACCATCACATCACGTCTAAAGACGAACGAAAAATTAAAAACAAAGATGAAAAACGACAAGACATGACGACGACGCGATGTCAAGAAGTAACGTCAAAAATATTTCACGAAAATATCTTTGAGACTTGATTCGGTGATTTATTTATTCATTGGTTCACCAACAATTGTTTCGGTGGCGATCTCTTGCGCCGGGGCTTGGTACAGGCCATGCTCCGAAGCGAGAAGGAGTGGCAGGCGGTCGCCTTCTTCTGCGAAGCAGTACTACTAGCAAAGGATGAGGCCGACCGCATCAGGCAACGGCGCACAAGCTGCCGTCGCCGCCGAGATTCCAATCCCGATTTCCGGCCACCGTAGGCGCGGTCTTGCGGACGGTGGGAAATGGTTAGCTCGCTGTCCATCCGTCCGGTAACAGACGGGTCCAAGCCCAAGTCGTTTTCGGCGCGCACTGTTCCCGCGCGCCTCAAGAAGTTGTCAGCAAACTGTAGGGGCCCTGTAGGGCCGAAGCCTACTGGGGCCAAGGGTGAGGTGAAAGTGAACCCCGGGGCTCTGGAACGAAGGCAATGAAGGAGCAGGTTAGGTTTTTAGTCAGTAAGAGTCTGACACTATCTCGCGCCCCAACCAAGGGCGGGATTTGTCATTTAATTTTGATGATTTTACCTTTTTGTTTATACGTGTATTACGCTAAAGGTAGCATGCAATAAATAGAGTATACAATGGTGTAACAATCACTTACAGATAAACTCCGCATAAAAAAATAAGGTAATCGAACTATTTACATAGGCAAGATTGTATGATAACCACTCGCACTTGATCGATTATTAAGATTCCGTATCTCAAAAGGAAAAACAGAACCCTTATAAGATCACTTTGTTGTCAGTCTGTCTGTTAAGAACCTTTATCTCGAAAACGCGTAGAGGTATTCATCATCATCATCACCATTTCAGCCAAAAGACGTCCACTGTTGGACATAGGCCTCCCCCAAGCGTCGCCACAAGAGAGGAGAGAGGTAGGGGAGAGAGGTATTGAGTTAAAATTATAACCATATACAAGTCAAGTCTGCGGTCCTCTAAAGCTGTAAAAAAACCAAACTTTTAAGTTAACGACAAAAAAGATATGGTCGTTTATGTCACAGAAAACGTACATTTTAATATTCTCAAAGGAATCAATATTCATAGGGTATTTTCCGTTGATCTAGAACCCAGAAATTTGGCATGAAGCAAGGTCTCCTAGCATAGGTATCGGAATAACCAGGTTTATTCCAATAAATGTGCTAGGAGACATGTAAATTTGTAGTTACGTCACAAAAGAAAAAAAAACTTTTCTTGATTCGGTAAAGTCTTTGAGACTCGATTTGGGAATTGAGCTATTCACATAAATTATTTAGTACGGAACTCGGTGTGTCTGTCCGACTCATAATGGCCCATTTTTTTTTAACGTACTAAACTTTAAACATTAACATAAATTAAGTGATAACCCTATCACGTATCACTTCACAACAAATACTTAACTGTAACTAATATTACGTCATCACTGCTTGAGACAGGGCGATTCGCTAAAGCATTATTTTGAACGCTTTTCATAGAATAATTAATTAAAATTAACGGTCCTGTGCGTCTCGCATCCATCGGATTCGCGCAACCATCAAAGGTCATCGGTCCAATACGCGGTCGCGACTCCAGAAGCTTTCGGCCTAACAGCCATCTGTTGTGCGAGTAATGTTTCTCACTCCTGACCTTAAGCCTTCCTCCACTTCTTCCACATTTTGCGGCCCACGCTTCCTCCTTCCAGTTATGGCGAAATCTGTTTAGTTCAGCCTACCATCTTTTTTGTGGTCTGCTGCGACACTGTTGCACTGTTTCAGGGCACTAACTTTGTGCCTACAAATTTTGTCAAGCATCACTTTAATTTTTCTTCTCCTTTTTCTTTTGTATATGGTAATATTTATTAGTTTATTATTTGACAATTTGTATGTTTTTTGTTGTTTGTGTTTTGTATGTTGTTTTCTTTTTCTATTGTATTATTTATATAAATATTTATATTGTTGTACACTGACAACCCCAAATCTTTTCCTTTCTTCCAGTCCATCCAAAGGTTGTCTGGTAGAAATTGCCCTGTGCAATAAGACCGCCTATTTTACACTTATTTTCTTTATAAATCTTTGTCCTAATAATCAGTTAAGGTGTGTAATAAAGAAATAAATAAATAGATAGACATATCCGGTCTAGTCCCATTTCAGTTGGGCAGCCTTTTTAGCCACATCAACTATCCAAGCTTCGAAAAGCAATATTTTAGTAGTATTTTGAACTCGATTGATTAATTTAACACCTAATACCGTAGGGGCCCAGCAGGATCGAAGCCTACTGGAGCCAAAAATCGTTTTCTGAAAGGAAGGTTCGTCCCCGGTATGAAAGTAAAAAAAGGTACAGGAGTGGATTTTAAGTCAGAAAAAGTTTGACACTATCTCCAGCCCCGCCCAAAGGCGCGGAGATATCATTGAATGATTTTTCCCAACGAAAAAAAAAACACTTAATAAAAATATAGGTACTTGATCAATTAAAATCAAGTCGAGAGTGTGTCAAATGTTTCGCAGAATCACCCAACAGCGTTTGATTTACTGGATGATCCGTTGTTTAATTGACAACTGAACTCGTAAATTTTAAACTTTGAGATAAATAAATAGGTATATTTATAGTTGCTGGAATCGACTCGCAATTATTGTGTATTTAGTTCTCATAAAATGAAGTCGTGGTGTAATTATTTTGTGTTATTATTTTGTCTGAATTTAACTGGTTCATTTTCAGTGGAATCGCCTGCTTTTAGATGTGACTACAAATATAGTTTAACAGCCAAGGGATGGTTCAAATACTTCGATGTGCCAGTGACGTGGTTCGATGCTCGGATGCGATGTGCTCTGGAAGGTGAGAAAGAAAGAAGAAAGAAAAAACATTTATTTGAGACTCGCACAGGACAAAAAATATATATACAAGCGCTCATATCCGTCTTTTGAAATGATATTCTGTCCGTGCAAGCAATTTTTTCACCTAATTCAGAAATAAGTGCACTTCACCATCAGCGATTGCAGCACCAATTGCAATTTGCACATAACAATTTTCTGGCCGCAGTCTTCCCATCCATTTATAATTTGGGTGTCTTCAAGACTAGAATGGATAGGATCTTAATAAACTAGTGGCGCTTCACCATTAGCGATTGCATCACTGCTCATCATCAGGTGGGATCACAGTCAAGCCCTAGTTTGTTTAATTTTAAAAAATTAGGAGGTTCTCAAGTCGATTGAATGTTCTTTCTTTTTTTTTACTTTGTTAATTTTTTACAGAGTAGTTTTCTGATGCCAGATTTTAGTTGCAGTAATTGCTTTTGGTTTTTAAATAGTTTTTATTCATTGATACTTTCAGCAAATGTGATTTAGATGAATATCTTTTATTTTGAAAAGTATTTTAAAATTTGGTAAGATTTAATGTAGGATTAACCATATAATGTTTTAATTAATAAATAAGAGTAAATTTTCTAATTATTGTTAACGATAAAAACAACAAATATCCTCCTCTTTTTAAGTCGATAAAAAAACAATTCAGCATTTGCAAAATAAATTTGATTTTAGAGTTACCATAAACTAGGAGAAAGTGAGTGCCGAAACACGAGCATTGTTTCAGCTAATCCTTAATTCTATATTATTTGTTTTTGTTGTAATCAGGTGCTGTTCTAGCTTCTCCAACTACACCAGAAATGAAAGCTGAGATGACTCGCTTCATAAACCTAACTGAGAATGAGGAGGTACTATATGAAGTTTTTACAGGGATTCACGCAACTCTTGCTCAAGGAGATTATCATACGATTGAAGGTTAGTGAAATTTTTTAAGTCCATCTGGAAGAAGATATCTTTCGAATAATGAAAAATTTTAACCACGAGATATGCAAGACTTTACACGTTGTTTCATATAACCCTAAAAGCAAATTGAGAAATGAAGATAGAAGATAACGATGCTGTTTAAGAGAAGTTTTAGAAATCAAAATTGAAAAGAGTAAACTCACATGATTTTGTTATGTTGAGAGAATATATGAAAGGCGACTAACTGGAGGTAACTTTAGCTTAAAGATAGACCTGAGTAGAGACAGCGGCAGGAGTAGCCCTAGCAAAATACACAAATCTTATTAGTAGAGTATAATTTCGAAAAGTTGCACGCCGTTCGTACTGTGCACTAGCGTCAGAAGTATGTGAATTGTATGTAGAAGGTGTGGTTCAGAAGATTCTATTGATTGCGGCAAAGATATGAGATCACATAATATTTCTAGCATTCACTATTTGTGTGAGGGATGAGCTCTGGAATCGAATATAGTAAATTTTAATAAATGATAAACGTATTGATGATCTTACTCCAATAGAGAATTTTTACCATTTCTTACTTAGTTGTCATAGCGTAAGTTTTATTTAAAAAAATGTAAATTACAGGAACACCCCTTTCGGCGATTCCTCGTACTTGGGCGCCAAATGAGCCTGACAATAAGGATAATAAAGAAAACTGTCTCACTTTGAACAGCATCGGACAGTTAACTGATGTTTCCTGTAAAGAAACTCGACCCTACGTCTGTTATCGTTCTGAGAGCAAGAAACATGCAATTAATGAGTGTGGGACTATAGATCCAGGTAAATTTTGCTGAAGCTCAGAATTATTGTAAACAGATTTTTAGTTTTTAAGTTACTTGTCACACTACTATCTATTTAAATTTTTTTTTGTTTATTTATTGCCAACTTATACTTACAAATTTTATGCACAGAGAAGTACAGAGGTAGAATGAATGCCTTAGGCTTTTTCTATCAGTCAACCTTTGGGCGATGCAGAGAAAAATAGTAGTAGTTACAATAAAAAGAGAGAAAAGGCGAATAGAAGAGTAGATAATATTTATACTACACATTAATATTTAATAATTTTATAATACATCGTTAAATTTTGGTCATTTTAATCCCGCGGAGGGTCGATTCGGTACATGAAACCCTATCGATTTGTAAAGATAAAAATGAAAAATAAAGTACTTACTTTTTAAACTCGAAAGAATTTACGCATGTACGAAATTGATTTCTTTAAGTATACGTCAGCTGATCAAGGCCAATGAACTGTAGGTAGTTAGTATACAAAGTCCGACATCTACCTACAAGGTCATTGACTCGTTTAATTAAAGAAATTAATTTCGTGCATGCGTATCAATATACGCATGTACGAAATTGATTTCTTTAAGTATACGTCAGCTGATCAAGGCCAATGAACTGTAGGTAGTTAGTATACAAAGTCTGACATCTACCTACAAGGTCATTGACTCGTTTAATTAAAGAAATTAATTTCGTACATGCGTATATTAACTCGAGTTTTAGAAAAAAGGTACTTTATTTTTTAATTTTATCTTTACAAATCGATAGTGTTTCGTGTACCGAATCGACCCTCCACGAGATTTAAAACGACCAAAATTAAACGGTGTATATACTCAAATTAATAAACTACATAAATCTACACCAATATAGTCAATTAATTGGTATACACCACTATTTTTTTATTACTGCAAATACTTAAAGGGCTTATTAGAAAAGGTCTTGTTATTATTTAAGTAAAGTCTCAATGCATAATATTCATAAACAGCAAAGTTATGAGCGTTTGTTTATATCCCAAAATCTCACTCAATTTATGGAAACATTGTACAGGTTATTGTTTATGAATGAAAGAATGTCAATGAAAATGCAAAAACGCTACGCTTAGTATTTTCTAGTAGTATTTGCTATGAATTATGATTCAATTATGAATTTACCAATAATGACAAATGTTCGTGGACAATTTTCGGATTTCGTTTTTTGTACTTTTAACTACACAAACATGATCAGTAACGGGTACTGATTGAGCCCCATTTTTTTGTGCACTGATTAAAAAATAGGGGTGTATATAGAAAATTGGAAAAATTAACGCTGTGATGATACGAGTACTACAGACTGCCAGCTTCTCACGAATTAGCTCACAAACCATTTGCTAAATCAAGTGATGAAATTGTACCAATAATCATTTATAATTTCTTTTACAGAATACCATTTGGATAGAAGGACCAATAAATGCTACAAATTCCACAAACATCCGAAGATTTTCGCCCAAGCCAACCTCGCATGCTCAGCTGAAGGCGGCCATCTTGCTATTATAAACAGTGACACCGAAGCCAAAGTTCTCAAAGAAATCTTTGCTAAATATCCAGACAGTTCACTTGTGGGAATGATTTGGAAATACGTTGCTTTAATCGGTTTCAGTGATTGGTCTGATCATACAGAGTGGAGGACCATTCATGGTAATTTTAATTCTGTTTATTATTTATGTGAATTTTTTTTCTCAGAAATATTTTTGCTGATTTTTTTTTCATACACCGTTAAATTTTTGTCGTTTTAATCCCGCGGAGAGTAGATTCGGTATATGAAACCCTATCGATTTGTAAAGATAAAAATGAAAAATAAAGTTTTTTTTTTTAAACTCGATTTAATTTACGCATGTACGAAATTGATTTCTTTTAATAAACGTCAGCTGTTCGAGGCCAATGAACTGTAAGTAGTTAGTACGCAACGACCGACAACTCCCTACAAGGTCATTGACTCGTTTACTTAAAGAAATTAATTTCGTACATGCATATATTAATTCGAGTTTTAGAAAAAAAAGTACTTTATTTTTTAATTATATCTTTATAAATCGATAGTGTTTCATGTACCGAATCGATCCTCCACGGGATTAAAACGACCAAAATTTAACAGTGTATAATGTGACTGGTAATAAGTGACCGATACTTAAACTCATGATAACAAACAACTTTTGCTATGGGGCCAATCTGTAATCGCGAAAAAAATCTGCTGGTCAGTACATTTATGTTCACTTAACTGGTCAAAATGTACGGAACTTGCTGATTTTTTTTGTGTGCACGTCATTATTACCTTGCTTTAGCCTGCAAATTAAAATAATTCTCCTTTTCTCTTTGAGTATCCGGTTTTTGAGAATTTTCGATTAGTTGAGGGAAAAATACAAAATTTTAATTATCAATGAACAGTCCCATGAAAACGTCTAAAAAGATGATAAATAGATAAATAATTTGAATTGCAACTGTCTTCTTGCTTTGGTTTTGAATGTCGAAACAAACAAGATGTTATATGTATCACATGAATAAGATAACCATTAACAAATAATTTTACAACAATGTCTTAACTTTACAGGACAAACGTTGACAGAAGCAGGGTATGATAAATTTGGTCCAGGAAATCCTGATAATTCTGGCCCTGGTCAGTACTGTGGAGCAATATTTCGTACTGGACAGCTAGATGACATGTTCTGTGATAAAGTAGCCGCTTTTATATGTGAGAAGAGTCCAGACTACAATGCTGCTTGCTCGTTACAAAACCAATAAAAGGTTTTTTATTTGTTGTTGATAGGGGCGTACTTGACTACTATCTCACCTGAAGGTAAACCATGATGTGGTCGATGGTAGAGCACGCTTGCCTAATAATAAATAATTTATTCACTCTTGACCTTATTTTTAGTAATAAGTGGAACCCGAAACACGTGTCTAGTATTTTTATGTAAAAAATCTATGAAAAAAAACACAAAGTTGTAAGCTTGTTATGTTACCTAGTTGTACACACAAACACATGGTTACCGGGCCATCCGGGCCAAAAAGGGGTTTTTTTTCTCCCGCACCCAGCTATACCTAGGCCTGCGATGTACTTTGTGCCGGTAGTGTCTAATTTGTGTTTTGTTTTTGTGAAAAGAAAAATTTTTGGAATCATTGTGTAAAAATTATTGGAATCGATTCAGTTACTGATTCTGAATAAACTGTATTCAGGTTTCGCATATACTAAAAAGAAAAAATGTTGTATAGGTTGTAAGTAAGAAAAAAAAATCCAAATGGATGTTTTTTTTTTCCTGTTGATGTCAATAAACTTACTTTCTAAGCAAAGCTTTTATTTAAATCTTTTCCTTAAATGTTCACTAATAAATATTATAACTTAAAAGGCAATATATATAAACTAAAAATAAATAAAGGATCTTATTGGGCATCAAAAAATTCATCCACACCGATATCAATGAGATAAGTGCCCAGAACGCTGTCAGCATTGCCACGTTGGATGACAATCATGCTGATTCGTTGATTGAAGTAAAGCCCATCGTGGAGATTCAGAGCGAGAGTAGTTATTTTATGATTTTATTGTCATCATCATCATCACGCCACGATTGAGACAGTAAGCCCCCTCTTTGAGATGTGGCTGAAAAGACCTCACGGCGTCCTCACCTACCGCATGACGCAGGTCCTTACCGAACATGGCAAGTTCGGTAAGTACTTGTACCGGATTCGTGCGGAGGAGATGCCCGGAGGACACGGTGGAGCACACGGTACAGGTGTGCCACGCCTGGGCAGAGAATCGCCGTGTCCTAGTGGGGGCGATTAGCGGCGACGATTAGCGCCTCCTTCTGTGAAGCAGTAATGCTAGCGAAGGAGGAGGCCGACCACATCAGACAAAGGCAACGGAGCTCACGCCCCAACCACCGCCAGGATTCCGATCACGATTTCAGCCACCGTAGGTGCGGGCTTGCGGACGGCGAGCAATCCGACCGTCCGGTAACCGATCGGACCGAGCCCAAGTCATAGACGGCACGTACTGTTCCTGCGCGCCTCAAGGAGCTGTCAGCAAACCGTATAGGCCCAGTCTGCTAGCTGCAACCAGGTAGGGTCGAATTCTACTGGGGCCAAGGGTCAGTTTTTGAAAGGAAGGCAGGCGCGGCCCCGGTATGATAGGCAGAGAAGAAACGGGGTAGGCTTTTAGTCAGTAAGAGTCTGACACTATCTCCTGCTCCGCTCAAGGGCGGCTGATCTCATTGGATGACTTTATCTACCATAAAAAAATCATCATCATCATTCCAGGCAAAAGACGTCAACAGCTGCCCATAGACCTTCCCCAAGTGTATAAATGCACCACAATAAACGGTCCCGTGCGTCTCGCATTCATCGGATTTCCTCCTAATCCACCTTATAGAAGGCTTTCCAATGCTGCGTCTTCCGTTGCGCAGTCTTCAAAAAACTGTCTATCTAGATGCAGGTGACATTTAAATAGCTGATTTTTTATTAGACTTCCAAATAGGTGGCTTTGCTAATATTTCAGCAATAAAAGTCTCGCTGTTCATTATTCGCGGCGAAAACTACTAAACTCGTTTGATTACCCTAGTCACCACGACTGCCGCTTGACGTCGTGGTCGTCCGTGCTGTTCGCTCAGTACATTTCATCCGTCGCTTCGCCGTTCACCGCTCCGCGTGGCTTGATAAGTACATTTCTATACGTTTTTTTCAGTAGTTAGACACCTCGCCATTCGCACCGCGCGAATATTCGCTATGGCGAATGTCCCGTGTCTTACAAAACGCGTGACATCATCGCTACAAAAAATCGCCGTGGGCGAGGGCTTAAATGACACACCAGAGAATGGGCAGCCGCATTCTCTGTAAATTAAAACAACCATACTGCGATCACCAACCTAGTTGCCAAGCGTGGTGATTATGGCAAAACCCCAAGGAAAAGCACAGAAAAAAATGGCGCCTAGTGCCCTGCAACCCCTACTCTTGAATCCGGTGGACCGATGACCTAGTAAGGATTGCAGAATCCGATGGATGCAAGACGCACAGGACCGTTCATTGTGGCGCTTGAAGGAGGCCTAGATCTAACAGTGGATGTCTTTCGGATATGATTGTTCTAAAACTGTCAAAATCAGTGTTTTAAAGAATCACCCCACAACGTCTAACTCGATGGATGATTCGTTGTTTAACTGACCTCTGATCTCATTGATTTAATTATTAAAACGCTAAGTAATAATGTGTCTACTTCAGTCATTGTTACAGTGACTAAATTAGACTCATAATTAGTGTATGCGTAACTTTTACAACATGAAGTCGTGGTTAAATTGTTTATTGTTAGTATTTTGTCTACATTTAACTAGTTCTTTTAGATGTGACTACAAATATAGTCCAACAGCCAAAGGATGGTTTAAACATTTTGATGTGCCAGTGACGTGGTTCCATGCTCGAATGCGATGTGCTTTGGAAGGTAAAAGGAGGCTCCAGACAAAAAGTGCCATTGTATCGGTGAAATATATTTTTTTATCTTACTTCTTTAACAGAACTCTTCCACAAAATAACCTTATTATTTATTTATTTTTATTTATTAGCCTGTTCTGTCCCACTCCTGGGCAAAGGCCCCCCTCCACGCCTTCCACCTCTCGCGGGCCTGCGCTTCTTCTTGCCAGTTCTGGAGGAATCCGTCTAACTCATCGCGCCATCTCCTTCGCGGTCTACCGCGACCCCGTCGCACTTAAAAAAATAACCTTGCCCGTCAAAAAACAAAACAACATCGGTCCATAAAAAAAGTTCTCTCCGAATAATACTACAGTATGTCAGTGCTTTAGTGTTGTATGGGTCCAGTAGGGCCGAAGTTTACTGGGGCCAAGGGTTATGTGAAAATGAACCCCGGGGCCCTGGAACGTAGGCAATGAAAGGAGCAAGGAAGGTTTTTGAAAGAAAGAAAGAAAGAAAGAAAATCCATTTATTTGCACAGAATGACGCAACTAAAAACTAGACAAAACATAAAATTATATATGAAAAATATGCGCCACATCCGTGCAAAACGGCCGAACGCTCAGCATAAAGCTGCGCCCTCATGCACAATGTGATGAGCACACAGCGCTGGTTTTCAGCGTTGGCCAGTGCTGACAAAAAGACGCCGGAACGGTGCAATGTGCAAAAAAGTTAAAAAAAAAAAAAAAAATTATAAATGAATTATACATAAATAGAATAAAAATAAGGAGAATGTGTATGAATTGGCAACACCACGGCGCGCCCGTGACATTACTCTGTGACAAAAAACTAATAGAAAAAGAATTACTCTGTGGTTAATGCCCCATTGGACGCCATAACGCGACCGTGACGTTGTTTTCGAAAAGGATATGACCTAATGTGACAATTTGTATGTGTTATGATGGTTTTGGAAATTCAAATAATTCTTGAGTGCGATAGATGTTTTATGCGATAGTGTTATAAGTATTTGTGACAAAATGTGAATTAGACGGACCGAGGAGAAGCAAGCACGGGACAGGGTAAGATTTTAATGTTCACTCAGTGTGGAAAAATTCCAGGAACAAGCGAGACGAATTAAATAAATAGTAGGATTGGATTGTTTATATGTAATTAGAACACGAACAGATTTTTAGTTAGTAAGAGTCTGACACTATCTCCCGCCCCACCCAAGGGCGGGATTTGTCATTTGATGATTTCACCTACCATAAAAAATAAATAAAAAAAACCCGGTACTTCAATAACATGGAATTTAAAATATAATTGTGGCGTGATGTTATGTTTTGTAATAGTTTTAGAAATAAGTGCTTTCTGCACTTTTCTCTCAGAGAATTTTCTATCATTTTTTGAAGAGCTCCGTAATTTTTTTCCGAAGTTTTTTATCAGGGAACTACGTGGAGAAAATTTTCTTCAAACGAAAGGAGAATCATCAAACTTGGTTAGCATTTGGCGAGTATGTCGCTAATATACAAAATTGTCCCTCTATTTTAAAAGTTGGTTATAAAACCAACTATTCGGATTATTCCGTTTGGTTTACAAAGTTCAAATAAATCAGGTAAAGTGGGTGTCAAAAATAATTATGATAGTTAAGAGCAGTGATGGTCGAGTGGTAATGACCCCGACTTACGGTCACAGTTTAAAGCCCAGCCAGGCGCATTACTTTGTGTAGTTTATTTCATCACCTCTGCTCTCAAAACGGTGAAGGAAAACATCGTGAGGAAACCGTCCATGTCCAACCAAAAATTCGAAGATATGTGATATCCACCAACCCGCACTGGGCCCTTGTGGTCGATTACGGCCCATTCCCTCTCCTAGAGAGGAGCCCTGAGTCTCAGCAGTGAACATTTTATAAGGCTGATGCTATGCTTGCTATGCTATGACAGCTACGCGTATTTACGAATTCCATATTATTTTGGTTTGTCATCAGGTGCTGTTCTAGCTTCTCCAACTACCCCAGAAATAAAAGCTGAGATGACTCGTTACATTAACTTAACTGAAAATGAAGAAGCTTTATTTGAACTATTCACCGGAATTCACGCTACAGTCGCACATGGAGATTATCATACGGTTGAAGGTTAGTGAAGTATTATACTGTCAAGCCCCAAGAAGACACCAGTGTCTCTAATTACGGTAAGCTATTGGGAAAAACACCATCTACCACCATCCGATTTCTTGAAACCCCAAGAACATCTCCCGCCTGGACACAAATTGCAGTGGTCTTTATGGAAAGCACTAAATCGGTTGCGTACCCAGGTAGGCTGATGTGAATACAACTTGGCGAAATGGGGTTTTAAAGACCCGTCGGAAATTCAGTGTGAGTGCGATGCCCCTGTTCAAAACATGAGCCACATGTTGGAATGCCCTAAGTGCCCATACACCTACACTATGGAGGATTTAATGAGTGCCACCGATGCTGCAGTTAACGTAGCCACCTACTGGGCCCTTAAAGTTTAGCGAGCTTGCCATCGAATCGAAAAGAAGAAGAAGAAGAGATTACGGTATAATATTCAAAGGTTAACCCTTTGAATATTATACCGTAATTTAAAATTGCACAATTCCATCTGGAAGAAGATAGCTTTCAAATAGTGAAAGAATTTTATTATGGCAAATTAAGCAATGCCTAGAAAAACTAAGGTAACCGTGCCTTAAGAGAAGATTTAGAAATCAGAAAATAAAATTGAAAAGATTAAGCTCAAATGGGTTTATTATGATAAGAAGATGAATAAAAGGTGACTAACTAAAGCTACATACGTGTGGAGACGCTGTAAGGAAAAGCCTGTGAAGGAACAAAGATTCCAATGGTGATGTACTTCACAAAGATACATTGTATTACGCACCTGCAAAAGTAAAATGTGTCGATTGCAGTTAGTTAATAATAACCACATACTAAGTACCTTCATAATTAAAAATACTGCCAAAATCTCTGGAATTGAAACAAGTTAAACATAAATAAACGTTTTGGCGTTACACGAAATTTTGTTCCAATAGAGAATTTTTACTATTTTGTACAGCCATATTTCACGGGGCTTTAACAAAAATTTATAAATTACAGGTACACCGCTTTCTGCGATTCCTCGTACTTGGGCGCCAAACGAGCCTGATAATAAGGATAATAAAGAAAAGTGTCTCACTGTGAACAGTATCGGTCAGTTAGCTGATGTTTCCTGTGATGAAACTCGACCCTACGTCTGTTATCGTTCTGAGAGCAAGAAATATACAATCAACGAGTGTGGGACTATAGATCCAGGTAAATTTAGCTAAAAATCGGTAATTGGAGTATTGGCGTAGGATAGCCTTTCGGTATTATAAAAATGAATTTAGAGAGTGTGGACAACCTAACGCACAGCGAATGTTCATTCTTCCATGTTTAACACTTCTACAGTTCAAACTAAGCATTTCGCCTCGTCTATGGACTGACACCATTTGTCTACTGCGATCTTCCCGTCCAATTATAATTAGGTGTCTTCAAGGCTAGACTGAATACGCTCGTAATAAAATGGTGCGCTTCACCATCAATCATTGCATCACTGCTTACTATCAGGTAGAAACGCAGTCAAAAAAAGAACAAGCTTTTACTTTTAAATAAATGATCACTTCGGGAAAAACATTTGTTAAATAAATTTTGGCGATAATCGTTTTGTTTTATTTTATTTTTCAGAATATCACTTGGATATAAGAACCAAAAAATGCTACAAGTTTCACAAATATCCTAAAACTTTTGCCCAAGCCTACCTCACGTGCTCAGCTGAAGGCGGCCATCTTGCTATTGTAAACAGTGTCACGGAAGCTATAGTACTCAAAGAACTCTTTGCTAAATATCCTGATAGTTCTCTGGAGGGAATGAAATGGAAACATGTAGCTATTATCGGTTTTAGTGATTGGGCTGACCATACAGACTGGAGGACCATTCATGGTTATTTGAATTTTGATTTTATTTTTGAAGAGGTTTTGTTCAATCTACAGAAACCTTAGAAGAAGAAGGCATTAAAAAAAAATTGTATGCCAAACTTAAGTGGCAGTGAACAGGGCATTTCTCGCAGGACTGATGGTAGATGAGGCTGTAAAGTTCTGAAGTGAAGACCGCATACTAGAAGACGCAGCGTTAGATGGCCACACACAAGGTAGACTGATGACCTGCTCAGGGTCGCAGTATGCCCAGCAGTAAATGTCTTTTGTTTAAAATATTTGGTATCGGTTAATGTTGATAAATAATTCACCGTCTCCGTGTCACAGCATCGCCTTGTCCTTGTGGGAGCGACCGGCGGCAGCGATCTGTCTCGCTCCGGGCCTTGGTACAGACCATGGTCCGGAGCGAGGAGAAGAGACGGTCGCCTCCTTCTGCGAAGCAGTAATGCTAGCAAAGGAGAAGGCCGACCGCATCAGGCAACGGCGCACACGTCGCCGCCGCCGTCGGGATTCAGATCCCTATTTCTGGCCACCGTAGGCACGGGTTTGCGGACGGTGGGCAAAGTGTAGCTGTCCGTACGTCCGGTGACAGTTCGGGCCGAGCCCAAGTTGTCAACGTCAACTGTAGGGACCCAGCAGGGTCGAAGCCTACTGGGGCCAAGGGTTGTGCAAAAGTGAACACTATCTCTCGCCCCGCCCAAAGGCGGGATTTATCATTGGATGATTTTACCTACCAAAAAAAAAAGCCTCCGTGTCAAAGTAAATTTATTTAGATCCCGACTATCCCTATCCATGTTTATTCATGTGAAAATATGATGTTCGAAACTGTTTTTAAAATAATGTTCTGCCTTTCCAGGCCAAACGTTGACGGAAGCAGGATATGATAAAATTAGTGCAGGGAACCCTGAGACCGATGGTTTTAATCAATACTGTGGATCAATATTACGTTCTGGAGTTCTGAATGACATGTTCTGTGACAAAGTAGCAGCTTTTATATGTGAGAAGAGCCCGGACTACAATGCTGCTTGTTCGTTGCAAAACCATTAATTTATTAGTTGTATTTTATTTTTCTGCTTTTGTTTTAGGTTAAAAATTTGAACTGTAGACTACTTTGGATTTCGTTAATTTTTATTGTGGTTTAAGACCTTGTTCTTTAATAAATTTATGCAAAATATGAATACGTAAAAGACAAATTTCAAATTTTATTTTGTCATTACCTCCACTAACTTTACTTTACACTAAACTAAAAATCTCATCTTCCCCTTTTACTCATCCTCCTTTTGGTGCGTAAAAAGAAATGCTAATTGCACATTTCAAAGCGTAGATTTCTATGGAGAAGAATGTGCAAGAAACTCCATGGACACTCGAATTTTGAAGGGAACCAAATAATCCACGTGCCATCATATATATCACACGTGCCATCATCTATGTCAAACAAGTCCAATAGTTACCTAAAACCATAAATCGCTCCACAGTCCACACATTTACAAACTATACATACTTTTACTGATCCAACCTAAATGGCGTGTTATTTTTCAATTTGTGTAAAACTTTAAAAATGTATATCTTGTAAACCGTGAGTCCCCGCAACTTAAAAATTAGTAAAAAGCCTTCTGTTTGTTTTAGATAGTACTCATACTATCTACAAAACAAATGAACTTCCAACTGGACGGCCCATAATGGAAAGTTTATCCAGTTGTTTTTTTTTTTCATGTAGAGCTAGCTTATTAACATTGAACCAATTTAAGACCTGTAGGGCGTCATTTCGTCATACTATATTGTAGTCAGAAAGTCGAACTTTTAGTACATCAACCAGATTCACATAGTCATCTTAATATTTACACTATCAACATGCCTTAAATAGGTATATACACCGTTAAGTTTTGTTTTAATCCCGAGGAGGGTCGATTCGTTACATGAAATACTATTGATTTGTAAAGAGAAAATTAAAAACTAAAGTACTTTTTTTCACTATTTGTTTTCTACAAATCGAATTAATAAACGCATGTATGAAATTAATTTCTTTAAGTAAACGAGTCTATGACCTTGTAAGTAGTTGTCGGCCGTTGCGTACTAACTACCTACAGTTCATTAGCCTCACTCAGGTGACGTTTACTTAAAGAAATTAATTTCATACATGCGTAAATTAATTCGAGTTTAAAAAAATGCTTTATCTTTTAATTTTCTCTTTACAAATCGATAGTATTTCATGTACCGATCCTCTGCAGGATAAAAACGATCAAATTTTAACGGTGTATTTTGTGCCATGTTTCGTGCACTTTTATTTTATATACGATAACAATGCGTATTTAAATATAAATAATTTTTGATATTCAAAAGTATAAAGCCTACCAGGGCCTCAAGTCTGCTATTACAATAGTGTCAGAATGGCAAATACAAATATGAAAAAAAAATATTTGTGCGCACAGGTTTTTTTTATGGTAAGTAAAGTCATCCAATGACAAATCCCGCCCTTGGGTGGAGCGAGAAATAGTGTCAGACTCTTACTGACTAAAAACCTACCCCGGGCCTTCCTTTCAGAAGCTGACCTGGGTCATACCCAAGTTAGTTGTTACAAAATTTGTATAAGTATCTCTGTGCACTGCCACAGTAAGTGGCATACAAATATTAATAAAATATGTATTATTACGCTTACTGAATGTTATTAACTGAATACACATATGGGCTATCATTGATTTCCAAATTGTTGATTTTGACAAGTTCTATTCTATTCAATTTTTTTGTTAATTGCAAATAAAGCCGATGTCGACTATTCTGACAATGTCGAAAGTAAATTGGAGAATTTTAACAAGTTTGGTAATCTACTAATATAATTGCGTCATTATAATTTTTCAATTATCAACCACTGACACTCTATAAATAAGTATAGAAAATTGGAGTAATTTTTCATAAATTACTTCCAACAAAGCGTTTTATAGCAACACGACAATGTCATTCTATTACCAGACCACTGACCGAGCAATAATATCGGTCATTGTGAATTTTGCAGATTACGAACTTTTAGCTACTTTTAACAAAATGACAACGGAATCGTGTTGGAATGACGAATTTATAAAACTAGCAGACTTGCTCCCTTGGTCGATAATAACGTCCAGTCAAAACTGCTTTTCAATACACTTCAAATCTATTCAAGAGAATTCGATAACTAAGCATGTTTTTTATGTCTCAGTGATTCATGTAAAGTACGATACTTAATCTCAAGTAAACGTGACGCCCCGATTTTTTAGTAAAGGTGCGTTTTGATGACTTATTTAGGAGTAAAGAAATACTTATATTTATTAAATTATAATTTTTTTACAAGTTAACTTAAAACATTGCTTGCAAATGAATTTTGTAGTACCTAATTTTACATGGAGCGATTATCTACTTGGAGTTGTTGTAGTTTCATAAAATTAACTTATTATTAATGGGCGCAAAACCATTATTTGATCATTTTGATACGGATTTAATTTTGGTCACTTCCTACTAATTTTTTAAAATATTGCAATATCCTGTTGAATTTATACTAGGATTTAATTTGAGAACTTTTCTTCGAATTATTTAAAATATTGCAATATCCTGTTGAATTTATATAGGGATTTAATTTGATAACTTCCTTTCGATTTATTTTAAATATTACAACATCCTGTTCATTTTATAACGAATTAAATGACGACTTCCTTTCTAATTAAAAAGAAAATTACAGTATCCAGTTAAGCTTGTGAGGATTTAACTTGACCAGTACCTTTTTTATTTCTTTAAAATATCAGAGCATCCGGTCATATTTAAATAAGAATTTACCGTAACGATTTCTGTTCTATTTATTTATTATAAATATTTTTCTACCGTCATAGTGAATTTTTCCTCTTCCCTACCCTACCTTATACCAATTTTTTTTTTTTTATACTTAACCGGATAAAAATTATTCCTTATAACCTTCTCCTGGCTCTAAGCTACCTTGCCACCAATTTTTAGCCAAATCGGTTCAACCGTTCTTGAGTTATACATAGTGTTACTAACACGACTTTCTTTTATATACAGACTAGCTTTTGCCCGCGGCTTCGCTCCCGTCAACTGACTATCCTATCCTACTCTACCCTACCCTACCTTATACTAATAAATGAGCAGATTTTGGAATTGTTTTTTTTTATGTAACGAGATAAAAATTATCTGTGTCCTTCTCCTGGCTCTAAGCTAACTTCCCGCTAATTTTTAGCCAAATCGGTTCAGCCGTTTCTGAGTTATAAATAGTGTAACACGACTTTCTTTTATATATATACATAGATAACGCAAAGTGGGAAATAAAACTGAGCCTAACTACCTATGTAATGTACATTGTATAAAAACAAAAACTTCAGGCATCGAAGTACTTCTTCGCATTACCACGTTGAATGGCGGCTTTGGACAAAAGAACAACGATCACGCAAAGCGTAAATCAGTCAGTGTGTTTTTTTGAAAAGGAAACATGGGGTCCATCTCCTTTTGCACCATTGTAAAGTAAAAATAAAGTGTCTGTTTGTATTATTTATTTAATTCTTTATGCACACAACAATGCCTTAAGGGGATTACATCGCCCAAATCCAAAAAAAACACCTAGGTTGATTGAAGTTTCCTTATGTACGATTACCATATAAAAAATGAAGGGGATACTTAAGGACATTACTAATAAAATGTATTGATTACGTTTCTCAAAAAAATACCCTAACTCTAGAAAAAAAATCTGGTAAATAGGCCTTTTTTGACCATTAATTCCATATTTTCTCGAAAACGGCTCTATATTTATTACATTGAATTTATACCAAAATATATGTTACGATAAATTGAATAACTTGTATTGATTTTTTTTCGAATTTCATTGAATATCGATAAGTAATCAAAAAAAAACTCGAATCAGTACTAACAGCCTGCGCGCAGCACCCCCTGCAATGCCTGTTTAGAGATCAATTCTTCTCTACTAGTGTAGAGGTAAATTCTTGAAGGTCATTGAGCGATGTAATACCCTTAAGGCATTTTCTACCAGTCAACCTTTGGGTGGTGCAGAGACAAATTGTGGTAGGTGCAATGGTAGGTGTAATATCAAAACAATGTGTGTTTTTTTTACCAAATGAAAATTAAGTTTTTCTGATACCTACAAAAAAAAAAATGCAACTTAAAATGTAGGTTAAAATTTTTACCGAATTACATTGTGCCATTTTACGAGCCTGGCATAGGCGAAGCCACGGGTACCAGCTAGTTACTTATAACAACGTTATAATAAAAATAAAAAAATCGAGCACTGCTTTTTTGTTATCATCTAATGATTTCTCCCGCTCTAAAGCGGAGCGGAAGTGTCAGACTTTTACTAACTAAATCCACACCTATGCATGTTCCTTCATTTGACCTTAGCATTTTAGGACCAAGCTTTGAGAAGTCGATCTATGGCCGTAGATATTATACGTTCCTTGTCGCTAATGTGATGTTCACTAAATCACTAGTTAGGGATTTGGATTTATAAATTAAACAACCAAATTATCAGTAAGTAGGCACAGCTAGAAAATGACGTCTACTCGGCGTCGGGTGTAGATCGAGAGTGCCCGCGACGTCACACTTCAGTTGCTCTAAATTTAATGTGTATACCACTTCTCCTTGAGGTAACTAAATAATAGGATATCCTTTTGGATTTCTGACTACATGTAACGACTATCAAGGACTTTAGAAAAAAGAAGTTTTTTTTAGGGTGGCAAGTCATCAAATAAATTCCCTCATACTTTATTTTTTTTTATTTATTTATTTATATACAGGAAAATTTTTTAACCACTGCGTAAATTTTTTTTGGTGGCTCAGTGTAAGCAATAGAACACATTTCCATTTTTAGTTTATGACTTTTTTTTTCTCATTTTTCCATTTTGTCCCAATTTGAAATAAGCAAGACATGGATATAATTTAATAGTAATACTATGAATGAGCATGAATGAAAACGCGAAGGCCGCCGGCCGCTGGACCACGCCCAGCGCACGAGACGGGGGGGGTGCGGGGGCATGCGGCGCCGGCGTTTGATAAACAAAACAAAACGCATGCACATGCAGTACGTCACTTGCGGAAGTGGAGGTCGGACGTTCGCGCCCTTCGCCGTCCCTGCGCGTGTGCCGCGTACTAGACTAGCGTAGTGACAATGTCTCATTTTACTCACCGCGAGTATTATGAAATGGTGCGAGTGTATTTGTTAAGCAATGAAAATTTACGAGCAGCACGAAGAAGATACGAAAGGGAGAGCGTACCTCGTATGCGAGCCCAAGGGATCCTCAATCCTACGGTCCCTAATGAGAGGAAAATTTTAGCAGCTAATCAAAGGCTGCTTGATCACGGCCAGTTCAGAACACCGAGCCACGCACAAGGGTCTGGCAGACTTTGACTGGCAGTCGAAGCCGATTTTTTTGAACGCAATCCAAGAGCCAGTACCTACGACGCAGAACGACGTTTTGGTGTTAGCCAAAGCGCAGTATGGAAGCTGCTAAATACAGCCGGACTCCATCCATACCACTTTCAGCCGGTACAACAACTCCATGACCCAGACCCAGCACCACGTCGAGCCTTTTAAATCACACCACAATTTTTTAAATACGCCAAAATGCAATTGTTTCAATCTAAATTGTATCATGTCTAAATACCTATCATACCTAAATGTTTTATTTTGAATGGATTAAAACGTATTACCTACTTTCTTACTTATTATGATTTATTTTCTGCATTTTGATGGTCCTAAGCCCAAGAAAGTATGAAGGATAAATTGGAATTACGTTTACAAATAACTTTACACAGTCTAAACTTAAAAAATTGTAGCGCTAAACTGGGGTCAATAATCGCACCGCGTAAGTAGGTACCGTCGCATAGAGCGAGCGCGCGTGAGTACTTCTGATACCAGCTGGCGCGTCAGGCGAGCGGTCGACGCGCGGCGTGAATCGGGCGACCAGTCGACGGACTGGCAAGCGACGTCCATAAAATAAATTTCTGAGTAAACAAGTCTCGTATGCGTTAACTTAATTTTTTACTATTGAAACATATCAAAATAAAAAATACGTGTTTATTAAAATATATTCAAGTTTATTATGTCAAAATTTGCGCACTGGTTAAAAACTTTTCCTGTATAAAGGAAAAGGGAGAGCGAGGCCTTCGCCCAGCAGTGGGACATAATAGGCTAAACTAACTAACTAACTAACTATTTATATATGCTTTATTGTACACCAAGATAGGAAAAAAAAAATACAAATAGAGCCTTAAATTTTAGAATATACAATTGGCGGCCTTATCGTATTCTTCGATCTCTTCCAGGCAACCTGGTATGGACAGAGATTGTCTGGACATGAAACAGGGTTGTACTTGGTGCATTAAAAAACAAGTTAAACATAGGTGAAAACACAAAGTACATAACACTAGATAAGGCAAAAAAAAAAACAAAAACAAGTGACAACTACAATTCAAACAGATAAAAACGAAATAAAATTATAAGGATAAGTAATATTCCTTCACAAGCGTTTTGAATACATGAAGTGATTGCGCGCGTTAAATTGACATTGGCAATGCATTCCACAGTCGATCGGCCTGGACAGCAAAGGACTTGTCCAGAAACGTAGTGGACTGCATCGGCATTTTGAGTCTTAAGTTGAGTTTTTTGTTTTTTGGAGACTTAAACTCCCATAAAATTATCGTAATTTCTTTAAATTTATGTTAACTTACTTTTAGTATTCAAAATTCTTGTTTACCTAAGAATAAAAATATTTGATGGATTGATTGACTTTAATTAACAAATATTTTAGTACAACATGCACGCACCTTTATAAATGAGACAGACACAAAAAGTTACGGGTTCATTGACTTAATAGCAGCAGACAATATTCAAGACGTGCTGGATTTGGCAGCAGACGAAGATAATATTGTAACAGAATATTAATCTTAAGGTTGACTTAGGGAACATTTGATTTTCATATTACATACACCTGTATTTTTAAAGAATAACACAAATAACAAGATTAATATAAATCTTATAATAATATCCCCCAACTGTCACACAACGCCGTCTAGTCCCAAGCTAAGCAGAGCTTGTGTTATGAGCTCTAGACAACTAATGAACATACTTATTATTGTGTATTTCTACTTATTTTTTACTTATTATGTATTTCTAATTTATAACAAAATATGTGTTATAATAAATTACAATGTCAAATTATAAATTATCAATTTACAAATAGACAAATTAAATAAAATGTCAAACGTCAATAAATAACCTGCCCCTGATCTTTCCTGGTACAAAAATGCCCATAACACTCGCAACATTTCTAATTATGTTCTAAATAAAATAAACTCAGACACAGAACAAATGATTGTACTCATAATACAGATTTTGTCCTGGGTGCGAATTGAATCCACGCCTCCAGCTTTGCAGTCAGGGCCACTAACCAAGACCAACAGGCCAGTGGAAATTATATTAGTTCAAAAAGTTATATTATTTTCAGTTATTTGGGGGTCAGGGCCATGGGATTAGTTCTGAAAAGAATTTACTCATGGTCCTAGAAAACAAGAGGTGACTGCATAAATATAGGTGTGTCACACCCTCACGTTCCACCCTAGAGCGACAGAAGCCATAAAATGATTTCGCACTGTAACAAAAAAAAAGGTTGATTATGTATGATTGTGTCTTTATTTATGGTAGACATCTTATCTTTGATATTGGTGAGGAACATTAAATTATCATTTTGAATTATAATAAATTAATGATTTTCAGTTTGATTTTAAATCTAGCCTCCGAATATTTCGTTTGATGCCTGATATTTATTTATTTAGCAAATAGGTTTTAAAACCCTTTCATACGTAAATTTAGACTAGATGAGGCCGGTGTTTCCTAGCTGTCTAAAAAGAGATACCGATACAAACTCAGGGGTCAAAGTCTCTTTTAAAGTCCATACAGCAGGAACATGTAATGGTCAAATTAAACTAGATGAGACCGGTGTTTACTAGCTGACTACACTGAGAAAAAACACCGAAGTAAACACAGGGGTAAAAGTATCTTTTATAGTCATTCAAACAGCAAGAACTTAATTATTGTCAAATTAAACTAGATGAGACCGATGTTTCTACACTGAAAAGAACACCAAAACAAACTCAGGGGTCAGTCTCTTTTAAAGTCCATACAGATTGAAGCCTTACAGGTCCATAAAGCAAAAGGCTTGAGGCCTTTTAGATTTATCAGTCATATTTCTGCCAACCATTTATTCACGTCGCTCTTCAAATTCTGCTGATATAAGATAGCTCTACCCTTTTATTGGGCTGATATATGTTATCCTAAAACAATTTCTTGTCGCCCAAATCCGGGTAAAAATAGGTTGCGTTTTCATTAGAGATATTTGTAAGCGAGGATGCGCAATTGAACCATGTAATTTTCAATTTTTAACCGACTCCAAAAAAACAAAAAGGTTTCTGAATTCGACCGTATATATGCTTTTTTATGTTTGTTCGCGCATATCTCCGTCGTTTATAGACCGATTTGCAAATTTTTGTTTTCCTCGTAAAGGGTATGCTTTCAGATTGGTCCCATTTTTTTCAAAATCCAGTTCTGATGATGGAATCCGTGAGGAATCGATGGAACTCCTCAAATATTATAGACAACTTAGTGATTTTGGTATTTTTATCGAGAACTTAAGTATTTACAGTCAAAAAGTAACGTTTGATGGAGTGGAACTGATGAGACCACAAGACAAGACCAGAAATGGCCATCGGAACTTCATACTCGCATAGATATCACAATGAAGATAGTTATGCGACTGTGACAATACAAATAAATAAATGGTTCTGAATAGTTATGTTGAAAATGGTATTATCAAAGTGACTTGATGATGATGACGGAGTCGGAAGATAGGCACCAGAACTCCGTAATGAATCCATGTATCCTAGCCGTTCCGGAGCGAGGAGGAGTGGCAGGCGGTCGCCTCTTTCTGCGAAGCAGTAATGCTAGCAAAGGAGGAGGCCGACCGCATCAGGCAACGGCGTACACGCCGCCGCCGCCGCCGGGATTCCGATCCCGATTTCCAGCCACCGTAGGCGCGGGCTCGCGGACGGCGGGCAATGGGTAACTCGCTGTCCCTCCGTCCGGTAACAGACCGGTCCGAGCTCAAGTCGTTTACGGCGCGCACTGTTCCCGCGCGCCTCAAGGAGTTATCAGCAAACTGTAGGTAGCAACTGTAATTTTACCTACCATAAAAAAAAAAATGTATCCTAGCCGTGTTTGGGCTTGTTAGAATTGTCATGAGATGCACTTTGGCTATAAGGTACTATCAAACTGATCTGATGATAGAGCTCAAGTTCTCGTGTTTACCTTCCACCTTTCGGAAGGTAAACACGAGAACTTCATAATAAAACAATGTATCCTAGCAGTGTTTGGGTTTATTGGAATTATCATGAGAAATAGGCACTCTGATTATAAGTGCATCGCAACTAAAAAGTGTGAAATAAAAAACTTATTATACAAAAAAATAACCAACTTCTGTTGGTTATTTTTTTGTATAGTAAGTTTTGGTTTTAATCGGTGTTTCTCAGTATTGTTTCTTTCTTATTTAACACCGACTTCCGAAATTAAAGTTATTTTAATCCTTTTAGTGTTTTTTTAATGAAGTCGGTTATTTTTTTTGTGTAAAAAGTTTTTATGTTCTTTTAGTTCTTATCTAGTGTATGTGTTACCGGCCAAACCTGCAATATTATATTTGCGCGTAGAACGTGTGGAGCACTACGCGCCGTCGACGACTCGGGTTCGCTAGGGACCATTACTGGACGGTCAAAGATAAGAACAGTACTCCAATTCAATTCCGATCTCCAGTTCAATATAAACGATTTCTATCCTATTATCTCCCAAGTCCGCTACATCTCCCAAGTCAGCTACATTTCCCAAGTCCGCTCCATCTCCCAAGTCCGCTACATCTCCCAAGTCCGCTACATCTCTCAAGTCCGCTACATCTCCCAAGTCCGCTACATCTCCCAAGTCAGCTACATCTCCCAAGTCCGCTACATCTCCCAAGTCCGCTACATCTCCCAAGTCCGCTACATCTCCCAAGTCCGCTACATCTCTCAAGTCCGCTACATCTCCCAAGTCCGCTACATCTCCCAAGTCAGCTACATCTCCCAAGTCCGCTACATCTCCCAAGTCCGCTACATCTCCCAAGTCCGCTACATCTCCACCTAACTCAGCTCCCTCGCACATCTCCAGTAGAAACATGTCCTAATTCGACATCGATTGTATTTCGGTTGTAAACAAAAGACATCTGTCACTCCGCATGACAGATAGAAGATATAAAGGGAAAATACGGCCGTTTTATAGTTTTGCATAAAAAGGGTTTTGTTTCTCAGAATCTGGGAAATGATAATAAGAATATAAGACCCGTTTTGTAACTTAATATTGCCCAATTTATATCTTACTAACTTTTTACTGTAGCTCATTTCACAGGTCTCGGGTATATTTCTTGGGTAATAGCATAATATCACTTCATAGTATAAAACAAAGTCGCTTCCCGCTGTCTGTCCCTATGTGTGCTTAGATCTTTAAAATTACGCAACGGATTTTAATATAGTTTTTTTTTTTTTAATAGATAGAGTGATTCATGTGGAAGGTTTATATGTATAATACATGCATAATATAATTTTAATACTATCACCATTGCACCCGTGCGAAGCTGTGGCAAGTCGCTAGTAGGTATATAATATAAAAGTAGCATTATCTCTTGGAGGGTACTTTTGTAGTCGAATCGATACTTTATCTTTCGTGTCGATATCTTAAAGTATTTAATAATATTTTTCCTTTGCTATGTACCTATTTTAGTAATTTATTTCTGTTTAATTTCATATCTGCACCCAGTACAACCCCATTTTGTGACCAAATTATAGCAATACTTATACATTTCATTTTTAGACCTTCTTTTACCTAAATGGTACAACTATCCGTCTATTGTCTCCAGACTGTATGTAATAATATAATAATATTCCACATGTCTGGGTGTAATTTATCTATAATATGTATGTATTTAGAAATATATAAGTATGTTTATCAGTTGTCTAGTACCCATAACACAAGCTCTGCTTAGCTTGGGACTAGATAACGTTGTGTGATAGTTGTGGAATATTATTATATTATTATTATTATATATTATTATATTATTGTGGAATATTATTATTATATTATATTATTATATTATAATATTATTATATTATATTATATTGTCTCCAGGCTGTATGTATATCATGAACCATGATATAATAAGACAGTAAAAATCTTACAGATGATGGTTATCTGTTGCCGCTATAACAATAAGTATTGAAGAAAGAAATCGTTGAAACGTTGAGATGACGTCAGAACAAAGGAATTGGAGCGTGGGCAACTCCAAGCGTTCACGCTCCACGAAACGATCGTAACTTGGCCAGAGGGGCTTGTATAGACAAGCCAATAGCAGGTACTAAAGCCCGGTCGCGGAGCAGGAAGAATTTCGTACAATGACCTTTGGCCCTACAGACAGTGGTCACAAACATTTTTATATTAAGTGCGTTTTACGTTAAACATTTGAAGGAGAAAAAAAAATGATTAATTTATTAAATAAATAATTGTTATTAAATATATAAATTATTTATTTAAATTTTATATTATAACAATTTAAAAATCGAGTTTTTAAATTGTTATAATATATTTACTAATTTGGTAGAAATATGATAATAAAATAAAAATTATCATTGTCATTCATTATTTAAATTTATAAATTTCGTCAAGGATTTTTGTAGTGACTAAATGCTAACCAAAAAAAAACCACATTCAAAAAAGAACAAAACTTACAATAACAGTAAAAAGTTTACAGTAAAGGGTTTACAATCTCTGACCACGGAGGCCATTGCTTCTGTGCGAGTTAGACGCGTTATATTTACGCGGGAGTGACAGAGACAGGTAATAATAGGTCAACGGACGAAATTCTTCCTGCTCCGCGTCCGGGCTTTAGTACTTCGACTCGACTAGGTCGTTAACGTGCAATACTTCACAAAAGATTTAAACTTTGTACGCATATTGGTTCAGTGGGATCCGAAGTAAAATTATTTAGTTCTGAGAACTTTTTTTCTAGTGTAGGTATTACAATAGATGTGGAGTCGTTGCCGGCCGCAGCTTTGCTACATCATACATACTATTGAAAGGATTTTCTCTCACTAAAAGTTTATGCGGGTGAGATCATTGAAAGAAAATATAACATCAAATCTTTTTTAGGGTTTCGTACCTCAAAGGGAAAAACGGAACCCTTATAGGATTGTTTGGATTGGATTTTTTATCTGTCTTTCTGTCAAGATCTTTCGGACGCATGAAGGTACTGAGTTAAAATTAAAAACATATACTCAAATATTTTGCGGTCCCTTGAAGCTGTGAGGAAATCAAACTTCTAATTTTTGGTGCGGGCACGCTCAGCAAACTCTCTGCTCTTGTCCTTTTTACTTTCTCTCGCTCTAGAGTGAATAGCGAGGGCTAATCGCCTCCACGAGGCTGGTGCCTCGCCCAAGCGGGGCATATCTCCACCGTATCCTCCGGGCCGTCCGTCCAGTGGCGAGACCCAAGCGTTTCTTCCGCGTGAATCTAGTACAAGAACTTCCCGAAATTGTTACATCTAGTGAGGTCCTGCGTCATGATCTTTTTATATTATTTACATTAAAAATTATTATTATGTATGATGTTATGTCGTTGGTCTTATGGTTGCATGCGTTACGCTAAATGGGAATGCTTTCAGGGCCGGGCAAGTCCTATTAGCGTTTTCATCGTATATTTTTTCAGTTGTGGTTGGATTATGCCCAGGTGATGCCAATATGCCTTATAATGTTCTCACTGCTTGGACTCAGGCTATCTCCCTAAGAAAGAGAATAGGTCGTAATCCAACTCGTAGCTCAGTCTGGATGTCACATGTCTTCAAATTTTTGGTTCTAGAACATGACGGTTTCCTCACTGCTTGCATTTTTTTTTTTTATAATATGTTTGGGTGATTGCTTTTTCAAGAAGCCCTCTCTAGATCATCAAATATTCAAAAAACTCAGAGCAAGACAAGCTTGTTTCTTCATAATAGTGTTACCAAAGATAGAACAACAAAGATAGTCCTCATAAAATACAACGGTAACTTCCTTCGGCAGTGAAGATACGGGATCTAGAAACATTTCGCTCCCTATGTTGTGATGTGGAATGAGTTAGTGCTCTGCGATAATGGAATACGTGCTGGTGTGAAACGATTTGATGCTATCTGAAAGAAAAGTTATATTTTTAGTTATCATTTGTATCTAAAACTAGCTGCTACCAGCGCCTTTCCTCGCGTGGAAGTAGGACTTTTGGTAGAAAATTTGGACACCTGTTTTATTCCCTTTGAGAATGATATTCAAAGAATTTTAAAAAGATCTCTGTCCAAAGTTTCAGTATTCAGGGTTTGAGCTGGGCATTGATGGGTTAAAAGATGGGTCAGGCCTTTTATATATATAGATATATCTTGTAACATGGCAAGAGCAATACCAGAACCCAGGCCTCTAGTTCGGTACTCTTTGAAAGATTTAGCATGGTGTTGGAATGCAAAGCACAACTGAACGAACATGATTTGGTTTTAGTCTTTTGAAAGCTTCTATCTTGAAGCCTGTCTCAAACTCTCAGTAGCAAAAATTTATTTTGTATTTACATCAGGATTGTCTCGATAGTATTCAGATTTTTATGCCTTCTACATCGGATGTAAACTTAGATGCATTTCAGTGAAACCTGGTGAATATGGCTCTGCTACTGTTAATTACAGTGATGTGTTCAAAATTATTTCAAAGCCCTTTGCATTGAAATATTTTTTGCACATTGACCTTCAAATGAATCTGATATCCGTATTTTGGAATGTTATTGTTTGGATAAGGTTTTCAAATGATCTGACACTTGTTTTCGTGTGTGACAGCTGATATTTTAAAGTTAGAAATAACTGTCGTCTAGATGGCCTTAGTTTTGATATCTGTTTGTTTTGTCAAATGACGATTTTACATTTAAAGTGGTGCATTAAATAATTCTTGAACTTTATGTGACATTAAATCAAATGTTTCAGATATTTATATTTTTGTAAAGATTGTTCTGGTTGTCTTTATAAATACACTGACTTGCATAAATAGTTAACTGTTTCTGCCAAGATGGCGGAATATCCGGTCCCCACTTTATTAATAGCGGGTGCTCAAGATGGCGGAATATCCGGTCCCCACTTTATTAATAGCGGGTGCTCAAGATGGCGGAATATCCTGTCCCCACTTTATTAATAGCGGGTGCTCAAGATGGCGGAATATCCGGTCCCCACTTTATTAATAGCGGGTGCTCAAGATGGCGGTATATCCGGTCCCCACTTTATTAATAGCGGGTGCTCGGGTCACTAGAGTAGTTAGTTGTCGACTACTCTAGTGACCCGAGAGTGTAGAGTGGTCGACTCTCCACGGAATTAAAACGATGAAAATTTAGCTCTGCCCGAGCGGGGCACACCTCTGCCATTTATACCCCACCGTGTCCTCCGGACGGTCCACACAACGGCGACACCTGGGCGTTTCTTCCGCACGAAAAATCAAGTTTTATGGTATAAATGGTACTTACTGGGGCATTATCGTTTGTAGAAATAGATTCGACACGAAACGGTCGTAATTTGGCTAGGCTTGCTTATATCAAATCGACAAGCGCTGCATAAAGCTCCACACGACTGGTACTCATTAGAATTGTTAGCAATTTCGTCATAATCGATTCCATCTGTGTGAGGACCATTCGTTTTGCATGTCATATAATCTCGTTGGACTGCAGTTATCAGGCCAGCTCATTCCACAGGGATCACTTTGTCACTTTATGTAGGATATCATACTGTGCATTAATGTCATTTAATGTCGATAGCAGTTTTAGTCTGATTCACATACTGCACAAATTGTTGGCCAATTTCACGTTATCTGTGAATCGGGCAATGGAATGGACTGTGGAGTTTCCTTGCGTGATCGAATCAGGAATGAAGAGAAAGAAGGTTACTGATGTAGCATAAAGAATTTGGATAGGGCACATTGCCGGCATGTCCTAGAACCAAAACAAAGACATGTGACATTCACCAACCTGCACTGGGCCCGCGTGGTGGATTACGGCCCATTACCTCTCTTAGAGAGGAGGCCTGTGTCCCAGTAGTGGGAACATTAAAAGGCTGATGATGATGATGATGACATTACTGTCAGAACAGATGGCCGTTGGGGTCGAAAAGTTCAGAACTGGCAACCGTATACTGAAAGACGCAGTGTTGAAGGCCTTCTATAAGGTGGTCTGAAAATCTAGTAAGGGTTGTGGGAAACCGATGGTTGTGAGAAGCACAAGGCTGTTTGTTGTTGGGACACAATGAGGGGGGGGCATGTCCAACAGTGAACGTCTTTCAGCTGAGATGATGATGAATGATTCTCAACCCGAATCTACAATCAAATAACTAGGTATAGTACGCGACAAATAAGTTGAACTATTTGCTATGCTTACGCGGAGCCCCCCACTTCGATAGAGACCCGAAGATTTGTTACTGCGTATTCAAGGTCGACCGCCATGATGGTTCAACTTATGTGACGAGGATTATAATCGATTTTCCGATCTCAATCGAGTGGTGATGGTTCAATTTATTTTCCGCGTACTATATTTGTTTTTATTTTATTCTTATTCACGGAAATCGGTAAAAGCTATGGTAAAAGCGATGGGCGGAGCGTCATACAGGCTGCCGTAGTCACGCACATAGAGGCACTTACATTATGTTAATGGAATGTATTGTTCAAATATTTGATAGATTTTGCTAAAATAAGAAAAAAAATATATTTAAAAATCAAATAATAATTTATTTTGGCACCTTTTGAGTATATACAGATATTAACATTGACTTATAAATAGACCCTAGTTAACAATACTTTGATAAAAGCTTATCCCAAAGCTTTGGCTTGTCCTAGGACCGCGATGGCTGGACCAGCCTTGATGATGCCATCTCTGACGTTGCGGCCAACCTTCTCCTGAAAAAAAAAAACATAAAATAAAATTAGTGAGAAATCTGAAAAGTGTTACAGTAATGGTCTGCTGGAAATAGACTTATTTAAATGGTATAAAGTGTATTAGTGCTTGACTGCGATCACACCTGATGGTAAGCAGTGATGCAATATTGATGGTGATAGACTATTCATTCTAGACTTGAAGACACCTCAATTATAATCAGAAATTGTTCCCTTTCCTTCGATATACGTGGTATTAACGACGACGCGAATCGCTTAGTCCGGACCGTAGAGGTGTTAACAATGTAAGAGTGGACAGTTTCCGTACATCGGGTTGTCCGATAGCAGAAAGGTGATAGCGGAATCAAGTCTTGTATTTAATTTCCGTAAGGAAAAATTATTGCGCGTTTTAAACAAAAGAAAAACCAAAAACAAAACGCATCAACACACAAACAAAACAAAAAAAATAACAAAACGAGCAATAACAGTAACAGTTTAAACCTTATTTAGAACTGAAGTAATAGACTAGTAGACTGTAAGTCAGTAGCTGGCCTAGCCTAGAACGAAGTGTCAACAGAAAGTGAGGCCAGCTTATACTGGAGGTGTTACGCACCGCTGGTGCTGTGCTTATTCTACCAATTAAATCGCATTTATTTAATTAGCTATATTTGAAAACAACTTACAATTTTCTTGAAGACCTTCCACCTGGGCTCGGGCGCCGCCGACACGGCGCACATGGCGACCAAACAAGCGAACACGAACACCAACATGCGAGAGAAATTCATTTTTACTATTATTATTGTTAATTCAAATTATTATTTATTTGAATTCACGAAGACTCCTTCGAGTTGAATGATGTTCCTTTTTCGAAATTCTCTTTTTATATAGCAGTCAACTGACCAAGTTATTTTCACTGTTAACCAACTAAAAATCATACAATAATAGACTTTATTTTGTTGTTATAAAGTTGGCATTGTGTTTAAAATGTTTTTTCGAGTGTGTCAGTTTGCATTGAAAACGGTTCGCGGTTCGGACTCCAGGGAACACCCGATTTCGTGAGCTTAATGAAGCCCGAACGTATTGATTGTAGTACTAACTTAGTAAAAGTAGTTCTGACTCATACGTAAGCCAGATTTTTTGCTACACAATAAATTATTCCATTTGGTTCAAAAGCCACTTTTTATACAACGAAGAAAGGAGTATTTACATTTAAGAGCGGTCAACCCGAAGTACATTTTCCTACAATCGCTTTTACGTGATTATGATGTTATTGCATTATCTTTCTGCAGATATTTTAGATACACAGATATCTTGAGGCTACTATCTAGGCGTCTATAGATATAAAAACATAAAATTGTGTAAAACTAATCGAGTAAAGACCTCTGAAAATCTGCTATTTTACGTGAACTTTGGCCCACCATAATGTACGCATAGATTAAAAATATAAAAAGTACCTTGTGCATTTAATCGAGATGCACAACTAAAAATCGAGATCCTGGAACACGTTTTGTGAAATATTCGAGTAAATCACGGAATTACCGAATGCCAACAGAGTTTTTAAGCATTGTATCTCTGTTTTCGCGTTGCCTCTCTATCAAACATCGCGTAGGATTGCTTTAGATATAGCAACAAGATTTTAAACCATGGTCGACTTTGATGATAGACTTCGAGTAGGGAAGGGCCACCTACCAGCCCCGTGAAGTGTTTAGTCGCTAGCTCCTGAGACGTAGGTCGCGGGTTTGAACTAAGCCAGGAACAATACATTTTGTAATTAATTTCATTGCTACTGCTCTCAAAACAACGCAGGAAAACATCGAGGAGAAACGGGTATATCCTAAGACCAAAGCTTGAAGACATGTGATATCCACCAATCCACACTCTGTACAAGATTCGTGCGGAGACAACGCCCGGGTGCCGCCACTGTGCGGAGCGCCCGGAGGACACGGTGGAGCACACAGTCGAGGTGTGCCCCGCTTGGGAAGAGCATCGCCGTGTCCTCGTGGGGGCGATCGGCGGCGATCTCTCGCGCCGGGGCTTGGTTCAAGCCTTGCTGCGGAGCGAGGAGGAGGGGCAGGCGGTCGTCTCCTTCTGCGAAGCAGTAATGCCAGCAAAGGAGGAGGCCTCTCGCGCCGGGGCCTGGTTCAAGCCATGGTCCGGAGCGAGGAGGAGTGGCAGGCGGTCGCCTCCTTCTGCGAAGCAGTAATGCTAGTAAAGGAGGAGGCCGACCGCATTAGGCAAAGGCGCACACGCCGCCGCCGCCGCCGGGTTTCCGATCCCAATTTCCGGCCACCGTAGGCGCGGGCTCGCGGACGGTGGGCAATGGGTAGCTCGCTGTCCGTCCGTCCGGTAACAGACCGGTCCGAGCTCAGGTCGTCTACGGCGCGCACCGTTCCCGCGCGCCTCAAGGAGTTGTCAGCAAACTGTAGGGGTCCAGCAGGGCCGAAGCCTACTGGGGCCAAAGGTTATGTGAGACTGTCACCAAAGGCCCCAGGATAAAGGCAAGGAATGGAAAGGTAGGTTTTTAGTCAGTAAAAGTCTGACACTATTTCCCGCCCCACCCAAGGGCGGGATTTGTCATTGGATGATTTTACCTACGTTAAAAAAAAAAAAAAAAAGCAAAGGAGGAGACCGACCGCATCAGGCAACGGCGAACACGCTGCCGCCGCCACCGGGATTCCGATCCCGATTTCCGGCCACCGTTACAGACCGATCCGAGCTCAAGTCGTCTATGGCGCGCATTGTTCCCGCGCGCCTCAAGGAGTTGTCAGCAAACTGTAGGGGCCCAGCAGGGCCGAAGCCTACTGGGGCCAAAGGTTATGTGAAAATGTCATCAAGGGCCCTGGAACAAAGGCAATGAATGGAACAGGGTAGGTTTTTAGTCAGTAAGAGTCTGACAGTATGTTCCACCCCACCCAAGGGCAGGATTTGTCATTGGATGATTTTACCTACCATAAAAAAAACCAATCCACACTGGGCTCGCGCGGGGTATTACGTAGATATAGGAGCGCTGCATCGCAGGCTTCTACCTCAGGGTGTTTTGAAAAAATAACCACGAATTGAATGGCGGCCTATCCGTGTCGGGGTGCCCCAAGCCCCGAGCTTGCTTCGCTCGCTGTTGCATCTTAAGTTCTCTGTGCCTTTTTACTATGTGAATGAGCATCGAGAATAATAATGCAAAGGTGACACACTAATCCAATCTACAAAGCCTTGAGCACAGGCGTAGATAGCCAGCCTTTCGGTAGTTTACAGGATGCATTTTGGAGTGGTCTTTAAGGCTAGACTGAATAGGCTCTTAATAAACTAGTGCGCCTCACCATCAATGATTGCATCTCTGCTTACCATCAGGTGGGATTGCAGTCAATTATTAATCTATATCAGTTTAAAAAAAACAAGGCAAGTGCGAGTCGGACTCGCACACTGAGGGTTCTGTATAAACTTAAATACGAGGATGTTAATTTATAGTTCAATTTTCGAATGGATTTTTCCGAATAGAAAAAGGTTTTTTTTTTAAGGAATAATAAATTCACTGTTTTCAGATTTATACATATACCTGTGCTATAAGACCTTCCCTAAGAACTTTTATTCTCTTGAGAGTGTCGAAATATACGTTTTTTTTTGTGATTACACAGCAGTGTTATGTTTTCGTTTCAGAAGTTTGATTTTTGACAGCTTTATAGGTCCGTAAACCTGAGTATATGGTTTAAATTTCAATTCTACTCGATACATCCACACATTCCCTAAATAAAGGGTATTTACAGACAGACGGTCAACATAGTAATCCTTTAGAAACGTTCCGTTTTTTTTCTTTTTGAGTTACAGGACCCTAAAATGATTGACCTTTCTGCTTTTATTATTTTTATGTACTCCTTTGAAAGTCTACCTACCTAAAACTACGAGACTGTAGATCTTCATATCATATTTTTTGTATTGGCCTTATTCTTTAGCGGGTTTTTCAAAATCACGTGCGTAAAAAGCCTACTGGAGTCATGGGTTAACTTCTGAAAGGAATGCTCGGCCCCAGCACGATAGGCTACGAAGGAACGGGGTAGGTTTTTAGTCAGTAAGAGTCTGACACTACTTCCCGCTCCGCCCAAGGGCGGGATTTGCATTGGATGATTTTACCTAACAAAAGGGGAAAGAGCAGTGCTTGTGAAGACGCTGAAAGGGAACGAGAAAGACCACGTGTTTAGTGTTTGTCACTCTCATCAATTCAGTCGTGCATGCAATCGTCTCCGTAGTCATAGTCGTATTGAATGGTGTATTAAACATTATCCACACAGGTCCGAGTCAGGGCTATCCGTGTTCAGAGTTGTTCGTTTCAGTATTCTTTTTAGGGACGTGCCATCCGTCACCCGTGTTCATACGTATCAGGGAAATCGGTATCAGTGTAAAATGTTTTAACTCACCATCACACTTTAATAATTTTCCTATAATATCCTATACAGGGTGTATCTGACATCGTACCACAAACGAATATCATGTCAGATACACTCTGTAAATTTTCTTCTTAGAATACTAAAAATAAGGTTGTATAGAAATATTAAGAAAAAAACTAGCATAAGAATTAATTAAAAATAATTTATTTTCACAGCATTTATGTACAGGTACTAACTTTAACTTATAATTAATCCTTAATTTAAAAAACGACTATAGAAGTTTATCCCAGAGCTTTGGCTTGTCCGAGGACGCCGATGGCTGGTCCAGCCTTGACGATGCCATCTCTGACGTTCCGGCCAACTTTCTCCTGAAAAAAAAAAATAGTATGAATAGGATTAATATGTCTTACAAAGAACAGGCATCTCCTAAAACCAAATACTTGAAGACCAAGATATCCACAAACCCACACTGGGCCCGCGTGGTAGACTACAGCACATTCCTTTTTCTAGAGAGGAGGCCTAAGTCCCAGCCGTGGGATATTATATGGCTAATAATGTATATAAAACGAAACATGGGTTTTCTAGTAGTTGCTGGTCTAAGGTTTTTTAAACAGCAAAAATATCAGCAACTACTATCAACCACATTGAGTTCTAAGCACACTTTGAATAGTGCCTGAATTGGGAATTGAATTCAAAACTTTTAGTCATTATAGCCACATTAAGAACCACAAGACCAACGAGGTAGTTATGTTGCTAGCTTACGCCGTATCTAGGACGGAAACACTGTACTAGAAGTCAACAAGAAAAAGCCAGGTTAAACTGGCCTTGCTTACAACCGAGTTTTAGTACAATGGGAGGCCAGCGTATAGAGGTTTTATTGCGGTTAGTCGTGAGACCTTTTATACCAGCAAATAATTGTATGAAAAAAAAAACTTACAATTTTCTTGAAGACCTTCCACCTGGGCTCGGGCGCCGCCGACACGGCGCACATGGCGACCAAACAAGCGAACACGAACACCAACATGCGAGAGAAATTCATTTTTACTCTTATTATTGTTAATTCAAATTATTATTTATTTGAATTCACGAAGACTCCTTCGAGTTGAATGATGTTCTAGTTTCCAAACTCTCGTTTTATATACTAGTAAAGTGACCAAGATATTGTTACTGTCGTTAAACTTAAAATTACACAAAAATATACTCTACGATATTGACATAAAGATCACGTTGTTGTTTAAGATGGTTTGCCGAGTGTGCGTGTCAGTTTGCTTTGATAACGGTCCGCGGTATGTTGACTCCAGGGAGTTCCCTATTTTATGAGTTAATGAAGGCCCAGAAATAGAAATACCTATCGATTGTATAATCCTAACGGTCCATTTAATTTGATAAAGAAGACAATGGGTCGACGATGAAGTACCTGGGACTCGTTCTTGACAGCTGGTAGAACTTCAAAGAGCACTTCCGACGTCTGACTCCCAAACTGAACCAGAATGGGGCTGCTCTCAAGCGGCTCCTGCCCAACCTGAGTGGTGAAATAGGGTTGTTTTTTTTTTTATTAATGAAATGCCACAATGGCTTCGTCACTTTTAGATTGACGGCTGGGTCACGTGCATCTCGCATCCATCAGATTTCCGCGACCTTCACCGGATCACTGGACCACCATAGCAATTTCCTTGCGTGATTATTTTTATTAAGAAATGAAGAAAACTACAGGAGAATCAAGGTTCAACGGCAAGTAATTGGTAGGTCACCGTCCAACCGCCCGGACCGGGCCCAAGTTGTTGACGACGCGTATGTTCCACGCGCGCCTCAAAGAGATGTCAGCAAACTGTAGGGGCCAAGCAGGGTCGAAGCCGGGGTCATAGTTTATGTGATATTTTACCCCGGGGCGAAGGCTTTGAAGAAACATAATAGTCAGTAAAAGTCTGATATACCCTCCCGCTCCGCTCAAGGGCTCGAGATGTCATTGGAAGTTTTTTTTTTATATTTTATAAACTAAGACTTGACTGAAATCCTACCTGATGGTAAGCAGTGATGCAATCGTCGATGGTAAAGCGCACTTCTCACCAAAAAAAAAGGAGAACCAAGGTTACCAACAATGTCCGAAAAATTACTACACTTAAGTGGGCAGGTATATTGTAGGTATATTGTTGGCAGAACAGAAGGCCAAATAGGGCCGAAAGGTTTTGGAGTGGCGACGGCGTATCAGAATACTCAGCATTGGAACGAGTTAGTTGCATTAAGATTATCGTCTACTATCACGGCTTTTTTTTTCGTTTTTTGGAAAATCATCTAATGACATCTCCGCGCCCTTGGGTGGAGCGGTAGATAGTGTAAGACTTTTACTGACTAAAAACCTATTCCTGTTACTACGTTGCCTTTCTTACCAGGCCGAATGTTCCTTGCAGAAATCGATCCTTGGCCCCAGTAGGCTTTGACCCTGCTGGGCACCTACGGTTTGCTGACAACTCCTTAAGGCACGCGTGAACACTACGCCCCGTCGACTTGGGCTCGGTCCGGACGGGTACTGGACGGTCGGACGGACGTCCGCAAGCCTGTGCCTACGGTGGTTGGAAATCGGGATTGGAATCCCGGTGGGTCCGCTATCACTGTAGCAAATGACTGGCCGAAACATGTGAACAATATAAATTCGTCATTCAGCAACTATGACCGGTCTACATTTTTTTTAAATTTTCTTTATTGCACACAAAACTTAACATTATTACAGTGCATCTCACACTCATGTGTATCTGTAACCTATGTTTACAAATAAATCTGAATCTGAAGGTTTTGGAGTGGTGACCGCGTATCGGAAGACTCAGCATTGGAACGAGTTAGTTGCATTAGGATTATCGTCTACTATCACGGCTTTTTTTTTCGTTTTTTGGAAAATCATCTAATGACATCTCCGCGCCCTTGGGTGGAGCGGTAGATAGTGTAAGACTTTTACTGACTAAAAACCTATTCCTGTTACTACGTTGACTTTCTTACCAGGCCGAACGTTCCTTGCAGAAATCGATCCTTGGCCCCAGTAGGCTTTGACCCTGCTGGGCACCTACGGTTTGCTGACAACTCCTTAAGGCACGCGTGAACACTACGCGCCGTCGACGACTTGGGCTCGGTCCGGACGGTTACTGGACGGTCGGACGGACGTCCGCAAGCCTGTGCCTACGGTGGTTGGAAATCCGGATTGGAATCCCGGTGGGTCTGCTATCACTGTAGCAAATGACTGGCCGAAACATGTGGACAATATAAATTCGTCATTCAGCAACTATGACCGGTCTACATTTTTTTAAATTCTTTATTGTACACAAAACTTAGCATTATTACAGTGATTTGACAATTGATGTACAAAGGCGAGCTTGACTCAGCAATGAGTTTTCTGTCAGCAAACCTTTGAGTTACAGAGAGATCACATGCGAGGGTAGGATCTAGTGTACAATTTAACCTACAATCGATTGATTCGGTACTTGAAACACTATCGATTTGTAAAGAGAAAATTAAAAAATAAAGTACTTTTTTAAAACTAATTTACGCATGTACGAAAGTCACCTGAACGAGGGCAATGAACTTTAGGTAGTTAGTACGCAACGACTGACAACTACCTACAAGGTCATTGACTCGTTTACTTAAAGAAATTTCGTAAATGCGTATATTAATTCGAGTTGTAGAAAAAAAGTACTGTATTTTTTAATTTTATCTTTATAAATCGATATGGTATTGACCCCCCACGGAATTAAAACGACCAAAATTTAACAATGCATACTAATATTATGTCAATTGAGATAAGAGTTACCCTCTTATTTTTAATTATCAGTAAAGTTTTTTTAAAATTAATTTTCCTCTTAAAGACGTGCAGAGATGTGTAATTTCAGAAACTCGGTTTCTCCGGATTACAATTATCAGTAAAGGAGAGTAACCGTCATTTTATTCAACATCAAACACGGAAAATGTTTTTTATTTCGCAGCGGAGGTGTTAAATGACCTAACCGCGTGGCTTGTATCCATTATCTTCAAACGTCATACTACGAGTAAATAGCAAACATGAATTATCTCTATGTGTATTTAGATAAAACTGTGTCGTTCCTACTAAACTAATTATTTTGAACTTTATTTATTCTATTTATTTTATACTTTATTGTACACTATAATAGCTTAAAAAATAAATGGAAAATAGAAGTCATGTACATAGGCGAGGTGAACTCAAAGTTGAGTTAACTCAAACTTTGTTATTAATAACATTCTATTTATTTTTTATTTATTTATTATATACTGCTTTATTGTACACCATTACATATACAAAAATAAGAAACTAAAACACACAAATACAATGGGCGGCCTTATCGCATTACGCGATCTCTTCCAGGCAACATGGAATGGACAGTTGTAATTGTATGGACAAGAAATGGGGCTGTCACTGACGTGACAATACCTAATATACATATTTATATTACAATAGATAGGTAGGTTAGTAGCATAGTCTGAGTTTCAGTTTGGTTAATCATAGTTAAAAAAATACGTCAGTTAAGTCTAACTGACTTGTCTTTTCCATCTTATTTATTTATTTAAACTTTATGTACATTGGTGGTACATAGGCAAACTTACACGGCATTCTCTATTCCCTACCAGTCAACCTTTGGGTTAAAACACTTTGGTAGGTGCACTTTTGTAGGTTGGGAATTGCATGACTTGATACCGCCATCTCCTTTCTACCATCAAACAACCGGCGTACGGCGAATATCCACCCTTACATTGTTGAAACTTCCACGGTCCGGACTAAGCGTTTTGCCTCGTCGTTTATACCGCGTACATCGAGGGACTGGAACAATTTGCCTGCTGCGGTTTTCCCGTCCAATTATAATTTAGGCGTCTTTAAGGCTAGAGAGAATAGGCTCTTAATAAACTAGTGCGCTTTACCAACAACGATTGCATCACTGCTTACCATCAGGTAGGATTGCAGTCAAGTGCTAGTTTATAAAAATTAAAAAAAAAACATCATTATCATCATTTCAGCCGAAGGACGTCCAATGTTGGACATAAGCCTCCCCGAAGTGCCGCCACAACGAACGGTCCTGTGCGCCTCTCATCCACCGCATTCCCGTGACCCTCATCAGGTCATCGGGCCTCATAAGAAGACTTACAGTCTCCCAAAGGGCAATGGAAAGGGCCTATACTTGGGGTCTCCTTGCGTGATCGCATCAGGAATGAAGATATCCGCAAGAGAGCCAAGGTCGCCGACATAGCCCGAAGAATCGCTAAACTTAAGTGGCAGTGGGCAGGGCACATTCCTCGTAGAAGAGATGGCCGATGGGGAAGAAAGGTTCTAGAGTGACCACGCACTAGTAGGTAAACGTAGTGTTGGTAGGCCTCCCATAATTGGACCGATTAAATAACAGATACTTCAAATAAAATGAAGTATCGTTTAATTGTCGTTATTTTTTTTTGGTTTTGATTGTGTTGTTATTTATTGTTTGTGGTTATATATTGTGCTGAGGTGTAAGTGAATGTAAGTTTAATGGTAATACCTTTAAATTACAATATTAATAATAATTAAATCTAGTTCTATATAAAACTTAATAGATATATATACCAATTAAAAATTAATAATATATACAAACGGGTAGAAAAACAACTTATTGGGCATCAAAAAATTCATCCACATCGATATCAATGGGAAAAGTGCCCAGATCGCTGGCAGCATTGCCACGTTGGATGGCAATGCTGATTCGTTGACCGAAGAAAAGCCCAGCCCTCTGGTCACGCGAAGGGTGTATTGTGCTTATTATCTTTACCTTCTTCTTATTTTTTTCTTTTTCTGTTTGTTAGTTGTCTCAGAACCGCCAGGTGCAGTGTGATACTCGTAAAGGACTTTTTAAGACTAATTTAGACGGTACGAGTTACTTGCCTCGAACGTATATTTGTTCTTTATAATATTGTACACTATAACACCTTAAAAAATAAATGGAAAATACAGGTCATTTACAAAGGCGAGCTTAACTCAAAGTTGAGTTTTCTTCCAGCAAACCATTGAGTGATAGAGAGAGATTACCATAGAGGGTAGGATCCAGTGTACAATTTTAAAATTACAAATAATACAAAAAAAATAATACATAAATATACCTACATACATAAATAAAAATATACTTAAATACATATATATTTATATATACTATGTCATTGTGAAAGAAGAACATAGAAAAAAAATCTTCGTCTAAACACATACCTAGATGGTGCGAGTTTCATACGATTCTCGCTAGAGTGGATGAACGAGAGGTATGACTTACCTATCGTCCTCTCTCCGATTTGTACGGTACTCGTATGAGCAACAAAAAATGTCATACGAGATCGTGTATCCCATTCGTCGTCGTCGTTCGTGGATCCAGTTTTTACCCTTTGGGTACAGAGTGCCTAGTGTGAGTTTGTTTTACGCTAACGCGATCGACACGTTTATGACGTTCGAGCCTCCGATTGGCCCGCTCCAAGCTCTTAACCAATCAGAAAGCCAAACGCGGCAAACTTCTCGATCACGTTAACGTAAAAACAACTCACACTCAACGCACAGAACCCTAAAAACATATTCTCACAGACACACAAATTCTTAAAGTCAATATATTTTTATGCTGCTTCGACATTGACGCCATCATATTTTTCTAGGGAAAGAACCTCTCAACTACGCTAATTAAACAAATTCCTTATCTACAGCTGTAGCTAACAACTATTGACACTTATGCTTAACCGAAATAGGTTTCCTTGTTTTAAAAACTTTTGTTTATTCTCTGAAAGATGATTCAACGTTTAGTTTCGGTACAGTACCTCGGACTGCGCTTTGTTCGCAAACATGTGTTTCTGTTTGTATACACATTGTCACTATTGGCCTTCTTCTCCTTGTATGTAAGTTATATTTGGTGTCGTTTTAACATAAAAAGTAATCTTATGTATTATCATTGTGTTATGTTCTCTATGTTTAAAAAAATATGTTTCTATGTTTAGTTCACTGGGTCAAATATACCTGGCCTGCCCTATCGTATTTGTTTTTACAAACTTTTATTTAGTTTCACCGATCCCGATGTTTGTCTGTGATCAAATCTTCTTCCCGGTTACCCATTAAGCTGAAATTTTGCATGCGCGTGTAAGTCAAATAACAATGCAAAATTATTATGACATGGAGCTGATCTGATGATGGATGGTCATAGGAACTCGGTAGTTAAACAACACAACCCCATCGAGTTTGGGCTCGTAATGACGAGTACTTTGGTAATCGTACATAAGGAATAATCTATAAACTTCAATCAACCTAGGTGTCTTTTTTTGGATTTGGGCGATGTAATCCCCTTAAATTATGCTATTTTAAGAATACTCTCCGAAATGTAAACAGTCTAAAAACCGACAGGTCAGCAACTCGGCGTTGATGCTCAAGACTTTGGACTTTTGACTTGACAAGGGCATCATTACCGATGATCTTCTTGGCTCACCTCCTAATCGACTCCAGGGCATCAAACTGATATTTGACAAACCGAATGTAGACAAACCTATCTCAAAGATGAGAGCAGTACCCCATAAACGATCGAACTTGCGCTTGATAAAGATTGAGCAGCTGTTCCAGCATGAAGTATGGTCTCACTTTTGCTGAGATCCCCAATTTTTTGGCAGCCAGTTGAGTTTTTGCCTCGAAGAAAGAGCCGAAATCTATAAAAGACCTAAGTCCACTCTAATACGTGCTTAAATAGATGTATAATATATTATAACCCATTGGCACGTGCACGGGTTTTTCCTTTATCTGCTTCTAGCTGACCAGTGCTTACTTTGCTGTGCACTAAAGATTTTTACTTAGGTTATATCACTCAGGAATAATATAACTTTCTTCTGGTGATATAATTTACAAAATCGTTTTAGTAGTACCGGCCAGAGATCACAAACAAAGTAACTTTCTTAAACCTCTTTATAACATAAGAAATATATTTAACTGTGCCTCAAATTTTATTTTCACTAAAAATACTAATTGTACATCTAATTTAAATAGATTTTTTACAATTAATAAGGGTCAAAAGGGGACACCCCACCATCTCCTTCGTGGACAGAAGAGCTTGGTTTAGTGCATAATTAGTATTTTGATGATACATTGAGGGACAGTTAAATACTATCTATAAAGATTATGTGATTACCAGTCTGGAAAATGAGATAATTATTTAAAATAATACAGTAACATTACACACTAAATTAGTTACGCATTACTCAGACATGCAAATCAATGTCGGGACTGACCCGCAATACTCATACTATAAACAATATTATTAAAAAACTACTACAATTCCACAAACCGTAGTAAATTCTTGCGTAAAACTGATGATAATTACATTTTCTAGTAACAGTGATCGCGGGGGAATGACCTGGCGTGACTCACTTTGTGAACTTCCTCGTTCATGCGGGATGTAGGAAAAACATCGTTTGTTTGATTAATAATCGGTACTATTGATTACGTACTAGATCATTGAGTTAGAGGTCAAGGAAAAACTATTTTATACACCACCTGCTCGATAATGCCCTATTATATTATGTCATCGTCTCTAGGGAGATAATGTAATGTGAGCGATCTCTATGGAATAATAAAATTTGAATTTGGAACGTCAAAAAACCAAAGATATTGAATTAAAATGTACGTGCATCAAATAGGTTTTTTAAATTCGAACTGGCCATTAACAAATAAAAAAGGAGCCTAAAATATTTTTTTTTTAACGATTTTCTAAAAGAAGTAATAAATGAGCGGTAGCGTCATAGATTTTAGAATAGAATAGAATAGAATAAACTTTATTGTACACCAAAAAAGTATCAATTCACAGAAACTTAAATCTATGGGTACAATGGCGGTCTTATCGCTGACAGCGATACCTTAATTTAAAGATTTTTTTTTATCCCTTGGTCACATAATCTACTATTAAAACTTATAGGGAGATTGCACGAATTTTTTTTAAATGGTAAATTTAATTATAAATTTTAGCGTTAATAAACAATTTTTTTTCGTTAACACATCAATTTCATATGGTTACGTATATGGTTTTAATTTTAACTCCATACCTCCACGCGTTCCACACGCGATATGAGATAACACACAGACTTACAGACGGACAACAAAGAAATCTTTTATGGGTTCCGTTCTTTCCTTTTGAGGTACGGAATCCTAAAAACAAGTTATGAAGCTCAAATGGAGTTGAGCGAAACACGTACGAAGATGATGACAGGTGAAGTAGGTCACTGACCGTGTAACGTTAGCGAGACGAGCAGATGACAGTGTCATTGTTAAAATTGCGGTCAGAATAATAGTTATAATATTTTACAACTATCACAAAACGTAATCTAAACCCAAACTGAACAGAACTTGTGCTATGAGTACTAGACAATTGATAAACATACTTGTATAATTATTTCTAAATACATACATAGCATAGCATAATCAGCCTTTTAATGTTCCCACTGCTGGGACTCAGGCCTCCTCTCTGTGAGAGGGAATAGGCTGTAATCCACCACGCAGGCCCGTTGCCAATTGGTAAATGTCACATGTCTTCGATTTTTTGGTTCTAGGATATGCCGGTTTCCTCACGATGTTTTCCTTCACCGTTTTGAGAGCAGTGGTGATGAAAAAAATTACACAAAGTAATGCGCCTGGCTCGAGTAGAACTCGCGACCTACTATTCGCAAGTCGGGGAAGTTACCAATCGGCCACCACTGCTCTACATATTATTTTATATACATACATATTTATAGAATAATTATTATATACACAGAAACAAAACAAAATAAATGGTCGTGCTCGTGATTAAATATTTCTAGAGTGGGAATCGAACCCACGACCTCCGGCATAACAGTCAGGGCCACTAACCACTAGACCAACAAGCCGTTCAAACCATACATGTCACATTATATCTGTCTGATCATCATCATCATCATCATCATATCAGCAAAAAGACGTCCACTGTTGGACATAGACCTCCCCCAAGCGTCGTCACAATGGCCGGTACTGTGCGTCTCGCATCCACAGGTCTCCAGCGACCCTGACCAGGCCATCGGTTCACCTTGTGGGAGGCCTTCTAACGCTGCGTCTTTCGGTACGCAGCCGCCACCCCAGAACCTCCCTCCCTCCAGAACCTCTCGTATCTATCTGAAACCTTGATAAAAAAATAACAATTTACATTTCCAAAAAAAAAAAAAAAAAATTCAACCGGCTTCAATTAAAACGAAAAACGCACCCACTAGAAGTCGGTGTTTTTATAATAGATTTGGCTCATTGTTATTCAACGTTGACTTCCAAAATTAAAATTATTTTGCACTTTCTGGTGTTTTTTTTTCTTTACATTGAAGTCCGTTGTATTTTTTTTTTTTTAAACCCTTTTTATTAAACCTTTTTTATATTTTTTTTTTTATTATTTAGCTTCCAAGAAGAATTCTCAGTGTGCGATACCTATGTGGAAAATTTCTATTGAGTAATTACCTAAGTCACTATTGCTATTAAATGAGTTTACGTAGAATTTTAGTCATTCACATTTTAATAGATGCTCGGGTATTTTATGATCAACTAGGAAATCTTTATCCTCGTTTAAATCAATAATACGTAGAATGTACCCACTGCTGAAACTCAATGCCTTTATAAGGAATAATTCATAATGTGGACAAAGTTTAAAAATAATTAATAAACACTTACACTTTCAAAACGCACTTTACATTTATGAGTAGTTAACGGAATGCATTGCATTGCATCAGCCTTGTAATGTTCCCACTGTTGGGACTCAGGCCTCCTCTCTAGGAGAGAGTATGGGTCGTAATCCACCATGCAGGCCCAGTGCAGGTTGGTGGATGTTACATATCTTCGATTTTTAAGTTAAAAGGACATACCGAAATCGGTATGTAAAATTTCATCCATATCTATGCATAGCAGTAGCATTATCAGCCTTTTAATGTTCTCACAGTTTGGACTCAGGCCTCCTCTCTAAGAGAGGGAATGGGCTATAATCCACCACGCGGACGAGGGATGAATGTCACATATCTTCGAATTTTTGTTTCTAGGACATGCCAGTTTCCTCACGATGTTTTCCTTCACCGTTTTGAGAGCAGTTGTCATGAAATAAATTACCCAAAGTAATTTGCCTACCTGGGTTCGAACATGGGACCTACAACTCTTAAGTCGGGGCTAAAACCAGGGCACCACGTGCTACTCTCAGAAGCATATCTTTATCTTCATTTAAAGCGGTACTGATATTATGTTTATTGTGCACCCATAGATATAAGTTATCTTTAAAAACCCAAAGGTTGAATTGTACAGAGTGCCTAGTGTGAGTTTGTTTTACGCTAACGCGATCGACACGTTTATGACGTTCGAGCCTCCGATTGGCCCGCTCCAAGTTCTTAACCAATCAGAGAGCCAAACGCGGCAAACTTTTCGATCGCGTTAGCGTAAAACAAACTCACACTCAACGCACAGAACGCACCGCAATAGTCGGGTCCGGCCAGTCGTACGAGTATGGTTGGGATCCTTCCTTTTCAAAGGAGATTTGTTGGAATTTCCATCCCACTCCTTTAAACTGGCGACTTCACCGTGTTCTGAAACCATCTATTTCCAGTTTTCGAAAGGAATCAATGGTAGAAGATATGAGTATCTATGCCATGCACTCTTAAACTAGGAACTAAAAGACAAAATCCTATAATGCAAAATAGGATATCTCCGCGTGGTCAGGTCATAATTAATACAATACTAACGAGTTATGCACGGTAAGTGAAACAATTGATAGGTACATGAATACAGAAATATGTATATCAATGATAACACACCAGTGTAAGTTGACCTCGCATTCTATTGAAACGCCGTTCCATGCTGGGGACGGTCAAGCTCAAAGGAATACCACTAAATTAAGATCTATTGTGATATCATATCTATAATCTTTCTATTATAGTTCGATTGCTAAATTAAATTTAGGCAAGTAATTTAGGGCACGCCATTTGCTGTTTTATGCACTAGTTTGGAAAAGTGTACCAGCGAGCCCGAGTCATAATTTATAATGAGCAACCCCCAGCAACGATTAACCGACCCGTATTTATAAAAACAGTAATGACTTGTTGCTAAGTATTTTCTTATTAAGTCATTACTTGAAGTTAGAAATCTTCATGAAAAAGTCCAATTTTTCATAACTATAGAATACAAATTGTTACTTAAGTAGTTACTTTCATATACTAATTGTAAAATCAACCTATTTAGTTTCAATATTGTTTAAGCATGCAGTGTCTTTCGCATATTATTGTATAATATATTAAATACTATATTAAGAAAATATGTACATAAAAAATTTAAATATTAACTAAGTAATTATACTAAACCTATGTACATAAAAACTAAACTAAAAATTTATACTACACTTAACTATGTACACATAACATAAAAACACTAACCATTAATACTTAGTTTCTGTAAAAACAAAGTTATCATTAGGTAACAAAGTGTAATAATTACAGATAGGACAATGTTTAAAATATATATATATAAAAAAAACTTATTTTATAACTGATAAGTAATAATAAACTAACATTTAATTTATTTAAGTTACCCGGGACTTCATTAAGCGTACAAAAACGGGAGTTCCCTAGAGTCAACACACCGCGGACAGACCTTTATCGGGGCTAACACTTTTATACACATACAAGAAAACATCTAACACAACAAGATGATCTTTATGTCAATACAATAAAGTCTACGTTTGTGTAAATTTGAGTTTGTTGACAGCAAACGATATGTTAGACAGCTCAGTAGTATATAAAACGAGAGTTTCGAAAAAAGAACATCATTCAACTCGAAGGAGTCTTCGTGAATTCAAATAAATAATTTGAATTAACAATAATAATAGTAAAAATGAATTTCTCTCGCATGTTGGTGTTCGTGTTCGCTTGTTTGGTCGCCATGTGCGCCGTGTCGGCGGCGCCCGAGCCCAGGTGGAAGGTCTTCAAGAAAATTGTAAGCAATCATATTTTTTTTTAAATATCTAACTAGACTTAGCATTTCACCTCTTCGTTTATACTGAATATATCGAAGTATAGGAGCAATTTGCATGCTGAGATCTTGCCGTTCGATTATCAGTTAGGCTAGAGTGAATTAGGCTCCTAATAAGGTAATGCGGCCCATCATCAATGGTTGCGAATCTGCTTACCATCAGATGGAATCGCAGTCAAGCACTAGGTATTATATATTATTAAAAAAAACTTTGATTTTGAAGATTCCTAAGTTATAATCAGACGGGAAAACCACAGTAGGTAAATTGTTTCAATTTACAGCTGTCTAAACTACGAAGCTGAAGGAATTACACTTATTGTTTGTCGGTTAATAATGACCTTTTAAAATATCCATTATTAATATTAGTTTTAAAAAAAATTGAAACTATTGTTTATGTATCTTTAATTTCATTTTTCAGGAGAAGGTTGGCCGCAACGTCAGAGATGGCATCATCAAGGCTGGACCAGCCATCGGCGTCCTCGGACAAGCCAAAGCTTTAGGATAAACTTATATAGCCATATTTTTAATTAAGAATTAATTATAAGTTAATGTAAATATCTGTTCATTTTTAATGCTGTGATAATAAATTATAATTTTATTCTGATGTATGTATTTTCTTATAAAACCTATCAAACATTTTGATCGTACAAAGATTTCAATGTACTTACATAGACTTCAAATATTTTATTTCACATAGGCCTAAATGGGCCCTATAAAACGTCAGAAACAGGGTTGTAGCTTCCACCGCATCAATGAAATAGGGGCCAGGTTTCAGGAGCTCCGAATTGTTAAAGCATAAAATCGCAAAAACTAAACTAAACTCTCGGATCGTGGGGTCAGAGTGCCCATAAATTGTTTTATGAGCTTTCCAAACGGCTTGGTCACGCGAAGTGACCCAAGGGCTGACTTTTACCTTGGGCAGAAAATAAGTATTACCGTACAGCGTGGCAATGCTGCCAGCCTTTTGAGTTTTTGAGCGATGCGGAAGTTTTTTGACGCCTTACTTTAGACTACTTATAGTTAGTTTTTAAGTTTTTTTTTCTTTAATTTAAGTTTGTATATTTCTATGGATAGTTAAGTGTTTTTTTAAATAGGTAAAATTTAGATTAAATCGCAAATTGTTATCCACAATCTTCGGTGCTGATTGGGTTTATCGCACCAATATTACAATGGCGAAAATTTTTGAGTATGTGTATTGATTACTTCTTAACCAACAAATGATTGAACGGATTTGAATGTAATTTTAAGCACGTTAGACCATGTCCTAGAATAGCACATAGAACTTTGTATCTGGGGTATATTTTCTTGCCAATGTCCAACTGTGGACGTCTTCCAGCTGCAACGATGATGATGTGATATGCCTTAGGACTGGCGAAACCGTGGCAGTATCAGCTTTCATAATAAAACAAAATGTCTTTTGGGCTTTGTCAGAGTCGTGTAAAAAGGGGCTCCCATTCTTTCTGTACAGGGTCCTTGGGGTTTACTTTTATATATATATATTATAAAATTTATTTATTCAGATAACTGAGACTTTGTCCACTGTACTAATTTCCAAGGAAGAGGACAATCGTGTCTATTGGCTATAGCACTCAAGATGCTGTGGCGACTTCCACGCAGCCTACTGATAAAAAATGCGGTCTTTTTGCGCTTCAGCAAACATTGCTGATGCGCTACAGAAACGTGGAAGCCGCAACATTTATGATTAAACGCCACTGGTCTGGAGATAGTACCTACATGATTCCTATTGGTCGTTTCCTATGGAGAAGTACCTGAGATAAAGGGTCTTGAGAGACAGATAGACGGACAACAAAGTGATCACATATTATTATTCAAAGTTAGTTGCTATGCTGCTACGCTGAACTGGACTTTTATAGCGCAGCCATGAGACACACAATGTTGGTTTTTTTTTGGTAATACAAGGGACTTCTTCTCTCTTTCTTCATAGTCTCAAGCAGCGAAAATATAACAACCTCGTCGGCAGTTACATTTTTGAGCATTTGGGGTTAAAACTATTGGGACGAGTGCTCATATGCTTTTTAAAGAATTATACAAACGCTTATTTGACTCTTCGCGTGACCATAGGGCTAGCTTCTACCTCTGTCAGAGATTAAGCATTGCCATACAACGTGGCAATGCCGCCAGCCTTTTGGGCACACTTCCATGTCGAGTCCGAGTTTTATGCCATATTTAGTTGGGATTGCCTTTATGTAATATGTCATATATCTTAGTAGTTTATTGGTAAAAGGATTCTTACAAGTCATACACAGAATAATGCATTATAGTCAAAAAATTATTAAAAATAAGGCTTTGCATTTTTAAACAATGTCAAATAATTTAAAAAATAAAAGATGTGAAATCAATAAAAGAAAATGTAAGCAACAATTACATAAAAATCAAATCACAAATAAAAATGAATAAAATTAAAAGAAATGTCACAATAAATTACAGTCCAGATTAGTCTTCGTGTCAAAGTTTATTCGTCAAAGGAAGCTCGCTCGATAAGCTCTTCTTTCAAACGACCTTTGAAGGTGCATATTGTCAGGACACCAGAAATAGCTACATTAAAGTTCACAGAATAGGAAATATGTTTCCACAGTCTTAACAGATTTTATTAAGTTTAAAAATACATAAATAACTAAGTAAATTATATCTACACATGTACAAAACCTTAAATATTAACTAAACTAATTATACTAAAACCTACCTATGTACATATAATACAAAAACACAGTACACTCAGGCGTCGAAGTACTCCTCCACATCGCTGTCATCCGGAAATGTACCCAGAAAGAAGACTGACGGCATTGCCATGTTGATTGGCGATGCTAATTCTTTGGGCGAAGAACGAGCCAGCCCTCTGGTCACGCAAAGTGTCGATCAGACGACGTGAAATTTCCTTAAAAAGGAGACGCGCAGTAAATATGTATGCTATTAATTATATAAATATTTTTTTATTATTTGATAGTGCACTAGTGTACTAGTGCTCGACTGCGATCCCGCCTAATGGTAAGCAGTGATGCAATTGTTGATGATGAGGCGCACCAGTTTATTAAGAGCCTATTCATTGTAGCCTTGAAGACACCCAAATTATAATCATATCGGAAATGGTTCCAGTCCTTCGATATACACGGTATATGCACAATAAAATTAAAAAAAAAAAAAACAAATTTGAAAGAATTTTTTAAATGCCTTCATTAACTACGAAATTAGCCATAAGAAAAGAAGAAGAAAATAAAAATGCCATAAAAACGGCATTTTGTCGAAAGACAGTTTTATTCATTTTAATTTGTTGTAATTATCTCGTTTACTTTTCTACCAATTTTATTGTTGATTATATTATTATTTTATTTTTGTATATTTATTAGAGCACCCGATGGAGGTAGTTTCTTGATGTCAATACACAACCGACTCTTATCAGTTCTAAGTGAAATTTAAACACAGGAAAACACTTGAAATAAAAACGTCATACTTATTTATGTCAACACTGTAAAATCTATGTTTAACTTTGTACAGTTTTGAGTTTGTTGATAGCAAACCATATCTTGGTCAGCACAGTAGTATATAAAACAAGAGTTTTGAATCTGGAATATCATTCAGTTCGAAGACTGAATGAATTCACGAAGACTCCGTGAATTCAAATTAATAATAATTTGAATTAACAATAATAATAGTAAAAATGAATTTCTCTCGCATTTTTATGTTCGTGTTCGCTTGTTTGGTCGCCATGTGCGCCGTGTCGGCGGCGCCCGAGCCGAGGACTAAGGACTTAAAGAAAGTAAGTGTTAAGTATATTTTGTCTTCAGAAGTTGTAAAACCAGTTCAACTTCTAAACCAGCCAGTAATATCAAAGTCACTGTCGGGCCAAATGCATGAAGACTTTATACAAGTGAGTTTGAGAACAATGTAGACTCCGCAAACTCTTAGATTACTCACTATTTTTTTATGAATAGTTTTGTTGTTTTCTTGGGTACAATATATTGACTGGTCTACACTGTCCTTACATAATTTTTCTATTAATACTTACTGTATTATAGAAATATTGTAAGAAAACTAGTTTTTTAAAAGAGTAGCCATGATTTTTATGCCGGTTCTTCTCCATAGGAAACGACCACTTTGGAACCGTGCACTTATAGCTTCTGACGTTTTACGAGTGCCCATGTAGGCCTATGTGAAATAAAAACAATTTTGATTTTGATTTTGAGCCACAACTTCTAATCTTAAAGAAATTTTAAGGAAACAAAAAAAAAAAAAGATTTTACAGGTACATTTTCTCATTTCTTAGGCTTATTAACATTTGAATGTACTAACAAACACTATAATTTTTTTGTTTTAAATTCGTCTGATACCTGAATTTCTATACATATTATATATACATGCGTCTACAAGTGCCCCCTATTATAATCAATATTCATAGCAAACGGTTTTTAACAAGCTCACGGGCCGCAGTATCTGGTGTTAGTTTTAAATTGACTCGGGCCACAGAAAAATGCTCAGTGGGCCGCGTGCATAGTTAGAAAAATTGATAATTTTGTTTCATCATCTCCTTAGCGTTTTCCCAACATCTTGAAGTCGTCTTCTGGTCTAACCTGGATGCGGCTGAATCAGAAATCAGAAATCAGAAGCGTTTATTTCAAATAGACCAATTACAGACATTGAGTTGTCATAATGTCGGTCAGTCCAAAAAAAAGTGAAGCTAAATTGCACGTTCCAAAGCGTAGATCTCTATGGAGAAGAACGTGCAAGAAACTCCATGGAAACTCTTTTAAATCATATTATTAGTTACATAATTCTTGGTTACATAATTATTTCATATCGCTTCTATTATGTGAGCACAATGTAGATAAATAATGAAAGAAAATACTAAATGCAAAAATTTAAACAGAAATTGAAATAAGCCACTAGCAGCTAAGAGATGACCAGTCTCTACTGACGGCGCCCGTTCACGAGCATGACGCGTGCACTAGCCCCACTCAGCTCAACCATAATGAAGGGAACCGAATGACCCAATTACACGTGCCACCATTAGCGAGACATTTGAGTGAGCATGACAAACTCTCAACTGCCATACTCATAAATTCAAATATGTTTGTAACCAATTAAAAATAAAAATGCTCCATGGTACTTCACATTCATAAAATTTGAAAAAGTGAGTGGAATATCAGTGTTTTCCAAGGAGCGACTGCCTATCAGACCTCCACAACTCAGTTACTAATACTATTGTAACATTTTATAATTTACCCACAAGTTTTGATTTCCTATGAATATTTTAAAGCCAAAAGTTGTTCTTCACGCTCATCGGCTGAACAAATTAAACTTGATACACCGTTAGACTATTTTCTGGAAAAACACAAATCTCTTTCAAACAATTATCAGCAGTTAGTCCTATTGATAAATAAAATAAGAACATTAACTTCAATAGTGGACCACTTTATAAGCAGTCGCTAATCTATCTTTAATTTCTTGACAGGAGGAGATTGACCACAACGTCAAAGATGGCATTGTCAGGCCAAAAACACACGAAGCTGTTTTCAACCGCATCCACCGCAGTTGCGAGCCCGCAACTTCTGTAGAATGCAGATATAAAAAATGTAAAAGACTAGAACTCCTATCACGACGCGTTTTAGGACTGCGGTGTGAGCGGTTGCTTGCGGCTACCGCTGTACCGGCGAGCAACTAAAAGAATCACGGTCATCCGCAGCTTTAGCAGGTCGCGCCCGCACGCTCTGCGGTTGGGTTTAGCCTGCAGTGGCCTGTGGAGGTAAAGAATTCAAACACGAAATGCGCAAATCAGTGGATGCATCCAGAAATTCTTAGGCCTTCTTCTTCTAATTCTTTGATGTAATAAGTATGTACAACGGAACAGCTCGTTTTTGGTGTTTGTTTATTGAGGTATGGAGCTCAACTGATACGTCTGTTTTGCGATTATCACCCGCTAAGTTTCCGAGCGATAATAACAACCGCAACGACTGGGTAACCGCACAACAGTCTGGTGAGTTTAGAAATAATATAGCTGTTTCGTCCACCGCACCGTGGCGGGTGTGTTCTTAGCCTTAAAGCAAGACCAGACATCGCGACTTCGGACAAGCTTTGGGATAAACTTCTGAATTAGTAAAATTAATTAAGGATTATTTGTAAGTTAATTTTAATATCTGTATAAAATTAATGCTGCCAAAATAAATGATAATTCTTATATTATGTCTATTTTTAGAGTTCCCTATATAAGTCGAAAAAAAAAACGGTACCCTTATAGAATCATTTTCTGGTCCGTCTGGTCTTCTATCAAAACCCTTCTTATTGGAACAGAAAAGGATATCAATGAAATTAATTAGCCATATTTATAGGTTCTGCAAGATTGTTAAATAATTACCGCGAACTTGAAACATAAAGAGCAACTGAATGAATATATGATTTGTTTTTTTTTTACGAGTATGTAGGTAAAATCATCCAATGACATCCCCCGCCCTTGGGGGAGCGGGAGATAGTGTCATACTCTTACTGACAAAAAGCCTACCCCGTTCCTTCTTCGCCTTGGTTCCAGGGCCCTGGTATGCATTTTCGTACCTCCCCAGAGCCCCAAATTAGGCTTCGACCCTACTGGACCCCTACAGTTTGCTGACAACTCCTTGAGGCGCGCAGGAACAGTGTGCGCCGTAAACAACTTGGGCTCGGTCCGGTCTGTTACCGGACGGACGGACAGCGAGCTACCCATTGCCCGTCGTCCGCAAGCCCGCGCCTACGGTGGAGGAGAACAGGAGTGAGTGGTGGAGGGGTGGGTTGACACAGTAAAAGTCCCATATCTCCCACCCAAAGGACGCGGAGATATCATTGGTAGATTTTACTACCGAAAAAAAAAATGGAGTAGGTATTTAGTTTATAAAAACTACGTTTCACAGTGTTCGTAATCGAACTCCTCCGAAACGGCCTTGACCGATTTTTATAAAAAAATTGTGTAGATTTATTTAGTACGACTAAAAATAGGTCGTAGGCTATTTTTATCCACCTACTCCCTCACCCCCATTTTTTCTTTGATATTTTAATAGTATCCCAAATAATATTGATTAATTAGTTTATAAAGTAGCATTTATCATGAGGTTATATAGTATAATAATTGTAGATAGGCCAATAAGTAATAAAATAAATGTATAATTACAAATCTACGTTCAATTTATTTACGTTAACCGGGACTTCATTATGCATATAAAAACGGGAGTTCCCTAGAGTCGAAACACCAAAGACGGACCGTTATCGCTGAAAACTGTTTTATACACGTATAGAAAAATATCTGACACAACAAGATGATCTTTATGTCAATACAATAAAGTCTATGTTTGTGTAATTTAGAGTTTGTTGACAGCAAACGATATGTTGGACAGTTCAGTAGTATATAAAACGAGAGTTTGGAAACTAGAACATCATTCAACTCGAAGGAGTCTTCGTGAATTCAATAAAATAATAATTTGAATTAACAATAATAATAGTAAAAATGAATTTCTCTCGCATGTTGGTGTTCGTGTTCGCTTGTTTGGTCGCCATGTGCGCCGTGTCGGCGGCGCCCGAGCCCAGGTGGAAGGTCTTCAAGAAAATTGTGAGCAACCTTTTTTTTTTTAATATTTAACCGGACTAAGCGTTTTGCCTCATCGTCTATACCGCATACAAAGGACTAGAACAATTTGCGTGCTGCGGTCTCTCTGTCCGATTATAATTTAGGTTTTTTTATGGTAGGTAAAATCATCAAATAAAAAATCCCGCCCTTGGGTGGAGCGGGAGATAGTGTCAGACTCTTACTGACAAAAAACCTACCCTTCATTCCAGGGCCCCGGGATTCATTTTCACATAATCCTTGGCCTACTGAGGGCTTCGGTCCTGCTGGGGTCTTCAAGGCTAGAGTGAATAGGCTCCTAATAAACTAGTGCATCTTTCCTTCAACGATTGCATCACTGCTTACCATCAGGTGGAATCGCAGTCAAGCACTATTTTATATCATTAAAAAAACCCTAACTTTGAAGACACCTAAATTATAATCAAACGGAAAGACCACAGGCAAATTGTCCAGTTGCATATCGAAGGACTGGAACAATATGCCTGCTGCAGTCTTATTAACCAGGCAAAAAGGATTACACTTATTATTTGTTTGTCGATTAAAAACCTTTTAAATTTTAATTTAATATATTTTTACACGACTGCCCCAAAAAAGGAGTGTTGTTGTCAGTCGGGGGACTTTTTATATAAGAAAGTACTGATTGGTCCCCCGACTGCGGTGAAAATTATTGTTTTGTAGATCAAAAATTTTCGAGACTTGTGTCTTTTTGTTGTTTATTCAGTGAGCGAATGAGTGACTGCTTTAATTTTTATTTATACAGTTTAACTAAAATGTTGTTTTATTTCTTTTTAGTTCTTTTTTTTTGTAATGGCAGTCGTGTTTTTTAATTTTTTAAATGACTTTTTTTTTTTTTCAGGAGAAGGTTGGCCGCAACGTCAGAGATGGCATCGTCAAGGCTGGACCAGCCATCGGCGTCCTCGGACAAGCCAAAGCTCTGGGATAAACTTTTATAGCCATATTAATCATCATCGCCATCATCACCATTTCAGCCGAAAGACGTCCACAGTTGGACATAGGCTTTCCCCAACTGTTGCCATAATGACTGGTTCTGTATGTCTCGCAACCATCAGATTCATTATAACTTAATGTTAATATCTGTACATTTATAATGCTGTGATAATAAATTATGATTTTATTCTTATATATATCTTTTCTTACAAAATCTATCAAACATTTTGATCTTACAAATATTTCAAAAATACAGTCTCATAGATCTAGATACAATTTTTAAAATATTTTATTTTACATAGGCCTTTATAAAACGTCAAAAAAAGAAAACAGGGGCGTAGCTATCTCCTTGTTAGCTATATCAATGATACAGTGACTCCAAGATTTAGGGGCCTCGACATGCGGAAGCATAAAATCGTATTAACAAACTTCAGTGATATTTTAAGGGAGAGAACTCACGAAGCGATTTTCTCCCGCTGCCGCCACGGTAGCGGGATCGCAGCTTCTGTTGAATGCAAATATATACGTAAAAAAATAAATCAGTTTTCACGACGCGGTTTACGGCCACGGTGTGAGCGGTTGTTTGCGCCCTATCGGCCGGCGGCTTGCGATCGAAAATCGTAGCCGTTGCGGCGGCGGCGGCGGCTAATCAACCGCCTCGTGAGTTTTGAAGTTAAATAGCCGTTTCCTCTGCCGTGGCGGCCGCAGAAAAAAACGCTTCGTGAGTTTTCTCCCTAAAGGTAAAAGTTTGTGACCGTGTGTTCGTTACTTCTTCCCACATTTGTGTGCGGTTGAAAGGATATGGAGGAAATTTTACACACGATAAACCAAGACCTGGGATAGCACATAGGATACTTTTTAAATCGGGCGTATGTTTCCTTAGTACTACTTAGTACCTTAGTACGCTGGCAGTAGCTAGTTTCGTAATAAAACAATATCCCTTTTGGACTTTACCAGAGTCAGGTAAAAAGAGGCCCTCATATTTATTTATTTTTTTATGATTACCTAGACGTCACTGAGTTAAAAAATTTGGTAATTTCATTCGTTACATGATATAGTAATCTTCATAATGAGGTACAAACTAAGTAAAGAGATTTGAATTATAATCCTACAAACAATATACACCGTTAAATTTTGGTCAGCTGAGCGAGGCCATTGAACCGTAGGTAATTAGTACGCAACGACCAACAACTACCTACAAGGTCATTGACTCGTTTACTTAAAGGAATTAATTTGGTACATGCGTATATTAACTCGAGTTTTAGAAAAAAAGTACTTTATTTTTTAATGTTATCTTTACAAATCGATAGTGTTTCATGTACCGAATCGATCTTCCGCGGGATTAAAACGACCAAAATTTAACGGTGTATAAGACCAAAACTTTTTGAATATTTGTTACTTCTTCACGCTTTAAAGGCTGATCGGATTTCAAAAAAACTTGATAAACAGGTAGACCATATTATCCTGAAATAGCAAAACAGATAAGTACCTACTTTTTATTCCGGGAACAAAATATCAACTCAAAATATTCTTTCTTGATCCGCAAAGCATCCCTTGGTTTAACTCAATAGGTAGTATTATAATTAAAAATAAATAACAACATTTATTTTCATTAGTGGACTTTTAATAAATTTTATGCAGTCGCTAATATATAGGGTGACTGGTAATTAGTGAACGATGCTTAAATACGTGATTGTAGTCATGATAACGAACAGCCAAGTTCAGTTAGGCACACACACAAATGTTTTCACGATTTTAGGTTTGGTTCCACAGTAAAAGTTGTTTGTTATCATGACTACAATAACGTGTTTAAGTATCTTTCACTAATTACAAGTCACTCTATATATTAATTTATTTATTTATTCAGGAGAAAACTGGACGCAACGTCAGAGATGGCATCGTTAAGGCTGGACCAGTCATTGATGTCTTATCTATTGATGGGATAAATTTTTTGCTAGATTAATATTATTAAATTAAGTATTATTTTTAAGTTAATATTAATATCGGTACAAAATAAAACTATTCGAATCTTAAGTCTATTTTTTTCTAAATCGACGTCCTTAAAAAATTGCCTTGGACAGACTAAATTTAAAAGCATCAATTTCAGTGACGCAGCTGGATTTAAAGGTGCTAACATTATTAGCTAATAATGGAACGTAAAAGGCTTTTTGTTGAGCCGGGAACTCATAATAGATTTCAGACCTGGGAAAGGCTAAGGTTTTTACCAAAGTATTACGCAAGTTAAGAAATTAAGGCGATCTTGCCCATATATCCCCAAGCGAATGCGGTTCGCGCATGGATTTCGCGCAATTCTGGCAAATACCAAACGGACGCCGGCATGTTGAGTGTTTTATTTGTAGGGTATTTATCCAAGAACGTATATAATAAAACTTTTTCAAGTAGTCTATATATATATATTTTAAACACAAAATAGTGAACGGAAATCATTCTGTAAATGGTGCAACTGAGCGAAATAATGAGTGAGTCTACTTACAGCTTCGCTAGTTTTAATTGTAAAAGTGTGAAACGATCTATAGAAGCAGTAAGGGAGTTATGTCGCTCCTGTGATATAATTGCCCTACAAGAAACATGGTTATTGCCTAACGAGATACCACATCTAGGTAATATTGACAGGAATTTCGGGTACACGGGTACGTCGGCGGTGGACACATCGGCGGGCATATTGCGTGGGAGGCCGTATGGTGGGGTGGCATTGCTATGGAAACACGACGTCTTCCAACAAGTGTCCGTATTGCAATGTGATAACGCGCGTGTGTGCGCGATCAAAATCATAACTAGTGATCGTCCTATTGTTGTGATGAGTGTGTACATGCCTACGAACGGAAGTGTTAACCTACCTGAGTTTACGGATTGTCTTGGAACGGTGAGTGCTATCATAACTGAATATGGGGTGGAGTCGGTTTTTATATTGGGTGACTTTAATGCTGATCCATGTGAATTGTTTTTTAACGAACTTATGGATTTTTGTAATGAGCAATCGTGGTCATGTGTGGACGTTGATATATTAGGCATACACTCTAATAGCTATACCTATATAAGCGATGTATATGGAACGTGTAGTTGGTTGGATCACTGCATTGTGACCCAGGCGGCGAGACGTACTGTATGTAATGTATGCGTAAAGTATGACACTGTTTGGTCTGATCACTTTCCTCTTATTGTCCAATGCAATTTAAACTTATTAACACCAAAATTATGTGATAATATAATAATGAACAAGGATATAATCTGGGGTGAAAGGGATGAGACACAAATAGGAGTCTATAGGAAGGAATGTCATAAGAGACTGAGCTACATTGACTTTCCTGAGGAATTTTCTGGATGTGCTGATGGTTATTGTGGGAACATTGACCATAGGCATATTCTTGACAGGTTATACTCTGATATTATATGCGCCCTTCGTGAGGCGGCAATGGTCAGTGGGGGGAACGCGCATGCTGGGAGGGGTAGGAGAGGCTCACGCATAGCAGGATGGAATAAACACGTCAGTGGGGCTCATCGGGTGGCCAGGTCGAGGTTTCAGGAATGGGTCTCATGTGGCAAACCTAGCACTGGGTATGTTTATAACGAAATGAGGAACAGTCGAAGAGTATTTAAATCTCGGCTCAAATGGTGCCAAGACCATCAAGACCAGGTCAAAATGGATGCCCTTGCTGAAAAGCATGCGTCTGGACACTTCCGGAGTTTCTGGAAGTGTACCAACAGCGTTAACCCAAGACCTGGCCGCCCGGCGAGCGTCGGTGGAGTGAATGACCCCAAGAAGATTGCTGACATCTTTAGAAGTCATTTTCGTGTAAAGTCTTCTCTGGGCAAAGGCGGGGAGGTGCACACTGCTGAGTTACCGAGTGGTCGCGTAGGGACAAGTTTCAATTCAAAAGACGTAGCTACAGTCATAAGGGCTATGACTAAAGGTAAATCTCCCGGCCACGATGGGCTCAGCATTGAGCACCTTCAGCAAGCGGGGCCACATATATCGAGAGTGCTAGCTCTATTCTATTCGCTGTGCGTGAGTCATTCTTACTTACCACCAGACTTCATGAAAACGGTTGTAGTGCCTGTGGTTAAGAATAAGACGGGGGACGTTGCTGACGTTAGTAACTACAGGCCTATTTCACTTGCAACAATTTTAGCAAAATTGTTTGACGGCCTGCTTAATACTCAGTTGCAGAAATATCTGTCATTACATGATAATCAGTTTGGGTTTCGACCCAACCTATCTACTGAAACTGCTATACTGAGTCTTAAGCATGTCGTCAGATATTATAATGATCGAAAAACTCCAGTGTACGCGTGCTTTCTCGATCTCTCCAGGGCCTTCGATCTGGTGTCATATGATATCCTGTGGGAAAAGCTAGAGAATATCAAGTTACCCCTAGAATTATCTAACATAATTAAGTATTGGTATGGACACCAGATCAACAGCGTCAGATGGGCGGGTATAATGTCAGAGCCGTATAGGTTGGAATGCGGGGTGAGACAGGGAGGATTGACCTCCCCTGCGCTTTTCAACCTGTATATAAATGCACTGATCGATGAGCTCAGCGGCCAGCGTATCGGCTGCCATGTGGATGGTGTATGTGTAAACAATCTGAGCTATGCCGATGATATGGTTCTGCTGAGTGCATCGGTCTGTGGATTAAGAAAATTATTGAGTATCTGTGAGGAGTATGCCTCTAGCCACGGGCTGAAGTATAATGCGAACAAAAGCAAATACATTGTATTTGGGGCGGATCTAAAGATACCGAAGGATGTACCATCTGTTTGTGTAAATGCGGTTCCTCTAGAGAGAGTGTATGTTTTTAAATACCTGGGTCACATTGTCTCAGTAGACCTGAAAGACAATGCGGACATTGAGCGGGAGCGGAGGGCGTTGTCGGTCAGGGGTAATATGCTGGCTCGCAGGTTTGCTCGCTGTTCGAGGGAGGTAAAAGTAACACTGTTCAGAGCTTATTGTACATCCCTCTACACGTGCAGTCTGTGGTCTAAGTTTACTCGTGCGGCATACAGCGCCATCCGCGTCCAGTTCAACAACACGTTCAGGGCGGTGCTGAGGCTGCCCCGCTACTGCAGCGCCTCGGGCATGTTCGCGGAGGCGCGTACCGACTGTTTCCACGCGACGATGCGCAAGCGGTGCGCGTCTCTGGTGCGCAGAGTGCGGGGCAGCGCTAACACCGTCCTGGCGATGATAGCCGGCAGATTGGATTGCCCGTACATTCGGCAATGCTCAAGTCTGCATAATTATGTGTGTAATTAAGTGTTGTCATGTTAGTTTGTGTTATTGTATTTATGTGTGCGTATGTATGTAATTGTACCTTTATATGTTTGTGTTTTTTTTTTTTATGAGTTTTTGAGACTGTATGTATGCCTATGAGTCGTGTCACTCGAAATAAAGGAATTTTAATATATATCTAAAATTAGGTTGAGAGAAAGTGGGAAAATTTTAGTCATTTTAATCCCGCGGATGGTCGATTCGGTACATGAAATACTATCAAACTGTTAAGAAAAAAATAAAAAGTAAAGTCTATTTTTTCAAAAACACAAATTAATATAGGCATATACGAAATTAATTTCCTCCTCTCCCCTCCGCGGGATCAACGCGAATGGGATCGTGAAGCGATGCGGCACATCTGTAACAAAATAATCGATATTCTATTGCCGTGGGCTACCGTACGTGGGCATGAGGTGGCGACGATTGACACGAAGGGGATGCATATAGTTGGTTTGACACTTTTGCGTGAACTCAAACTGATTTGTTTTATATAAAAGGCGTGACGCAAAGCCACCGCGTCGCGTAGTATTCGCGTGAATTGCATCTGATTGCTTTGCAACCGCAATCACGTTGTATGGACCAAGCCAGATGCCACATAAGGCTAAGAAACCACAAAGCGATTTTCACCCACGGCCGCCGCGTATGCGGGCCTACAGCTTTTGTAGAATGTAGATATATGTGTAAAAAATTAAAGCTTGGTTGCTCGCGGCTCCCGTTGCACCGGCGAGCAGTCTTGCAATTGCATGTCCTGCGACAATCACCCGCCAGGTTTGCGGATGAAAATCGCAACCGCGACGGCTGCGTAACCGCACAAAACTGCGGTCTGAGTTTAGAAATAAAGCAGCGGTTGGCGGGCGCAGTTGAAAACCGCTTCGTAAGTTTTTAGCCTAAATGTTTGAAATTGACTCATGTATAAACTACCAACCAACCAAACAACCAACCAATCAACCAATAGGTAGTTTACTACCTATTTGATTATTTTTATTTCGGAGTTAGGAAAGCATCAAATAACATCTCCTTTCTGGGTAGAGGGGGAGAGACTATTCTATTTGTAAGTGATAATGTTTTACTGAATAAAACCATCAGAACCTTGACAAACTTTCCGAGATGCCTTTTAGGGTTAGCACGCACTGCGATTAAACGCCCACGTTTTGCCGCAGGTTTGAAACTGCAAAAAAAAAATGTAACACATGGCTTTCTATACAATGACTTTTCATCGACTGATTTTATGAAGTGACACGCGGTTTTGAGTTTTCAGATATTCCTAAACCACTTGCGTTTAATCGCAGTGCGTGTAGGCTTACCAAACTGACTAAAACTCACTTGTAACCCTGCCAGGTAGGGTGGAAGCTTACTGGGGCCAAGGGCCGCTTTCTAAAAAGAAGGCTCGGCCTCGGTATGATAGGCAGCGAAGGAACAGAGTAGGTTTTTAGTCAGTAAGTCTGATACTATTTTCCACTCTGACCAAGGGCGGGATTTGTCGTTGGATGATTTTACCAGCCATAAAAAAAAACCTGTAACCCAGCAGTTGCCTTTTGTATTCCAAAGCCTCGGTAGCTCTTTCGAAAAATCCTCCAGAAGAATCATCTTTGCACCTGCAAAACGTTTTGGGAACACATTCATGATGCGTACAGCTATTTTTTTTTTTTTTACAGAATCGGAAATTTCATGCAGGTGAAGCTGCACTATTTAATAGGTGGCTTAAAATTAAAAATCTGTTTCATAGTTTTTAATTAAGTAAGGCCGTGTTTACGGAGACGAGCACGTTGCGCGGCGCGTTGGGCGTTTCGTCGTACATTGCAGCAGCGGGCCGCGTCATTGCTCGCGCTAATGTAAGACGCACCGCCCGACGCGCCGCGGAACGCGCTGCGGAACGCGCCGCGCAACGCGCCGCACAACGCTCCGCGTCTTTGTAATCGAACCCTTAGTATCGCGTTCTGGTAGTAAATATTAAATATCTTATATATATTCTTATATATTCTTTATTGTACACCGTACAACCGTTCTTGAGTTATAAATAGTGTAACTAACAAGACTTTCTTTTATATATAAGATTTATGAATATTAATAATGAAAATGTGAGTGATTGTTTTCAGTATAATAGGAGCTACCACAATGAAGTCGTGATGAACTTGTAATGAACAAAATATAATATAATAAATACATCGTGTATAGTAGCGCGGGAATAGTGAGAGTCCTCCAAACAGTATATATATATATATATATTTATATATATATATATATATTTCTACAACTATCACACAACGCCGTCTAGTCCCAAGCTAAGCAAAGCTTGTGTTATGGATACCAGACAGCTGATAAACATACTTATATATTTCTAAATACATACATAATTATAGATAAATAACACCCAGACATAGAACAAATGTTCGTGATCATCACACGAATATTTGTCCTGGTTTGGCACAGTGAGAGTTTGATCGATGATATTTCTTATTATTATTTATTCTATAAGTTGCCTTTTGCCTTCTAAGACCACAGGTTTTCGTTTCAGAAACTCTTCATGACCCTAGTGGGCCTCGGCTCTGCAGTACACTTACAGTCTCGCTGACATCACATCACATCACATGACAGACGCGTGTGGAAAACTACGCGCTGTCGATGACTCTGGCTCGGTCCGGACAGTAACCGGACGACTGGATGGTGATCTACCCATTGCTTGTCGTCCGTAAGCCCACAACTACTAGGACACAAGTAGTAGCTGTTAGTCGGGGATTAACCGGAATAAATAGATAGACAGACTGACGGACAAATAGACTACATTGTAATACAGATAGAAAAATTGCATAATAGTGAAAAAATATTAATAATAAATTATTACCTAAGTATATTAATTTTATTTTATTTTATTGTTTAATTTTATTGTTTGAATTTGAGTGATTTTTATTTATTTTATTATCTAATTGTGTGGTTGCGCCAATTTGCTATGATCCGCGACTTTGTTTTTTGTAATTTATTTTTTTGGCCTAGCAATCCTATCCCTACCGTTTCCGCTTCCCGCACGACCTCTTGAAGAAATGATTTGACATTTGACGTGTGTGCATCGATTGTGAATGTGACCGCACCGCTAACACGCCCGCTCGAAATTACAAGAAAATTGGCTATTTCGTGATCCAACCATTCAAAAACTCAACAATAGTGCAGTGTAGTGTAATACAGAAACTGGCAGTGCTTGAAAGTACGAAGTTCGGGATTCGCCGGCCGGCGCCATGTGGAACTTTCGAGGTTAAAGGTCAGTGTTCCTTCTAATACATTTATCCCATTAATAAACGCTAGACGCAGTACCTGCATATTGTTAACAAACCTTAGATCGCTTTTTAAATCTACAGTCCACACAGCAAATTCGCGCAACCATTACTTTTTTGGTCCATACGAGCAGGATCGTGAATCATTTTCTTGTAATTTCGCAATATAGTATTTGTTCCATAGGGAATAAACGCAACGCGCCTATTTACCTAGATATAATAGTAGAAAACCCGCATCTAGGCATTTAGGCAACTATACGTTATTTCGCTCGTATAGTTAAAGAGTCATTGATAATTACGGTACCTACGCCGTCAACCGCACCGCATAATTATAGTTAGCTACGTAAATATCAGCGTAGATATAAATCGATCGCATTCTTTTTCTTGACAAAATTCATTCGGAAGTCCTACAAACTGCATGTAGGTAGACGCATTTCAAAAATACCCGTTCATTGTTGAGTGAATAATTGTAGGAAACGGATAAACCATAGATTATATAGACAGGTTATTCCGTTCGTTCGCCGTTCACTTTGTTGTTTACAATATTACCATATTGTTATCTGATAATTATCGCTTACTTAATAATTCGTTAAGTGTTTGTTTGAGTGTATAGTGTGAATATATCAAAACAAGATGTCTCTTAAGGGAACCAAGGTTAGTACTGATTTAAAGGTTCAGTTAAAGCTTTTATACGCTAAAAGGGACTCACAGTTTTCACGTGTTCAATCAATTTGTGATAAATCTTTGCAAACCTCGGATCTGGCGATTAGAGATGCTTTCTTGTGTTCGTTGGAAACTTTAGATAGTTTGCGCGCGGATTTTGAATCTACAATTAATAATATAAACATTTTAGAGTTGGAGTTAAATCCTGATTACTGTGTGAGTTATCAGGCATTGTCGTCCTTTGATGACTTGTATTGTCGTATCAAACGTATTGCTAGGAGTTTAGAGACTCCCCCCCCCGCGAGTGGTTTATCCAACCCTCCTCGCGAACGCCCACGATTGCCGCCAATTCAAATACCTGAATTTAATGGTGACATTCGAAATTGGAATTTATTTATAGATAGTTTCGAAAATATAATACATAGGAACACATCGCTGACAGATCACGAGAGATTGCATTATCTCGTAGAAAAATTGACCGGTAAGGCAAAGGCTGTCTGTGCTGGAATTACGTTTAGCGCTGAAAATTACAATTTAGTTTTGAACACTTTAAAAACAAAATACGAAGATAAGCGATTAGTAGCCACCGCATATTTAGATCAATTATTCGATTTGAAAAGTTTTTCCGTTTGTAACGATCATAATTTAGAGAAGTTTTTAAATATTTTCGCATCATCTGTTCGTGCAGTAAAGAACCTAAAGGTCAATGACCTCTGTGACTTTTTGTTTTTGTATATCGGTTTAAATAAATTAGATCCTGAAACTGTTCGTCTGTTTGAAACGACTCAGCGCGGTAACGAAATACCTAAGTTCAAAGATTTAGAATCTTTTATTCGCGACCATATTAAGGTATTGCAGCGCACGTCGGCACGTCATGAAGTCACGAATAGGACAGGTTCCGATCGCCGTATAGACGCGTCATCGAAGTCAGTCAAGACTGCACATACGCTAGTTAATACCGCCTCAACACCTGACTGTTCTCTGTGTAAGGGTAGCCATACACAGCTGTACAAGTGTTCGGAATTTCAGAGATTATCGCCTAGGGATCGTTACAAGTTTGTCCGCACTAATAATTTGTGTTTTAATTGTCTAAGTGACAAACATCTGGTTACGTCATGTAACAGTGGTGTTAGCTGTCGTAAATGTCTAGCTAGACATCATACCTTCTTACATTTTGAGAGTAGTAAGCTGCCATCGCAGCAGCAGCCTGCGCAGACGCGCGACGCTTGTGACGCGCGGCCTGCTGCAAGTGCAAACGACGTAACATTGTGTTCGCTTTCCGCCGCTGGTACTCAAGTCACTACCGTTTTACTTGCGACCGCGCAAGTTGTCATTGTAGATGCCTTTGGCAAACCGCACACCGTTCGAGCGCTACTAGATGGCGCTTCCCAGAGTAATTTTATTACTCGGGATTGTTGTCAACGCCTTGGTTTTAGTTTTAATAATTGGTCATCCCGCTCAGAAGTGAAAGGTTTTGGAGGTTTAAAGGCAACCATTCACGGTTCCATTAAAATAATATTTAGTTCACGTTTTAATCGTAATATTTCGTTTGAAATGGATTCGCTAGTCGCAGATAAGATTACGGAACGGTTGCCCACGGTACCGGTTGACACGTCCATGCTGACGGAGTTTAAGAACTTGCAGTTAGCCGACGGAAATTACGCTTTCCCTGGAGATATCGATCTATTGATCGGTGCTTCGATTCTCCCGCATCTCCAGTTATCACGTAAAATTCAAGGTCTTCCGATGTACCCCGCTCCGCACGCACTGGAAACAGTTCTCGGGTTTGTTATAGTTGGCTCCGCACCCGCTTATTTAAATAGTTACTCGACTGTGTCGCACTGTTGCACCGTCGAGCCGCCGCTTGAGTCTACCATCCGCAAGTTCTGGGAGATTGAAGAGGTCAATGTCCCACCTATTCTCAGCCCTGAGGATCAGGTCACTGAGGAGATTTATACCCGCACGACTACTCGTGATAAAGATGGTCGTTATGTTGTCGCGCTCCCTTTCAAGGGTGATATTTTTTCGCTCGGTGGCTCCCGTGCCTCCGCAGAAAAACGCTTTCTATGCTTGGAACGTAAGATGCAGGCGTCTCCTAAGTTGAAGCAAGCCTATGATGATGTGCTGATCGAATATTTAGATAAAGGTTATATCTCATCAGCGCCTGCCGAGACTGAGGAGACACGTGATTACCCGTTTTACATCATCCCGCACCATGGAGTTGTTAGAGAAGACAAACTTACAACTAAACTGCGTGTGGTTATGGATGGTAGCGCTAAGACTAGTACTGGCATATCGCTTAACGATATCTTGTATTGTGGTCAGAACCTCCAGGGTAACTTATTTGAAATAATAGTAAATTTTCGCTTGTTTGCTATTGCGCTCTCTGCCGATATTCGGCAAATGTTTCTTAGTATTGGAATCAGAGAATGTGACCGTAGATTCCAACGCTTCTTGTATAGATTTTCTCCGCAGGAACCTTTGAAGGTTTACGAATTCAATCGTGTTTGTTTTGGGCTTAAGTCTAGTCCCTTTCACGCTCTTCGCACTATCAAGCAGTTGGCCGCTGACGAGGGTGATACATACCCGAAAGCAAGGGCCACTATTGAAACCGGATTGTACATGGACGATTTTGTGTACAGTGTACCTAGTGAAGCAGAGGCTATAGAGACCGCTGCTCAAGTAATCAGCCTCATGAAGTCCGGTCAATTTGATCTGGTGAAATGGACAAGCAACTCGCAAGCTACATTAGAGTCGATTCCACCGTCACACCGGTTGACTTCGGTAAAGGAATTCGATGATAGTGATTCGCATAAGATCCTCGGTTTAAGTTGGTCACCCGCAACTGATATGTTCAGTCTTAAAATTAGCTCGACTCCGCCAACTTGTACCAAACGCGTTATCCTAGCATGTGTAGCTCGGATATGGGATATAATGGGTTTTGTGGCTCCTGTCGTTTTGTATGCAAAGCTGCTTATAAAAGAGCTTTGGCTTTCCAACTGTGATTGGGACGACACCGCTCCTGACAGTGTTGCCAAGTTGTGGGCTCGCTATAGGAAAGAGCTTCCAATGCTCGATCAGATACAGATTCCTCGCCATGTTGGTATAGTACCAGACACTGTTGTTAATGTGGTAGGTTTCGCAGACGCCAGTGAGAGGGCTTACGGGGGAGTGGTTTACTTTCAGGTCCAAAATGGCGATAACATTTCAGTTTTCCTCATTAGCGCAAAATCAAAGGTATCTCCTCGTAAGGTTGTCTCTCTTGCTCGTCTCGAACTCTGCGCTATTCTTATGTTGGTTCAATTGATTACATCTATAGTCAAAACTTGTCGTCCTCGCATTAATATAGAGAGAATTGTAGCGTTTTCAGACTCAACCGTTGCTCTATGTTGGGCCCACTCTTCACCCCATCGATGGGGCACGTTTGTCGCAAATAGGGTGGCTAAGATTCAAGCTGAATTGTCACCGGAAAATATGTTCCATGTCGCTGGAACAGAAAACCCAGCTGACTGTCTCTCACGTGGTTTGCTTCCCGCGCAAATTTTAAATCATCCGCTTTGGTTTTGTGGCCCTCCCTGGCTGCATACCACTCCTAACGAGTGGCCAAATGCTCCGTTTAACCCCGCTACTGTTTCAGAACCACCCGAGGAGAAGAAACATACGCTTGTAGTATCAGTTCCGCGTGAAGAGTCAGTTGTTTTGTTGTTGTCTAATCGAGTCTCGTCTTGGTCGAGACTATTACGCTGTGTAGTTTACGTCCTAAGATTTTTGAGATTATTACCATCGCGTGGTTCTATAATCGCAGCTGATTTGGATAGAGCTGAATCAGTTGTACTACGAGAGTTGCAGAAATTTTATTTTTCAAAAGAATTTCGTAGTTTAGAATCACATAAACCTTGTAGTCCCGCACTTCAACATTTGAAACCATTTTTGCAAGACGGACTCATTCGTGTCGGTGGCCGTCTGCGAAATGCTAAGTTAGAGTTTGAACAAATGCATCCAGTAGTTCTACCACGCAGGGATCACGTTTTGGATTTGTTGGTGGACTATCACCATAAGGTGAATTGTCACGCTGGTCCCGATTTATTAATGTCCATTCTTCGACAGAAGTACTGGATACTTTCCGCTCGCAATTTGATACGCGCTAGAGTGCACAGATGTGTGCCCTGCTTTAAGCTCCGCCCGCGTTTCAACGCGCCGGAAATGGCCGACCATCGTTCTTGTCGTGTTGTACAGACGGTGAAACCTTTCATACATACTGGGACGGACTATGCTGGACCGTTTAAAGTCACTATTGCCCGTGGTCGTGGTATACGTTCCACAAAGGCATACATTTGCCTATTCGTTTGTATGACAACTCGTGCAGTTCACATAGAGTTAACCAGTGATTTGAGTACGCAGGGTTTTATGTCTGCATTTAAACGATTTTTATCTCGCCGTGGTCCCGTTAAGCGCTTATACTCTGACAACGGCACAAATTATGTTGGAGCGCGACGCAATATTTCGGAATTACATACATTCTTACGCTCCAAGTACTACCAAAGTGAATTCGCCCATGTCTTAGCTGAGAATCGCATTGATTGGTGTTTTAATACGCCAGCGGCTAGTCATTTTGGTGGCAATTGGGAGGCGAATATTAAAAGCCTTAAGTCGCACCTGTTTCGGGTCATAGGCGAACAGATTCTCTCGTACGAGGAGTTGAGCACCGTACTCGCTCAGGTAGAGGCGTTGATGAATACGCGTCCGTTGTGTCGGACTTTGTCTAGTGATCCATCGGAGCCACTAGCGTTGACGCCGGCTCACTTCTTGACGACGACTCCTCTTAAATATTTGCCCGCTTTAGATGTCGAGACTGACAAACTGCAGCTTCACCCGCGTCACGCTCTGCTAGATAGCTTAGTTCAGTCCTTTTGGAAGCGATGGAGGACAGATTATCTGCATACGCTGCAGTCGCGTCAAAAGTGGAACACTCCTTCAGATCCAGTCACAGTCGGTACTGTGGTGATATTGAAGACTGAGAGTGCGCCTCCTCTGCACTGGCCTCTTGGTGTAGTGGAAGAAGTTTTTCCGGGTTCGAACGGAATAACGCGAGTCGTAAAAGTTAAAACCGCAACTGGATCGTACCTGCGTCCGGTTATTCGCCTCTGCCCTCTGCCTAATCAGTAGTAGTGGCATAGTTAGTTATAAGTTGTTTCGCTACCTAGTATTGATAGTTTAGATTAGTAATAGGGTTTAGTTTCGCTTTTGTTTTTTTTCTTTTCTTTGAAGGTAACCCTTCAAACCCGGGGGGAATGGTTGCGCCAATTTGCTATGATCCGCGACTTTGTTTTTTGTAATTTATTTTTTTGGCCTAGCAATCCTATCCCTACCGTTTCCGCTTCCCGCACGACCTCTTGAAGAAATGATTTGACATTTGACGTGTGTGCATCGATTGTGAATGTGACCGCACCGCTAACACGCCCGCTCGAAATTACAAGAAAATTGGCTATTTCGTGATCCAACCATTCAAAAACTCAACAATAGTGCAGTGTAGTGCAATACAGAAACTGGCAGTGCTTGAAAGTACGAAGTTCGGGATTCGCCGGCCGGCGCCATGTGGAACTTTCGAGGTTAAAGGTCAGTGTTCCTTCTAATACATTTATCCCATTAATAAACGCTAGACGCAGTACCTGCATATTGTTAACAAACCTTAGATCGCTTTTTAAATCTACAGTCCACACAGCAAATTCGCGCAACCATTGTGTTTACATAATTTCAATTTAATTAAATTTAATGATTTACAATTTAATTTTATATGACTTGATGGATTTTAATTTTACAAATTGTTATTTTAATTGTGACTGTTTTGATTAATAATGTGTATATGAGTCAATTTAACTTGCAATAAATAAATTATTATTATTATAAGCTGACACTTCAATTTTAAAATTATGTAAATATTTCATTGATCAAGTTCGCAAAAAAACGACCGTTAATACAAGTTCCATTGTTATAAACATGAAGTAACTTATAACAGGAATCAGCATAATTACAGGCCCAGTCCGGTAAAAAACCTGCCTCTGAGTAATAAATAATTTTCAAAATTGATTGATTGTGCCATCACTTACTTATGTAGGTATCTACTATTTATATGAAAGTTTGTGGGGCTTCATTAAGCTCCAAGAATCGGGAGTTCCCAATTCACGCTACGAACTTCATCAATGCTAACCGTTATTTGCACTCAGTAAAACATTAAACACAATAAAATGATCATTATGGCCACACAATAAAGTCCACGTTTGTACAATTTTGAGTTCGTTGACTGCAAACAATATTTTGGTCAGTTCAGTAGTATATAAAATGAGATTTTTGAATCTAGAACATCAGTCAACTCGAAGAACTCTTCGTGAATTCAAATAAATAATAATATATAATTAGGATTAAAAACAATAATAGTAAAAATGAATTTCTCTCGCATGTTGGTGTTCGTGTTCGCTTGTTTGGTCGCCATGTGCGCCGTGTCGGCGGCGCCCGAGCCCAGGTGGAAGGTCTTCAAGAAAATTGTAAGTGTATAAAAAATATTTTTTTATTTAGTACTAATTACAATTGCTGTATTATAATAATATCAATACAACTCCAATTACAATTTTTCTCTCCTACTCTAAGATAAAAGAAGAAAGCGTATCAGATATTTATTAAACGCAAAAGACAACGAAAAGAACACGGGTCGATTTTAGTCTGTAAAAGTTTGACTTTCCCTCACGCTCCACTCAGGTCGGAAACAGTTATTCGATGACTTTTCATAAAAAAATAGGTTCTTACTTAAATCTGGTTTACTTTTTAAGTAGTTAATGCAACATTTATGTTCTGAAGTACTGTAATATTGAACTTAATAATATTTTGTTTACAGGAAAAGATTGGCCGCAACGTCAGAAATGGTATCATCAAGGCTGGACCAGCGATCGCTGTCCTAGGACAAGCTAAAGCTTTGGGATAAACTTTAATTTGTAACATTATATCATTAATTTATTATTTTTGTTAATAAGAATGTAACGACTGCCTGTAAAATAAATTTATTTTAAGTCATTTCTCTTTTTTTGTTCTTCTACCCCCAGATTAAATTAAAACAGCAAAAGAAAGGTGCCTTGTTTCTAGCGCGTGGACTGCTAAAATTGTACCTATATGGCACGATTTTACATCGGTCGCGACGATCACACACATTTGGCAAACACTATTTCGCTCGCACGACAGTGCCGGCTCTTATCTCTGTCCTTGTCTAACAGTGACTATAGGTTTGTGACTGTGATGACACTGATCACAGATTTGTAAGTTTCGAGTCCAGATTTTCTATTGCGATGTAAGCGCATAACTTATCTTCCCTTATAATATGTATATCAATGCTTGTACCCGAATATAATGGCTTTGTCAATCTAATAATGCATTGACCGCAGCAAAAAAAAATATGGCCAAATGTGGCTTAATCCACCCATATCTAACATATAGCTAGTGCGCAAGAAATGCATTTACTGCCCGTCCTGCAAAATCAACTGCAATGTTCAGGATTTATACAAAGCCAATTTTTTTTTTTTTTTTTTTTTTTTTGTGCAGTGCCACCTCGAGTCCCAACTGCTGGATCCTGTCAACGACCATCGCAACCCCGCGTGTCGCTAATTCGACCGCCGTCCGGTACGACTCTCCCCGCGCTAGGACCAACGTGTCGTCCGCGTAGCAGACCACGCTGACCCCGTCGGGGAAGTCGCCGCGCAGCACGTAGTCGTACCCGATGTTCCACAAGGGTGGTCCTAGTACCGATCCCTGCGGAACACCGCACGACATCTCTCGACGTTTCCACTCTCCCTGGTGACCGGGGTAGATGATATACCTCTCCGATAGGTAGGCCTCGATCACACGACAGAGGTAGTCGGGCACCCGGTGGTACCGGAGTGCCGTTCCAATGCAACTCCAGGGCAGGGAGTTGAAGGCGTTGGCAATGTCCAAGGACACTGCCACGACACACCTGCCCTGGGACACCGCATCCCCCGTCGTGAGGGCTCGCACGCGCATGATGGCGTCCACCATGGAGCGCATCCTGCGAAAATCGAACTGTCCGTCCGACAGGTCCGGCCCCACCCTTGCAAGGCGCGCGACGAGGCGGTTTGCAATGACTCTTTCAAAGAGCTTGCCCACCTCGTCGAGCAGCACAATGGGCCGGTACGCGGACGGAGAGTCCGCAGGGCGCCCAGGCTTCGCTATGAGGACCAGTTTGCCCGTCTTCCAGCGAAGTGGGAACTGGCCCCTCTCCAGACATGCGCTAAAGAGCCCCCTCAATCGAGGCCCGAGAGCCTCCATAGCCAGGACCCAGGCCCTCCCAGGCAGGCCGTCAGGTCCTGGGGCGGTATTCTTGGCACTCAGCCTTCGTACCGCCACTCTCATCTCTACCTATACAAAGCCAATTACAGAACTGCGCGAGTTGCTAGATACTGGTTCAAAAAAAAAAAATACTTGAGTCTATCGGCACGAAAAAAAGAAGAAATCAGAAGCGTTTATTTTAGTTTGTTTTAGTTTTAGTTTAGTTTTAGCCTATTATGTCCCACTGCTGGGCGAAGGCCTCACTCTCCCTTTTCCACACACGTCTGTCCTTCTATTATGTGAGCACAATGGAGATAAATCCTGAAAAAAAAACTAATTTAAAAAAAAAAATAAGCCACTGGCAGCTGCAGCAAAAGAAGAAGAAAGAAATCATAACAGAACCTTTAACATATTGAAAGCTGAAAGTAGATTTTCCTTTAAGCGGTAAATTCGGAACTACTACTTAAGTCCTCTCAACCTTAGTTTCAGTCTACGTCATAAAATCGTAATAATTTTGTATTCATCATAGTATTTCTTAGTCTATAATATTAGCTTACATAAGTATTTTATTATTTTAAGGTAGGTACTTAATTTATTTTACAGTCTATTTGAAATATTTGTTATTTATTTATTGTGCAAACCTACCACAGTGTTTTCTTTTTTAACCCAATGGTTGACTGGTAGAGAATGCCTTGTTGCATTTAGTCCGCCTATGTACCATTACTGTACATGAAGTTTAAATAAATAAATAAATATTGTTCAAGGAAGTTGTGCTGAGCTTCTATTATAACTGTTACGCTTTCCCAGTGCATCAGGAATGTTTGCAGATACGCTCACCAACAATTTTGACGCAATATAGCATGAAAAATCTGCCTCAATGCTTCTTCGTCGGTTACTAGAATAGGCGCCAGATAACAAAAAAAAAAAGGTTACCCCTCTTACATTTGTTGATACTATTAATTTCAAAAACAGAAATAAAGACATAAAACTATCTTCAATCAACATATTCTATTGTGATCCTTTACATTTTATAGTATTGAAAAATAGGTTGCCTGTAAGAGATGGTGGAATGCGATAGGGCCGCCCATTGCATGTGCCTTAGCCATAAGTTTTTCTTTGTTTGTTAATTTGTTTCTCAAAAGTACAATAAAGTATACAATAAATAAATAGTTCGTTGTTTGTTTTTAGGCGCAGAGATATTACGAAAAGGTCAATGACCGTTAATTTTTGTTATCTGTCGCCTACCTTAATCTACTTAGGCGGACGCTGGTCGATCGGATCAGATCATTATCAGTAATCACATTTAGTGCGAAATTAGATCTAAAACCCCCCTGAACCGTAAGGGAGACACGTATCTTCCATGCAGTGCAGAGGCCGTAACTACAATTCGGTTTAGTTTTGAAAAGAAATAAATAGATACCCAAGATTATTAAAACAATATGCAGTGATGGATCTACTATAATACGGGGTTATTTTGACCTCGTACCGCACTAAGCAAAAAAAAAAAAAAAAAACCTTTAAAGAAGAGAGGAGAGAGCGGAAGGTATTTTTTATATTTTTTAGGGTACCGTTCCTCAAAAGGAAAAAACGAAACTCATATAAAATCACTTTGTTGTCTGTCTGTCTGTTTGTCTCAAGATCGCGTGGCAAAATTAATACCATAATTATATACTCAGGTCTGCGGTCCTTTGAAGCTGTAAAAATAAAATATTTGTAAGTTAACGCGAAAAGTAGATACGGCCGTTTATACTGCAAAAATGGAATGGAATTCTCTGCCGGAGTCTGTGTTTCCTGATGGCTACGACAGGTATTTTAAAGTCTAGAGTGAATAGGTTACTTCTAGGTAAGCGCGGTCCATTGTCTACCACATCGTCACTTTCCATCAGTTGAGATAGCGGTCAAGTGTGAACCTATCAACAATAAAAAAAAAAGTATGTTTCGAAAATTTCAAGGGAAACAAAATTCATAGGTTACTTCAAATTGACCTAGAAACATGAAGTCATGAAGCAAACCCTCATAGCACAAGAATAAAAAAAAAATCTGTAAACTGTAAATTAGTTACGTCTCAAAAAAAAAAAAAATTTTTTTGCGGTTCGGAAAAATCTTCCTAACTATATTGGGGAATTGTACTGTTTTCAAAGGTAAGTTTGTACCGAAAACTCAGTGGGTGAGTCCGACTCGCATTTGCCTGGTTTTTCTTTTGATACCCGCTACAGCCGCGGGAAATCACTAATAAAAAACCCACCATCCTAGAATCTGCAAGGGCCCAGTAGGGTGGAGGCCTAGTCTGGAGCTTTGGAGAGGTATAAAAATGCATACCAGGGCCCTGGCAGGGAAGGAACAGGGTAGGTTTTTAGTCAGTAAGAGTCTCACACTATTTCCCGCTCCGCCCAAGGGCGGGATTTGTCATTGGATGATTTTACCCACCATAAAAAAGAAAACCATCCTAGAATGTAAAGAGCAACTAAAGAACAAAGGTGTGGTTTTACTCAGTATCTAACACGCCTTCCGGCTCCGTCCTAGAGCGGGAGATGGCATTGGATGATTACCAACTTCGAAATAAAAAGCAGCCAGCCAAGCCAAGTTACGACTGTTTCGTTTCGAACCTCTTTCGTCGATCGCCTCGAGTCGACAACGCCTCCGAGTCCTTTATTCTAACCACGGGACTGAGCATTGAGGACGTCATTCACATACATATGAAGTTTTCTACTAGCGTTAGCGATTGTAGATAATCAACTTGGTGTTAGCGTTCGTGTACAGCCCCCCTAGCCAAGTTGCAATCGTTTCGTTTTGCGTTAACGCTTGGATTTGGCCACGCTCCTAATTCGTTTGATCGAACAAAGAAGTTGGGGGCGTGGCCAACTATAAGCGTTAACGCAAAACGAAACAATTGTAACTTGGCTAGGAGGGCTGTAGTTTTTGCCTAATCATAGGGGAATAAGTATAAGTTAATATAAGTGTACATGTATATTATTATTTCGTTTAGATGCATTTGATTTTTATACCATCCTGATTAAAAAAAAAAAAACAAAAACGACAAATTATAACTTAAAACATAATTTTTATTTCATGGCACTTTGAGTATTACATAAATTAGGTAGTACTTAACTTAATTAAAATAAATACTTTGGCATTATTTATAACACAAAAAGACGCTGTACAAATTTGAATACTTTGGCAATATAAATAAGACCTATTTCCCTAAAGCTTTGGCGTCGCCGAGGACAGCAACTGCCGGTCCAGCCTTGATGATGCCATCTCGAATGTTGCGACCCATTTTCTCCTGTAAAAAGGTAAAAATAAAAACGTAAATAAGCACCTTCTGTTTATCATAAACTAGCTTAAATATGAATAGCATTTAAAACCATTAAATAAGTCAAGTCAATTTATTGGAATCTCCAACAAAGGGACAGTAACAACATACCAAAATCACAAATAGTACAAGAGGTCCTTTAGCGTGTGTTCCTTCAGTTACAGGAGACCACACCATGCACATATAACTAGACAGCATAATAATTATGAATTCAAATTAGGGTCAAAATATAATTTGAATTATGATGAATTTAAGCAAAAATAATGATAACAATAAAGCAATAAATTAATAATAAATAAGATGATAATAATTAAGCAATAAATAAAATGGTAATTAACAAAATAACAATTAAAATGTAACTTATAAATTAACAATTAAATGGCAACTTATGAACTGACAATTAATATTTTAAAATTACAATTAAATTGATCCATTACAAAATTAATTATTCTTTATATGATTTAATAATAAGTAAGGACTAGTCAGAAAAAAAATAACATAAGTGAGGTTAAACTAGAAGAACCTAAGTGAGTTTAAAGGTAGAACTATATTGAGCCCACGTGGGCCATGTATTACTATCTGGGCGCATCGGTCTCCATACATTTTATATGGCAACTAGACTTTTAGAGCTACATTAGATCCACGCCACGCAACACCATGCGACTCGAGTCTACGTACAAATCAGACGTGGCCCACGTGTACGTCGGTCTATAAGTCCAGGCTCAATAAAAAGGACCAATCAACTTAAGGGGCATTGCAGCATTTAGCTAAATGTCCCGAATGGAACTGTTACTTCAGGTATAAATAGTAAAGAGGTGATGATTATTTATACTGTATTGATGCTGCATCTAGCACGATTACTGAACCGGTTGTACCGGAATCAATAACTGGTTCAAGTAAAATTTTACTCTATTAGGAAGTTCTCTGTGTACATGTAGATAGATGGAGAGGGAGAGAAGTGATATGAAAAAATGGGATTGGTTGTAGCATGACAGGTGACAAGACAGAATAGAAGAAAGAAACGTGATGCGCCGACCCCAAGTAAAATGTTATAAGAGCAGATAGATGATGATGAGGAATTTAAAATGGGAGTCAGTAAATGGTAACCTTTATTAATTGGAACTCCAAAAGGCAAATAAATTCCCCTGAGAAATCAAAATTAATCTAGTTAGTTATAAAAACAAATATACTTACAATTTTCTTGAAGACCTTCCACCTGGGCTCGGGCGCCGCCGACACGGCGCACATGGCGACCAAACAAGCGAACACGAACACCAACATGCGAGAGAAATTCATTTTTACTATTATTATTGTTAATTCAAATTATTATTTATTTGAATTCACGAAGACTTCTTTGATTCGAATGATGCTCTACTTGCGTATATTTCGTTTTATATAGTACTCAACTGACCAAACTGTTGTTTACCGTTGGAAAACAACAACAAATTGTGTTTTGACTCGTATGTCTTGCGCATAAGATTGGTTTTGTTTTGTTAGCGTACATAACGACTGTAAATGTAATGTTTGTACTGATAACGCTTCTCGTTCAGTTGAATTCTAGGAAAGCCCCTTTTCTGGGATGATAAATGTAATCCCCCGTATCAATATCAGTGGTCATATTTTAGTTTTTTTAAGTAAACAATTTTATTTATAAAACTTGGTAATCATAAATGTGGCATGTTTAAATACTGATTAACATATTCTTAATTCAACTCCTTTGAAATTTAAATTAGGAACAATCTACTAACCTCCGCAAATGTACTTTTCATATGACGTATTTATTGTAATGCGTGCATTACGCACGCGGGACGCTTTTTTGCCTTTTGAAATTTTCTGCATGCAGGGCAAATCCGCATGCGTGATGAAATCTGCATGATATTAAAACAACCTTAGGCAGTAGATTTGCAGTATCATAATCCAAGAGAGTAACAAATAATCGAGTTTTGTCCAATTAAAATTTACATGAACTCGCTTTTCAGTCATGTATTCTGCAACTCCTTCTCCTAGTGTAGCCCAACGCACCGCGCAACGCGCCGCATCTCCGTAAACACGGCCCTAGAGAGGAGGCCTGAGTCCCAGCAGTGGGAACATTATAAGGCTGATGCTTTGCTATGCTAATCTGCAATTGCTTGTTTGACTCATTATAATTATGTTTCCTATTTATTCATCACTTAATTCTCTCTTGTATGTGAGTAGGTACTCGTATTTATTTTAGTACTAAGTCTTTTATTTCTATTTATTTTCATACTTGCACCAAGTGCAACCCCATTTTTTGTCCAGATAATCTCTGTCCAATCCAAATTGCCTGGAAGAAATCGCAGAACGCGACAAAGCCGGCAATCATATGTTTTATAGTGATATTTTCTACAGGTTAAAGAATTTTCAAAATCGGTGCAGTAGTTTTATGATTTTATTCATTACAAACAAAAATTTTAAAATACATATCTTTAGTCTTTATTATGTTAGTATAGAAAGATATTAAAATGATTTACAATTTAATGAAAATAAAAAGCATTACAACAACGTTAAAAAGTTCAACTATATAGATGTTGATATATTTTTGAGTAAACATAATATTTATTTTTAATATGTTAATAGATTCTTAATGAAACTGTGAGGTTTGATATGCGACCTCTGATGTTTGATCAGCCCGACACACTGCTGGATAATGTGGACTCTTCTCGCATATGAATGGTAATGTTGTGGTACAGCCTGCATCGTATAACAACCTATTGCGCCACAATGCACCGCAGTATTCTTCAGCATATAATGTGGGCTCCCCTGCATTCCATTTACTGTATCCTGCCTCCAACAACGTTTGACCTGGAAGAATACATGTATATATATATTTATTGATTTACACACAAACACTTAAAAAAGAAAATATCAAACATAGATAGAAGAGCAAAAAGGTACTGTTTATTTCAAGTGTTTCTTCCAGCAGACCTGCGGCAGGAGAGTTGGATGAGAGATGAACATTGAGATGATGATTTCGACTCATCCGTAGAATAAAGTCCAATCTGTAGAGTTGATAGTTTTCAGTAGAGCTTAGAGAAGTTGTTGACTGGTGTAACTCTTAAATGGTGAGACTTACCATTTTGAATTTTTGGTATGTTGTAACAATGCCCCAGCCTGATGAAATAATAAGTAGTGTATATTTTTTATCCTTTTAGTCCATGAGATAGTGAGTCTCATATCAACATAGGACATTTTATAGCGGAAGAGTGAGAGTTCTTAGTGAACATTATACGTTGTTTTATGGAGTCATCTGAATTAATTGACGTTCTATATTTACCTGGGACAAGTTTTGTTGGAATTACCCATCGTTTATTAGTCCTTTGTAAATATGGACTTTAAAATATACCCTTCTATACTACTAAATAAAAAATCAAATCATTATTCGGAATCGTTTATTAATTTTAAAAATCTCAAAATAGATAACATATCCATTATATGGCATCATTTTGAACGAAATAGTACCTAAGGTACGGTAAAGTAAAGTAACCTGTCTTGTCGGTGTAATATTTAAAATTTAAAATAGTAATTAAATGGCATATTAAATCACAGCTAAGTAACCTACATGACTACAGCATGGACTTAAATTTTAGTCTAAAACTTGTAAATGTACGTATTATTATATTTATCATAATCGTGCAAAAGATATATAATCAGCCTTTACAATATTACTAATCAGTCTTACATCACGAGTTAAACTTATACAGGTTGCACATACATAATATCAATGAAATTGTTTATAGACAAACATTAAATGACTTAAGTATACATTTTAATTAACTTTGTTTAACTAATCATCATAAAGAATTCTGCTTTAAAAACAAGCAGCTAAAAAGATAAAAATATTATCTAGAATATCTTTTATTCCGATAAGTCACTATCTGATTCTTCAGAAACATTAACAATAGTATGATGTGGCAAAGAGTTAAAGTATGGATGATATTCTAAGGAAATTACTTCTGAGCGGCACATATCCATTAAATCTTTATATTTAGCGGCAGGGACCAAAATAGGTTCAGAATATGCAGGTTTTAATTCGGTTTGTACCGAGTTCCTCGTGTTACCGCGAATCACTAAAATATTATAATCAGATTGAGTCAAGTCGTATTTAAAAAACAATTTGTTGGGATCACTGCCGTCAGCATGAACTTCTCGAATGTTACTCCAGTTAATCTTCTTGCCCTTAATGTCTTTCATCCAAATCTTATTATTAACAAGACACTTAAAATCAAACACGTCATTCTGGGTTACGTTGCGGACAACATAGGGTTCTCCTTCATTTTTGGCCCATCTAACTAATAAACGCCATTCATGAGGGGTAAAGATAGTTTTGGTTTGAGAAGCCCTCTCTATGACAGAGTGGACACTGTCCCCCTCATTTTGCGTGTGTCCCTTCTGTAAAAATCGGTGTGTTATACATATGTTGAATTTTCTTGCAGCAAAAACGTACAAAGAAAATACAAAGCGGTTACGATTATGGCCAGCACAGTTGTCTGACCAAAAGCGAAACTCTTTGACCCCTTGGTCAACATTAGTCTGCATAAAATCTAAGAGGCAACTGCTAACCTCATTTGCGCCACGTTTTGCCACTGATTCATCCCACATATAGCAAACGGCTTTTCTTTTACCCATGTCGAAAACTGTGAAGTTGAAAGAAGAGAGCTTTCTCTTATAGTAAAATATGTAAATATTGCCATGAGGACACTGTAAAACTTTTTCAAAACCAAACACAGCAGTAACCATGTTTCCATTTCACTCCTCAGCTTCTTTTTTATCTTGGCTTTTTAAATCTCTTGCGACCTTCTTATTAGTCTGGTGTTGTTGGAAAATTTCTTTTTCTTGGTCCGTTGGGTTCTTTTTCAATCGGAAAACATGACATTCGTCGCACTGATCCTTTTTAGGAATATGGAAAGCTAAATTGAAGTTTGAGTTGACAACGTCACGGTACTGGCGTTCTTTTGTAGCCTTAGAGGTGTATTTCTCGGGGTCAAACCATTCAAGATACAATTTGAACATTTTTGCAATACTTAAATCTCCTTGAAGGTAGAGTTTTTGGCTATTCTTGCGTATATAATGCGATTCAACAGGAACAAATGCCCGAACATGGTCACAACACTTTGTTTCATTGCATCATCTATAACAATCTTGTGATTGTCATGCCGACCCCGTCTGTCCTCCTCTAAAATGGCACTGCCATCATACTTCTTCCACGCAGTTTTTATGATACGAGTTGAAACGGAAAGAGTATTAATAAACATAGTTTGGCATACTTCAGTTTTTTCGCAATGAGATTCGCTAGAACTTGTGATTAGTGGCAGATAATACTTAAAAGTATATTTTCTATTATTAGGAATGTCTTGGTTAAGGCATCGATTCTTTTTCATTTTATCGGAATATTTGATGATAAAATTCCACTGCATAGCTCGATCTCCAAGCTGCCAAAAATTTCGTAAAGCACTCTAAGCGCTGTTGTGGAGATATTTTATCAATACATTTATTTCGGCATTTGCATGGTGGCCCCATCGATTTTTCATCTATGACTTTGCCTTTTTTGGTTATGTATTTCTTACCTAAGTTCTTCAGGCATTTTCGTTTAATGTCTATCCATTCTTTGGGGCACCTTTTTCGTTTTTTTGTTGTTTTAGGAGTCACGGTGCGATTGCTTGAATCCAAAGCAGCAGGCGAATTCGAGGTGCTAAATGATGACGAAGGAATCACAGAGAAACTGTCTACATGATCAGAACAGAATGTACTATCACAGATCAAATGGACATCAGTAGGAGATGGCATAGGAGTTGGCACTGACAATTCCTTAAATGGGGTAGATCTGTGTTGAGAAACTTCTAACAGCTCTTCAAGCTGTATTAATGGTGAATTTTCGAAACTAGAAGGCACTTCTAAAGAAAAATGTGCTTGGTTGATTGCTGTAAATATCCTCGGCAGGTGGATCAGATATGCACCAGGAGGCAAAGGTGACGCTTGTTGCATCGTGACGTTTTCATTAACATTCACAACTGAAAATTAAAAAAAAATCTTTATGTTATTATTCGTCTTTAGAGGTATTCAAAAAATACTGTCTATATTATAAACATTGTAAGACAAATGTACGTAGCAAATAATTTAATAAAAATCTATATATTTAACCATGTTTTTAAATGAACAACGTCTTATCTAATTTCATTATCTGAGTAATAACGTCCCATCTTAACATTGAACCAACAAATCGTATCACAGATTACGGAGAAAAACGTTCTATATTCACGTAAAACGCTGAGAAGTTCAATGAAGTTTGTATAAAATCGTCCTAATATTTTCTAAGACTTCTACTTTTTATTGTTTATTATTACAGAAAAAAATATTAGTCTATGAACATGCATTGTCCCAATTTTATTTTAGTACTAAAAATGTGTTTTTATACGTCTCCGTCAAAAAACGTCCTAAATAAAGATCAATCGCCCACCACTGTTTACTAAGAGAAATAAATAATATACAAATATTTTTTATTAATTAAAGAACTGTATATTGCAAAGCATTAAATAATACAACCAAAATTGTCAACTTACCAGCATTTACACTTTCGTTCATATAAACAGCAGGTACATTAGAAAATGATGAACTAAACTCCTGCCTTTTTGTATCTTCTACAAGCATATCCAACATTTTCCGTGACCGTGACATTTCTAAAAAATATGTTTATTCATGCAAAACACTTTATAAACTATTATTTTATCAAAGCAAAAAAAAGCTAAGCGCGTGACACAAAGACGTCGTCTCTCCAACAAACAGCGGCCGGACTAATGAACGAACGGCGCGCCTGCGACGCCCCCGCCCCCCGCGCGCCGTCGCTTGGTCACTTCGAGCTTTTTTATGCGGAGCTAATGTCAGATTGAACGTTATTCAATTTTATATTTCCGAAATTATATATGATACGAAAATTCTAAAAACAGATATCTGTAGAGCTCGTATACCTTATCTCGTCAAGCTATTTAACTCGTTTTTGCTCCATGATCACATCGGACTCTATTCTACGGATAGGTCGATTTCGCAATTTCAGGTTTGGTCCCATAGTAAAAGTTGTTTGTTATCATGACTACAATCACGTGTTTAAATATCGTTCGCTAATTACCAGTCACCTTATGTATATGTCACCGTAAAATTTTGGTCGTTTTAATCCCGCGGAGAGTCGATTCGGTACATGAAATACTATCAATTTGTAAAGTAAAAATTAAAAAATAAAGTACTTTTTTACACTCGAATTAATTTACGCATGTACGAAATTAATTTCTTTAAGTAAAGCGAGCGAGGCCAATGAACTGTAGATAGTTAGTACGCAACGACCGGAAAAGTACCTACAAGGTCATTCAATCGTTTACTTAAAGAAATTAATTTCGTATATGCGTAAATTAATTCGAGTTTTTGAAAAAAAGTACTTTATTTTTTTAACTTTTTCTTTACAAATCGATAGTATTTCATGTACAGAATCGACCCTCCGCGGGATTAAAAAGACTAAAATTTAACGGTGTATATATATGAATATAGAATACCTGAATTATAGAGATTGCTGGTACAATCTGTATAATTCAGGTATTCTATACAATACCGAATGCGCACCGGTAATGTGTATAAAAGAAGGCAGAAGAAGAAGCAGGGAAGAAGGTGATGTAATTTTAGGGCACCCCGACACGGACAGGTTAGATTAGGGTTATTTTTGTCACACTTGAAAATAAAAGCCTTACTTTATACCGTATTCTATACATTGCCTAGGTATTGTATAAAATACCCAATTATATAGACAGCCGGTAAAATATGAACATGTTTAAAATTAAATAATACCTATAATATGACTTTTGAATTTCACGGATCACGAGATTAATAGATGATTTCGTTAATTATGTATTCATATTTTGTATTTTTCGCCACAATATAGGCTGCTGCTGCAAAATGCCATTGCAGCTTTGGTCTCAGTGTAATACACAGACATACACAAACAAAATCTAAAAAGCCTGGAGCACAAGCGTAGGTAAGCCAGCGTTTTGGTGTTTTACAAGATGCACTTTGGAGAATGTGCGCAGGAATCACATGACTTAACACGTTGGCGGACAGTAACGGTCACAGGCGTCTAGTATAGCTAAAGTAATACGACGGTACGCCTGTCGACGTCCAAGTTTTTACTTGCATAAAATCAGTACGCCATATGACGACGGATTTTCCATATTATCATAAAGAACATGTTGCAGTGTCACCATAGGTATAATTAAGACTTTAGTACTGTCACTACACAATTCTAAAAAATTCGTCGAAGAAAGTACCAGTTCAAGTTTTTTATGGCCTCCTTCCTACGCAAACTACGTTCGTGGGCGTCGTAGTTACATACAATCGGTCGAGTAGTGCCTCGCTGCGGTGTTCGTGCGTTTGCAACGTGTTTTCACCTTTTAACCGCCTTACGACGTTTATGCCTAGAACAGTGCTATCATACATATATTTTTTTAGAATGCATTGTGACACTACGGCCGTGGGCAATGTATGAAAATAAGTAGTGTCATAGTCGCCGCATTCAGTGAGATAGTACTGTCCACCAACGTGTTAATTCCGCAATCACCTAACAACCATCGGACAACCTAACGTACGGTGAATATCCAGCACCCACCCTAGTGTTGTCGGCACCTCTACGGTGTGGAAAAGGCATTTTGTCTCGTTGCTTATATTGCAGACATCGAAAAACTGGAACAATTTGCCTACTGCGGTCTTCCCTTTCAATTATAATTTAAGTGTCTTAAAGGCTAGAGTGAATAGGAATGTCATCACTGCTTTTGTGCACATTCAAAACTGCATCTTGTAAAAGTGTGAGAAAGGTGAACAAAAAAATTACCATGGACCGTCCTCCACTCGCCACGTTCACCCCAATCGTGAATACCAATAAAAGCTAAATCTTTCCACATCTCATTCACTCCCATTATTTTGTTTTTATTAATTCGAGCGAAGAGGTCTTGGAGTACTGTAGCTTCAGTGTCACTGTTTATAATAGCAAGATGGCCGCCTTCAGCTGAGCATGCAAAGGACGCTCGGGTGAAATTTCGTCCCTGTACGTGAAACTTGTAGCATTTGTCAGTTCTTGTATCCAAGTGATATTCTGAAAAAAAAAGTAAAATAAACAAAAAAAAAAAAAAAAAAAAAAGCAGAGCAAAATCAACCTTATAATGTTTCCACTGCTGGGACTCAGGCCTCCTATCTAAAAGAGGAAATGGACCATAATCTACCACGCGGGCCTAGGGCGTGTTGGATTTTATTATCTAGTATAATGATATAAACACAGATTTTCTTGAATAGTGAAAATCTATTATTTTAAGTTGAAACAATTTTATTGATTAAATGATTATGATATGTTATAAAAAAAAAATTAAGAATTTACAGTACGGCCGACGGATCTTGGCGCGTCTGAAGTTATGCTCTGCGAACTTTAGCGCTTGTGCACTCGTAAAAAAAATAAATGGTTTGAAAAAAATAAATGCCAATAGCAGTTGTTATTGCTGGTAACAACAGTTATTGGCATTTATTTTTATAAATCATTTATTTGGCGCGCTTATTTTGAGCGCTAAAGTTCGCAGAGCCTAACTTCAGACGCGCCAAGATCCGTCGGCCGTACTTTACTAACCGGGATCAGTGCCGCATTCATTGACCTTTACTTGAAAATCCTCTGGTCGATAGCAGATGTAAGGACGAGTATCTTCACAAGAACGATCTGCCATTTCTCCATAACAAGAGAAAGTTATACAGCTTTCTTTATTGTCCTTATTATCCGGCTCATCTTCAAGCCATACTACTGGAATTGTCGAAAGTGGTGTACCTGTAATTTTTAATTTGTTGTAGTCTAAGGCATACGGACAGACAGGCATATAGACAAACGGACAGACAGCGGAGTTTTAATAATAGGCTCCCATTTTTATATGATTGTTTTCTTATAGTCCTGATTGACTAACCTTCAATGGTATGATAATCTCCTTGAGAGAAAGTTGCATGTATCCCAGTGAAAATTTCTTGTTTTGAAGTGGAGTCCTTTATGATGTTTATCATTTCAGATTTAATTTCCAGTGTGGTCGGAGAAGCTAAAGTTGCACCTGGCGGTAAAAAATATTATATTTAATACCATCATTTCCTACAACGAGTTGTTACCAAAGGTCCACGAGTCCATTGTTTTCGAAAAATGAAAGTTCGAAAATTAGTTCCCAATAAGTCCATGTCATTTTAAAATATTTAATATTTTCATTCCCTATGAGTCCATGAGAATGTTTGCTACAGTCAGCAGTAAAAGCTTTGTTAAGGGATAAATGTTTATTTTTTCTTATTATATAAAAAACAATGAATATTTTTATTTCATATACGCAGTACTTATGAAACGACAAACATTACCTAGGAGTACATGAATGTCTCCAAAAACGTCAATAGTCATAAACATGAAAAAAAGTTTTATAACTATTATAGTAAATAATTTTATTCTTACATTAAAATAAATTTAGGAATGTATAAATCATAATTTCAGAATTATAAAAATAAATCAAAATAATCTTAGTTAGTAAAGTCTATTTTTTTAAAAAAAAAAGGCTAACAAACTGATGCAGATAATAAAAAAATGGTTTTTACTGACTGTACTTTGGACAAATTTCGTGGACCCTTTAGGAACATTTCAAAACACGTTTTATTTTCGTGGACTCAGTGGGAAATGAAGAACAATATAATCATGGACCTCTGGGAACAACCACTATACCTATAGATATAGGTAAATAATACTTAACTTATTATATACTCGTATCTACTTAAAAACAACTAAAATAAGCCAGTTAATAGATATAATTGAACAGACTAAAAATAATATTATGTATCTACAAGCGCGTATAATTAATGGCAAATAAGTTGAACTAAAATGGCCGTCGTTGCTATGGTTACGCGTAGACCCTACTATGCTGCACTTCGATTGAGACTTAAAAATCTGTTGAAGCGCATTTAAGGTCGAGTAGAATAGAATAGAATCAATTTTAATGTACACAAAAAAAAAAACTTTTTAGAAAAAAAAAATACAACCGACTTCAATGTAAAAAAAAACACAAAAAAGTGCAAAATAACTTTAATTTCGGAAGTCAGTGTTTCTATTATAGTTTGGTCTCTTCGTTATTTAACGCCGACCTCCGAAATTAAAATTATTTTGCATTTTTTGTGTTTTATTTTTTCGAAATCCGTCCACAATTGACCGAGATATCGGTGAACAGACATAGAAAAAAAACATACAGCCGAACATAGATCCTCCTCCTCTTCGAACCCTCCTTTTCGAAGTCGGTTAAAAATAGTAACACTTTCAAAGAAACTTACCCTCCAGAGTGCATCGCAGCCGAGCATCAGACCAAGTCGCCGGCACAACGAAGTATTTAAACCATGCTTTGGCCGTAGAACTGTACTTGTAGTCGCATCTGCATGCACCCTCTAAAATAACAAGATAAAATTAAAATCGAATAACGCGTAGTCTTATCGATGAATATTACAGTACGTGCGACGGTTCTTGGCGCGCCTGAAGTTAGCCTCTGCGAACTTTAGCGCTTGTGCACTCGTAAAAATATAAATGGTTTGAAAACATAAATGCCAATAGCAGTTGTTATTGCTGCTAACAACTGTTATTGGCATTTATTTTTATAAATAATTTATTTGACGCGCTTATTTTGAGCGCTAAAGTTCGCAGAGCCTAACTTCAGGCGCACCAAGAACCGTCGAACGTTCTGTACAAACAGATAAAATCTAATTAATTCTAGATTATTAAAAACTTGCTAAGTGCATGTCGGACTCGCACACGAAGGATTCCGAACAGTACTTAGCAAAAATAAAGGCATAAATCACGTTTGTTGTTTGGAAGCCCAAATTAAGTATTTATTTTGTTCTGTTTTTACTATTTGTTGTTATAGCAGCAACAGAAATACACAATCTGTGTAAATTTTAACTGTCTAGCTATCACGGTTTATGAGATACAGCATGGTGATAGACGGATGGACTGACAATTTTATTTATTTATGAACATTGTACACACAAATACTTAAAAAAGAAAAGAATAAATACAGATAAAAGAATATAAAGGTGCTAAAAGGATTTTAGTCCCTTAACAAATCACAAATATTTACCCAAATTACAAATTTTTTTTTTTATGTAACGTACCTAACCATGGATATATTATTGATTATAATATCTTGTGCTATGAGACCTTCGGTCAACAAAAAGTACCCAATAGGTTATGATTTCCTAATAGGTGTGAAAACTATTGTCTAAATGGAGCATAAACTTTTTCTTTAGATTGCATTGACTTCGATTTTTTTCACTGTACTAATTTCAGCTTGTGACATCCCCGTGTGCCTGAAAAAAGGGGTTTGGACAGACACAACAAAGTAGCCCTATAAAGATTATGATTTTTTTCACGTACGTAACCCTAAAAATTAAGAAAGTCAATTAATAAATTGAAAATAAATCTTACCAGTATAGTTCAAGCAGAAGAATAATACAAAATATTTCACAAAAGACTTCATTTTGCGATAACTCTGGTCATATAGTGGTCAAATATTTTTTTAATGAATATTTATATGATTTCTGTGGGTATTTTTAATTTTATCAATGGATATTAATATCCTGTTAAACCAGTAATTCTCAAATAACTATGTTTTTTTTTTTATTGTGGGTGGAAATCATCCAATGACCACTTCTGCCCTTGGGTGTAGCAGGATATAGTGTAAGACTCTTACTGACTAAAAAATCAACCCTGTTCCTACGTTGCCTATCATACCAGGGTCGAGCCTTCCTTTCACAAGCGAACCTTTGGTGCCAGTAGGCTTCGACCCTTCTGCAGGATCCCTACGGTTTGCCTACAACTCCTTGAGGCTCACGGGAACAGTGCGCGCCGTCGATGACTTGGGCTCGGTCCGGACGGTTACCGGACGGTTGGACGGCCAGCTACCCATTGTTCAACGTCCGCGAGCCCGCGCTTACGGTGGCTGGAAATCGGGATCGGAATCCTGGCGACGTCTGGGGCGTGAGCGCCGTTCCCTTATGCGGTCGGCCTCCACCAGAAAGAGGTGACCGCCTGCCATCCCTCCTCGCTCCGGACCTTGGCCTGTAACAAGGCCCGTTGCGAGAGATCGCCGCCGCCGATCGCCTCCACGAGGACACGGCGATGCTCTTCCTATGCGGTCCACACATTGGCGACACACGGGCGTCTCTTCCGCACGAATCCGGTGCAGGTACTTACCGAACTTGCCATGTTCGGTGAGAACCTGCGTCATTCCGCATGACGCAGCTGAGGACACCGTGAGGTCTTTCCAGCCACTCCTCAAAGAGGTGACTTACCGCCATAATTATGGCGTACCCAATCAAACATTACATTGGATTGCGTCGGATGAACCAACATTAAGCTTTTAAGCCATGCTTAGGTTAACATAGACTTATTGAGAAGGATCCTCTTTAGTATTATTGCTACTTTGTAATAAAATTTGTACAATAGTTTTTTAAAACAGAAAGATCATAAAATATAATAAAAGATATGCTTTAGATGTATTTCTATTTTTGGTATAAGCGAAATCCCGACACACGTGTCCAGTATTTTTATGCAAAGAATCTATACTGTATTATAAAAAATCAAAAAGTTATAAGCTTGTTATGTTAACTGGTAGTCCACACAAATACATAGTCATCGGGTCATCCGGGTGACTGAGGAGTTGTTTTACTCCCGCATCCAGTTGTGTGCTGGCGCTTTATGCCCCCTTTGACCTGCCATGACCTGTGCTGTACTTAGTGTCAGGGTGTCCAACTTCTGATCTTTTTTAAATATGTTTGCGAAAAAAATTATCATGGTCTAAAAATGATTGGAATCTATTCATTTACTGATTCAGAACAAACTATATTCATTCATTATTTTTAGTGAATGCATACATTACTAAAAATAATATTGTGCAGAGGTCTTAAAAATAGGTATTAAACCAGTATTACAGCAAATACTATATTTGAAAACCACTGACACAGAAAAAAATATAATCTGTGCTGATAAACATTATACGGGATATCCAAATCGGATGTAAAAAACTTTAAATTACGGGAATAAATAATATTACATAATAAGTAGGTATTTCATCATGTATATTGTCATGATTATTTCAAATAGATTTTGCATGGAGGCAACAGTACTTGCACACATGCACGACAAGCGCATGGAGATGCAACGCCGGGGCGAAATTCCACTGCCACGACAAGTCGAGGCATGGCGGACAGAGCTCCGGCGGGATCTCATGGCGAAATGGCGTCAGCGACTATCGCAACCTCGTTCGGGGCGCGCCACAATCGAGGCGATAAGGCCCATCCTTGAGGCGTGGCTGGAAAGACCTCACGGCACTCTTAACTTCCGCACGACGCAGGTCCTAACGGAACACGGAAAGTTTGCCAAGTTCCTGTTCCGGATTCGTGCGGAGGATTCGCCCGGGTGTCGCCACTGTGCGGAACACCCGGAGGACACGGTGGAGCATACTGTAGAGGTGTGCCCCGCCTGGGCGGAGCATCGCCGTGTCCTCGTGGGGGCAATCGGCGGCAGCGATCTCTCTCGCCGGGCCTTGGTTCAGGCCATGGTCCGGAGTGAGGAGGGATGGCAGGCGGTCGCCTCCTTCTGCGAAGCAGTAATGCTAGCAAAGGAGGAGGCAGACCGCATCAGGCAAAGGCAACGGGGCGCTCGCCCCAGCCGCCGCCGGGATTCCGATCCCGATTTCCGGCCACCGTAGGCGCGGGCTTGCGGACGGCGTGCAATGGGTAGCACGCTGTCCGATCGTCCGGTAACATACCGGATCGAGCCCAAGTCGTCGACGGCGCGTTCTGTTCCCGCGCGCCTCAAGGAGCTGTCAGCAAACCGTAGAGGCCCAGCCTGCTAGCTGCAGGCAGGCAGGGTCGAAGCCTGCTGGGGTTAAGGGCCGTTTTCTGAGAGGAAGGCTCAGCCCCGGCATGATAGGCATGAAGGAACGGGGTAGGTTTTTAGTCAGTAAGAGTCTGACACTACTTCCCGCTCCACCCAAGGGCGGGACTTGTCATTGGATGATTTTACCTACCATAAAAAAAAAAAAAAAAAAAAAAAAAAATAGATTTTGCAAATTCCATTAGGCCGAAACTATCAATTGTTTGTAGTTCCCTAAATCTTCTTCTTATATACATTTAATTTATTTACCAATTATATAAATTTCATTTATTTACTAATTATATCTACACATGTACAAAACCTTAAATATTAACTAAACTATTTATACTAAAACCTACCTATGTACATATAATACAAAAACACAGTCACTCAGGCGTCAAAGTACTCCTCCACATCGCTGTCATCCGGAAATGTACCCAGAAGACTGGCAGCATTGCCACGTTGAATGGCAATGCTAATTCTTTGGGCGAAGAACGAGCCAGTGTGTCACGCAAAGTGTCGATCAGACGGCGTGAAATTTTCTTAAAAAGGAGACGCGCACTCGGACCCCATGACCCAAGCGTTTCAACCCCAAACGGCTCAAAACTGTAATTACCAATAAGGTTACAGTATTTGCGCTGTTTAAGGGTCTCAGCAGCCGCAGCGGCAGCGCTGGCACAGCCTGCTGAACTTAGAATATGTGATGGCGCAAGGGTGTTGACACAGGTTGCGTCCCACACCAAAGGCCTACCCACCTTCCACGGCACCAACCATCTGGTCTCTTTCCATCGTCATGTACCAAGCCATTAGGTTCTAATACGGCAGGTACACCGGCGGTGACAAGAGCCCGACGAATAATATCGTTGATGCTAGCGTGCCGTGCTATGCGGCCTGCGCTCCTGCAGCAGGACAGGCCATGGTGTCCGAGACTGTCGACGGCTTCGCCGCAGTGGCACCGATGTGGAGCAACACAGGGTGTGCCTAAGCGTAAGCAAGTTGCTAGCCGAAACGAAGCGTCATCTATCATAGTACCTATGGTGGGTGACGGGAGTGCTTGAAGCCATAAACCCGACTCCCATTCTCCCACAGCCAGGAGACGCGCACGCTCAGCAATACTTGAAGACGTGTTAATTAGATTATTACGTATGGTACTGCAAAGCGGCACGTTCCACCGTCTTTGCGAGGACAGGTTGTCGGGCAAATCCGTGTTGGGACAAGCCATTTTCCAAGCATTCAACGCATCGCACTTATATACATATATATCTTCTTATATATAAAAATGAATAGCTGTTCGTTAGTCTCGCTAAAACTTAAGAACGGCTGGACTGATTAGGCTAATTTTGGTCTTGAAATATTTGTGATACTTCAAGGAAGGTTTAAATGATGAGTAAATATGGAAAAAATCACGAAAAAAAAATCGACTATTAGTTAGGACCGGGCGTTGTGGTAACAATTGATGGAGGCTTATTTCTAACAGTGGACGTATTTCGGTTGAAATGACGATCCTAACCACATTACATTCATTTGATGAAGCCAAAAAAGGTAATTCTGAATGCTCTAACAATTACCAATTCACGGTATCAGAAGTGTTTGATATGCGGGCTTTTTTAAAAAGAATATAATATATGATTTAGATTTTAAGCAAGGGTAGACCAAAAATGGTATTCATCAAAAAAAAAAAAACAACATTAAAAAGTCCTTGAGGTAACATAAAAAAATATTTTGAAAAATTTTGTTAGTCCTTTTTCAACCCGCTTACGCATTTTAGATTTTTTTTTAAACTAAACCTTTGTTTAAAAAAAAATGAGTTTAAGATACTATAACTATTTTTTTTTAACTTAATAAGACGTGTTACGGTCAGTGGTGGCCTAATGGTAACAACCTCGACTTACAAGTCATACATTGCAGGTTTAAACCCAGGCAGGCGATTTCCTGTACGTAATTTTAGACTGGCCTGTTGGTCTAGTGGTTAGTGACCCTGACTGCTATGCCAGAGATCGTGGGCTCGATTCCCACCCAAGACAAATGATTGTGTGATGAGCACGGTCTCTGAATGATTGCAAATTACACACAGGTCTAATTTATCTATGATATGAAAAATATTTGAAATATAATTATAAGTACGTTTACCAGTTGTCTAGTACTCATTACACAAGTTCAGCTTAGCTTGGGACTAGACAGCGTTGTGTAGAATATATATTATTTATTTAACAACCACTAGTCTCAAATTGGTAAAGGAAAACATCTCGAGAAAGCATGTCTTGGAACTAAAAATCGAAGAGTTGTGAGATCCCATCCGATATCTTCATTATTGATTCGATCTCACAAGGAAACTGCGAGTATAGCCCTCTTCCTTGCTTTTTAGGTTCCTTTAGGTCTTCTGATGAGGCCCATTGTTAGCGACTACGGTGACTGCGTTTCAGATCCTTATAGTTATCACTGTGTCATATATTTTGTCATTGCATTGCATCAACCTTATAAAGTTCCCACTTCTGAAACTCAAGCCTCCACTCCAGGAACGGGAATAATAGGCCGTAATCCACCACGCGGGCCCAGTGTGGATTGGTGAATATCACATGTCTTCGAATTTTTAGTTCTAGGACATGCCGGTTTCCTCACGATGTTTTCCTTCACCGTTTTTGAGAGCAGTGGTGATGAAATAAATTATACAATGCAATACTGCGCCTGGCTGGGTTTGAATCCGTGCCCTTCAACTCGTAACTCGGGGCCGTTACCACTCGGCCACCACTGCTCTCTACTTGACCACTACTGCTCTGCTCTGCTCTGCTCTTGTCTCATCAGTAATATTCACTCTGATAGTGAACCTGGGTTATGTAAAAGTGAACCCCAGCGCCCTGGAACTAAGGCAAAAACGGAACAGGAGTAAGTTTTTAGTCAGTAAAAGTCTGACACTATCTCCCGTTCCGCCCAAAGACGATGACCCCGTCGGGGAAGTCGCCGCGCAGCACGTAGTCGTAGCCGACGTTCCACAAGGGTGGCCCCAGTACCGATCCCTGCGGAACACCGCACGACATCTCTCGCCGTCTCCAATCTCTCTGGTGACCAGGGTAGATTATGTACCTGTCTGACAGGTAGGCCTCGATCACACGGCAGAGATAGTCGGGCACCCAGTGGTACCGGAGTGCCGTTCTAATGCTACTCCACGGCAGGGAGTTGAAAGCGTTGGCAATGTCCAAGGACGACACACCTGCCCCGGGAAACCGCATCCCCCGTCGTGAGGGCTCGCACGCGCATGATGGCGTCCACCGTGGAGCGCATCCTGCGAAAACCGAACTGTCCGTCCGAAAGGTCCGGCCCCACCCGTGCAAGGCGCGCGATGAGGCGGTTTGCAACTACTCTTTCAAAGAGCTTGCCCACCTCGTCGAGCAGCACAATGGGCCGATACGCGGACGGAGAGTCCGCAGGGCGCCCCGGCTTCGCAATGAGAACCAGTTTTCCCGTCTTCCAGCGAAGTGGGAACTGGCACCTCTCCATACATGCGCTAAAGAGCCCCCTTAGTCGAGGCCCGAGAGCCTCCATGGCCAGGACCCAAGCCTTCCCAGGCAGGCCGTCGGGTCCTGGGGCGGTATTTTTGGCACTCAGCCGTCGTACCGCCACCCTCAACTCTACCTCGGTCACCTCTGGAGTATTGTTGTCGTCGTCACCGTCGTGGTCCGTGTCAGACACTGCTGGTGGCGGAGCCATGAGCGAGGGGGAGTGTTCCCCTCGCGCAGGGAACAGAGTGCTCACCACACTCTACAACCTGGGGCCGGAGACTCTGGGTCAGCGGGGGAGTCCAGGGACGCAATTTCTCCCGAACCACCTTGTAGGGGCGTCCCCAGTGGTCCCTGTTCAGAGTCCCCAGCCACACGTTGCGGGCCTCCAACTTGGCTTTGTTGAGTTAAGCTCACCTTTGTACGTGAATTTTAAAGCACTGTGTATGATTCCGCTCCCTATGTTCTCTCTCTGTCTAAGACTCAAACCTTTGTTGTGAGAAAACTCATCGTTGAGTTAAGTTCACCATTATACATGAATTTTCAAAGCACCGTGCATGATTTTAAGGTTTTGTGTACAATAACAAATTAAGTATTAATATTACTGTCATTTCCATTCGGTCCAATTAAGTTATGAAATGGTCTAAAGTATATCAATGATGGATTGAATTGTAATTCCAATGACATTCGAATTTAACTGTCGCTCATTTCCTCGCGGCAGATGTCAGGCTATGAAACGCGACAGCTCAATCAAATTGCAATCGTGGATTTCATTGATCAAATATTAATTAACCTGTACAAATTGAGGACCAAAATCTCTTATAATAATAATATTCCTAAACTTTCACACAACGACATCTAGTCCCAAACTAAGCAGAATTTCTACTATTAGTACTAGACAACTGATAAACATACTTATATATTTGTACATGCAAAAATATTACGGGCATATTCAGAAAAAGTGTACATTTGATTCCTTTTCTTGTCTCGCTATTTCTGTGAATACGCTCAGTGCATGGTAAACATGTGGTTTGCGTAGAAATTTGTACAGAAGTTAAAATTGCTCAGATTTTATTCTCCGCTTCGTTGTATTACTTTATATTAAGAAACTGAGAATTTTATAAGCTTGATTCACGCCGACACAAGTTCGTCAAATATTTTTTGGAAGAGAAAATTCGCGAACGCACAGTTTCACACATTTTTCCATGCGCAAACTTCCTGCACTGCGAAAATATTTAGCCAAAATAGGATAGATTTCTTTTTTAATTAATTTATAGTTCTAAAATTTATAATCTATGATCATTCTTACTGATGAGTCAAATATACTCACGTATTTTATTCATCTAATCCATGTGTTCTACACTTTATGACATCAGTTTCGTGACAGAGATTCTCAGTATCGTTACTTATCAGTTTAGTTACAAATTTAAAATGTAGACTTTTCTGAATTTGACCCATCTATATATAAAAGAAAGTCTTGTTAGTTACAGAGAATTCTTGTTCTTCATCTCCAGCTTGCCTTTATTGGACGGCCGTAGTGAACACTGACGAGGGACAGAGCTCCCACCTCTCTCTTGCCATTATTGGCTGGCGTGAGTGGAGAATCGCAAGAGCAAACGTACTCGAGAGGAGGATGTATAATTCAATAAGGTGATGATAGCCGTGGTATACCTCTCCACACCTCAGGATATGTTGCCCTCTTGTTGCAACGTCACTTCGTGCTAGCAGCCGTTTTTGAGGCCCATTTATTGACTGTGCAAATCACTCCCTTCCTTTTAACCGACGGATATTAATAACATTGTTTAGGCAGGGGCCATAGTTTTAACATAGTTCTTGGTAACCAGTCCATTTAAGATTCCGAAAACCATAACCCCTATTGTCTTGGTTTTCTTTATGTCACAATAGTTTCAGGGAGCGCTGGGCACTGGCAGTGGCATGAGAAGTGACAGCGGGAATGACCTATTTACATGTTTTTTATTTATTTATTTAAAACTTTATGCACATAACACTGTACAAAGGCGGACTTAATGCTTTAGGCATTTTCTACCAGACGACCTCAGGGCGGTGCAGAAACTTAACATGGTAGGTGCAGCAAATAAATAGACAAACAGAAAAGAAACAAAATATACAATAATTAATACATACTTATATACATACATACAAATAAGCAATGTTATTGTGAAAATCTTTGAGGCGTGGCTGGAAAGACCTCACGGTGCTCTCAGCTTCCGCACGACGCAGGTACTTACAGAACACGGAAAGTTCGCTAAGTACCTGTTCCGGATTCGTGCGGAGGATTCGCCCGGGTGTCGCCACTGTGCGGAACACCCGGAGGACACGGTGGAGCACACGGTAGAGGTGTGCCCCGCCTGGGCGGAGCATCGCCGTGTCCTCGTGGGGGTGATCGGCGGCAGCGATCTCTCTCGCCGGGCCTTGGTTCAGGCCATGGTCCGTAGTGAGGAGGGATGGCAGGCGGTCGCCTCCTTCTGCGAAGCAGTAATGCTAGCAAAGGAGGAGGCCGACCGCATCAGGCAGAGGCAACGGGGCGCTCGCCCCAGCCGCCGCCGGGATTCCGATCCCGATTTCCGGCCACCGTAGGCGCGGGCTTGCGGACGGCGTGCAATGGGTAGCACGCTGTCCGATCGTCCGGTAACCGGCCGGACCAAGCCCAAGTCGTCGACGGCGCGTTCTGTTCCCGCGCGCCTCAAGGAGCTGTCAGCAAACCGTAGAGGCCCAGCCTGCTAACTGCAGGCAGGCAGGGTCGAAGCCTGCTGGGGTCAAGGGCCGTTTTCTGAGAGGAAGGCTCAGCCCCGGCACTATAGGCAACGAAGGAACGGGGTAGGTTTTTAGTCAGTACGAGTCTGACACTATTTCCCGCTCCGCCCAAGGGCGGGATCTGTCATTGGATGATTTTACCTACCATAAAAAAAAAAAAAAAAAAAAATGTTATTGTGAAAAACAAATCCAACCAATCAGTGTTGTGATTATTCTACCAACCTCTTACGAATGAACTCACCTTAAAGGAAAATCGGCTTGTCGCCATCCTGACATTCAGAGGGAGCGCATTCCAAAGTGATATCGCCTGAACAAAAAATATATTCACGCTGCCCACTTCCTTTCTCAATTCCCTGCCCAACAAGCATGAGTGTAACTCCGCGTTTACGTTCAGTAAAATATAGGAAATATAGTATTGTCAAAACAAACACAAAAATAAGTACTTAAAAATATTTATTTTATGGCAGACTTGAGTATTGAGGGTAGCTTATACTATAAATTACAATTAATTCGTATAATTTACTATTCTAAGACGAAGACTTATCCTAACGCTTTGGCTTCTCCCAAAACAGCTATCGCTGGACCAGCCTTGATGATGCCATCTCTGATGTTGCGGCCAACTTTCTCCTGAAAGAATAAAGAAAATTTTCGGTTAGTATACTGTGAAATAGTTTATCTCGTTTTTCTGATGAGTATGTCAAAGAAATTTGATCAAGACATTTTTTTTTAAATATGATGTGATGCATAGGTCCACTCAAATCTGTTTGGATCTTTCCTGGTGAAGTCAAATGGATCTTTTGCTGAAAGGAAATGATTTCACCATTAAATATTTATTTTAAAAGATACTTTGACCCCTGAGTTTGTTTCGATGTTTCTTCTCAGGGTATTCCAGTTAGGAAACACCGTACTCATCCTGTTTAAATTAACGAAAAAAATTGACGGATTTAAGTGTTATTTAGAACCTATTCGTTGCTTAAACATCATATATCAGGATATAAGTTTTCCCGCTTTGGTTGGAGCGAGAGAGATATGTCTCTTTCAAACAATCTTTCCCAATGGCTCATGCATGAACTGGTAACTAAGTTTAAAAACTGAGTTTTAAATAAAATTAAGAATTTTAAAACCACTTACAATTTTCTTGAAGACCTTCCACCTGGGCTCGGGCGCCGCCGACACGGCGCACATGGCGACCAAACAAGCGAACACGAACAAAAAAATCTTTGAGAAATTCATTTTTATTTATTTTAATAATTTGATTTCTTTTCTATAAAATTGAAAATCACACTGAAGTGGAAACGCTTCGAATGATACTCTACCAAGCATTTATGACATATTTATACTAAGTTTTTAAAACCAAACAAATTAATATTTACCGTTGTTTTAGTTTATCTCGTTTGATTTTGCGCTTTAAGTGATCAGGAATAAGACTGAATTGGGTTGTGTTTTGTAGATTTTTGACGGCAAAATGTTTGTGATAAGAAGCTTCTCAGTTAATTAGTGGTGAATGGATTCCGGGATGTTCGATGTGAATTCCCTTATCCAAATGCTGTTTTATCGCTTGCAATTGAATGTCATTGTTTATATTTCAGTTTTAGTTGTGATTACGTATTTGATGATAGGTTTTATTTTTATATTTGATTAATTAACTTGAGTTGGATTGAGAGCGTTGATCATTGCCCTTTGCGAAAAAATAATGAAATTTTGTACAATAGATGTTTTAAAAAATAAAATTGTAAGTTGTTTGTTTAGTCTTTACTATAAGAATAGGCTTTATTTTACTGCAAAAATAGGCCCAAAATTTTGTTATTTTTTTTAATTAATTGAAATTGATGTTTTGATTACTGCTAAACTGTGCAATCAGCGTGTTACTTTAGAAAGAAATTGAGAGTATTTTTATTTATTTTTGTGATTTTTTTTTTGTTATGTATGTGTTTTTGTTTTGTTATGTTTAATTGTTACTATTACCACATTTTTTTTTAATGTCAAACAATAGGTATATATTTTTAAAGCAAAACTTAGTATCTAATATATCCAGTGAGATTATATACTCACAATAAAATTCTGCTTAAATGCAAATATATTATTTTGATTTGAACTAAAAATAAGATGAATGAGAAAAACATTTTTTATATTAGTAAAGATTTCAAAACGTAAACATAGGCAAAAAAAACTTATATTTTTACCATTTTTATGCTCATAACGTAAGAAAACTAACAATAAAAACGTCTGAGCTACTGAAATCCTCGCTTATAAGATAAACTCTTATCTAAATCTACAGAGTACTTATTGAGTACTAAACCCTTACCTAATCATATTAATCTCAGTATTATTATTTACTTAGAAATACTTGCTTAAACACTCGTAAAAGTATGCCAAGAATACAGATTCTTCAGTTTCCACTCAGTTTTATCTTTTAGATTTAGGTTAGTAACCACAATACCTACTATCTTATTGTAATACATGATTAAAGAAAATAATGTCAATGGTTTGTCCTGTTTATTTAATCTTTAAGCAACCAAAGGCGGACTTAATGCCTTAGGCATTTTCTACCAGTCAACCTAGGGTGGTAGAGAGACAATATGGCAGAAGAATATACTATTTTTAAAACAACATACATAAATATACACAGTAAAGGAGTATTTGAGATGATTCTGCTATTGGTGTAGAAAGTTATTCCGCAACTTCCGCTTAAATGCATACCGACTCGTAGGCGTCGTTTTCAGTTCGGTCATCATGAAAGACATTATCTTCTGATTATAGAACGGATGGTCGATGGAATGAAAAGGTTCTGGAGTGGCGACCGCGTACCGGAAGACGTAGCGTTGGTAGGTTTCCCACAAGGTGGACCAATGACCTGGTGAGAGTCGCGGGAATGCGGTGGATACGAGCCGCACAGGACCGTTCGTTGTGGCGATAGTTGGGGGAGGCCTATGTCCAACCGTGGACGTCCTTCGGCTAAAATGATGATAAAGATGATCTACTGAATATGCAAAGTCACAGCTACCGGCATTTTGCTCCTATACAGGAGCAATTCACAATTAGATAAACATAAAGTATACAAGACTCGCAGACCCAAATCAAAGAATCGATTATCCATAGGCCATATAAACATTTTTTCTGTTTGAAATCAAAACCACGACACGCAGTGAAACAACCACTTGCTCATGATTCACTGCGTCAAACATCATAACAATAGGTGCTAAAATGTAATTAAATATTTATTGACACACAAAGGTATGATATGTAATAAATCGGCATCAAGCAGCGTTTATTATCTTTCACCCTTTTTGGTCACGTATGCTGCCGAGGGGAGGAGCCAATAAGCGATTTGTGGTCCAGAGAAAGGTTGAGGGTACCAGACCACGAGGACAGTCGACTATAAGGTGGACTGACCAGATAAGAGCGGCAGTAAATAGCTCATCATCACCGCATGAATGCGCGAGGAAGGCGGCCATCAGAGAGGAGTGGCGGCGTGTTGTAAAGCGTGCCACCGATACCTGAAGTGATGTCCACGACCACTCTGTCAAGAGTGATACCGACAAATAAGAACATGTAATGAATGGTTGCCCATCCAAGAACCGACCTCGGTCAGTGTTGCTGAACCTCGAAATTCGTACTATAAATTTTCTTCTCAGCTCCGGTTTTATATTAAAAGGGAAATAACATACCTAATTAATTATTGTTTATTTACAAAATGTAAATACACAATAATTAAACGTGAATCATTAATAAACATACGTTGTGGTTTAGCTATTTATGTAGTTGCATTTACATCATTTATGAATTATTTATTGCTTGGTTAACTATGTACAATTGATTTTACTGGAGCCGTGGGGAGTTCGATAGGGAGCTCCGGGGTCCTAGGAAAAGTCTGACACGCCCTTCCACTCCGCTCTAGAGCGGATTATCGAATGACTTCTGTCATTGGATCAATTATTTTGTTTAAATAAAAATAGCTAGGAACGAAAGGTTTGTGTACATGCAAAAAACCTTCAAAAAACAATATAAACAAAAAAACATTGTAAAAAAGAATGTACAGATTAAGAGTCGATTGAACAATTTGATAGTACATTTTTTACATAGGTACATAATCACGAGAGTTTTTAAAACGCTTTATATTCCAACGGGTTCAAGAAACCCGTTTTTGTTGAAGTTTTTATAATACAACTCATTGCACAGAATATCCTATAAAAATGACTACACTATCATCAATATTATTATGCCAATATTTACTCACTTTAAATGTTTCCTAACAGGAAAAATAGCTTGCTAATAAATCAATCAACAATATGAAACCGCAATCCAAAAAAAACCATTCTAATTGTGCTCAGTTCATGGTATCGTGAGTTAGCCGGGACCGAGGGAGTCCCCATGCCAAGGTATTCATCGGATACGCAACACACTTAACAGTTAGAATAAGTTAACATTCCAATATGACTCATTACTATACCAAAATAAGATTCAAAACACTTAAGACACGGTGAAGAGATAGCTAAGCCACTTTAGAAAGAAAGAAAGTATTTAAACACACATTTGTCCAGGTAGAGCATCATTCGAGTCATATCACCTGAGTGCGATATAAGTTCAAAAATCATTTTGAAAAAATAATTTCCATTGTGAAAAAATAAATTCTATTTTTAAAAATGAATTTCACAAAGATTCTTTTGTTCGTTCTCGCTTGCTTGGTAGCCCTGTCTACTGTTACAGCGGCGCCCGAACCGAGGTGGAAGTTTTTCAAGAAAGTTGTAAGTGTTTTTAAAAGTTCTACTTACGGTCATTAAGCTAGTTCCTTTGCAGATTTCATCAAGTGAGAAGTCCTTTAAAGGTTGTAATTTTATTTAAATATTTTGATTGGTATAAGAAATTGTTTTATTTAAAAGTTTTGGGTACACATTTATTGTGCTATCTAAAGAGTACTAGAATTCTCTGACGGAGTCTATGTTTCGTTATAGCTACAATACAACTTGAGTCGATGGTAACTTATTATAATTTTCTGACGACCACATCGTCACTTTCCACAGGTGAGATACAGGCCAAGCGAGAGCCTATCAGCAAAAAAAATATGTTGGAAATGTCTTGATTATTATTATAAAACTCGATATTAACTACTTACCTTGCATTCACCATTTACGGTTACTTTTTAAAATGTCGAAAGTCGGTAATTTTGTTCAAAAGTTGTTAATATTTGCAACTAACTACCCTTTTGATACTTATGTCTCCAAGACAACACATTAGCTTCATGTATGAAAAGTAACTGAAATTAACTGTTCTATCTTTAGAAAATATATCTACCTATTTCTGTTAGGACCTGTAGGGTGGATGACAAAATTATCGTCCAAGTCTAAGAAATATTATTTATTTATTATAATTGATAGATCACCGTTTGAACAATATGGTGATGGTAAGCGATTGTGAAATGGTTCGTCGTTGCTCTGGAACGCCATGAGCAACTGAATGCACACAGGTGGGTTTTAGTCAGTAAAAGTCTGACACGGCCTCTTACTCCACTCAAAACGGGCCTAGTCAGTAGATAATTTCCAAGCTCAGACAAAAAAAAAAATGGTTAGCAATGATGTGGTCAACGATGGGCCGCGCTTGCCTAAAAGTGACCCATTCACCCTTGACTTAAAGACCCTGTTTTATTTAGATAATTATACATAATTAGAGTGATTTCTAATGTGGGCCAATAGAACGTTGTCCTACACTTAAAATTATTCCTGTATCGTTCACAACCATTATAAACTTACATACACAAGACACTGATATCTCGGGAAAACTATCTGTAACTATCTGTACCATATTATTTGGTACAGCAGTGGTGGCCGAGTATTAACGGCCCCGACTTGCAAGTTGTAGGTCACGGGTTCAAACCCAGCCAGGCGTATTACTTTGTGTAATTTATTTCATCACTTCTGCTCTCAAAACGGTGAAGGAAAACATCGAGAGGAAACCGGCTTGTCCTAGAACGAAAAATTCGAAGATATGTGACATCTACCAACCTGCACTGGGCCCGCGTGGTAGATTACGGCCCATTACCTCTCCTAGAGAGGAGGCCTGAGTCTCAAAAGTGGGAACATTAAAAGCCTGATAATGCTATATATTTGGTCCGTACGCGAGTCGAACCCACGAGACGCAGGGCAGTATACGATCGCTGAAAACTGGTCGTTTTACCCTTTTTCGTTAGTCATAGGGGAAGCCCTTTTCCTAGGTTATAGCATCTCCTTATCTTTGTATAATATGCAATCGTGACAAAGTAAAGCGGTTAAGAGCACCCAACCCGGGATACACTTTCATTTGATCACTCTTACGTGATTTCATTTTTTTTTTCTAGCCATTATTGTCCCACTGCTGGGCAAAGGCCTCCCCCAAATCCTTCCAGACATTCTTATTCCGCGCAGTCTCGAACCAGTTCTTATGGTACGCGTCCAGGTCATCTCGGCACCTCTTTCTAGGCCGGCCTCGACGGCGCTTACCCTCTGCAGGAACCCACCGCGTGGCGACACTTGCCCAGCGATCACCATTCATGCGGCCAACGTGGCCCGCCCAATCCCATTTGAGCCTGGCAGCCTTTCTCCCAACGTCTATTACGCTCGTTTTGGAGCATTTAAAAAGAAAAATATGTGCAATAATGTTATAGTTATTACCACCTATATACCAAGGGGTATAGTGTATCTTAGTTACTGAATTATGGAGTTCAGTTTGGTAGTCGCAGCATGTTATAATGGTATCCAGCTGCATTCATTTGACTTTATTATCCGTTTATATTAGACTTACATTTGAATGGCCTGTCGTTCTAGTTGTTAGTAGCCCTGACTGCTATGCCGGAGGTCGTGGGTTCGATTCCCACCCAGGACAAAAGTTTGTGTGATGAGCACGATCATTTGTTCTGTGTCTGGGTGTAATTTATTTATAATGTGTATGTATTTAAGTATGTTTATCACTTGTCTAGTACCCATAACACGAGCTCTGCTCAGCGACTAGACGGCGGCGGCGTTGTGTGTGATAGTTGTGGAATAAAAAAATATATATATACTTGAAGTCGACCCTAACATAATATGAAATAATATCATTTTGGTATCTTGTACATCTCTTAAAATATCTAATTTTTTTTTTTTTACTTATTTCAATTAATTCTTAGATTATATACATTACACAAAAACATAAATATATACACTAAAGGCTACTCCTAACTAAAATATAGCGTCAAAAAACTCCTCCACATCTCTGTCGACTGGAAGTGTGCCCAAGAGGCTGGCGGCATTGCCGAGTTGTATGGCAATGCTTAATCTCTGACCGAGGTAAAAGCCAGCCCTTGGGTCTCGCGAAGTGTCAACTAAGCGTTTGGAAAGTTCTTTAAAAATATCTAAATTACTCTAAATTTTAATATGCGGTCTAAGGCCCTTTAGCGAACTTTTAAAGCGATCTATTACATGGCCTAAACTGAACTGTTAAAGGTTTTACCACGTCATAATAACGTTCCAATGAGCGTTAAGTGAAACTATTTCTTTATAAGATAAAAAAAAAATGATTTTAAGAAAGAAGAATTAATTCACACAATGAGATAACGTAGTCTAAAAATAAATTAAAAACACACAATTAGGAAAAACAAGTGCAAACAAGATTAATAGATGATAAAAAAATAATATTAAAGTACTATCTCTGAAAGTAATACTGCAATGGCATTCTGTTTCTGGATTTAATCTTTCACGAAAAAAATATTTGCATAACCTAATCCAAATGTATTTTTATTGTAAATTCTTTTGTTGAAAACAAGTGTTGGTTGATCGAGGTTGCTTGGAAGAGATCGTAGAATGCGATAAGGCCGCCAATTGTATTATTCTTAAATTTAAGGCTCAAATTGCATAGTTTCCTATCTCAGTGTACAATAGAATAGAATAGAATAAAACTTTATTGTATACCAAGAAAGTTACTTAATCAGTACTTAACTATAAATAAATAAATAAAAATAAGTGAGTCTGTCAAGGCATTTGATGACATGTAACGCCGTCGCCTTATAAACACTGTACCATAGAAATATTTATTTAAAAAAATTAAAATTATAAATGGATTTGAAAATTGACAGTTTGATGATCAAGTCACTGATTAGTCAATGCTAAGGGTCATGTTAGACATCGTCATTAAAAAAAAAACTGGGCAAGTGCGAATCGAACTCGAACACTGAGGGTTCCGTACAAACTAACTTAAAATAGTTACTTGTAAATACTTGTAAATACTTGTAAATACTTGTAAATACTTGTAAATACTTGTAAATACTTGTAAATACTTGTAAATACTTGTAAATACTTGTAAATACTTGTAAATACTTGTAAATACTTGTAAATACTTGTAAATACTTGTAAATACTTGTAAATACATGTAAATACTTGCAAATACATTTGTAAATACTTGTAAATACTTGTAAATACTTGTGAATACTTGTAAATGCTTGTAAATACTTTTAAATACTTTTAACTCACTTGTAAATAGTTCAAATTTCGATTCGAGCCTCGAAGATTTTTCCGAATCGATTTTTTTTTTTGTAACGTAGGTACGTATATTTTCAATTTTTAGATTTATTCCTATATTAGTACTATAAGACCTTCCTTCCTGTTTTTAAAGGATCTAGATCAACGGGAAGTACCCTATGAATTTTTAGTATCGTTTTTTGCGATATAAAGCCGTATCTTTTTTCCGTTAAATTAGAAATTTTTTTTTTTCACGTCTTCAAAGAACCGTAGCCTTGAATATATTATGGTTTTAATTTCAACTCGATATCTCCACACATTCCCGAGATAAAGGGTCTTGACACATTGACAGACATGCAGATGGACAACGAAGTGATATAAGGGTTTCATTATTTCATTTTGTAGCACGGAGCCCTAACAAAACAAATATTCTTGAGATATCAATACACCCTATTTCTTCTGATATTGCAGGTCGACTCTTTCCCTTGACCGCTGGTTTCCACTCAATAAAGAAACCAACAGTAACATTACTTATTGTATCTAATCTTTACAGGAAAAAGTTGGACAACACATTCGTGATGGCATCATCAAGGCAGGACCCGCAGTCGCCGTGGTAGGCCAAGCAGCTAGCATTGCTGGAAAGTAAACCTTCTTGAATGAAAAATAAGGACTAGTATACACTTAATTAAGACTGAAATTTTGTAAGAGGCTGTATCTATATTATTTATTATGATTGAAAATTAAATTTATTGGAGACTGATTAATTCGCTTTTGATTTTCCTAAGCATCTACTTTTATTCAGTTTTGAATCTCTTAAGGTGTATAGTCCCTTGAACATCTGACCGGTATTAAATGTGCCACTGCGTCTAGGCGGGCAGCAGTACGAGTATTAACCCTGCTGACTTTTAACTAAATTTCTTTGCGAAATATTGATTGATTTACATTTATGCTATTATTTATTATTATATCATTTATTTACATTACACATCATATTTTATACACTTTTAAATATTTCTTTATAAAAACATTATAAAAAAAAAACATTTAAAAATATAAAAAATAGTAGCCCACCGGCATCGGGAACAGGGTCCAAGCTGCCGGTGGTCAGGGCTCCTGAGAGAGAAACCTCCGGACAATACGCGCCGTGTCTAAGAGTACTGCCTTCTGAATCAGGCCCCTGATCCAACTGCCTAGCGAGAGCCTCCTCAGATGTTGGTCGAGGCTCTTGGCTATTAAGCCGTTGGCCGTCACGACTATCGGCACAATGATTGCTGTGTCCACTTCCCACATGTCGACAACCTCGCGAGCCAAGTCAAGATATTTAGTTTGTTTATCCTTCTCAGCTTTCACGAGGTTCTCGTCATGAGGGACCGCTATATCAACAATCATTGTGCGACGCTCTAGTCGATCTATCACTACTATGTCAGGCTTATTGGCAACAATAGTCCTGTCAGTGATGTTAGATCGATCCCAATACAATGTGATATTGCCATTTTCGAGAACTGGGTCGGGCACATACCTATAGTATGGTACTTCTGACTCCACAAGATTGTATTTAAGAGCAAGTTGCTGGTGGATAATCCTGGCTACGAGGTTGTGTCTATGCAAATAGTCTCCGTTAGCCAGATGAGAACATCCAGAAATAATGTGTCGGATTGATTCTCCGGGCCGGTGGCATGCCCGACAGATGTCAACCGTACCGTCCTTCACAATATATTTCCGGTAGTTGTTCGTCATCATAACTTCATCCATTATCGCACAGACAAAACCTTCGGTTTCCCCGAAGAGGTCACCAAAGCGCAGCCAGGATACGGACGCTAATAGGTCTACAGCGGGCCCATGTAAGGCCCGGTAAAAGCGTCCGTGAAGCTCCTTGCTCTGCCATACTTCTTTGCGGTCATTAGTATCCAGTACTATAAGTTTGCGCCAGTTCTCGTTAGCCAAGGAGAGCGGAGTGAGGCCCTTGTCCACCGCTACCACATCTCGGTGCATACCCACGTCGGTTTCTAGGAAATATTCCCTGAGACTGCACACCTCGCGGTTGTGTAGGGTCTTAGCATTTAAGAAGCCGCGACCCCCGCACTTCCGCGGGATATACAGTCTCATCACCGATGACCGTGGGTGATGCATCCGATTTGTGGTAAGCAGTGTGCGGACCCTCCTATCCAAGGCGTCAAGTTCTGTCTGAGTCCATTTGAGTATGCCGAAAGAGTACATCAACACCGGCATGACCCAACCGTTGAAAGCGCGCACCTTGTTCCCGCCTGATAAAAGACTATTCAGAACTTTATTCAGGCGGCCGAAGAAGCGCTCCTTCAACGACTGTTTCACGTGATCAGCATTGATACCTAACGCTTCCGACATACCCAAATATTTGTAAGTTTCAGTTGAGCAGAGGGATCTAAGGTGTATGGAATCCGTAAGTTGAGTTCCCATGGATTCCATAATCTCTCCTCGCTTTACATGCATGACTGCACATTTGTCCACACCAAATTCCATCCTAATGGCACTACTGAAGGTTTCAGTTACCTTCAGTAGCTCCATCAGTTGCAAGTCGTTGGGGGCAAAGAGTTTCAGATCATCCATGTAAAGAAGGTGAGATATGACCTGACCACCTCTTTTCAACCGAAAGCCTAAACCAGAACCCTCCAGCAATGTGCTGAGAACTTCAAGGCTAGGCAAAACCACAGTGGACTCAGACTGTCACCCTGGAAAATGCCACGCTCAATCCTTATCGGTTCACTGTTCCCCTGAATTTGTCGACATCCTGGATAGCGAAGGACTGTTCTCCACTGCCCCATACACGTCAACAGGAAGGTGCGCAGAGTTGTATCAACTTTGTACAGTTCTAGCACCCTCATGAGCCATGTATGAGGAACAGAGTCATAGGCCTTCTTATAATCTAACCAACATGCCGACAAATTCTTTCGAGAACGTCGAACCTGTTGGCTTATGGCCATATCGATGAGGAGCAGCTCCTTAGTACCGCGTGACCCGTTCCTACATCCATTCTGAGAGGCCGACATGATAGAATTTGTCTCAATATGACTATTGATTTTAGCTCTCAGAATGGATGTAAGAACTTTATAGACCGTCGGCAAACACGTGATCGGTCTATAGTTCTTAGGATCCGCAGTACTACCTGATTTGTAGAGCAGGTGGGTTATTCCTGTTGTTAGGAACTGGGGTAGCGACCCTGACTCTAAGGCAGACTGGAACTTAGATGCCAAGCGAGCATGCGACCTTTGAAACCATTTTATCCAGAAATTGTGCAGCCCGTCCGGCCCAGGAGATTTCCAGTTAGGCAACGGACGGACTGCACGGGCTACATCTTGGGGGCTGATGGTAATTGCCCCCATTTCTGGTAAAAGATCACATGTTCGCTCGACCTCTCGGATCCAATCACCCTCGATGTGACTGACAGGCGCCGACCAGATGCTGCGCCAAAATGAACACATGGCGTCATCATCCGGCAGGCGCGTATCAGTCACATCTTGGTCCGGTCGCTCCCAAGCCCTATAAACCCACCTTTCGTTACTTTGGAATGTGCGATTCTGAGTGTACCGCTCCACTCGCCGCTTGTACCGACGAATACGGTTTGCCCATGCATAGATCTTCTGCTTCAGGAGGTCGATACGCTCTGTGACGCGGGGCAGATAATCTTGAGGACTAATATCTGTCCCCGAGAACGCCCGCCTTACAAAGCGCATCACCCTAGGGCGAGTGTTGCCCTCCCTGAAGCAGATAAGCTTGCCGATGAGTGCTCTAGCCTCACCGATACGGCGCTCTATCCTGCACTGCCATGCTGGCACGGCTGGTCGTGTAGCTCTGTCACAATTAGGGAACTTAACGTGAGCTACACGACATGCCGCTGCAGCCGCACAGTACAAGATCGAGTGGGTATCAGTGAGGTCTTCGCTGCTATCGAAAAAGTCTGATAGCTGCGAATCTAGAGCACACATCAGCGCCCTATTTCTCTTGTGCATGGGCAAACGAGGTAGACGGGGTCTAAGCTCCGGCGGTGTGGAGCGGTACTCTCGAAATGCGTCCTCCAAAGCACTCCTCAATCGTACATTGCATTGGGTACTCACAGATATAGCCGCATCATCAACGGCGTCACTAACGTAATCGGGTCGCGGTGAAGCACTGTTTGAAGTTGCACCGCGGCCGGTGGTGTAGCAGTTGAAACACGGCTACTCTGTGATTCCAGGCGCAATCTATCAAGCACGGTGTCATCCAACATACGATTACGCTGGATGACCCGCACCTGATCCGACAGTCGTTGGGCCGAAACGTTGACAGCTGGTTCAAGTACCTGAAACAGAGAGAGCAACCGACTACGGTACGCAGTCAGGTTACTTCGCCCCTCTGTAGCCCCAAAGTATGAGCGCATGACGTTTTCATTAATGGATTGTGTCCATCGCATGCGCTGCACACTTCCACCGGCAGCGGGGACCCTATCAGAAGCCGGAGGGCCTCGAGGTCCCAAGCTGGCCGGAGGTCGGCCTCTTCCCCGTCGACGCGCAGGTGGTGGTGTCGTCGGCGGCGAGAAGTATTCGTCGCTCGAGCTCGACGAAACTGCAGCGACCGGAATCTCTTGACTCACGGTTGGCGTTGGTCCCGGCGGCTGCGAGGCGGAGCTGAGCGACGAATCCGATGGTGTTGGGTGTGTTTTTATGTTTTTTGCCCGGCTTCTTGTCAGCATTTCGGTTTCATTGTTAGTTTATGCCATGTTGTCAGGTAAAATCATTTCGGTACTATTACATTTATTTTTATTGTATTTCTTGTTTTTTTCTTATTGATTTCGGGTGAATAGACATAATTTAGGGGTATTTTATTAATAAATTAGCTGAAAAATTTGTATGTGAAAAAACTCGAAACTGTCAATTCGACAGCCGGGCCACAGATTGACAGACAGATGTTATTATTATTATTTATTATATAATTTATTGTACATCATTACACATACAATAGGAAACTAAAAACTAAAACACATACATACAATGGGCGGCCTTATCGCATTCAGCGATCTCTTCCAGGCAACCTGGAATGGACAGTAATTGCCTGGACAAAAAATGGGGCTGTCAATGATGTGACAAAACCAGTGTCATACATATATATTATAATAGATACTTACACTGATATATATCATATTATAGATACGTATATACATCATATTGAAAACTATAGACAGAACTCTTAATCAGATTTTTTTTGTATAAACATATTTCTAACGATCGAAGCAGTTTGAAAGGAGAAGGGAAAACTAACGAAAATATATCATGTTATTGTACATGAACTTATAATAAACATTTTTTTTTTTCAAACCTATTGATTTACCTGAGAGACAGACCGAGGAGTGAGCTTCAGAAAGTCACTGTTTTATAACACTGCTCGGGTGTTAGGACCTTAAAAACTCCTAGGTTATAATTCCGGCAGGGAATTCCACTTCTTAACTAAACGCACAATTTGTGTGTTCCCGAAATGGGAACACATAAATAAACGTATGAGTGTGATACTCACCATATACCTGTAGCGTATCATAGCACGTCTAATGGTCCGTTAACGGAACGGTCTTGACGGAATTGAATTGTACAATTTCGATACGCATTCTCCGAAATGTAAACGATAGAGTACAACCCAATTGAGAACCACCTCTTTTTTAAAGTCGGTTAAAAAGAGTTTTATAACGATATGAGAAAAGTCACCTTCAATATTCGCAAAAACTGATCACATTTGCCTTTTAATCACATCAAAAAAGAAGAGGTTATCAATTTGGATATTTATATTTTCTTTTTTTACTAAGAAATTTAGAAATTATATACCCATTATTGGCAATGGCGCAGCTAGGTGACCAAGGGCCCTGGTGTAAAAGCAAACAATATTATTTATTGAGACTTTACTTAAATAATAACAAGACCTTTTCTAAAAATAGTGGTGTACATAGAAGAAGTGCTCTTTAAGCTTCCTCTTGAAGACATTCAGAGAAGGGCTGTCGCGAAGAGAGTGAGGTAAATAAAGATGTACTATCAAAGACACTTCCGCCTGACAACCGCTAAGTTCATTTTTGCTTGCACTCGAAACGAAAACTTCAAAGTTTTGGTTTGGCGCCGCGCCGCAGTATTCAAGCGAAATTTTTTTAAGTGATCAGGCAGAAATGTGTGCGATGGTACTCGTACCATACACGATTATATAAACAAATTATATTTATCAACTTAAAGCGAACAGTTAATTAATATTGTACAAGCCAGCTGGTATGCCATAACTTAATTTTCCTTCTTTACTATTAAACATAGAGTGTATAATTAAATACACGTAATGTTCTTCCCCAAGTCCCTGTAAAATGTGTAATTTATATAATAAACATTGCTATCAGAAAATATTTATAGAATGTTGCAAAAATAATATTTTACTGATAACTTTACACATTAAAGTTTTGATAAAGCTAATTGCTATTATCTTAGTGCAAGTTGAGAGGTCACATCTTACGAGTCGTTTGGGGCGCAGGAATGTACACTTATCAGAGTTCATTTTAATGTTTATTAATTGTATTGCAATTATCCACGAATGACGTAGTTTTAGTAGGATAAGGTAGAGTCCCTGTCTGTAATAACAGAGTTCACTTCTTTTTAAATGTTTTTTTTTTTTATGGTACATGGTTTTCACATAACCCTTGGCCCCAGTAGGTTTCGGCCCTACTGGACCCCTAAAGTTTGCTGACAACTCCTTGATCGCGGGAACAGTGCGCGCCGTAAACGACTTGAGCTCGGACCGGTCTTTTACCGGACGGACGGCGAGCTACCCACTGCCCGCCTCGCCGCCGCTTGGTGTAAATGGGTTGAGATAGCTTTATGTCTGAGCGATCTAAGAGTAGATTGGAATTAAGACTAATGACCTGTGGTGCTATTCTCTAAGAAAACGCAGCGCTGCTGCAACGACGAACATCCAAATAGGATACATTGAATTAACAATCCAATTTGTAGATAAATTAGGTTGAGATTTAGGTTGTTGGTTTAAACGAGTCAATGACCTTGTAGGTAGCTGTCGGTCGTTATGTACTTACTACCTACAGTTCATTGGCCTTGCTCAGCTGACGTTTACTTAAAGAAATTAATTTCGTACATGCGTGAATTAATTCGAGTTTGAAAAAAAAAGTACTTTATTTTTCATTTTTATATATTTCACAAATCGATAGTGTTTCATGTACCGAATCAACCCTTCGCGGGATTAAAACGATCAAAATTTAACGGTGCATATATTTTTATATTAACTATATTAATGTTTTCTTGTCCCTTGTTTTCGTAATATACATATATTATAATCTGTTTTTTTTTGCACCTGTCTTACTGTCTCTCCACCACCCTCGGTTCTAGCAAAGGAGGAGGCTGACCGTATCAGGCAACGGCGCTCACGCCGTAGCCGCCGCCGTAATTCCGATCCAAATTTCCGGCCACCGTAGGCGCGGGCTTGCGGACGGCGGGCAATGGGTAGCTCGCTGTCCGTTTGTCCGGTAACAGACCGGACCGAGCCCAAGTCGTTTACGGTGCGCACTGTTCCCGTGCGCCTCAAGGAGTTGTCAGCAAACCGTAGGGGCCCAGTAGGGTCGAGGCCTAGTCTGGGGCTCTGGGAAGGTATGAAAATGCATACCAGGGCCCTGGAACCAAGGCAGGGAAGGAACAGGGTAGGTTTTTAGTCAGTAAGAGTCTGACACTATTTCCCGCTCCACCCAAGGGCGGGATTTGTCATTGGATGATTTTACCTACCGTAAAAAAAAAAAAAACCACCCTCGGTTGACTTAATACTTTGCGTCGCATAAAGCTATAGCGAAATAAATATAATACCAACTTGCAGAATTGCCTCTCGTGGACGCTACTCCAATGCGTCCTATGTTTCAACCTGTTGCTTCGAAGTATCTATAAATAGTAGATGCCCGACTAGTTTCACGGAGCTATTCACGTATCCCTAAGGTGTAACTTTAATTACGGTTGCATGTGCCAGATCCTATCAATTTAATTACGTTATTAGTGGCTAGTTCATTAGATAAGTAGGTTATCTAGTGTATTGATAACGAACTAGTTATACAAAAAAACCTGAGAGGGTTTTGGAGTGGTCTTTAAAGAGGTCACGCAACCTCTTTCATAAGCTAATTGTTGTAGCGACATCTATGTCGTCACAAATGAACTAATCCTGCATCGCGCAAGTAAGATTCGCGGCACGATTGGAACATATAGAACAAACCCGAAATCATCTATCGGGCAGTAGCCCACCAGATATAACACCGGTCTGGTCGGAGGATCCTCCCTTTTCAACGGAGGTTAGCGGGACTTTACTCTCTGTTCCACTACCTCCAAATTGTGATCACCGGGGTGGTTTTGGTGAAGTAAAAATCCCACTTTCTATTACAAGAAAATAAATAAATAGTAAATGGTATTTGTATTGCCAATATGTTTTTAAAATCACTTTTTCAGGTCAATTTTTTTTTTTTCGTCAGATTAAACTAGATGAAGCCGGTGTTTCCTAGCTGACTACCCTGAGTAGAAACACCGAAACAAACTCAGGGGTCAAAGTCTCTTTTAAAGTCCATACACCCAAATGTAATGGTCAAATCATATGAGAACCATGCAGATTGGAGTCTGAGATGGCCGTTTGAAAAAAAACCACACAGTTCTGAGTGGACCGGACCAGTCATTGCAAGCATTTGTGAGTATTCAGGACTATTAAGGAGCTCAACGACTTGACGTACAATATCAAAGAAAGGTCATTTGGGTAGGTCGCAAAAGTACTTATAGCTGCAAATATATATATATAAGATCAATGTATAACTGCCAGATATTATGTTAAATTTAAAGAAAAGGAAAAAGTGATCCATATAGTCCCCACATTCACAACAATACAATTTACAAAAATTGAACTTTACAAGGGTTACAAATTGTAAAAAAAATATTGATAAAAGTAGTTGTCAATGTCAAATCATTGCAAAAATAAACAAAATCATAATGGTAAAAAAAATAAAAAAAACATAACGTCATAATTGTAACATAACAATAATCTAATTAAAAGGACAAAATAAGAAATGAAATAACAATAATTACTGTGAGTACTGGAGCAGGTCAATCCCAAGCCCTTTTGTCCTCGAGATACTCCTTTACAATATAAAAAGCCTTCTGGCAAAGTTTTCGTTTTACAGATGATTTGAATTAATTAAGGCTAAGTTCCTGAATAGGACTGGGAAGCTTGTTATAAAAGTGTAAACATGGACGATATGAACATCCTATTTTTTGAGCCTGGTTGCCGGAACCACTAATTTATGTTTATTTCTAGTATTCACGTTATGAATATCACTGCATTATTGTATACTTGTCTATTAATAATAATAATAATAATAATAATTTTATTTGATAAGACAACAGTATGGTCCACTTTGTTAGTTAGCTTAAAATTACTTAAAACTAGTGTTAGTAAAAACAAACAAAACTCCAACAACTGCAACTGCTCCATCTTTGTTTTAACTTCATAATGTATATTGATACTTTTTTTTCCCCTCTTACTCTCCTGTGACATTGTTTTTGCAATGTTTTTTATATTATATAAACATAGCCTACCAATTTTACTAGTAATTTATTATTGTATACATCTTTAATTTATTGACAGGTATATTTTTATTTTTGTATAGCTTCTTTTATAATGTGAATGTGAGAACACCGTAGACTCCGTACATTCAAGTATTACAATTTTTATCGTAGTTTTAGGTACAAACCTGACCGGTCTACATTGTCCTCTCATATCTATTAATATTGTAGTATGAAAATATTGTAGAAACAATCGCTTTTTTAAAAGAGTAACCATGGAGTTTCTGGCCGGTTCCTCTCCATAGGAAACGACCAATTGGAACCGTGCACTAGCTTCTGACTTTTTATAAGTGCCCTTGTAGGCCTATGTAAATCAAACGATTTTGAGTATGAGTTTGACTGTATTAAAAAAAAAAAAAAACAAAAAAATTTTATGGACATAATATGTAAAATGTTTTCATGGATATACTGAGATGTCACAGTCAAAATATTAATATTTTTAAAGGATCAGGGGCAAATTTGTATGAAACCTGGGCGTTAGACCAACAGAAGTGCAACTAGTGCCAGTTTTTAGGGCTTAATGCTAGAATAGAAATTATATAAATAATACCAGTCATATCCACCGGATTTTCTTGAAAAACTGTTTTATCAAAATGAAATAATCAAGAAACTTTTAATAATTACGCATTGTTTAATTACTAGACGGACATCATTAAATAAAAATAAAATGTTATTTGAACGGTTTTTAATGAAAAGCATGTGTATTAAGTAAATCAAATACAAATAAACTCCCGAACTCATTCCACACACACCTAAACTCCGTCTCGGTCTATGACAACATCTAACAAATGACGCGCGGTGGCGATAAATGGCGCATGTCGTCCCAAACCAAGATACCATCACCTTCCGCATAACACAGGTTCTCACCGAGCAAGTCAGTTCAGGAAGTTCCTGCACTGCATTCGTGCGGAAGTGACGCCGGAGTGTTACACTGTGTGGACCACCCGGAGAACACGGTGGAGCACACGGTAGAAGTGTGCCCCGCTTGGGAAGCGTACCGCCGTGTCCTCGTGGGGGCGATCGGCGGTAATGATCTCTCGCGCCGGGCCTTGGTACAGGCCATGGTCCGAAGCGAGAAGGAGTAGCAGGCGGTTGCATCCTTCTGAGAAGCAGTAATGCTAGCAAAGGAGGAGGCCGCAAGCGTGAGTCAACGGCCCTCACGCCCCAGCCGCTGCAGGGATTTCGATCCCGATTTCCGGCCAAAATGGGTAGCTCACTGTCTGACCATCCGGAAACCGTCCGGACTGGGCCCAAGTCGTCGACGGCGCGTATTATTTGCGAAATGTTAGCAAACCGTAGCGGCCCAGGAGTGTCGAAACCTACTGAAGCCGTGGGTAATGTGGAAGTGAAACCCGGGGCTCGGGGAATGAAGACAATGAAGGAACCGGTGTGGACTTTTAGTCAGTAAAAGTCTAATGCTATCTCCCGCTTCAAGGTTGGGAAAGATCGTTGGATGATTTTCCAAAAAAAAAGTTCCTCAATCGATCGACCGCCCTCACGAGGACACGGTGGTGCTCTGACCGAGCGAAGCACACATGTATCGTATGTACTACCGTGTCTTCCGGGCGGTCCACATAATGGTGACACCCGGGCGTTTCTTCCGCATGAATCCGGTACTGTAAATCCCCGAACTGTTCATATCTGGTGAGAACCTGAGTCATGTGGAAGGTGAGAACGCCGTGAAACCTTTTTCAGCCACTCCTTAAAGAGGGGACTTACCGCCATAATTATGGTTTGCACAACTGCGCTTTGAAGGTCGATCGCCATTTTTGTTCAATTTAGATGCTGGAAGACTCGTTTGCCCGAAATCTAATCCACCCGACGAACCATCATACTAAAGACGGAGAGATGGGCCACTCTGTAAAATAGTTCAGAAAAACTTGATTGAAAATCGCTCCCGCGGAGCGTGCGCGCCTGCTGGCTGTGGGAGAGTGGGAGTCGGGTCTCTGGATTCACGCACTACCGTTGTCGAACATAGGCACCTTGCTCGATGATAATACTCCTCCTCGCTGTTTCCTTACGTCTAGGCACCCCCTGCTGTTCTCCTCATCGCTGTCACTGTGGCGAAGTCATCAACAGCCTCGGACTCCACGATCTGTCATGCGGTCGAAGTGCGGGTCGAATAGCGCGACACGCGACTATTAACGACATCATAAGACGCGCTCTTGCCACTGTCGGTGTTCCAGCCGTATTGGAACCCCATGGTCTGGCACGCGACGATGGCAAGAAACCGGACGGCATGTCGTTATTCCCGTGGAAGATGGGTAGGCCCTTAGTATGGTACGCTACTAGTGTCAATACCTACTCTTGCGTCTTCCCATCTTCCTAGCTCGTTGTGTTGTGTTGGTGCTAGCCGCTGTGGCTGCGGACAACCTCAAGCGGCGGAAATAAAATAACTTTCTTGGAAGCTGTATTTTCGAACCGTTTGGGGTTGAAACTCTCGGATCGTGGGGTCCGACCCAAGCAGCACGCAAGCGTATGAAACATCAATAAAGCAGCCGATTTACAGCTTAGAGCTGTATAAGGGTTGTACAAGGGTGTAAAACACAGCTTTAGGCTGCATAAAGGTATCCGCGTACGCTTATAGTTATATATCAGAGTATTATAACTCAATTAAACAACTTTAAGAGTTTTTTGACATTTTAAGCTGCGTTTTACACTTAAAGCTGTACATAAAAGTATATTGCACGTCACCACTTCCGTTTTTTTTTTTTATTATATTTTTTATTATTTTATTGTTGATATTTCTATTATGTAATTGTTTGTTATTTATATGCCGTGTATTATAATCAATTTATGATACCAAAAAAACATAACGTATGCAAATAAACAAGTAAAAACTGAACTGCGAGACCAGCGCGCGGCGAGGCAGCGACACCTTGAGAGGCGGCTTGAGGTAGTAGTGGTGGTGAATTCGAGGAAACATTGCTACCTGCGTATGGGCCACGTTTATAACACAAAGTTTTTTTCAAAAAACGTGTAGATGTAGTCAATTCTTCAGTATTTATACAGAAAAAAATGTATATTTTCAACTGGCTCTATCTCTGTTCTCCGGCGACTTAGCTACTTGCTGCCATAGTATAAAATAAAGTAGTAATTATAAGCTTTAATTTGAGATATATTTCAAATCTGTTGGACTTACGCCCATTTTGACCATGATTCTTTGTCTCTGAGGGAGCATCTGGGACTTAGTTTATAAATGGAACAAATAGTCCTCTTCGTTTTCCTCGTCTGGATAACGGCGGCATTTTTCCACAATAGAATACCGTACGACATAACACTATGAAAATAACTGAAGTAGACTTAGCCGAGAAATACAAAAATGTCAAACACATGTGCAAAGTTGAGGCAGATCGCTACTGTTTTATAGTATCACAAAGTAACTACATGGAAATATAATACAGCTGCTAAAGACAGGTACAAAGATGTTCGCCTCTTCCTTAATTTAATTCACAACATGGGGCTGCCTTTGCTTCGTTTATTTTAATTACTCATTCCCTTTTATTAAAATATTACGTAATAAACAGATTATTATCCGTCAGATTAATATTATTATGGAATCTTTTTAACCGTCTTAAAAAAGACGAGGTTCTCTATTCGGTTTTATGTTTTTTTTAGGATTTCGTACCTCAAAATGCAAAAAAACGTAACACATATAGTTTTTTGTCCGCCTGTCTTTCAAGACCTTTTGATCTCGGAAACGCGTGGAGGTAACGAGCTGAAATTAAAACAATATACTCACAGGTCTGTGGTCCCTTAAAGCTGTGTAAAACGCAAACTTTTAAGTTAACGAGAAAAAAAAATAGGAGTTAAGATGGTTCTTCTGTGATCTTATGAGGAGTTCCTTTCCATATCTCCGAAGTTTCTCATCAGATCAGGACTAACTTGAAAGCATAACCTTTCAATCAAAATCGGTCCACAATCAACCGCGAAATTGGTGAATATACTTCAAAAAAGAAAAAAAATACATATAGCCGAACAAAGAACCTCCTTCTTTTTGAAGCCAGCTAAAAAAGGACCTCACGCTCAATTCACGCGCTTGCAACGGCCAGACTATTGAAGCCATCACTAATAGTTGAACAAAAAGAACAGAACTAGGTCACACTTCATGAATTAATATTTATATTGCCGTGTTGTGCGCCGCCTAAGCTAAAACTCATAGCAATATTATGCTCGTAAGTTGAAACACTATTGTAACTGTGCAGGCACAGAGTTCTACACTGTTAAATTTTGGTCGTTTAAATCCCGCGGGGGGTCGATTCCGTACATGAAACGCTATCGAATTGTAAAGATAAAAATGAAAAATAAAGTACATTTTTTTCAAACTGGAATTAATTCACGCATGTACGAAATTAATTTCTTTAAGTAAACATCAGCTGAGCGAGGACAAAGAACTGTAGGTAGTTAGTACGCAACGACCGACAGCTACCTACAAGACCATTTATTCGTTTACTTAAAGAAATTAATTTCGTAGATGCGTATATTAATTTGAGTTTTAGAAAAAAAAGTACTTAATTTTTTAATTTAAATTTGACGAATCGATAGTGTTTCTTGTACCAATCGACCTTCCACGGGATTAAAACGACCAAAAATTAACGGTGTATAATACAAATATTATGAACTGTCTAGTCCATAAGAACGAGTTGATGGGATATAGTCCCGAGCAAAGAACAGATTTGAAAGTCACAAACAGAAATATAATGTAACTAAACTATTACCTAACTGTGATACGCAATCACAACGCTTTGTCAGAGGAGCAAACAGAAAGTACTTTAGTTTATTTATTTTATTTTATTTGGAAAAGTTACAGTAAATACCTAGCTAGTTTTCACTGACAATAAATTAATACATGTGTTGAAACAATCGGTACATTACACAATATAAATGCACAGCCTAAAAACTAAGCTAATATTTTTGAAGAAATTCAAAATTCTACACAAGTGTGTTTTGGTGATTTACTTATTTACTTTAATAGAAGGGGTCAATGCCCCCTCAATGATCCCTGGCGTCCCAGGGGAAGGGGCGAAATTTTGCAATTTTTGTTTTTTGAAGTAAAATCCGTTGCATTTTTTTAATATCGGGGCTGTACTTTAAATGTTTGTATTAATTAATTACTTTATTTATTAAGTAAATATATGATCTCTTTATTGAGGCAAATATAAAGGAAAGTCCCTTTTCACATGATGCAATAAATGGTTAGGGTTGTCACCGACTCCAGTCGTGATTTAATTTACCTTTTGTTGTAGCCTTTAATTTGTGTCCCGTTTAATATATTGCCTAAAGTTCGAAAGCCTGCAAAAGCCCCATTGATAGTTATCAGGGTGGATAAAATCTTTATCAAACCCGATGATATTTTTTTTTCACTAAAATATCATTAGGGTTCACTAGGATAACGATTTTATACATTTTAAATTAAAAAAGTTTGTTTTTAAGCTTACAAATACAAAGCTTTTTCCACCATTGATGGGTCCAGAATCATAACATACTGAATCCATTCGTTTGTGCGTCGAAGATTTCCCAAAAAAAAAAAATTGATAATTTGGTCGGGATTAATCAAAAAATATTTATTTTACATAATTATATGTTGGTCCGTATGGTATAATTCTCATATTAAATGATTTATTATTATTAGAAATCAAATTATATGCATTTGTGTGATTGCTTAAGAGCCATTTCACAAAATATGATCGCTCGAGTTTAGGTAAAAGACGGCAGCTTTATTCATGTGTGCGTAGCTATCCACACATACACAACGCGACCAGTGTAGTACTAGTGATGAGACGGACTAAACAATCTTGAGCCGTTATAATCGTAATGCACTTTGGTTAGATTTATAAATAAGTGATTTTATTTATTCAGTCTATTATTTATTTACATATTTATTTCATGTTGTTTTTTGTTAGTACAAACAATTGTACAGTTAATGTTACAACTTGAGATCTGTATCCTACAGAGTAGGCAAAAAGAACAGTTTAATTATTTATTATAAACATGCTGCATAAACTAAATATGAACACTATTAATACTACATAATTGATTATGATATTAATGCTGTCTGAACTAATAAAAAAAAAATGTTATGTAAGTATTTCTAAAATATATAATAGAAATGGACAGGGAAACAACCCAGAGATTCAAAGTGTTTTATTTTAAATAAACCATTTACAGGCACTTTTAAAATTGCAAGAAGTATGTCAGTCAGAAAAAATGATGACACTTTTTGCAATCATGTTATGTATTACAAATATCTCGGTTACATGTTTCTTGTCGCTGCTATCATGTGAGAACAATGTAAATAAAATAAAAATAAAAACAATTTTAAAATAATTTATAGATATTAAAATAAGCCACTGACAGGTAAGGAATGACCACCCAAGTAGCAAAATTTGGTACTATAAAAGCCCAGAGAACGATTTAGGACGTGCTAATTAGTCTTCATGATAAGTACTATAACGATGTTGTAAACTTTTACAAAACCCCAAAAAGGCCCTAGTTTTATCACAGATTTATTCTATAAAATTTATATAAAAGCTCTCACGGTGATTCATCAGCTCTGTAGTTCAAATGTACAAGTGTCGAGAACCGCTTTTTAGTACTAAAATACTGCTGTCTGCAGCATTTATGTCACAAATTTGCACTATAAAAGTAACCAAAATCTGTTTATAGTGTTATTTTGTACCATAAACGATTCCAGTGATCTTTCATATCACACTTGTTCGTGTTGTAATCGTATCATCTTGAGTGTTCCTCAAGAATACAAAATATATTGATTGGAAGTTATGCTTTATGTCATTTGCCATTGTTGCAAAAGGACATACTAAAAAACATTCATAAATCGTAACTTTACCATAGCTTGCACTTGCGAAAATAATTTTATCGATAAAATCATTATGCTGATTTCAAATTTGACAATGCGCCCTCATAATTTTCGTGTTTTAATTAAATTTTAATTAATAAAATAAGGTCTTGTTCCGACAATAGCTGCTATAGTACACATTGACTCCAGCCGTGCTGCTAACGTGCTATCATGGCAGAAAACAGCAGCCATATTTGCATAGAAAACGAAAATGTCACACTTTAAGTCTCGTAGCAGAAGCACAAACTCATTTATAGAGCTATTTAAAATTTAAGTTACTTAAAAACTGCGCCAGGTGTCGCTATGGTACTATTTAGTACTATAGAAGAGTTTTCATGACTTTTACAGAACTAGCCCCATAGCGATATTGAGGGAGCGTATAAGAAGCTAAAAGGTTACGTAATGGTGGTGCAAGGTACTTTTATAGCACAAATTGATGCTGTAATAGTGTTTACGATACTCCTACAATACTAGTACTGTAAAAGTTTTTTTGACACATTATTAGTGCAAAATAGATACACAAAAGTGTCAGTAAGGTCGTCTATAGTACTAAATAGTACCATAATCGCTTTTTTCAAATCTATTACAGTGTAATACTTTAAAGATTCTTTTGTATGGTTCTATAAGCGTTTTAAGAGCTACATTTTAGAACTTAAATGCTCTTTAATCTTAAAGAACCAAAACACTCTCTTGAAAACCTTTATAGTTCAAGAAGTCACAATGGTTACCATTATAGGCCTACTGTATCACTTTTTGGTGATAAAACGCCTGGGTTATAGAAGCTTTTGTTACTTGGGGCAGTCTTAACTGACAGCGTACGTTCACGGATACAAATAATCCAACACGCGCCACTGTCAGTGAGACATTTGATTGAGGATGACAAACTCTTTACCGCCATGCTCATTTATATCAAACAAGTCCAGTAGTAACCTAAAACCATAAATTGCTCCATGGCACTCACATTTAACTTTAAAAAAATGCTTCTACATTATACAATTTATATTATACAATAGTTTTCGAATTAACAAATATATTTCCAAAAGTAATCAATTTGTACGCCGTAGTGGTAGTGAAGGTTGACCAGCATGGAGCCAAGCATTTTATCTTGAATATAATCCTCCAACTTTTAAACACAAGTTTAAAATATTGTTAAATTTAATTATTAATTCAATTTGGTTTCATTGAGTTTCATGATGTTTTCATAGATATATTGACCAGGCACCGTCACAGGATTAGGACAACAAATCAAAGGCTTAAACAGTTCCATTAGAGAATTGCACCTGCGGAGCAATGGCTCTGATGGCTCTTATCTGTAGTATAAAAATTGAGTAGATATCTACAGCCCATAGTAAGATACCGTATGACATGATACTATGAAAATAACTAAAATAGACAAGTCTAGTATGTAGTATCAACATCCGTAAATTGGCGGTTTTTTTTAATATCATATAAAACTGCTGAGCTAAACCGTCCTTCAAGAAATTTTGAACTAGATTATTAGCAGTGACCAAATTATTCTCTAGTTATAATAACTATCATATGTTAAATTACTGGGGCCAAAAGTTATGTGAGAATGTCACCACGGGCCCCGGGATACTGAGGCCAAAGGTTATGTGAGAATATCACCACGGGTCCCGGGACAAAGGCAATGAATGGAAGGGTAGGTTTTTAGTCAGTAAGAGTCTGACACTATTTCCCGCCCCACTCAAGGGCGGGATTTGTCATTGAATGATTTTACCTACCAAAAAAAAAACATATTTTAAATAAATACTTGTCGCAAAGGCATTGATCTTGCTTTTCTAGGGTCTATAATTTCTGGTAATATGCAGTATACAAAACATATTTACCATTGAGTCTGAAAGTTCCATTGGTTCATCAAGTCCAGGCCCTAATACAACAGATTCTTTATTCTATAAAATTAAAGAAATATTATATACTACGTACTACTGAATGCGACGACCTCCCTGGCGGTATCAGCGTGGTATATTACACAGACAAGTAGGCGTGGGTTTGCGGACGACGAGCAATGAGTAGCTCGCCGTTCGGCCATACGGTAAGATCCGGACCGAGCCCAAGTCGTTGAAGATGTCAGCAAAACCGTAGGGGCCTAGCAGGGTCGAAGTCTACTGGGGTCATAAGTTGAGTGAAAGAGAACCTCGAGGCCCTGGAATGAAGGCAAAAAGGAACATAGGAATAGGTTTTAGTCAGTAAAAGTCTGACACGCCCTCCCGCTCTGCCCAAGAGAGAAGAGAAGTCATTGGGTGATTTCTCACCTAAAAATAAAAAAAAAATCCTACTACTAAATAAACTTCTATTTTCAACATATAATTGTAACTAAAACATACAATTACTGTTATAAAATCTGGCTTTTTACTTGTACCCGGCAGTACTTCTCGGCTAAATGCACTATCCTCCTCTACCCGATTCGTACGATTTCTCATTCTAGAACAAATACAAAAAAAAACAAATTTCCATACTTTCCATATCTACAAAGAAATCATATTTTTACTCAATAAAATGATTATTTTAGTGTTTTATTATGTGGCTACAAATTCTTAAAATTGTAATTACAGTATTAAATCCATGTCAACTGCGTATACGAATTACAAATCAAAAGAATGTCTACCTCGCTTCTGTTGCTTTCTTTAAGGCTGCAATATTTCTATTTTTTCTTTTTTGGACACAATGGTAAACAGAACCCTTCCGCCCCATTGCAAAAACTAATAAAACAAAAACATGATTATTCAACAAATTCTACAAACTACTATAATAATACTTTGTTTAATAAATTAACGAAAATCTTTCCTTTTGAAAAAAAAAAAATACGAATAGAATCAAAATGTTGTAGTCGTAGTATAATAATGCGTTCACGATACGCGTGCTCGATAATCGGGACGCGGGAAAAAACGGCACAGGTCCTGCGTCGGCGGGCGTTCGAGCCGTACTAATCGCTGCCCGCTTAGGCTTTGTATTATATTCTAATTTAGAGTGATTTTAAAAACGATATTATGTCTAAATATATGAACGGATTTTACTGAAATGTTGGAATTAGTTTAATCTATGAACATTGTTTATATTTACATAGATTTTTAAATGTAATTACGTTTTATTCAAACCAAAAATCGCGATAAAACAGCGACATAGAACGTAAAAATTGACTTAATATTTTATTTTTTTACTAATTAATGTTATTAATCATCGAAATTCTGGTACATGGTTGGTTGACAAAATTATATGTCTGATGCTTTGTGTATTTTTTTCGGTCAAATTTATAAATATATATTATAGTAGAAATAAGAGTCTGAAATTGACTCTGCGTTGATTTTTTAGAAAAGTACTTGTGGGAGATTAATTACCACAAAGTCAACAAATTAGTTTTTGGAAATGTGTTACATGAAGTGTCAACATTAAAGACTGGTCTATTTTTTACATATATTCAACAATGCCGGAGTATTACGTAATATGGTAAATTAGGCGACTAAAATCTTAGATTTACGCGCGAAAACGTGAAATGGCTCTTAATTATGCTAATGCATAAAACAAAATTTTTACAGACTCTTGTATATTTCAGTGCATTTCTATTAATCGTGCTTATTTGTAGTTCATAAGTTAGTGTATTGTATGAGCAGTGGTGGCCGAGTGGTAATGGCCCCGACTTACGAATTGTAGGTCGCGGGTTCAAACCCAGCCAGGCGCATTACTTTGTGTAATTTAATTTATCACCACTGCTCTCAAAACGGTGAAGGAAAACATCGTGAGGAAACCGGCATGTCCTAGAACCAAAAATTCGAAGACATGTGACATCCACCAATCCGCACTGGGCCTTCGTGGTGGATTACGGCCCATTCCCTCTCCTAGAGAGGAGGCCTGAGTCCCAGTAGTGGGAACATTAAAAGGCTGATGATGATGATGATGATGATTGTATTATGCAGGAAAGATGGATAGAGAAGTTAAATTGCAAACGTCACCAATTTACTCTAGAAGTCTTGGGCGCATAATTATGGCGATAAGTCACCTCTTTAAGGAATAGCTGGAAAGAACTCACGGCGTTCTCACCTTCCGCATGACGCAGGTCTTCATTGAACATGGTCAGTTCGGGAAATTCCTGAACCGGATTCGTAGGGAAGTAACGCCTGGGTGTCACCACTGCGTGGACCGCCCGGAGGACACGGTGGAACATATGTTAGAGGTGTGCCCCGCTTGGTCAGAGTATCGCCGTGTCCTTATGGGGGCGATCGGCGGTAGCGATCTCTCACGCCTTTCGTTTAGGCTATGGTCTGAAGCGAGGAGGAGTGGCAGGTGGTCGGTTTCCTTCTGCAAAGCAATAATGCTAGCAAAGGTCCGCCTATGATAATTTTGTCATACAGAACACCTCTAAAAAAACCTTCTTCAAAAAAATCACCCATTCATGCGTTGTATCACTGAGTGCGTATTACAACAGCCTGTAGGAGTCCCCACTCACTTACAGTACGGACGACGGATCTTGGCGCGTCTGAAGTTAGCCTCTGAGAACTTTAACGCTCAAAATAAGCGCGCCAAATGAATGATTTAAAAAAAATAATGCCAATAACAGTAGTTAATAGCAATAACAACTGCTATTGGCATTTATTTTTCAAACCATTTATTTTTTTACGAGTCCACTAGTGCTAAAGTTCGCAGAGCCTAACTTCAGACGCGCCAGTATCCGTTGACGGTACTGTACTCTACGAAACACTCTTTCCGATTTCCGTGAACAAGAATTACCTGACCGAATACTGATTTAACTGGCCTGTTGGTCTAGTGGTCATTAGCCCTGACTGCTATGCCGGAGGTCGTGGGTTCGATACCAACCCAGCACAAATATTTGTGTTATGAGCACGATCATTTGTTCTGTGTCTGGGTGTAATTTATCTGTAATATGTATGTATTTAGAAATATATAAGTTTAGTATGTTTATCAGTTGTCTTGTACTCATAACACAAGCTCTGCTTAGCTTGGGACTAGACGGCGTTGTGTGCTAGTTATAAAATATATATATATATAAATAAATGTATAAGAAGAACAAGCAAACCCAGAATTGAATTCTGTCTCATACCAGCCTAGTACTTACCCAAAATCTTCCAGACACGCAGGGTAAACCTCCAACACGTTTCTGCAATCAAGATTAATGTTCAATGTTAGACATTCTCGCAATTAATACTTCGGACCTTTCGGGCCGTATTTAGTAATTGAGCGCCATCAATTTTGTTGTAGACGTGGGCCGTGTAGATATTTATGGTAACCGAATTCGCACAAAGCTTCTATAGTATAGGGATTCCCTATAGTATGAGGTAATTGAATTAATGATGCGTAGGTTTGGATAAAATTCAAAATAAGTATACCTAAACCACTGCTCTCAAACCGGTAAAAGAAAACATTGTGAGGAAACCGACTAGTCCTAGAGCCAAAAATTCGAAGACATCTGACTTTCATCAACCCATACTGGGTCTGCGAGGTGGATTAAGGTTATAGATCATTAGAGCCACCCGGCACCCATTCTCTATCCTAGAGAGGTCTAAATCCCAGCAGTGGGAATATATATTATAATATTAATTTCAAATAAAAAGTTTAGGCAAGATAATTGCTCTAAACCCGCGCCTATAATGATGGCCGGAAATTATTCTGTGACTACCGATGTACGTCCAAAAGGCTGGCTCAAAGACAATTAAGAATTGAGAAAGTATAAAACAAAAGTGAGTGCCAACCCTAAACCGAAGTATTCACCTATAAATATTCCGTTTATAACTTAACAAAACATTCTTATAGAAGTCGTAAGACTGATCTTACTTCAAGTTACACTGAGGAAAATATTCGGTACTCAATAATAATGAATTTTGCCAAGGTCTTGTTCTTTGTGTGTGCTTGCTTCATGGCTTTGGCTACCGTGTCGGCAGCGCCGGGGAATTTCTTTAAGGATTTGGTAAGATATATTTTATTTATTTTCTTTTCTGAATTCAGGACTAAAACATTTTTTCAAACTGTCATTTTAATACTTCAGTATAACTTTTCATTTCAATTTAATTTTGTGTTAGAAAACAACTACTTTATAAATATTGCTAAAAGTAAAAGAAATAGAATAGAATAAAGTTTAAGGTACCTACATCGTAAAAAATCTTTTTACAAAAAAAAATAATACAACCGACTTCAATGTAAAAAAAAAAACAAAAAGTGCAAAATAACTTTAATTTCGGAAGTCGGTGTTAAATAACGAAGAAACCAAACTAATATAGAAACACCGACTTCCAGAATTAAAGTTATTATGCGCTTTTTTTTTTTAATTTATGTCGGTTGTATATCTTTTGTAAAAAGTTTTCTATTTCACACATTTTAGTGGTAGTACCCCTCAGCCAAACTTAAATAGATACCTTCCGCCATTCGGTTCCATCATCATATATCATCAAGTCAATTTTAATAATACCTACCAAACACGGCTAGGATACACTGAATTATTACAGAATTCCATTACCTACTTTCCAGCTTCATCATGAGATCAGTTCTATGTATCCCCTCCCCTTCTTCCTTCAGTCAGTCACCGACAACATGTATAAACAAAGCAATTTTACTTGTTACGGCAGTTCTGCTATGATTTTTTGAAGAGTTCCGTTCTATATCTTTGAAGTTCATTATCAGATCAAAACAATAATTATTTTGGACTAACTTGGGAGTATAATCTTTCAATCAGAACAAAAATGTTCAAAATCGGTCCACAATGGACCGAGATATCGATGAACATACATAAAAAAATACATACAGCCGAACATCGAACCTCCTCCTTTTGGAAGTCGGTTGAAAAGTCCTTGTTGTTCTACAATTTGTTACCCTAATCCTATACCCATGTTATAAATCAACAACCCAGTCCTTTCAAAATTTCCTTCAGCCCGTGTACCTTATGCCTTGATTATACGTACTATGTGTTCCAAATAAGAATAGGAAAGCCAATAACCTCGATCTGTCAAATTTTGAGTGAAAAGTACGGTTTGCAAAAAAAACTTATTTGTGTATCAATAGAAGATTTTTTTTTGATGAGCAAAATTGAAGAACTAAATTCTGATAAAACTTTTTTCGTTCACGATCCGTAAATAAATTAAGTTTGAACAATTTCTTTTGTTGCTCACCGTACTCAATTTCTTCAATTTGACAGTTCACCGTGACGTCACAACATGGCAATTGATCCTATTCTCAGTTGGACCGCATTGTACTGACTAATAGGGCGATACAGTAAAATGTTGTTCGTCCTAGACAGTGATGGAGCGCTCGGTCGAGCACTCGGCGCTACATTTACACATACCGAGTATTTGGTTGAAAGCACAGTCTCGCCTATTTGCTCGGTACCTGTGATTAAGGCATTAGGACCACCACAAAACAGTTTACTTGTTTTTTTTTTAAGTTTTTATGTACTCTACTCACTCTGGTCTTTAATTAATTGTTCTAACCTGACAGCTGTGGACAATGCCTAAATCTTTATAATTATATAAAAGAAATTCGTGTTAGTTACACTATTTATAACTCAAAAACGGCTTAACCGATTTGGCTGAAAATTGGTGGGAAGGTAGCTTAAAACCAGGAGAAGAACATAGATAATTTTTATTCCGTTAAATAAAAAATAAATAAAATCAAAACCAGTTCATTTATTGGTATAGGGTAGGGTAGGGTAGAGTAGGGTTTCTTTTAAAGTAGGTTATAGTAGGATAGGGTAGAGTCGGGTAGAGTCGGGTAGAGTCGGGTAGAGTAGGGTAGGATAGGTTGAAGTAGGGTAGACCGGGAGCGCAGCCACGGGGAAAAGCTAGTTATCAATAAATAATGCCCGCTGTCATTAAGTCACTGTTATAAGTGTTACTTTGGCCCATCTAATTAAAAATTATGGTACGCGGCAAATAAGTCGAAAATCGCTTACTGCACTTTAGATCGCCATGATGGATTAACTTGTGATGAGGATTATAACCGATTTTCGGGTATTATTCGAAGTGTAGGGCTGGGAAAACCATAGCAAATGGTTAAATATACTTACCGCATACATTGTAGGTTTACTGTCGAGTTTGATTCCGCTCGGTCGACATTGGAATTGTGACGTTAGGTCCTCTTGAATTCGATGCTAGGGCCAAATTGCGTGACCGTTTTGGGAAACAAAGTAAAATGGGGATTGGGCTTGGCGTGTGGTCACGCAATTTTAAAACAATTTGGCGCTGGCATCGACTTCAAGAGTACTTAACGTCACAATTCCAATGTCGGTCAATCGGAATTAAACTCGAGAGTTAGCCCCCTGACGGTAAGCAGTGATTTGTATTTGAAATAAATTTTCTTTTTTCAGGAAAAGATGGGACAAAGAGTTCGTGATGCCGTTATCAGCGCAGGACCAGCCGTTGATGTGGTTGGCAAGGCAACACTCTTGTCCAAAGGAAAATAGATCTTATAATACCTGACAACTAAGTCTTGTATTTGATTAACCTTAAACATACCTACTATGTAATCTTCAATGCCATCGGTTAATATTTTAATCAATTAAATAAAAACCAATCAAATAGTGTTATATTTTGCCTTTTTTTTACCTTGTAACGCCTACTGATGTGGCGTTACCTACTGATGTTGACGCACCGCGCAACGCGCCGCGTCTCCTTAATCGAACACTTACACGCCCTTCGAAGAGATTTCATCAAAAATATACAACCTTGTTTTTAGTATAATCGAAATCCGAAAACGTGTCTAGTATTTTATGTGAAGAATATGTAAAAAAAAAAACATAACTGTATTTAAAAAATGACAAAATTATAAGCTTGTTATATTACTTGGTTGTTCATATAAACCCATGGTCACCAGGCTATCCGGGCAACTGAGGGTCTTTTTTGCTCTCGCACTCAGCTGTGCGCTAGTGCCATTGTCCGTAATGACCTGTTTTGTACTTAGTGAAACATTCTTGCAAAATAAATATCTTCTTCTTCTTCTTCCTGCCCTTATCCCATATTACTTGGGGTCGGCGCAACACGTTTTTTTCTTCCACTCTATCCTGTCAGCCGTCACACTATCACTAACTTCCTTTTCTTTCATATCACTCCTCACACAATCCATCCATCTCTTCTTCGGCCTCCCTCTTCCTCTCCATGCAAAATAAATATAATTTATGATAATTATTTTGCGAGTAGGTTTTTTTAAACACTCTCTCCCTTTCAATTTTTTTTCCGTCATTTTAAACTACATGAGAGCGGTGTTTCATAGCTGACTACCCTGAGAAGAAACACCGAAACAAACTCAGGGGCCAAAGTCTTTTTTAAAGTCTATACAGTAAATATGTATTGGTCAAATCACATGAGGACCATGCAGATTTGTCTGAAATGGTCTTTTGAAGAACCATACAGATTTGTGGTGTCGGTGTTGTCTAACTTGTGACTTTCTTTACATATTTTGTGGGAAAAAAAATATAAAAACATGGTGTAAAAATTATTGGAATCGATTCAGTTACTGATTCTGAACAAACTATATTCAGGTTTCGCGTATACTAAAAATAATGTTTTATGCCATGGGTTGTCCGAAATGAAACCCCAGAAGATGGAACGTAGGAGTGGGTTTTAAGTTAGTAAAATTCTGACAATCCTTTTCCAGAAGAAGTCATTTTATGATTTCCTTTTTCCTTCAACTGGCCTATTAGTCTAGTGGTTAGTGGCCCTGACTGCTATGCCGGAAGTCGTGGGTTCGATTCCCACCCAGGAAAAATGTTTGTGCTACGAGCACGATCATTTGTTCTGTGTCTGGGTGTAATTTATCTATAATATGTATGTATTTTTTTTTTTAGCTTGGGAGAGAAATTTATTTTTAATTTCAACAATTTTTAAAGTATTATAAATTACAGTCTTCACTAACTATTTACATTATATAAAATACAAATTAAAACTATATATACACTTAAACCTACAAAAATTACACAAAAATATAAATATATACACTAAAGGCTACTCCTAACTAAAATATGGCGTCAAAAAACTCCTCCGCATCGCTGTCGTCTGGAAGTGTGCCCAAAAGGCTGGCGGCATTGCCACGTTGTATGGCAATGCTTAATCTCTGACCGAGGTAAAAGCCAGCCCTTGGGTCACGCGAAGTGTCAACTAATCGTTTGGAAAGTTCTTTAAAAAGTGTATGTGCACTCGGACCCCACGGCCCAAGAGTTTCAACCCCAAACGGCTCAAAAATATAACTGCCGACGAGGTTGTTATATTTCCGCCGCTTGAGGTTCTCACCAGTACAGCACGATGAGCTAGGAAGATGGGATGGCTCAAGAGTGTCGACACAGGTAGCGTCCCACACTAAAGGTCTACCCATCTTCCATGGAAATAAAGACATACTATCCGGTCTCTTACCATCGTCGCGTGCCAGGCCATGAGGTTCCAAAACAGCCGGGACGCCGACGGTGACAAGGGCTCGTCGGATAATGTCGTTAATATTCGCGTGCCGCGGTATGCGTCCCGCGCTTCGACAGCATGACAGGCCGTGGTGACCGAGGCTGTTGACAACTTCGCCACAGTGGCAGCGATGAGGAGAACAGCAAGGAGCGCCAAGGCGTAGGGCAACAGCTAGGCGGAAAGTATTATCGTCGAACAAGGTGCCAATATTCGACGACGGCAGTGCGTGAAGCCAAAGACCTGACTCCCAATTTCCCACAGCCAGCAGGCGCGCATGCTCCGCAGTAGTAGCAGATGTTACTATTAGGTTTTCCTGGACAATATGTATTTAGAAATATATAAGTATGTTTATCAGTTGTCTAGTACCCATAAACCAAGCTCTGCTTAGCTTGGGACTAGACGACGTTGTGTGATAGTTGTGGAATATATATTATATTATTTCCCACCTAAAAAAAACACTACAAGATTTTTTTATAATAAAATCTGTTTCTGAGATTAGCGCGTAGAACTATGTATAAATTATTATATTATTTGTCTGAATAAAGGAACACACAAAAAATAATAGCACAAAAAACTACACAAAGTCCGGTTCCAGGAAATCTGACGAAAGCTTTGAACATTTATGAAAAAAATTCAGGAGTTCAGAAACACCTGTCAGAAAAACACGCGTTTTATACGTGTGGTTTCGGGAACAAAACAGCTTTTGATGTTTAATTCTTAATTCTTTGTTGTACACTATAACAGCTTATAAAAGGAATTGAAAACAAAGATCATGTACGTAGGCGAGCTTAACTCAAAGTTAAGTTTTCTTCCAGCAAACCATTGAGTGATAGAGAGAGATTACAATAGAGGGTAGGAACCAGTATACAATTTTAAAATTACACGTAATACGAATAAAATAATACATAAATATACCTACATACATAAATAAAAATATACTTAAATATATATATTTATATATAGGGTGGCTGGTAATTAGTGAACGATACTTAAACACGTGATTGTAGTCATGATAACAAACACAGCCTTTACAGTTTAAGTTCTTATAATCCATCCAAAGGTTGTCTGGTAGATATCGCTGTCAGCGATAAGACCGCCATTGTACATTTAAGTTTCTGTGAATTGTTACTATAATGGTGTACAATAAAGTTCATTCTATTCTATTCTATTAAATTTCTCCGCTCTGTCGCACCGCTTGCACGCTCGCCGCACAAAATTCTATATATTCTATATATATTCACTCTCTTTTAAGTAAGAGATTTGGCCTTCTGTTTCTGATTGACTTGATTAATTGTATTATGATCGATTTTCGACAGCCGATTCAAAAAAGTTTAACTGCTTCTAAAAATCGCAGTGGATAAAATTATACGAAACTTATTATTCTTTGAATATAAATTTAACTGAACGAACATTATTAATTTTTTCGGTACTTTTTATTAATTTATCAAGCTTCAATTTGCAAGAACTTCAACTGAACTGTTTTGCAAAAAAAAAAGAACGTCAGAACTCTTTTTTAAAACTTTTCATAAAAGAACCTAATTGATTAGTAAGTTATTAACGAGCTTTTGAACCGTCGAAAAACTTTTACTTGAGAAATATATGTGACGATTTTTTATGGTAGGTAAAATCATCCAATGACAAATCCCGCCCTTGGGCTTAGCGGGAAATAGTGTCAGACTCTTACTAACTAAAAACCTACCCCGTTCCTTCGTTGCGTATCATACCAGGGCCGTGCCTTCTTTTGACGGTTTAACATTTTTTAGGATTCTGTACGTCAGTCCGCAAAAACCATATAGAATACTTTGTTGTCCGTCTGTCTGTTTGTCTTTATCATGCGGATCTCATCACGCATGCGGATTTGCTCCGCATGCAAAAAAATTTCAAAAGGCAAAATAATGCGGTTCGCGTGCGTGTAAAAATGATATTAGTGGAGGTTACGCACATGGAACAAATCCGCATGCGTGATCAAATCCACACGATATTAAAAACACTCTAAAGGAGGAAAAAATATAAGTAAAAAATTATGTTTTGTTCGTTTTTTAATTAACCAATGAAAGTTTAGACAACACCATGGCAATGTAGCGAGGAGGAGTGGCAGGCGGTCGCCTCCTTCTGCGAAGCAGTAATGCTAGCAAAGGAGGAGGCCGACCGCATCAAGCAATGGCGCACATGCCGCCGCCGCCGCCGGGATTCCGATCCCGATTTCCGGCTACCGTAGGCGCGGGCTCTTGGACGGTGGGCAATGGGTAGCTCGCTGTCCGTCCGTCCGGTAACAGACCGGTCCAAGCTCAATTCGTCTACGGTGCGCACTGTTCCCGCACGCCTCAAGGAGTTGTCGGCAAACTGTAGGGGCCCAGCAGGGCCGAAGCTTACTGGGGCCAAGGTTATGTGAAAATGTTACCGGGGCCCTGGGACAAAGGCAATGAATGGAACAGGGTAGGGTTTTAGTAAGTAAGAGTCTGACACTATTTCCCGCCAAACCCAAGGGCGGGATTTATCACTGGATGATTTTAACTAACATAAAAAAAAAATGGCAATGTAAGAATTTTGAATAAAATAAAATATAAATCAAAGAGTTGGTTTATTACAACAGATTCATAAAAAACATTTTGTTAAACCACACAACACTGCTGTTACAAATGAATCGTAAAGGAAAATGCACAATGAAATACATCAAACAGGCAGCCATAATTTATTTATTGATAAAAAGAACCGCAAATCCTTTGGGGCGAAGGAATTCCCGACACTATAGAAGAAACTTAGACGCAAGTTAACGAACAAAGAAATTCATACTTTTCCTGCCATTGTCTTTAGTTAGTACTTGATTTATGTCTGCTATACATAGCAAAAGCATATTTTTATGGTTCGGCACCGCTATTTTTGTGATAAATAAACCTTTGTTTCTTGTTGTTTTTCTTTTTCTTTGTAAATGAAACTCTCATTTTTTGGTCTTAGCGGAGCATAGCATCAGCTTTATAATGTTCCCACTGCTGGGACTCAGGCCGTTCTCTCTAAGAGAAGGAATGGGCCGTAATCCACCACGCAGGCCCAGTGCGGGTTGGTGAATGTTACATGTCTTAGAATTTTTGGTTCTAGGACATGCCGGTTTCCTCGCGATGTTTTTCTTCACAGTTTTGAGAGCAGTGGTGATGAAATAAATTACACAAAGTAATGCGCTTGGCTGGGTTTGAACCCGCGCCCTATATCTCGTAAGTTGTGGCCGTTAAGTACTACTCGGCCACCACTGTTCTTTTTGGTCCTATTAATTCATAAATGACACCCGTAGAATGCAAGTGATCGAGCTCAAAAATTGCGACTTGTGAGAAATGAGCAAGAACGTTTTCAAAATGTAGTATTTAACTAATTTTTTTCGTATTTTTTACTGAAAAATATGCCTTTGTTTTATCAAAAAAAAATACAAATTTAGCACAAAAACTATACTCTTCTGGGAGGTTTAAAAAGCAACCATAAAGGGTCACTGTCCTCACTTAGCGTAAAAAATTCTTTGAACCTATCCCTACTGCTGTAATTTATTCGAATCATTTTATGCATTGACTTCCATTATGGAAGCAATTTTAAAGACTTAGGCTAAGAACTCATGAAGCTGTTTTCACCCGCGGCTGCCGCGGTTTCAGACCTGCAGCTTCTGTAGAATGCAGATAATTATTAGGTAAAAAATTAAAGCAAACATTTCACGACGCATTTTACGCCCCCGATGTGCGCGGTTGTTCGCGGCTCCCGTTGCACCGTCGGGCCGTCTTGAAACCGCATGTCTTGTAACAATCACCAGGTATGTTTACGGGCGAAAATCGCTACCAGGACAGATGGACAGTCATCCACCAGGTTTACGGGGGAAAAGCGCAACCGCAACGGCTGCACAAAACTGCGGTCTCGTGAGTTGAAAAATAAAGTAACGGCTTCCTTTACCGCACCGGGCGCGGTTGAAAACCGCTTCGTGAATTGCTTTACATCTTTTTTTTTGATATTTTTATTATTATTTAAGTTAATAATAATATTTTTTTTTTATTCTTCTAAAAAGTACACATAACACAAAGACAAGATAACAGCACATTATACAGGTTATTTCAAAACGTGTCTCAACAACTCCCAAACTGAGCACAGCCCGTATCTTGGATAGTACATCGTCACATCTTTAGATTTAAAGAAAATATTACTTTACGTGTCATGATGCAACTTATTATGAGCGAGCTTGTTTCCTCCACTTTGTCACAAAAACCTGTTTAACGGTTTCAAACATTTGTCTTATGTTTGTAATAAGAGAACTTAAATAAAAAATACGCACACTAATTTAAAAAAAAAATCGCCAAAATTAAGCGACTTCACTCTACTGGCGCCTACTGTGGACCACAGACCGCGGTTTAAGGCGTCACTGGGGGAAGGATAGCAAGGAATGGGTTGGATTGAACATTGATTTATTTAGGGACGAATTTAAAACTACTTACTTAAAGCTAACAGTAGAAAGGGACCGGCAGGCTATTGATGTGGACGTCACGGCGGTCCTTTGCGGTGAGAACGAAAGGACGGGGTCTGTGTTTGTGAATGGCCCTAATTTTCCTACGGTTCTCTAGGTGTGTGTGGTGTTACTTTCTTGGTGTACAATAAAGTTTTATTCCATTCTATTCTCTAGGAGTAGGACAGTGGCGTCATCAGAAGTAACGAACGTGACAAATATAAGAGATGCAAAGAGTTCGTCACGTAATCGAAATTGACGAAAGTATGTCTAGATAGGGTAGCCAATCTAGAATATGCAGAGTTTGTATCAAGCAGTTTTGCATACAATTAGTTCCAGCATAATTTCAAAGGTCATTACGTTTTTTAGCTCTGATTATGATATGATATATTCTTACATCAGCGAAATAGCTCCCGAAATTCTGCTCCTGATAAATACTCACAATCGCATGAGTTTTTATGCAAATAATTTATGTTTATGGTATACAGATAATGTCTAAAAAACAGCTGGTCTAATTTAAATAATATAAAAATTGGATGCAAGTGCCCACAAATAGTTTAATGAGCTTTTCAAACGTGTAGTTGACACTTCACGTGACCCATGGACTGGCTTTTACCTTGGGGAGAGGATAAGCATTGCCATACAGCGTGGCAAAGCTGTCAGCCTTTTGGGTACTTTACTAATTGACAGCGATGTGGAAGAGTTTTTTGACGCCTTACTTTAAATTACTTTTAGTTAGTTCTTAAGTGTTTTATTTTTTTAATTTATACTCACTAACCTTATATATATTTATAATGTTAGTTAAGTGTTTATTACCAATTCATCATCGTCATCATCTTCAGCCTTTTAATGTTCCCACTGCTGGGACTCAGGCTTTCTCTCTAGGAGAGGGAATGGGCCGTAATCCACCACGCGGGCCCAGTGCGGATTGGTGGATGTCACATGATGTCGAATTTTTTGGTTCTAGGACATGCCGGTTTCCTCACGATGTTTTCCTTCACCTTTTTGAGAGTAGTAGTGATAAAATAAATTACACAAAGTAATGCGCATGCCTGCGTTAGAACCTGCGTCCTACAACTTGTAAATTGGGGCCGTTACCACTCGGCCATGATTGGTCTCGCAATTCCCAATTTGAGTGTACTAATAAGTCTTACGTTCTCACTACTCGATCAGGTTGTGGTAAACACGTTTATTATTGTCCAGCCCAGTTCTACTTAAGCACTCAAGGAGTTGTCAGCAAACCGTATAGACCCAGCCTGCTAACTGCAGGCAGGCAGGGTCGAAGCCTACCGGGGCCAAGGGTTTGCTTCTGAAAGGAAAGCTCGGCCCTGGTATCTAAGGTGACGAAGGAACGGGGTGGGTTTTTAGTCAGTAAGAGTCTGACACTATCTCCCGTTACGCCCAAGGCGGGAGATGTCATTGGATGATTTTACCCACCACCAAAAAAAAAAAGTCCTACTTAAGCAAGGCAGCTCAATCTGGAAGTTTGGTATCACATACAATTGCATTTTTAACCGACTTCGAAAGGGAGGAGGTTCTATTTTTTTTCGGCTGCATGTATTTTTTTAATGTATTTCACCGATATCTCGGTCAAATGTGGACCGATTTTGAAAATTTTTTGGGGGACAGGTGCATAGAACTGATCTGATAATGAAACCAGAAAGTAGGAAAAACCGGAATTCTGTAATAAATCAGTGTATTCTAGCCGTGTTTGGTGTTATTAGAATTGTCATGTTGATTTGATGATAGAACCGAATGGTGGAAGGTAAGTTTGGTTGTTGCTGTTTACTACAACTAAAAAGTATGAATTAAAAAACTTTTATTCTATCGACATGATTGTGATTCCCCATGCCCTCTTCAAATATTACGATTATATGAATGCTAAATAAAATTTCTTAGGTACTTTACAATATAGGGGTATTCCCATTTCTAAAGCCTATATTGGTTACTCACCTTATGAACTTATTATCGTACACAAACAAGTTACATTCTAAAATAACTGTTATGCAAGTCAGTTTAGAGATCATTTTCCTTTAATTTGTCTGAGTAACGTAAGAAACAGGAAAATCAGTTTTATTATTTGGTTAGTTAGGGTCATTATTGAATGTCTGAGTAATTTTCTTTCACAGCGTTGATGATTTAACATCGGTACTTATCAAGTTAGTATTTAAACAGAACTATACTTAGGGGATGTCATTCTACTTGCACTTGTTATCCAAGTCACTACAAAAAGTGCATGACAGTTTAAGCCAAGTTTAAAAATTAATAAAATTAAAATGAATTCAAAGATGGTAATCTTTTTGTGTGTTTGCTTCGTCATCATGTCCACGGCGTCAGCGTGGGATATTTTCAAAGAAATTGTAAGTTTTTGTTCCATTTTTTTTTACGTATATTTATTTATTCATCGTTTATTTCAGGCATTAATAAACTCATAGTAACATTATTGAATTACATAAAATTGAAGTTGTTATAGAATCTCATTCTTGACAGTAAATAATCGTATATTAACAAAAGAAACTTAAATATTTACTAAGTATTTATACTAAACCTATATACATAAAAACTAAACTAAGAATATATACTAGACCTAACTATGTACAAATATAATACAAACCATCAAATACACTCAGGCGTCGAAGTATTCCTCCACATTGCTGTCATCCGGAAACGTACCCAACTACCCAAAAGACTGGCATTCAGCATTGCCATTCAATGTGGCAATGCTGCCACATTGAATGGCAATGCTGATTCTTTGGGCAAAGAATGAGCCAGCCCTCGGGTCACGCAAACTGTCGATCAAGCGATGTGAAATTTCCTTGAAAAGGAACGCGCACTCGGACCCCATGATCCAAGCGTTTCGACCCCAAACGGCTCAAAACTGTAATTACCAATAAGGTTACTGTATTTGCGCCGTTTGAGGGTCTCAGCAGCCATAGCGGCAGCGCCAGCATATCCTGCCGAACTAGGAACATAAGAAGGCGCAAGGGTGTCGACACAGGTTGCGGCCCACACCAGAGGCCTACCCACCTTATAGCATATTTAGCATAATAAATAAATTAGATTAAATTAAATAAATTATTATAATAATTACTTGTACTCAAGAGGAGATATACCACTAGTACATCACTTTGTCGGCCTCGATTCTTGACAGTTATAAACGACAATAGATTTTGACCCAAAAAATGCAAAATTTGTCACTGGCAAAGTTTTTTTGGCTTTTTTTGCAAATGAAACTCGTTCATTGTTTAAGTCCAGTCAGATAAGTCACACGACATGATTACAATTCATCATCACCATTTCAGCCAAAAGACGTCTGTTGGATATAGGCCTCTCCCAAGTGTCGCCACAACGAACGATTATCTGCGTCTTACAAGGTCATATAGGTCCGTCTTGTAGGAGGCCTTCTTGCAGTGCGCGTTCGCCACTCCACAATCTTTCCGCCATCGAACATTGGCACAGAATGAGACCATAGGTTCTACGAGCAATGTGCCCTACTCTCACTCTCACTGTTTGATGTTTCTTCGGGCTATGTTAGTGACCTTGGTTCTACTGTAGATATCTACATTCCAGCCCCCGTAGCCAAGTCACGATCATTTCGTTTCGATTCCCTTGTGTCGAACGCCTCGAGTTGGCCACGCCCCCATTTTTTTTTGTTCTGACATCATCTCAACGCTCAGTCACGTGGTCAGAACAAAGGAATCGGAGGCGTGGCCGACTCGAGGCGTTCGACGCAAGAGAATTGAAACGAAAGGGTCATAACTTGGCTAGGAGTGCTGATGCAATCACACAATGAAACTTCGAATGTAATCCTAACCATCATAGTGGTCGATCTTGAATGTGCAGTAACCGATTTTCACGTCTCAATCGAAGTCGGGGTCTACGCGTAATATTATAGATAGATAGATGTATTCTTTATTGTAGACCAAAAATAAAATTACATTAAGAACTTAAAATTAATAGAGTGTCACAATGGGCAGTCTTATCGCTAAAAGCGATCTCTTACAGACAACCTTTGGATGGATTTGACAGAGAAGGAGAAAAAGATACGCAGGTAGTTTATGGTGTACTTTTTGCATATATACAATACATAACTAAAAATACATATAATACAAGCAATACATAATAAATATATATAAGAAAGCAGAGAAATAATATACTTAATGACGTTCAAGAGGAAAGGAGTGATCCTTAAGCATATTTTTTAAAATTGTTTGTGTTGTTAGCAACGAGTTCAATTTATAAAGCTCTTTCCATTGCCCTTTGGGTGACTTTAAGCCTTTTGATTAGACCTATTAATAACAACTACTTTTCTGTTCTTTCAGGAGGGCGTTGGACAAAGGGTTCGTGATGCCGTCATCAGTGCTGGTCCAGCAATAGACGTGCTTACCAAAGCTAAGGGATTGGTTCATGGTTCAAGTGAAGAAGATAATTAGACGAAATTATGTTATAAGACTGCATAAATGTAAATATAATTCATCCTAGCAATTTTCATACATTTGTAAATTTTCAGTTTCATTAAGTTTTTATGCAATTTTCAATTTTTGTGAAATTCAAATGTTATAATTTTTATTTTAAAAGATTTATCACCTAGTAGTCTAATGACTTGATGATAGCATTTATATACAAAACAGCTTACAGAGAATAAATTATTATACACATAATTATTCTTTTTTATTTTTGTACAATTCATTTATTTTACGGGGAGGAATGATGGCCTAGTGGAAACAGCCCCGACTTACGAGGTGTAGGTTTCGGGTTCAAAAACACAAGCGCATTATTTTGTGCAATTTATTTCATTACCATAGATGCTCTCAAGTACGGGTGTCGGGAATGACAGAGCGATCTCCGGCCACCGTAGGTGCGGGTTTGCGGATGATGAGCAATTGCTAGCTCGCCATCAACCGAGCTCACGTCATTGATGGCGCGTAACATATGTAAGTTTGTAGAGCCCTTAGTGCGAAAATCCAACTTGCAATTGATCGGATTTTTTAAATAATATTAATAGCAGTATATAGCAATTGTTAGATAACTATAAAAAAACTTTTTACGAAATAAAAATACAACCGACTTCAATGATAAAAACACAAAAAAGAGCAAAATAACTTTAATTTCGGAAGTCGGTGTTTCTATAATAGTTTAGTCTCTTCGTTATTAAAAACCGACTTCCGAAATTAAAGTTATTTTGCTCTTTTTTTTTGTTTTTATCATTGAAGTCGGTTGTCTTTTTTTTGTAAAAAGTTTTTTATTTCACACTTTTTAGTTGTAGTACCCCTCAGTCAAACTTTAACAGATACCTTCCGCTATTTGGTTCCATCATCAAATCATCATGACAATTCTAATAATACCAAAGACTGCTAGGATTTATTACAGAATTCCGGTTCTTACCTACCTTCTAGTTTCATCATCAGATCAGTTGTATGTATCCTCTCCCCTTCTTCCTTCAGTCACTCACCGACAACATGCATAAACAAAGCAATTGTACTTGTTACGACAGTTCTGCTATGATTTTTTGAACAATGCCATTCTATATCTTCGAAGTTCATCATTAGATCAAAACAAAATTAAATCTATGGAACCAACTCGGAAGTATAATCTTTCAATCAAAATAAAAAAGTTCTAAATCGGTAAACAATTGACCGAGATATCGGCGAACAAATATATACAAACTGGATGCGCGAATTTGCTGATGTGGACTGTAGGTTTGAAAAGCGATCTTAGGTTTGTTAACAATATGCAGATACTGCGCCTAGCGTTTATTAATGGGATAAATGTATTAGAAGGAACACTGACCTTTTAACCTCGAAGGTTCCACATGGCGCCGGCCGGCGGACCTCGACTTCGCACATTTAACCACTGCCAGGTTCTGTTTTGCATTACACTGCACTATTGTTGAGTTTTGAATGGTTGGATCACGAAAATAGTCAATTTTCTTGTAATTTCGGGCGGGCTTGTTAGCGGTGCGGTCACATTCACAATCGATGCACACACGTCAATGTCAAATCATTTCTTGCGGTCGTGCGGGTGAAGGAAAACGGAAGGGATAGGATTGCTAGGCCAAAAAAATAAATTACAAAAAACAAAATCGCGGAACATAGCAAATTGGCGCAACCATTCCCCCCGGGTTTGAAGGGTTACCTTCAAAGAAAAGAAAAAAAACAAAAGCGAAACTAAACCCTATTACTAATCTAAACTATCAATACTAGGTAGCGAAACAACTTATAACTAACTATGCCACTACTGCTGATTAGGCAGAGGGCAGAGGCGAATAACCGGACGCAGGTACGATCCAGTTGCGGTTTTAACCTTTACGACTCGCGTTATTCCGTTCGAACCCGGAAAAACTTCTTCCACTACACCAAGAGGCCAGTGCAGAGGAGGCGCACTCTCAGTCTTCAGTATCACCACAGTACCGACTGTGACTGGATCTGAAGGAGTGTTCCACTTTTGACGCGACTGCAGCGTATGCAGATAATCTGTCCTCCATCGCTTCCAAAAGGACTGAACTAAGCTATCTAGCAGAGCGTGACGCGGGTGAAGCTGCAGTTTGTCAGTCTCGACATCTAAAGCGGGCAAATATTTAAGAGGAGTCGTCGTCAAGAAGTGAGCCGGCGTCAACGCTAGTGGCTCCGATGGATCACTTGACAAAGTCCGACACAACGGACGCGTATTCATTAACGCCTCTACCTGAGCGAGTACAGTGCTCAACTCCTCGTACGAGAGAATCTGTTCGCCTATGACCCGAAACAGGTGCGACTTAAGGCTTTTAATATTCGCCTCCCAATTGCCACCAAAATGACTAGCTGCTGGCGTATTAAAACACCAATCAATGCGATTCTCAGCTAAGACATGGGCGAATTCACTTTGGTAGTACTTGGAGCGTAAGAATGTATGTAATTCCGAAATATTGCGTCGCGCTCCAACATAATTTGTGCCGTTGTCAGAGTATAAGCGCTTAACGGGACCACGGCGAGATAAAAATCGTTTAAATGCAGACATAAAACCCTGCGTACTCAAATCACTGGTTAACTCTATGTGAACCGCACGAGTTGTCATACAAACGAATAGGCAAATGTATGCCTTTGTGGAACGTATACCACGACCACGGGCAATAGTGACTTTAAACGGTCCAGCATAGTCCGTCCCAGTATGTATGAAAGGTTTCACCGTCTGTACAACACGACAAGAACGATGGTCGGCCATTTCCGGCGCGTTGAAACGCGGGCGGAGCTTAAAGCAGGGCACACATCTGTGCACTCTAGCGCGTATCAAATTGCGAGCGGAAAGTATCCAGTACTTCTGTCGAAGAATGGACATTAATAAATCGGGACCAGCGTGACAATTCACCTTATGGTGATAGTCCACCAACAAATCCAAAACGTGATCCCTGCGTGGTAGAACTACTGGATGCATTTGTTCAAACTCTAACTTAGCATTTCGCAGACGGCCACCGACACGAATGAGTCCGTCTTGCAAAAATGGTTTCAAATGTTGAAGTGCGGGACTACAAGGTTTATGTGATTCTAAACTACGAAATTCTATTGAAAAATAAAATTTCTGCAACTCTCGAAGTACAACTGATTCAGCTCTATCCAAATCAGCTGCGATTATAGAACCACGCGATGGTAATAATCTCAAAAATCTTAGGACGTAAACTACACAGCGTAGTAGTCTCGACCAAGACGAGACTCGATTAGACAACAACAAAACAACTGACTCTTCACGCGGAACTGATACTACAAGCGTATGTTTCTTCTCCTCGGGTGGTTCTGAAACAGTAGCGGGGTTAAACGGAGCATTTGGCCACTCGTTAGGAGTGGTATGCAGCCAGGGAGGGCCACAAAACCAAAGCGGATGATTTAAAATTTGCGCGGGAAGCAAACCACGTGAGAGACAATCAGCTGGGTTTTCTGTTCCAGCGACATGGAACATATTTTCCGGTGACAATTCAGCTTGAATCTTAGCCACCCTATTTGCAACAAACGTGCCCCATCGATGGGGTGAAGAGTGGGCCCAACATAGAGCAACGGTTGAGTCTGAAAACGCTACAATTCTCTCTATATTAATGCGAGGACGACAAGTTTTGACTACAGATGTAATCAATTGAACCAACATAAGAATAGCGCAGAGTTCGAGACGAGCAAGAGAGACAACCTTACGAGGAGATACCTTTGATTTTGCGCTAATGAGGAAAACTGAAATGTTATCGCCATTTTGGACCTGAAAGTAAACCACTCCCCCGTAAGCCCTCTCACTGGCGTCTGCGAAACCTACCACATTAACAACAGTGTCTGGTACTATACCAACATGGCGAGGAATCTGTATCTGATCGAGCATTGGAAGCTCTTTCCTATAGCGAGCCCACAACTTGGCAACACTGTCAGGAGCGGTGTCGTCCCAATCACAGTTGGAAAGCCAAAGCTCTTATATAAGCAGCTTTGCATACAAAACGACAGGAGCTACAAAACCCATTATATCCCATATCCGAGCTACACATGCTAGGATAACGCGTTTGGTACAAGTTGGCGGAGTCGAGCTAATTTTAAGACTGAACATATCAGTTGCGGGTGACCAACTTAAACCAAGGATCTTATGCGAATCACTATCATCGAATTCCTTTACCGATGTCAACCGGTGTGACGGTGGAATCGACTCTAATGTAGCTTGCGAGTTGCTTGTCCATTTCACCAGATCAAATTGACCGGACTTCATGAGGCTGATTACTTGAGCAGCGGTCTCTATAGCCTCTGCTTCACTAGGTACACTGTATACAAAATCGTCCATGTACAATCCGGTTTCAATAGTGGCCCTTGCTTTCGGGTATGTATCACCCTCGTCAGCGGCCAACTGCTTGATAGTGCGAAGAGCGTGAAAGGGACTAGACTTAAGCCCAAAACAAACACGATTGAATTCGTAAACCTTCAAAGGTTCCTGCGGAGAAAATCTATACAAGAAGCGTTGGAATCTACGGTCACATTCTCTGATTCCAATACTAAGAAACATTTGCCGAATATCGGCAGAGAGCGCAATAGCAAACAAGCGAAAATTTACTATTATTTCAAATAAGTTACCCTGGAGGTTCTGACCACAATACAAGATATCGTTAAGCGATATGCCAGTACTAGTCTTAGCGCTACCATCCATAACCACACGCAGTTTAGTTGTAAGTTTGTCTTCTCTAACAACTCCATGGTGCGGGATGATGTAAAACGGGTAATCACGTGTCTCCTCAGTCTCGGCAGGCGCTGATGAGATATAACCTTTATCTAAATATTCGATCAGCACATCATCATAGACTTGCTTCAACTTAGGAGACGCCTGCATCTTACGTTCCAAGCATAGAAAGCGTTTTTCTGCGGAGGCACGGGAGCCACCGAGCGAAAAAATATCACCCTTGAAAGGGAGCGCGACAACATAACGACCATCTTTATCACGAGTAGTCGTGCGGGTATAAATCTCCTCAGTGACCTGATCCTCAGGGCTGAGAATAGGCGGGACATTGACCTCTTCAATCTCCCAGAACTTGCGGATGGTAGACTCAAGCGGCGGCTCGACGGTGCAACAGTGCGACACAGTCGAGTAACTATTTAAATAAGCGGGTGCGGAACCAACTATAACAAACCCGAGAACTGTTTCCAGTGCGTGCGGAGCGGGGTACATCGGAAGACCCTGAATTTTACGTGATAACTGGAGATGCGGGAGAATCGAAGCACCGATCAATAGATCGATATCTCCAGGGAAAGCGTAATTTCCGTCGGCTAACTGCAAGTTCTTAAACTCCGTCAGCATGGACGTGTCAACCGGTACCGTGGGCAACCGTTCCGTAATCTTATCTGCGACTAGCGAATCCATTTCAAACGAAATATTACGATTAAAACGTGAACTAAATATTATTTTAATGGAACCGTGAATGGTTGCCTTTAAACCTCCAAAACCTTTCACTTCTGAGCGGGATGACCAATTATTAAAACTAAAACCAAGGCGTTGACAACAATCCCGAGTAATAAAATTACTCTGGGAAGCGTCATCTAGTAGCGCTCGAACGGTGTGCGGTTTGCCAAAGGCATCTACAATGACAACTTGCGCGGTCGCAAGTAAAACGGTAGTGATTTGAGTACCAGCGGCGGAAAGCGAACACAATGTTACGTCGTTTGCACTTGCAGCAGGCCGCGCGTCACAAGCGTCGCGCGTCCGCGCAGGCCGCGGCCGCGATGGCAGCTTACTACTCTCAAAATGTAAGAAGGTATGATGTCTAGCTAGACATTTACGACAGCTAACACCACTGTTACATGACGTAACCAGATGTTTGTCACTTAGACAATTAAAACACAAATTATTAGTGCGGACAAACTTGTAACGATCACTAGGCGATAATCTCTGAAATCCCGAACACTTGTACAGCTGTGTATGGCTACCCTTACACAGAGAACAGTCAGGTGTTGAGGCGGTATTAACTAGCGTATGTGCAGTCTTGACTGACTTCGATGACGCGTCCATACGGCGATCGGAACCTGTCCCATTCGTGACCTCATGACGCGCCGACGCGCGCTGCAATACCTTAATATGGTCGCGAATAAAAGATTCTAAATCTTCGAACTTAGGTATTTCTTTGCCGCGCTGAGTCGCTTCAAACAGACGAACAGTTTCAGGATCTAATTTATTTAAACCGATATACAAAAACAAAAAGTCACAGAGGTCATTGACCTTTAGGTTCTTTACTGCACGAACAGATGATGCGAAAATATTTAAAAACTTCTCTAAATTATGATCGTTACAAACGGAAAAATTTTTCAAATCGAATAATTGATCTAAATATGCGGTGGCTACTAATCGCTTATCTTCGTATTTTGTTTTTAAAGTGTTCAAAATTAAATTGTAATTTTCAGCGCTAAACGTAATTCCAGCACAGACAGCCTTTGCCTTACCGGTCAATTTTTCTACGAGATAATGCAATCTCTCGTGATCTGTCAGCGATGTGTTCCTATGTATTATATTTTCGAAACTATCTATAAATAAATTCCAATTTCGAATGTCACCATTAAATTCAGGTATTTGAATTGGCGGCAATCGTGGGCGTTCGCGAGGAGGGTTGGATAAACCACCCGCGGGGGGGGGAGTCTCTAAACTCCTAGCAATACGTTTGATACGACAATACAAGTCATCAAAGGACGACAATGCCTGATAACTCACACAGTAATCAGGATTTAACTCCAACTCTAAAATGTTTATATTATTAATTGTAGATTCAAAATCCGCGCGCAAACTATCTAAAGTTTCCAACGAACACAAGAAAGCATCTCTAATTTTAATGAATCTCTAAATTCCGAGGTTTGCAAAGATTTATCACAAATTGATTGAACACGTGAAAACTGTGAGTCCCTTTTAGCGTATAAAAGCTTTAACTGAACCTTTAAATCAGTACTAACCTTGGTTCCCTTAAGAAACATCTTGTTTTGATATATTCACACTATACACTCAAACAAACACTTAACGAATTATTAAGTAAGCGATAATTATCAGATAACAATATGGTAATATTGTAAACAACAAAGTGAACGGCGTCGTTCATATGCGTATATAATCTATGGTTTATCCATTTCCTACAAATGTTCACTCAACAATGAACGGGTATTTTTGAAATGCGTCTACCTACATGCAATTTGTAGGACTTCCGAATGAATTTTGACAAGAAAAGAATGCGATCGATTTATATCTACGCTGATATTTACGTAGCTAACTATAATTATGCGGTGCGGTTGACGGCGTAGGTACCGTAATTATCAATGACTCTTTAACTATACGAGCGAAATAACGTATAGTTGCCTAAATGCCTAGATGCGGGTTTTCTACTATTATATCTAGGTAAACAGGCGCGTTGCGTTTATTCCCTATGGAACAAATACTATATTGCGAAATTACAAGAAAATGATTCACGATCCTGCTCGTAAGGACCAAAAGTAATGGATGCGCGAATTTGCTGATGTGGACTGTAGGTTTGAAAAGCGATCTTAGGTTTGTTAACAATATGCAGATACTGCGCCTAGCGTTTATTAATGGGATAAATGTATTAGAAGGAACACTGACCTTTTAACCTCGAAGGTTCCACATGGCGCCGGCCGGCGGACCTCGACTTCGCACATTTAACCACTGCCAGGTTCTGTTTTGCATTACACTGCACTATTGTTGAGTTTTGAATGGTTGGATCACGAAAATAGTCAATTTTCTTGTAATTTCGGGCGGGCTTGTTAGCGGTGCGGTCACATTCACAATCGATGCACACACGTCAATGTCAAATCATTTCTTGCGGTCGTGCGGGTGAAGGAAAACGGAAGGGATAGGATTGCTAGGCCAAAAAAATAAATTACAAAAAACAAAATCGCGGAACATAGCAAATTGGCGCAACCACAAACGACAGTTCTGCTATGATTTTTTGAAGAGTTTCGTCCTATATCTTCGAAGTTCATCATCAGATCAAAAAAATATTTTTATGGGACAAATCGGAAGTAAAATCTTTCAATCAAAATAAAAGAAATCCAAATTGGTCCACAATTGACCGAGATATTGGTGAACATACATAAAAAAAAAATACATACAGCCGAACATACAACCTCCTCTTTTTCGAAGTCGGTTAAAAAACTAGGTACTTCGATTTTCCATAAATAAACGTGTAAATAACAGTTCAATAATCTCAAAAAGTAATTACAATCAGTATTTTATCTTGAAATAATAACAATTGTAACGTAACTGTGGAAAGATTAAAATTCTGCTTACATAACACTTTATGGTTTTTAGTTCTTGACAGGAAATACATAAAAAATATTGGTCAAATAAGACTTGTGTAAAATAATGTTACACCATATTTCAGTGTTATTTTTACTGCGTAAGTAAATTGTCATATGTTTGTTTTTACTTATCCTGAAAGTATTTGCTTTACGATTACTTGGAGAGCTGATAAGTGATTAATTATACCAGTTTAATATTTTTTGTCAAGGTAGGTAATTATGCAAGGCAAGGGCTCTCTAGGGTTTTTTTTTTTATATTAGGTGTAATCATTCAATGACAAATCCCGCCCTTTTTACGGGGCAGGAGATAGTGTCAGACTCTTACTGACTAAATACCTACCCTGTTCCTTTATTGCCTTCGTTCCAGGGCCCCGGGGTTCACTTTCGCACAACGCTTGGCCTCAGTAGCATTCGACCCTGCTGGGCCCCTACAGTTCCTCTCTAGGTGGAGCGAAATGGCGTGTCAGACTTTTATTACCTAGAACTCACCTATGTCTTTCAGTAGTCCTTTGCGTTCCAGGACTATGGTATTCTATTCCTATCAGATATAAGTATTTTAGTCTATGGTATTGGTATGGTATTCTATTCCTTCCAGAAATTCTCTGTGGCACTAACGGGCATTTGCTCTAATGGACCCCTAAGGTTATTTTGATATCTCTTTGATGTGATTGTGGAACGTTACACGCTGTCGACTACTCGGGTTCATTCCTTACCGGACCGACGGACGGTGAGCTAACCATTACTCATCTACCGCAAGCCCGGGCTCTGGATGTCTCCTGTGATGATGGTTGGGGCGTGAGGATGTCAGTTCCTCACGGTTGCGGCCATCTCCTTCGTTAGCACTATTACTTCGTAAAATAAAGAGACCGCGTTCCATTTCCTCTCGCTCCGAACCATAGCCAGGAGCGTAGCTACGGTTGTATCTGCCGTATCAATTATACAGGGCCTCCACCCTAAAGGGGCCCCGACTTAGACAAAAATTCAGAACATATTATCCACAACCGTCTCACAGGGTAAACCAAGCATTTGTAAAAAAGCACCATTTATTTTATACGGGTCGCTTGTGGGAATTTTGATACGGGCCCCTGTGAGACTAGCTACTCCACTGACAATAGCCTTTAACTCAATGGGACAATAAAAGTTCAAACCCTGCAGCTTCAAAAGAAAGTAAGTTTAATACCGGCCTCTTTGGAGTATGATCCGTATGTATCGATTTACCGTTACCGATAAAGGTAACGTTCTGAGATGCCGATCGCGGCTATTAGACCATTGGGCATTCTTAACGGCTATCTGGCACGATAACTGCCGAACGACCGAGGCCGAACCCAATTTGGAATTCAGTTCATTTTTATAAATAAAATATGACCATATTCTTACATTTTAGGAAACTGCGTATTAAATCATTTGTTTTTTTTATATTATATAATATACAAAGGAGAAAAGTGTAAAAGACTGTATGGAAAACCTTTTTTCATGTACAATTTTTTTTTTATATTATGATCATTTTTAGATGAGAGCGGTTGTGGCCGAGTGGTAACGGCCTCGACTTATAAGTTGTAAACCCAGCCAGTTGCATTACTTTGTGTAATTTAATTCATCACCACTGCTCTCAAAACGGTGAAGGAAAACATCGTGAGGAAACCGGCATGTCCTAGAACCAAAAATTCAAAGACATGTGACATCCACCAACCCGCACTAGGCCCGCGTGGTGGATTACGGCCCATTCCCTCTCCAAAAGAGGAGAACCTAGGTTTTAGTCAGTAAAAGTCCACCGCTCCAACCTAGCTGGGAGAAGTCATCAAATGAATTCCCACCTTTACCCATCTTTAATGCTTATAGTCATCTAAAGGGCCATGCTTTTAGTTTTCTTGCGTGATCACATCAGAAACGGAGATATCCGCAGGAGAACCCAGGTTACCGGCATAGCTCGAAGACTTGTCAAACTTAATGGTCGATGGCGACGAAAGGTTCTGAAGTGGCGACCACGTACCGGAAGACGCACCGTTGGAAGACCTCAACAAGGTGGAACGTTGACCTGGTACGGGTTACGGGAATTCGATGAATGCAAAACTCACAGGACTGCTCGTTATGGTGACACCTGCGGAAGCCTATGTTCAATAGTGGACGTCGCGTCGCTGTTCGGCTGAAATGATGATGATGATGACGAGACTTAACCATCTGGTTTTCATTATAGTACTGATGGTGATCCATGGTGACTGCCTACGTAGCTACGTGAACGCAAGCCACCCCAGACCTTGGAGAGTCATATATTATCCTAAGAAAACTATATTTCAAAAAGCTGATCTGATCGATGAAGGATGTATAACGTTTCTGAGGACATGTCCTAGGTATTACAAGTGAGTAACTTTGCATTTGTTTAAAATTATACATCGTTAAATTTTAGTCGTTTTAATCCTACGGAGGATCGATTCGGTACATGAAATACTATCGATTTGTAAAGAAAAAATTAAAACATTAGGTAAGTACATTTTTTCAAAAACCCGAATTAATATACGCATTTACGAAATTAATTTCTTTAAGTAAACGAGTCAATGACCTTGCAGGCAGTTGTCGGTCGTTGTGTATTTACATCTACAGCTCTTTGGCCTCGATCAGCTGACATTTACTTAAAGAAATCAATTTAGTACATGCGTAAATTAATTCGAGTTAAAAAAAGTACTTTATTTCTCATTTTTATCTTTACTAATCGATAGGGTTTCATGTACCGAATTGATCCTACACGAAATTAAAACGACCAAAATTTAACGGTATATTACAAGAGCAGTTAGTGATCTAGTGCTAAGAGTCCCAACTTGGTCCGAATACTCAGATTACTTTATTACAAATCAAATATGCAACCGAAGTGTAAGTTACATAGCACGTCACGCGAATATCAAGGACATCATAAGACGCACTCTTGTCACCATCAGCGTTCTAGCTGTATTGCAACCCGATGACTTGGCATGCAACGATGGCAAGAGACCAGACGGCATGTCGTTATTATTCTCATGGAAGATTTTAGTAAGCTTCTAGTACGGGGCGCAATTTCTGTCGATACTCTTACGCCATCCTATCTTCCTAGCTCGTCGTATCCTGCTGGTGCTGCCGCAAAGGCTGCGGATACCTCAGGCGGTGGCTATATAATGACCTTGTTGGAAGTTATACTTTGGAACCGTTTGGGGTTGAAACTCTCGGATCGTGGGGTCCAATCGAGTGCTCACAAGTTGTATAAAGGTCTGCCAATACTAGTTTACACTTTGCGTGACCAAAGACAGAGGATAATATAAGCATTGTTATATAGCGTAGCAATGTCGCCAGTCTTTTGGGTATATTAGCAGTTGACAGCGATGTAGAAAAAGGTTTTTGACGCCATATTTTAGTTTGTTTTTAATTAGTTGTAATATTTTGTGCAGGGTATTTTTTTTAAATTATTTTTTTACTTTACTTTAATTATAGTGAAGTATTCGTTACATGTAAATTATTCGTGTAAAAAGTGTAAACATTATGCAAAGAAATCAAAGGGCTGACCTTTGATTTCTACGCATTGCCTCACCCAGTGTCACCCGGGCGTTTCTTCCGCGATAATTCGGTGCACAAACATCCCGAACTTATCATGTCCGGTGAGAACCTACGTCATGCAGAAGGTGAAACCTACATAACGCTATAAAACTATTACGAACTTTTTTGTTTCAGACGTAACGTGATTTGCGCACGTCATTATGATGGGCATTATAAAACCTTTGATAACTACTGCAAAATGGAATATGAGAACTGTAATAGTTGGCGGCGTAAGTATAATAATCTTTTTAATACTCATCATTCATCATCATCATTTCAGCCCAAAGACGTCCGCTGTTGGACATAGGTCTCCCCTAAATGTCGCCACAATGAACGGTTCTTTGTGTCTCGCATCTATCGGATTCCCGGACCCTTTACCAGGTCATCGGTCTATCTTGTGGAGGGCGTTCCAACGCTGCGTCTTTCTGTGTTCTGTGTCTGTAACCCTACGGTCCCAATTTCCATTTGTTCTGCGAGCAATGTGCCCTGCCCATTGCCACATTCATTTGGCGATTCTCCGTGCTAAGTCGGCAACTTTAGTTCTCTTGTAGACTTCTTCATTCCTGATTCAATCACGTAAAGAAACTCCAAGCATAACCTTTCCATTGCCCATTGGGTAACTTTAAGCCTTCTAATGAGGCCTTATTGTAAGTGAGCACGTTTCAGAGCCATATGTCGTCACTGCTAACATGCACTGGTCATAGTCTTTCGTCTTGAGACACTGTGGTATGATAATACCGAGTGAAAAGAAAAAGATGGAAATACCGTACAGCTTTCCAAACGCTGTCCAGCCGAGTCGGATTCGAATATTAGAATCAGAATCAGAATCAGAATGGTTTATTTCAAATAGACCAATTACAGGCACTTTTGAATTGTCAAAATGTCGGTCAGTCCAAAAAAAGTGAAGCTAAATTGCACGTTCCAAAGTGTAGATCTCTATGGAGAAGAACGTGCAAGAAACTCACAGTGTTCCAACTATGTATGTGAGCCGCAGTACTGATGACCAGTGTTTTTTAAATGGACAAAGTCCCAAAAGCACTAACATTATCATTTCCCTGCTCAAATCACATGTTACTTGGGGTAGGCGCAAACAAAAATGTTTCTTCCATTCTGGGGTCCATGACGCGTTAAAATATCAATCATGCGAGCAAGAAAAAAACAGAGTTATACACAATATACAACATTAGTTTTAGCATAATATGTAAAAGCTAAATATACTCGTAGTTTGTTCAGAATCAGTAACTGATTCGATTCCAATAATTTTTACACCATGTCATATTATTTTTGCCAAAAATATTTAAAGAAGATCACTAGTTAGACACCACCGACACTGAGTACAATACAGGTCACGGCAGGTAACTGCGGGCATTAGGAAACAGTGCACAACTGGGCGCGGAAGCAAAACCACCCCTCAGTCACCCGGATGGGCCGGTGACCATGTGTTTGTGTTAACAACCAGGTAACCTAACAAGCTAATAACTTCGTGATTTTTCGTGATACAGTTATAATTTGTTTTTCATAGATTCTTTACTAGACACGTGTTTCAGGTTTCGCACATACTAAAACTAATGTTGTATAACTACATCCCTATAACAATTCTGTTAAGGACGTAAAATGGACCACGTTAAGAGGTCATGGTAGAGCCTTTGTTCTGCAAATCTTCACGCTATCACTCACTGATGATATGCTCCTCCTCATACAATTCATCCATCTTTTATTTTTATTTCACCAGTTTTGTTAGCTATGGTGGTCGATATTGGGGCATGCTTGCCTAAGTGCTCGATTACGGAGACGCGGCGCGTTGCGCGGCGCGTCGGGCGGTCCGTCGTACATTGCCATATGTTTGTGTTTGCGTGAGCGATAACGTGGCCAGCTGCTGCAATGTATGACGAAACGCCCAACGCGCCGCGCAACACGCCGCGTCTCCGTAAACACGGCCTAAAAGTAATCTATTCACTCTAAGCTTTAAGACCCTTAACTGTATTTTTAATATCATGTGGATTTCATCACGCATGCTATTATGGATTGAACCGCACGCGTAACCCCTGCAAATGTCCCTTTCATACAAGTGTTTGTTGTAATGCGTGGAATACGCTCACGGGATGCGGGGCGTGATTTCGGGCTACAGCTCCACATGCGGAGCAATTCCGCATGCATGATTAAATCCACACGATATTGAAAATGCCCGATCTTGTAGCTGTCAGGAAACACAAACACCAAGAGGTTCCACTGCTTAGTTGTACGCAGCTTAGGTGTACGAAGTTTCATCATCATCATCAGCCTTTTAATGTTTCCACTGCTGGGACACAGGCCTCCTCTCTAAGAGAGGGAGTGGGCCGTAATTCACTACGCGGGCCCAGTGCGGGTTGGTGAATGTCACATGTCTTCGAATTTTTGGTTCTAGGACATGCCGGTTTCCTCACGATGTTTTCCTTCACCGTTTTGAGAGCAGTGGTGATGAAATAAATTACACAAAGTAATGCGCCTGGCTGGGTTTGAACCCTCGACCTACAACTCGTAAGTCAGGGCCGTTACCACTCGGCCACCACTGCTCTTGTACGCAGCTTAGCTGTAGGTTAACTGGAAAATGTGTTCCCAAAACGTTTTGTACAGTTGGGATGTCCACCATGTACCAATCCGTAGGCGCGGGCTCGCGGACGGTGGGCAATGGGTAGCTCGCTGTCCGTCCGTCCGCTAACAGACCGGTCCGAGCTCAGGTCGTCTACGGCGCGCACCGTTCCCGCGCGCCTCAAGGAGTTGTCAGCAAACTGTAGGGGTCCAGCAGGACCGAAGCCTACTGGGGCCAAAGGTTATGTGAGACTGTCACCACGGGCCCCAGGATAAAGGCAAGGAACGGAAAGGTAGGTTTTTAGTCAGTAAAAGTCTGACACTATTTCCCGCCCCACCCAAGGGCTGGATTTGTCATTGGATGATTTTACCTAGCCAAAAAAAAAAAAAAAAAACCATGTACCAATGGCGTGACGCAGTACGCTTAGTAATCATACTTGACGCAAATAAACTCTTTTTCTTTTTTTTTAACTGATATAAAATAGTGCTTGACTGCGATCCCACCTGATGGTAAGCAGTGATGCAATCGTTGATAGTGAGGCGCACTAGTTTATTGATAGCCTATTTACTCCAGCCTTGAAGACACCCAAATTATAATCAGACGGAAAGACCGCAACTGTCAAATTATTTTAGTCCTTCGATGTACGCGGTATATACCTACACTTTTTCTTTTTTCACGTACCCATGAATAAATTAACGCATTATGTTTTTTTTTCAGAATGGAGTCTGTTCAAGCTATCGAGATGTTAAGGAAATACAATATTGCTATTAGCTAACTTTAAGGCACTCTAAATTAAACCATTTTTATATATTGGATTTTATTCAAATAGCTGCGTTGCGTAGCCCGAATCGATAATTACTTCGTGCGTATATAACGGTATAACGAGTAATAACGGTATTTAGCTGAATCTATTTTAATTTCGCAATATTGCTATTATGGGGTGTGGACTATATTAGCCGGCTAATCACAGATATAGATATACCTAGATAACGCAAGAGCAACTACTTCGCGTGCCTAGCTTACGTACAAAAATCGTAAGTGGTCACTTTCGCGCTCAGTCTGCATCGGAATACAGCGCTAGTCGGGTGCAGTTAAAAATATAAAAATGGTTAATTGTGCTGTTGGTGTGGGGGTGGAGCGAGGGGGACGCCGTACGCGGTGGCGTCTTCACTAAATAGTGCTTGTGACGTCATAATAGGTAGTCAAAAAATGGTACGCTTGGTTTTCATACAGATCGTGATGCTTGCGTTATCTATATCTATCTATATCTGTGGGGCTAACGCTATTGAAATATGTACTTGACACCTCGCAGTAAATGATGGATCGCAGATTGAGCCGTTTCAGGACTGGTGAAGATAGAGAAACAGCTTGAAAAGGAAGAGAATGCGTTGACCTTTTGACCTCGGTGGCTTCATGTGTATATCATTGTCGAGAAACCGGTGTGTTTCCATTTATTATCACTGCAAGGTCCTGCCTTTCACTACACTGCACTATTTTTAGCATTTCTAGAGTCTAAAGCGATTATAGTTCGATTGACCAGAGGGCTGGGGTTTACTTCATTCAACGAATCAGCATTGCTATCCAACGTGGCAATGCTGCCAGCGTTCTGGGCTCTTTTCCCATTGACATCGATGTGAATGAATTTTTTGATGTCCTAAGTTCCTTTTTTTTTACCCATTTGTAAATATTATTATTTTTAGTTTGTTTAAATACCTTTTAAGTTATAATATTTATTAGTGAGCAGTTAAATAAATTCATTACTACATGTATAATTTTGTTGAATAAGGGAATAATTATTGTGGTAGGTTTACTTATCTGTGTAAAAATAACATTTTCTAAAGCACTAAAAGTTGATTATAGTTCAACAATATTAAATTTTTCTATGATTAGACGTAAAACCATCTCATATTTGTTTAAATTAAGGTCAATGTAACCGATATAGCACGCAGAATCGCCAAACTTAAGTGGCAATGGGCAGGGAACATTGCTCGCAGAACGGATGGCCGTTGGCGGCCGAAAGGTTCTGGAATGGCGAACACGTACTGGAAGAATTAGCGTTGGAAGGCCTCCCGACCCCTCAGGACCAGTCGTTATGGCAATACTTGGGGAAGGCTTATGTCCAACACACACAACAGTGTAATTTTTTGGCTAAAATGATGATGATGCTTTTGAAACAATTATTTTTAATCATGCCTAGTATTTTTCCAATTATGTTAGACTTGTTTACTAGGTCTTCCATTACTGTGTCTTCTGATAAGTTGCCACCACTCCAGAACCTTTCGTCCTCATTGACCATATGTGTTGCGAGCCATGTGCCCTGCTACTATCACTTCACGTTAGGCGATTTTTGGATCTATGTCAATAACCTTGGTTCTCTTACCTAATGAAGATATTCTTCATTTCTGATGTGATCACGAAAGGAAACTTCGAGAATAGCCCTTTTCATTGCTCTTTGGGTGACTAAAAGTAATTTTAAATTAAAGAAATAGTTTCAACCTTAGCTTAAAACTAAAGGGTTAATGTGAAATTTTTCCTTTGTCAAGAACAAAGGAAAAATTTTCAAAGAAAATACTTTCAACCGTTTTGCCAATAAATATAAATGGTCGACTAAAGGTTTAGACACTAGAAAAGGGTTTGTACGTGGAATTTTTCATTTAAGTACTAATTTGTTTTTAGGGTAAGTTGCGGAATTTTCATATATTCCTTTAAACTGTGAAGCCCCAAGAAAACACCGGTGTCCGCACACCTATTGTCTTTCTATTGTGTCTCTAATTACGGTATTCAAAAGGTTATGTTTTAGAATACCTTTTTTTCCCTAAGATAAACCCGGGTTTTAAGAGGATCCATCGTGACATAAATTTCCATACAACCGCTCTTACCTGGTCATGATGTTATTATACATATTTCTCCAGATATTTTGTAAACACTGACCTCTCGAGGGTATTCTACTTCTAAGTTTCTATTGAAATGAAAACATAAAGTGTCAAACTAATCCAGTAAAAGACCTCTGTTAATCTTCTATTTTGCTTTAACTTTGGCCCTTCATAATGCACTTATAAATTAAAATATAATTGAATACTCATATATATCTATAGAAACCTTACACATTTAATCGAAATTTTGTGACGAAAACTTTTTTTAAACACTTTTAAGGTTTTCATATTCGACTAAATGACGGAATTACCGAATGCCAACAAAGCGTTCAGGCGTTATCTCTCTTTTTTCATGTTACCTCTTTATTAAATATACAAACCTTTAAATCATGCTCAGGTTGCTGAAACATAGGTCGGCAAAGGCCCTCTTAAAATCGTCTTTTCTATTTAGACACCGACCCTTAAGCACTGAACTCACGAAGCGGTTTTCTCCCGCGGCCGCCGCGGCTGATGAAACGGCTATTTTATTTCAAAACTCACGATACGGTAGATTCGCCGCTTTCGCCGACGTTTGCGATTTTCATTTTCAACCGTGCACACCGCGGCCGTAAGCCGCGTCGTGAAAATTGCTTATTTTTTTTTTATATTTGTATTCTACTGAAGCTGCGGGCTCGCAACCGGGGCCGCAGCAGGAGAAAACTGCTTCATGAGTTCTCTCCCTTAATATGCAGTAATTTTATTAAAAAAAAAAAAAACAAAAAGAAAACAAATAGACGTCACAGAAGAAATATTTAATCGTTAAACTTAATTATTAAAGGAGAATAAGAGTAATAAACAGATTATGTCAAGCGGTTAAAAATTCCACCTTACATTCACCATCGTGAAAATATCCCCAGTAACCTGAAAAAAGAAACCTCATTAACTTGTAACCTTATAAATACTTTTTTTAAACTGACTGCCCAGTTGGGCGATTTGCTACTTCACTGCGTTTCGAGGGTTTAATCCCCGCACATAAAAAATATTTTTATGGTTTACATCATTGATAGATTATAAGGGAAGATACGTTACGCGTCAACATCACAAACAGAAAACCTGGACTCGAAATTCACACATCTATAATCAATGTCATCACCTCCAAGAACCTAGTTTGCTAATAAAGTTTTGGGGACCTTTAAGTTGCCCCGGGGTACTGCTCCGCTTGGCCTCTCTATAGATACACCAATGGTTACACAGAATCTTGATTCTATTGTTGTGCTGAGCCCTTGAGCTCAGCTTGTTTTCAATAAGCTTCATAGTCCTATTAATATTGTAGTTCTAATCTGCTTTGAACCAGGAAGGTGGAACTTGGTATCTAGATAATCTTAATTGCCAATTAAGATTATCTAATTAATTAGATAATTTAGATAATCAAACGTTATTCCAAGTTTGATAATTAATACACGAGAAGATTGTGAATCTTTGAGATTCTTTGTTTTTCTGCCCTTGTCTTACGTCACTTGGGGTTGTCACACGTCATTTTCTTCCATTCTGTCCTTCCAATCGATACACTATAACTCGGCCATCAGACAATCCATCCATTTTTTTTTGGTGGATTCATTGCAATGCGCTGGCAAGGTCCTACGTGTCTGCAAAATCACCGCTTCAGCTGCTATTCATAACAATAAGTCAGCGTACCGTAAGAATTCGCGGAAAAATATCAAATCAACTATACGTGTCCGCTTCGCTTTGCTCGTCACCGTATCGCATTTACGTCCCGAGCTTGCGGACGAGCAATAGGTAACTTGCCATTATCATAAGCTCTGCTTAGCTTGGGACTAAACGGCGTTGTGTGATAGTTGTGGAATATTTTTATTATATTGCAATATATAATTTTTAATCAAGATATCGCTTTTTTTTTCGTGAAATAAAAATTCAAAACAATCTGAGTGGGTTGATGATTTTAAATAATATATATTATATCCGTGAATAAATGGTATTACGTCCACGAACATTAGTTTAATCGACATACTCCATGACCATCTGCCAAATGCAGAAAAAAAATGGTATTTAACAAGCTAGCCTAGCGTATTCAACTTTAAAAAAAAATTGAAAGATTGAAACTTGATAAAATGAGATCATAATACAAATTACGACAAGGCGACATTTTCGTTCATTCGAGAAAAAAAAACTCTCGCTATGGTTGTGTTATGTGGTTCATTGGCATTAAAATCCCAAATTAATATTTTATTTAAATAACATTCATTCTTGAAATCAGTTTTCCTACCTCGTATATTTCATTAATTCGTAAATAATGGTGTGGGTAATATTTTTACGTATTTTGTACAACTTTTGAGCTCACAAGTAACAGAATGCAGGAAATGTGACCCACCGAATCTTCGCTGCCGGGATTCCAATCCCGATTTTCGGCCACCGTAGGCGCGAGCTTGCGGACTGTGTGCAATGGGTCGCCTCCTGCCGGAGGCTCTACGCAGGCATCGTTCGGTCCATGGCCCTTTACGGTGCGCCGGTGTGGGCGCCATCGCTACGGAAGCGAGTGGCAGCCCGGCTAACCGCCTGCCAGAGGGTCATGGCCATCCGGATGATCCGCGGATACCGTACGGTGTCCTGTGAAGCGGCGAGCCTCCTTGCTGGCCTACCACCGTGGGATTTGGAGGCAACAGTCCTTGCACACATGCATGATTTACGCGTGGAGATGCAACGTCGGGGCGAAACTCCGCTGCCGCGACAAGTCGCGGCATGGCGGACAGAGCTCCGGCGGGATCTCATGGTGAAATGGCGAGAGCGACTGTCGCAACCTCGTGCTGGGCACGCCACGATCGAGGCGGTAAGGCCCCTCTTTGAGGCGTGGCTGGAAAGGCCCCACGGCGTCGTCACCTTCCGTTTGGCGCAGGTGCTGACCGAACACGGCAAGTTCGGTCCGTACCTGTACAAGATTCGTGCGGAGACGACGCCCGGGTGTCGCCACTGTGCGGACCGCCCGGTGGACACGGTGGAGCACACAGTCGAGGTGTGCCCCGCTTGGGAAGAGCATCGCCGTGTCCTCGTGGGGGCGATCGGCGGCGATCTCTCGCGCCGGGGCTTGGTTCAAGCCATGCTCCGGAGCGAGGAGGAGTGGCAGGCGGTCGCCTCCTTCTGCGAAGCAGTAATGCTAGTAAAGGAGGAGGCCGACCGCATTAAGCAAAGGCGCACACGCCGCCGCCGCCGCCGGGTTTCCGATCCCAATTTCCGGCCACCGTAGGCGCGGGCTCGCGGACGGTGGGCAATGGGTAGCTCGCTGTCCGTCCGTCCGGTAACAGACCGGTCCGAGCTCAGGCCGTCTACGGCGCGCACCGTTCCCGCGCGCCTCAAGGAGTTGTCAGCAAACTGTAGGGGTCCAGCAGGGCCGAAGCCTACTGGGGCCAAAGGTTATGTGAGACTGTCACCAAAGGCCCCAGGATAAAGGCAAGGAATGGAAAGGTAGGTTTTTAGTCAGTAAAAGTCTGACACTGTTTCCCGCCCCATCCAAGGGCGGGATTCGTCATTGGATGATTTTACCTACCCAAAAAAAAAAAAAAAAAAAAGTACGCTGTTCAATCGTCTGGTAACCGACCGGACCGAGCTTAAGTTGTCGACGGCGCGTACTGTTCCCGCGCGCCTCAAGGAGCTGTCAGCAAACCGTAGAGGCCCAGCCTGCCAGCTGCAGGCAGGCAGAGTCGAAGCTTGCTTAGGTCATGGGTCAGTTTCTGAAAGGAAGGCCCGGTTCTGGCACGACAGGCAACGAAGGAATGGGGTAGGTTTTTAGTCAATAAGAGTCTGACACCGAATCCTATTTTAGTCCAGCAGTTTTTTTCCTTACGTCTATTATCCCCATATTTAAGCACAACGTGATATTCCGCTGGGAAAAAGTATCCAAAAAGTGGGAACCTGATGATGGACGACGCCACCAAGGTCAACATAGGAAGAGGTTTTTTTATGGTAGGTAAAATCGTCCACTGACAAATCCCACCCTTGGGCGGAGCGGGAGATAGTGTCAGACTCTTACTGACTAAAAACCTACCCCGTTCCTTCTTTGTCTTGGGTCCAGGGCCCTGATATGCACTTTACCTCCTTTTATACCTCCCCAGAGCACCAGAGTAAGCTACGACCCTGCTGGGTACAGTTTGTTGACAACTCCTTGAGGCGCGCGGGAACAGTACGCGCCGTCGAAGACTTAGGCTCGGTCTGGACTGTTACCGGACGTACGGACAGCAAGCTACCTATTGCCCGCCGTCCACAAGCCCGACCTGGGAAGAGGTGGCGAGATGTCCTAAACGCCTACTGCAAGGGCTGGTTCGAGATGGGCCAAGAAAAGAATACCTGGAAGAAGTGGGAGGCCTTTGCCCAGCAGTGGAAAAGTATAGGCTAAATAAAAAAATAAAAAAGTATTTTACCATGATCGTTTTTGCAGTTTTCATAAATCATTTCGCAGAGTGTCTTGAACGATTCTTTTTGTGAAGTATTTCTGTTAATTGCACATATTCGATAATCGTAATCATGGCTGAAATCAAATGTTTTCTTAATGCCTCATGACGCGTAAGTTTTACTGTCGTTCGGCATTATACACCGTTAAATGTTAGTCGTTTTAATCCCGCGGAGAGTCAATTCGGTACATGAAATACTATCGATTTGTAAAGAAAAAATTAAAATTAAAGTCCGTATATTAATTCGAATTTTTATCAAAAATTCGAATTAATATACGGATATACGAAATTAATTTCTCTAAGCAAACGAGTCAATGACCTTGTAGGTAGTTGTCGGTCGTTGCGTACTAACTACTTACAGTTCATTGGCCTCGCTCAGCTGACGTTTACATAGAGAAATTAATTTCGCACATGCGTAAATTAATTCGAGTTAAAAAATCGACCCCCCACGGGATTAAAACGACCAAAATTTAGCGTTGTAGATACGCTTGGTGTACGCCTGAGTGAAGCTTATATACAAAACTATGGTCTATTCTCCACGACGCTTACGATGGCTTCAAAGATACTACAGGACGGTACGACGACGCTGCGCTTCGTCGACATGGTATCACAGTTCTTACTGTAAACTTCTCGCAGGCGTACAACAAGCGTACGCCAGCGTGCGTCCGTGGTTAGTAGGCCTTACACTGTCATATTCTGCGTCACGTGAATGCGTTGCAAAATGTTGGGAAACAAGACTCTGCACAGTGTTGTAGCACCACATACAGTACGTTCGACGGTTCTTGGCGCACCTGAAGTTAGGCTCTGCGAACTTTAGCGCGTCAAATAAATGATTTATAAAAATAAATGCCAATAACAGTTGTTAACAGCAATAACAACTGCTATTGCCATTTATTTTTTCAAACCATTTATTTTTTTACGAGTGCACAAGCGCTAAAGTTCGCAGAGCCTAACTTCAGGCGCGCCAAGAACCGTCGAACGTACTGTAAGCTGAGCGTTAAAATACGAAAATAATATTGATACTCTTTGGATAGAGTCTTGGTCAAACTTTTTGGCCTTTGGCTTCCTGTAATGACTGTCAATAATCTACTTATGATAACCGAGTCAAACAGTTTAACGTACTTTCTGAGGCACGGGGTGTCAATAATGTTCTATATACTTAAAAAATTCCATATGGATTGAAAAACTCACATTGGTATATTTCCCATCCATCTACTACACTATCATGACACTTTTGCGACAGAATCATATTAATGTAGTGACATCTAGCATAAAACAGCATAATCAGCTTTTCAATGTTCCCACTGCTGTGACTCAGGTCTCCTCTCTAGGAGAGGGAATGGGCCGTAATAAACGACGCGGGCCCGATGAGGGGTACATAGTGAATGTCACATGTCCTCGAATTTTTGGTTCTAGGACATGCCGGTTCCCTGACGATGTTTTCCTTCACCGTTTTGAGAGCATTGTTGATGAAATAAATTACACAAAGTAATGCGCCTGACTGGGTTTGTACTCGCGATCTACAACTCGTAAGTGGAGGCCGTTACCACTTGGCCACCACTGCTCTAAGTGACATTTATTGCACCACATAATAAGACAAGTAATAAATCGAAATCTTGCATCACATAATTAGAGTTCTCAGCACGATTTGAATATAAATATACAACAGCCCAAAATCATCTAGTAGGCAGTTCTCTCAACCAGACACAACATCCATCTGGTCGGAGGAACCTCGCCTTTCAACGTAGGTTTGCTGGACCTTAAAACTCATTCACATGAGCAGTATGCTGCCAACGGCAGTGGTAATAGCAGTCTTCGATCTCTGGTAATACTTGACACACACGACAGCTGCCGTTGATCTTCATTTCACCGGCCTCGGAGAATAAAATGTTAAGCGCAAAAACACAAATTTACAGGAGAAGCAAAAACGTAAAAAACTGGATTAGGTACTCATCCTTGATCTAAAGCTTAGCATGCACTGCGATTAAACGCAAGCTGTTTAGGAATAGCTGAAAACGTAATACCGCGTGTCACTTAGTAAAATTAGTCACTGAAAAAATCTCTAATGCGTGCGCTTGTATAGAAAGCAATGTGTTACATATTTTTGCGGTTTCAGACCTACGAGAAAACGCGGGCGTTTAATCGTAGTGCATACTAAGTCTAAGATAGTAACTTAGAAATAGTTATTTTTGTGTTATCATTGTAGTTTTTGAATATATGATTTTAGTCAAAATTTTACTGTAAAAAAAATTTGCTAATGTGCACTTAGGTATTGTTTTATTCTGATTCAAAACTCAATCATTATAAGTACCTATATTAAAAGTAATTTTGTCATCATTTTCTATACAGGAAAATTTTTTAACCACTGCGTAAATTTTTTTTGGTGGCTCAGTGTAAGCAATAGAACACATTTCCATTTTTAGTTTATGACTTTTTTTTTCTGATTTTTCCACTTTGTCCCAATTTGAAATAAGCAAGACATGGATATAATTTAATAGTAATACTATGAATGAGCATGAATGAAAACGCGAAGGCCACCGGCCGCTGGACCACGCCCAGCGCACGAGACGGGGGTGCGGGGGCATGCGGCGCCGGCGTTTGATAAACAAAACGCATGCACATGCAGTACGTCACTTGCGGATGTGGAGATCGGACGTTCGCGCCCTTCGCCGTCCCTGCGCGTGTGCCGCGTACTAGACTAGCGTAGTGACAATGTCTCATTTTACTCACCGCGAGTGTTATGCGCCTCGCACGGGTGGGGCCGGACCTTTCGGATGGACAGTTTGGTTTTCGCAGGATGCGCTCTACGGTGGACGCCATCATGCGCGTGCGAGCCCTCACGACGGGGGATGCGGTTTCCCAGGGCAGGTGTGTCGTGGCAGTGTCCTTGGACATTGCCAACGCCTTTAATTCCCTGCCCTGGAGTAGCATTCGAACGGCACTCCGGTACCACCGGGTGCCCGACTACCTCTGTCGTGTGATCGAGGCCTACCTATCGGAGAGGTATATCATCTACCCCGGTCACCAGGGAGAGTGGAAACGTCGAGAGATGTCGTGCGGTGTTCCGCAGGGATCGGTACTAGGACCACCCTTGTGGAACATCGGGTACGATTACGTGTTGCGCGGCGACTTCCCCGACGGGGTCAGCGTGGTCTGCTACGCGGACGACACGTTGGTCCTAGCGCGGGGAGAGTCGTACCGGACGGCGGTCGAACTAGCGACACGCGGGGTTGCGATAGTCGTTGATAGGATCCAGCAGTTGGGACTCGAGGTGGCATTGCACAAGTCCGAGGCCATGTGCTTTCACGGCCCTCGGGGCGCGCCACCACCGGGTTCCCAGCTAACGGTAGGAGGAGTTCACATCAGCGTCGGGTCGACGATGAAGTACCTGGGACTCGTCCTCGACAGCTGGTGGAACTTCAAGGAGCACTTTCGACGTCTGGCTCCCAAACTGAATAGGACTGGGGCTGCTCTCGGGCGGCTCCTGCCCAACCTCAGGGGACCAGACGCCTCCTGCCGGAAGCTCTACGCGGGAATCGTTCGGTCCATGGCCCTCTACGGGGCCCCGGTGTGGGCACCGACGTTGACACAGCAACCGAGGGCCCAGCTGAATGCGTGCCAGAGGGTCATGGCAATACGCATGGTGCGAGGGTACCGAACGATTTCCCGCGAGGCGGCGACCCTCCTTGCTGGCCAACCGCCATGGGATCTGGAGGCAACAGTCCTTGCACACATGCACGACAAGCGCATGGAGATGCAACGCCGGGGTGAAATTCCACTGCCACGACAAGTCGAGGCATGGCGGACAGAGCTCCGGCGAGATCTCATGGCGAAATGGCGTCAGCGACTATCGCAACCTCGTTCGGGGCGCGCCACAATTGGGGCAATAAGGCCCATCCTTGAGGCGTGGTTGGAAAGACCTCACGGCGTTCTCAACTTCCGCACGACGCAGGTGCTTACCGAACACGGAAAGTTCGCTAGGTACCTGTTCCGGATTCGTGCGGAGGATTCGCCCGGGTGTCGCCATTGTGCGGAACACCCGGAGGACACGGTGGAGCACACTGTAGAGGTGTGCCCCGCCTGGGCGGAGCATCGCCGTGTCCTCGTGGAGGTGATCGGCGGCAGCGATCTCTCTCGCCGGGCCTTGGTTCAGGCCATGGTCCGTAGTGAGGAGGGATGGCAGGCGGTCGCCTCCTTCTGCGAAGCAGTAATGCTAGCAAAGGAGGAGGCCGACCGCATCAGGCAGAGGCAACGGGGCGCTCGCCCCAGCCGCCGCCGGGATTCCGATCCCGATTTCCGGCCACCGTAGGCGCGGGCTTGCGGACGGCGTGCAATGGGTAGCACGCTGTCCGATTGTCTGGTAACCGACCGGACCGAGCCCAAGTCGTCGACGGCGCGTTCTGTTCCCGCGCGCCTCAAGGAGCTGTCAGCACACCGAAGAGGCCCAGCCTGCTAACTGCAAGCAGGCAGGGTCGAAGCCTGCTGGGGTCAAGGGCCGTTTTCTGAGAGGAAGGCTCAGCCCCGGCACTATAGGCAACGAAGGAACGGGGTAGGTTTTTAGTCAGTAAAAGTCTGACACTACTTCCCGCTCCACCCAAGGGCGGGATTTGTCATTGGATGATTTTACCTACCATAAAAAAAAAAAAAAAAAAAAAAACCGCGAGTGTTATGAAATGGTGCGAGTGTATTTGTTAAGCAATGAAAATTTACGAGCAGCACGAAGAAGATACGAAAGGGAGAGCGTACCTCGTATGCGAGCCCAAGGGATCCTCAATCCCACGGTCCCTAATGAGAGGACAATTTTAGCAGCTAACCAAAGGCTGCTTGATCACGGCCAGTTCAGAACACCGAGCCACGCACAAGGGTCTGGCAGACCTCGACTGGCAGTCGAAGCCGAAGACGTCATATTTGATTTTTTGAACGGAATCCAAGAGCCAGTACCTACGACGCAGAACGACGTTTTGGTGTTAGCCAAAGCGCAGTATGGAAGCTGCTAAATACAGCCGGACTCCATCCATACCACTTTCAGCCGGTACAACAACTCCAAGACCCAGACCCAGCACCACGTCGAGCCTTTTAAATCACACCACAATTTTTTAAATACGCCAAAATGCAATTGTTTCAATCTAAATTGTATCATGTCTACATACCTATCATATCTAAATGTTTTATTTTGAATGGATTAAAACGTATTACCTACTTTCTTACTTATTATGATTTATTTTCTGCATTTTGATGGTCCTAAGCCCATGAAAGTATGAAGGATACATTGGAATTACGTTTACAAATAACTTTACACAGTCTAAACTTAAAAAATTGTAGCGCTAAACTGGGGTCAATAATCGCACCGCGTAAGTAGGTACCGTCGCATAGAGCGAGCGCGCGTGAGTACTTCTGATACCAGCTGGCGCGTCAGGCGAGCGGTCGACGCGCGGCGTGAATCGGGCGACCAGTCGACGGACTGGCAAGCGACGTCCATAAAATAAATTTCTGAGTAAACAAGTCTCGTAAGCGTTAACTTAATTTTTTACTATTGAAACATATCAAAATAAAAAATACGTGTTTATTAAAATATATTCAAGTTTATTATGTCAAAATTTGCGCACTGGTTAAAAACTTTTCCTGTATTGTTATGTTTCCATTTTATACTCGTATACCTGTTATTACGTTCTTACTCTAGATCAATCCGGTTGGCGATTTGTTGGAATGTCTACGGCGGCGCGAACGTCGAGCGTCAACAACTGCTGCCGACGCGTCGACGGCTGCAGTTTCCACTGCCGTTGGCAACTTGCCGCTCATGTGTATGAGTTCTAACAGTTTGTTCCACATTCCTCCAAAATATAATTAATACGGTCGCTTGTTCAACTTATACCTTACCTAGATCTTTGAAAGGTCATACATAAGCTGTATGCTGACATGCATTCTTCATAAGCATACTCCTCGTCTGTCTTATTAATCAAAAGCAGATGTAAATCATCAGGAATTCGTTTCTTGTTTGCGTCTCTATTTAGCAACAACTTGTCTAAATCCGTCATTTGACCTGCTATTAGTGTTGAGGCTGGAAATTTATTTTTAGTATTATTAACTGGTTCGAGAAAAACCTGTGAATGGATGGAGAGGGAGAGGATGTTCAAAGAAAAGATGTAATTACATCTATGATGTCACAGCGGAACTAAAAACTATGAAATCCTGCATCGCGCACTTATGGTCGCCACACATGGGCTACAAAAAAAGCCGCCACACGCTTCTTTTTGAGGCGGCGTTATTTTGTGGCCCGTGTGCGGCGGTGGGGACGCTTTTTTGAGGCGTCGTTACTTTGTGTAGCGCTGTATTGAGGCCCGTATGCGGCGACAATTATTGAACATATATACAGCTGCCCGAAATCAACTATCGGACTTTTCAACGAAGATATGATTCCCGCAACCTTTGCCAAGTTATCAGTCCACCTTGTAGGAGGCCTTCCAACACTGCGTCTTCCGATACGCAGTCGCCATTCCAGAACCTTTCGGCCCTAACGGACATCCGTTTTGACACGAGCAATGTGCTGCCCATTGCCACTTAAGTTTAACGATTCTTCGTGCTATGTCAGCAACCTTGGTTTTCCTGCTTACCCTTATTATGTTTGAAAATATTATATACTTACCTATAAAAAAAAATCCTCCAGTCAATATTAGTACTTTGAAATCTAAATAACTATTTAAATTCATGGTACCTTTTCTAATACGATGGCAGAGGCACTTACTTCAAATGATTTCTAATCTTAGTGCAATTAAGACAGAATTAATTAGACATTTTGCAGTGGGTCTAATTATGCTGAATTTAACTAGCAATGTTAAGAGTTAATGTGTAGTTTAGCTATCAAATGGAAGTATTGAATGCTTAGTAAAAACTATGCATTTTCAATACTGTTTTCTTCGAAATGGCTGTTTCTTAGGGTTCCGCACACAAAGGGTAAAAATGAGACCCTATTAGTAAGACTTCGCAGTTTGCCCGTCTGTTCGTCAGTTTGTCATCAGAATTGCGATAGCTAGACAGTTGAAATTCACAAATTATGTATTTCTGTTGCCGCTATAATAAAAAAATACTAAAAAAAATAGAATAAATATTTTAGGATGGCTCCCATAAAACAAACGCGATATTTTGCCACTTTTTTGCTCGATATCAAAAATGGCAACAGGTAGGCACTTGAAATATTTACAAAACACTTAGTTGTATTTTAAATTTATTAATAAATAATAAAATAAATATTTAAGGGGGGCTGCCATAAAAAACGCCATTGTGTGCCTATTTTGTTGTTGTTCTGTTGTTTACCTAGTCAATGGTACGGAACCTTTCGTGTGCGAGTCCGAGTCGCACTTGGCCGGTTTTTGTTTTGGAGTGAAATATCAATATTTGTGTACTTTATATTATATGCTGTGGATTCACTAAGTATCTACCTCCTTACAGAAATAATAGTGATAAGCACATTTTTATGCCTCATTATTTTGATAATTATGTCTAAAACAGCATTTTTTTTTAGTTGGAAAATCATGTGATGATTTCTCCCGCTCTAGAGTGGAGCGCCTATGTTCTACCTCTATGTTACTTCTTTGCTTGTTGTGCTCCATGAGGGTTTCCCTTTTGGAAGTCAACTAGGCTTCGGTCCTGCTGGGCCATTATGGTAATGATGATGTCTCTGAGAAGCGTTGTAGATGACTCGGGCTCCGTCCAAGTCAGGCCAGTTGACCGGACTGATAAAAAACAGCTGATGTTCAATTTACGAACATCACCTATGTAAGTAATAATTTATTTCAATTAAATAAAGCAAAAAAAACAACCAAATAATATATCTCAACGTGTTTATTTAATAAAAAAAAAGATTCTTACAACTATTTTATCGAAACAAGGCTTCATATTAAATATTAGCACTGTACGTTTTGGGCTCAAGAAAACGTATAGTACAATATTAACATTAAGTACAATAATACAATATATCTACATGTATTTACAAGACAGATATTTATCGCCTAACAACTCGAAAAATAAAGGAACTTTTTACACCGTTACGATAAAAAAAAAAAATTGACACTATAAAGTTCAAATGCTTTGCATCTCTACACTGATAGGTTCATGCTATTTACAACAGGCCTTTAGTCAGAAAATTTGGGAGCACTGTGACGTCTTCGTATTACCGGTGACTGTGTGTTCCAACTGTGCCAGTGCCGTCAACTCTGTGTCCATTTTCCGACTCTTTACCCTTGTATTCTTATTCGGCTGTCTCTTTTTACAGCAACACAGTATCTCCTCGAATTCTTTACGGAAATTGTCATTCAACCAACCGTAGAGTAAGGGATTAGAAACTGCGCTTGACATCCCAAACATATGGCAGACAGCGTACGTTATTGTCATTGTTTTCTCTTCCATAAATGGTTGAGCACTAAAATCTGCTACCAGGTTGAAAACGTTCAGCGGTAGCCAACTTATAACGTAAGTTACCGCTATCGCTATGAGAATTGCTGGAGTTTTCCTCGTCGTCCGTCTTCTCCCTCTTAATCTCCTATGAATTTGGACATGCGCAAGAACTACTACTAAAACAGGCAGTAAGTATTGAAAGATTAAACTAAATACGGAGTAGATTGCTCGGCCATCCTCGATGGGCCAGTCTTCTATGCAGAAACTCAGAGAGTCCATGTCGATGAGACCGAGGTAGTGAGTCTTGAGGCTTCTGAAGACGAAAAGCGGTGAGGCGAGGATGATAGCGGTGATCCAGATGCAGATCATTGTGATAATAGCACCCATCGTTTGGAGACCAGGTCGAGTGGGATACACGATGAGCTGTGGACAAAAGAGGATGTCAGTCGTTGATGATATTAAAGACTTTAATTTGTGTCATATCAGAGATTTTGTAGTTTTTGATATTTTAAAGGTTTATTTTTAGAAAAATCGCAAATAGTGATGTGGGATAATGGAGAAAGAAAACGTCTCGCATCAAACACGCTAACACCATGGGAATTAATAGGTCTTTGAAATATGTAAAAAATTATTAGCTTTCATGATTTTAAGTACTGCGATATTAAACACAAAGAAACCAAGAAATACATTATTTTGAAAAAGAATAATGTTCCTTTAATATAAAGTTTATTTGAACTTATAATTCCAAGTAAATCTAAAGATGTAACACTTGAAAGCAACCTGTTTAAAAAACGGCAATTTATAGGCAAATATCTTATAAAACCGTAAGTGCCCAGCAGGGTCAAATCCTACTACGAACTTGTATTGACTTCTGAAAAGGTAACCTGTGGTAATAGAACGTAAAGGGTACCTGCAATCTAATCTGACTTGTATCGCGCTTCGCCTAAGAGTGGAAAACAATTATTAGATGATTTAAACAAAATGGGACACAGACAAGGAAAGTAATGATGACAAGTTTAATATAAAAACAGAATATCATTTATTATTATTTCAGCCGAGACGCCCACTATTGGATATAGGCCTCCCTGAGTGTCACTATAACGACCAATCCTGTGCGTCTTGCATCCATTGAATTCCTGCAACCCTCACTAGGCCAACGGTTCACCTTGTAGGAAGCCTTCCAACGCTGCGACTTTCAGTATACGGTCGCCACTCCAGAATCTCTCGTTCCCATTGGCCATCTATTCTACGAGCCTTGTACCCTGCTCACTGCCACAGACTTTGGCGATTATTTGGACCATATCGGTAACCTTGGTACTCCAAGGGATATTGTAATTTCTGATGTGATCATGCAAGAAAACTCCAAGCATAGCTCTTTTCATTGCCGTTTGGGTGACATTTAGCATTCGGATAAGACCCATTGTAAGCGACCACGTTTTGAAGCCATATGTCATCACTGACAACAGACACCGGTATCGTACACGCAATTGGTTAAATTCCTATTGTCAGATTTACAGGCAATACATCATCAACTATTTACTAAAAGATTGATAGCTAGATTAACCTGTTCTATATAGGCAATATTATCTAATATTTCTTGAAAATATTACATATTTTGTTTATAGATGTTGGAATATCAAGTATGTTTTGATCTTATCTATGAAGTGTGCAGGCTGGGTTCATTACTACTCTCAATAGATAAAGTTATTGATAGTGTTCACGAGAAATCAATATGAATAAACAGATGTGTCAGCATATGCATTATACGTATATCCCTTGTCAGTTTCAGCTATAGTGATTAATTTTGATGTGACTATAGATTGCAATCATGTGCTCTGATATGGCTTATATACATCGTTAAATTTTGATCGTTTAAATCCCGTGAAGAGTCAATCTGGTACATGAAATACTGTCGATTTGTAAAGGTAATTTTTTTTTTTTCTAAAACTCGAATTAATGTACGCATGTACAAAATTAATTTCTTTAAGTAAACGAGTCAATGACTTTGTAGGCAGTTGTCGATCGTTGCGTACTAACTACCTACAGTTCATTGGACCCGCCCAGCTGACGGTAAAGGAAAATAAATTAATGTTGTACTTGTGTAAAATAATTAGTGTTAAAAAAAGTAATTAATTTTGTTAATTTTATCTTTACAAATCGATAGTGTTTCATGTACCGGATCGACCCTTCAAGGGACTAAAACGATCAAAAATTAACGGTGTATTAATAGGTGTATAGTCTTTCTAAGGTTTTTTAATTGAGACACGTTATTTCTTAGCTGCCAGTGGATTATTACAATTATTTTTTTTTCATAAATTATTTATATTTTACTAGCAGAAGTGACTAACCTACATTTTTGTTACTCATGATATGATTTTAAAAAGTGGCTATAGAATTTCTGGCTTTGAACAGTAAACGACTTGTCAAAAAAGGATGTAGAATGCATACGAATACTTAATTTCAGATATTCCTATGATCTCAAGGACCTAGAATGTGTGTCACAAAGGAATTGAAAGCGTTCATTAAGATAAAAAGGAATAGAAGGATTAAAGAGCACATTATAAAGAAAAGAAAGTATGTGAGCATTCTGGCGAAGGCGAATAGGAAGCCATTTGAGCTGAGTGCAAAATTCAAAAACGTGGTCATACTTGCGCAAGCCAAATATAAACCTCATACAGAGATTTTGATTTTCGCTCAAGCTTGTCCAATTGGTTTTGGGTGAGATCAAGATAGCTAGTATCAGAATAGTACAAGATTGGGAGAAGAAGAGATTGGGCTATTGCAATCTTAGTGCTGATGGAAAGCAAATTACGAAGGCGCCGCCGAAGCAAAAAGCTTTTGACTGACATCCTGCAGCCGTTTAGTCCATGATAGACCGCTGCCGATATAAATCCCCAAGTTCTTGACAGTGTGACTTATAGGAATAATTGTGTTGTTAAAAGAAATCTGGGGAAGTGTCGACCTATCGATCTTACAGACCGTACGAGGATTACCGACAACAATCACTTGGGTCTTAGTGGGATTGATTTTCAGCCCAAACTCAGCGCTCTAGTCACCTATTCGAGCTAGGTCGATATTAATTGTCTCAATGGCATCGGTTAACTCTCCAAGAGAGGATTGAGTGTATATTTTTTAACTTAATTACCCCCGATTTCTCATTTAAGTATTTGATGTTGAGAATTACTCAAACTCTATTTTAGCCTGTCAACCTGTCAAAATTTGGCATTTAAGTATGGTTTGAGACGTTCTTAACTCGAAATACTCAATTCAGAAACCCGCCATTACAGGCGTAAGTCCAGTGGTGTTATTCTCTAAGAAACGCAGCGCCGCCGCAACGAAGAACATCCAAATAGGATACGTTGCATTAACAATTCATAATACAGGTACAGTAGGTTGACAATCCAATGTATCCTATTAGAGAATAGCACCATTAATGTGACTGTTTGATCTTAATAATAGTATGTAAATTAATATTTCCGAAATCACGAACAGATACATCTGTTACAGATTTCAGTTTTGAATACGTTCCTTTGAAGTGTGTTTATACTCAATTATATGTAGATACGGTATGGGGTCAAAAGTTCAGTTGCACTCTAACAATGCTAAACTGTCTAAAATTTCTTTGTAGTAGAAGTCTAGTATTCTACAACTAGTTTATTCAATATTTTAGATTATATGCTACAAACTAAATCGGTCATGATCCATTGACTCTCTTTTACAAAGAAATTTTATCTACTTTAGTGTCGGTAGAGTGCAACTGCACTTTTCAGCCCTGACTGTACATACGTTAACTTTCCCGAACAGAGGCCCTACCACGACATCTTAACACGATCCATTTGACGACCTAAACTGAACCGTTAAAGGGGTAGAGCTATAAAGGATATAGATCTTTCCATCTCACTCGCACGCCTGAGCTTATACCACGTCTCGGTACGACCCCTGCTTTTGATCGGTTCATAAATCGCAGATTAATTACAAATTCTATTGATTCTGCTATCTAATAGAATTACTGAATTTATTATTGTATTATAGCTATAATCTTTGAACTGAAATGCTTTACAATTCAATGATATAGATTGATTTAATTTACCTATTCATTTCATGTCAAAATGTATAACAATGTGTAATAATAGGTATCTATTAAATTGCAATTTTTTAAAGACAGGTTACTTTGAACTCTGATATCTTTGGATTGACTTTGAATTATAATTATAAATATTTTTTTTATAAAAAAGGTACGTTATTCTTTTTTCGAAAGAAGTTATTTATTGGTCTTTTTTTGTGTTTTTAAATATTTAACTATAATAATGCATAAACTATAGAAACGGTGAAGGAAGTCATCGTAAGGAAAACGGCACGTCCTAGAACCAAAAATTTAAAGACATGTCATATTCACCAACCCGCACTTGGCCCGCGTGATGGATTACGGCCCATTCCCTCTCTTAGAGAGGAGGCCAGCAGTGGGAAAATTAAAAGGCTGATGATGATGATGATAAACTATAGCCTTTCTCGATAAATGGGCTTTCCAACTTCAAAAGATTTATTCAATTCAAATTAGTAGTTCCTGAGATTAGCATGTTCAAATGAACAAGCTCTTCAACTTTTTAATATTAGTTTAGATACTAAAGATATTGCGCTATAAACTAGTTTGTGGCAGAGCTTTCGCCCGCATGAAAGCAGTAATTTACTGCATCCCAAGGAAACTCATTCCCGGGAAAAAGCTTGTGTCCTTTCAGGAGATGGTTTACTTGTGTGCCATCTTTTATCCAATTATTTGTACAAACTTTTAGGTGTGAAGAAATATCAAAAATTCACACACACAAACAAATTTTCGCCATTAAGCCCTAACTCCAGAGCAGTGCTATAATGCTAAATTATGTAACTAAATGGTTTAACAGTGATTTTCTGAAACCTATTCCTCGGTAACGGCTTAGTCAATTGGTTTGAATAAAATATATGTTTACTACAAATTCATGTTCAACGTTATCGACATATATTTGGTGATCCAGACTTGGTTAAGTCCAATCTACAAAGCCTCGAGCACAGGCGTAGAGTAGCCAGAGTAGCCAGCCTTTCGGTGTTTTACAGGATGCATTTTGGAGAGTGTGCGCGGGAATTGCATGACTTGATACCGCCATCTCCTTTCTACCATCGAACAACCCGGCGTACGGCGAATATCAACCCTTACGTTGTTGAAACTTCCACGGTCCGGACTAAGCGTTTTGCCTCGTCGTTTATACCGCGTACATCGAGGGACTGGAACAATTTGCCTGCTGCGGTTTTCCCGGCCAATTATAATTTAGGCGTCTTCAAGGCTAGAGTGAATAGGCTCTTAATAAACTAGTGCGCTTTACCATCGACGATTGCATCACTGCTTACCATCAGGTAGGATTGCAGTCAAGTGCTAGTTTATACAATATAAAAAAAAAAAAAAATATGATTTGACGTAAGTGTAATAGTTTCGCAAAAAAAAAAAAAACAACAATATGATATTTTTTCCTTTTTTTTTCCTACTCCGTTCAAACAGCTTGAATCTTTAGAAATATGTTTACACAAAAAACAAAATGCTGATTCAGTGTTCTTCAGAATATGGATAGTAGGTCAGCGGGGCTCTATCCGGGCGCAGCTGGCCGGAATGAAATGTACAGATACTGCCGCCTAAGCGCAGAACGAGTATGTCTGCATTCAATTCCGGCCAGATATTCAACGGACTATACGCCTTAAAGTGTTTCTGGAATTTTTAGTTCAAATTGAGCAATATATGCACTAACATTGGGGCAGTCAACAATAGACTTTCTATTGTGTTTGACGTATAGTGGCATAACAACGAGAAAAGCGATGAACTTTGAAGCAAAATTCTCATTCATAGAATATTTTTAAGAAATATGAAGAACACAATAGAAAACAAAAATAAATTGCTCAACAAATAATTGCATTATATGACGTCGTAAAAATTACTCTTGTTTAAAGATATATTTTCACTGGTATTTTACTTGTGTTTTATAGTGGAACTTATGCTAAAAGCTAACTATAACTGTTTTTAATCACCTTATTCCTTCGCTAAGATATCACTATGATGTTGACAGTTCTACCAGCGGTAATGGAACCCGAATCCCAGCAGTGGGAATATTAAAAGGCTGATGATGATAATGTTTCCGCTGCTGGGACTCAGGCCTCCTCTCTAGGAGAGAGAATGGGCCGTAATCCGCCACGCAGGCCCAGTGTGGATTGGTGGATGTCACATGTCTTCGAATTTTTGGTTCTAGGACATGCCGGTTTCCTCACGATGTTTTCCTTCACAGTTTTTGAGAGCAGTGAGCAGTGGTGATGAAATAAATTACAAAAAGTAATATATATACATTTTAGTACAATATAACTTAATCATCACTAAAACGGAATGAATTCCTAATGCAAAACGGGTTTCACATTCCAATATTAAAATCAAACAAGAACTGAATTTCGTTCGACCTGATTTGATTCCAATTCTGAACCATCCCGGATCTAAAATCGGTTGAAATAGTAATATAAACGTTTTACGCAAATCAGACTCGGTGGAAATAGCATTATTGGCTCATTATGAAATCACTTGCGTAGCTAGAAGTACGGTATTTATTGATTTGTGAGGGATCAAAGAAGTGAGAAATTCGTTTGATGAACCTATATTACTTGGCGAAGGGAATGAAGGTTATAAAACATTTGGAGATAAAACAATAGGTACTATTATTTTATCTTATTCAGATATTAGAAAAACTACTATTTTATATATTTTAACAAAAAATATGACTGTTTGTAAATGTCACCGGAAAATTTCAAACGCCTTCAGATTGTAAAATATATTGGGAAAATTTATTGATTTGTGAAAGATCTCCTTATCATCTTACCTATATACTTACAAGATTGGGTGATGAGAGTGAGGACTAGAAAATGTGGAAATAACACAACAGTAAATTTAGGAATCAGGAGAGAATACTATTATATTATTATATATTTTTATCAACACTATAACTGTTTATATAAGCTAGATCATAGAAATTGATAATTTCAACGATTTGGCTAGTGATGTTTTAATCCCGTTTAGCCTACTTTCTTTAGACCTTTTATTACCAAAGAAATCCTACATGAATGATATGGTCAAACGAGGGTGGACATATCATCAAATTTTAACTTTTTTACGATCTGGCCAAATTTAATTGGCCATATTATTAAGTGATAAATTTCTATGATCTGCCTACGACATATAGGTATAACTACAACATCAAACTGGAATAATGCATACCCTTATGAGAAAATTAAGTTAAGATTTTAATTTCGAATACAAAATTTAGTACATTTAACTTACATTCCAGATATTGTTTATTAAATAAATTAGTTATCCTATCGGAAAACAAAATGGGATTCAAAGCACTACATGGACTGTACAGTCCATGTAGTCTGTATTTAAACCGTCAATTTGTCGAAATTATTTCAAATCATGTAGTTTTAGATCTGACATATATAGCTGAAATAGAATGTTTCTATTGGTATCAAAGCATTCAATTTATCAAAGATTCAAAGATTCAAAGATTCAAAAGCATTTATTTCAAATAAACCATTTACAGGCACTTTTGAAAGGTCAAGGTGTCAGTCTGTCAGAAAAAAAATGATGCTAATTGCACATTCCAAAGCGTAGATCTCTATGGAGAAGAATGTGCAAGAAACTCCATGGACACTCTTTTCAATCATTTTATGTATAACAAATATCTCTGTTACATGTTTCTTGTCGCTGCTACTATGTGAGAACAATGTCAATAAAATAAAGTAAACACGAAAAAAAAAGGCATTCTAAATAAAGATATTAAAATAAACCACTGGCAGCTAAGAGATGACCAGTCTCAACTGACAGCGCCCGTTCACGAACATGACGCGTATATCAGCACCACTCAGCTCAACCATTTTGAAGGGAACCGAATGATCCAACACACGCGCCACCATCAGTGAGACATTTGAGTGAGCATGACAAACTCTCAACCACCATGCTCATTTATGTCAAACAAATCCAATTTCCAAATACCGTAAATTGCTCCATGGTACTCACATTTACAAACTTTGAAAATAAATGCTTCTACATTATACAATAATAATTTAATATTAAATAAAAAGATAAAAAAGTATTTTTCAAACTAATCAATTTGTACGCCCTGCTGGTAGTGGAGCTGGACCAGCATTAACCCAAGCATTTTTATCTTGAATATAATCCTCCAAGCTATAATATGCCCGTGTACATAGTGTGCGTTTAATACAAGATTTAAATTTTGTTTCATTGAGTTCTAATATGTGAGGAGGTATTTTATTGTAACATTTTAAACAGTACCCCATGAAAGAAGACGCTACTTTAGCCAGTCTGAACCCTGGTTGAACTAAAAGGTCCCTATTCCTTGTGACATAATTATGCCTATCGCCTCTTTTACTAAAAAGGTGAAGATTCTTTCTAACGTACATGATGTTTTCATAGATATATTGACAAGGCACCGTCATGATGTTAATATCTTTAAACAGTTCCCTTAGAGAATCGCACCGGCGGAGATTGTAGATGGCTCTGATGGCTCTTTTCTGTAATATAAAAATAGAGTGGATGTCTGCAGCCCGTCCCCATAGTAAGATACCGTATGACATGATACTATGAAAATAACTAAAATAGACTAGTCTAGCGGTATCAACATCCGTAAATTGGCGGATTTTTCTAACAGCATATGCAGCTGAGCTAAGCCGTCCTGCAAGAGATGTTAAATGAGGACCCCACTGTAGCCTTGAGTCAAGCGTAATCCCCAGGAAAACCGTTTTATCGACGAATTCTAGTTTCTCGTTGTTCAATACTATGTCACATTCACTACTTTTGACATTCGGTAAGGAAAATCTTATGCATTTAGTTTTCTTCCCATTTAAAACTAGATTATTAGCAGTGAACCAGTTTTGGACCTGCAGTAGGGCGTTATTTTCGTCGTCAAGATTATTAGTCCTTCTATTTACCTTAAAAATCAAAGAAGTGTCGTCAGCAAACAACACCATATTAAGTTTATTTTGCAACAAATGGGGTAAATCATTAATGTAAACTAAAAATAAAAAAGGACCTAAAATCGAACCTTGGGGTACTCCCATTTTAACATTTAACCCCGACGAATTGACACCGTTTATCTGAACTAATTGCTGTCTATCACTCAAATATGATTTTAATAAGTTTAACGCTGTTTTGCCTAGTCCGTAATGCTCAAGTTTCAGGAGTAATGTTTCATGAACCACACAATCAAACGCCTTAGACAGGTCGCAGAATATGCCTATAGCATCTTGTGCCTCTTCCCACGCATTAAAAATTTGTTTTAATAAGGAGACACCAGCGTCAGTTGTACAACGTCCTTTGGTGAAACCATACTGTTTATCGTGTAAGATGTTATTTGTGTTAAAATGATTAAGCATTTGATCCAACATCACCTTCTCAAATATTTTGCTAAAAACTGGCAACACAGACACTGGCCTATAATTATTAGAGTCTTTACTGTCCCCGGATTTAAAAAGTGGTATAACTTTACTATATTTCATTAGATCCGGAAAGACACCTTGATCTGTACACAAATTAAATATTAATGCTAAGTATGGCGCTATAGTCTCAATAATTGAGGTACAAACTTTGATAGACATACCCCAAAGATCTTCAGTTAATTTAACCTTGATTTGTTTAAATGCTTTTACTACTGTTATGGGGTTTATATGCTTAAAGTTAAATTCAGTGGGGCAGGCTGCAACATTAGCCTGTAATAAACCAAAAGCATGAGATGGTGATGAATTTAGGGCTTCAGTAGTTTTTATTGGCACACTGGTAAAGAAATTTACAAATTCTTCCGCAACTACTTTGTTATCACTAATAAGACCATGATGAGTCTCTAATATGTAATCATTATTATGTATTTTGTTCCTGTTGGTTTCATTATTTATGATTTTCCAAACCGTTTTTATTTTATTATCTGCTGTTTTAACCTTGTTGCTAATATATAAGGCCTTAGCTGCCTTACAAGTATTTTTAAACATTTTTGAATAGGTAGCAACATACTTATTAAAAGTTTCAGTGTTAATAATAGGCTTAAGGCCATACAGCTCGAAAAGTCTTTCCCTACTTATCCTGATTCCTTTAGTCGCCCAGTCACTAAACCTAAACTTAGGACAGATACTTTTAGTTTTCTTCTCAAATGTCTTATTAAATTCGGTTTGGACTATTGAAAAAAAATCGTTATACAAAATATTACCATTGTTCACTGCAAGGTTCCAATCACCTAACTTGTTAATTAAAGTGTTGTTAAATTTATTCAGTTTACCGGATGTTATTGGTCTGGATTGTATTTGCACTTGTTGTATTGGTATAATGGATTCAAAAGTTACCAACAGGCCGCTATGATCAGAAGGCAAATAATCTACAATGGCCTTTTCTAAATAGTCACAGCAACAAAAAACATTATCAATACATGTAGCAGAAGTAGTGGTAGTACGAGTTGGTTCTATGAAAACATTTGATAAATTAAATGATTTGAAAAGATTTAAAAATCTATTGCTATCTGAATTATTTTCTAAAATATTAATGTTAAAGTCTCCACAGATAACTACTAGTTTGTTACCAGTTGCAAGTTTTGCCATAACATCTTCCATGACTGACTCAAAAACAGAGTAGTTTTGATAATTAGGGGGCCTGTAAACGCACACTATGACATGCCTATCCAGCTCAACACAAGACAGTTCAATGCTATGTTCAACGGACAGTGAAACTATGTCTTTACGAGTTTTAAATTTGATACAACTTTTAATTAGGATTAGTGAACCTCCACGTAACATTGATTTTCGATTAAAACAACTGCCCATATTATAATTCTCATAATTGATTAGCATTTCAAAGTCCTTTAACCAATGCTCAGTAATACAAATGATGTCAAACTTTGTTTTTTCTAAAAATAATTCAATTTCCAATTGTTTCGAAGAAAAACCCTGAATGTTTTGAAGAAACAAATTAAACGATTTTTGCTTAGCCCCTTTAGTATGAATGCTAGAAGATACCTTATTTTTTAATTGATCTAAATTGCCAACGGTACCAACTGTTGTCATTTTATCTAGTTTAAAGTAATGGAGCCAGCAAAAAAAAAAAAAAAAAAAAAAAAAAAAAAAAAAAAAAAAAAAAAAAAATTTGAGGGTACCTCCAAGTAAACACAACTTTTTGTTTGCTCTAATTTAAATTTAATTTAAAAATAGTTTAAATATATTTAGTGTGTTACTTATGCACTAAAGTTTTATTTAACCTCCGATGCACTCACTGCACTAATAAATTCTCCTCTCATTTTCACCTGACCTGCACAATAACAACATCACCATGGACCTTTATGCAAAGCTGTCAAGCTGTATTGAAGATCTGTCTGCCACTTTCTCCTCACGAATGGACACTTATGAGAAGGAACTGAAGAACGTAAGCAGCAATGATGTCACTCATAAGACAATTGCCAGCCTGTCTCGGGACTTCGTGGAGTTCAAGTGCCTTATTTGGAAAACCATGGGTGCATTGAAGAGTCAAATGGAGCTGCTGACTGTTGGCTTGGATCGACACGAAATGGCGTCTCGCAGGCAAGTTTTGCTCATACATGGCCTCTCTGAGCATAAGGATGAGGATCACACCTCACAGGCTATGTTGGTATTGAAGGAGAAAATGAAGATTTCTAACATCACTTCTTCGGACATCTTATCCTGCCATCGCCTGGGAGCTGACTCAAGTAAGCCGCGTCCACTTCTCATTCGGTTCAGCGGCTACAATATGCGGAGTGAGGTATGGCGTAATAAAACTATTTTAAAGGGTTCCGGGCTGGTGGTCTCGGAGTTCCTCACTAAGCCTAGACACGACGTGTTTGTGAATGCCCGTAAGCACTTTGGGGTAAAGCAGTGTTGGACGTCTGAAGGCAAGATCATCGTTCTACTCCCGGACAAGTCGCGCCGAAAGATCGAGTCTGCGGCTGAACTTCGACAACTTGTTGCGGTCTTTCCAGTGGCTACGTCTTCAAATACGTCATCAAATAAGACGTCACGTTCAAAGAAATGATTGACCCGCAATTTTTTGATTTAACATTGTTAGATTTAACTTTATTTATTTTCTACGTTGTCGGTCACTGAATATTATGTTTGTAAACGGTTTTTGCTTCGACAATATTCATCATGACATGACGTAATTGTGATTTTTAGATTTTTATGATCTTTGACATTGACAAGTCTGATGTAAGTCTGTCATTGTTCGTTCGGAAACCTTTCACAGTTTTATATTGTTAAGCTATTTTGGATACTAGTCTTTTAATCTATCTTTAAATGTCGGGTGCATCGAGGGTCTTTGGAATAACAGTTAGGTTACTGTTATTTTTGTATCTGTATATTAAACATAGTAATATTTGTTATATTATATTGTATATATTATATTATATTATTATATTTGAGTCATGCTTGATAACGATGATGGCAGTTTTGTTTCCTGTTCTTCTGCTGATTCCTCTGATGAGAGCAGCTATTCTAGTGCGTTCAGTAATGATTCTGTACATCTACGTGACCAACTCTTGTCTACTTTTTCATGCTATGGTAAATTTTTTAATGTTGTCCATATAAATGCTCAAAGTGTTCCTGCTCATCACTCCGACCTAATATCTTCTTTCGACTCAGACATTATTCATGCTGTCCTTGTCTCTGAAACATTTCTCAAGCCTACGCTTCCTTCAACGCAATACTCTTTGCCTGGTTTTAAGCTCGTGCGTAATGACAGAACTGGCAAGGGCGGTGGAGGGGTGGCCATCTATCTCCGTGGGGATATAGCATACAAAGTCGTTGATCAGTCTCCGAGTAATTATTCTAAATCAGCTGAGCACCTCTTCATTGAACTTATTTTTAACCACACTAAACTACTTTTAGGTGTTTACTACAGTCCGTCCTGTCATATTGATTACTTCTCTTCTTTTGAATCAAAACTTGAGTATTTTTCTTCTTTATATGATCACACTGTAATACTCGGAGACTTCAACACCTGTATGATAAAGGATGATGTGCGCAGCCGTAAACTGCAGTCTCTTGTCTCTTCTGTCAACATGCATATCCTTCAGCTTAGCGCTACCCATCATGCTCCCCATTGTAACCCCTCACTTCTTGACCTTATTCTGGTTTCCGATCAAAGTAAAGTAGCCACGCATGGACAGCTTACTGCATCCTTCTCTTATCATGACCTTATATTTCTCTCTTATAAAATTCGCCCTCCTAAACGTAAACCTAAACTTCTCTTCCTTCGCAGTTTCAAGAGCATTGATCTGGATCGTTTGAGGGAAGAGGCGGGCAATATTAACTGGTCTCCTGTTTATGATAGCAATGACGTGGATACTAAGGTAACTGAATTTAACACATTACTATTGAATCTCTTTGATGTGCATGCCCCACTCAAACAAGTCAGAGTGAAGCATCTTCCGGCTCCTTGGTTATCTGACAGTGTTAGAAGCGCGATGTCAAAACGGGATAAGGCTAAAAGACGGTACAAAAGAAATCCTACTGATGAGAACTGGTCTCTATACAAGAGACTTCGAAATCGCTGCGGTCGTATATGTAGGGATGCTAAAAGGCGCCATATCCACAACTCAGTTCAAAACTCCAACACAGCACAAGTATGGCAGTTTCTCAAAACTTTGGGTATCGGTAAAGCTGTTGATGACAGCTCACCTAACATTGACCTTAACACCATCAATTTTCATTTTTCCAAACCCCCTGTTGTTCTGGACGACAACGTCAAGGCTTCCACTCTTAGTTATCTCTCTAAACTTCCACTGCCAACTTGTGTTTCGTTTTCTTTTCACCCAGTTACGGAAGGAGATATTAAACGAGCCATCACATCTATATCTACTAAAGCGGTGGGTGATGATGGTCTTCAACTCCAAATGCTTCTTCCTATCCTGAATGAACTCGCTCCTGTCATCCTCCACATTATCAACTATTCACTCTTTACTGGCTGCTTTCCTTCTGCATGGAAGAAAGCATATGTCCTACCTCTACCCAAGATCCCTAATCCTTCGTCAGTTTCCCAGTTCCGTCCAATTTCCATACTTCCAATCCTATCCAAAGTTCTTGAGAGTGTTGTTAATAATCAACTGTCTCATTTCCTTTCCTCTAATAGCCTGCTGAGTCCTTATCAATCTGGATTCCGTCCTGGTCACAGTACTGTATCGGCACTTGTTAAGATAACTGACGACATCCGACTGGCCATGGAAAACAGGCTTCTTACAATATTGGTTCTACTGGATTTCAGCAGTGCTTTTAATTCAGTTGATTTTGACATCCTCTTAGGTATCCTTTCCTCTCTCAATATGTCTCCTTCCGCGATTGCATGGTTTAATTCTTATCTTCGGGGTCGCTCGCAGTCGGTTCGCTCAGGAGAGGCTTCCTCTGACTGGTGCGATCTCGCTGTGGGTGTTCCTCAGGGTGGCGTTCTTTCTCCTCTTCTTTTCTCTGTTTTTATTAATGCACTCACTAAGGTCTTATCGTCACATTTTCATCTCTATGCAGACGACTTGCAGCTTTATCGCCACTTTAAGTTTGAGGAACTCAATGACGCTATCAATGCCATCAATAATGATCTTAAAAATATCTGTCAATGGGCTAAAAGTTTCGGACTTTTAGTGAATCCAACAAAATCACAAGCTATCATTATTGGTGGCAGATATTTCATAAACTTGCTGAATAACCAGTCTGTCTCACCTGTTTTGTACGATGCTGTCGCTATAGCCTATTCGAAAAAAGTTAAAAACTTAGGTGTTTTTCTAGACGGTAACCTGTCATGGAATGTCCACATTGCAGAAGTAAGCAGGAGGGTATTTTGCTCGTTTCGGTCACTGAAACGTCTTCAGAAGTTCCTGCCTTTCTCAACTAAAGTTACTCTTGCTCAGTCTCTTCTTTTACCTCTTCTTGACTACGCTGATGTCTGCTTCCTTGATGCGACTGAGGAACTTCTTGATAAACTGGAGCGTTTGCAGAATTTGTGTATCCGTTTCATTTTTGGCCTTCGAAAGTATGACCATGTGTCGGAATTTCGAAGGCGATTGAAGTGGCTGCCTATTCGGCAACGTCGGGATTGTCACACTCTTTCTTTTCTATTCTCTGTTCTTCATAATCCCAACTCCCCCTTGTATCTTCGGGAACGCTTTGAGTATCTTGTCCCAAGAGGAAAGCCTTGTCGCTCATCATCCTCTCTTCTCCTTCGTTTTCCTGCCCACACTTCAAGTCGCTACAGTGGCTCTTTTACCGTTCGTGCAGTGCGCCTCTGGAATTCTCTTCCTCACACATTGAGGGCTAGCCCTTCGTTAGAGGTTTTCAGGCGAAGAATTAAGGAACATTTCCTATCAACATGACCCGTAAATATGTATGTATATGTTTTATTATTATTTATATATTTATATATATGTTTTATATATTATGTTTATGTATAGTATGCTGTACACATATCTATTTAGTATACTTTTAGTTTTAAGTTAAATAGAGTAATCTTTTATGTAATTAAGTTTTGTTGTGCATGATTGTATATCCTCAAATGTAACGTTTATTTCTCATTTTCTTTTATGTATTCGGTTTGCTGGTAGAAAACCCAATTATGGGTTAAGCTCGCCTTTGTACATCCACTAACCTTTTATTGTTTTGTTGAAACTATGTATGTACAATAAAGAATAAAGAATAAAGAAACATATCATTAGTACTATTACTAATGTTGGAATTGATAATTGGGTACATCGACATACTACTTATGTCTGAGTGAATATTAAAAGCTAATAGCTTCGCTATTTGACGTCTAAAAATAACAGGTAGGTACACAGTATACCTAGTCACAGTATACCTAGTCATATCATCATCAGTCTATCCAATCAGTCTATGTTACTGATACCATTTTTGGTTTGTGCTATGTTAACAACTTCTATGTTTCGGTTTAATTGTTCACGAATTCTGTTCAATTGAAGAGTATTTTATCTGTATTTACGCATTCTAACTCATCACATATCTACAACTTGATTACCTAAAACCCTTTCTCTTGCAATCACTTTTGTTTCTGTTGGTTCTTTTACAACTGTTTTTTGGTATTTATTATTCATTTGCTGATCCAAAAGGCCTTGTCTTGTCAAAAGCTAGAATAGACAGCTAACCTTAATCTTGGCGGCTAGTTTCAGTTCGAATTTAATGAAGAAAATATGTATTTCTTACGGTTTTTCGAAAGATCTCTTAATTTTTTTCTTAGTAACAACCTTCTTGAGATTTTAACAAATAGTTGGATAAAAGAGCATCTAAATTCTTTGAGCGGTTTGAGTGAGAAGAAGCAACAGCGCTCACACATCTACACATTTCATTTCAGCTGAAAGACGTCCAACTGTTGCATATAGGCCTCAAAGCCAATGTCAAAGAAATTGGATTCCAACGACCCTCACTAAGTAATCAGTCCCATTTGTGGAAGGCTCTCCAACACTGCGTCTTCTGGTACGGTATTAGTATGATTCTAAGATTTAAAGTCACTGTTTATGTTTTTTTCTTCACGAAAACGTATATTGTTCTTAGTTAGATATAAATAGTCGAATATGAGTCTAAGTCCTTTTCCCTGCTTTGTCAAATCTATCACAAAGTTGATTGTAAAAAATTTCTTTTAGCAATAAGACCACCCATTTTAACACCCTATTAATTTAAAGTTCCCTCAGAAAATGTTTAAGGTATTAAAATCTATGTATGTGCAAATAATATAGTGAAATTCATATAGTATTATCAGTATTTTGCTTGTAAGAGGAATCATCACTCTAGGCTTTTTTCAAGTAGCTTTTTCTTAGGTGGGAATCATTAAATGACTTCACTCGCTCTAGGGCAAAGTGGAAGGGTGTGTCAGACTTTCACTGACTAAAACCCACTTCTATGTTCGTTGCCCTGAGTTCTAAGGCCCCGTGTTTTCCTTTCAGAAGTAAACCCATGACCCCAGCAGGCCTGCTGGGCCCCTACAGTCTTACGGTGTCGACGGGTCAAAGTGCAGCCCAAGGAGATCTTTGAAGCCCGAGTGGAACACTAGGCGCTGTCGACAAGCTGGGGGTCAGCTTCCAGTCTAACCGTATATATATGGTTAGACTACAAGTAATGAGTAGGTCTTGGAATACCACATAGATAGTATCCTATGTGGTATTCCAAGACCTTGGGATATATAAATAGTCCCAAGAGTTTTATCCGAGGGTATGTTCCCGAGTGACAATTTTCTACTTCCTCTCGGGCAAAACCGCTAACAGCAGATAGTAAAGATATAAATTTAAAACGGTTGAATAGCTTGAACGAACGCGAATTATTTCCAATGCAGGTATGATTCCATAAATTGATCAAATTATACCTCTTCAAATACAAAATTGCTGAATCGATGTATTTTTAAGCTAAAAATAGATAGTAACTGCATCAATTGAGTACTTATATACTACAAATATTTTAAAATTATTCTTCTATAACTTACAGAAATAGTCTCAAGGAGGTCTATAATACGAGTACAACAATAAATAAATAAAATAAAAAAAATGTATGAAGTATTTTTTATATTTTGAGATTGCAAATTATCTAATGACTTAACCCGTTCCAGGGCATAGCAGGAGATTTTAATAATTAAAACCACACCTATATTTTTTCAGTCGTCCTTTGTATTCAAGGACTTCAGGTAACCTTATCAGAAGTCAACCCATAGCCCTAGTACACTTCGACCCCTACGATTTTGAAGGCATCTCTTTGAGGCGGTTGTAATGTATTTTCTAAATCTAAATAGGTAAAAAACACACACAGACACTATCAAATCACTTTACCAACCTGATATCTGTCCAATGCAATCGCCGTAATGGATATAGTTGACACAAATATTGATATCGCTTGTATCGCACCACATGCTTTGCACAGACTCGGCCAATCTGGTAATGGCCAATGTTTGGTCAAAAGTTCCATCAAGGTGAGTGGTGTACCGACGCAGCAGACTAAGGCATCCGATACAGCCAAATTTACGATGAACATGTTTCTGGCTGTCCTCATCACTGGTTTTCTAAATACCTGGAAAATAAAACAATAGTGTTAGTTAGTAGATATAATAATATCATTCAACGAATACTTTGAATAACAAGACCAACTTATAAATAGTGTCGAAGTTAAGTTGATTTCGACGACATAATAATGTAGAAATCAGATGAAAGTCACGTTGAAGCTTCATATGGAGGCAGCATTTGAACCGTACGCCAGTTCCGAGGAGGGATGGCAGGCGGTCGCCTCCTTTTGCGAGGCAGTAATGCTAGCAAAGGAGGCGGCCGCACGCGAGAGGCAACGGCCCTCACGGCCCAGCCGCCGCGGGGATTCCGATTCCGATCCTGATTTCCAGCCAACGTAGGCGTGGGCTTGTGGACGGCGAGCTATGTGTAGCTCGCTGTCCAACCGTCCGGTAACCATCCGGACCAAGCCCAGGTCGTCAACGGCGCACACTGTTCCCGCGCGCCTCAAGGAGTTGTCAGCAAACCATAGAGACCCAGAATGCTAGCTGCAGGCAGGCAGGGTCGAAGCCTACTGGGGCCAAGGGTTTGCTTCCGAAAGGAAAGCCCGGCCCTGGTATCTTAGGCCACAAAGGAACGGGGTGGGTTTTTAGTCAGTAAGAGTCTGACATTATCTCCCGCTCCGCCCAAGGGCGGGAGATGTCATTGGATGATTTTATCCACCACCAAAAAAAGAAAACCGTAGGCCAGTTTTAAAATTGCAGTTTAGATGCAATTGACAGAAATGCGTAACGACTGCATATTGTAAATTGCCATGCAGTTTGTGTGCAGTTTCAATAAAAGAAAGTATAAACGCAACCGTTTGTTACTAATACGAACTAACCCAGTCCCTATAAAATGTCAACCTACCTAACGGTAAAATGAGCCAGGAAAACAATAACTTCAAATTAAAAACTGAAATTCTATGATGATCGAAATATTCTAGCACTTCCACAAAATTTTCACCAAGTGTCCAAAACAGTCAGGATTTTAATCTCATTGGTCTGGCATTTTGTGGGATTTATCTAGACCATAACCAAAATCAATACGCAGGCATCGTAAAACATTTCAATGTTATCAGTATTGTATTCATGTCCAGGCAATAGAAAACCTTTGATAATAAAACAGACAGGCATTTTATCATTGTCACTTAAAACAGTTGATGTAGTATAATCCGTATTAATGTTGTTAACAATTTGTTTTTGTCAATCGAGTTTTGTACATATACGTCTTATTCTATCAGCCGCGTTGAAAACTCCATTAGATATTGTTACATCTACTGATATGGTAATGGCATGTATATTTATATTCACCTCGTTATCTATCTCAGTATTGTGAAATATTGGGGTAGTTACTTACATGATTCGTGTCTATAATTTTTCGTAACAAAAGAACTTGCTCATCATTATTCTAGTACGACGAATTGAATAACAATTTCAAAAGAATGGTAAACTTACTTTGGAATTTTTCCTAAAAATAAGTGGGTAATGTTTGTTAAATTATTTATTTGAGAAAATATTGTATTGTTGGTTTGCTTATATTTTTGTAGAAGGCAGTTTTTGGAGTACTGATCCGATTTTGTTTTAGGGCTTTTTCATGAATGCTCAGAAAAGCAGTCGGGTTTTTTAGTTTTTTAAATTACTGTTTTTTATTACATTTCTCTCATTGAGCGATAGTTACACCATCGTTTAATATAATTGGATAGTTTTATATCTTGAAAACAAGCACATACGCAAAAAAGAGCTTATTTGGAAGCAAATATTTGCATCACCATTTTACTCTACATTATTTACATAGTTTACATTATCGAAGAGGCGCAATTGATTTGGGTGTCGAGTTTTTTCAAACACCTGGAATGATAAAGGTTCCTTTTCGAATAAATTCCCCTTCATTATGATTTATATTACGTTTTCAACATCGTTTGAGCACTTGTTCAGAAATTTGCTACATTGTTTCAATGCCTTATTTTGAAGTATTCTTTGTTATATTATTATCTCATACTTTTACAGTCTGCAAAAATATTAGTTTTATTTTACAATGCTTTTTTTTTGTTAGATATTTCTAATTTAATTTGAATAAACCTAATATTTTAAAAATCCGCTTATTTAATATGTTGTATAAGATATCTTATGTGGAAAAATAAAGAACTAATATTTTACATCTTTAATTTTTTTTTTTATACACATACATTCTCTCTCTTCTTCTTTATCTGTCCCTGTTTCCGTTATATGGGGTCGGGTCTCCTCACAATACTCCGCCAGGACAGTCTATCCTGGGTTGTCTATTTTGGCAATTGGGCTTTCTTGAGGTCTCTCTCGATGTAAGACCACCGCTAATTTTTACTACACGGTCTTTATCACATCTCATAACATGTCCTTACGAACAATACCTTAGGCGTTGCTCCGTCATTTTTCCGTGATTAACGCAACCCTAAAACTGTCTACTATGTCAATCTAATCGGTCTATCCTGGTCACACCTCCCGCCCACCGCAGCATCTTCATTTCGTTTACGTGGACCTTTTGCTCGTGTATCTTTTTTACAGTCCACATTATACACATTAATTCCTTTTTGCTATATTATTATATCAATTATATCTGGCCCGTTATATCTGTTCCTTCTATAGTTCCCGGTTCTGAACCACTTTTGCCAATTCCTAAGGAAGACACCTACGTCGTCAGGTTCTTGGTCTGCCGTGATCCCGTCGTGCGATTTCACGGCACTAAATTTGTGTTTTACTAGCTCATAGCTCGACCGGAATGCGGCAGATATATCCAGCCTAGTCCTTCTCAAGCTGGGCAGCTTTCTGAGCCACGTCAATAAACTGCATTGTAAAATTCACTTTATGTTTGGAACGCGATCCGTTATTTTAAAACCTATTATATTGCACTCCAAATTACGTTTGTAGCAAATGCAATATTAATCAGTTATTTATTTAATCTAAAATCCATTTTTATAACTAAAACAATGTTATACTAATGCTTTAAATGCATTACGTCCTTTTACTGAGTTCGAAATTGTTTCATCTCAATAAACAAGGACCTCAATACTTGAGTATTTATGTAGCCTTTCCCTTCCCATATCGAATCGGTAGCAAAAATAATAATAAATCCGGTATTGGGAAAACCTAAACGGCATTTGTTATGCTTGTCTTATTTACGTTTTGGGTCAGCAAAACAAATAGTTTTGTTCGTATTAAGAATGCGTTAGAAATAGGAGAGTTATTCTATTATTTGGTAATGGAGAGAAGTATTGAGTTATGGAAGAAAATGGTGAAGTATCGTTAGTGATTATCAGACTATCACTGTGTGTGTGTGTGTGTATGATTTTTTCTTCTTCCTACTCAAACGGATCTTCATTAAATTTAATTTGGGGCACAGATAGATTATCTCATGGAACAGAAAGTAGAATAATTTTGGACCCCGGAAGTATATTCCCCAAGAATATTTTTTAACTTAGAAAGTAGCTTTCTTTTAAAATCTAGTTAAATTTTAATTAATTTTAATTATTTATTTTAATGAAGAACATCGATCACAAATCGATGATTACTTTTTGTATTTGGAAACAATAACATTGTATAATTTAAAAGCACCTATTTCAAATTCGTGAATGTGAAGTACCATGGAGCATTTTATTAGGTTACAAATTGTTTGACATTACAAGCATGGCGGTTGAGAGTTTGTCATGCTCACTCAAATGTCTCGCTGATGGTGGCACGTATTATTGGATCATTCAGTTCTTGAAAATGGTTGAGCTGAGTGGGGTAAAGCACGCGTTACGCTCGTAAAATGGCGCCGTCAGTTGAGACTAGTCGTAGCTGCCAGTGGCTTAATTCAATTTCTATTTTTTCATTACTTTATTTTTGATTTTTCATTACTTATCTACTTATACTCACATAATAGAAGCGACAAGAAAATGTAACCAAGATTCATTTGTAATTCATTTCTTGCACGTTCTTCTCCATATAGATCTACGCTTTGCTTTGGAACGTGCAATTTAGCTTCACTTTTTTTTGAACTGACCGACATTTTGACAATTCAAAAACGCCTGTAATTGGTCTATTTGAAATAAACGTTTTTGATTTCTAAGCTATCCGGGCACTAAATGTCATCAAAAATCCGTTTCTATTATTGAAATAAGCGTGAAAGAGCAACAAACATACGGATATACAAACTTTTGTATTTTTAATATTACTGCTGCCAGCGGCTTCGCCGCCGTGAGAGTATAAAATGGTTCCAAAGGCACTTACTCCAGAGATAAAAATACCCTGAGCTATTCCAGGATATAATCCACCCGTACGCCAAAGGGAAATTAATCTTTTGCCATACATTGCTCGCATATATATTTTTTTTCTTTTCGCCAAAATTTAAACCTAGCCCATTTCTTGAAGGACTGTATGAGAAGTCAAAAGCAATAAGAATTATGTCTACCAACCGTAACCAAACGAAGTTATAGACTACTTGGTAGATTGCTACAGTTTTTGTTTTATTTATCATGCGTTAATTTTTATTTTGGTTTCGGTATTTATGGTGTGTACGCATTGAATAGTGTCAAACACTATCGCTACACTAAAGCGTATCTTTTCATTCGTTTATCACTTTAATAGTTTTAGTATTGAAAAACTGCGAGTGTGAAAACATATAACAGTAATCTATTTCATCAATAGAAACCTCAAAATGTTACTTAATAAACTAGTAATGCTTCTTTAAGTGTCTTCGTTTTCGTTCGGTTAGGGTTTAAGGACCTAATTTTTTTTCTATTGATTTCTCGTATTGTCCTTTACCATATAACCTTGACATTAGCTATTCATTCAAATCCGATCAGCTGTTCGAGTGTGAAGAAGTAACAAACAAACACACACTGATATTGTTTTTTCAAAAAGAAAATAAACATAAAACTTACAGAAATAACAACAAGTGCATTGCCAACACCGCCGATAACTACCAGGATGCCATAGAAAGTGAGGAGCAAAGCCCTCGTCGTATCGTCCACCTTCTTGTTCTGCGTAAACTTTTCGAGAAGAATGTTCGGGTCCTGAATGCCTTTGGAAGCTTCGATCAGCCATCTTGCTGAGGCGTTTAGAGTGAGGTTCTGGTTAGGCTCCAGCCCCTGGAACAAGAAAAAAATCAATGTTATGATGTGAAGAATTAATATAAGGAGCAAAGTATAATCAGCCTTATAATGTTCCCACTGCTGGGACTCAAGCCTCAAGGAGAGGGAATCGGCCGTAATCCACTTCACGGGCCCAGCGAGGATTGGTGTATGTTACATGTCTTAAAAGTTTTGGTTCTAGAACATGCCGGTTTGTTCACCATGTTTTCTTTCACCGCTGTGAGAGCCGAAACAGCCGCGGTTTCAAGTCTCTCCAGGTGCATTACTTTTTGTAAATATGAATATCATATTTAAATATGCCGCTGAATTTGTGGTAAGAATAATAACAGACGTACAGATCGATCATGGGTTAAGTAGTGTTTGTTATAGTTCTGCTGCGGATGAGTGGCCATTTTAACATATGAAAACTTCTCCATGTCTCGGAAAGCGCGTTAAGTAGTTGATCCACGTGGAAACCAAGAAATAAGCTACGCCCTAGAGTGGGAGAACGTGTCAGACTTTTAATGACTAAAACTACTCCTGTTTCCAGGATCCTGGGTTTTCCTTTCAGAAGTGAACTCATGGCCCCAGTAGGCTTCAACCCTGCTAGACTCCTACGGCTTTACTGACATCTCCTCTCCTCTTCTCCACGTGGAAAACTACGCACTATCAGTAACTCGGGCTCGATCCAGATGGTTACCGGATAGCTGGACGGGGAACTAATAATTGCAAAGGCGAACAGCTTTAGTCTATCAATGGGTTCTCAATTTTACATAATGGTTGCATACATTGGATAAGTATCCTTTGAATAGCTCGAAGAAGAAATTCGAAAACACGTCCCACAATAACAATATTATGATGCCGTTCAGATACAAAATGAGTTCAAATACGGGATTATTTGCAGTCATTTTGTATCCCAAAGCTGTATAATATTGCTTGAAGGCAAATTTTTACAAGAATATACATGTTTAGTCCGTAATCCAAATAAATGGTTATGATACGGGCAGTCTCTAGGATATGCAAATTCAGCAGTGCCTGGCAAAATTTACTAAGCTATTTTAGTAAACAATTAAAAGAAACTAAATCGGTAGTTAAAGTGTTCATTAGTGATTAAAAGATATAATACTTGCTTCTGCCAGCAACTTTTGACCGTATTATATACACCGTGAAATTTTAGTCGTTTTAATGCCGCGGAGGGTCGATTCGGTACATGAAACACTATCGATTTGTAAAGATAAAATTAAAAAAGGAAGTACTTTTTTTAAACTCGATATAATTTACGTATGTACGAAATTAATTTCTTTAAGTAAATGTTAGCTGAGTGAGGCCATTGAACTGTAGTTAGTTAGCAACGCACCGACCGACAACTACCTACAAGGTCATTGACTCGTTTAGTTAAAGAAATTAATTTCGTTTAGGCGTATATTAATTCGAGTTTAAAAAAAAAAGTATTTTATTTTTTAATTTTATCTTTATAAAACGATAGTGTTTCATGTATCGAATTGACCCTCCACGGGATTAAAACGACCAAAATTTAACGGTGTATAAAGATTTATTCTCCTCACGGTCTGCTGGAAGAAATTAAATTTTAAATAATCAGTACCTTTGTACTCTTTTATCTGTATTTGTACTTTTCATATGTGTTTATGTATACATAAACAAATAATATAAGGTAAGATGTACCACCAAATCGTGCTGTGCTGGTGCTGCCGCTGCGGCTGCGGAGAACCTCAAGCGGTGGAAGTATATCAACCTCGTCGGCAGTTATATTTTTGAGCCGTTTGGGGTTGAAACTCTTGGGCCGTGAGACCGAGTGCTCATGCACTTTTTATAGATCTCTCCAAACACGTTGACACTTCGCGTGACCCAAGGGCTGGCTTTTACCTCGGTCAGAGATTAAGCATTGCCATACAACGTGGCAATGCCGCCAGCCTTTTGGGCTCCCTTCCAGTCGACAGCGATGTAGAGGAGTTTTATGACGCCATTTTTAGTTATGAGTAGGTTTTAGTGTCTAGATAGTTTTAATTAGTGTTTTTATAATGTATATTATTATAATTGTGTACTTGTGAAATAAATAACCTGTAAGATGTACAGAATTAGAATATGGACAGAGTGATGACGAATATCTATAAGCCAATCAAATTTTGGTTAAGTCCAATCTTTAAAGCCTTGAGCACAGGCGTAGAGTAGCCAGCCTTTCGGTTTTGTACAGGATGCATTTTGGAGAGTTTGCGCAGGAATCGCATGACTAAATCCCGCCATCTCCGTTCAATCATCGGACAACCCGACGTACAGCGAATATCTAGCCTTACGTTGTTGAAACTTCTACGGTCCGTACTAAGCGTTTTGCCTCGTCGTTTATACCGCATACATCGAAGGACTGAAACAGTTTGCCTACTCCGGTCTTCCCGTCCGATTATAATTTAGGTGTCTTTAAGGCTAGCGAGAATAGGCTCTTAATAAACTGACACCATCAACGATTCCATCACTGCTTACCATTAGGGAATTTATTAAAAATAATTAAAAATAATAATAAATCATAACAATCAGTAAAGCTCTTCCATTAAATCATCATACAGTACGTAAAACTTCAACTTCACATAATTTCATAATTAAGAAAAAATCATTACTTTCCGCACACCAGACTAAAGTATTTCTTCCAAGTATTAAAGAGCTGCTTATTACTTGCCAAGATCTCGAAGTCACTCAAGTACGAACAGATAGGTCGTCAGTTTATATTTAACTTCCTACCCCAGCCACTACTTGCGCTATACAAATGATAAACTGTGGACTGAGATTTCTTCGCTTTCTATGAAATGGGAAAAGATTTAATTTATATTTTATTTACTTTTGTGTTGGCTGACAGATAGAATTATTTTGCTAGGTTTATTTTGATTTTTTTTTTACCATAAGAGCGTTTCTGGAAGAGGCCAATTCGCCGCGAAACGCTTCACTCAAATTAATTCCTTAGGGAGATATTAGGCTCCAATACATCGCTTCTACAATCCAAAATACGCGCGTAAAACGCTAATCGAGATAATTATAGCTCCCTGTTGCATTCAATTAATGCGTAAACTCTAAAGGGAGTGCTCATATGGAGCACCAAAATGTTAACGTGCGTTTTTACACTCCTTCCAGATACAACGGTCGCACATACGAATTTACCCTTTCTGGACAAGCGTTTTGTTTTGATTACTAAGTTAGTATATAAGTACATATCCTTAATTATACAACCAAGTCCCCACCGCGTCTGTTAGTATGTAAATAAACGATAAACTCAAAAACTATTGAACGAATTTTCGTGCGGTTTTCACCGACATACAGAACACAGATAATTATGTCAAAAAATATTTTTTGACATAATATATGTGATAAAACTGGTATTATTCGAATGTACGAAATTTATTTCTTTAAGTAAACATCAGTTGAGCGAGTTAATGCCCTGTAAGTAGTTAGTACGCAACGACCGACAACTACCTACAGATCATTGACTCGAGGTTTTGAAAAAAAGGTACTTTATTTTTTAATTTTATCTTTACAATAGTGTTTGATGTACCGGATCGACCCTCCACGGGATTAAAACGATCAAAGTTTAGCCGTGTATACTTCTTTACCTAAACACTTGACGCTTGAAAAATATAGTATGGTTTACAATCAAAAACTCTTCATAACATTTTCATTAAGAAAAAAAAAACTCCTGACCCACTAATGATTCGAAATTATTCATTCAACAAAACCAAGCCTTAAACTTACAAGCAACAAAATACATAATCACGTCGACTTCAGAAAAAAAAAATGGCTGCCATTATATTTAATAGGTCCCTTGGCGACCTAAGTAACGGTGAATTACGGGCACCCAGCAAAACGATCCGAATGAAAAATGGTTCAATGTAGTTGATCTCATAATTATTTTTACAACGTCAGGTGGAAAACCTAATGGAGGTTTGTTGAAAACCGTAAATGGGGGATTTTGGCAAATAATGGTTCTGGATTTTCCGAAAAGTAAGGTATTGATAGAGCAGTGGTGGCCGAGTGGTAACGGCCCCGACTTACAAGTTGTTGGTAGCTGGTTCAAGCCAGCCAGGTGCATTACTTTGTGTAATTTATATCATCATCACTGCTCTCAAAACGGTGAAGGAAAACATCGTGAGGAAACCGGCAAGTACTAGAACCGTAAATTCGAAGACATGTGACATTCACCAACTAGCACTGGGCCCGCGTGGTGGATTACGGCCCATTCCTTCTCCTAGAGAGGAGGCCTGAGTCCTAGCAGTGGGAATATAATAAGGCTGACGCTATGCTATGCTATGCTTGAGCGCTAGAGTTTTAATTCAATATAGGGTAAAACCAAGATAATTGCTTCACTTTTTGAAATCACTTTATATCTATTTGTACAAAAAGCAAGATTCATTATTTGTAAAATAGGTAGGTACTTTGGTTTATTATCTTCATATTTATGAAAAAAATAAACATTATCTTTGATATTTCGGGAGTATTGGCGACCTTTAAATTTTGGGACAGCTATCCCATATAGGGGATAGTTGCCTAATCCATCTAAATTACATTTAGGATAGATACTCCGTCGAGGAAGAGGACATTTATCCCGCAAAATCTTTGATCGCACCTAGCCGTTTCATGAAATCGCACAGACACATAAAAAAAAACATGAAATAAAATAACATGTGTTTTATTTACGAAACTAGAGTAATTGCAATCAAGGCAACTATACCCCCGGGGCAACTATCCCGGTTTTACCCCACCTTGTTGTTTACTTGGTCAAAATGAAATTTTAAAATTAATTAACAAATTTAGCATGTCTTATTTAATTATGCATAACACAGACTAAAAATAATAATATTTACAAATGGGAAACAAAAAAAGGAACTTATTGGGCATCTAAAAATTCATAATAAATTAATAAATTTGCACGCCTTATTTAAGGCCAGGTTTCTTCTCATTTAGAACATTTTTAAACCTCAGGAAATCCACAAATATAGAAGAGAACACCATGAAAATTTATTTTATTAAAATTGACTATAATATGACCAAGCGCTTGGCGAAAATGAAAACATGATATAAATTAGTTGGATAGATAAAAAAAAATCGCGGATCTGACCCTAATTTACGATTTCAAACGTATTTATCTACGAGATTACGTTATGGAAATATTTGAAAATTACAAAAAAAAAAACTTGTTATCAAAAAGCGCTTCGCAAAAACAAAAATCTTGGACAGTTATTGTTTTTTTTTTTTTATATAAAAGAAAACCGCTGTTTTGGGGCGGCGAAGTCGATATAGTCCCGAGTGAAGTTCATACAAAAAAAAACTGTGACTAGAACCGGTCCTTAAGTCATAGTTCAACGCACTGCCGTCCACTAACTAAAAGGCCGTTAAGCCACAGTTGGTCGTTTTTCACTTTTTAATGTAGTCTTATACAACTTTCGATTCTCTATCTTTTCATCTAAGAATCATTTTTCTATGATTAATAGTTTTAAAGATACAGAATATTGCTAAGCAGTTAAACCACATAAATTTCGTTACTTCCTTAATTAAAAAGCGGCTAAGCCACAATACTTCTCTAGAAAGACGTTAACATACTTTACCGGCAAAATAATATACAATTTTTTCTAAATTTACTTAACTAAAAGTACGTTATCTAGTCATGCTTGACTAAAAAGCAGCTAAGCGTCTTTAACTACCTTCATGTATTGTGTCATACAAGTAACCATCTGAACATCGTACCTTAACTATAAAGCAGTTATAAAGAAAAACTACACTAGAAAGCAGTTATAAGCCAATAGCGGCTTTTAAGTTATGTATTAAAATTAGTATTGGCTAAATATCAATCGTTAGAGAGCAGCTAAACGACAGAACTAGACTAAATAGAAGTTAAACGCTTGTGATTTTCGTTGGCGTTTGACCAGCTCAGGGTATAATTCCTTCACTTCGGGTGCTAATAGCGGACGGACGAGCGGCGCGTCTTTTGCTTTTTGGCGGCACAATTACGAGAATGGCGTATAATGGTATAAAGGTAAGCTGATATTATTATTTCATTTATTGTAATAAATAGTTATTTGTAATATTATTATAAATGCGAAAGTACGTTTGACTGTTTGTAACTCTTTTAAGAAAAAAGGAATGAATGGTTTTTAATTTATCTAACTTTATAAATACCTGTTTTTATTACCATAATTTTTTTCTGTATTCCGCAATACCTGCACAGGTAAAACCCGTACTGCTAGTTTTCATTATGTACCTACCTTTTTCAAAAGGGTTTTAAAGTACCTACTGTTTCTAAGTTCATCATAATTGTTGTTGTAGGTATCTGTTTCGATTGTTGATTGTTTTATACCGACTAATGTAAGAGAGATGCGTCGTATAATTGGTTTATTAGTTAACTGATTATATTTCATTGTATTTTAGACGTTCCTGAGTATCGTCAAGGATCCAAACTATGATGAATAGTGTGTTGGTAGACCAGGAAATTCCAACAGCACAACGCCTTGAAACTAAACAGCATGCCATCTAAACGCAATTCCACTTGTGCTCTAATATTAGCCAAAAAGAATCAAAGTAGGCCCACATGAACAATAACGATTTAGTTAATCTTCTCTACCAAGAACCTTACTCGATGACAATCAACAAGTGTTTAAAAAATAAAATGAAACACAAATAACATATAATTCCAGCCAACCAGAAGTAACTCTAAAGCTTACAATAGCTCAACAGCTTGAAACATATTATCTATACTGCCACGAACCGATATCCTTCTACGATGCCATCTTCGTTAAGAATCTGCCAACCATGTGATGAAGTTTTTAGTGATGATACTGAATATCGTTATGACATGCAAAGACAAAATACAGTTTCAAACCCTAAAAGTAACCCAATATTGAAAAGGAAAACAATCAATAACTAAAATGTTTCCCAAAAAATTAAAACGCAACGACATACCCAAGAATTTACATTAACAGATGAGATTATTGGATATCGGTTACCTAAGAAAAGACGTACATCTTTATCTATTAATTATTCCTCTATTTCTACGGATTTAGTAAATTTAGCACCACCACCTTCCACAAAGAGAAAGAAATATGATACTAGCTTCAAAGATAGATTAGTTGAGAAGGAAAAGGAACGCAGAAGCAAGTGCAATGTAAAAACAGGCTATGATTTGAAGTGTACAAAATGTTGCTCAACTATATCGAGGAACATTTGGATATTAACAACAAGTATTGGATGATGACACATTCTGAAAGAAGATTATTTATAAGAAGTAATTATACGGTAGCAGTTTCTAAGAGAAAATATGTTCAGGTGCCTAAGAGAAATGCAAAAAAAGCTTTTACTTTACAAAAGAGTGATGGTGTTTTAAAGAAGGTATATATAGTTGTATGTGGTGGTGGTGGAAGGCGTATATATATACTGCAAAAATAAGATAAAATATTGGTTAAATCTCTTAATTCTGACAAAGATATTGATAAAAGGGGCAAGCACGTAAAGACTTAAGCTTTTAATAGAGATAAAAAAAAGAATAAAGAACACAACAAAGAAAACAAGAAAAAGAATAAAGAAGACAATAAAGAATATATAAATAATAAATAAATAAATATTATTACGGACCATATTGAATCTTTCAAACGCAGCTGCACCGCTCTATCGTCGTGAACAACTCTTAATTGTCGTTATTTGGCCAGTGAAATTAATATTACGTTTATACATAAACGTAATATTTGACTTTTTTTCGAATACTGAATATATTATTAAATATTTAGGTAAATGTGATCTCATTACTTAATAAGAAATGAAAAAGTTAGATTAAACTTTGTTTTTTTATATTGTTTCATTAATAAAAAGTTATTTGATAAGTTCTGATTGTCTATTCTTTTTTAATAAATAAAGTTCTGATTTTCATAAAATAGTTTTTAACTTCTCAACTTTTTACCCGTAAGTGCTCACTTAAAAGGCAGTTAATTGCGAGCGAGATGTCTTTAACTGCCTTCTAATTAAGCAATAGGAGAACCAGTATAAAAATATGTTTTACAATGCCGAGCTTAAAAGCGTTTAAAATCCCATAACTGCTTTCTAAGTAAGCAAAGTTAGGTCTTTCAAGTGTTAGCGACTAGGCTAAAAGTCTGTTAAAATCCTTTAACTGCTTTATAACTAATTATATTTTGATAACTTATACTGTAAGTACAAGACGTGGCGGCTACAAGAAATTACTTTGCTATAAAGCAGTTAAAGTATGGTTAGCGGCCTTATAGTGCAGTATATTATGTAAAAATGAAAAAAATTGCTTAGTTAAAAGTTAGAAAATGAATTTAAATAAAATATAATAAATATAAATGAATAAAATATAACACATATTGTGCACAAAGACTATGCCTACATATACAACTTGCAACCTTGTTCCTACGTAGCATATTTTTCAAGAGACATCAATTCCCACTTATTTTTGCGTTTTCTCGAAAAATACTTTTTGCGCTTAGCTGCGTTTTAGTTAGTGGACGGCAGCGCAGTACAGGTAACACACCTTTATATATTTAACTGCATTATGCAAATAAACGTTGATTGATTGATTGATTTTTTTTTTAAATCCCCTATACGACATCCCTGCGTATAGTTTGTACAGCTTATACTACACACTAAATACCAGTATGTTACAAGTTGCGATCGCGTATCACACCTCCCTAGCTCAGTTACTGATACTGAGCTAATACTGGCAGCATATATTAATTACTATCGATATCTCAGGTAACGTATTTAGGTCATGCTTTCAGGTGAGCTGTTACTTTATACAAAGTGTATATAATGAGAGCTCGTTTACTAGAGCTCAGAAATAAAAGCGCATTACTTTACTGACGATCTTTAGTCTTAACTTTTATTTATTTGAAAGAGGAAATATTATGTAATTAGTTTATGTCATGATGCTTCGTAGTATTATTATGGTTGTATTGGAATTGTGAAACTGATACTGATTATTTTTTTTATTCGTTAAGAGCATCCTTCCCGAGGTACATTTTTGCTCTCACGTGATTATGACGTTATTGCACATCTTTCTCTAGATATTTTGGAAAAACAGATTTTTTGTGAATAGGTTTCGATTGAAATCTAATCGTAAATTGTAAGACTAATTCACTAAATAATAATTATAATTTATTCTTGCAAGTAACATTGAGTCGTAAACACATTATTAATCAAAACAGTCACAATTAAAATCAAAATTTGTAAAATTAAAATCAATCAAGTCATACAACTACTTCCCGCTCCACCCAAGGGCGGGATTTGTCATTGGACGATTTCACCTACCATAAAAAAAAGTCATACAAAATAGATTGCAAATTATTAAATCTAATTAAATTGCAATAATATCAACACAATTGGATAGTTAAATTAAATAAAAATTAATTAAGTAAAGACCTTTGAAAATCTTCTATTTCGCGTAATCTTTGGCCATTCACGATGTATTCATTATTAAAAAAAAATAGAGAAAATATACCTACAGAAACCTTATACACTTATTCAAGGTTCTGGACGATGATATTCTATTTTTTTTTTTTTCTAAAAACTTTGAAAATTAAAAAACAAATCACGTATTTCCTGGAACAAGTTCTGTGAACAGAAAGCCTTTCTCTTTGTCACATTGCCTCTTATTTGATTGCGTTGGATATTTTAAAAATTGCTCAAGTTGATGATAAACAAGTGGGGATGGGCCTCCTTAATTTTAAAGGGCGTAAAAGGCAAATCTCAAATACGTCACTACCAATGCAACATTATTTTTAATATATGCGAAACCTGAAAGTAGTTTGTTCAGAATCAGTAACTGAATCGATTCTAATAATTTTTACACTAGGTATGTTATATTTTTTTTCCAAAAAATATTTAAAAAAGATCACAAGTTGGACACCACCGACAAGTTCAAAAAAGGTCACGGAAGGTCATAGCGGGCATTAGAAGCCAGGGAAAAGCTGGGTGCGGGAGTAAAACATCCCTTCAGTAGCCCGGATGGCCCGGTGACCATTATGTTTATGTGAACCACCAGGTAACATGACAAGCTATAACTTTGTACATTTGAACAAAAATACTAGACTCGTGTTTCGGGTTTCGCATATACTAAAAATAAGGTGGTATATGTATAAGAAAAAAAGGGGTATAAATATCAATTTATTTAAATCAATTAATTAATAATACATACCTACAACCACTAAGTAAAATTAATTGGATGCCGATAAGCAATAGCATTAAACCTACATAGAAAAGCTTTCAGCCATTTTCGGTCAGTCACGTTTCAGGTCAGTAAATACGTGATATGTCTGAATATTTGAATTGAGAACTTCAATAGACTACGTTATTTGATCTTAATGTCCATTTTATTTATGAAATATTTTATATACGCTATAACCTAGGGACTGAATGCACTGGGTGATCATACGAATATTTATAACAAGATTTTGTTTACAAAAACCAAAAAAAAACTAAACACCGTTAAATTATGGTCGCTTTAATCCCGCGGAGGGTCGATTCTGTACATGAAACCCTATCGATTTGTAAAGATAAAAATGAAAAATAAAGTACTTTTTTTTAAACTCGAATTAATTTAGGCATATATGAAATTGATTTCTTTAAGTAAACGTCAGCTGATCAAGGCTGACTGTAGGTAGTTAGTACGCAACGACCGACAACTCCTTACAAGATCATTTACTCGTTTACTTAAAGAAATTAATTTTTTACATGCGTATATTCTCTTGGGCGGCTTGAATTCCTCACTTCACTCAGGTTTTTTATATTAACTCCTTCGCAATGCTCGGGAGTTAATGATATAAAACCGTCACTTTCTTTCGGGATTCGACACGCTGCCCGCGTCTTAGAACTCTGCTGTATCCCCTAGTCACATAATCTACTATAAATACATAATGGAATACAGATTTTCATTCGAAGTTTCTTTTCATTTACTTTCAAGACCTGACTCACTTACTAACGAGCGTCTGCCAGTCGATTCAGCCAAATTGATTGATTTAGCGAGCCTCCTCACTTGAAGAGGCATTCAGGAGAATTTCTCGATACAAATAAATTGTTACTTGGTTGAAGTCGAATCGTAAAAGACGAAAATTTTGATACTGTGTTTCGAGAATAAATAATTTGTTTAGGGCCTCTTCGTGGAATTTGTTCTTTTCAACGGAATATACGAGTAGGCGGGTAGATGAATAAAATCTTGAATTGATTTCTGGAGCTATGAAGAATGGATAACTTCAATTTTTTTATTTTTTTGACTGCTCTGTTGGTCTAGTGGTTAGTGACCCTGACTGCTATGCCGCAGGTCGTGGGTTCGATTCCCACCAAGGACAAATTGGGCACGCCACGATCGAGGCGGTAAGGCCCCTCTTTGAGGCGTGGCTGGAAAGGCCTCACGGCGTCGTAACCTTCCGCATGGCGCAGGTACTAACCGAACATGGCAAGTTCGGGCCGTACCTGTACAAGATCCGTGCGGAGGTGACGCCCGGGTGTCGTCACTGTGCGGAACGCCCGGTGGACACGGTGGAGCACACGGTAGAGGTGTGCCCCGCTTGGGAAGAGCATCGCCGTGTCCTCGTGGGGGCAATCGGAGGCGATCTCTCGCGCCGGGGCTTGGTTCAAGCCATGCTCAGGAGCGAGGAGGAGTGGCAGGCGGTCGCCTCCTTCTGCGAAGCAGTAATGCTAGCAAAGGAGGAGGCTGACCGTATCAGGCAACGGCGTTCACGCCGCAGCCGCCGCCGTAACTCCGATCCAAATTTCCGGCCACCGTAGACGCGGGCTTGCGGACGGCGGGCAATGGGTAGCTCGCTGTCCGTTTGTCCGGTAACAGACCGGACCGAGCCCAAGTCGTTTACGGCGCGCACTGTTCCCGTGCGCCTCAAGGAGTTGTCAGCAAACCGTAGGGGCCCAGTAGGGTCGAGGCCTAGTCTGGGGCTCTGGGAAGGTATGAAAATGCATACCAGGGCCCTGGAACCAAGGCAGGGAAGGAACGGGGTAGGTTTTTAGTCAGTAAGAGTCTGACACTATTTCCCGCTCCGCCCAAGGGCGGGATTTGTCATTGGATGATTTTACCTACCGTAAAAAAAAAAAAAAAAACCAAGGACAAATGTTTGTGTGATGAACACGATCATTTGTTCTATGTCTGGGTGTAATTTATCTAATATGTATTTATTTAGAAATATATAAGTATGTTTATCATCTGTCTGGTACCCATAACACAAGCTCTGCTTAGCTTGAGACTAGACGGCGTTGTGTGATAGTTGTGGAATAAAAAATAAAAAAAATATCTTTAAGAGCCGAAACACATAACCGCGTTATGGCGTCGCGCCGCAAAAATTGGAAGTGACGCCCTCCGCTGAATGTTGCGTTGCAGCGTCGCAAAAAAGAGCATTTTACTGCCGTACTGAAGGATAACCAGTTCCTCAAACTGCATCATTGTTAACAAGTATAACGTCTTAGAGCTGGGATTTGCGCCGCAGTGCACACCGCAGTATTCTTTATAACGGCGCGGCGCCGCTATGCAGTTTTGTGTTTCGGCCCTAAAACTTTGTGCTGAAAATATATAACAACTAGTAACTGCGAGCGACATACCAAAGGAACATATTCCCGAGATACGAAGTATCCTATGTGCTATTTGAGGACATGGTCATTCCGTGTACTAAGTTTCATCGAAATTCGTTCATCCGTTCGAGTGTGAAGAAGTAAAAAACATAGACACAACATACAAACCATCACACACTTTCATCAGTGAAATATTGTAATCACTGAAAATATAAAACAACTTAAAAAATATGTTGTAATATTGAGAAAAAATAAGTTGTTGAGTAGAATTGACAGGATTTTAAGAAATTCAACCTTTAAAGGGGAGCAGAATTTTATTTTGTGGGTGGTAATTTGCCCAAAATTATAGCTTACAGCAATAATAAAGACTTCCTTTATTTCTTTTTCAAAACTACCCTCAAAAAATGGTTTACAGGGTTTTAAAGTTTTTAGAAAAACATTCTCGTGACTGACGTTGCGGGCAAAGTGCTACTTAATTTATAATTTCTATTTTTTTTTTTCTCTGAGACTGGAATGGAAAATATATCGAGATCAAAAAGAAAGAAAAAAATTGTAAATTTTAAAGCTATTATGACACGTTGCGCTCCATGACGGGCATAATAGACGTGGGCAAAAAGGCTGCTAGACTTAAATGGGATTGGGCGGGTCATATCAGTCTCTCATGTCGGTCTCCATACATGCGTATGGAGACCGCTGGGCAAGGGTCGACACACAGTGGGTACCTGAAGGAAGAAGCGTCGTCGAAGCCGGCTTAGAAAGAGATGGCGGGATGATCTGGATGCGTACTGCGAGGATTGGTTCGAGACGGCGCGGGAGAAGAAGGTTTGGAAGGACTTGGAGGAGGCCTTTGCCCAGCTATGGGACAGTTAGGGCTAATAAAAAAAAAAATAGATCTTTATTATCAAAACTGTAACGTAGCCTTAAATAACATACTAAAATAACAGATAGTCAGAAATATAAATCTTATCAATATCTACGATGTAAATTTAGAAATGGCTCCAGGCTACAATAAGTGTCAATTGGCCATAAAATGTAAGTCTATAAATCCATACAAGACGCCCCAAGGTCTTTTTATTTATATTGAAGGCAGTACGTTTAGGTTATAAATCTCTACTTCTTTATCACGTCTCTTATTTTTATAATAATAATTTACGCATTATTATAAAAATAAGAGACACGATACAGAATAATAATTTACGCATGAAGAGCAGTGGTGGCCGAGTGGTAATGGCCCCGACTTACGAGTAGTAGGTCGCGGGTTCAAACCCGGCCAGGCGCATTACTTTGTGTAATTTATTTCATCACCACTGCTCTCAAAACGGTGAAGGAAAACATCGTGAGGAAACCGGCATGTCCTAGAACTAAAAATTCGAAGACATGTGACATCCACCAACCCGAACTGGGCCCGCTTGGTGGATTACGGCCCATTCCCTCTCTTAGAGAGGAGGCTTGTGTCCCAGCAGTGGGGACATTAAAAGGCTGATGATAATGATGAATTTACGGATAATAAAGTACAGCTTCTAAGTCAAACTCATATTACAAACTACGTGGATAAACCATTGATATATTATAAGGGAACATACGTTACGCGCTAACATCCCAATCAGAACACCTGGACTCGAAACTCACACATCTATATGTCTACATTGTCACCGGTCCGCACTGAAAACCAGTGTCGTAGACTCGTCGCATTCTGCGTGGGGTCACGGCATTAAGCTGAGTGCTCGGCCGTTTTGCGCGGACGTGGCGCATACTTCTCACAATATTAATTTATCTTTGTAAACCTGTACCTCTACCATGAGTTTTAAGCAATAGTATTCGTCGCTACTCGATATCGACGCCGTAAATATTTTGTATGGCAAATTTTGCAGCGCCTCTAGCGGTCACTTGCAGAACCAAAATTTGCCATACAAAATATTTACGGCGTCGATATCGAGTAGCGACTAATACTATTGCTTAAAACTCATGGTAGAGGTACTGTTACTTGCACCTTTATCCGACAAATAAAAAGTTTTTCTTTCTTTCTTTCTTTCTTAAACACTCTCTGTACGACTGATTGAAATCAGGCTATAAAGACTTGATTTCAGCGCGTCCACGCGGTAGAGGCGAGTCATCTATCTTTCGCTGTTTTGATTTAATATAAGGGATAAGTTGTTCTATGTCCTATGTGAATTTAAATGTTTGTGAACGCATGAATAATAATACAGGAGTTATTTTTAGAGTGGAGAGATGTCAGAAAAACCGGTAGCTTAGCAGGGCCAAAGCCTACTGGGAACATGGGTTCACTTCCGAAAGGGAAAACCTGGATCGCAAAGCAAAGAAGAAACATAGGTGTGGTTTTAGTCAGTAAAAGTCTGACTCACGCTCAGCCTTAGAGCTAAAAAGTCATTGGATAATTTTCTACCTCACAAAAAAGTTGACTTTAAAGGTCACATCGCACTAGAGCCACCAGGAACCCACAAAACCGGGCAAGTGAGGAAGTGAGGGTTCCGTACAATCTTACCTATGGAAACAGTTATGTGAGAATGTCACCACGGGCCCTGGGACAAAGGCAATGAATGGAAGGGTAGGTTTTTAGTCAGTAAGAGTCTGACACTATTTCCCGCCCCACCCAAGGGTCATTGGATGATTTTACCTACCATAAAAAAAAAACCTATGAAAACAGTACCTACAAATTTATAGTTTTCAGATTTTTTCCTATACTTGTGCTATAAGACCTTACTTTGTTCCGGGATTCTGGATCAACGGGAAGTACCCTATGAATTTTGATTCATAAAAAGTGTCGAAAACATATTTTTAGCGACATAAACGGCCATATCATTTTTTACCGTTAACTCAGAAATTTGATTTTTACACAACTTCAAGGGATTGCATACTTGAATATATGGTTTAAATTTCAACTCGTTATCTTTATGCGTTCTTGAGATAAATTGTCTTGACAGACAGACAGACGGACAACAAAGTAATCCTATAAGGGTTCCATTTTTTCCTTTTCGGTATTCCGTACCTAAAAAGGGGTTTACTTAAAAAAGGGTATATATGTGTACATTTATTTACTGTTATTGATATAGGTATTTATTTGTATTATCTGATTTTAGTCCATTTTAACTTGTATGAATTATTTATACACACTGTCTACATTTCTCATCCAACTCTCCTGTCGCAGATCTGCTGGAAGAAATTTCGTTAGAAATAAGCAGCACCTTTGTACTCTTCTGTCTATATTTGTTCTTTTCTTTTTTTAGTACTTGTGTGTACATAAATTAAAAAAAAGGGTGGGGCGCCCATTTTAATTTTAAAAAATCTAAAGAGTAGTATTTGACAAATAGCTTCTACAAAAGGCTTTCTAAGTGTGAATTTCGGAAAAGAAAATACCCTATTGATTCCCTTGAGAGTGTTGTAAAAGGTATACGTTTTTTAAGACATAAACGTCTGTATCTTTTTTTCGTTTACATAGCAGTTTAATTTCTTCACAGTTTCAGATCTCAAAAGTATATGATTTTAATTTAAACTCGGTACCTGGACGCGTTCTGGAGATAAAGGGTCTTTACAGATAGATGGACCACAAAGTATCCTATAAGGTATCCTATTTTTTTATGGTAGGTAAAATCATCCAATGACAAATCCCGCCCTTGGGTGGAGAGGTACCGTTTTTTTTTTCTTTTTAAGGTACGAAACACTAAAAAGAGCATAATTGAACTTGTAACAATTATTATCGACTCAAAGTAAACCATATTCCACTAGATGAACCCTTTACAGAATCATTCACGTATCCCCAAATTGTGTTTCTAGGTCACATTACGAAAACTACGAATATGAGTAAACTAGTTAGTCTAGATCTAACTAGTTCTTTGGCAGCTTATTTGGACCAGCTGCTAGGTAGGAATAGACAAAATTAGTTGGTCCCAAGCACTTCAGACCCAGCTGAAACTTTGATATGAGGATAATCCTTGCACGTGCCAAGCAAAACTGTGAAAATCCTCTTTGTAGCAAGAAGATTTTTGCACTTTGTTTTTAAGAAAAGGAATAAGTACTGACACCCGTATTTATAAACAAGTAAACTAAATACTTGAGTAAAAGTAACTACTATTTATATTCTTTAGGCAAATTCGTTCCAAAACTACGTTGTTTGCTTACCACATGGTATCTATGGCGCCCAGTAGGGTTGAGGCCTAGTGTGGGGCTCTGGGGAGGTATGAAAATGCATACCAGGGTCGTGGATCAAAGGCAGGGAAAGAAAAGAATTTTTTTAATTGTGAATGTAGATTTCAAACGTCAAGTAAAGTAAATACTTCTTTATAAATACGGGTGTAAGAGGTAGAAAAAGGAATAAGTAGGTAAGTAGCTCTATGCTTTTGTCGACTTAAAAGAATGTAGTCTGGATTATCTGCGGCAAATCTGTTCCTCAACTAAGCTGTAGCTCAAAAATATCCCACGATATAACACACATAGCTATTGAAATTTGGGCCCAGACTTCATAGAAACAATGGTATTATCCTGTTGCACAGACGTTACATTTATGGTACTTACAAAAAATATAACATATTCCACAAATATGACACAACGCCGTCTATTTCCAAGCTAAGCAAAGCTTGTGTTATGAGTACTAGACAACTGGTAAACATACTTATATATTTCTAAATATATACATATTATAATCACTCAGACACAGAACAAATGATCGTGCTCATCACACAATCATTTGTTCGGGTTGGGAATCGACCACCCACGACCTCCGGCATCGCAGTCAGGGCCACTAATCACTAGACCAGCAGGCCAGTCAAATAAGAAAGGGCTTCTCAGGACCCTTTCTTATTTGACTGGCCTGCTGGTCTTTTGGACCCCGTTTCAACAGGGTCTAAAGTTTGTATGAAAAAATCTACTTTCACGCACCGATTTTGAAATAAGTGTCTTGCTCATTCTTCTCCATAGAGATTTACGCTTTGGATTGTGCAATTGGCATCATTTTTCTGACTGACTAACTTCTATATTTTATAGCTTTTATATATTTTATAGCTTTGACATTGTTTTCAATTACTGTTTTTAATTAATTTTGAATGTTGACATGATAAGATACAAATAACTTCGAATTATAAATCGAAGTTATAAATCTAATGTAATTGGAATTTTAGGTAAATATTTTGTGAAGTTTTATAATATTATTTTAAATTTCTATGTTATAAATATTTGTACGCCGACACTTACGGCTAAACATGACTGGACTCAAACATTAATTTCAATCTTGCATGCTTGTATGTATACAATGTTTACACAAATAAAGAATATCTTATCTTTTGACAATTCAAAAGTGCCTGCAAATGGTTTATAAATGCTTTGATTCATTGACATGCAGACGAAAATGTTAATAGGGGCTAAATAAAGACAATCATAAATAAAGACAAAATTCTCAACCGCTAAAGTAATTCACTAAAAAACAGAAAAGAAAGAATAGCTTTCTTTTTGTTTTTATCATCGTATCTTTTATCTTCATTATGCGGTATCCTCTTTAGTTCAATGTTTACATTTGTATGCAAACTGTCTTAATGTTTCACGTTGAATGGAATTACCTTTATTGGGCGAGATCCTTTTTATTTTTAATTTGTAGGGGTCAGGGCATGGTAGGCGAAGATTTTATTGATAAGTTGATCATGTTGCGATAAAAATAGAATTTGAATAAGCTTATCAGAGATGTTACGGTTTTTTTTATGGAAGGTAAAATCATCCAATGACAAATCCCGCCCTTGGGTGGAGCGGGAAGTAGTGTCAGACTCTTACTGACTAAAATCCTACCCCGTTCCATTCTTTGCCTTGGTCCCAGGGCCCCGGGTGCCATTTTCACATACCCTTTGACCCCAGTAGGCTTCGGCCCTGTTGGGCCCCTACAGTTTGCTGACAACTCCTTGAGGCGCGCGGGAACAGTGCGCGCCGTAAACGACTTGAGCTCGGACCGGTCTGTTACCGGACGGACGGACAGCGACCTACCCATTGCCCGCCGTCCGCGAGCCCGCGCCTACGGAGAGATGTTACGGTTCGATTTCAAATTTTCAGTTCCGAAAGTTTGGAGTTACGAATTAGTTTTACACCTTCGAAGTTCGAAGACCTTATACCCGAGGGAAAGAAAACACGTCTTAACTTACAAACATCTCGTTTAAAAATGCATTCATCTGGCCAATTAATTATGTCTATAAAAAAATTACACAAATTACTAAGAACCCGAAATTTATTAAGATACGCAAAAAAAAACTATTACTAAGTAAATTTTATTACAGCATAAGTGCATATTTAATAATATAAAATAATTTTTTGATTTTAGAAATACAATACTGAAACACGTGTCAAGTATTTTTATGCAAAGAATTTAAAATTATAAGCTTATTATGTTACCTGGGTGTCCACACAAACACATAGTTACCGGCCATCCGGGCCATTGAGGGGTTGTCTTGCTCCCGCACTTACGTATAGCTGTATCCTGGCGCCTAAGAAATAATAATGATAATAATGGGAGAATCAATTCGTCACATTATCTCCGGTTGTTCTCGTCTGGCTAACGGCGAGTATTTGCATATGCACAACCTTGTAGCCAAGATTATAATTCAGCAACTTGCTTTGAAATACTCACTTGTGGGATCGGAAGTGCCGTACTACAGGTATGAGCCCGACCCAGTTCTTGATAATGGTTATATCACTTTGTACTGGGATCGGTCCAACATCACTGACAGGACTATTGTAGCCAATAAGTCTGATATAGTGGTGGTGGACCGAAACGACAGGCGTGCAATGATTGTTGACATATCCGTTCCGCATGACGAGAACCTCGTGAAAGCCAAGAAAGATAAACAAATCAAGTATATGGATTTGGCTCGCGAGGTTGTCGACATGTGGGAAGTGGATTCGACGATCATTGTACCGATAGTCGTGTCGGGTAATGGCTTAATAGCCGAGAGTCTCGACTGTTGGTCGAGACTCCTTAAGAGGCTCTCGTTAGGCGACTGGATCAAGGGCTTGATCCAGAAAGCAGTACTCCTGGACACGGCTCGTATTGTTAGGAGGTTCCTTTCTCTGGAGCCCTGACCGCTGGTATCTTGAACCCTGTTCCCGATACCGGTGGAACACTATTTTTTATATTTTTAAATGTGTTTTTATTTTAAAAGAAATATTTAAACATATTATAAAATATGTTTAAAAAATAAATGAATGGAATAATAGTACTAAAAATAATGTTGTATAGACTGAATTATTTAAATTGATGACGAAGAAATAAACCGCTTAAATCAGCCATTGCTCAGCTTTTGCCGCGTTCAATGCTACATCACTCGTTTTCGACCACCACAAAAGTATTCACTGAACATGACCATCCGCCATTTTGCCACAAATTGTTCCCCCATTACGTACACACTAACAACCAGCATATTAATTTATTAAACTCCCCGCCACATAAAGTTTATTGCACAATATTCGACGTTGTTAGACGCCATAACTTTTATGATATAGTTCCACTATGCACGTTATGTAGAACAATGTTTTATAGTGCCGACATTTATTAGTTGATATTGTAGAGCAGTGGTGGCCGAGTGGTAACGGCCCCGACTTACGAGTTCGAGGACACGGGTTCAAACCAGTCAGACGCATTACTTTGTGTTATTTATTTCACCACCACTGCTCACAAAACGGTTAAGGAAAACAACGTGAGGAAACCAGCATGTTCTAGAACTAAAAATTCGAAGACATGTGACATCCACCAACCCGCATTGGGCTCGCGTGTTAGATTACGGCCCATTTCCTCTCCTAGAGAGGAGGCCTGAGCCCCAGCAGTGGGAACATTAAAAGGCTGATGATGATGATGGTGATGATTGTTTACTCAAGGTTCGAAAGAATTAAATACTGAGTTCAGGGGCCTTTCTATCCCCAGGCATGACAATTTAACAACCTTTTTAGGTATCCGGCTGTCCTGCAAGGATCAAACAAATTTGTATTCGTAAGCCAGAATGTACAAAGAATATAAAAAGGATTATTTTGAAAAATAGCGAGAGTGTATTTATATAATAAAAAAAAAGAAGTATCGCTCAGACAAGCTCAACATGACGACCTGGCGGTTTAGGGTTCCGTACCTTAAAAAGAAGAAACAGAACCTATATAATAGGGTCACTTTGTTGTCCGTCTTTCTGTCTTTGTGTTGGAGTGTCAAGACCCTTTATCTCGGAAACGCGTAAAGAGATCGAGTTGAAACTTAAACCATATACTCAGCTCTGCGGTTCCTTGAAGCTGTAAAAAAATGTTTAAGTAAACAAAAAAAAAAAATTCGGTAATATTCTACGACCCTGCCTGCCAGCAGCAAGCAGGCTGGGCCTCTTCGGTATGCTGACAGCTCCTTGAGGCGCGCGGGAACAGAACGCGCCATCGACGACTTGGGCTCGGTCCAGTCGGTTACCGGACGATCGGACAGCGTGCTACCCATTGCACGCCGTCCGCAAGCCCGCGCCTACGGCCGGAAATTGGGATCGGAATCTCGGCGGCGGCTGGGGCGAGCGCCCCGTTGCCTCTGCCTGATGCCGTCGGCCTCCTCCTTTGCTAGCATTACTGCTTCGCAGAAGGAGATGACCGCCTGCCATCCCTCCTCACTCCGGACCATGGCCTGAACCAAGGCCCGGCGAGAGAGATCGCTGCAGCCGATCTGCCCCACGAGGACACGGCGTTGCTCCGCCCAAGGCACACCTCTACAGTATGCTCCACCGTGTCCTCCGGGTGTTTCGCACAGTGGGGACACCCGGGCGAATCCTCCGCACGAATCCGGAACAGGAACTTAGCGAACTTAAGCCAGCTGGGGTCATGGGTCAGCTTCCGAAAGGAATACCCGGCCGCGGCACGGTAGGCAACGAAGGAACGGGGTAGGTTTTTAGTCAGTAAGAGTCTGACACTACTTCCCGCTCCGCCCAAGGGCGATATTTGTCATTGGTTGATTTTACCTACCATAAAAAAGGCTCCTAAAGTCAAATCAAGTTCAAATCCATTTTCTTTCACGACCTACTTCATTTTCCGTCAGTACTCCAGTTTTATGTTGCCAAATAAAATGTATTTTCTTTTTCCACGTACGAAGATTAGGTTGTTCGGTAATTTAAATGAAACATATAATACGGAAAAAAATAATGAAAGGGTTTGGAAAAGGTACAATATTTAAATGTGAAAGGATGAGAAAAAATCCATTAACTGAATGGAATTTTCCACAAACTGACTATACGAAAGATATTTAAAAAACATTTACAACAAGATATATAAACTAGTGCTTGACTGTAATCCCACCTGATGGTAAGCAGTAATCCAATCCTTCATGGTGAGGCACACTAATAGCCTATTCACTCTAGCTTTGAAGACACCCAAATTATATTTGGACGGGAAGACCGCAGCAAACAAATTATTTCAGTCCATCGATGTACGCGACATAAACGACGAGGCCAAATGCTTAGTCCGGACCATAGAGGTTTCAACAATGTAAGGGTTTTTTTTATGGTAGGTAAAATCATCCAATGACAAATCCCGCCCTTGGGTGGGGCGGGAAATAGTGTCAGACTCTTACTGACTAAAAACCTACCCTGTTCCATTCATTGCCTTTGTCCCAGGGCCCTTGGTGACATTTTCACATAACCTTTGGCCCCAGTAGGCTTCGGCCCTGCTGGGCCCCTACAGTTTGCTGACAACTCCTTGAGGCGCGTGGGAACAGTGCGCGCCGTAGATGACTTGAGCTCGGACCGGTTTGTTACCGGACGGACGGACAGCGAGTTACCCATTGCCCGCCGTCCGCGAGCCCGCGCCTACGGTGGCCGGAAATCGGGATCGGAATCCCGGCGGCGGCGGTGGCGTGTGCGCCGTTGCCTACGGCCTCCTCCTTTGAACAACGTAAGGGTGGATACTCGCCGTATATCGGGTTGGTAGAAATGAGAAGCATTACTTACATAGTACTGTCCAATGTTACCTATAGTTGTCGCTAAAATAGCCATTATCACATTATTCAAGACTCTTATATTGTGATCTTATAACGATTCCTACGAGTTATATAACATCGTAAGAGAAAAAGCCAAAATGGTGTCCAATTATGATTCTTCCGTCAAGAATAACCAAAAAACTTTCGGGATGGTCACGTCGCTTCGGTCACAGCTGTCGCTAGGGACAGCGCGTAAAACTTTAGGGTATTTTACTTTTCTGAAACACGTCTTTCAAAAGGAACTCTTCCGCTACGTGTTTAGGTTTTTAGTTAAATTCTCCTGTGTTTTACTTGTAATATACTGGTAAAAAATGTAGAATAGAATAGAATAAAACTTTATGGTACACCAAAAAGTTTCACAAACTATACATAAATCTAAATCTACGGGTACAATGGCGGTCTTATCGCTGATAGCGATATCTTCCAGACAACCTTAGGATGGATCGTAAGGACTTAAAAAATTACAGGGTGTAGTCTGTGTGCCAGCAAATACACCTTTAATTCCTAACTTAGTGATGTAATACATATACATTACAAAATGGGAGTATGTCTGTGTTTATGAGCTGTTTTTGTATTGTTTGTATTTGTGTGTTTTTATGTTTTATTTATTTATTTTTTTCGTATTGTTTGTAATTTTAAAATTGTACACCTTGAATTGAGCCTTTCCTCTATTGTGATCTCTTTTTATCACTCAATAGTATGTATAAACATGAACTCTGTTATCCACTTATATTATTAGTTATTATGGCGTTCAATAAAAAATTAAAGAAATATAACTCCAGGAATAAAAAGTCAAGGTGCATTAGAAGAACGCAGCCATCTTATCTGTTTAAAAAGATAAACAGTTAAACTACATCCGAAAAGATATATTTTCCAAGAAAACTAAGAATTTATGAAACTTGTTCTTAGACGAGAAATATTTTAGTGCCATAAAAAAGCATTACTTCCTATTGGCAGACTCATAAAATGTTTTATTTTTATAGCTATTTCATATTATAGCTTTCAGCGTTAGCACTGTATTTGTATTTTACTATAATACAAAAGTTCAGGTAACAATATTCCGATTTATGTATTTTTTATTAGATTTTCCTTTTCTTTTGTAGATTTTGTACTTAAAATAGATACAAATTTTTATGTTATCGTTAAACGGAAAAATAATGTCAACCGAGCATCGTCATTAGATATCTAAATTACAACATCGTGAGATTATTATAAAGAATCTTACACCCGTATTTATAAGGAAGGAATTACTTGTTGCTAAGTAATTTCTTATAAAAAAAAAAACAAATGACTAGTTGAGGTTAGAAATCTTCATGAAAAATTTCAATTTTTCAGTACAAATTGTTGCTTAGGTAGTTATTTTTACTCAAGGAATTATTATAAATACTTGTTTATAAATACGGCTGTAAAAACTCTTTTCTATGTATTGTTTTTAAACAATTACATCACATATTATGTCTTATAACTGATTTTATATTTTTTTTTATTGTTAAAAACTAATGCTTGACTGTGATCTCACCTGATGGTAAGCAGTTATGCAATCGTTGATGGTGAGGTGCACTAGTTTTTAAGTGCCTATTCATTCTAATCTTGAAGACACAAACAAACTGTTCCAGTCCTTTGAAATACCCGGTATAAAAAACGAGGCAAAACGCTTAGTCCGGACCGTAGGAGTTTCAACAAAGGTAAAAAATCAAAACACACTAATATTATAATAGATAAAGTTTTTGGTGTGTTGTGTAGGTATATTTGTTAATTTTCTACACCCGAACGGCTAAACAGATTTGTGTAAAATTTTGCAGACAGGTAGACCATGCCCTTGACAGCACGTAGATTACTTTGTAACTGAAGAATATGTTCTCGTGGGACAATTTTATATTTTTACACGAGTGAAGCCGTTAGCAATAACTAAAGACTAAATAAATTTGTTTTTAGGGTAACGTGCCTCAAAAGGAAAAAACGAAACCGTCTGTCTGTCTGTCAAAACCCTTTATCTCGAGAACGCGTGGAAGTATCGAGTTTAAATTAAAACCATGTTAAAGTTGTGAAAAACTCATGCTTCTAAGTTAATGAAAAAAAGATATAGCTTTTTTGTGGTTTAAAACGAATATTGCGACACTCTCAAGATAATCAAAATTCAAAGGGCACTTCTCACTGACCTAGAACTTTGAAATTTGGAATGAAGCATGGTTCCTAGCACAAGTATAGGAATAAATTAATCTGAAAACTGAAAGTTTGTAGTTATATCATAACAAAAAAACTTTTTTCGATTCGGAAAAATCTTCCGAGACCCGATTTGGGAATTGAACTGTTTACATAAGTTAGTACTTTGTACGGAACCCTAAGTGCGTGAGTCCGGCTCACTCTTGCCCAGTTTTTTTTGTACGAATATTTAACTAGACCTAAGTCCTGTGAGAATTTGAAAACAAAATTGATAACGTTTTTTCCACAAAACCGTCCTCTTCAAAGTAAATTTCCAATGCCAAAGGTTTGGTCTCCAGCGAGTTTTTATTGCTTACGAATTTGCGTTGTATATGGCCTCCTACGTTACCTACCTACTAATTTATTTACATATACTTTTATTCGTGAAAAGGACCTCTAAGGGGCTCTAAAGAAGTCTGTTGACAGTATCTTATAGCTTTACGCAAGGAAGATGGGTATATTCAGTTTACATGTTTAAAATCTAGCCTGTTTGCCTTATGTTGCTGATGAATGAGGAGTACTCAGATTCAGAATGTCTATTCGTGAAACATACCTAGTTATATAAAGGTCTTAGATTAATTATTAAAGAGAAGTGATACGATTTTTCAATAAAAACTATGAAGTGTACACCTTCACGGCAACACTTGGCTCCCATATAATTTATTAGAAAATAAAAAACATGTAGGTAAAAAGGAGCTAACAGAAAAAAACTCCCGCGCGCCTCAAGGAGCTGTCAGCACACCGAAGAGGCCCAGCCTGCTAACTGCAGGCAGGCAGGGTCGAAGCCTACTGGGGACATGGGTTTATTTCCGAAAGGAATGCTCGGCCCCGGCACGATAGGCTACGAAGGAACGGGGTAGGTTTTTAGTCAGTAAGAGTCTGACACTACTTCCCGCTCCGCCCAAGGGCGGGATTTGTCATTGGATGATTTTACCTACCATAAAAAAAAAACACAGTAAAGACCTTAGTAAATACCTCTAACATGTAATTTACTGCGTCTATAAATTGTGCGGCAGAAAACCAAATTAAATTCTTATAAGAGAAAAAATGAACTATTTTGGTTTCATTTCTTTGAAAAATATATAATTAAAATGGACTTAATAAAGAGAAACCGCCTTAAAAATGTCGAAACAGTCTTTAAATTTAATATTTTAAAATTACATTGAATGTATAAATATTACTGCACATATTATATTTATTGCAGATAAAATTATTAAATTACTGTTTATTAAGATCATAGACTTTAGGCTTGAAAATATGAAAAAAATATCGCTGTTTGCATTAATAACCTACTCATATTCGTACATAATTATATTTGTTATTGGCCAACCAACTTACATTGACAAATGAAAAAAAAAATACCTAAATGTCTTAGTCGACATTCTGGAAATGCCGACTACAATATAATTAAAATATTTTTCTTGAACCCCAAACCACCAGGGCGACAATATACAGTATTCATATTTTAGAAAGACTCTATTCCATTCAGGTTTTATTCATAAAAAAACAATGTTTTATCGAACATTCCACGACGCCTCAATCATTCCTTATTGTCATATTATTTGAAAAGCGGATTGTTAACGAAGAGGAAAATTTCATTCATTTAATATAAAAAGGTTTTCATAATGGCGTCGATAATAATTTAATTTTCATCATTATTCCGGCTTTGACGCTCTTCGGCTTAAGTGACGAAATTCTGTTCAATAATTTGATTAAATAATCAAGAGTTTAATGACGTGAAATATATTTAATATTTAGGTCAGAATACTGAATAATCGGATTCATAGAATCTTTGTCCATTATAATCAGAGGTTTTTTTTATGGTAGGTAAAATCATCCAATGGCAAATCCCGCCTTTGGACGGAGCAGGAAATAGTGTCAGACTCTTACTGACTAAAAACCTACCCTGTTCCTTCCCTGCCTTGGTTCCAGGGCATTGACATGTATTTTCATACTTCCCCAGAGCCCCAGACTAGGCCTCGACCCTACTGGGCCCCTACAAATTGCTGACAAATCCCTGAGGCGCGCGGGAGCAGTGCGCGCTGTAAACGAGTTGGGCTTGGTCCGGTCTGTTACCAGACAAATGAACAGCGAGTTACCCATTGCCCGCCGTCCGCAAGCCCGCGCCTGCGGTGGCCGGCAATTGGGATCGGAATTACAGCGGCGTGAGCGCCGTTGCCTGATGCGGTCGGCCTCCTCCATTACTGGCATTACTGATTAGCAAAAGAAAGTGACCGCCTGCCACTCCTATTACGATGAGAGGTAAGATACATTAGGTTAAATGCGTACTGAGTCTCGCGTCCGCTGAATAATTTATTAAAAAAACTAGGTCTACGAGTATTTAGATGTCTCGAGTATTTTCAGGTTTCCTAATATAGCGGGTCTTTGTACGTATTAGTAATATGAAGACCATCAAGTAATATTTTCGGTTTAACAAGACTGTTACTGCTAACAGCTGTTTTATAATAAAATATAGTAACTGAAATCAAAGAAAAGCTGGCGTATTTAGATTGGTTTCGATTCTTTTTATTTACAAAATCAATTTGTAATTGTTTGAGCTTCAAACTCCCTATACTGGGCAGGGAGTTCTTGAAAGCAGCCTAGGCCTGCTCCAGTCTGAAAGTCAAACTTAAAAGCTTTTCCATCCTTTGCTCCACTTTCAGTTTTTTCTTTATTGATATAAACGAGTGCTTGACTGCGATCACCTGATGGTAAGCAGTGATGCAATTGTTGATGGTGAAGCGCACTAGTTTATTCCTTCTAGCCTTGAAGAGACCTAAATTAAATATTTATTTATTTAAACTTCATGTACAGTAATGGTACATAAGCGGACTTAATGCAACAAGGCATTCTCTACCAGTCAACCTTTGGGTTAAGAAAGACAACACTGTGTTAGGTGTGCACAATAAATAAAGTAACACATAATTTTAAATAGAATGTATAAGTAATTAACCGGACGGGAAGACCGCATCAGGCATATTGTTCCAGTCCTTCGATATACGCGGTATAAACGACGAGGCGAAACGCTCAATCCGGACCGTAGTCAACAACGTAAGGGTTGATATTCGCCTTATTATAGTAGTCCGATGGTAGAAATGAGATGGCGGAATCAAGTCATGCAATTCCCGCGCACACTCTCCAAAATGCATCTTTTAAAATACCGAAAGACTGGCTACTCTACGCCTGTGTTCAAGGTTTTATAAATTGGACTTAACCAAATCTGAATCACCAATTAGCCTTCCTTTGCACTCCTTTCCATCGAGTCCAAAGCTGCTAGGCTGCAGTATTCCATACACAATCGGACCTGTATTGTTATTTTTTATTTTTTTATTTATTGTCTTACTTAATCCGATTAAAGAATACTTTTGTAATATAATAGCAACATCTTTTTTTACCAAATTAAAAACAAGACCTTGTAAAAGTGGGTAATTTAGCCCCGATCCACAAAAAGATAGTGAAAAGTACAGTACTGTGAGATGGGACTAATTAAGACCAACGTTTTCTAATGAAGATTAACAATGTTTTCCTACAACTTTTCTCTGAGTAATTAAACTAAAATATACAATTATTTGTTAAACAAAGACCAGAATAATAAAGTTGTAACAAAGAGCTTTTTGTGTTGGAAGGCCTCCTACAAGATGGACCGATAACCTGGTGACGCAAAACGCATACTAGCAGGCGTTATAGTGATGCTTGAGGGAGGCCTATTGCCATCAATAGATGTATTTCGTCTGAAATGATGATGAACTTGTTGGGTTTTTTTAAATCTTTTTTTTTAAGGCAGAATGTTATCAAATTTCTTCAGCTGCTCTGAGTAAAACGAAATGGAGTGTCAGAATTTACTGACTACAACCCAACGTGTTCTATCAGATGCCCTTGGGCCTTAACTCTTTCATGTAATCCTATAACCCTGCGGCATCGGCCCTAAAAGACCCCCTCAATGTTACTGACACCTTTTTGAAGCGCGTGTAGGACTTGACTCGAACTTATGATGGTATGAAAGGCAAAGAAGGAACAGAAGTGGGTTTTTAGTCAGTATAAGTCTAGAAATATCTCCTGCCACGCCCAAGGGTACGGAGATGTCATTGATTTTACCCGCCATAAACATAGACCTATCAATTATGTGACCTATGTCAGGTCTGCTATCCAACAAATACCGAAGAAATTTTATAAAGACTAGCGTATCTATATTCTGCTGCCTCATCAGTTTCTGATCGGAGACGACAAGTAGGTCAACCCGTCTCGTCATAAGTACTTTGTTGAGTTTAAATTGTGAAACTAATACTGTATTATATAATCGATACTTAATCACTACATAGTAGTCCCTATGTATGCTTAGATCTTTAAAACTGCGCAACGGATTTTGATGAGGTTTTTTTTTAATAGATAGAGTGATTCAAGAGGAAGGTTTATATGCATAATACATGCATAATATATTTAATATCACCATTGCACCCGTGTGAAGCTGGGGCGGGTCGCTAGTACCTATATTATAAAAATTAATCGCTGAATGTTTTGTCAGGAGAAAGTTCTTAGGTAGAATTAGGTAGGGTAGAATAGGGTAGAGTAGGGTAGAGTAGGGTAGAATAGGGTAGAGTAGGGTAGTGTAAGGTAGAGTAGGGTAGAGTAGGGTAGAATAGGGTAGAGTAGGGTAGGGTAGGATAGAGCGGGAGCGAAGCTGCGAGTAAAAGCAAGTACTATTAATACGAAAGTAACTGTCTATCTGTATGTTACGCTTTCATGCTTAAACCATCGAACCGTCGTACAAAGTTAGCTTAAACCTTACAAGTGAATTTCTTTTTTTATGTTGTCTGTAATATTTTAAAATTTATTATTGACTTCTTGTGGGTACTGTGTAGCTTTTTCCCGCGGGTTTCTTCAGTGGCTTATTTCATTCAGATCCCTTATTTTTTCCAAGATGAAAGTAGCACTCCCCATTAGAGTTAGCTTCCAATTAACAAATTAATCAGTTTGACCTGTTTTTTTTAATATATTAAAAAAAATAGTATTTCAGTGACAACATTTACCTCCACAAAAAAATGACCTATAAGAAATATAATAAAAAATAAAAAAAAGGTAGAATAGAATAGAAGAAAACTTTATTGTACAGCAAAAAAGATAAACAATCTGTATATAAATCTAAATCTACGGGTACAATGGCGGTCTTATCGCTGATAGCGATATCTTCCAGACAACCCTATGATAGATCGTATGGGCTTAAAAAATTACAGGGGGTAAACAACAAATAAGGGGTCTGTGAAGTACTGCTAACAAAATAATATATAATACACTATAAATACAATAAATATTAAAAATGAAATATAAAGAAAATAATATCTTGAAAATTAAATTCAATTTTATAGAATAGTACAACTACTTACTCACATTCGTCATATTTAGAAAAAAAAAATCGAATATAACTTTATATCTAATTTTTTTTTTTAAGTAAAAAAACAAAATGTTTAACACTATAGTGTAGCATAAAGTTTACTCTGTCAGATAAAAATACTTTGATAAAACGCAGACTGACTTTAAAACGTAAAATTTTCCAATATTTTAAGACTATCGGTAAACCAATATATTTTGCGGTTTGAAAGTTTGACAAATCAAGGTTAATCGTTTTACAAGCCATTGATTTATACTATATGATGTGGAGGCCTAGAAATATACAGATTTGCTTAGCAGGTGTGCCTGTGCAGTAGACTATGAGAATATTGAGTCGAGGTTTTTAGGGTTTTTTTTATGGTAGGAGAAATCATCCAATGACAAATCCCGCCTTTGGGCGGAGCGGGAAATAGTTTCGGACTCTTACTGACTAAAAACCTACCCTGTTCCTTCGTTGCCTATCGTGCTGGGGCCGAGCCTTCCTTTCAGAAAGCGACCCTTGACCCCAGTAGCCTTCGACCCTGACTGCCTGCAGCCAGCAGGCTGGGCCTCTACGGTTCGCTGACAGCTCCTTGAGGCGCGCGGGAACAGTACGCGCTGTCGTCGACGACTTGGGCTCGATCCGGTCGGTTACCGGACGATCGGGGTTCCGTATTTCTGTTACCGCTATAAATCAAATACTAAAAACAAAATAAAATACATATTTAAGGGGGGCTCCCTTACAACCAACGCGATTATTTTGCCCTTTTTGCTCGATATCAATAATGGCAACAGGTAGGCACTTTAAAAAATGTATATAAAATCGCATTAATGTTTTTTTTTTTCAACTGAAAAGCTTGACATTTAAAAAAAATCTAAGACCATATTTCAGTGCTTAGGGACTACGGGTTAGAAACTATTTATATAGACGCTGTACTTTATACTACTGAGAGGGACTTCCATTTCTTGAACAGCTGCATGTTGTTTTCATATTTTTTTCATCACATTTGTCTAAGCAAACCTTTGAAGTCAGTAATACATATTATTATAATATATTTACAAAGTTTTAGTAACATTATTTTAGCTGAAACTCAGTGCCGTAAATAGCTTTTTCTGCGCCCTGTGCGAGCTTATATAACTGCGCCTTATTTATGTGGACAATACGCCTATTATACAACCCACTGTGCCTGACTCACTTAAACTCAAACGCAATTTCAAAAGTGCAAATGCGTTGTCCACCCTGATGCTTAAGATTAAATTTTGGATCACTTTGGTCTTCATACTTCTACAATAAAATACCCTGCAAAATTAGGAGCAACACTAAAAAACAATAGTCCTGCCTAGTCTGGCCATTCTTGCGCCCCCTAAAGTCTACGCCCTGTGCCTGTGCACCTTTGGCACCGCCCTATTTACGGCACTGCTGAAACTAAATAATATAATATAATAATAGTATTACTCTAAAATTAGAACAAATTAAATAGGAAGAGAATTTTAATAGATAGATGGATTCTAAGTAAGTATAAACTAATTTCAATTGTTAAAATTGTTAAAGAGAAAATGTGAGGTGGACTTAGATAAGTGTAGCAAACACGATTGTCAAAAATTCTAAAATATATTGAGTGGACATGCAGTACTGAAATATTAAGTGGCCAATACCAAACATTTTCAACTTTTTTCCCAATTTGTGCTTTACAGACCAATTATGGTCCGTTTGAGATGAACAATTATGATCCAAGAATAAAGAAAATCAAGATTTCCAATTGAAAAATATAGCATTGATGCGAACTGAATTTGAGTATCTACCAGAAATATTGTGTTTTCTGTAACAAATCTCAATATTTTTGATTTATGGAACAAAATATGCACAAAGGAACCAATTTGGTCGTTGGGCAAAAAAAAAGGGTTTAAAACCACTGTTCTAAAGCCATAACTTTGGGTGAACTGAACAGACTGAATTTTCGCTATTCTTCTAGGAGTAGAAGACGTGGTTATACTTTGCGTGGAGTGTCATACGTGGGGTCGACAAATGAATGTGCGATTAACACTTGTTCCACAAAAACTGTACAGCGACTCACCTTACTTGATACTTGTGTGTTACTCTGAATTTCGATATCACGCTGGTGTGACTAGCAATTGTGCGACAGTAGCTCGACACTCAGGTAGTCGCCAAACAATTGTGTGACTATTACTTTTGCGAGTACTATAATTCGACGATTTAGTGTTGCAGAAGTTTGGTACTACCTTACTTGCTATACTGGGATCATGGGGAATGTGAAAATGAAACTCATGGCCCTAGAACGAAGGCAAAGAAGGTACAGTAGTGGTATTTTAGTCAGTAAAAGTCTGACACGATCTCCCGCCCCGCCAAAGGGCTCGGAGATGTCATTGGATGATTTTCCCACCAAAAAAAACCTGCTAAGATAGCTCGACGGAGCCCCGCGGGGCTTTTACTTCTGGGCGGTTATAAAAAAAATAACTGTAAAGACGTGAGCTCTGCTTCGCTCTAGCCTTAGCCCTAACCTAACCTGACCGTGTCGGGTGCCCTAAAATAATATTAATTCTTCTGTCATGTCGCACTAGAGTAAAGTTGAGTTTCAGTGTGTCGCAAAAGCATGCATTCAAACTAAGGTGAGTCACAGTACAGTTTTTTCGAACAAGTATAATGTTAATCATAATTCAAATAGAGTTATAGTTTTGAATGGACTGAACATACTGAAATTTTGCTATACTTCTACGAGTAGACGTGGTCATGCTTTGCGTGCTGGTACTCGGTGGCAAATGTTTGAGCTAGCCAAGTAAGTAGTGTTTGCAGTAATGTGTGTAAGCTTTTTATACTGACCCAGACATTTCGCCACGCTCGGTCCGGCAGCTGAAGCGGGAGAAAAGTTTCAGTTAGATCAGGTTTTTTTCAGGTAAAAAATAGTCTAGAGAAAACTTCAAGAAAATATTCTGAAATACACAGACTTGGTCTTTGTCAGCCTTATAATGTTCGTACTACTAGGACTCAGGCCTCTTCCTCTAGAAGAAGGAATGGACGATAACCCGTCACGCGGGCTCAGTGTGGATAGGTGGTGTAAATCTAGGACATACTGGTTTCTTCACGAGTTTTTCGTTCACCGTTTTGAAAGCAGTGGTGATCAGCTGAGCAAGTTCAATGACCTTTAGGTCCTACAGGTCGTTGAACTCGCTCAGCTGACGTTTGCTCAGAAAAAAAAATTTTACAGGCGTATAATTAATTCGAGTTTTAGAAAAATAGTATTATCTTTACAAATCGATAGTGTTTAATGTACCGGATCGACCCTCCACGGGATTAAAACGATAAAAATTTAGCCGTGTATAATCCGCCATACTTTATAAAGGGTTTGTATAAAACAAAATGTCGTCCACAAGTCAATATCGCGACAGAGCGTTCTATATAAAACTTTGCCAATAACGCTTGTTATTACTCACGATGCATATTCATCAAGTTGGGATTACGGACGCTCCTACTGCAATTTATTTATTAAATATCTTTATAAGTTGGTGGTGTTGCAAAGCTATGCTGCATCTGTTTAGGTATTTGACTAAACGTAAACAATTTTGCTATGTCTTTTTATAAAAACAAAATCGGTTGGAAGACATACAAAGGTTATTTAAATTCAGTTAATCACCTAACATAGGTTTAGGTAAATAGCTAATTGTAAACATTTTTGGATAATAGCATAGCATCAGCCTTATAATGTTCCCACTGCTGGAATTCAGACCTCTCTAGGAGACGGAATGGGCCGTAATCCACCACGCGGGCCCAGTGCAGGTTGGTTGATGTCACATGTCTTCGAATTTATGGTTCTAGGACATGCCGATTTCCTCACGAAGTTTTCCTTCACCGTTTTGAGAGCAGTGGTGATAAATTAAATTACATAAAGTAATGCGCTTGACTGGGTTTGAACCCGTGACCTACAATTCGTAAGTCAGGGCCGTTACCACTCGGCCACTACTGCTCTATATAAAAGACTACCAACTACTAATACTCCCCATAATCTCTTCTTACAAAAGATAGAATGGCGGACATCAGCAAATCTTTCGACACACGCACGTGCGGCCCAAAGCGTTCGTTAGTAAGCCGTCACGTAGCTGTCTGTGTGAGCACGAGTTACTTCCGACAGCCCTTAGAGAGGACAGATATCCGTAATATGATATTATCTGATTCCTTTCTGTGAGGTGTGAAAATCTAGGTTACTTCTTATTTTTGAAACGTGGCTTCTATAATTTTATGTAGTTTGAAAAGATGCTGGGTCATGATTTAACATAGACAGATTTTTTGTTGGATTTTATTTTGAAGTCTGATAGTTTTAAAGTACTTATCTTTAGGTAGGTTTAAGGCCTGGTATCCACCAAAGCGGAGAGGAGAGGAGAAGAGAGGAGATGTGTTTTAATAAACCAATCCGATTTCGTTGTTTTCACATATCTTCTCCCCTTCGCTTTGGTGGAAATGGATCAAGCGGAGAGGAGCGGATATACATATCTCATTTTTCTATAGAAGTTTGTGCGACGAGCTAGCAAGCGGTGCGGCAGAGCGGACAATGTCTAGACCTCAACGCCTTCTCCCCACGCCTTTTCTTTCACAGCTCACATCTCTGCTACACAAAGCTTACAGGCGCGCTGTCAGTTGAGACTGGTCATTTCTTAACTGCCAGTGGTTTATTTTAATATCTTTATTTAGAATGCCTTTTTTTTTCGTCTTTACTTTATTTTATTGACATTGTTCTCACATAATAGCAGCGACAAGAAACATGTAACAGAGATATTTGTTATACATAAAATGATTGAAAAGAGTGTCCATGGAGTTTCTTGCACATTCTTCTCCATAGAGATCTACGCTTGGAATGTGCAACTAGCATCATTTTTTTCTGACAGACTGACATCTTGACCTTTCAAATGTGCCTGTAAATGGTTTATTTGAAATAAATGCTTTTGAATCTTTTACGTCTCCTCTCCGCTACACTTCTCCTCTCCACTTTGGTGGAAATAACCTGCCAGCTTCGCAACACATCTTCTCTCGTCTCCTTCCCTCTCTGCTTTAGTGGAAACCGGGCCTAACTTAGGTTTATCTTAACTTCAACAATACCAACAACATTAAACTAAGGAGACCCAGAACAGAAACTTATGCCTATATTGCCTGTGGGTACCTCGCCGTCCGACCGAGCTCAAGTCGTCGACGGCGCGTAGTATCCTACGCGCGCCTGAAGAAGTTGTCAGCAAACCACAGGGGCCCAGCAGGGAAGCCTACTGGGGCCAAGGATTGATTTCTGAAAAGAAGGTTCGGCCTGGAAGGCAACGAAGGAATAGGATATCGGAGTCGGAGAGTCGGTTTTTAGTCAGTAAAAGTCTGAAACGCGCAAGAGCACGTAGATGTCATTGGATGATTTTCCCACCGAAAAAAAATACCTTTACTGCCTGTCAGTGAAATCGAAGATTGTAAGATCTTCGGCAAATAAAATACGCAAAAAAGATATATATTTTAGAAACTAATAAGATTAGTCTATCCTACATAAAAATCTGTAAGAAGATTATGCTATTAACGTAAACTTAGTTTATTACGAGAAAATAAATTCTTAAAATAGAACATAATAGGATTTATTTGACGCAAGCAATACATTAGGCAGCAACACAAAATAAAATAGAGTACAAAAATACAATACAATTGTGCTGAGCGTGCCCGAAGCGAAAATGTCACCAACTCAGCAATTACTGGACGTCAGATACGAAGCGCTAGTTTTCAGCAGACACCCCGTAGTGACGCACGGATATTGGTAAACAAAATATAACATTATAGTATAACCTATATATTGATGCTATATTTGTGTGATAATTTTGTTATAATACGTTTTTTTTTATGATGAATAGGCTCGCGTTTGACCACTATCTCACATAATGTCATGCGATGATGTCATGCCGGTCAATGGTTCTGGTGTGGCGGCCGCGTACCGGAAGGCGCAGCGTTGGATGGCCTCCTACAAGGTGGACCGATGACCTGGTAAGGGTTGCGAGTATCCAATGGATGCGAGAAGCACAGGACCGTTCATCGTCATCATTCGTGAAGGAAAACATCGTGAGGAAACCGGCATGTCCTAGAACCAAAAATTCGAAGACATGTGACATTCACCAAGCTGCACTGGGCCTGCGTGCTAAATTACGGCCCATTCCCTCTCTTAGAGAGGAGGCCTGAGTCCCAGCAGTGGGAACATTAAAAGGCTGATGATAATAATGATGATGGTATGCAAATAAACATACAAATATGAAACTAAATAAGGACAAAGGATAGGTAGTTGAGTTTGTCTCCTTTATCCTTTATTTTCCTTTTTTCTTTACAGACATGGGCGATGCCGCAGGCGGAAGCTAGTTAGAATTGAATAGAATCTGGTTTATTATTGTTGAAGGTACACTACCTTTACAAAGTTCATGAATGAATAGTTAAATAAAACCCATTCAAATGGTAAGCTGTTCAAATACTTTATTGAAACATATATGAAAAGAGTTTTAAGACTATTTGAATGACGTACAGCCAAAGCGCGGTAGTTCTTTTATCGTTTTTTTTTCTATGTTTTATAGTGTATCGGTTTGTTGTTTCTTTTGAACTATAATTTAAAGAATCTCTAAAGATTGATTTAAAATCTCGAACACGAGGTTTTAGATCCGTGAACGACCTACACAGATCACGACAGCCTATTTGATTCAGGAAGCACAATTCAGTCGTATAGTGGCAATGATGAGGTACAAAAAGTACATGTGAAAAATTCGCATTACGTTTCTATGTTTATCTAGGATATTACTGACACCCCAAGCCTCGAACAGCACGTAAGGCTTTTAGTCCTGGTTTTCATTTGTAGATTTTTTCCTTTTTAGTCAGTAAAAGTTTGTCATTTGGTTTAACAGAGCGTGATAAGTTATTAAGAGTGGCCAACCCAAGGTACATTTTCATACAACCGCTCTTATGTGATTGTGATGTTATTACACATTATTTCTTCAGATATTTTGGGTAAACAGATGTCTTGTGGAGGTTATCTAGGCTTCTATAGAAATCGAAACATTTTGTTTGAAATTAATCGAGTAAAGACCTCTGAAAATCTGCTAAAATATAAAAAAGTATTTCAATAGAAACCTTGCACATTTAATCAAAATTCTCAATGACGAAAATTTTACTCAAAAACTTTTATGAGTTTAAAAAAAATACACATATTTTCTGGAACAAGTTTTGTGAAATATTCGAGTAAATCACGGTATTACCGAATAACACCAGAATTTTTAGGCGTTATCTCTCTTTTTTCGCGTTGTCTCTCTACAAAACATCGCGTTGGATTGCTTTATATATATAAATGATTTGCCTAGTCAGATACCAAATCCAATGGTTCTATTCGCCGATGACAGCACAGCACTAATAAAATGCACAAATATTGACAATTATGAACATGACATTAACCTTAACCTTAGAAATATTATTGACTGGCTTGACAGAAACAACTTAGTAATAAACTTGACAAAGACTAATGTAATGCATTTTCACCAACGCACAATCCCACCAAACGTCAGTGTGCAATATAATGGACAAATAATAAATCAAACAAAGGTCGCAAAATTTTTGGGTATTTATATCGACGACCAACTAACGTGGAAACCGCAAGCAGATGAGATATGTAAAAAGTTAAGCACAGCAGCATATGTTCTTTTTAACCTGTCCAAAAAAGTAGACATAAAGACTGCATTAGTAGCATACCATGGCTTAGTTGCGTCAGTGTTAAGATTTGGTATAATTTTTTGGGGTAATTGTAGCCTAAGAGACAACATATTTAAAGCCCAGAAACGTTGTGTTAGAGCTATGTGTAGTCTAAAACCTAGAGATAGCTGTGAGCCCTCGTTTAAATCTTTGAAAATCCTTACTTTTCCTTCCTTATATATTTTAGAGATGGCAACATTTGTAAAAAGTAACAAACATTTGTTTACTAAGTTCTCAGACTCCAAGAAAGGTCCCGTGAGAAGCCAATACAAAAACCTTTTAAGTGTCGATAGTTACAAAACAGCACTAACTAGGAAAGGTGTTCTTTGCATGGGTCCAATAATATTTAATAAACTACCAGATAGCATAAAAAATGACACCAATCAATGATTTAAAAATAAACTTAAGGCTTTTTTGATACAAAAATGTTATTATTCGATAAATGATTTTTTGAATGACCCTGTGTGACATTTCTACAGCTTAATATCTACTTCTACTTTTTGACATATCTGTGTTATTGACATTATTATTTTAATTATGTGATTTAAATTGACTTTTTTTTTTTTCTAATTTATTTTTATTGTAATCATTTTTTTTATTATTCACTTTAAAATTTTGTATTTTGCTTAATCTTGTTGATCTGACATTTGTTAAATTTTTGCATGCCAAAACTCAGGCAGAATGTACCTGGCTCACTATATTTTTAGAACACCTTTATTGTACAATACCTATATTCTACGCAAATAAAAGATTTGATTGATTGATTGATTGATTTAGATTAAGCAACAAGCTTTTAAACCATGCTCGATTTTTTTTTTTAAGGTTGGTATAATCATCCAATGACAACTCTCGCCTTTGGGCGAGGCGGGAGATAGTGTCGGACTCTTACTGACTAAAAACCTACCCTGTTCCTTCATTGCCTTAGTTCCAGGGCCCCAGAGTTCACTTTCACACAACCCTTAAATGCTCGATGTTGACGACAGGCGAGCGGGGAAGGGGGGGGGGGGTTCTTTTGGACTTCTCTTAAGGTATCCCACCTTAATTCATTATTTCCCAAGAGGACGCCGGCGTCCGCACACCTATTGTCTTTCTATTGTGTCTCTAATTACGATATTCAACAGGTTAAGAAGAGTCCTACCCAAAAGAAAAACCTCTTTACTAAAAAACCTGCTTTTCTCCGACTACGGACAATTTTGAAGAGACCCAGCAAACAGTGCACAGAGTAAGACAAAACTTTAAATTAAAGTGAAAACAACATAATTGTCTGAGTTTAAAGTGCCAGTGAGTCCAGGCCGTTAGGAACTTTTAACTGTCGGAAGTTAAAAGGATAATGTCTTTGTTACATGCTTACTTTGTAGTTTATGTCGGGTCGGGTAGGATTGCAAGTTTGGAGTGTTGTTAGGTTATTTATTTATTTATTGGCACGCCGACAGCGTTATCTAAAAAAAAAACAATATAACATTTTATGGTCGTTTTAATCCCATGGAGGGCCGATTCGGTACTTGAAACACTATCGATTTATAAAGATGAATTAAAAAAATAAAGTAAGATATACAAAATGAAAAAAAAAACTGCTAAAAATAAAAAGTAAACTTAAATAGAAAAATAAACAAAATACTAACTTTGCGTGCGAGCCCAATCACTAACGCAAACAACCTCTAATAATTTAGGCACACTATAATCATGGTGAGAGCCTAAGTCTTCGACGGTGCGCACTGTTCCCGTGCGCCTCAAGGAATTGTCAGCAAACTGTAGGGGTCCAGCAGGGTCGAAGCCTACTGGGGCCAAGGGTAAGGCAAAATTGAACCCCGGGGCTATAGACCGAAGGCAATGATGGAGCAGGTTAGGTTTGGGCCCCTACAGTTTGCTGACCACTCCTTGAGGCGAACGGGAACAGTGCACGCCGTAAACGACTTGGGCTCGGTCCAGTCTGTTACCGGACAAACGGACAGCGAGCTACCCATTACCCGCCGTCAGCAAGCCCGCGATTGACTATAGATCAATCGATAAGGCATATTGCATATTGCCTCATAGGCAAACCTCTTTTCCATACCTTTGAGCTCCTTAGTAGCCCTGAGTTGAGCTATCCGAATACTGACAAATGCTTGCACTGACTGGACAGGTCCACTCAGAACTGTGTGGTTCTTTCTTCAAAAGACCATCTCAGACTCCAATCAGCATGGTTCTCATATGTTTTAACCATTACATGTTTGCTGTATGGACTTTAAAAGAGACTTTGACCTCTGAGTTTGTTTCGGTGTTTCTTCTCAGGGTAGTCAGCTAGGAAACACCAGCCCCATCTAGTTAAAATTGATGTGTAAAAGTGTTTTTAAAAACCCATTTGCAAAATAAATATAATTTATCATACAATGTGAATTTATGTTTGCAGAAAAATACAAACATATTTTCGTTCTATCATGAAAATAAATTCAATAACTACAAGCTTTCCAACTACAAAGTAATGAGGTGCCTTGTATTCTGCACTACAAAAACTGGATTCAATTCAGAAACCGCGTTATGTTGAACAGCTTATTCGAATAGTATGGAAACTCGGTATACTCTTCCAGATTGCGTTGAAAGAGTAACCCGTATTTGTTGTTTAGTTTACTTTTCTAGAATAAAATCTGTATGGATTTTATCTTTTTGTATTACCTATACCTACTGTTTAGGTACTACAATTATCTAGAAAGATAGATGAAAAGAAAGAAGACTTCTAGGATGTTTGAAATAGTAACCGCGACTTTGGAATGTTAAAGGCAATTAAATTAATTTTCAGGATCAGTTTACATTATGTTAGAAAAAAAAAATCATAAATACCAATAACAACAATCAAAATCGTTATTTCTTTTTATTCTTTTTGATTTCGCACTGTTTGTACATTAAGCCAATATCAGGTTTATGTTAAAATTATAAATCTAATTCTTATTACATGACTCAATAAATTATAAACAATAAACAAAATAAAAAAGTCAATAAAATTAAAAACAATTACTAGCATTGTTAGGTAGGTTTGCTGTAAGAAAACCCAATTGTGTGTTAAGGGCCGGTTATAGTCACTGTTTTTTTGTATGAACTTCGCTCGGGACTATGTCGATTACGCGACCCCAAAACAGCGGTTTTACTTTATTATATAAAAAAAAAAACAATAGCTATTCAAGATTTTGGTTTTTGCGAACCGCTTATAACAAGCTTTGTAAGTTTGAAATATTCCCCTAACGTAATCTCATAGATAAATACGTTTGAAATTGAAAATTAAGGTCAAATTCGCTTTTTTTTTTTTATCGAGCCAGCTAATTTATATCATGTTTTCATTTTTGCCAAGCGCTTGGTCATAATATACAGTCAATTTTAATAAGTTTTCATGGTGTTCTCTTCTATATTTGTGGATTTCCAGAGGTTTAAAAAAGTTCAAAATGAGTAGAACCTGGCCTTAAGCTCGCCTGTTCTATTTTTCCTTGACTGTATAATTTTGTGTACAATAAAGAATATAGTAAGTGGGTTTTAGTCGGTAAAAATCTCACACGTCCTCTCGTTCTGTCCAGAGAGGTAGAAGGTGTTTTGTAATATACCACCTCAAAAAAAAAGAAAAACTATTTGAAAGATTATTTCTTTAAGTAAACGTCAGCTGATCGAGCTTAATGAACTGTAGGTAGTTCTTACGCAACGACCGACCACTCCCTACAAAGTCATTGACTCGTTTACTTAAAGAAATTGATTTCGTACATGCGTATATTAATTTGAGTTTTAGAAAAAAAGTACTTTATTTTTTAATTTTATTTTTACAAATCGATAGTGTTTCATGTACCGAATCGACCCTCTACGGGATTAAAACGATCAAAATGTAAAGGCGTATATGTAATAGTTTTAATTTAGATCATTCTCTACCAATATTTTAGAGTGAATCAGTGAGTTTCATATCGCGGAAAAAAAAAGATTTATTTCTTCAAGTTTAAACACAATAACACCCCAGGCAATAAACCTCACATAATGGTAAAAATAGCTTTCTATTTTCACAGCAACCTGAATAAGCAATGCAATAACCAGCAATACGAAATGAGGATACCATTTCATTTTGCTGGTTATTTTTAAATCCGTACGTGTTTTCCCTTATATGCGTACTTTTAACGTATTTTTTATCGGTATTAGCCAGCCCTCTGATTTTTTATATAGTGCATAAAAATGGTGCGTGTAAATAAACTTTTTATTGCTTTTTTCCCCTTTTTGCGCAATGGCTGAATATTTGACGTTAAAAAAATTAAATCCCAAATAATACGAAAGCTTATGTGAAGGTTAGTTAGTTTAGCCTATAATGTCCCACTGCTGGGCGAAGGCCTCCCTCTCCCTTTTCCACACACGTCTGTCCTCGGCCATTGTGGGCCAGTCCCTCCGGTAATTGTTCAGCTCATCTCTCCACCTTCGCTTTGGTCTGCCGCGATGTCGCCTTGCGTTTATCGGGACCCAAATATGTGAAGGTTATATTTGGAATAGATATGTTTATTTATTTATTTATATATACTTTATTGTACACCACGATAACAATGAATTATGCTTATATTATACGATTTTTAAGTATTTAAATATCTATCGTTATAATCATGGCGGTAAGTTAATTACGATTCAATTGGATCGAAAAAATGTGTTATATTTTTTTTACATGTTGATAGTGGCACTCACTTTTGTATTATTTCAATTCCTACTGTACGGGGCATGTAAGACCTCGTATGAAAGCTATCATGATGACGATAAGGGGCTTTATCCGGGGTTTCATCCATAAAGTTTAAGAAACTAAAAGCTTTTTTTGGCTGAGTGCAGTACGAGGTCAATGTGACCCCGGATTTAGATAGAGACATTTCCATTTTGTTAAGATATTTGTATATATTGAGAACAGTGATGGCCGAATAATAACGGCCCTGACTTACGAGTTGTAGGTCGCCGATTCAAACCCAGCCAGACGCATTTCTTTGCGTAATTTATTTCATCACCACTGCTCTCAAAAACGGTGAAGGAAAACATAGTGAGGAAACCGACATGTCCTAGAACCAAAAATTCGAAGACATGTGACATCCACCAATCCGCACTGGGCTCGCGTGGTTGATTACCGACCATTCCCTCTCCTAGAGAGGAGGCCTGAGTCCCAGCAGTGGGACCATTATAAGGTTGATCCATTGCATTGCATAACATATATTCGTCTCTTTTCTAAACCAGATCCAAACTGGAGTCATGGCCTCCGCATATCGGTTAATCCATGAATGAATTTTAATATTGAAGATCGACTTTCCTGGTAATATAGGTAAATATTAATGGCCATTATGGCCCATGACAAACCAACAAAAACGTATTTTTTACATGCTTACATCATCTAATATGCCCATAAATAACAGAGTAATCATTCAAAAACATGAAAGACTTGTCAAGAACTTGAAAAAAAAAAACAAAGAAAAGAAAAAGGAATGATCAAAAGGTAGAGGAACGTATACGAATTTATAAACAGTTCATTTTACAAAGGCTTTAACGAAATTTACAAAGGTTTGCAAACTTTTATAAATAAGTTTGGTTTCTTTCCTTTTCAAGAAGGAAAAACCGGCCAAGTGCGAGTTGGACTCGCGCACGAAGGGTTCCGTACCGTTCGTAGCAAAAAACGGCAAAAAAATCCCGTTTTTTCTGTTGAAGCCTCACTTAAATATTTATTCTATTCTTTTTTTGAGTATTTATTGTTATAGCGGCAACAGAAATATTTGTGAAAATTTCAACTGTCTAACTATAAAGGCTCATGAGATACAGCTTGGTGACAGACGGATAGACAAATAGACGGACAGTGGAATCTAAGTCATAGGATAACGTTTTACCTTTTAAGTATGAACCCCAAAAAAACAATTTCAAGGAAAGGTTTTCTAAAAACTTGAACACGGATGTACATTTCTTGATTGTTACCAATTTCTTGTCGAAAAATTGAGGTAGAATATAAAGTAACTTGTAGAATTTTCATTTGATTTAATTTCCTGCAGAAAGAGAAGTACAGGCTTACTGGTAACAGTCCCAACATAAGAGTGGTAAATCGCATATTATATCTCGCATATTCGCATATTTATCGCATATTATATCTTCAATAATATTTTACAATCAAAATTTGGTGTTCTCAATTGTTACTGAATTAAATTTATACTGAATCATATCATAAATAACAAAAAAAATAAAAAAATAAAATGTCACTAAATTAGAGATATCTTATTAAGATTATCTTAGTAATATTATATCTTAACAAAATTATTTCTTCCCTTTAAGTTTCAAATTTAATATTATTATTTTCTAAAACTCTATCCTCATTGTGTGTTCAATCGAATCGTCTCAGGGTTTCATTTTCACATAACCTTTGGCCTCAGTAGACTTCGGCCCTGCTGGGCCCTTACAGTTTGCTGACAACTCCTTGAGGCGCGCGGGAACAGTGGGCGTCTTAAATGACTTGAGCTCAAACCGGTCTGTTACCGGACGGATGGACAGTAAGCTATATACCCATTGCCCGCCGTCCGCGAGCCCATCTCTCTATTAGAGTTGCCCACCAGACATAACACCCGTCTGGTTGGAGGATCTTTGCTTTTCAATGAAGGTTTACGGGACTTTACTCTCTGCTCCACTTACCTCCAAAAACACAACAATCCCGAAATCGTGTTATGAAAAACTAATAATGACCATGTTTATCACTACAATATTTAACTCCCCTACGTCTTCGAAGAGGCTCATCCTACTAGCTGCAGGCAGCAGGTGGGGTCGAAGCCTACTGGGGCCAAGGGTCGGCTTCTGAAAGGGAAGCACGGCCCCGGTATGATAGGCAACGAAGGGACAGGGTAGGTTTTTAGTCAGTAAGAGTCTGACATTGTCACCCGCTCCGCCCAAGGGCGGGATTTATCATTGGATGATTTTACCTACCGTAAAAAAACCCATTACGTCTTTTTATGGGGGTAGTTTTAAATACGCAATCCCTTTTTATTTGCCCACGTCACCATTCGTGGCAATTTTCAAGGATTTTAACTCCAGGACTACGATTTTTCAAACAAACAAATTTCATTCCTTTCGCCCCCTTGAAATTACACACTGTGGTATGTTGGACGAGAAAACCATGTAACGCCAACAAACCATCCTTAAAGCACTTCAGCCAAGCCCAAGAAAACTAATACAAACAGTTATAAAAATGAAGCACTAAATGCAGAAACAATAAACTAGACATAAATAGGACAAAGAAAACGTACTACATCTAAATATACAAACAGAGGTAACTTACAGGGGCAATTAAGGTCACCCACAATGAAAACAAACCCGTAAACTGAGACGGAAAACACGAAAAACAAACGAAAGGGGATAATGAAAAATTCCCACAAGTTTATGTAAATAAAACCATTGAAATTGTCGAAGGTTTTGGCTTACAAAATGCTTTATTAACTGGGGTTTCACTCAATCCGTGGCCTGTCTTTAGAAGACTATTGAAGGAATTTTATTGGTTTTTTGCGTCGTGTAAAATGGCTACTTCTTATTATAATCATCATCATCTTCTTGCTTTTGTCATATGTTACTTGGGATCAGCGTAACCCGCTTTTCTTCCATGTCACCCATCACGGTATCATATTGTAATATCAAAAGATTTACCATGAAGTTTCTTGCCGGTTTTCTCCATAGGAAACGATAATGGAACCGTACACTAACTTCTGATGTTTTGTAAGTGCCCATGAACAAAAAATGTCCTCTGTCCTCACATAATTCATTTAGTCTTTGACCTCCTTCTCCATCCATCTCCATGTCTCAGCTTCACAATATCTGGAGGGATCGCAACATTTCCGTAAATACCAAAACCAAACTGGTACGGACTCTGGTCTTCTCGGTCTTTTCGTATGACGCTGAGACTTGGACATTGAAAGCTGTAGATTGCGAAAGCATCGACGCCTTTGAGATGTTGTGCTGGAGAAAAATTTAAATTTTCCTGCATCACGGATTATTAAGCTACCTAAATTTTTTGAAAGACCCATCGTAGCCCTGGAACACAAAGGGTTACAGAAAAAAGTCTTATTCAGCAAACATCCGACACTTCCTCTCGGTTCACTCAGAACGGGAGAAGTTATTTGATGACTTCCCATCCCAAGACCGACCTACGTGTTTTCTTGGGAAAGATTTCCCTCAAACGAATGTAGAAAGCAATATTACATGATGCTTAAGATTTCTTTCATCCCAAAAATGAAACGATCTTTATTAATCAGCTTGCCCTACTCCACAGCCAAAGCTTCTCCAAAACTTTTTCAAGTATTGATTTGCAGATCCACTTCAAACCAGCTTTTGCAGTTCTCTATTCATCGTTCCATAAAACACATTTAACCTAAATTGTCCCTTTTACACCACGTGAAAATATCGCATTACAAGTGTTTACCCGTAATTATGGGTGTCGGAGTTACCTCCACCAAGCAATACCTCCTCCCTTTTAACGCAGGATCCGATTACCTTTAGTTCTTCAATCTTCACCATTGAAGAAGTACCTCTTCATCGCTTAAAAATGTATATTTAACAATTTGATGTACACTCATTGATAAATAAACGGGTTACTAGGCCAAATAAAATTCTGCCATTGTGAATTCGGACATTTATAGATTCGACCAAACAAAAGTTATGTTACATAATTTGTTTGCCTTAAAACATATTTGTATAAAGAAGATTATCTATACTTATAATAAATCTGTAGAAGTAAAAATTCTGTACATTGAAAATATCAAAAAAATAAATGGCAGGGTTTTACTAGACCGACACCGAACCCAAAAATGTGATTAAAAATTTTTTTGTCTGTCTGTTTGTTCAGGCATCACGCAAAAACAACCAGTTTGATTACGATGAAACTTGGTATAATTATTCTTTAATATCCTGGGCACCATACTGGGTACTTTTTATTCCGGAAAAGTATATACATTAAAAAACAAACTTAATTTTGCGGTTCGATCCCTAGACCCGATTACTGTACCAACCGCAAATAATAAGTTTGTCGTAGGTTACGTCACCCGTTTCTATTGTAATTAGCCACAAAAGGCCCGCGCCGGGACAGAAGCATTAATACCGGTATGCTCGATAGATAACGTTCTATACAAATAGCACTTTACACAAAAAACTCATTGATAAGTTTCGTCGTTCACGCGAACGAAGTTGCGGGCACAGCTAGTGGCAAATAAATTTTGGAGCATCAAGAGCTGCCAGATAGAAGAAACCCCTGATAAACATACAAAAAGAAGGGAACAGAAAGTAGGTATAAAATAGATGCTTGATGCAATGTTCTGTTAAAGTAGCTTTTAAGTCTTTTATGGTGCCGTTACATGGCCTTAAGTTTTATGAGTTTTTTTATGGTTCACTTAAACTTCTATGTTGCTTAAGTGGTTAAGGGACCCAGTGTTAAAGTCGACATTTTGACGATTCATTCCATAGCCAAAGGCGACCAAGTTAGGCATCGAGCGTCAAAGACCATGGCAAGCAGAAGACCCATCATACTGTTCTCAATTACAACAGCTTCTAAGAGACAAAATCAACATTGACCCTCACCAGAAAAGCACCAAGTCAACGAAAATAGAGTAATCTCAGAGAAACCATTAAATTGTCTTTGAGACTGCTAAACGACATCATTTTTGGGACGGATCTGCCAGATAACAGCTTGACGCGCTTGAATCAATTGGAAATCGACCCAAGAGAATCATTGGTAATGATGCATTAGTATTCATATGGCGGATATTCTAGCGATATGCACTAAACGTTTTGAGAACACATTAAGACGTTTGTTAAAATTGTCTGGGTTCAGCTAAGGAGGGGAACTTGCTGCCAGAATCTGTGTTTCCTGATAGCTACAAATAAGGGTATTTAAGTCAAGAGTGAATAGATTAGTGCTAGATAAGCGTGTTCCATCGTCGACCACATAATCGCTTGCCATCAGGTGAAATAGTGTAGTTTTTGCTACAAAGCTGGTGAGAGGTGCAAAGGCCATCAGTGCTAAGTGCTCAAGATTTAGTTTTGGTCACGTTCAAGATTAACTAGCTGATCCAGCGAATTTCGTACCGCCGAATAGTCAATGAATGTAGTATATGTTTCGAAATAGTCGACCAATTGCGATGAAACAATGTCTAAGTAATATATCAAGTTACATACAGTTTTGATGCATAAAAGTTATCGACGTAAATTTAATATTTTACGTGATGTGCGCACAAATAAAATCTTCAACAGATTTATTGTATGTCTATAGAAATTTACACGGAACAAACCATTAATAAAGCACCAAATTAACGAGTGTAAAGCTTATCAGATGAGATATGGAAGTAAATTTAAACTGATCACCACAAAATAAACGGAATATCCCCCAATTCATGATAATCGTTTTGTAAAAGGAGCCAACTGTGAAACCCATTACAAAAAGGTTGAAATATTATTTTAGGGTGTAAATAGAATCAAAAGCTTTAGTAGATTCCACAAAGAGAATATTTATATGTAGCATTTTCTTCCATAGCAATAACAATAGGCGGCGTTAGTTGAATTAACTGTTAGGTACCAGTGGTGATGACAAGGCCTTGAATATGAATTGTTTCAGCGATTATGAGGTTCAACAAATATAGCAAAATAAATACCTTTCTACGAAAAACGGACGTACGACGAGTTTAAATGATAAATAATATTTATTTTGGAAATAGGTTTAAAAAAACATTTTTGCATGTCAAAATTTTTTTTTTCGTCAGTTTAAACTAGATGAGACCGTTGTTTTCAAGCTGCCTACCCTAATAAGAAACACCGAAACAAACTCAGGGGTCACAGTGTCCACTCTTACGTTGTTGACACCTCTACGATCCGGACTAAGCGTTTCACCTCGTCGTTTCTACAGCGTTCATCTAAGGAATGGAACAGTTTGCCTGCTACGGTCTTCTCGTCCAATTATAATTTAGGTGTATTCAAGGCTAGAGTGAATATTACGTTCTTAGTGAACTAGACTAGTGCAATTCACTATCAACGATTGCATCACTGCTTACCATCAGGTGGGCTCGCAGTCAAGCACTAGTTTATCACTATTCATTTAAAGAAAAACATAAATGGTTTGTAATTTTATAATTTGTGATAGCCCAGTGGTTTAGGCACTTGCCTCTCATGCATGAGGTTGCAGGTGAAAATCTTTTCTATGTTCTAGGATATTACTGTCATTCGTAGATCTTTGATAGTTTTTACAGGTAGTCAGACGCCAGAAAGTCTGACCCATCAGTCTATCCATGGAGTGTCGCGTTGCCCAGTATCTGGATGGTGATGCTCTGATAAGCAGTCACTTCTTGTAACACAAGGGTATTCAGGCGCATATGTAGACTGGAAACCGACCCTAAGCTAGTTGGGAGATGATGATGGTTTTCACAAAATACTCGTCACTACTAAGGGTGTTTTTAATATCATGCAGATTTCATCACGCATGCGGATTTAGTCCGCATGCAAAAAATTTCACTAGACAAAATCGCATGCAGAGCAAACCCGCATGCGTTATTTAACTCGCACGATATTAACAAAATCCCTTATGAATCTTCTTCTCTAAAGACAGCCTGCTAAGATCAAATGGTCCAGAAAATTGTTATCAATCCACTTTATTAAGTAACCCATAAGGAAAAGATCGTACTGAATAATCTGAATAGATTTTTACGGAAAATAACCTTTTAAGTAAATTGATATTTCAGTAAACGACCCTTGCCGGAATGGACCTTTTAGGTCTGAAGTATTGTAGTTACATATCAATATTTATTTTTAGGGGAACAATATGGGTGAATTTTTTTTTTTTTTTTTTGCTAGTGGAACTTCACAATCACGGTGAATATGATTGTAATCACGATAAGACGAACAGAGACCAGCGTCGGTTGACGCCAGCTATTGTAGTTACTTCCAATTAAGATGTTGTTTTATTTTTTAAGATTCAACAATAACATATGTTAGGCAATTAATTTTCACATGAGAATTTTCTTCATTTGGAACACTTACTGTTCATTGTTAGGTTTGTAAAATAAAGTCGTTGTCTATAGTATGAGGTTCTGTATTCAATCCCAGGGCCAGGAACCCCGGGGCCCCGGATCGAAGGCAATGAATGGAACAGGCTACGTTTTTAGTCAGTAAGAGTCTGACACTATTCCCGCCCCACCCAAGGGCGGGATTTGTCATTTGATTTTACCTACCATAAAAAAAGGTCAGAAAAGTATTCCTACGTTGTACCTTACAAAAATATCAATAGAACCCAAAATTTTAAATGATGATAGATAGCTAGAACTACATTAGACCGACACACACGTGTAACACGCCTGATTTGTACGTAGAACAACGTCGCGTGGCGTGGATCAAGTGTAGCTCTACAAGTCTAGTTTCCATATAAAATGTATGGAGACCGACGCGCCCAGATCAGTTTGTGTGATACCCGTGAGCGCAGTGTAGTTTACTTATGGAAATTCTAGCATCTGCCAGCTATTTCACTTCTGTGAAAGAAAAAATATCCTTCTGAAAAAAAAAAATACCTTTCAAATACTAATCCAAGATATGGTCTAGCCGTGTACAAAATATCATTCATATCCATTGAGCCGTTTAAAATCGAAGGAAGAACAAATATACACACGGTTTACTAATGATAAGTATAAAATATATTGTCATAATTTACATTGGCATAACGAAATTCAGCATAATGATCATTACACAAAATATTATTAGGCATAAATGTTTTGTCATAATGTTTGTTGTCATAAATACTGCTGGCATAATAATAATGAAGCATAATTCAAAGGTTAGCATAACTATCATTCAGTCTAATATGTTTTGGCATAAATTGGAGTTATATATTTGTATAGTTTATAACAGTTATGTTATAAATTATACAAAAACAAAAATGTTCGGAGCCTATTCTAATAGAGTAATTCTCAAATTATATTAAATAAATGTCTTTAAAATTTATGCAACTCCCATTTATGCCAAAACATATTAGACTAAATGATAGTTATGCTAACCTTTGAATTATGCCAAATAATATCACGCCTAAAAATTGTATGCCAAGAGGGATATTACCCATACACACAGGTACATATAAACAATCTTTCACTTTTATAACATTACTGTGATACTGTATATTTAGACTTCTGTGGCTTTACAAAACACTTGCCGCATTTGCTCCTAACCCCAAATATGTCAACAATGTGCCCACAACATTTTGTGGTATAAAGCTGTTTGTAGTAATTTAGTTCCGTGCTCCGTCAAAAGACCGTAATGTGTGCAAGGGTTAGGTACAAAGAGTATGAGAAATGAGAAATTACAGGGCTTCAGTTGTAAGTATGTGTGGTGAATGTGGTTGGTGACGCATATGATTTTTCATTTAGGACGGCGAAAAGGTGTATTACCCCTGTGTTGTTGACAGAAGGCAAACCGTTTTTTTTTTGTCTCATTTAACCTTGTGGAATCAGACGTAAAAATTAAAGTTTTGTGCCAGTTAATGTCTAATAATGTAAAAACACAAACATACACACACATACACACACACGCATACACACATTAAAAATAATATCTATTTAATAGATTGTTTATGAATCAAAATCACTAAAAAATATAACCAAACTATTTAGCGTTCTACCTTACATACATTTTCATATAAACGCTCTTACGTGATTTTTATCAGCTTTTTAATGTTCCCACTGCTGGGACTTAGGCCTCTCTATGAGAGGGAATGGGCCGTAATCCACCACGCAGGCCCAGTTAGTGAATGTCACATTTCTTCGAATTTTTGGTTCTAGGACATGCCGGTTTCCTCACGATGTTTTCCTTCACTGTTTTGAGACCAGTGGTGATGGAATAAATTACACAAAGTAATGCGCCTGGCCGGGTTTGAACCTGCGACCTACATCTCTTAAGTCGGGGCCATTTACCACTCGTCCAGCACTGCCCTCAACGATATCGAATCTTTCACGTGATTACGACATTATTTTACACATATTTCTCAAGATATTTTCGAAACAGATATTTTGCATAATCTTATCTAGATCCTTATCCAATCATAAATTGTATTTGTGTAAAAGTAATCCAGTAAACACCTCTGCAATCTCTCCAATCTGCTATTTTGCATGAACTTTGGCCTTTCATAAGATACTTACTTATCTATAAATAAAAAAGAAAAAAATATATTTATAGAAACCTCGTACATTTAATTATAATTCTGAAAGACGAACACTTTTTTCACAAACATTTTAAGGTTGTTAAAAAATCATGTATTTTATGGATAAAGTGTTGCGAAATATTCGAGTGATTATCGATATCACCGAATGTTAACAAAGCGTTCCGGTATTATCTTTCTTTTTCAAATTCTTGCAAAACTCACTTAGCGTTCTTGCAAAAGTCCGCCGGTACTTCACACCGGGACAGCTTCTTAAGTTAAGGTCCAATAGTGTGTGGAGTACTGCAACCACTTATGGGCTGGTGCTGCAAAAAGCCACTTGGCAGCTTTGGACTCGTGCAAAGAGGCTAATTGGTGATCCAGATTTGATTAAGTCCAATCTACAAACCCTTGAGCACAGGCGTAGAGTAGCCAGCCTTTCGATATTTTACAGGATGTATTTTGGAGAGTGTGCGCGGGAATTGCATGACTTGATTCCGCCATTTCATTTCTACCATCGGACAATCAGGTGTACGGCGAATATCAACCCTTAGTTTGTTGAAACTTCTACGGTCCAGACTAAGCGTTTTGACTCGTCGTTTATACCGTGCACATCGAAAGGCTGGAACAGTTTACCTGCTGCGATCTTCCCGTCTGATTATAATTTGGGTGTCTTTAAAGCCACAGGGAATAGACTCTTAATAAACTATTGCGCCTCACAATCAATGATAGCATCACTACTTACCATCAGGTGGGATTGCAGACAAGCACTAGATTTTTATGATTAAAAAAAAAATGGTTTTTTATAAAACATTGCGTTGGATTACGTTGGATGAACTAACAAGCTTTTAAACCATATTCAAGTTTTTTTTTTTTATTGTGGTAGGTAAAATCATCAAATGACGAATCCTACCCTTAGATGGAGCGGGAGATAATGTCAAACTCTTGCTGACTACGTAAACCTACCTTGATTGCCTTCGGTCCAGGGCCCCGGGGTTAACTTTCGCCTAACCTTTTGCCCCAGGCTTAGGCTTGAACCCTGCTAGGCCCCTACAGTTTGCTGACAACTCTTTGAGGTGCGTGGGAACAGTGCGCGCTGTCGACAACTTGGGCTCGATCCGAACTGTCACCGGATGGACGGACAGCGAGCTACCCATTGCCCGCCGTCCGTAAGCCCGCGCCTACGGTGGCCGGAAATTAGGATCGGAATCAATGATAGACGGGTTCAAAATTGCTTTCTTAAGGGCCGGTTCTAGTCACTGTTTTTTTTTTGTATGAACTTCGCTCGGGACTATATCGACTTTGCGGCCCCAAAACAGCGGTTTTATTTTTATATATATAAAAAAAACAATAACTATTCAAGATTTTTGTTTTTGCGAAGCGCTTTTAAATAACAAGCTTTATTTTTTTTTTAACTTTCAAACATTTTTGTAACGTAATCTCGTAGATAAATACGTTTGTAATCGTGAATTAGGGTCAGATTCGCGATTTCTTTTTATCAAGCCAACGAATTTATATCATGTTTTCATTTTTTCCAAGCACTTGGTCATATAGTCAATTTTATTAAAATAAATTTTCAAGGTGTTCTCTTTTCTTCTCTTTGATTTCCAGAGGCTTAAAAAAGTTCAAAATGAGTAGAACCTGGCCTAAGAAAGAACAGCATATTATTATGAACAGTATAGTAACAAATACCAAACTTGTAAAGATTCATAGCACGTTATATATTTCGGTTATTTATCACTTAGACCTCCTTTTCGTGGACAAAAATGATTTTATTCTCTTGTTACATAATAATATTGTTCCATTATGCAGCTCGTAACTTAGAACAGATATTTCTGGCTTACGGTGGATAGCAGAAGATTGCTCACGCTCCGACCTGATTTATGTAGCTTCAACATTAAACATCGGTTGCGTTCTTTTATGAAACGTTGTATAGCTACTGAAATAGATGTATTATGGTGATTTGTCTAGCCGAGGTATAATGCAGACCACTATAAATTTCTCGTAGATTAATGTTTACAGGTAAACCCAGCCAATGTTTTGACGTTTTATGCTTTAGCCAGCGCTGTAGAAAAAGGTCTGACAGAAAATCAGAGGTGTTTTTTCTGACGTGATCTTTTGGCGGTGAATGAAAAAATTCCAACGAAATATTTGAGCGTAGAATCGCTGATCTTCTTTTGTTAAGCAATCTGTCCGTTTATTGATGATTTGTTTAAAATGGAATCTTTCAAGAGTTATTGTTTACCTTGTGCTGACAAATTACTAATGACAGGTTGCTAGTCAATGCTAATTGCTATTCATATTGTAAACTAACCTAGCAAACGTTTGATGATCTTTTGTTAAACAATCTCTTTATTTTTTGACAATTGGTTTAAAATGGAATCTTTTATGGGTTGTTGATAGCCTTGTGCTGTCAAATTACTAATGACAAGTTATTGATGAATGCTAATTGCCATTCATATCGTAAAATCAGCTAACCCAGCAAACGTTTGATTGTCTTTTGTTAAACAATCCGTCTAATTTTTGACGATTTGTTTAAAATGGAACCTTTCACGGGATCTTTTAATGACAGGTTATTGATTAGTCCTGATGGTCATTCATATCGTAAAATCACCTAACCTAACACACGTTTGATCGTCTTTTGTTAAACAATCTGTCTGTTTTTTGACGATTTGTTTAAAAAGAAATCTTTTACGGGTTATTGCTTGCTTTGTGATGTCAAATTACTAATAACAGGTTATTTATCAATGTTAATTGCAAAAACTAGCTGAACTAGCAAGCATGCTGGCATAAAAAATATCAAAGAAATCGAAACTAAAATACTAAAATCGTGATTCAAAATGAGGGACGGGGGAAGAGTGAAAAACTAACTTACGACCACAGTTTACGACCTATTTTCGTACGTACCTACCAAATATTAAAAAAAAACCGTTGAGCCGTTTTCAAAAACGGCGAAATTGTGACCACAAATACCGCGTCACAAAATATTCTTAAAAAAAAGAAAGGAAAACTTTTTATTTGCGGGAAATACCGCAATATTTATACTATTTTACGGATTTACAACTAAAAAAAAAAAAAACAAAATATAAACAAATTAATTATTTTTTCTAATTGTTTGTCGTGAAGCACTCGGCTTCATAACACCCTCGCTTGCAGCTCGGGTAAATTCCACCTCGATCGCTAGTGAAAACAAACATGTCTAGCACCAAACATCTTTAGTCAAATTGTAACTAGTCAAAAGGTAAGGCGTCAAAAACTTTAAATGTAGACTTAGACGCTTTATGTTCGAGTTTTCCAAAAATCATTATACGACGAGAAAACTCTAAATATCGCGTCAGTATCAAAAATACTTTTAAAAAAGTTTTCCTTTTTAATTTGATATAAACTAGTGCTTGACTGCGATCTCACCTGATGGTAAGGAGTGGTGCAATCATTGATGCTAGTATAAACTAGCATCAATGATTGCACCACTCCTAGACATAGACTGTTAATAATAACAGTCTATGCACTTTAGTCTTGTAGACATCCAAATTATAATCGGATGGGAAGACCGCAGCAGGCAAATTGTTCCAGTCCTTCGATGTACGCGGCATAAACGACGTGGCAAAACGCATAGTCCGGACCGTAGAGGTTTCAACAACGTAAGGGTTGATACTCGCCATACGTCGGGTTGTCCGATGGGAGAATTGAGATTGTGGAATCAAATCGTGCAATTCCCGCGCACACTCTTCAAAATGCAACCTGTAACATACGGAAAGGCTGGTTACCCTACGCCTGTGCACAAGGCTTTGAAGATTGGAGTTAACCAAATCTGGGTAATCAATTAGCCTCTTCACACGCCTTTCCACCGAGTCCAAAGCAGCTAGCATTTTGCAGCACCAGCCCATTTGTGGCTACAGTACTCAACACACGATCGGACCTATGCTTTGTATAACATTAAAAGCTGTCCCGGTGTGAAGTGCCGCAGTATTTTCTAGTCAACTTCAATATGTAATTAATCATTAAATATATTGTATAATATAAATAAAATTCTTTAAAGCCAACCTCTAATTAGGTCCCTAAATAATCCCGCGGGGTTTCTCGAAATTTGGTCAAATTGGACAAAGTTTCCCGCCATTTTCTTAAGCTCATTATAAAGTACGACCAAAAAGTTGTTGCGAAAATATGTTTCAAAATGTTCGCAATTTCGTCTTGTTTGTCATTAATGCGAACTTCTGAGTGTTATCAGCATTTTGTTCAGTTTTTACTACCCTCACTTTTTTAGGTTCCGTACGTATAGACCGCATGTTTGTGGTGTTTTTTAGGGATCGGTACCTCAAAAGGACAAAATAAATCACTTATATGATCACTTTGTTGTCCGTCTGTCAGTGTGTTTTTCTGTCTGTCGGTCTGTCCGTATGTTTGTCTGTCAAGACCCTTTATCTGAGGAACGAGTGGAGTTATCGAGCTGAAATTTCGACCATAAACTCAGGTCTGCTGTCTTTTGGACTTGTGAAAAAATCAAACTTCTAAGTTAACGAAACAAAAAGATACGGTCGTTTGCGTTGCAAAAAACGTATGTAGGTATGTTTCGATTCGACACTCAAAGGAATCAAAATTGGTCGGGTGCTTCCCGTTGGCCTAGAATCCTGAAATTTGGCATGAAGCAAGGTTTTATAGCACAAGTATAGGAAACAATCTGAAAACTGTAAATTGGTAGTTACATCACAAAAAAATCTTGCGATTTGAAAAAATCTTCGTCACTCAATTGGGGAATTGAACTGTTTTCATAGGTAAGTTAGTATGGAACCTTCAATGTGCCCAATTTTTTTTTTTATGTGGAATCGCCCAATGAGAATGACTTTTCCCGCTTTAGGGTGGAGTAAAAGAAAAACGTTTATTCGTACCTTATACACACAGTAAAATAAAAAATTGAGAAAAATAAAAATAAAATCTGTGCAAGGCCAAACAGGCGCCTAACTCAGCATAACATAGCATAGGAGCTATTTTTTTTTAGCAATTAAAAAAAATATATTCCAAACCGCTGTCGCGTCGCCGTGACTAGAAATTAATTTACAAAATATAAGCTACTGTTATTCAGAAGAGTTGTTATATACCCTGTTCTACAAACTTAAAGTTTCTTGCCAAGATAAATAAAAAATAACATCTTGCATGTGGTCCATAAAAACTTGTATTAATAAAAACTATGAAACAAGCACCTAATTCAACATCTCTTATCCTTTAGGTAGCCTAAAGGTTAAGAGATGTTATAGTGAAGTGTGTAGGTATCACGTTAGTTCTACTTTTTATGACAGAGACACCACTTTTTATGACACTTTTTGTGTAGGTAGTTTGGTTCGGAGTTTAAAATTGAGTTTTGAGGATAGGAAAAGTCAACAATAGTAGTCCCACCGTCGGAAAAACTAAGTTAAACTGAGTTCGTTTGAAAATATCCCGTTTTTTGAGAACAAAGAACTGGTTTTTGGACAGTTAAAAACTAAAACTCGCTTAGTATTTTCTTTTTATTGATAGGCTCACAAACCCTGTCCCAGAGAGGAAGCCTGAGTCCCAGAAGTGGGAACATTATAAGGCTGATACTATGCTATGCTATGACAGCCTCGTTCCTGGCCACGGGTTATTTTTTTTTTTAGTTTTATATATTTTTTTAGAAAAATCTATCCACCGCTTCTTTGAGTAGTAATGTCTATTTCTATTTTTTTTTATTTGTAACACCAAGCTTTTTTTGGTAATGTAGTTTCAATCGCAATTTTTTTTTTGTGCTAATTTAATAGTTTAGACTCTTAGACGAGTTTGTCGAAGTTTTCAAGCTTACGGCAATCGCGGATTTTAGCTGAAAATCAGCGTCAGGTCCTTGTGAAGTCATCTAGCGTTATTCTGAGGCCTTTTTGGCACTGTTGCACTTATTTATTTAATTTGTTTAATTTTTAAGTATTAGATCTTTAACTAAACTAAAAAAATATAGTAGGTATTGTTATTGACTTAACTATTAAATAAATTTCGAATATTTGAAAGATTATTCCAAATAGATTTGCATTATGATTTTTTGGGAAAATTAGCAGATATCTTGAAAATATACTAAATATTTTTTCTTTTTACTATTAGATAGTTTTTTTTTTTACATTCGTTAAGAGACTACGGTAACAGTAGCGTCAGTGGCATGTGTATATGCACTTGGAGTAAATAATATGATAGTAAAAATATATACAACAATACCCTTAAATAAACTGCCTCACAAGTTCATAACTACGAACATGAAATGTTCGAATATTTTGTCCCCAGAAAACACCTGACGAAAAACAAATTTCAAAAGCATCTGCCTCCCCTTCAGGCGCGCCCTCTTTTTACTTTAACCGTTTAAGTAGGCAACCACATCTGTCGAACATCAATCCTCAAGACGATACTTAGGAAATAGGTCGATCGACTCTCACTTGAAGAGTAGGCGGTCAACGCTTTTGATTGAGGAAAAAGAAGAAAATATAACCTTATTTTTTTAAAATATATAGGGTTACTGGTAATTATTGAACGAAACTTAAACATGTGATTGTAGTCATGATAACATACAACTTTTACTATGGGACCAAACCTGAAATCGCGAAAAAAAATCTGCTGATCTGTACATTTATGTTCGCCTAACAATGACAATGGGATTGTGTTGGAATGTCGAATTTACAAAAATTACAGACTTGGGCCCCTGGTCAAATTGTACTAAACTTGGCTTGGCTTGGCTTGGTTGGTTTATACCGCGTACATCGAGAGACTGGAACAGTTTGCCTGCTGCGGTCTTTCCGTCCGATTATAATTTAGGTGTTTTCAATGCTAGAGTGAATAGGCTCTTAATAAACTAGTGCGCCTCACCATCAACGATTGTATCACTGCTTAACATCGGGTGGGATTGCTTTCAACCACTAGTTTAAATCAATTAAAAAAAAAAAGTTTTAAAAAAACCGAGTTACTTTTGAAATATAATGAGCTGTGCTCGGAATTTCCTTGCTTTAAGCGACTGAACACACTAACAGCTAGCGGTTCCTAATGCCCGTTATGAGCTGCCGTGACCTGTATTATTCTAATTCTCTGTGGTGTCCAACTTGTGACCTTTTTTTAAATGTTTTTGCGAAAAAAATATAACATGGTGTTTTTTTTTATGGTAGGTCATCCAATGACAAATCCCGCCCTTGGGCGGAGCGGGAAGTAGTGTCAGACTCTTACTGACTAAAAACCTACCCCGTTCCTTCGTAGCCTATCGAGCCGGGGCCGGGTATTCCTTTCGGAAGTTAACCCATGACCCCAGTAGGCTTCGACCCTGCCTGCCTGCAGTTAGCAGGCTGGGCCTATATAACATGGTGTAAAAATTATTGGAATCGATTCAGTTACTGATTCTGAATAAACTATTCAGGTTTCACATAATAATGTTGTATAAGTGTGTGCCATTTCAACAAGACCACATCTCATGCTTCCGGTGCTCAAAAGGTCAGAGCAGTAGCTAAGTGCTTCCAGTCACCGTTTCGGGTTACACTAGAAGGAAGTGGCGAGCACTGATATTTTTGCTTTGTCAAGCATTTCAGCGAGTTTATAAGTTTGCAGTCTAAAATCAGAATCCGAATAGTTTATTTCAAATAGATCAATTACAGGCACTTTTGAATTGTCAAAACATCGGTCAATCTATAAAAAAGTGAAGGTAATTGCACGTTCCAAAGCACAGATTTCTATCACAGATATATATGAAGAACTTGCAAGAAACTCCATGGTCACTCTTTTTAAATATATTATGAGTTACATAAATCTTGGTTACATTTTTCTTGTCGCTTCTATTATGTGAGCACAATGTAGATAAGTAATAAAAAAAATAAAATAAACAAATTAAAAAATAGAAATTGAATTAAACTACTGGCAGCTAAGAAAATGGCTGCAAATAAAAAAATCAAAATTTTAGAGAAAATCGTTGCTTTTATTTCTTTATTTATTATATTTATTTTTTTTAAAATTTTAGTTGTGAATATCATCCAATGACATCTTCCGCCTTTGAACTGAGCAGGAGATATTATCAGAGTTTTACTGACTAAAACTCACTCCTGTTCCTTTGTTGCCTTTTATGCCCCAGTAGACTTCGACCTGTCTGGGTCCCTACGGTTTGCTGGCATCTCCTTGAGGCGCGCATGAAACAATACACGCCGTCGACCACTCGGACCCGGTCCAGACGAATAAAGTCGGACGGAGAGCTAGCCATTGCTCGCCGACCGCAAGCCCGGATCGACCCTCAACGTGATTAAAACAATCAAAATTCAGCCGTTTATATGCGTTAAGTGAGTTTTACATCTTTGTGAAAGCATTCACAAGAGTAAGAGCTTTTTACAGGCCTTTTTTAAAAAAAAAGAACTTTAACAGACATTTTTTTCTCTATTTAAAATCGTCGACCAATCCGTCACCAAACACTCTACCTTTAGAACTCCAAAATCGTGGCTTATACACAATAACAGAGGGACTTATCGTTACTTACAGCCTGAAGGTACTTGTAATCTGGGTCAGACGCCCCTTCAAATGAGAGGCTACCCGTCACGAGTCCTATTCGGACCTCTTCATTCAAAAATTTGGTGTTATTTTTAGATACGAGAATGAAGTAATATTTTTGGCTGTACGTTTTTGGTGATTGAGAAATGTATGGTTAAGTGATTGGGCCTTTTTAGGAAAACTATTATAAAAGAAAGTTTGCATTTTCTGCAGGCCCGGAATAATTTAAATAAAAAGTAAAATAAAATAATTAATTCTAAATCAAATAAGTCACTGGTTTTTAAGGGCTTGTTTACGAAGACGCTTTGTGCGGCGCGTTAGGCGTTTGTAGTATATTGCAGCAGCGGGTTCCATCATCTCTCCCGCAAAAAAAAAATGGCAATGTACGACAGACCGCCCAACGCGCCGCGTCTCCTTAAACAAGCACTAAGAGATGACCAGTCTCAAATAAAAGTTTTTTGCCCGCTATGACTTTTCGTGACCTGTATTGTACTTAGTGTAGGTGGTGTCCAACTTGTGACCTTTTTCAGGTTTCGCATATACCAAAAGTAATGTTGTATGTACCCATTATATGTCAAAAAGTATACAAATGTTTACATCAGGGGTGGCCAACTTAATTCGAACTACGATCTACTATTTACTGACCAGACTCTGTAAGGTAGATATTTATTTATTTAACCCTTTATGCACAAAAGTATAGAGGCGGACTTAATGCCTTAGGCATTCTCTACCAGTCAGCCTTACAGTGATGGAGAGACAAATAGTGGTAGGTGCAATAAAGAGAGAGAAAAGGTGAATACAAGAATAGATATACTAATAAACCATAAATATAATACAATTATATAATATATATACACAAATTAATAAACTACATAATATTTACATATATATTAATAATGTCAAACCAATGGTTCAAATTGGCAACTAGAAAATATTAACGCTGTGATGAAACCACTGCCAACTTCCTACGAATAAGCTCGCGAACTTTGGCATTGAATGTCAATCGGTTTGTTGCCATCCCAATCTCCTGGGGAAGCGCATTCCACAAAGAAATAGCTTGTACGAAGAAATAACAGTGAAGAAAGTCAGTACGATGTGTGGGACATGAAGTAGGCGGTTAAAAGATGAGTGCAGATTTCTATTGTGGTTGGCGCAAATAAATTGAAAATAAGGGGCTAAATAACTAGGGGAATTAGGTTAATCATGAAATGAAAACAAGGTAGTAAGCGCCCTTTGCTCACACAATCTAGTCAAAATTACAAAATCAATACAATTAGAATAAAAAAGCGAACGAACTCAAAACTTTGAGCAACCTGCCACGAGTAGATAAGTGCGAACAACAAGTTGCGGGCCAACCAGGGGTAATAGGATAAGCGGATAATAGCTAGCTATTTGCCGTATCGCAACGTAGTTTTTTGGGCCTAAAAGTAAAAATGGTTGCCGAGATCGACAGGTCCATCGCGATCAAGTGGTTGGCCACCCCTGCTATAAATGCAGGCGGTCGCCTCCTTCTGCGAAGCAGTAATGCTAGCAAAGGAGGAGGCCGACGGTCGGGATTCCGATCCCGATTTCCGGCCACCGCAGGCGCGGGCTCGCGGACGGCGGGCAATGGGTAGCTTGCTGTCCGTCCGTCCGGTAACAGACCGGTCCGAGCTCAAATCGTCTACGGCGCGCACTATTCCCGCGCGCCTCAAGGAGTTGTCAGCAAACTGTAGGAGCCTAGCAGGGACGAAGCCTACTGGGGCCAAAGGTTATGTGAAAATGACACTAAGGGCCCTGGGACAAAGGCAATGAATGGAACAGGGTAGGTTTTTAGTCAGTAAGAGTCTGACACTGTTTCCCACCCCACCCAAGGGCGGGATTTGTCATTGGATGATTTTACCTACCATAATAAAACCCCTGGTATACATAAACAAAATCCTTACTTATTAATATGACTGAAATAATCATAATTTTCTAAGTCTTTTTTATATATATGAACTGAAATCCTTAGATCTTTGAACATGCAATCAATGACAAGATATTCTCATGTTACCGAAAATCTTAAGATTAGTTTTATGAGTTTGTAAACAACATCAGATAAAATAAAATAAAGTTTATTTTTCTTTTTTCTGAGAAATGCTTTTACTCAAATCCGATAATCTACTGATATAGTTGAAGACATTTCTGTGTATTGCGAACAGTACATTAAAGAATTATTTCTAATAAAAAAAAAAAACTCAAATACATTACGGACTTTGATCTACGAGTCGGAGACAAGTTTTAGAGGTTAAAACTTACTAGCAATTAAACTGTTGAACCGTTAACCGCAACTCTTGGTGATTACTATATCGTTTTTCGGTTAGAGAGTTAATATGAATCAGAATAGAACGTAAACAAATAATCAAAAATAATATCCCACAACTATCACACAATGCCGTCTAGCCCCAAGCTAAGCAGAGCTTGTGTTATGGGTACTAGACAACTGATAAACATACATACATATTTTTAAATACATAAATTTTATAGATAAATTACACCCAGACACAGAAAAAATGATCATGCTCATCACACAAACATTTGTCCTGGGTGGGCATCGAACCCACGACCTTCGGCATAGCAGTCAGGGCCACTGACCACTAGACCAACAGGTCAGTCAAAAAATAAGAAAGAGACAAAGATTTATTAGTATTGAGTAACACTATTATAGTATTCTAAGAGAACCAATAAGGTTACTGATTTTGCTCGAAAAAATCACTAACTTTAAATGACAGTTAGCAGGGCACATTGCTCGCAAAACAGATTGGGATTTGGTCATTGGTGCCGAATGGTTCAGGAGTAGCGACCGGCTACCAAAAAACGGAACGTTGGAAAGTCTCCCTCAAAGTGGATCGAGGGTCTGGTGATGGTCACGGTAACATGATGATTGCGAGATGCACAAGACTGGTCATTTGGCTGAAATGATGACGATGATAAATAGAAAACGATTCCTCGAAGGAAGGAGTTGTCAGCAAACCATAGGAGCCCAATCATCCAATGACATCTCCCGTTCCGCCCAAGGGCGGGAGATGTCATTGGATAATTTTCCCACCTAAAAATAACTTCTTTCTTTTTTTTACTTTTTCTTTACTTTATTTAACCGACTCTTGTTTTCTGTGATTCCAAACCTTGTTGTACATATAAAACTTTTGAGTTATTAAATTATATTTTTAAATATTTCAATAGAAAATAAAAAAAAATATTTATAAAAAAAAAATAGTATCCCAACGGTGTCGGGAAAAGATTTCAGAGTCTAGTTCTTTAATTCCACACATTTCTAACTAATTAAAAACTTTAACTTTGCTATAAAACTCCTCTAGAACGGCTTTACTAATTTTATGAAATTGTTATTATTATATTTGGTAGTAATTATAAGTTGAGGCCTCCCATATTTTTCTTTGATTATTTATACGACAAAACGCATGTTACTAAAAGAGTTATGAATATGCAGATGGATGGAGAGGGAGAGGGAGGCCAAAGAAAAGATGGATGGATTGTGTGAGGAGTGATATGAAAGAAAAAGGAGTTAGTGATAGCGTGACGGGTAACAGGACAGAATGGAAGAAAGAAATATGTTGCGCCGACTCCAAAACAAACAGGACAAGAGCAGGAAGATGATGAATTTATATGACAAAATAATTTTGGTGTTATATCACTTTTAACACATTACTTTTTGTCCGCTAGAGGGCGTAACTTTAAATTTGAACAATATTCTGGAAATGTACAAGTGATTCCCTTTAAAATGATACCAAACACGGCGTAATTATCACTCATTTTTATTTTTAACATATTACTTTTGGTCCGCTAGAGGGCGCCATATCGTTTTGTGATACGTCTCGTAGCCTATGTTCAGTGGACAATTAAGACGGTTCTAACGATACCTCATATGTCGAGTTCCGATAAGTAGATTAGGAGCTATGAGGGAACAGATGAACATACTCATATACATAGCCTGTCAAAATCATAACCCTCCTTTGGCTTTGCCGTAGTCGGGTAAAAACAACGTTAGCCGAGTTTTTATACAAGTTTATAGATTTGTGTATTCTGGTTTAGTCGTTGTCAAACAGTCGGTATTCGTGCTAATGGCTGAAATCCTTATCTCTTGTGCTATAGAGCTGTCATTCAAATCTAACGTATCTTATCAGATATTGCAATATTGACACCGAATAATTTACAAGTCAAAATATATAACGTGTTTAAGATAAAATATTGGTGATATTGTCCTAATAAATTCAAATATGGTTTGAATATCTTTCCTGAAATAAATTTTCAGGATTTTTATTTTTTACGGTTTTCATAAAGCTCTTTCGCGTATCTTTTTTTTTATGGTAGGTAAAATCACTTACTAAAAACGGGGAACCCAGGGTTCATTTTCACCTAACCCTTGGCCCCAGTAGGCTGCGGGCCTACTGGGCCCCTACAGTTTGCTGACAATTCCTTGAGGCGAGCGGGAACAGTGCGCGCCGTAAACGACTTGGGCTCGGACCGGTCTGTTACTGGACGGACAGACAGCGAGCTACCCATTACCCGCCGTCTGCGATCCTGCGCCTACGGTGGCCGGAAATCGGGATCAGAATCCCGGCGGCGGTGGCGTGTGCGCCGTTGCCTAATGCGGTCGGCTTCCTTTGCTAGCATTACTGCTTCACAGAAGGAGGTGACCGCCTGCCATCCCTCCTCACTCCGGACTTTCGCGTATCTGATGTTGCATAATCTTCAAAAATTATGAGAAATGGTATTTTGAAGAAAGAATCACATAAATTTAAGTGGACCTGTCCAGTCAATGCAAGCATTTATCAGTATTCGTGTGGTTGGACTTAATAGTAAGAAACTCTCGATTCAACCAACAGTAGGTAAATACCAAAGAAAGGGTATTTGAGTAGGCAGTATAAAGTACCTACTCAAACTGGCAAACAAATGCCAAAATTAGAAAAGTATAATTTACACGAGTTCTTTTAAGTCAAAGCTCGAAGCTTTCCTATTGAAGAAATATCTTTATTCAGCAGCATAGCTTAGCATCAGCCTTATAATGTTCTCACTGCTGGGACTCATGCCTTCTCTTTAGGAGAGGAATTGGGCCGTAATCCACCACGCGGGCCCAGTGCGGGTTGGTCGATGTCACATGTCTTCGAATTTTTGGTTCTATGCCGGTTTCCTCACGATGTTTTCCTTCAACGTTTTGAGACCAGTGGTGATGAAATAAATTACACAAAGTAATGCGCTTGACTGGGTTAGAACCCGCGACCTACAACTCGTAAGTCGGGGCTGTTACCGTCCACCACTGCTCTCTCTTATACAGTAGACGATGAGATATCAACAATTTAAAATAATATATAATATTAATTAATGTATGTTTGAGTTATGTTACAATGTAGTAAGTAATTGTAATGTTATTAATTTTTTTTTTGTTATTTTTTATACTTAATTAATTGTAATAACTGTTAATTTTATGTAATTTCCAAAACAATGTGAATTGTGCTTGAATAAATTGAATTGAATTGAATAGAATTACTGACTTGACTGGCCTGTTGATCTAGTGGTTAGTGGACCTGACTGCTATGCCTGAGGTCGTGAGTTCGATTCCCACCCAGGACATATGTTTGTGTGATGAGCATGATCATTTTTTCTGTGTCTGGGTGTAATTTATCTACAATATGTATGTATTTAGAAATATATAAGTATGTTTATCAGTTTTCTAGTACCCATAACACAAGCTTTGCTTACCTTGGGACTAGACGACGTTGTGTGATAGTTGTCGAATATTATTATTTATTTATTTATAAAAAAGTAATACTTTAAAAAGTAAAACATACATGTCAGAATTCCCACTTTAAAAAAAGAACCCATTTTGAATGAGGTCAATTCAAAAAACCCTGTTAATATCTAACCCCCAAATATTTATTCAGTCGTACCACACATTGTACTAAAAGGTGAAAATATTAAAAAAAACAAGAAAGGGGTAAAAACGTCCCAACCTACAACCAATATTTACCATAGCCACATATTCAAAACATTACCCCGACCTGCCTCTGTCAGTCAACGGAAATTGATCATTACTGTGACCCACATAAGTTTCCGTTTTGCATCAAAGGCGACACATGCATCCTGTCACTTAAGACCTTTTTATTTTATAATACCGTAAATAAACGTAGCTATCGACCATCTTAATGGTTTGTGGGGCAAATGTCTTACCTCATTATAAGGGAAGCGACCAAGTTTTATAATGTTATGTAGTGTCGTACTCGTGATGGTACAGTGGTAAAAGGTAAACGCACACTTATCCTAGTCAAAAAAATGGAAAGGAAAAATTAAAAATTCTTTATATAGGGTGACTGGTAATTAGTAAACGATACTTAAACACGTGAATGTAGTCATGGTACGCAAACGGTGAAGGAAAACATCGTGAGGAAACCGGCATGTCCTAGAACCAAAAATTCGGAGACATGTGACATCCACCAACCCGCACTGGGCCCGCGTGGTGGATTACGGCCCATTCCCTCTCAAGAGAGGAGGCCTGTGTCCCAGCAGTGGGAACATTAAAAAGGCTGATGATGATGATGATGAGCAAATCTGGTCACGACATCAAGCTGAAAAACGTCCATATAAATACAATATATTTTATAGTATTTTGTTAAAGTGATTTATCAAGTATTTACAGAAGAATCTATCGCAAATAAATATTTAGAAAACCTAGTTCTTAAATACATTTACAAACCTGTCTCCGATGTCCTTAAACCCTTTTTAAAGTAAATTCAATTTTGCCAGATAGTGTATTCTTTAGAAAAAAAGGTATGATGGAGGTACCAAGTAAACACTTTTGGGTTCCAAAACCTTGAAACTTCTATGAGAAGTGTTTATCATAGACTAGCACTTTGACAGTGACTTCGTTCGCGAGAATGTTTTCACAAATACTTAAACATACCTTAAATTGTATTTTTAGAGTAGTTTTAAAAATAATAATAGCTAACAGTATTTTTTTATTATTTATTTTGATTAGATTTTATGCTAAGTATCAAGTTATTACCCCAAGAAATGGAAATCCTTCTCCTCTGAGATTGGTAGGTAAAATCATCCAATGACAAATCCCGCCCTTGGGTGGAGTGGGAAGTAGTGTCAGACTCTTACTGACTAAAAACCTACCACGTTTCTTCGTTGCCTATCGTGCCGGGGCCGGATATTCCTTTCGGAAGCTGACCCATGACCCCAGCAGACTTCGACCCTGCCTCCTCTAAGATAAAGTTTGTGTGATGACCACGATCATCTGTGCCTGGGTGTAACTTATCTATAATATGTAACCTAGCATAGCATCAGCCTTATGTTGTTCTCACTGCTGGGACTCAGGCTTCCTCTCTGTAGATGGAATGGGCCGTAATCCACGCGAGCCCAGTGCGGGTTGGCGGATGTCTCATGTCTTCGAATTTTTCGTTCTAGGACATCGGTCGATGATTTCCTCACAATGTTTTCCTTCACTGTTTTGAGAGCAGTGGTGATGAAATAAATTACACAAAGTAATGCGCCTGGCTGGGCTTGAACCTGCGACCACCACAGTTCCTCTATAATATTGTGTCTGTATTTATATATATGTTTATACTAATAAGTATGGTTTTCAATTCTGTTTATTTTTTGGCAACCCAGTCAAAAAATAAACAAAAGCATTATGTGATACAGAAGCGTTATGTGATAGTTGTGGATTTTTTTTTTTGCTGTCATGACGTTGCTTCGCTGTGATGGCGTTTTAGTGAGACGGCTCTTATAACAAGATCCGGAAGGACTTTCGGAAAAACATTAGTTGACAGGTTTTTCTCTCATCACTAAAACAAAAGACATTTGTGCAACCATAAGTCTTTCTTATACCATCCCAAACAAACATACACACACACAGCTACTGCCGCACATTTAATGTCACAAAGGCTTTACCAGCAGATCGCAAGTGTGATGTTATTTGTACAAACAAGGATGCCGTCCGTCGGGGTAATCCCGTCTATTTGACCCTTACACGATGTAAGGGAGATAACGGTTTTAATCGAGACCCGTCCGGAAAACGGATAACAACGGTTTTTGTTGTTCGAGAAGTTTTGTTGTGTCATTTGGATAAAATAGTTTTATCTACACGGGATTTACCATTTTTTTTTTTTGAGGGAAATCATCAAATAATTCTTCCTGCTTTAGCTGGAGTGAGAGGGTATCTGATTTTCACTGACTAAAACCTACATTCACTTCAAGAGCAAGTTCGCAAGACGCGCACAAATTGATTAGTTTTAAAATCTCTTTTTTTAGGGTTTCGTACTACAAAAAAAAACGGAACCCTTATAAGGTCACCGTGTCCTTGTACAGGCGATCAGCGGCGGCAATCTCTAGCACCGGGCCTTGATACAGGCCATGCTCCGGAGCGAGAAGGGGTGGCAGGCGGACATCTCCTTCTGCGAAGCAGTAATGCTAGCGAAGGAGGAGGCCGACCGCATCAGGCAAAGGCAACTAGGCTCACGCCCCGGTCGCCGCCGGGATTCCGATCCCGATTTCCAGCCACCGTAGAAGCGGGCTTGTGGACGACGGACAATGGGTAGCTCGCTATCCGACCGTCCGGTAACCAACCATACCGAGCCCAAGTCGTCAACGGCGCGTAGGTACTGTTCCCACGCGCCTCAAGGAGCTGTCAGCAAACCGTAGAGACCTAGCTTGCTAGCAGGCAAGCAGGGCCGACGCCTACTGGGGCCAAGTGTCGGCTTCTAAAAAGAAGGCTCGGCCTTGGTATTACAGGCAACGAAGGAACGGGTAGGTTTTTAATCAGTAAGAGTCTGACACTATCTCCCGCTGCGCCCAAGGGCGGGAGATGTCATTGGATGATTTTACGACTGCTTACTATAAAAAACCCTTATAGGATCACTTTGTTGTCCGTCTATCTGTCTGTTTGTCACGACACTTCATCTCGGGAACGCGTGAAGGTATCGATTTGATATTCGATAGGTTACAGATACACAGGCGTGTGAGATATTACATTTTGTTGGTATCTATATAAAGATATAAAATTAAGAAGAAATAGCATATCATAGCATCAGCCTTATAATGTTCCACTGCTGGGACTCTGGCCTCCTCTCTAGGAGATGTAATGGGCCACAATCTTCCACGCGGGCCCAGTGCGGGTTGCGGATTGATATCCGAAGTAATATAATTTGAAGACATGTGATCATATCTTCGAATTTTTGTTTCTAGGTTATGCTAGTTTCCTTACAATGATTTTCTTCACCGTTTTGACAGCAGTGGTGATGGAATAAATTACACAATGTATTGCGTCAGGCTGGATTTGAACGCGCGACCTACCGCTCGTAAGTCGAGGCCGTTACCACTCGGCCACCACTGCACCTCCAAGAAAAATAGCTTATGACTTATTTCTCAGGTCTAACATATAAAACGAAATCATAAAAATTGTCAAGCCGTTTCGGAGGAATTCGTTAACTATGACAAGATTTTCATGATATTTCTCACGGAAAAAAATAAATCCGTTCATTACTCTGAAAAGGCCTTGTAATATTCTTCTTTCGAACCCATTCACGTCAAAATTCCCACCAAAACAAAAACATTATCTTTAAAAATATTATGTCAGTTTTCAACACTTGGCTTATTCAACAAACTGTTATATACTAGTCAACAAGTTCATAGTTAATCAACTGTTAAATACAGCAATAAATAACAAATTAAGACATGTTTTACTAAAACATTGTGCCATCTGTTATGTGTTAAAATATTATGACTACAATTTTTTGGTTGAGTTCACGTGAAACGCCTAACTAGAGTACCAAGTTTCATCGACACCCTGTCAGCCTTTTTAACGTGAAGACGTGACGTCATACATACACTTACACAGGTAAGAAACTATTTCCTTTATAATATTAGTGTCTTTTTAATTATTATTTTTTTTTTTGATGAAGAATATGGTCACCCTGTTTTTTATTATAATAATTTATTTAATATAGCTGAAGTGGCTCAAAAGGCTGCCCAACTGAAATGGGACTGGGCAGGACACGTCTGTCGCATGCCCGACAAACTGTGGACCAAAGTAGCACAAAGTTGGCGCCCTGAGACAGTGTGACGGGGTCGCTGCAAACCGCGAAGGAGATGGCGCGATGAGCTAGACGGATTCCTCCAGAACTTGCAAGAGGAAGCGCGGGCCCGCGAGAAATGGAAGGAGTGGAAAGAGGCCTTTGCCCAGGAGTGGGACAGAACAGGCTAACAAAAAAATAATGTCTATAATATATTTTAGTTTTTTTTTTTGAGATTTATTGATTTGTATACATGCAAAACTGCCAGCCTATAATTATGTGGAATCGTTTTAACAGATTCAATCTCAGCAAATAAAGCTGAGAGTTTTATCGCAGTATTGACTATCTCAGCGAGGCTTGCCGATAAGGCTTAACCGATATTTGCTGCCAAATCTTGCAAAACATTCAAATATGGCTTCAAATAACCAATAAGCTTGTTTTTTTTTTTATAAAAATCGAAATATTTTCTAAGCTCACTGTACGGGACAACTTGAAATGATAATAAAGATAGGTTGTATTAATACGTTTATTGGCTGAGGTAAATGGCGCACGCGGTACAAACTGCTTATTTAATATGATATACGATTTGACAGGTTTTTTTTTGTATAGCTTCTTTTATAATGTGAATGTGAGAACACCGTAGACTCCGTAGATTCAAGGATTACCATTTTTATCGTGGTTTTCGGAACAAAACTAACCGACCTACATTGTTCTCTCATACCTATTAATATTGTAGTATGAAAATATTGTAGAAACAATTACTTTTTTAAAAGAGTAACCGTGGAGTTTCTTGCCGGTTCTTCTCCATAGGAAACGACCAATTAGAAACGTGCGCTAGCTTTTGACGTTTTATAAGTGCCCATGTAGGCCTATGTAAAATAAACGATTTTGAGTTTGAGTTTGAGTTGAGTTTGAATTGTACGGGTGAACCATACACAGCAAATGCAAAAACAAAAAAAAAATGTCGAAGGGTATACAACAACAAAACAGTTTTGCATATAACGATCGCCTCAACCATTCAATAGTTATTTTCTCCGAATATACGCGATTCATTTACATACTTGGATACCACCGAATAACACACGACAACAAAATATAAAAAAAAACAAGGCACATAAAACCGGTGCGTACGACTGTACCGGTACATAAATCCGCCTATCACACCGTATAGTAACGTTAAAGGAATATTCGGAACTTTGAATTTATTTGTTATAGATGTGCTGCTCGTAAAATGGTTCCGTACCTATTTTATAGCAGTGAGGCCGGTGATTCCCGACGGATTTAGAAAGGGGTGTAAATTGCACCCACTGTGCGCTATGATCCCATTGAATAGGGGTCCAGCTTATGTTTATGAAGGACATAACTTGGAATGTTGTTATTCAAATGCTATGAAAATGATAGTCAAAATGGATTATCTTGACACAACGGCACTGAATTTCGATAAAGCGTACAACTAAGAAGTGAAATTTTCTGCTGAAGTCTGTGTTTCCTGATAGCTACCAACCTAGGCTGTTTATAAATTAAGAGTGAATAGATTATTTCTAGGCAAACATGCTCTATCGTCGGCCACATTATAGCTTACCTTTAGGTGAGATGGTGGTCAAATGCGAGCCTTTTCATAATAAAAAGCAATATTTTTTGCCTAAATAACCATTTCCCTTCAACCTCTTGCTTTTACCAGAGTGCCCCAAAATGATAATATTTTCACGAGAGCTAACATTATCTAGATATACTAGTTAACCTGGCAAACGTAGTTCTGCTATTTAAATTATATATTAAAGAAAAAATTGGAAAGTATTCAGAAAGGTTTCGGCAAAGTTCCACCTACATGAAATTATACAAGTAGGGGGTTTTATAATGTAGGAAATCATCCAATGAATGCGCCTGCTCTTGGTTTTTTTTTAAGTAGGTAAAATCATCCAATCACATCCCCCGCCCTTGGGCAGAGTGGGAGATAGTGTCAGACTCTTACTGACTAAAAACCTTCCCCGTTCCTTCTTTGCCTTGGTTCCAGGGCCCTGGTATGCATTTTCATACTTCTCCAGAGCCCCGGCTAATGGCTTCGACCCTACTGGGACCCTACAGTTTGCTGATAACTCCTTGAGGCACGCGGGAACAGTACCCATTGCTGGAGCGACAGGTCATATAAATTTTTACTGAATAAAACTAACTTAACTTTGTCCTTCAATTTGCAGAAACCCCTGGTGAGTTTTTGGTGTTTTTAGCGGCGAGGTAATTACCTTCCTAATGCCATCTTCTCTGAGTTGGATCTACTCACTTACAAACCTGGTCGGCGGAATCTACACATGTTGTAGGTCTATCTCTTACTGATTTTTGCGACATTTTCCAAAAGGAAAATGTCGCAAAAATCAGTAATAATGATTGTTAAAACTCCAAAACGTTTGGGATTGGCCATGCGACACTTCTGTAGCCTCGTTGGACTCGTGGTCGCAAGAGAGAGTTTTTGATTGAGTTCAATTGCCCAGATCTGGCAAAAAATGGTACTGGGTTATTCATTGATCATGCACCTGATCTCTAACCGTTCGTGTCGAATTCCATACTCCTGCGTACCCAGCTAATCAGCTAATCATTATGATTGGCCAATATAATCATTTTGACCGGGTGGAGGAATATTTTAGTAGCGCAAATCAATTCATTTTGGAAACTCTGACAAATGTAACAGCCGATCGAATGCTTTTTTGTCTATGCGTTCTTTTTTTAAATTTACAGTGCAGTGGTTTTAGTTTACGACACATTTTATTTCAAACGACTGTACTAAATCGGTGTGATTGAGGATATTTGTTTTTCCGTGAATTTCGGTTGTTAAGGCTTGATTGAGCGGCGGTTATGTAATAAACTTTATAGTGGACCGAACGACTTTTTGTGACGTACTATACGTTGTGAGATAATGTTTTATTTCGTCATGTTTCAGTTTTAGTTTTTCTCTTTAACGATTTTTTAACAAGTTACCATCGTTTCGTTTAGCGTGAATGCTTCGAGTCGGCCACGCCCCCAATTATTTTGTTTTGACGTCATTTTAACAAAGGAATTGGGGGCGTGGATAACTCTAAGCATTCACGCTAAATGAAGCGATTGTAACTTGCCTAGGCGGGTTGGTTTATGCATTTTCGTAGAAATACAAATCAAAATTGTAGTGGACAGTGCTTACAGTTCAAGGCCATTCGGAAAAGATCAGAATTATCACGGATATTTAAAAATCTTCCAATGACTTTTCCCACTTCATGGTAGAGCGAGAGAGCGTATCAGACTTTTACTTACTAAAACCCACTCCTACGTTCCTTTGTTACCTTGTATTCATGAACCCAGAAATTCATTTTTGGAACCCATGACCGGTTTCTGTCTTTCTGTCAACGGTTTGATCCGGTAACCGTCCGGACCAAACCCAAGACGTCGAAGGCGTGTACTGTTCCCGCGCGCCTCAAGGAGTTGTCAAAAAACCGTAGGGATTCAGCAGGGTCGAAGCCTACTGGAGCTAAGGGTTTGTTTCAGAAAGAAAGGCGGGGCCTTGGTATGAAAGGCAACGAAAGAACGGAGTGGGTTTTTAGTCAGTAAAAGTTTGACACTATCTCCCGCTCCTCCCAAGGGCGGGATATGTTATTGTATGATTTTATCCACTAAAAAAAAACCAGCACGAAAGTTATGTACTTGAAAGGAACAAAGTCCTCTCATGTCCTAACCAGAACATAGTCTAGCTGTGTGATAAATATCCAAATTTGTTCAGCTATTTAAACGCAAGGGACTAATTAATATACTTACCTACATACCTTTTATAATGCTGAGGTAGGCTTGGCTCAAATAAAATAGGTGATAGTAATCAGATATGCATGTATTTCTTGAATTTACACAATTATAATGAACCACATACAAGGGCACTATTCGCTTTTATAATGGCTGGCTGGCTGGCTGGCTGGCTGGCTTGGCGGTAACCGTCACCTCCCCACTTCGACCACGTGGTAGGACGTGACGTTACGGCGCTCGGCTTGCTGGCTGGCTGTCAGTTCAGTGGCGACATCTTTTGGCAGGCGTTACATTTTATAATAATAGTTCGATGTGAACTTTTGCATTTCTTGGCCTGAATGAAGACACAAGTACAATAGTAAGATATTGTTTATTCGTTAGAAGACGACGCGGGCGAAGTCGGTAGAAAAGCTTGTGGGAAATTATTAATACAGTCATCATCAATATCACCATGTCAGCCCAAAGGCGTCCACTGTTGGATATAGGCCTCCCTCAAATGTCGCCACAATGAACGGTCCTGTGCATGTCGCATCTTTCCCGCAGCCTTTATGAGGTCATCGGTCCACCTTGTAGGATGCTTTCGAACGCTGCGTCTTCAGGTACTCGACTGCCATTCCAGAACCTTTCAACCCAAACGGCCAACATCTCTGCGAGCAATGAGCCCTGCCCATTGCTACTTTAGTTTGCGATTAATACAGTGAAAAGTTTAAAATACATGTTATCTTTCCTCGAGAGCTCATCAACGTCACTATTTATTGTTTCTATTCTGACATTTTTATAGGTTTGCCCTTCTGTCTGCGTATTTTCCTCGGAGGTAATCTTTACATATATAAAATCGGTCTATTCTAGTTTTGTGTAGTTAAAGTGTCATCGAGGAATTATTATGTCGAAATTTTCTTAGTCTCTCGCCTTGCTCTGTCTATGAAATTTAAATACATATATAAACCTTTTATATGCCCGTTGTATTATATTAGTTTTGATGTCATTATTTTTATGTGACCTCAATTTTTTTTTGCGTGTGTGTGCTGTTACAAATTCGCTAGAATATATCTTCTTCATTTGCTCATTTTTTATAATTTTAGATTAGTGAATGATTCGTTGGTATGTCAATCTATGTATATTTCACCGTAAAATTGCAATCGCCGTAAGATTGTAAAATATCGCGAGAAATTGTAAATTATTTTTTCTAAATAAGACACGGTTATATTACAAACTAATGAATTTGGATGTGGATTATCGTGTACAAAACGATTTTTCATAATATATCGAGAAATAATAATCTAATAAAGATTTATTACAATCATACGGAGTTTGTAATTTACCGGTGACATATATATATAAAAAGCGTGATTAATCATAGTGTTATCACTCATTGATTAATCACGATATCTCAGAAACTATAACATCTACCAACGTAAAATTTGGCGAGTAGGTTCCATAGGTGTAGACGTCCACTAAGAACGGATTTTACGAAACTCCACCCCTAAAGGGGTTGTGCGGACCACCGGAGGACACGGTAGAGCATAGAGTCGAGATGTGCCCCGCTTGGGAAGAGCATCGCCGTGTCCTCGTGGGGGCGATCGGCGGCGATCTCTCGCGCCGGGGCTTGGTTCAAGCCATGCTCCGGCGCGAGGAGGAGTGGCAAGCGGTCGCCTCCTTTTGCGAAGCAGTAATGCTAGCAAAGGAGGAGGCCGACCGCATTAGGCAAAGGCGCACACGCCGCCGCCGCCGCCGGGATTCCGATCCTGATTTCTGGCAACCGTAGGTGCGGGCTCGCGGACGGTGGGCAATGGGTAGCTCGCTGTCCATCCGTCCGGTAACAGATCGGTCTGAGCTCAAGTCGTCTAGTGCGCGCACTGTTCCCGCGCGCCTCAAGGAGTTGTCAGCAAACTGTAGGGGCCCAGCAGGGCCGAAGCCTACTGGGGCCAAAGGTTATGTGAAAATGTCACCACGGGCCCCGGGGCAAAGGCAATGAATGGGAGGGTAGGTTTTTAGTCATTAAGAGTCTGACACTATTTCCCGCCCCACCCAAGGGCGGGAATGATTTTACCTACCATAAAAAAAAAACCTGTATGCGTTATAGAAGTGTGATTTTGTGTTTCAGAACTTGTCATACCAACACAATTATCAAATCAAGACTAGTAGGTCGGACAAAGTTGTTCATCGACATAAAAACAAAAATAGCATCAAAGGAAAATTTTGTAATCAGCTTTTCTACAAATAATAAATAAAGAATTTAAAGAGCAAATACCTAATCAAAAACTATTTTGGAAATTTACTCACTCAAAACCAATCAATTTGTTAGCTTTATTATAACGCAAATTAAATCACTTCATAATAAATACTCGGCTGAGAAACTATTTTATGCCAGCCTCAAGTTTATAAAGGCGTACGTTAGAGGAGCCGAGCACGAATGGAGCACGCGCCAAGCTCAAATTAGTGTAGTATGGACGCACTCTAGAGTTCCCGAGCACGTGTGACACTGCACGATGAGATCAAAGATGGGCTTACGCTTAAGGAGCCGAGCCTTTGGGCGGGGCGGGAAATAGTGTCAGGCTTTTACTGGCTAAAAACCCATTCCTGTTCCTTCGCTACCTTTCATACCGGGGCCAAACCATACTTTCAGAGAAAAGATCCTTGGCCCCAGTAGGCTTCGCCCATGCCTAAGCACAAGCCGACCTCAAATTTGTGTAGTGTGGACGGATTCTACAGACGGAGAAATGTCGTGCGAGTGAAAGTAATAAAGCAGGGAGGTCACGACCCTCAGCATTGAAGAATACGACGCAAAGAGGAGGAGGATGACCGACTCTAGAGGACTCAAGCACGAGTGACACTACATGAATTTGATATCTACCAGCAACTGAAGACGGGTCTACGCTAAAGGAGCCAAGCACAAACTGACCTCAAATTTATCTACTGTGGACCGCCTCTAAGAGTGCCGCAACACGAGCATTCTTCTCTCGTCGATCTTTGAGCTCGGCTCGTGCTTCGCTCATACTCGGCTCTTCTAGCAAAAACACACCTTTAATCGATCCTGTATATCACATCGTGTAGTATAGATTGAAAGAAAAGAAGAAAGAAAGAAAAAGAGTTTATTTGCCACAAACATGGCGCATATCTTAAAATAACAGCTACACACACTGACTCTATATAAAAAAAGTACATAATAAGATATGCGTGACATCCGCGCAAAACGGCCAGCGCTCAGCAAAATGCTGGAGCTCGTGTGCAGGACAGAGCCACAGCGCTGATTTTCAGCGCTAGCCGTCGTTGACGGTGAGACGCTGATCGGCGTAACCATAAACAATAGGTTTAAAAGGACAAACTGTAATAAATAACACCAATATAAAATAAAAAAATAAAAGAAAAACAAAACGCAGTAATCAAATAATCTATGAACTAATCGATAGATTGATTCCAGAAGAGCGAAGACGAGTGACTCATCACAAATTTGACATGCGATTAAATGTGGGTCAGTGCTAGAAGAGCCAATGTCGAGCGAAGCTGAGCTCAAATTCGTGTTCCAGAACAGCTGAGCATGCACGAATTTGATATCTAAGATCGATTGAAGGTGATCTGGCGGGGGTTTGACACGGTGGTCTCCGGGCTTTAATCCATCGTCCATCGTGTCAGTACCCTTTGATCAGCTACGTAGTTGGCTATAAGAGCATACCAACGCACAAGCAGGACGGTCGTGGTCCCTGGCACTAGGCTGCAGACAGGCTAAAGTAGCCATGCTATTCTTGAATAGAACCCTAACCAATAACCTTCAGCGACTAGACAGAAGCTGCCTGCGTCTGGTAACAAATACTTCTTCACAATGAATTTACGGATAGTCTTCTATGCAGAGGATCCATGATCAGAGGAAACTGTCGCGCACGTGCCTCTTAAGTGCATAGCCGTCAGCGAAATAAAAACACGAACCTTGGGAGCACCGAATTCACTCATAGACTGCCCTGCGTTCAAATTTGAGGTTGGAGTTAACTCTAATGACGTCACCAGAGTAGATGCTCTCGACAGTATCTACAAAGTATAGAAACTCACATTTTTGAACGTGGAAGTAGAGTTTAACTGTCAATGTCAAGCAAGTGTCATTTATGGCCGCTTACACCAACTTACCCTGCTCGGAGTTACAGTTAGTTGGGTTAACTACTCGAGGTATTTTCGAACGGTTGGAGTAGTAACTCCACCCTACTCTGGTTATTTCTTAATGTAAGGCCGAGCAAACTGAAAAGACTCATTTACTTCTAGCGTACACCCTCCTTTAATCGATTATGGATATAATTAAAAGGCATGATTCATGAGTGGTCTAGAGGGTAATATTTAGACAGCGTTTTAATGAGACTTTTAAGCCTTAGCTTTAACACTTAACCTTTGAAAACATCGACCTAATTAATTAACAATATTTTTATTAGGTACTCATTTTAAAGGTATATAAAGATTTTGAACACTAAAATAACATTCTCAAGAGGTTGTTTGTAACTTGCCCGGTTTAATTTACCGCAGACAGATAGACGTGGTGGAGTAGGTTTCATAATAAGTAAGGAGTGTGAAAATATTTTATATCATGTTTTTTTATTCAAATTAAATGAAAACAAAAGATTTAAGACAACATTCCTTTCAGTACAAATCCTTAATAAAAAATACAGAGCCTTTGCACTTACACTTTACGCGATACGTCACTGAAATTCGTTTCACATAATACGTAAAACATTTTTATATTTGGATTTGCCTTGTATATAAAACTAGCTTGTGCCAGTGACTATGCTCACGTGAAAGCAGAAAATTATCACTAGGGAATTTTTTTTAACAAAAATTTCATTACGTGTTATTCCAAGACATGATCAGAATCAGAATAGTTTATTTCAAATAGACCAATTACAGGCACTTTTGAATAGTCAAAGTGTCGGTCAGTCCATAAAAAAGTGAAGCTAAATTGCACGATCTAAAGCGTAGATCTCTATGGAGAAGAACGTGCAGGAAACTCCATGGACACTCTTAAAAATCATATTATGAGTCATATCCTCAGATCTCCTTGTGTGTCAAATTTCATCTGAATCCGTTTAACCATTTGAAAGTGAAGGATTATGAAACTATTATCAAGTATGATGTGAATGTCTTTGAAATTTAAACTAGGCATCTGCGTCTCAAACTCACACATTGAGGGTTCCGTAAAAACTAGTTTATGTAAACACATAGTTGGATTCTCGAATCGAGTCTTGACGATTTTCCCGGAACCACAAGTTTTTTTTTTTGTGACGACGTTTTAATTTCAACTCGCTCATTCCACGCGTTTTCGAGATAAAGGGTATTGACGGGCAGACAGACGGACAAAAAAGTGATCCTAGAAGGTTTTTGCGGTGAATAAAAATCATCCAATGACATCCCCCGCCCTTGGGCGGAGCGGGAGAGTGTCAGACTTTTACCGACTAAAAACCCATCCTGTTCCTTCGTTGCCTTTCATACCGTGGCTAAGCTTTCTTCTCAGACGCCAACCCCTGGCCAAAGTAGGCTTCAACCCTGCCTGCCTGCTAGCAGGCTGGGCATCTATGGTTAGCTGATAACTTGCGGTTACCAGACAGTTGTACAGCTACCTAGTGCTTGCCGTCCGCAAACCCGCGCCTAAGGTGGCTGGAAATGGGGATCGGAAGCCCGGCGGCGTCTGGGGAGCGCCGTTGCCTTATGCGGTTGGCCTCATCCTTTGCTAGCATTACTGATTTGTAAAAGCAAGTGACCGCCTGTCACCCCTCCTCGCTCCAGACCATAGCCTGTACCAAGGCCCAGCGCGAGAGATCGCCGCCACCGATCGCCTCGTTTTTTTTTTTCTGAGGTACGGAACCATACAAAGAATCAATAGTAGTCCCAAATTAAAAAACGATTGGGTACCATTGACGTAAGATAACAAGGTTATTTTTCCGGTAAATTGGAAAATGTGTTTTGCCGTTGTTGATAAAGTACATATAGAAGAATATCTATTTGGGTAATGGTGTGAGTAAATGTTGTAAAAAAGAAGGTGTGATGTGAATAACATGAGAACCGCTGATAATAGTAAATCTGTTGGTGGTTTATTGAGAGTAAACTAGTAGACATATATATGTACTTAATCTAAAGATGAAAGCGCCAATATAACCCGTGAAATTCATTTTTAAGGTTCCTCACTCAAAAGGTAAAAAAACGAAACCTTAGTGCTGAGACTTCGCTGTCCGTCTGCCAGTCAGCGGGCTGTATCTTATGAACCATTAAATTTATAAAAACAGAGTAAAATAAATATCTAAGTGGATATAGGCTTCTACAAGTGTCGCCATAAAAATCAGTCCTGAGCCTCTCCCTCTACTTTATGGGAGGCGTTCCAACGCTGCGTCTTCTGGTAGGTACGTGGTCACTACTTCGAAACCATTTGGCTCCAAAGACCATCTATTCTACGAGTAAAGTGCCCTGCCGACTGTCATTTAAATTTAGCATTTGTTCGGGCTATTTCGGTAACCTTAGCTCTTCTGCGAATATCTTCATTTTTGATGCGTTTACGCAACGAAACTCCAAGTATAGGCCTTGTAGAGGCATCTATTGCGCCACATAAGAACTGCCAGAAAAATACAAAATCCTGCATAGCGCAATCAAAGTTCTCCGCGCGATGTGAACATATACAATAGCCCGAAATCAACTATCCGGCAGTTGCCCACCAGACACACTCGTCCGGTCGGAGGATCCTCCCATTTTGACGGAGGCAAATGGGACTTTACTCTTTGTTCTACATATTTCTGAACCCTTTTCATTACCCTATGGGTCATCGGGCTTGCGGACGGCGTGTAATGGGTAGCACGCTGTCCGATCGTCCGGTAACCGACCGGACCGAGCCGAAGTCGTCGACGGCGCGTTCTGTTCCCGCGCGCCTCAAGGAGCTGTCAGCACACCGAAGAGGCCCAGCCTGCTAACTGCAGGCAGGCAGGGTCGAAGCCTACTGGGGTCATGGGTTAACTTCCGAAAGGAATGCTCGGCCCCGGCACGATAGGCTACGAAGGAACGGGGTAGGTTTTTAGTCAGTAAGAGTCTGACACTACTTCCCGCTCCGCCCAAGGGCGGGATTTGTCATTGGATGATTTTACATACCATAAAAAAAAAACCCTATGGGTTATTTTAAGCCTTCCAATAAGGCTAATTGTGAGCGAACATGTTTCAGAGCCATAAGTTATCACTGGTAACACGCACTGCCACTAAAATCACTTCAAAATTTTATCATCAAACAAATAACTGAATTTAAATTTAAGCTACTAGTCCAGTGAACAAAAAGGCTGTTGTAGGCAGGCGCGACGCAATACGCTAAACAATTCATATACAAACGCGTTAACACACTCTTTCTCGTTCCTCCAAGAGTGGGAGAACATATTGGATGATTTCCCACACTGCAAATTAAAAGTCCTATAATAAATATTAACCAGTCCGTTAACTTGAGTTCAGTTCAACTTTAACGGTGGTTTGAAGTCAGGTTATGTCTGAAACATTAAAGTTAACAACTCAATCTCTTTTTAGTGCCATTTTGGTAGTTTGCGAAACCTCTAGTGTTGTACGTTTTGAATATTTCTTGCTAACTGCAGAAAGAGGTTTTGATTTGAACGTGGAAAATTTGCACAGCAACTTCATTCAAAGATTAAGTGAATTGGTTATTATACACTGTTAAATTTTGATCGTTTTAATTCCGTGGAGGGTCGAAACAAGGTCATTGACCCGTTTACTTAAAGAAATTTAATTTCGTACATGCGTATATTAATTCGAGTTTTAGAAAAAAAGTACTTTATTTTTTTTTAACTCTACAAATCGATAGTGTTTCATGAATCGGATCGTTTCTTCTCGGGATTAAAACGATCAAAATTTAACGGGTACGATATATTATTTTGTGGAATTTTCCGCTAAGTTTATTTCTCCTAAAAAATCGTATATCTATTAACAAAAGAAACTTAAATATTTACTAAGTATTTATACTAAACCTATGTACATAAAAAGTAAACTAAGAATATATACTAGACCTAACTATGTACAAATATAATACAAACCATCAAATACACTCAGGCGTCAAAGTATTCTTCCACATCGCTGTCATCCGGAAACGTACCCAAAAGATTGGCAGCATTGCCACGGTGTACGTATTCATTTTTATCTTATAAATCGGGAAAAAAGCTAGTAAACTATAAAAATAAATATTTGTTTCATGTTTTTTCTTGATAACGAAGAAAACACGTTCAAGAGGCACCTCAAAAGAAACAATATTACAGACTCAAAAACAATTTGTCAAAACACTGCCATTTGGCTCTCTTCAAATAATTTTGCCATCACTACCTACGTAAGTCTTCGTTCCTATCTCATTATTTCAGAGTTATTTGTAATTTACTTTACTAAGTAGATCTCACAGATGCTTACTCAACGAAAAACAATTTTAATCACTTATTTTGTAGCTACAAAGTTGGAAAATTTGATGTCTTAAATAAGATAAGATCTTGACGAGTTATGTCTCCTACAGATAAGGCTGATTCGAGGGCAATTCTCTCGTACATGCTGCTTCTCTGTCGCTAGCAATACTGCTTCACAGAAGGAGGCGACCATCTGCAATTCCTCTTCGGGCCATGCCCTGTACCAGGGCTCGGCGTATGAGTATGTTGCAGCCGATCGGCCCACATAAAAAAAACTGACTATTTATTTGTAAGAGTGTTATTTATAACCTATTTGCAAAATAACCATCATTTATAACTAGAGTGATAAATCATCAAATTACTGTTCTACTCTAGGTGGAGCGAGAGAGGCTCTGTTACGCCGTCAACGCCAAAGTCCTTATAGGATAAGCGGACAGCGCTACCTATTGCTCGTCGTCCTTAAGCCCGCGCCTACGGTGGCCAGAGATTGCTATGTGATTTCCGACGCCCGAAACGTCTCCTGTAACGGTGATTGGGGCATGAGTATGTCTCTCATTCTTATGGCCGCCTCATTCACTAGCGTTACTGCTTCGCAGAAGAATGCAACCACCTGACATTCTCTCTCGGCCCGGACCAAGGCCCAAAGTGAGAGGTCATCACCGCCGATCGAAACAATTTCCCAGCCTGCGCAATGTATTATAATCGTAAATTGAGAACTTTAGTCCCAAATGACGAAAGAAACAACATATTTGCAAATGTTGTGTTTAATATTTCAGACATCAAAACAAATGAAATCAAGCCAGAACAAACAATGTGGTGTAAAGCCACTAGATTATGCAAACACGTTCACATATGCGAATTAACTTTAACCAGTCTTTTTATAATAGTCGTTATTTTTAATACAAAAAGTCAAACACACGAAAACACAATAGGAATTTCAGCTAACTTGTAAAAGATTCGAACGAAGAATCGTCAAACTTAAGTGGTAGTGGGCAAGGCACATTGCACGCATAACGGGTGGTCAACGGGACTGAAAGATTTTGGAGTAACGACCACGCATCGAAAGACAAAGCGTGAAGGCGTCCCACAATGTGGACCGATGACTTGGAAAGAGTCCTGGGAAAGCGATGGATGCGAGACGTACAGGATCGTTTGTCAAAACGATACTTGTGGAAGCCTTTGTCAGCAGTGGAAATCTTTTGGACTGAATTAATGATGATGATATTATATAGAAGACAAACTTCAGGAATAGGTTTGCTTGGGCTAAATAGGAGGAGGCACAGGCTTTGATGAACCGAGCCCAAGTTGTCGACAGCGCGTAGTGTTCAACGCGCTCCTCAACGAGATATCAGCAAAACCGTAAAGGCCTAATAGGGCATCAGCCTATTGGAGCAAAGGGAATTTCCGAAAGAGATAATGTGGTGCTTGAACGCAAAGGTCAACTAAAGTCAGTAATAGTCGACAACAAAGTAATTCTATAAGGGTTCTGTTTTTTCATTTTTGAGGTACGGGACCATAAAAAGACACAGGCTACGTCGTCGTTCCACCATCTCTTTAGCACTCTACAAAGAAAAGCATAAAAGTAAAGAGCTATTTCGTCTCACGATTTCGTAGTACAAGGACCCAGAATTTTAAATTCAATGTTCCAAAAGTCGCAATTCTACAATTCTGGTTTGCATCAGCCTTATAATGTTCCCACTGCTGGGACTCAGGCCTCCTCTCTAGGAATGGGCCGCAATCCACCACGCGGGCCCAGTGCGGATTGGTGGATGTCACATGTCTTCGAAATTTTGGTTCTAAGATATGCCGGTTTCCTCACGATGTCCTCAGTTCTGGTTACTGAAACTAATTCTTTAGTAAGCCTATCATCGGTCTTACTTTTAATCAAAATAGCTCAAAGACTTACCTTACACCCACATATTATGAAACCTATTATAATATGAAGGTCTAAATATGCTGTACGCTATACGTATGGTGTATAAAGGTCGTCAGTTATTTTTAGTAATGTCAATATTAATCTTCTTAGAACTGGTTCAATAAATAGAAGCAGAAAAAATCACAATACAGAATTGGAAATCTAACCCTGTCTTCAGTTTTCTTGAAAATTAAGAACCCAAGTCCCTAATTTTCACGAAACTTGTGAAAAAACTGTACAGTGATTACTTTTTCTTCAGTTTTCGTGAAAATTAGGGAAAGTTCAAAAAAGGGTTTCGGCACCAAAATTGAATAAACACGCCACCAAAATTTAAAAAAAAAATGATGTGACCTTGATATTCACCCAAATTGTTTATTCTCATAAAGACAAGAAAGCCACTTACACGAGAATACAAGATAATGTAATAAACTTATTTTAAGGTCACCGACACAAAGCAGTTTAAAAATAAATAATAATGAGAACATATTTTAATAATAACTGAACTCAGTAAATATTTGAAAAATTCTTTTATCACACTAAACATCAAAGTATCAAATTTGAGTTGGATAATATAACAACTTGAATCAGTCTCGTTTTACAAAATCACCTTTTAATCAGAACCGAAATTCGAGTCCAAATTCTTGACTAGAAAACTTTTGTAGTACGAATTCATTTCGAAATCAGGATTTATTATCACTGAAAAGTTTAAATTGGAACTAACGAGGCGGCCGCACGCCACGCTAATCAAAGAACTTCGTATTTTAACAAAAAAAAAAAAAAAACACTATTTGGGTCAGGTGGACAGTATAAAATAAATGCCGATAGCACGGTCAGTGTAGTGGTCGAGTTATTAAGGCTCGGCGCAAATGGGCCACCGACCACAGCCACCGGTGGCCAGTGACGGCGACTTAACACACTTTTTAATATATTTTGTATAGACGCGCCGCACACGTGTATCCGGTGGCGGCCACTCGCTACAGTAGTGTCCGCGACTCGCCACTAGTGGTCACTACGTGCTACACAAAACGCAGACACCCGCCACTGTCGCATTGCTCCACCCCCCGCGCAGTTAACCGTCCGACGTTCTACGTATCGCACGCGTCTTCTACTTATTAACAAAAGCGCGAGCAAACTTCCCGTGTCAGAATCTATCTTCAGACTGCGCAGCAACGAGCGGGTTATAAAATGTGGCGGGTTCCAGACACCGGTGGCTGTCGCTCGCTTCTGACACTTTTAGAAATGTGGGGGTAGCGCGCGACAGACACCGGTGGCTGTGGTCGGTGGCCCATTTGCGCCGAGCCTTACTGCTACCCTGCGTGTCGTGGGGTTGTACTCCACAACGGAATAAATATTTGAAGATCGTACAGTTTGTTGACAGGCCTGTTGGTGTATTGGTTACTGGCACTTACTGCTATGCCGGAGGTCGTGGGTTCGATTCCCACTCAGGACAAATGCTTATGTGATGAGCACGATCATTTGTTCTGTGTCTGGGTTTAGTTTATCTATAACATGTATGTATTTAGAAATAAGTATGTATGTTTATCAGTTGTTTAGTACCCATAAAAAGCCATAACACAAGCACAGAAATATTTTATAGTTTAAAAAAAAACCTCAAAATTTTTACTGCAAATGAGCTAAAATATCCGTCTCAATCAGAGACGGATAGTTCAACTCATTTACGTTAAAAATAAGCAGACGATGAGATGACACGCTAAACTGTAATCACAGAAAGACGAAATTTCAATACTAATCTATTTACCTTCTTGCTCGCTTGTAGTGAATTAAAGATACGCGTTCGTCACAGTAAATACTACTCTACAGAAGATCTTGAAACACAATAAATAGTACATTTTGATTGAAGTGCAGAAAGTTTGTCATTGCGACGGAGACGGAATTCGTACGAGCCGTTGGCGAGTATGTTATTGAGCCCAAGGCTGCAGCGATTAATTTGCATGTGTATCAAACGATGTTTATCAATATACTTACGACTTTTGGGGTTGACTGCGTCGGTTAAGACTACGCGTGCAATGGGTAGCACGCTGTCCGATCGTCCGGTAACCGACCGGACCGAGCCCAAGTCGTCGACGGCGGGTTCTGTTCCCGCGCGCCTCTAGGAGCTGTCAGCAAACAGCAAAGGGGTCATGAGTCAGCTTCCGAAAGGAATACCAGGCCCCGGCACGATAGACAACGAAGAAACGGATAGGTTTTTAGTCAGTACGAGTCTGACACTACTTCCCGCTCCGCCCAAGGGCGGGATTTATCATTGGATGATTCTACCTACCATAAAAAAAGACAGTTAAAGATCTGAATACGAAGATACGAATGACACCTAAAACCACCGGTTTTGTGTACTTTTCGAGGCACGGGGTATTCGTAATATCCTAGATAAACTCTAAAAGTACCCATGCTAGTCGAAAAAAAAAAGATGATAGAAAAAGTGGAACTTCTGAATGTTCTGTTATATGGACTCAAGTCTTTAAAAGAGGCGCAATTGTGAACGTTAGATAAGACGGGCTATGAAACAAGCGATAAATTGTAACAGCTTATGCAAATACGCGTCAAAATGTGAATTTGAATTACGAGAATTTGTAATCATGAGTTTCGTAATTTTCACATTTTTATTTTTTCATGTACTGATGATATATATATATATTTTTTAAGCTTATGTATTATCTTTTGTATATGTATATTTTATTCATTTGTCGTATTTTTATTTTTGTTTATATTAGTTATATTTGCTAGTAGTACATCGCAGACTACCCCTCTTTTTAAAGTTCTTATAATCCATCCTAAGGTTGTCTGTTAGATATCGCTGTCAGCGATAAGACCGCCATTGTACCCATACATTTAAGTTCCTGTGAATTGTTACTAAATTTTTTGGTGTACAATAAAGTTTATTCTATTCTATTCTATTCTAGTTTAATGTTTTTCATAAAACTGGTAATAAGTTTGTTAACAACTGCATTATACATCATTTTAATTAATTTTATTTGTAATTGGCTTAATTTAAATTTGTAAAGGGTGACTGGTAATTAGTTACCGATACTTAAACACGTGATTGTAGTCATGATAACAAACAACGTTTACTATGGGACCAAATCTGAAATCGCGAAAAAAATCAGCAAGTTCAGTACATTTAGACAAACCAATTAGACGAACATTATATGTAAGTATTGACAAGCAGATTTTTTCGCGATTTCAGGGTTTGTTTCCATAGTTACCAGTCACCCTTTATAGAGCGTCGGAAGTCGCAGTGTGATGACCTGGTCACTATAGGGGCGCGTTTGTAGACGACAAGGAATGACACGCCTAGTGGTGCCCACGGAAATTTACTCGGTAAGCGATACCGTGAACCTGGAATACAAAAAGCAATCGAATTGTTTTAGTCGGTAAAAGTCCGATACATCGTCTCACAACACCTAAGAGCGGTAGAAGTAATTTAATGATTTCCCAAACCAAAAAAGAAACTGGGCAAGTGAGGGTTCCGTAGTGTAAAGTAAACTAAATTATCTATAAATTTTTCGGTATTCAAAAAGTTTTCTTTCTTGTGACGTAATTACAACTAAATTTACAGTTTTTAGATTTATTCCTATATTTGTATTATAAGACCTAGTTTCATTCCAAATTTCACGGTCCTAGGTCAGCGGGAAGTAACCTATGAATTTTGATTCCCTTTAATTGATAGTGTCGAAATGTACGTTTTTTGCAACATAAACGGCTGTATCTATTTTTTCGTTAACTTAGAAGTTTGATTTTTTCACAGCTTCAAGGGACCACAGGCTTGATTATATGGTTTTAATTTCAACTCGATACCCTTACGTGTTCCCGAGGTAAAGCGTTTTGACAGACAGACAGCCAGACGGACAACAAAGTAATCCTATAGGGGTTCCGTTTTTTCCCGTTTAAGATACCCCTAAAAACTTTCATTCCCGACCCATACCTGCGTTGACAATATTAGCAACCTATACTCGCGTATCTCCATTATCATTCAGTTATCACCTAAAGTGTGTCGTTATTGAATTACTGTCGTTATTTTATAGATCATAAAGTATATCTTTGTTTGTTTACTGAACTCATAATGTATTTCCTGTAGTGGCTGTAATATGGAATAGGTTGTTTAAGATCTCAAATGTTAAGACATTATGAACGTGTATTATGATTATGACGTTCGTTAAATTTAAAGATGGCCGCCGATGTAAAACTAAAGTACCGTCAGCCAAAAAGATTACTGTCTTACTAAAAAATCTTTATTTACTGATTCACAGTAGAAATTTTCGTCGTAAATGCACAATTTGACGAGTCAGTTGGTCTACTGGTTTGTGCCCCTGACTCCTATGCTGGAGATCATGGGTTTGATTCCCACCACAAATGTCTGTGTGATGAGCACGATCAGTTGTTCTTTGTCTGGGTGTAATTTATCTGTAAATAGCTTTTGCCCGCAGCTTCGGTACCACTCTACCCTACTCTACCCTACTCTACTCTACCCTACTCTACCCTACTCTACCCTACCCTACTTTACCCTACTCTACCGTACTCTACCGTACTCTACCCTATTCTACCCTACTCTACCTTACCCACCACCTAATGGTAAGCAGTCATGCAATCGTTGATGGTGAGGCTCACTAGTTTATTAAAAGCCTAATCACTCTTGCCTTGAAGACACCCAAATTATAATCGGACGGGAAGACCACAGAAGGCAAACTGTTCCAGTCTGCCAACAGAAAGTTTGACCATCAGTTTACCCAAGGAGTATCATGTTGCCCAGTAACTGATTTATGGAGGTGTGATAGGCACTGCCTTCAGAACAAAATGCGGGTATTCTGCCGCATCTGGCTGACTGGAGGCCGACTCCAAGCTAGTTGAGAAAAGGCTAGGGAGATGACGATGAAGGAATGAAAATCGGTATAATCTGAATGGTAAGGAGTATCAACACCAAATAATGGAATCGGTGACAACAATATCTCGCGCCGGACCCTGGCAAAGGCCATGGTCTAGTGAGAGGAGTAATGGCAGGCGGTTGCCTCCTTCTACGTAGCAGTAAACGGCCCTCACGCCCCAGCCGCCAGGATTCTGACCCGGACTGTCAGTCACCGTAGGCTTGGGCTTGCGGACAGCAAGCTATGGGTAGATCGCCGTCCGGACTGAGCTTGAGTCGTTGACGGTAGGTAGAAACGAGACATCAGTTTTATAAAAAATCAAAACCAACATAGGCCATAGGACTTATAAAACCGTCTGGGACTAACTAAATTTATTAAGATTAATTCAGCTTTTGTCCATAAAAATATCAGTTTTGTATGAAGAATATGCGTACGCGTACATTCAGCTTTTCGCTAATTCAGTTTTCGCAGTAAGCTGCCATGAAATGAAAACAAATTTGTTTTTATCTTCCATAATATACTCAGTATCAGCAATAGACAGCGTTCTGTGCTGATCCACCACTTACGCTATGATGACTTTTCACAATCTTACGATGCTGTACGCAGCTGATAGAAGCAAAACTGTACAACAGTAACTGTAAAAGTTTAAAAAAAGTGGAAAAAACAGTATACACCATTAAATTTTGATCGTTTTAATCCCGTGGAGGGTCGATCCGGTACAGAAAACAGTATCGATTTGTAAAGATAAAGTTAAAAAATAAAGTAGTTATTTTTCTAAAACTCGAATTAATATACGCATGTACGAAATTAATTTCTTTTACTCGTGTTCACAGCGTAGCGTCGCGTTGAAATAGAACACGCCGTAAAACTACTAAACAAAATGCTTACAAAGACCACTAAATACAGTACAACACCAAATACTGCTCTGACTACTGAATAGCACATGATCCTGTCGTTTTCTACGTCCATAAAGATAGGACGTGTAAGCTTGAAGAGCAACCTTGGTCGACTACTAACGATCGATTTCTGGTTGTCCCTGTTTATACAGGATACAGACCAAGCGGACGAACGCTTACGAGTGGGAATCGTCGACGGACACCGTCTCTCTCTCTTGCTCGGGAATACAACCAAACTCTGGGCGAACCTTATAGTTTAATTGGCTGTAGGCGACGAAGTTATGATTGTAAGTCTTCTTCTTCTTTCTTCTTGATCTGAATTACTCAAGCCTCAAGCGAATGCCAGCGTTCGCATACCTATTGTCTTTCTATTGTGTCTCTAATTACGATATTCAAAAGATTAAATCATGACCTGGTCCGATCAATATTTAGCCACTTGGACCGGTCTGTCGTTGGCCCCGTTTTTAGAAGGCGCAGGTAGTTTTGCATGCTGGGCAGGAAATGAGACGCATATCCTGAACAGGATTGTAAGTAGTGAATTCATTTAGATTAATATCTTAAGTAATAAAAAAAAAGGTAGACTATTTTTTACTTCAATTTATTTTTATTTTATTTTACTTATTTGTACTAGTCTATCTTAGTTTAAACTGTTCTTTTATATCTATTATTATTCTAATAAAGAGATGTTGTCAAAACAAACATTAAACTATTTTAAAGATATGCCGTGGATTTTCTTTCCTATAAAAAATAACCAATGGAAACAGTGAACTAACTTCTGGCATTCTAAAACTGTTTATTGTAGACCTGTGTAAAATAAAATATTATATGGTTGAATGGCTTTTACGCAAAGTAGATACGATACATACTCGTAGGTACATTCCACATTGGCTACGTTAAATGAACATTTGAAATTTGCCAGTTCAAACTGCGAGTCCATTTGTTCTATTTTTCTTTAAGACAAACGATTACGAACCGTCTGCTCGCGTGCGATAGTATGTCTAACACACACTTGTTTACCTTCGTTCGCTTGGTCTGTACCCAGAATAACAATAAAGTGATTATTCCCAGCTCCTGTAAATAATACATAGCTCAAAGATAAACCTGAATATAAGACACAAGGGTAAGGAGTTAATAAATAAAAGATAACCTTTTAATGGTCGGTTGGTGTTAATAATAAAGAACTATGTATAGTAGGGTTCCTTTACTGTAATGTTAAGTACATCGGAATGATGCCAACATATTAAGAGGGTTTTTTTATGGTAGGTAAAATCATCCAATGACAAATCCCGCCCTTGGGTGGGGTGGGAAGTAGTGTCAGACTCTTATTGACTAAAACCTACCCTTCCATTCATTGCCTTTGTCTTGGGGCCCGTGGTGACATTCTCACGTCATAACCTGGACCCCAACAGTTTGCTGACAACTCTTTGAGGCGCGACGGAACAGTGCGCGCCGTAGACGACTTGAGCTCGGACCGGTCTGTTACCGGACGGACGGACAGCGAGCTACCCATTGCTCATCGTCCGCGAGCCCGCGCCTACGGTGGCCGGAAATCGGGATCGGAATCCCGGCGGCGGCGGCGGTGTGTGCGCCTTTGCCTAATGCGGTCAGCCTCCTCCTTTGCGAGCATTACTGCTTCGCAAAAGGAGGCGACCGCCTGCCACTCCTCCTCGCTCCGGAGCATGGCTTGAACCAAGCCTCGGCGCGAGAGATCGCCGCCGATCGCCCCCACGAGGACACGGCGATGCTCTTCCCAAGCGGGGCACACCTCGACTGTGTGCTCTACCGTGTACACCGAGATATTAACTAGAGGGTGCTTTCCTACTCGTCAATCGTCAACATTGAGCATTTTTTAAAAGCTTTTTGCTTCATCTAACGCAATCCAACGCGATGTTTGATGAATAGGCAACGCGAAAAAAGAGAGATAACGCCTGAAAACTCTGTTGGCATTCAGTAATTTCGTGATTTACTAGAATATTTCACAAAAATTGTTCTAGGAAACACGTGTTTTTTTTTAAACTCTTAAAAAAAATTGAAAAATTTTCATCATTCAGAATATCGATTAAATGTACAAGGCTTTTATACGTACTTTTTATATTTTAAATATATGAGTATATTATGGACAGATTAGTTTTACACAAATTTATGTTTAGAAGCCTAGGTAATATCCGCAAAATATCTGTGTATCCGAAATATCTGGAGAAAGATGTGTAATAACATCATAATTACGTGAGAGCGGTTGTATGAAAATGTACCTCGGGTTGGTCGCTCTTAAGATAATAATTAGAGGAAAGATACACAATGCAGACATATTTCGAAGGGTGGAGCTAGACGTGCCGGATGGATATGCGCGAATTAACTTACTGCGCGAGGAGCCGCTGAGGAGTGCGCTCCACACTGTCAACCTCATTCAAACTCAAACTCAAAATCCTTTATTTTACATAGGCCTACATGGGCACTTATAAAACGTCAAAAGCTAGCACGGTTCCAATTGGTTGTTTCCTATGGAGAAGAACCAGGAAACTCAATAGTTACTCTTTTAAAAAAAGGATTGTTTCTACAATATTTTCATACTACAATATTAATAGATATGAGAGGACAATGAAGACCGGTCAGCTTTGCCGATGACGTCGACATATTTTCATGTGCTTTGATTACATTCACTAGGATCGATACAGAATTAGCTACGGTATAAACAGTGGCACAATTTAAAATAAGGTAAAGCATCTATTACACCACTCGATATTCCGCACAAGTTACACAGACTGTCTTAAAGTTTAATTCCGAGTAAGACCGTCTGACCCTTATTACAGTACGCGACGACGACAAAACCAGTCTGAATATCGAGTGGTGTAATAGTCCCTTTCATACATTAATGCATTGGGTCTAACCTGTAAGTGCTAGTTTACGGAGATGTGGCGCATTGGGCGGCCGTCGTAGATTGCTACATATATGTTAGTGTTTGAGCGTGCGATGACGCGGCCCGCTGCTGCAATGTAAGACGAATGTCCAACGCGCCGCATCTCCGTAAACACAGCCTAAGGATGTTTGTAATTTTTTTAAATAAATAATTAAATATTTATTACTCTTAAAGATGACGTTTTCAGTGTTTTTATGACTCTGTGCCTTAAAAAGCAGTTTCCGTATGATAACCTCACCATCTAAGCATAACGGAGATAAAAATGCGTTGCAAATGAATGTGACGACACAATATATTATGGGCATAAATATTTCAAAATGGTTTTACTGAATGTTTTAAAACATTACTTACTTATTAAACCTTCACAACTTTTATTACTAAAAATTTTACTGAAAGTTGAATTGACAACGAAAAATTGGAACTCACGATAGGCAACGAAGGAACGGGGTAGGTTTTTAGTCAGTAAGAATCTGACACTATTTCCCGCTCCGCCCAAGGGCGGGACTTGTCACTGGATGATTGAATCCATGAACAAGTTTATGTGTCTAAACCTTCGTCTAAATATACATATTCATAAACTTTATTATTATTATTATTCCCTTTATATCTACACATGTACAAAACCTTAAATATTAACTAAACTAATTATACTAAAACCTACCTATGTACATATAATACAAAGCACAGATATAATTGTGTAGAAATAATTTAATTAGTTATTTATATGTATTTTTTATTTACGAATACATTCCCTTTATTCACTTAAATTGCATATTTTCAACATTTTTAAATATTTTTGATACACATATTTTTTTATTATTATTTATTGTTATTATTATTTATTATTATATATATTTTTAGTATAGGTTGTTACATACGGATCCCTAAAGAATATCGCCGACCCAGCAATCCATTCGATTGACGCCGGACACATGAAATCTGCATCGTCGCCAATTGCGCAAGCCACGAGCCGCCGACGCAGCAAAACTTCATATTAGCAATAAGTTATTTTTAATTAATTTGTGGTCATTCCATATTCTAGCATCGAATAGGTTTCACCAATATTAATTGTAATTTCTATATTTAAAATAAATTAGTTTAGAATCATTTTGGTTTTTTTTCGAACCTCCGCCTGCAGTCTACGTAATTGGCGCAGCCGGTAGGATTCTCGCAGGCTAGTTCGCGAAACGTATTAGGGTCATTTTCCTCGATATTTGCAATCGCGGATCGCCTGGGCGGCTATCAAGTCACGTCACGAGAATCCTGAATCTACGTTGGAGCTGCGGAGCCGGGAGGCGAATCCAGACATCGATTCACGAAGAAGAACCAGAGATGAAACACATGTAAGTGCACTAGAATCTTTCTCGTGTTGCTTCCTTCTACTCCTAAGTTATTTATATGTCCAAGATTTTTCATCGCGATAGATCTTACTCCCGGGAACCTGCATCACGACAGGCGCGCCGGCATATAGTAGATATTAGTAGAGATATAGATAGCGAATTAGATTTTAATTTGAATAGTTTATTTGAACCCAATATGTCTTTTAATCCCGATATTATTTTCAAGGCCTTACGCCTCGTGCCCGATTTTGACGGAAACCCTAACGTTTTAACTAGATTTATTAATATCTGCGATAGAATAGTCACTCAGTACGCAAGTGCTGAACCAGGTAGCGAATTAAATAATGTGTGTCTTTTAAACGGTATCCTAAATAAAATTACTGGGCCTGCTGCATCCACAATAAATTCAAATGGTATTCCCGAAACTTGGGCAGGTATTAGATCAGCCCTCATTAATAACTTTTCAGACCAGCGCGATGAAACGGCTTTGTACAACGACCTCTCATTGGCTACACAAGGTACGAAAACCCCTCAGGAGTTCTACGATCAGTGTCAAACCTTGTTTAGTACGATCATGACGTATGTGACCTTACATGAGGCCATTCCGACGACTATTGAGGCTAAACGAACGCTTTATAGGAAGGTTACAATGCAAGCTTTTGTACGGGGACTTAAGGAACCGTTAGGCTCACGTATACGTTGTATGCGTCCAGAAACTATCGAAAAAGCCCTAGAGTTTGTGCAGGAAGAATTAAATATAATGTATTTGCAGCAGCGCAATGACGTATCAAAAACTCAAAGTGCCCATAAGTTAGATAGACCCCCTATCATGCACGCTATGCCCTTCAATGGTGCTTCGCGACCACCAATACCTAACTGGCCTTCTCCAGCAGGGCTGCGTGGCCTTCAGCCTCAACCCCAGCCTTTTAAATTCAATATGTCTAGCCAACCAGCTAATCGCATGCCGACACAAACGCAACAAATATTCCGCGCACCACCACCAAACTACCATCCGCAAAGTAACGTTTTCAGGTTACCTAGAAATAATCCACCACAAAATATGGGTGCAAAACCCATGAGCGGAGTGCAACATTTCATTCCGAAACCTTTACCCATGACTTCGGGAAATAACTGGCGTAGGAACGGGAATCCACCGCCGTCTAACTATTTTAAAACGCGTGAACTAAACATGAATGAAATCGCTTTGCCTGACAACTCTTATTACCCGGTCGAATATTACCCTGAACCAGAGTACGGTTACTACATGGACTATGGTGACTACTACATGTTTTACGACTGTGAAAGCAACCCTACTATGACGGACGGTAACGCGATTTATGACAATCAAGCAACAAGTGACATGGAACCCCAACCAGGTCCCAGCAACGCTAACCAGACGCAAAATTTTCCGAAGGACAAGACATCAAAAGAGCAAAGATAGACCTTAACTTACAGTCCCAAAGACAGCTTCCATATATCGAAATCTCTTGCCCTCCTCTAAAATTTTTAATAGACACTGGCGCTAATCAGTCTTTTATCAGCCCCGAGGCTGTGCAAAAGTTTTTCCCAGATTATCCCCTCAACTATGACCCTTTCGAAGTTACAAATGTACACGGTGTTAGTAAAAATGACTATTCCGTAACGCTACCATGTTTTAATGAATTCAGTGAGTCTGATACAATCAAATTATTCATTTATCGCTTTCACGACTATTTTGACGGACTTATAGGATTAGATTTACTATCTAAATGGGAGGCTAAAATAGATTTAAAGGATTATAAGTTAATAACGCGTTCCGCTACAAATCAAATCAAGATATACAATTCGCGTAATGTTAATCTGTATGAAGATATCATCCCAGCAAATAACTCTAAATTAGTTCGAATACCAATTAATGCCCCGGATGGCGAAGTTTTAGTATACCAACAGGTTTTTTGTAATTGCATTATTCACGAGTGCCTAACCACCGTAGTTAACAATCGTGGTTTTGTAGAACTAGAGAACCCAACATCCAATGACATCATCTTTTCTTTAGACCAACCAGCCCAAGCAGAACTATTTAACGTTAATTGTACACCAACTAAGCAATCAAATCGTGCGGACGATGTATTATCACGCCTACGTACAGATCATCTTAATGAAGAGGAAAAGGCTAACCTTTTGACGCTCTGTTCTCGATACACTGACGTATTTTACATTGACGGAGAACCACTGACTTTCACTAACAAAATTAAGCATCGCATAAGAACCACAGACGAAATCCCCGCATACACAAAAAGTTACCGATACCCTTTTATCCATCGCGAAGAAGTTAGGAATCAGATATCAAAAATGTTAGACCAAGGCATAATTAGGCCTTCAGATTCAGCCTGGAGTTCACCCATATGGGTTGTCCCTAAAAAGATAGACGCTTCAGGAAAACAAAAATGGCGTATCGTAGTAGATTTCCGTAAGTTGAATGAGAAAACCATCGACGACAAGTACCCGATACCAAACATCAGTGACGTCCTTGACAAGCTAGGGAAGTGCCAATACTTCACGACCTTGGATTTGGCAAGTGGCTTCTACCAAGTCGAGATGGATCCCCAAGACATTTCTAAAACCGCCTTCAATGTGGAACATGGCCACTTCGAGTTCCTTCGAATGCCTATGGGACTCAAAAACTCACCGTCCACATTTCAGAGAGTCATGGACAATGTTCTAAGAGGCCTCCAAAATAACATTTGCCTTGTTTACTTAGATGACATTATCGTCTACAGCACCTCCCTTCAGGAGCACATGGACAACCTGGAAAAAGTTTTCCAAAGACTTAGAGAATCCAACTTCAAAATTCAGATGGATAAATCTGAATTTTTGAAGCTTGAGACCGCATACTTAGGACACATCATTAGTAGAGACGGAATCAAGCCAAACCCTGACAAAATATCTGCCATTCAAAGATATCCAATTCCAAAGACCCCCAAAGAAATTAAACAATTCTTAGGACTACTCGGATATTACCGGAAATTCATTCCCGACTTCGCTCGGATAACTAAACCACTAACCCAATGCCTAAAGAAAGGTAGTAGAATAACTCTGAGCCCAGAATATACCAATGCCTTCGAAAATTGCAAGACCCTACTAACCAATGACCCCATACTGCAATACCCGGACTTTAAAAGAGAATTTAATCTTACAACAGACGCTTCGAATTTCGCTATTGGAGCAGTATTATCTCAGGGACCGATAGGGTCTGATAAACCTGTCTGTTATGCCTCACGCACACTTAATGAGAGCGAGTTAAATTATAGTACCATAGAAAAAGAGTTGCTTGCCATAGTCTGGGCCACGAAATACTTCCGACCTTATCTATTTGGTAGAAAATTTAAAGTACTGACTGACCATAAACCCTTACAATGGATGATGAACTTGAAGGAACCAAACTCACGACTGACTAGATGGCGACTCAGACTAAGTGAATATGACTTCACAGTGGTGTATAAAAAAGGAAAGTTTAACACCAACGCTGATGCTCTCTCACGTGTAGAAATCCACAATGAGGAAGTGGACGAGATCAACTCACTAATTGAAAGCATTAAAGACCTTAGCTCAATGATTAACAACCCATCAGAAACACCACATCAGCAGACAAACTCTTCAACTGACACTGTGCACACTAGTAATGAACATCCCATACTAGAAGTCCCCATCACAGACGAGCCACTCAATAAGTTTCATCGACAGATCTACTTTACAGTAGTAAGCGACGTAAAACGACGACCGACAGTGACAAAACCCTTCGAAAATCATACACGTATGGCAATCCAGCTTTCAGAGTCCAACTTAGAAAACGATGTAATCAACGCTATTAAAGAGTATGTGAACCCGAAAGTTAAAACAGCTATTCTGATAAATCCCCCACTAGCAATGTATTCAATAATCCCCATCATACAGGACAAATTCAAAAGTTCCTCTCTCAATCTAGTACTAACTAAAGTAGAACTGGAAAATGTCAAGGAATACCTACGACAACAAGACATTATTCGACACTATCACGACGGTAAGACCAACCACCGCGGTATAAACGAGTGTCACTTGGCCCTCTCACGCAAATACTACTGGCCAAAGATGAAGGAACAGATCACCAAGTATATTAATGAGTGTACTATCTGCGGTCAAGCCAAATACGATCGAAATCCTATCAGGCCACAATTTAACATAGTTCCCCCAGCCAGCAAACCACTTGAAATCATTCACATGGACCTCTTTACAGTTCAAAGCGAAAAATACGTGACTTTCATTGACGTTTTCACGAAATATGGACAAGCCTACCATTTACGAGATGGAACAGCTATTAGTATTTTACAAGCACTGCTTCGTTACTGCACTCACCATGGACTTCCAATGACTATAATTACTGACAATGGCACCGAATTTACTAACCAACTGTTTTCTGAATTTACACGACTTCATAAGATAATCCATCATAAAGTCCTACCTCATAGCCCAAACGACAATGGTAACATAGAGCGTTTCCATTCGACAATATTGGAGCACATTAGAATCCTTAAATTACAACATAAAGATGAACCACTTGTTAACCTTATGCCATACGCCATCATAGCATACAATAGCTCTATCCACAGTTTTACTAAATGTAGACCATTCGACCTATTGACTGGACACTTCGACCCCAGAGACCCGACAGACATCGACTTCACAGAGCACATCTTACAGCAATACGCACAGAATCATAAGCAACAGATGAAACAGGTTTATGACATCATTAATGAGTCATCACTTACCAATCGAACAGCTTTAATTGAAAGCAGAAACAAATCTCGGGAACCAGAAGTAGAGTATGCCCCTCAGCAACAGGTTTTCATTAAAAATCCCTTTGCCAGTCGCCAGAAGACTGCACCAAGATACACGCAAGATACTGTACTAGCTGACCTACCCATACATATATACACTTCAAAAAAACGAGGCCCCGTAGCCAAAGCGAGGCTAAAACGTGTACCTAAAGGCAGTCAATTGTTACAGGTTTCTGCTGCTACTGACAATCCATGTGACGCACCCTCAAGAGATAAGACTTGAGACCTTAGCTGATGGACCAGGATTACTACCATATAAACTAGGACAGACTAGACTAACTACGCATTACCATTCGTTCATACAATACATACAACTGACTGACATAGAGGACAAGATAGACTCTGTAAAAACGCAACTTCAATCCTTCAAGATCAGACTTAGCAACGAGACTTATATGCTTTACGAATATCAAGTCAACTATCTTACTAACAAGCTTGACAGAGTTTTAAAACAAGTCAGATCTTTAGAACCTGCTAGAGTCAAACGAGGTCTTGTAGATAGCCTTGGGTCAGTAATAAAAAGTGTTACTGGCAACTTAGATTATTTAGATGCCTTGAAATATGACGAAGCAATCAAAACTTTACAAAATAACGAAAATAAAGTAGTATCAGAATTCAATAATCACATCAGTCTAAGTAAAGAATGGATGTCCCAGCATGGTACCATCTTAGACCAGCTAACTAAAAACCAGGAAGTAATAAACGCGACATTAGAATTACTCCTAGAGAAAAATTCTTATAAAGATTACAGCTTAATCAAATTTGCAAAGTTCGGTCAAATCCTAGGAATAATTACTAATAATGTAGAAGACTTAATGTTAGAAATAGTTAGAATAGAAAATATAATGGCTTTTATACGCGCGTCTAGCACCCATCATTCCATGATAGACATAGAAGTATTAAGAAATATGATAGATAAGTTACAATCAATATATAACCAAGATCAGATTTTAAATCTAGAGTTAAGAGAATACTATAATCTTATTAAACCAGGTTCATACTTTATTGAGAAAAGAATAGTTATAGTTTACAGTTTCCCTATAGTTTCCATAGACCCTTACGACTTATACAGATTATCCATTGTACCTAATAGGAAACAACTTGCCCTTATTCCTCCTTCTCCCTACATAGCAACTAACGAGAAATCATTCGTGTACATAGAGGCTGAATGCCCGAAGTATAGCAACATACATCTCTGTGAAAAGAAGACGAGTCATCAAATCCGAACGAAACCAGATTGCATCCAGAAGCTCATCATCAACCAAAATCTAGAAGACACCTGCCACTTCGTCAAGATTTCACTCTCCAAAGAAGCAATGGAGAAACTGGATGACCAGCACTACGTACTGTCGCTGCCTCAACCAACCAAAGTACAATTATCATGTGGAAGAAAGGACTACAACACTCTGGAAGGCAGCTACCTCGTCTCCATTCCTGTGGACTGCTACCTGCAAACATCAGAATTCACCATCATCAATGATAGCAACGAGATTAAAGGCCAACCACTCAAGTTATCAAAGATCCCAGATAATGAGATGACTCAGACCAACGTCCCTACTCACATCATCGGCTTCAACTCAGTCAACTTAGACGAGCTTCACAGCATCCAGAGAAAGGCAATGCTGGAAAGTCCTGTGAAGATTGACGAGACTCAGTCGGTTGTGTTATACCACACAACCATACCATTTTACATCTTCGCAGCATGCGTACTCGCACTTGTCATCTTAATAATAAGCCGCAGATATAAATGCTGGAACCTAAGAGCGGACAGCAAAGAAAAGCCACAAACTCTCAAGATACATACGTACGAAGAGGTAACCAAGAAGCGAGATGAACTTCCAGCAACTTTTTCTCTCAACATGAACAAATAGTTGCTGATCTTCGGGGGGAGGTGTTACATACGGATCCCTAAAGAATATCGCCGACCCAGCAATCCATTCGATTGACGCCGGACACATGAAAACTGCATCGTCGCCAATTGCGCAAGCCACGAGCCGCCGACGCAGCAAAACTTCATATTAGCAATAAGTTATTTTTAATTAATTTGTGGTCATTCCATATTCTAGCATCGAATAGGTTTCACCAATATTAATTGTAATTTCTATATTTAAAATAAATTAGTTTAGAATCATTTTGGTTTTTTTTCGAACCTCCGCCTGCAGTCTACGTAATTAGGTATATATATTTCTTTAAAAACACACAAAGAAAAGAATTTAAAAATAGAAAAATTGTCGTCAATCGGTAACAGAAGCATAATTCTTTATATTCAGTGACTCCAGGCGCATGAAAGTAGAAAATGCTTATAAAGGAACGTATTTTCGAGATAAAAAGGATCCTTTCTGTTGTTCCAGGATATATTTTAGTTCGTATTACTTCTTCATAAGTAACATATACAGTATGTATTCGACATATGGACAATAAATGAAATCACAAGCAACACTCGTCCACAGAAGCCTAACTAAATTGATTATTAAATATAAAAAAAAAAATAACGAACTTAAATTTTCAAACAAAATAAATATCAAATAAATTCAGTAAAAGTCAAACACTCTGTTTAGAACACGTAGGTGCAATACTTACTTACCTTGAGTACAAAATGGCAACAGCTTTAATGCAGACGAGACGGCCGGCGGGGCGCTGCGCTGTGCGTTTTTATTGTAATTTCACAATATTTACATCCAATTCAAACTCAATTTTTTGTCTAAACTATTGGACTGATTTCTTTCATTTTTTGCATATCGTTAGTAAACGCTAAAACAAGCATGTGATTTCATTTATTGCCCATATGTTGTATACATACTGTATATACCTACACATTTTCACTAACCTTTGCCTTAATAAAGTGTGATTACTACGTGACTTTGAAACCTTTCGAATACCGTCCATTTTCTTTTGATATCAAAGAAAAAATCTATTGTTTCTTTGATATATGAGGTTTATATCAAAGAAACAATAGATTTTGATAAAAAGATCAGAGCAATGCAAAGTATATTATCGTGACAAGGGATGAATAAAATCACCCTCAGAGATTCAGCCACGTGAAAAGATGTATGAAGATCATACGAAAAAGATCTATCTAGTGGATTTGGAGTGGAAAGGACGGAACTCGGAGATTATGTGCGAAATAAGCAAAATGGCTGCCGTTGCTTTGTGGTTGCGATTGAAATGCCAAAATTACATTTTCGGATCGAAATATGGAAGAAAATTTGTGCTGTCATTTGCAGTTGAAGTCAAACTTTGAAGAAAATTTAGACGTTGCAATGTGGTCGAGTTTAACATGCGAACTATTCATAAGTAGTTCACTTCAAAATTTTAATTCTTTTATTTTTTTTTTGATATTTTAGGCACTAAGATGAATAAAAGATCAATGGTTTGCTGTAAGAAAACCTTATTGTGGGTTAACTTCGCCTAAATACATGAACTGTCCTAATTTTAATTGTTTGATAAAATAAAAATTATAATTTAAATAAAAAAGGCTAATTTATTATTCTCGGCGGTCGACCTTGAATACGCAGTCACAGATTTTCAGGTCTAAATTTAACCATAGCAACGGGTTCAACTTATTTTCCGCGTACTATACGGGGTTTACAGATACACAGACAATTTGAGGAGAGACAGTCAAAGCTACTTTCTCATATTGCACCTTTTGGATCCATTGTAGACCTCGACCTTGACTGTTGATTAGCAATGAATGGTGGTCCTGTTCAATTCTGCTTTGTAGGCATGGCAGGATGGATATTAAGACGAGATGGAATTTAAGTAGATGTTTCGGGTCTGGGAGTCATTTGTAAATGAGTTTACATATTTGTACAGTAATGCTAGTAAAGGAGGAGGCCGACCGCCTTAGGCAAAGGCGGACACGCCGCCGCCGCCGCCGGGTTTCCGATCCCAATTTCCGGCCACCGTAGGCGCGGGCTCGCGGACGGTGGGCAATGGGTAGCTCGCTGTCCGTCCGTCCGGTAACAGACCGGTCCGAGCTCAGGTCGTCTACGGCGCGCACCGTTCCCGCGCGCCTCAAGGAGTTGTCAGCATACTGTAGGGGTCCAGCAGGGCCGAAGCCTACTGGGGCCAAAGGTTATGTGAGACTGTCACCAAAGGCCCCAGGATAAAGGCAAGGAATGGAAAGGTGGGTTTTTTAGTCAGTAAAAGTCTGACACTGTTTCCCGCCCCACCCAAGGGCGGGATTCGTCATTGGATGATTTTTACCTACCACAAAAAAAAAAAAAAAAAAAAAATCTACGATACAGAAATACTTCCTAGTTTGAATAATATGGAGGGCCAAATGTGGACGGGAAATCCTCATGCCTAGTCACCTCTTTAGGAAATTATCCAAATATATAATATGAATGGCCTGTTGGTCTAGGAAGTCTTAGTGATCCTGACTGCTATGCCGGAGGTCGTGGGTTCGATTCCCACCCAGAATAAATGTTTGTGTGATGAGCATGATTATTTGTTCTGTGTCTAGGTGTTATTTATCTATAATATTTATGTATTTAGAAATATTTATATATATTTATCAGCTGTCTGGAACCCATAACACAAGCTCTGCTTAGCTTGGGACTAGACGGTGTTGTGTGATAGTTGTGCAATATATTATATTATATATATTTTTTAGGAACTCTTACCGGTATCATCATTCTAACTAATAATTTACGAGTATCTCGAAAAATAAATGTTGTGCACGCCTGCTTCTATGAACCTCTTTTGTCCAATGCAGAAGTGAATGGAGTATAGTGCGTTCCAAGTGACAATAGGATCGATTGCCATGCTGTGACCTTTTTTTATGGTAGGTAAAATCATCCAATGACAAATTCCGCCCTTGGGCGGAGCGGGAAGTAGTGTCAGACTCTAGTGTCGATTTTACCTACAATAAAAAAAAAGAGAACGTCACAACATGGCAATCGATACTATTCTCATTTGGAACGCATTGTATAGAAGAAAACGGCTTAACATAAGGTTATGAAGGATAAGCTTCTCGTATTTAATAATACCGATATTTAACGTAATGTTTCGATCAATCGAATAGTGATTTGTTTTACGAGCGGAATTTCTATTACTAAAACAATTAGTGCACGCGAATTGAAAATTACTGGAATTGATTTCGACGTTATTCAGTTGAAATTGCAAACAGAATGATGGAATAATATTGATAGATGGTACAATAGAGGTGCTCTTGATTTATCATGTTTTTTTTTTATGGTAGGTAAAATTATCAAATGACAAATCCCGCCCTTGGGTGGGGCGGGAGATAGTGTCAGACTCTTACTGACTAAACACGTACCCTGTTCCATTCATTGCCTTCGATCCAGGGCCCCGGGGTTCATTTTCACCTAACCCTTGGCCCCAGTAGGCTTCGGCCCTGCTGGGCCCCTACAGTTTGCTGACAACTCCTTGAGGTGCGCGGGAACAGTGTGCGCCGTAGACTCGGTCTCGGTCCGGTCTGTTACCGGTCGGACGGACAGCGAGCTACGCATTTCCCGCCGTCCGCAAGCCTGCGCCGCGACGGCGATGGTCTTTCTAATCGGGGCACATCTCATCTGTGTGCTCCACCATGTCCTCTGATTTATCATGGTGATGTCATGCAAAAGAGATCCATAACAGGAAAATTGTCACGGTAAAGGAAATCACTTAAGGTAAAAACTATATGGACGATGAGCAATGGGAACTCGCCGTCCGGCCGTCTACTAACCGTCCGAACCGAGCCTGAAGTCGACGGCGCATAGTGTTCCACGCACACCTCAAAGAGATAGAGGCCCAGCAGGGCCGAAGCCTACTAGGGCATGGTTCGACCTTTGAAACGGTTACGGCCGGGACGCATAGTGTAATATTGAAGGCACATAGGTGTGGTTTTAGTAAGTAAAAGTCTGACACGCCCTTTCACTCCAACCTAAAGCGGGAACGTGAATTCCTACCTTTAAAAAAGACGGTCAAATCTACGAGCTCGGCTATGTTCTTGCTAGATGCTAAACTAATTTTTTTTTATGTCTGGAAGCATTAGCTCAAGGAAATGGTAAGCCAAAAAGACGCCTATCATATTATGCTGAGTTAGGCGCCTTTTTGGCTTTGCACAGAATTAATTGTTATTTTTCTCTATTTTTTTTTCTGTACGTGTGTGGTACGAATAAACGTTTTTCTTTTTTTCTTTCCTTCTTTCTTTTGTATATGCTAAAATTACTATTTAATTACTACTACTATTACTAAACTACTATTGCTACTTTTGACTTTTCATGTTTATGTAACTGATGACACTGGTGATGATGATGATTCCATCTAGCGGATTTCCGCCACAAAAACCGCATTCCTTGGCTCCTCATGGTGGCTGTGAGCTCAAATGTACTGCTCGACGTAGCGTTGGAAGGCCTCTTACAAGGTGGACCGATAACCTGGTAAAGGTTACGGGAATCTGGTGAATGCAAGACGCACAGGACCGTTCATTGTGGCGACACTTGGGGGAGGCCTATCTCCAACAGTGGATGTCTTTCGGCTGAAATGATGATGATGATGAATCAAGACAGAGTGTCTTGAATACTTCTAGGCAATCGTGGCTTAAAGACCCCTGGTTATCGCTATCAGGGAATTCTATTTTTAAGCTGTACGCACTATGAATGTGTTCCCTAATCTATGAATGTGGCCTAATGATGGAACAAAAGTGACAGACGTTAAGGGTCAAAACCCATAAACGCATTGCGGCGCCACGCCGCTGAAATCGACAGTGCCAGCCGCCGCAACGCAGAATTTTGCGGTGTGCACCGCGGCGCGAATACCATAGCTTTATTAAATGGATATAACCAGTATCTTCTCTGTCGTTTATTTAAAATAGTGTAATATCTTCTTAATAACAAATAAGGATAAGTTTATTACGATCCATGGCAGAGAAACGTCTCAAACTCAAAGATCTCGAGAAACTAGTTATCCCTGTAGGATACGACAATAAACGTTGAAAGTTACGTAGCAGCATGGTGGCATTGTCGATTTTAGCGCCACAACGCGGTTATGTGTTTAGGACCTTAGAAAAATTTGACGTTATCAAAATATAGGTTACAGGATCTATATTTTTAAGACAGACAGACATCTTTTTAAGATATAATTTATCACAATTGACAAATTGCAAACAATTAGAGGTCGAAGATAATATGCACTAGAAGATAATATTCTCAGTATTTCAATAGATACAGTAAGAATTTATAAGTGTCGCTACCAACTGTTATCGTGGTTCAAAATATGTTGTTATTTGCTTTATTGTTGATTTGAAGAATATTATGTATTGTGTATTGTGTAACGTAAAAAAACCTTAATTACTCCCAACTACGCGGCGCGATGCATAAATTTAGGACGCGTGTTGTCAAAGAAATTATTCTACGTCAAACGCTTAGTTGACACTTCACGTGACCCAAGGGCTGACTTTTACCTCGGTCAGAGATTAAGCATTGCCAAAAAACGTGGGCACGTGCCAGCCTTTTGGGCGCACTTCCAGTCGACAGCGATGCGGAAGAGTTTTTTGACGCCATATTTTAGTTAGTGCCTTTAGTGTATTGAAATATGTGAAGGAATATGAAATAGGAAGTTTTAAATAAATACTTTTCTACAGATATTTTACCATATGACACGTCTGCCACATGTCGAATGAGCTGTGGGCTAAAATACCCACTTATTGGGTCTCATTAAATACGAGACGAATACGACATCGCAGCAGACCAAGGCGAAGGTGGAGAGATGAACTGGACAATTACCGGTGCGACTAGCCTGCAATGGCGAGGACAGATGTGTGTGGAAATAGGAGAGGAAGGCCTTCGCCCAGCAGTGGGATATAATGGAGCAAACTAACTACCTGTATCCGTGGAATAACTTCAATTGAAAGATATCATTCATCAGTCGTAAACATGGGCGACAACAAAAGAATTGAAACTGAGTTTAGCGTAAACTAGGTTCAATTTATCGAGGTGAAACGCAAAATGAAGCTATAATCTCGATTAGTCGCTCAAACTGCGTTTTGTTTGAACGAATCGCGATTAGTTTATTGGTGAATTTGGCTCTTAGTGCAGCGGTTAGTGTTTTATTTTACCAACAATGTCTTGAGTTACTCAGAGCCATCGCATTGAGCATAATATTATGACCTTACTTTATTGGAACATTGACAAACAAACATTGATAGCATAAATGTCATCGAAAACGACTCTTTTAGAGCTATAAAAGAGTCGTTTTCGATGACATTTATAGAAATAATGGAAGAGAGAAGAAATAATCGTCATAATGTTACTGCAATTTCCCATCGTGGCATCGTCATTGGTCTCTTCTGGTGGTATTTCGCACCGCAACCGTGACCAAAGCGACAAGGATAGAGACCGCGACCGCAGTGAAAAGCCACCACTATTGTACATGAAGACTAAATAAATAAATAAATAAATAAAAGCCACTTTTCTATCAGTATCGTAGAATCTGTCGATGAAGTCAGTTGTGATGTGCTGATTTTATGTGTACACGGCAAAACTTTGATCATTTTACTACCGTGGAGGGTCGACATAAAACACTATTGATTTGTTAAGATAAAATAAAAAAAAGCAAAGTATTTTTTTCTTAAACTCGAACTAATATACGCATGTACAAAATTAATTTCTTTAAGTAAACATCAGCTGAGCGAGTCCAATGACCTGTAGGTAGTTGTCGGTCGTTGCGTACTAACTATCTACAGGTCATTGGACTCGCTCAGTTGAATGATGAAAACGATCGAAATTTAGCCGTGTATAAACCGAGTTCTATGATTTTGTTTATTAATTTTTATTTTTGTATACGAGTAAATTGTATATTAGAAGGTACTTCCTGATCAGTTCAATTCGTTATTTACAGTCTCTGTTGGAAAAAGCGACTGCATTTTAGTAAAAAAAAAAACATGTTTTGTGAGCATGACATGGGGCACTACTTGTTCAGATTGGAAACAGTCTTGCTGTCTACAGCTTCACGTCTGTCTCATCTTTCGCTCACACAAAGCCTAAATTGAAGGTCTCTGGCTTCTACTGTGTGGTCTCCAGTCTCAGTCACCTTATCAACCGCCACCTTAACGCACCTTTGACGTCAAATAGAGTCATTGCCAAAGACCGCAGTCACACCATTAAAGCGTCCAATTTACGCTACGTTTACGGTCAGTGTACGCCTATTATTAACAATTAACTCCTTGGCAGATGTGAAGGCACTCGTCTTACGCTGAAGGTCCTGGCAGATTCTGATATAAAGAGATTCGTATTAAGCTGAACAGAAGATCTAACTAGTGTTAGGGGTGGGTTAATGAGATTGGTAGTTACAACGTGCCTGATTAACAGGCGAAGAGAATAGAACACTTCTCAATACACAATAGTACGTTTTTCAATACACTTGTGACTGGTGCCGCCAGTGTGCACCGCGGCGCGAATACCGTGGCTTTATTAAATGGATATAACCAGTATCTTCTTTGTCGTTTATTTCAAATAGAGTTATGTCTTCTTAATAACAAATAAGCATAAGTTTATTACGATCTATGGCAGAGAAACGTCATCAACACTCAAAAATCTCGAGAAACTGGTTATCCCTATAGGATACGACAATAAACACATCACATCACATTTTGCCAATCCTTCTACCCAAGCGGCCTGTGGGTGAGACATACGCAGCGAACCTACAGAGCCTTGCGCACTCAGTACAATAACGCGTTTAGGATGTTGTTGGGTCTGCCGTGGCGGTGTAGTTCCTCTGGGATGTTTGCTGAAGCGCGCACTGATGGTTTCCAGGCTATCATGCGCAAAAAAGCAGCTTCCCTGCTGGCACGTACGCGGGGTAGCAACAACCAAATTCTTAGCGCAATAGCTGAAAGTTTTGACTGTCCCTTTCAAAATCAGTGGGTCATGTCTTGTGTAGGTGTGGCCAGTCATGCCAAATAAGTGGGATAAATAAAATAAAAATTGTTCTAGGTTAAGGTTTCTATGGGTCTATGCCACCCGAAATAAAGATATTATTATTTCCTTTATTTTTTTCTATACATATTTTTCTATTTTTAAATATGTATGAATACAAATATATATAAAAAAAAAACATTTAGAAATATAAAAACAGTAGTCCGCCGGGGTCGGGAGCAGTGTCCAAGCTACCGGTGGTTAGGGCTCCAGAGAAAGGAACCTCCTCACAATGCGAGCCGTATCGAGGAGTTGAAAGAGCCGTATCGAAGAGCCTTATAGCCAAAAGCTTCGACAGATGGTCGTCGAAGCTTTTGGCTATAAGGCTGTTGGCAGTTACAACAATCGGCACAATGACAGCCGAGTCCACATATTATTATTATAAACGCTCAAAGCTGCATTGCGGTGACGCGAAAATGAATGGCGGGCGGCACTGCCGATTTTAGCAGTGCAGCGCCGTAGCGTGGTTATTTATGGGTTTCGGCCCTCAGGGAAGAGCAATTTTTTAACTCTAGTAAATAAAAATGAAATAATTTATAAAATATCGTCATCAACAACAAAGTTATAAGGCTTCAAAACTGCTTATTAGAAAGAGAAGTCCAGTATGGTCTATGACGTCAAAGTTCATCATATCCATATTGTCGCCATAGAAAACGATGGCTCGGTGAGAGAGAGACAGTTATATCTGTTTATAATAATTAAATTTCGTTGGCTTTTCTACGAATTTTGATATTGTGTTCACAGTTAGTTTTATTTATTTTTGTATATTTATTGATAAACTTGTTAATAAATATTTTTAATGCATAATCCGTTTTGTGAAAATATATGCAAAAAGTATTAGTGCATAATTTACACGTGTTATCTTTGTAATTACTAAAAAATTACACAAAACGTAATAGTTTACGTTTTGTGCAATTAAAATTTTTTTTTTTTCATGCATATTCCATTTTGTGAAAGAAAAACTCCTCCGCATCGCTGTCGACTGGAAGTGTGCCCAAAAGGCTGGCGGCATTGCCACGTTGTATGACAATGCTTAATCTCTGACCGAGGTAAAAGCCAGCCCTTGGGAAAACTTAAAAAATATACTTTGAAAAATATATTATTATGCAAAAAATATATGTGCATATTTACAGCAGTTATTAGTTTACGTTTTGTGCGATATAAATTAGTAGTGTGATTATAAAAATAAAAAGTGTACTGACCCATGCCTCAAATGAATTATTATCCATCTTGTTCTGGGGCTGAAATAAAAGAAAAAAGTAATTTTAAAATAATATTTTTTAAGATATTTTTTAAATATTCTAAAAGGTTGCTTATTAAATAATATTGTTTCTTGGTGATGATATGAATATGTACTTATAAAAAAAGAAAATGTTGTACATAATTATGTATATGACCCGTTTAAATGAGTAAGCATAATCTGCGTACCCGTGTAGGTACTTACTATCTGTAAAACAAAATATATATCTACATTTGTATGCCACTTACTGTGGCAGAACTCAGAGACATTTATACAAAATGTTTTTTACATATAAACCTTTTTTTATTTGTAGCAAATATTATGTACATAAGTTATCATAAAAATCAGTCAAGCCGTTTCGAAGGAGTTCGATAGGAAAAGCTGTGACACGAGGTTTTTATATAAGATAAAATAATAATTTCGTAGAAATAAATCCTTCTTATACATGAATAAGCCTTTTAATTATTTCTCATCTGTAACACACATTGCAGCTTCTATGCTTTTAAATAGTAAAAGAGAACAGTTTTACTGTCTTATTATTTTCAATAAAAATAATATAAAATCGTAATTTTTTCCTTATAAAATTTACTCCCGTTAGTAAATTTTATAAGGAAAAAATAAGTAAACTATAAAGGGCTCTCATAGACAGACGCGACACGATATCATAATAAAAGCACCTACACCCACCTATGAAACTGCCATTTTTTTACTTTGAATTGTTATACCTTTGGATTGACTACGGGTTACTTTGAAGTATTATATCTTCGGATTGACTTGGAATTATAAGTTCAAACAAACTTTATATCAAAGGTACGTTATTTTGTTTTTGAAATTAGGTATTTATGGGTTTCTTTGTGTTTTTTATTTTCTTTAATATCGCTGTATTTACTCGTATAAAACCATTATTGAAACCTAAGAAAACTCGCATTATTCTGTAATATGAGTTCTGAAACATTGAGTCTGGAGACCAATTGTTTCCATAGTAGAATCAGATATATATATTTTTTTATTCAGAAACTGACCCATGACCCCAGCAGGCTTCGTCCCTGCCTGCCTGCAGCTTCCAGGCTGGACCTCTCTCTGTCTCTTGCGTGCCTTAAAAAGGTAGAGGTAGTAATTGACGACATAGGCTCGGTCCGGTCGGTTACCGGACGGTAGGAAAGCGAGCTACCCATTGCTTGTCCTCCGTATGCCCGCGCCTACTGCGGCCGGCAAACGGGATCGGAATCCCGGCGGCGCCTGGAGCGTGAGAGATATAATTATATTTCTATGGTGAGCACTGTTGCCTCCTCCTTTACTAGCATTACTGCTTCGCAGAAAGAGGCGACCGCCTGCCATCCCTCCTCACTGCGGAACCGGCGAGTGCGATCGCTGCCACCGATCGCCCTCACGAGGACACTGCGAGTTTTTAATGGGATGATTCTACGGCTATTTACTCAAAGACCAATCTCCATGAGACCATAATTTGTCGCATTATATAGTCACTGTTGCATTATGGCGTCAAGATTGTGGGAGCTTTAATAATTAAAGGAAAATATTCCATAGGTACATAATCGTTAAAGTGCTAAGTATAAAATAAAACGATTTATTGTTTCTTTCTAACATTTCATTTTACGGGTTTTATACGATTATTTTTAAGGGCCAAAATAATAAAATTAAGGTATTCAGTAAAGAGTTTATCGCGTGTTTCTACAAAGTACTCGCTTTTGGACATTTTTTGACAAGATTAATTGTCACTGTATTATAATGATTTACAATTTGATTGTGAAAAATTATTGTTAATTGAAGCTTTTTTGTTTTTAAAAGGCTAGCTCAACTAGTTCGTTAAAAAAATTATTAGACTTTAATTAAAGTACTGATTGTGTAACTTCCTTGGTGTAAAATAAAGTTTTATTATATTATATTCTATACTATTCTATTCACATTGACTTAGTGAATTCGTCACTTACAGAAGTGTCTGGAGTTTTTGGCGGAGGTTTTTCGAGTAAAGTACAGCGGCTGTTTTATTTATTCTCATATTGATTCCTAGTGGGTATTGTGGTGTAAAATTGGTTTAATTGGATTGCAAAACTGTACAATATGTGGATAATTTAAGATTGTATAATGTAGAACCACTTTTTTTTACTAATTTGTGAATGTGAAGTACCATGGAGCATTTTTATTTTATTAGGTCACAACTTGTTTGACATTAAAAGCATGGCAGTTGAGAGTTTATCATGCTCACTCAAATGTTTCGCTGATGGTGGCACGTGTTATTGGGTCATTCGGTTCCCTTCAAAATGGTTGAGCTGAGTGGGGCTGAGGCACGCGTCATGCTCGTGAACGGGCGCCGTCAATTGGGACTGGTCATCTCTTGGCTGCCAGTAGCTTAATTCAATTTACGCACAATAATTAATTGAATAAATTTTTAGCCTTCATCCTCTCTCCTAACTTTGCTGTGCCCAACAGGGTCCATATTGATCTTGCAATATTTTATACCATTTATGTACATAATATGGAATACAATAAAGTAATAAGTATTGACAATTTTATTGTAGGTTTGACTACCTCAGCGAAGTTTGACAAGAAAGATAACACGACACATTTGCTGCCTAATTCTACAAAAAGTCAAAATATGTTAAAAGTAACTATATTCTTACGCAGACAAGGCTAAAAGGACTTAGTATCCAATTCAAAAACTTTAGACACTACTGTCAGAGAACTTAAAAGTTATTTGACATGGAAGCTAAAGTTAGTTGAATTATTATTGTACAAATAACATAAACATAAAAGCAAGCTTACAATTATAACGATATTTATAGAATAATTTTATACTTGCTTATTGCTAAATTATGTATAACTTTCGGCGTGACATTGAGACTTCTAAATAATAAATCATATTAGTCTTATTTCTTCCTATTCATTAAAATAATTATCTATCTTTGTAATTACATATTTATTTGGAACGTATTTCAAATAAAAGCACTTCAGTAATCAATTCTAATTATGTCTTATTACAAATGTGAATACGCTACAAGAATACTAATTATAATTAATTATATTCTCTACTGCCTTACTACAGTCATAAATATGGAAGAAAATGTATATTTATGTGTTCATAAATATTAATACTGATATCTATAAGAAGGGCCATTGAAAGAGCCTATACGGGTGACGGCACTTAAGAGCGCCTTCCCGAAGTACATTTCTATACAACTGCTCATAAGCGATTATGACATCATTACATATCTTTCTCTAGATATTTTGGAAATGCAGATGTCTTGTGGATATTATCTAAGTTTCATTTAAAATCGAATCATAATTTTGTGTAATACGAATCCAGTAAAGTATTTCTGAAAATCTGCTATTTTGCGTGAACTTTAAAATTTGCATTGCATGCATTTAAACAAGACCCTAAATCAGTTTTCAAAGAAAATATTTTTTTCCTAGCAAGATTTTATAGCGCGGTTTATACTTATAATTATAATTATTCCTCATCAAGACCACTAGAAAAAATTCAAACACGATGTGGTTACCAAATACAAACATCGGTCAGGTAAAATTAAATAAAAGCTTGTATAATATTTTTTTTTTCAATCTTTAAGGGTTTTTTTTAAAAAAAAAAAAGCAATACACGTATTTCCTGGAACAAGTTTAGTAAATATTAGAGTGAGAGACGGAACTCCGAATGCCAGGTGTTATCTCTCTTTTTACGCATTGCCTCTTTATCAAAAATCACATTGGATGAACCAACAAGCTTTTAAACTATACTCAGGTTGACAATAGACGGTTTGACAAGGGCCCTCTTAAGGCCCAGCGCAGTCAGCCTTGCTACCAAAATTGCTGACTAGCGAATCTTTTCGCACCCCTTATCATGAAAATGTTGAATGTTGAAACCTCTCAAGCAGTGTTATAAATTTTTCACAAAGAAATTTTGAGAAGAAAAGGAGAGGAGGCCAAATAAAAGATGTCTGGATCGTGTGAAGATAGAATGTAGAGTTAGTGACAGTTCGATGGTTAACAAGACGGAATGGTATATAAATTATTAATAAACTACACCGTTAAATTTTGGTCATTTTAATCCCGCGGAGGGTCGATTTGGTAAATAAAATACTATCGATTTGTAACGAGAAAATTAAAAAATAAAGTACTTTTTTTAAAACTCGACTTAATGCATGTACGAAATTCTTTAAGTAAACGTCAGCTGAGCGAGGCTAAAGAACTATAGGTCAACAACCGATAACTACCTACAAGGTCATTGACTCGTTTACTTAAAGAAATTAATTTAGTCTAAGCGTATATTGTACCTATATAGTTTTGTCTGCTTTTATATTTGCACCGAGTGCAACCCCATTTTGTGTCCTGGCAATTTCTATCCATACTAGGTTGCCTGGAAGAAATCGCCAAGTGCGATAAGGCCGCCGATTGTATGTTTTCTTTTTTTATAAGGTTTCCTTTTTATATTGTAATCTTGGTGTACAATAAAGTATAAATAAATAAATAAATTGACTCGAATTTTTGAAAAAAGTGTTTTTTTTTTCTTTACAAATCGATAGTATTGAATCGACCCTCCGCGGGATTAAAACGACAAAAATTTAACTGTGTATAATTATATTGAGCAGTGGTAGCTGAGTGGTAACGGACCCAACTTACGATTTGTAGGTGGGTTCAAACCCAACCAGTCACACTACCTTGTGTAATTTATTTCATCACCACTGCTCTAAAAACAGTGAAGAAAAACGTCGTGACGAAACAGGCATGTTTTAGAATCAAAAATTCGGGAACAACAAAAAAGTTTGGGAACATTATAAGACTGATACTATGCTATGCTATAATTATAAAAAATAAAAACCCTTAAGAACTAACTTAAAGTAAACTAAAATATGATGAATCATAGCTGTCGGCGGGTAATGTATCCAAGAAACTGGCGGCATTACCGCGTTGTATGACAATGTTTATCTTCTAAACAAGATAAAAGCCAGCCTTTGGGTCACGCAAAGTGTCAAAAAGGCGGTTAGAAACAAAAAAAAAAACAAAAAAGAAACAAAACAGAAAAACACGAAAAAAAAGGTTTTGTGGGAACTAACACCCCATGTTAGTTAAGTGTTTTTTTAAATATCTACATAATTATGTAAATATTTCATTACAAAAAAAATCCTGTACTAATAGTTTGTGCTTTGAGGAATATTAGCGGCATGTTCATTTGATTGTCATCTGAACCTCAGTTTGTTACTTTGGGTTCGTTTTTTTTTTCGAGGTTAAAAATAATAATAATAATAATATAGGCGGTATTTTGAACCTTGTTCCAGATGCCGGTTGAATACCATTTTTTATTTTTTTTTATGTTTTTTTTTATTGCTTTTTTTATTAAAAAAATAAAAATGTAAATGTTTAAATTCCTAATAAAGATATAATAATTTTATTGCGTCCATAAATAAAATGAATCAGTCAATTACTTCGAAAACAAGTCGAAATCGCCCTGAATGAGACGGGTCTAATTATATTGGGATGCTTTGAACCGACTCCGCTCAAGAGGCTCTATCCGTTGACTGGTATTGCTCCACCAGCTGTACGAAGGGATATCGCATGCGAGATTTAAAAGAAAAATCAAGAATCCGATTCTCCTCTTTGAACACAAAACAGCGCCAAGTAGACTTAAGAGCCGAAAGAGCTTTCTTCGCAGCACACAGGCCATCCTTGACCCTCCATCTAAAGCAAGAATCAAACTTTGAGAAGAACACCATCTACCACCATCCGATTTCTTGAAACCCCAAGAACATCTCCCGCCTGGATACGAACGGCAGTGGTCTATACGGAAAGCACTAAATCGGTTGCGCAACCAGGTAGGCCGATGCAAATACAACTTGACGAAATGGGGTTTTAAAGACGCGTCAGAAATTCAATGTGAGTGCGGCACTCCAACATGTAGCCATATGTTGGAGTGCCTTAAGTGCCCATACGCCTGCACTATGGAGGATTTAATGAGTGCCACCGATGCTGCAGTTAACGTAACCACCTACTGGGTCCTAAAAGTTTAGCGAATTTGCCAACTCGAAAAGAAGAAGAAGATTACTTCTCCCACTGTAGGGTGGAGAGGGAGGGTGTGTCAGATTTTTACTGACTAAAACCACAACTGTGTCTTTCATTTGCCTTTTGCGTTCTATCCACGGGTTTTTTTTTTAGAAATACCCCAAAATTTTAATCCCCTACGCTTTTTTCATCTAGGTAGGGTTACGACAAATATTTTTCCTGCAGTTGATAGAGGGAAAGGATATGTAAGACTTTTTCTTAAACCCATAAATTTCTCTTCTATTGCTCCTTGCATTCCAGGTGGCTTCTTCGAACCTTCCCGTACCCTCAAAGGTTATTGACATAAACTCCGTGACCTTAACACTCAATTAAAAATATTACGATAAATAGATCACAGTCACTTTTATCAGCTGTCGGAGTCCAGATAGCCACAAATGTAATATCAACTCAATATTAATTGACGTTATCTTTTGTTTTTAGCGAAAAAGAATCAAAATAACTATTGTTTCGATTTTGCAATGTTAAAAGGTTAGCAACCTCCTGTTTTGTTATGCGTTCTCGTGGAGCCTTCAAAGAATAACTGAAGGACGAGGTTTTAATCAGTAAAAGTCTGATATGCCCTCTCCTTCCACCCAAGAGCGGGTAAAGTCACATGTTGATTTCATCTAACCTCCAACTTCAGAAAAAAAACGACTAAACTTATTTTTCATCAATAAATCATGGCAAGCATTAAGCCCGGCTTTGCGCCGTGCCTTGGTACAGGCCATGGTCTGAAGCGAGGAGAAGTGGCAACGGATGGTGACGCGTGAGGCAACGGCGCTCACCATAGAAATATTCTATGGCGCTCAAGCTCCAACCGCCGCCGGGATTCCGACGCCGATTGCCAGCCACAGTAGGCGCGAACTTGCGGAGGGCAAGCAATGGGTAGCTCACTTTCCGACCGTCCGGTAACCGTCCGGACCGAGCCTATGTCGTCGACTACTATCTCAACCATTTTTAGGCACGCAATTTCCCTTAGGTTTTCCACACTTGTGCGGAAAAGTGCGCAAGCTTATCCCCACCACAATTTATTGTACCAGTTCGTGAGCGTTTGGAATAACATCGTTTGGTACACGTGGATATTCTGTCTTTGTTTAGAAAAATCTTTTGATTTCTAATACAATATTTTTCATATTTTAACTTAATTTTATAGAATACAAAGGACAATTTTTCATAAAAATTTGACATTTTCCTAAGAAAGGTTGTTTTTTTCCGAAAACTTTTCTTTACAGTTTTATCTTGTTAATATTCTTGTAAAATAGATCAGATGACAAACGACTTTGGTGATCAATTAGACAAGATCCTAACTTTGTTACGACTTCCTTTTTGATTTATTTTAATTGGTTTAGTGAAAGTTTTCGTGAAATTCGCCATTTTTTATTAAAAGAATATTGAAAACGGAATTTAAAAATGTTGTGCAAATTCTAGCAATAAAAACAAAATTAACACCTCTTATTGTCTACAGTAAAATGATGATAACTTTTTAATATAAATAGTAAATATTTTGATCTTACGATTGCCTTCACGTCGGTTGACTACAAATTTTCGCAATTAACTCTAAGTACAATATGAACAGTGGTGATCGAGTGGTAACGGCTCCGACTTACGAGTTGTAGGTCGCGGGTTCAAAACCAGCCAGGCGCATTACTTTGTGTAATTTATTTCATCACCACTGCTCTCAAAACGGTGAAGGAAAACATCGTGAGGAAACCGGCATGTCCTAGAACCAAAAATTTGAAGCCGCACTGGGCACGCGTGGTGAATTACGGCCCCTATTCCATCTCTTATAGAGGAGGCCTGTGCCCCAGCAGTGGGAAAATTAAAAGGCTTATGATGATGATGATGACAATAAATGTGTACTTTACAGATTTCTGACGACACGAAGAAATAAATAACAGGATGATAGTCAATTTACCTGTTTAGTTGCTTTTCTCATATTGCATTGCATTGCATAACATCAGCCTTATAATGTTCTTAATGTTATTGCCTATAATGTTTATTATGTTCTCAATAATATACGAGAATACGTAAAGTCTAGTTGGTTAGCTAACATATTGCTCTACAAGTAGAATTTTTCTTAGGGCTGACGCTGCGTTAAGCGAGCGCCCGCGCGGGCATTGCATAACATCAGCCTTATAATGTTCTTAATGTTATTGCCTATAATGTTTATTATGTTCTCAATAATATACGAGAATACGTAAAGTCTAGTTGGTTAGCTAAACATATTGCTCTACAAGTAGAATTTTTCTTAGGGCTGACGCTGCGTTAAGCGAGCGCCCGCGCGGGCATTGCATAACATCAGCCTTATAATGTTCTTAATGTTATTGCCTATAATGTTTATTATGTTCTCAATAATATACGAGAATACGTAAAGTCTAGTTGGTTAGCTAAACATATTGCTCTACAAGTAGAATTTTTCTTAGGGCTGACGCTGCGTTAAGCGAGCGGCCGCGCGGGCATTGCATAACATCAGCCTTATAATGTTCTTAATGTTATTGCCTATAATGTTTATTATGTTCTCAATAATATACGAGAATACGTAAAGTCTAGTTGGTTAGCTAAACATATTGCTCTACAAGTAGAATTTTTCTTAGGGCTGACGCTGCGTTAAGCGAGCGCCCGCGCGGGCATTGCATAACATCAGCCTTATAATGTTCTTAATGTTATTGCCTATAATGTTTATTATGTTCTCAATAATATACGAGAATACGTAAAGTCTAGTTGGTTAGCTAAACATATTGCTCTACAAGTAGAATTTTTCTTAGGGCTGACGCTGCGTTAAGCGAGCGCCCGCGCGGGCATTGCATGTCATCAGCCTTATAATGTTCTTAATGTTAGTGCCTATAATGTTTATTATGTTCTCAATAATATACGAGAATACGTAAAGTCTAGTTGGTTAGCTAAACATATTGCTCTACAAGTAGAATTTTTCTTAGGGCTAACGCTGTGTTAAGCGAGCGCCCGCGTGGTCACATACAAAAGCGCTCCGTAGCGGCTAGCCGCGCGGGCGCCCATCGCGGGCAACCGCGCCCAGCGCCCATAAAAGTTCTCCTTCGACACGACTGCATGCACACCGTTAATATTAAACTAGCGACACTGCATAGGTAATGGTCTAAAATAGTCTAATGGTAAAGTACTTTATTTTTTTATTTTATCTTTACAAATCGATATTGTTTCATGTACCGGATAGACTCTCCACGGGATTAAAACGACCAAAATTTAACGGGGTATATTTAACTCCCAAGGTCCCTCAATTGTTAAGCTTTGTAAAGCAAAGGTTCACCATCTGTCCTAATTGTATTGTTTGTTAAAATTGTGTGTACAATAAAGAATACCAGGATCTGTCACGTGCCAAAAACAGAATACAGATTACTGAGAACAATAACTAATTTAGGAACGAGGAGCTTCAGTTGTTCAGTTACTAACTTTATTGGTTTGTTTTACAACTCCGCCCGGTTTTATTGGATGTCTTGCTTTAGACTGTTTGTCTAGATGCTGGTTTCAGGGCTTTATTGCCGTTATGTTTATCTGTGGTTTGCTAACGATGTTTGACGTAGCGGAACTTTAAAATTGGATATAGTTTGTTTATTCATGGGAAAGGGCAGGAAGATGATGAAAACTTTTCATCATCTTCCTGCCCTTTCCCATGTTATTTGGGGTCGGCGCAACCCGTCATACTATCAGAAAGAAACAAAGAAAGAAAAACTTTTTATTTGCCGGATAAAGGCGCAAAGGTTTACATTGTGAGAAGTATGCGCCACGTCCGCGCAAAACGGCCGAGCACTCAGCTTAATGCTGTGACCCCACGCAGAATGCGACGAGTCTACGACGCTGGTTTTCAGTGCGGGCCGGTGACAATGTAGACATATAGACGTCGGCACGGTCTTGTATGCAAATCGAAAAAAATAAAATAAAATTTAAATAAATCTATGGGAAGTACAAATATACGATTTAAAAAATAGATAAAAAAATAAAAATACAGTAGCAACATTACGACGCGTCTGAGCCAAAAGATCGCGATTATGTTTATAATAAGTATTTAAACTCTATGGACGCAAGGACACAAAGCGTGTACTAATCTGTGGCGTGTACAATGCGCTCCGAGCAAGATCAAGATCAACCGCCACGTCACACTCAAATCGCAAGAAAATTGAGAAAAGAAATAACGTTCTCAGTTTCTATTTATCACTAACTTCCTTTCCTTTCATATCACGGTTCACACAGTCCATCCATCTTATACACAACTTTTATGGTTTCCAAGAAACAGTTAGTGGACTCTTTACGTGACTAGGGTGCAACTAACTTTTCCTGTTTTTGTTGGAGCGAGAGGGAGTGACAGAATTTTAGCCGTGCCTTTTCGCGTTCTAGGGTCGTGGTAACACTTTTAAATAATTTCGCAAACTTATTTGAACTTTTTTTGAGATTGGAAATCGGCCAACGAACTCTCCCTCTGTAGGATAGAGCTTGTTTTTTTTTTATGGTTGTTAAAATCATCCAATAACAAATACTGCCCTTGGGCAGAGCGGGAAATAGTGTCTTATTGACTAAAAACCTACCCCGTTCCTACGTTGCCTGTCATGCCGGGGCTGAGCCTTCCTCTCGGAAAACGGCCCTTGACCCCAGCAGCCTTCGACCCAGACTTTTATTACCCAACTAAAATTATATCTGTGTCCTTCAGTTGTCTTTTGTGTTAGAACACAAAAGTGCTCTTAGAAGAGCTCGAGTTTCTTTTTCAAGATATTCGCATGGCCATAGCAGGCATAGTCCTTGGGCCTCTACGGTTTGCTGACATCTCTTCTGGTAACGCTACTTGGGCACGATCCAGACGATTACCGGACGACTGACAGCGAGCTGCTTATTGCTTGTCATCCGCAAGCTCAAACCTACGGTGTCATGAGGATATCCGTGCCCTCATGCGTGCGGCCTTTCACCATCGCTAGCATTACTGCTTCGCAGAGGGAGGCGGCCGCTTGCCGCCACCAATCACCTTTACTGATCGTCTCTGCCTTATCTCTACGAGGGAACAGCGATGCTCTACCCTGATGGGGCACATCTTCGTTTGGGCCATTCGATGGAGGTGTGATCCTCCGGCTGATCCTGACCAAGGTGACACCCGGACGTTTCTTCAGCCTGAATTCAGTAGAAGAACCTTCCGAGCTTACCATATCCAGTGAGGACCATTTCTGCGTAACGCAATGCGGAAGCTCAGGGCATCATGATGGGTCTTAACCTACTCCTCGAAGTTTGCCCAAAGCTTATTTAAACTTGGTGCTAATTTTATTTTACAACACCACCTTTGTAATCACTCTCCATCTAGACATTATATTACGCTCAATTTATACATCCCCTACTCTTCCCAAGTCGTCGACGGCGCATACTGTTCCCGCGAGCCTCAAGGAGCTGTCAGCACACCGAAGAGGCCCAGCCTGCTAACTGCAGGCAGGCAGGGTCGAAGACTACTGGGGTCATGGGTTAACTTCCGAAAGGAATACCCGGCCCCGGTACGATAGGCTACGAAGGAATGGGGTAGGTTTTTAGTCAGTAAGAGTCTGACACTACTTCCCGCTCCGCCCAAGGGCGGGATTTGTCATTGGATGATTTTACCTACAATAAAAAAAAAATCCCCTACTCTTAAAGCTGTCCAAATTTAACATAAAACTTTCGACACTGGCGCACAACTATTCCTATTTTGCCCAACTGCGCCAGAAGGAAAGTTATGTTTTATGTAACATGTTCCATCGCATGAATTCAATTCCACCAAGTTTACTGAAAACAGGCTTATCCCGCCGAAGCTCATTGAATTTCGCTACAATTTCCTAACCCACATAGAAACATACTGGTATACAATCTTTTATATTTTCACGTCGGTGTATAAAACAGGTTATACAAAACCGTTTTGCCCCACAAAGGTTTTAAAAGGTTGTTATTTAACTTGTACAATACAAAGGACAAAGAAAATGAAATTCATTCGTGCGTTGTAGTCCTCTTCTAAAATAGAATCACATGTTTTGTTGGTACAAGATAGCGGATTTGTGAATTTTAGGATTTCTCTGACTTGCTTCTGTCAGCGGATTCGCTTGCATGAAAGTAGTTTTCTCCATACTTTGAACCCCCGTTCCATCCCCTTTAGGGGTGAAGTTTGGGAAATCCTTTCTTGGTGCTCGCCTACGACATATAAGGAAACCTTGTGCAAAATTTCATGCTTCTAGTCCTGGTAGTTTTGGTTGTGCGTTGATATGTCAGTCAGTCGATTTCTCTTTTTATACACCGTTAAATTTTAGTCGTTTTAATCCCACAGAGGGTCGATTCGGTACATGAAATACTATCGATTTGTGAAGAGAAAATTAAAAAACAAAGTACTTTTTTTTCTAAACTCGACTTAATTTACGCATGTACAAAATTAATTTCTTCAAGTAAAAGTCAACTGAGTGAGGCCAATGAACTGTAGGTAGTTAGTACGCAACGACTGACAACTACTTACAAGGTCACTGACACGTTTACTTAAAGAAATTAATTTCGTACATGCGTATATTAACTCGAAATTTTGAAAAAAAGTTCTTTATTTTTTAATTTTCTCTTTACTAACCGATAGTGTTTCATGTACCGAATCGACCCTCCGCGGGATTAAAACGACCAAAATGTAACGGTGTATAGATAGATGTATAATTGTATATAGACAGCAAGCATACTGAGCTAAGTAATAAATAAACAGTCTAATTTGACAATATTTTCCAAAATTTATACCAATAAAAGAAAATTTCTTCAAGGTATTTTGCCTATTGAATAAAATCATTATAGATTCACTCTTTTAATACTAAAATCTGTTAATTATAGACACTAAACTAATTGAAAGTCTTGCTAAACAACTTATTGAAGAAAGCGTTCAAAACAATCTTTTACGTAACAATAGCCGAATTGTGTCGGGCATCTGTCTGGCACAGACAAAACTTGAAATTATGACATTAGTACAAAATGAGACACAATTTTAGGAGTAACGAAATGAAGCACAATAATTATTAGGTCTGTCAGGGATTTCAGTTGTTTTGTTTCAGACTTTGTTATGGCTTTGTTTGTGACTAAATAACATTTTATTGTGCAGAAGAAGGTACACTTGGCCTTCGTTTGTTTTTTTATGACTTTAAAAGGTTGAGAAAAAATTTATTTCCTTTTTAGTCTGATGGGTACAAGCGCTATATTACTGAGCCTTATGTGCCTTATGTGCTATTACTGGATCGGTTAAGTGTAAATTTTTCAACATTTTTTTATTTTTTAGAAAATAAACTTTGCCTTTAACACTGGGGTTAGTTTCGGCTTCTGTTTCGTAAGTATATCAAAAAAAAATCAGCCAAGTTCAGTACATTTTGACCAATTAGGCAAACATAAAAGTACTGATAACTAGATCTTTTTACGCAATTTCAGTTTTGGTCCCATAGCAAAAGTTGTTTGTTATCATGACTACAATCACGTGTTTAAGTATCGTTCACGTAGTTGTAGTCTCTACTGTTAGCAACTGCAAGCGTCGCCGCGTCGTGCCAATTTGAATTCACAATAAAGACGTTTGCACTGTGTCTATCTTTAAACTTTATGCCACAAAGCTAAAAGCTAGGGATATTTTCTGCACTGCAAGCTGTTCAATGACTTACCATGGCCCACGCATTAGGCAACTGTAAGAACACTTGATTTTAATTAGTTAAACTTTTCAACATATATGTAAATAACGGCATATACATTTCGATATTATTCTCTAAAAATAACTTTCTATTTTCTAGACATGTGAGTGTTTGTATGTTGGTGTGGCAATAATAAACAAATAAATATGTACTTAAGACTATATAATTGTATAAAATAATGTCAAACCAAGAAGTTGTAGCGAAAAAATGGAACCCTGCATCGTGCATTAAGAGCCCTCCGTGCCTCTTCCTGATCCTTCCTCTCCAACGGAGATATGTGGTATTTTACACTCTGTTACGCACACCTCTAAAAACAAGTGGTTTAACTGTTTTCTTTTCCTCTACTAAACTGAAAAATTACAGAATATTCTTCTTGAGAAAAGATTTATTAGTCGCGACTAACACAAACCAGCAATATGACGTAATAATAAGCTAACATTTTTAACTTTAACATTATAAATTATTAACATTTACAATAATGTTTACGCCTTCGTGTTTGAAACGTAATGTAAACATTTTGACATAATTTGTGGAAGAATTATGTTCGGATCTTTGGCCGGTTTCATACATTTGGAATGGCAATCTGGATTCATATTCTGAATTCATATTCTGAATTCACAATCTAAATGCATATTCTGAATTCATAATCTGAATTCATATTCTGAATTCATATTATTAACTGGTTTTTGCGAGACGCTTCGCTCCCGTGAAAATCGGTTTCTCCACACAAATTTCCAACCCCCGTTTTATCCCCTTAGAGCTGGAGTTTCGTAATATACGTTTTTATCAGATGTCTACCCCGTATATAGAACCTACCTGCCAAATTTTAAGTTTGTAGGTGTTATAGTTTCTGAGATTTCGTAATTAATCAGTGAGTAGTATTTCGCTTTTTTTATTATAGATAGATTTAGAAACACCGGAATACCATACAATAATTTCACAATCTGAATCCTCCACACACTTTCTGATTTCTTCATAGTATGAATTTCTCAGACTGATCTCTAAAAACGATACTGAATTTTGGATCGGAATATGAAGATGTTTTTATAACGCACGTATTCCCATACATTTTAATAGAACGCCACACAGTCACACTGGAATCAGATTATGAATTATTTCACTTGACACTGGCAAAAGCAATGCGATTAGTATAAATTCTTCTTCCATATTGAGAGCAATGATGGCCCAGTCAAGCGCATTACTTTGTGTAGTTTATTTCAGCTCTCAAAACGGTGAAGAAAAACATCGTGTGGAAAGCGGCATGTCCTAGAGCCAAAAAATCGAAAACGGGAGATATCTACTAATCCACACTGGCCCAGCGTGGAAGATTGCGGCCCATTCTCTCTCATAGAGTGAAGGCTTGAGTCCCAGGTGGGATTAAAAGGCTGACTATGCTTATATTATGTGCTTATGTTTTTTCCATAAAGACGTTTGCATGTGCCAGAAATCACGAGATTACTGATCAATCTGAATTTTTAAGATATGTGTGAGACAAGCTGCCGGGGATTTAGATTACGATTTTAGATTCTGAATCCAGAGAGCCATTCCTGATGTATGTGGCCAGACTTACAGTGAAGATATTTTTAGTTAGTGTCTGGTTTAGTTTGTTTATTAACATGGTTTTTGCTGTTGAAAGATATACAAGTGAAGTCTTAAATCTGCAAAAAAAAAATTGAGTCGGCTGTTAGTGATTCTCGACATGAATCAACAATAAAATAGGTAAGTAGATATATATTTTTTAACTTGGTTTTGTTCGTCAACTCGCTACTGCAAAATTCACGAGGCCGCGCGAGCTTGCATCTTCCAATTTCACCTATTTTTTTCTGTCGGCAACTCGCTCAAACATATAAAGTACAGTCAAATATAGTGAAGATTCAAAATAATGTTACTTGACTTCTTAAAAGATCAGTATGGCTTACAGTACTAAAACTTAGCAATAAAATAAGCCAGCTATATTGTTTGCATAAAACATTGTAATTTATTTGCTTTTTATTAAATTATAGATTATATAGATAGTAATTACTTTTCGCTTTAAAACAAAAAAAAAAAAACAACACTTGTCATACCAAATTAATGTCTCACGTTTTTATCTGTGAAAACGTTATCGATATCACATTTGTTTGACTATTTTAAATTATTTCTTAATGTAATACTCTATGTGTTATTGTTTGTTTTCCCCAATAAATAAAATAAAATAAAAATAGATTGAAAAAAAAAAACAGTTAAAAGCGTTTCGTTGAGTTAGCACACAGCGTGGTACAGGCTGTCGCACTTACACACGCAGTGACATAACTCACGATAAACTGACATTATTATTTATCTTAAAAAAAAATACCGACCGAAAATACTGACCGTATCGTCGCTTTCCATCAGGTGAGATAGCGGTCAAGCGCGAACCTATCACTAATAAAAAAATATATATATATATATTCTAATAAAAAAATATTCTGCATAACAAGCAAAATTAAAAAAAAAAAAACATATTAAATAAAAAGGGTGATAAATTATTAATTAAATTTATTTTTAACAAAATAAACTTAAATATTTACTAAGTATTTATACTAAACCTATGTACATAAAAACTAAACTAAGAATGTAAACTAGACATAACTATGTACAAATATAATACAAAAACACCAAATACACTCAGGCGTCGAAGTACTCCTCCACATCGCTGTCATCCGGAAACGTACCCTGAAGACTGGCAGCATTGCCACGTTAAATGGCAATGCTGATTATTTGGGCAAAGAATGAGCCAGCCCTCTGGTCACGCAAAGTGTTGATCAAGCGACGTGAAATTTGAAATTTTTTAGCAGATTGAAATTTTAAGGTAGATGCAAAAAAAAGGAACCAGTATTTAATAACTGTTGTAATATCACATCACTAGTTAGTAAAACTAATGGTCACAACCCTAGTGAGATATATTGGTCATTGTCGGTATAGGTGTGATGACCTAAGCAGTGTCTGATTAATCCTAATATTATGTACTTGTTCTAAGTCTAATAAATCTAGTATTCACTATATCAAGTGTTTCAATATAAACATCACATGGTGTCAGAAGTGAAGAATCCAAAAACACGAAGAAAATCGCGAAAAAAATGGACCACTCATCAACAGTCAAAAGCGGTAGCCATTTTGAACAAAGTCTGAACAATGCGATTAAAGCCTTGAAAATCACCTCAGATTCAACAAACAACAATGCGGAAGCATGGAAACGCTGGTGGCAGCAATTTGAGCTGTATTTGTTAGCCACAGGTCTGGACAGGGCAGGTGAAAAACGCAAGATCGCCATTTTACTCCATCTCATTGGTGAGAACGGTTTAAATATATATAATACATTTAACCTCAAAATTGAAGAGACCACGCTAGTGCATGTCAGAGAAAAATTCGACCATTATTTTGAGCCTAGGAGAAACTTGACCATGTGCCGTTATAGTTTCTTCACAAGGAGACAACAGAAATCCGAGTCCATCGAGGGATTCCTGGCAGATTTAGAAAACAAAAGTCAAGAATGCGAATTTGGAACGCTCAGGGAATCACTCATCAGGGATATTTTTATCGCAAATCTAAATCTAGATTTAGCACATGTCCGTCAGAGATTGCTGCAGGAACCTGATCTGACATACCAGAGGATGCGAGAACTAGCAAGGACACTCATCGTTGCTCAGCAGGATGCAGAAAAGATGCTCAATGGTTCTACAAACAATGGTTCTACAAATGAAAATACAGAAAATGTCATGCATCTACGTCGGAGGAGCCGTAGTCGAGGGGAACGTCGACAGCGAGCTTCACCAGTCGGTCAGCAGGGATCTGGCGCAGGGAAGTCACCCAACAAGGGAAAGCAGTCTCCCAACCCTGAAAAGCACTCGAGGACGTGTAGCCGTTGTGGGCAGTCTCACCGCTACAAGTGCCCAGCTCAAGGAGTCAAATGCAGGTCATGTAAATCATTTGGTCATTTTGCTAAATATTGTTTCACAAATAAAAAAGTCAGTCGCTTAATGTCATCTAGTCATAATAATAGTCAAGATAATTTTGTTGGAATTATAAGTCATAAGTCAAGTCAATCCAACTGTCATTTAAAGTCACATAAACATGTCAAGTCAATAGGCACACCGTCACACACTATGCACCTACACCGACAATCACAGTCAGGGTGGTCATATAATGGCCAGTCACAGTCTAGGAATGATTCCGATGATGAGATTGGTGTCATATCTGAGAGATCTCATGTAGACTCACATTGTCATAAAAAATATTATAAGTCATGTCTCAATGATGAAAGTGGTGAAAATGTAATATCTGAGAGGTCTAAAAATAGCCTCGGTGATGAATGCAATCACCAGTCTGAGAGATTCAGTGTCAAGTCAAAGAAGTCAAATAAATATAGTCAAAGTCAAAGTTCATATCTCGATGATGAACACAGACACATGTCTGAGGAATCACTCACTATCACAACAAAACCATTTCATCAAAAGTCATTTGTTACACTTAGAACAAGTACGTCAATTACATCACCACAAAGTCAACAAGTCAACACAGTAGATACAACACAAAACAAATACTATTCTAATCAGTCATGGAACATAAACATTTTAGTAGGTCATACACAAATTAGTTGTATCATTGATTCAGGAGCTGATCTTAACATAATGTCAAAACAAACTTTTCTTTGTTTAAAACGTCATTCTCAAATGACACTTGTCAAATGTCAGATAAATGTCACTGGATTTGGTGGCAAGTCAATACCCATAATTGGTAAAGTCAATGTCAGATGCAGCTTAACCTTGAATAACAGTACTATTATAGAAAATATAGTATTTATAGTCGCAGATTTAGTTTGTCCAAATGTCCTAGGTCTTCCCACTTGTGAGAAATTAGGTATAATTAAAAGAGTTTTTTCAGTGTCAAAACAAAATTTTTGTCAACAAATTCTTACACAATACAATGATGTATTCCAGGGTCTTGGATGTCTGCCTCCTGTCTGTCACCTGAAACTCAAACCTGATGCAGTGCCATGTGTGGATCCTCCCAGGAGAGTACCATTTGCGTTGCTCGATAAACTTCGCGAAGAGTTGGATCGCATGGAAAGAATGCAGGTGATTGAGAAAGTCACTAAGCCTACAGAATGGGTGAATAGCATAGTAATTACTGTCAAGAGTTCAGGTCAGTTGAGAATTTGTTTAGATCCTAGAAATTTAAATAAGAATATTATAAGGGAAATCTATCCACTTAAGTCAATTGATGAGATAAGATCTCAGTTAGTTGGAGCTGAATGTTTCTCTCATTTAGATGCTTTTTCAGGATTCTGGATGTTAAGATTAGATGAATATAGTTCTGATTTATGTACCTTTCAAACACCTTTTGGTAGATATAAATATTTAAGATTGCCTTTTGGTATAAATGCATCATCAGAAATATTTCAGAGAGTTATGATGAATTTGTTTGGTGATTTAGAAGGAGTCTTAATATTCATCGATGACATTCTTGTCTATGGACCGAATGAGGCCATACATAATGAGAGATTACATAAGGTCATGCAAAGAGCACGTCAAGTCAATTTAAAGTTCAATAAGTCTAAATGTAAATTTCTAGTTTCTGAAGTCTGTTTTTTAGGTTATGTTTTTAGTAAACATGGTGCTAGGGTCGATCAAGAAAAAGTAAAAGCAATTGTCAATATGCCTACACCACAAAATGTCAAAGAATTGCAAAGAATTTTAGGTATGATCAACTATTTAGGTCCCTTTATTAGCAATTTGTCAGAAAAAACTCAAATTTTAAGAAATCTTTTGAAAAAAGCTTCAGTCTGGACTTGGGATGAAAATCACAGTAAATGTCTTAAGAGTTTAATAGATGAAATCACAAAGTCACCAGTCTTAGCTCATTATAACCCCAATATTCCATTAGTCTTGTCAGTAGATTCGTCTAAGTCAGCATTGGGAGCAGTCATTTTACAAAACAATAAACCCATTGCTTATAGTTCAAAAACACTAACAGAAACTCAGTCTAGGTATGCTCAAATTGAGAAAGAATTGTTAGCAATACAATTTGGTTGTGAAAAGTTTCACCAGTATGTATATGGTCATAGAGTAACTGTCCATACTGATCATAAACCCTTAGTCTACTTATTTGATAAACCGTTACATGATGTACCAGCTAGATTACAGCGAATGATGTTAACTTTACAAAAATATGATTTGAAAGTTATACATGTCCCAGGAAAGCAGATGTATATATCAGATACATTGTCCAGAGCAGCCTTAAAAGATCATTATATACCAGAGAATGAATCTGAAATATCTTGTCATGTCAATTTAATGTATTCAAATTTAGCTATCACAAAGGAATACAGTACAAAACTGTTGCAACATACAAATAAAGATGAAACTTTGCAACTGTTAAAGAAATATTATTATGAAGGTTGGCCAAAAAATAAAAATAAAGTCAGTCCATTGGCAAAACCATTCTGGAGTACACAAGCTGAAATTCATGTAGTCAAAGATTTGTTGTTTAAAGGTTCAAAATTAATAGTACCTCAGTCTATGTATAAAGAAATGTTGGCTAAAATTCACGAAGGTCACCAAGGTATAAATAAATGTTTAAAAGTAGCAAGAGATTCTTTGTATTGGCCAAGCATGTCAGCGGATATTAAAAATGTGGTAGAACAGTGTCTCATATGTGCAAAATATAAACCTTGTAATCAAAAGGAACCACTACAAAATTTTGAAATAAATAAGTATCCATGGCAACAAGTTGGTATTGATTTAATGTATTTTGATAACCTTACATATTTAATTGTCACAGATTATTATTCTAAATACATAGAAATAGCTTTGTTAAATAAAAACAGTACAGCCAAAAATGTAATTACACATTTAAAGTCTATTTTTGCCCGTCATGGAATACCTTTGTCATTAGTGTCAGATGGTGGACCTCCTTTTCAGTCATTAGAATTTAAAAATTTCCTACATGAATGGGACATAGAACATAATGTAACTAGTCCATATCATTCACAGTCAAATGGACAAGCAGAAAGTTCAGTCAAAATAGTCAAAAATATGTTAAAAAAATGTAGAGAAAATTCGTCTGACCCATATATAGCCTTATTACAATATAGAAATACACCTAAGAATAACTTACCATCTCCAGCACAATTGTTAATGTCTAGGAATTTAAGAGATAACATTCCAATGTCATACAAAAAATTAAAACCAAAGGTTGTAACATTTAAAAATTATAAAGAGTGTGTCAATAAGAACAATGAAAATAAGTCTAAGTATTATAACAAGAATACTAAGTCATTGTCAATATTATATCCCAATGATCATGTCTACTTCAAAAGAAAACCAAATTATAATTGGGAACAGGCCATTGTCAAACAAAGGTTGACAGGAAATAGGTCATATATCATTGAGGATGTCAATGGAGTTAGGTATAGGAGAAACAGAATTCACCTAAGGCATAAATATTCTCCTATGTTATCCAATTCGTCGCAGGGGAGAGAGGAAGGTGATAGTCAGGAGTCAGCACCTCAAGAATCCTCATCTCAATCCATAGGTCAAAAGTCAACCCGTTATGGTAGAATTGTAAAGCCAACTAGAAGGCTAATTGATGAAATCAATTAAATGTACTAAAGTGTATTTTAGATTAAGTCATATTTAAGCCAAGATGTTTTGTATTGTAAAACTAAATAAGTACTTGTCAGATACTTTGTATTGTCAATTGAATTTAAGTCAAGTCCGTCCACAGCCTATGTTACATTGTTTGTTAAAGGTTAATTTGAACTTAACAAGGGGGATGTTGTAATATCACATCACTAGTTAGTAAAACTAATGGTCACAACCCTAGTGAGATATATTGGTCATTGTCGGTATAGGTGTGATGACCTAAGCAGTGTCTGATTAATCCTAATATTATGTACTTGTTCTAAGTCTAATAAATCTAGTATTCACTATATCAAGTGTTTCAATATAAACATCACAATAACAACACCATAAAACATAATAAGTACTCGTAGTAACCCACGAACCCAAAAAAAAAACCCACGAACCCGATCTCCCGGGAGAATTCTTGTTCCTCATCTCCAGCTTGCCTTACAGACTGACCGTAGTGAACACCGACGAGGAACAAAGTTCTTTTAAAATAACACACAGATTGTGTGTGCATTTTCATTATTTGTAATTAAAAAGAAATTGATAGGCTGGCGCTTGACTCACCCGCCTCGGGGATGCCAGCAACCCTCACTAAGTTATCAGTCTTCCAACGTTTCGTCTTACGGGAAGTGATCACCACAATGACGAAAGCGAGTAATATACCCTACTCACGGCCATTTAAGTTTGGTGATTCTTCGGACTATGTCGGTAACTGGCCTGTCGGTCTAATGGTTAGTGGCCCTGACTGCTATGCCAGAGATCGTGGGTTCGATTCCCACCCAGGACAAATGTTTGTGTGATGAGCGCGATCATTTGTTCTGGGTCTGCGTGTAATTTATCTATAATATGTATGTATTTAGAAATATATAAGTATGTTTATCACTGTTTATCACTAGTACTCATAACACTAGCTCTGCTTAGCTTGGGACTAGACGGCGTTGTGTGATAGTTGTAGAACACTATGTGGAATAGTACTAACTTTAATTTCATTTTCTGTTCCAAATGTTATTACCTACTTACTATTCTTGCGCCGGGGCTTGGTTCTCGCGCCGGGGCTTGGTCTCGCGCCGGGGCTTGGTTCAGGCCACCCTCCGGAGTGAGGAGGGATGGCAGGCGGTCGCCTCCTTTTGCGAAGCAGTAATGCTAGCAAAGGAGGAGGCCGACCGCATTAGGCAAAGGCACACACGCCGCCGCCGCCGCCGGGATTCCGAACCCGATTTCCGGCCACCGTAGGCGCGGGCTCGCAGCCTAATGGGACAAAGGCAATGAATGGAACGGTAGGTTTTTAGTCAGTAAGAGTCTGACACTATTTCCCGCCCCACCCAAGGGCGGAATTTGTCATTGGATGATTTTACCTACCATAAAAAAACCTACTTACTATAAGAATCACAATACTCGAATGACTAAAAATTCAAGATTTTTTTTTTTCGTGATAACTAATTTATTTATAACACAATAGTAACCTAGTATTGTAATTTCCATGCTCATTCCAAGTAACGATAAAAGAAATCATAATCATGGTGCGTGGAAATATTTCATTACTATGTTACTACCGAAATTATCCCTAGAAACACGAATCCAAACTAAATTACAGTAATATTATAAAAGCAAGAATTTATATCCAACTATGTGTGTGTGTTTGTTGCTCCTGCAGATCCAATGGACCGAATTTTCTATGAAATTTGGTATACGCGTTGACCACATTCTTAATATAAGACAGCGATTTTTTCCGCGTGAAAGTCAAAAATTGTCTCAAGGGTTTTTTTTTATGGTAGGTAAAATCATCCAATGACAAATCCCGCCCTTGGGCGGAGCGGGAAGTAGTGTCAGACTCTTACTGACTAAAAGCTACCCCGTTCCTTCGTTGCCTATTGTGCCAGGGCCGGGTATTCCTTGACCCATGACCCCATCATACTCCCAGGATACAGAGCCGTGCAGTTAGACCTGCGCCATAACACTAATTTCAAGTCGTTTGTGGTGCGGGTTTCACCATATGGAGACCTGCCTCAAAGGAGAGTTTTGGCCGAGGGGTGTCGTGTATCGACGATTTGGAAGGATACCGACCTCGCAGCGGAACACGACGCCGTCACTTCGTGTGTAATAGTTAAATAATTTGTTATAGTTTCCTTTATAAGTATTAGTTTATTATTTTGTTAGATTATTTGTCTATTTTAATAATGGGCCTTAGTTGCCTTGCAATAAAAGATTATTATTATTATTTTAAAAATATATCTTTTAAACTTTTTTTTATCTTTTTAAATATGGATGATTTTTAATAAAGGTAAGATAAAATACTTTAAATAAATGAATTTTATTATTATTATTTATAAGGCATAATCTACCCATGTGTATTATCCGAATTTGTTCAGCCGTTTAAGCGTGAAGGAGTAAGAAAGACACATAAATCCGCTATGCCACATGTCATGCATAGACTATGTTCTGGAATATCCAATACGATACTTAATATCCTGAGGGTAGGTTCTCTTAGATAATTTATTCATTCAAACGAGCAAAGCCGCTTGCATAGCATTACCTTAGCATAATCAGCCTTTTAATGTTCCCACTGCTGGGATTCAGGCCTCCTCTCAGGAGAGGGAATGGGCCGTAATCCACCACGCGGGCCCATTGCGGATTGGTGAATGTCATGTATTCGAATTTTTGGTTCTAGGACATACCGGTTTCCTCACGATGTTTTCCTTCACCGTTCTGAGAGCAGTGGTGATGTAATAAATACACAAAGAAATGCGTTTGGCTGGGTTTGAACCCGCGACCTATCACTCGTAAGTCGGGACCGTTACCACTCGGCAGTAGTTAATATAATATTATAAATGCTAAAGTCACAACACTCAGCGCCTGTCTATTTCGTAAGTTGTCACTTCTAAATTAGCTATGAAAACAGATACACACAGAGGTAGACAGGACCTTGAAAAAGGACATTCGACATTGTCGATACCGGTAATAGTTTCCTAAGAATAATTTTCGATATTTACGCGAGCAAAACCGTTACCAGAAACTAGCTACTATTAAATAAATTTATTAGTTAGGTTCGCACGATATTTCAAAGTCGCACCCTTAATATAATGTCAACCACTAACTTTAGTGTTGCGTGTAAGTAATTGTTAGTTACTATTTCATAATAAGCCAATATTACTTGGCATCTGATTTAGTTGGCCAGTTTCAAGGTTTTTTTTTTTTTTTTTTTTATGGTAGGTAAAATCATCCAATGACAAATCCCGCCCTTGGGCGGAGCGGGAAGTAGTGTCAGACTCTTACTGACTAAAAACCTACCCCGTTCCTTCGTAGCCTATAGTGCCGGGGTCGAGCACTCCTTTCGGAACTAACCCATGACCCCAGTAGGCTTCGACCCTGCCTGCCTGCAGTTAGCAGGCTGGGCCTCTTCGGTGTGCTGACAGCTCCTTGAGGCGCGCGGGAACAGAACGCGCCGTCGACGACTTGGGCTCGGTCCGGTCGGTTACCGGACGATCGGACAGCGTGCTACCCATTGCACGCCGTCCGCAAGCCCGCGCCTACGGTGGCCGGAAATCGGGATCGGAATCCCGGCGGCGGCTGGGGCGAGCGCCCCGTTGCCTCTGCCTGATGCGGTCGGCCTCCTCCTTTGCTAGCATTACTGCTTCGCAGAAGGAGGCGACCGCCTGCCATCCCTCCTCACTACGGACCATGGCCTGAACCAAGGCCCGGCGAGAGAGATCGCTGCCGCCGATCGCCCCCACGAGGACACGGCGATGCTCCGCCCAGGCGGGGCACACCTCTACAGTGTGCTCCACCGTGTCCTCCGGATGTTCCGCACAGTGGCGGCACCCGGGCGAATCCTCCGCACGAATCCGGAACAGGTACTTAGCGAACTTTCCGTGTTCGGTAAGCACCTGCGTCGTGCGGAAGTTGAGAACGCCGTGAGGTCTTTCCAGCCACGCCCCAAGGATGGGCCTTATCGCCCCAATTGTGGCGCGCCCCGAACGAGGTTGCGATAGTCGTTGACGCCATTTCGCCATGAGATCCCGCCGGAGCTCTGTCCGCCATGCCTCGACTTGTCGTGGCAGCGGAATTTCGCCCCGGCGTTGCATCTCCATGCGCTTGTCGTGCATGTGTGCAAGGACTGTTGCCTCCAGATCCCACGGCGGTTGGCCAGCAAGGAGGGTCGCCGCCTCGCGGGAGATCGTTCGGTACCCTCGCACCATGCGTATTGCCATGACCCTCTGGCACGCATTCAGCTGGGTCCTCGGTTGCTGTTGCAACGTCGGTGCCCACACCGGAGCCCCGTAGAGAGCCATGGACCGAACGATTCCCGCGTAGAGCTTCCGGCAGGAGGCGTCTGGTCCCCTGAGGTTGGGCAGGAGCCGCCCGAGAGCAGCCCCAGTCCGATTCAGTTTGGGAGCCAGACGTCGGAAGTGCTCCCTGAAGTTCCACCAGCTGTCGAGGACGAGTCCCAGGTACTTCATCGTCGACCCGACGCTGATGTGAACCCCTCCTACCGTTAGCTGGGAACGAGGTGGTGGCGCACCCCGAGGGCCGTGGAAGCACATGGCCTCGGACTTGTGCAGTGCCACCTCGAGTCCCAACTGCTGGATCCTGTCAACGACCATCGCAACCCCGCGTGTCGCTAATTCGACCGCCGTCCGGTACGACTCTCCCCGCGCTAGGACCAACGTGTCGTCCGCGTAGCAGACCACGCTGACCCCGTCGGGGAAGTCGCCGCGCAGCACGTAGTCGTACCCGATGTTCCACAAGGGTGGTCCTAGTACCGATCCCTGCGGAACACCGCACGACATCTCTCGACGTTTCCACTCTCCCTGGTGACCGGGGTAGATGATATACCTCTCCGATAGGTAGGCCTCGATCACACGACAGAGGTAGTCGGGCATCCGGTGGTACCGGAGTGCCGTTCCAATGCAACTCCAGGGCAGGGAGTTGAAGGCGTTGGCAATGTCCAAGGACACTGCCACGACACACCTGCCCTGGGACACCGCATCTCCCGTCGTGAGGGCTCGCACGCGCATGATGGCGTCCACCGTGGAGCGCATCCTGCGAAAACCGAACTGTCCGTCCGACAGGTCCGGCCCCACCCTTGCAAGGCGCGCGACGAGGCGGTTTGCAATGACTCTTTCAAAGAGCTTGCCCACCTCGTCGAGCAGCACAATGGGCCGGTACGCGGACGGAGAGTCCGCAGGGCGCCCAGGCTTCGCTATGAGGACCAGTTTCCCCGTCTTCCAGCGAAGTGGGAACTGGCCCCTCTCCAGACATGCGCTAAAGAGCCCCCTCAATCGAGGCCCGAGAGCCTCCATAGCCAGGACCCAGGCCCTCCCAGGCAGGCCGTCAGGTCCTGGGGCGGTATTCTTGGCACTCAGCCTTCGTACCGCCACTCTCATCTCTACCTCGGTCACCTCTGGAACATCGTCGTCGTCGTCGTGGTCCGCGTCAGGTACTGCCGGTGTTGGCGGAGCCATAGACGGGGGGGAGTGTACCCCCCGCGTAGGGAACAGAGTGCTGACCACACCCTCCACGAGCTCGGGCCGGAGACTCTGAGTCAGTGGGGGAGCCCATGGACGGAGTTTCTCCCGTACCATCTTGTATGGGCGTCCCCACGGGTCTGCATTCAGAGACCCCAGCCAGACGTTGCGGGCCTCCATCTTGGACCGCTTAATCTCCGCTCGGAGGGTGCGCTTCGCTACCCTGTAACCCTCGTACAGCTCCGCCTCAACAGCCTCCGCATCCGGCGGGCGGTTGCGGCGCTTGCAGTACCTGGCGTACCGGCGTCGCGCGTGGTTGCACGCATTGCGCAATGCCGCAATCTCCGGCGACCACCAGTACACCTGGCGCTTGGCACGTCCTGGACGGACTCGGGGCATTGACGCGTCGCAGATTTGCGACATGCCCTCCCGGAACCACTCTGCCTCGACGTCAATGTCGACAGGCCTGTCCGGTGCTTGCACCCAGGCCTGTACCGTCGCGGCTTCCAGGAGGAGCTCCCGGTCCATCTGCCTCAGCGCCCATCGCGGACCACAAGGGCTCCGCTGGACCGGCGCGGTCGAGGTTTGGGCGGAGACGTCAAACCGGATGTACCGGTGGTCTGAGAACGTCTCCACCCCCTCCATAACACGCCAGTCGACGACACGTGGTGCCAGATCGGGGCTGGCGAACGACAGGTCCACCACTGATTCGCCCCGCATCCGCACACACGTGGAAACAGAGCCCCGGTTTAGGAGGGCCAGGCCGGACTCCTCAGCCCAGGCCTCTACCGACCGACCCCGCCCGTTCGTGTAGCGGGAACCCCAAGCCTCGTTCCAGGCATTGAAGTCCCCGCAAACGACCACGGGGAGGTCCCTAAACCCAACGACGACGTTTTTCAGCTCCATAAGGGAGATGTGGAAATCGCCGAGAGATCTGCTCGGGGACAGGTAGACGCCTACCACTGCAATGTCCCCGAACCGTGCTGCCACGCAACCTCGTCCCCTCGTGACGCGCTCGAGGGGCGGGGTACCGGCAGCGGTCGACCTAATTAAAGACACCGAGCCGTCTAGGTCCGAAACCCAGTCTGCACTGGGCAGGACAAAGTACGGCTCGGAGACTACGGCGACATTAATCGACCACTGCGCCATGCTCTGGAGCAACAGATCCTGAGCGGGGGCGCAGTGGTTGATGTTCGCCTGGAGGAGACGTAATGGAGCTGTTATTGACATTCCATTACGATCTCCTCCTGAGCCCTCTGTGAGGGTCCTGCCGCGGCGGCTGTGGCGGCGATAGCGGCGGCGGCTACGGACGCGGCTGCGGCGGTGAGGACGTCACCGGGGATGGGCCGAACCCTGTGCTTCACCTTCGTTGGAGGGTCGCAGGACCTGCAACCAGCCTGGTGGTCCGCCTTTTTGCCTGCCGCCGCACATGCGTAACAGTGCGGTGACTCACGGCACTCGGCGGCTTTGTGACCAGGCTGACCACATCGGAAGCAACGGTCGCTGCGATCCACCTCCGCGGCGCAAAAGGCCCCCGCGTGGTGTCCCACGCGGCAGCGGTAGCACCGCAGAGGTCTGGGCTCCAACAGTCTGACCTGGGCGGAGACCCAGCCCACCAGAAGCCTTCGGCCCTCCCCAGTGATGGTTTTGGCCGCCGACACGGGGCAGCTGACCGTCACGGCTCGCATGCCTGTGCCATCAGTGCGGATGGTGGCCGCCCGAACCTGGTCGGCTGTGCACCCTCCCGCACCAACAATGGCGGCCACCACCTCGTCGACCCCAACGGAGTCGTCCAAGCCCATGATGCGCATGTCGATGCACTTCGTGGGCCTGGACACTCGGGCCTCCTCCGCGTCCAGGGACTCCCTGAGCCTCTTGGCCAGGGCGTCTGCCGCTGGGCCACTGGACGCGCCAGGGACCTCCAGCATTTGGGCACCGGTCACGGTGCGCCGCATGCGGAAGCCCTCAGAGGCTCCGAGCTCCTTGAGATGGGGCAGCACCGCCCGCCTCGCCTTGTCCATGACGGACTTGTACGTCACGCCCCTTTTCTCCGCTTCAGGCTGTAGCGTAATCACTACAGCCTCGGATTTAGGGGCGCGAAGTCTAGCCGCCATAGCGCGCTTCTTGCGCTCCAGCCGCCTCACGCGCTTTCTGGCCGCCCTGGCCGCCTTGCCCGCCTTCTTCTTGGCGCCGACCACCGTCCACTCGGCGCCAGCCGAAGGTTCTTCGGGCGGTTGAGGCGGCCTGGTAACCGCCCCGGCAGGACGTCTTGCCGGTTTAGCGGTGGGAACAGCCGCCGCCTTGCCCTTCGGGGGAGGGACAGCCCCTCCCTGCCGCCGTTGCTGCTGCTTAGCCGCCATGGCCCCGCGCCCGGCTTGCCCAGATGGGCCCGCCTTGGGCGCAGCAGCCGTGGCCGCAGCTGCGGCGGCGTACGTCACCGCCCTCTTCGGTCCAGAGGCCGCGAGCGGGGGACGCAAAACTACGCCTTCCAGGACGGAGAGCTGCCGCTGGATCCGCTCCTGGAACCGCTGCAGTTGCTGCTGGTTCTGCTGCTGGGAAGCAGCCAGCTCCTGCCGCAGCAGGGTCAGCAGCTCGCTCTCCGGCCCAGGCAGGGACTGGGACTCGCCTTGGCGCTGCTTGCGTCCCCTTTCTGGGGCGACGGGTCCACCTCCCTGGCGATCGGCCAGGTCCGCCTCGAGCCGCTCAATCCTTCTGTTGAAGTCTTTCTCGAGCGGCTCGAAGACTACGGCAAGTGCCTCCGAAATGGAGACGGCCCCCTGGGAGATGGCCGTCTCCTTCGAGGCAAACTTCCGTTTTTTAGACACGGCCGTTAGAGTGGCCGTGACTATTTCGCCAAATTTGGCGAGCGCCTCCTTCATGCCGTCTGGCAAGTTGTCAGACGGCACAGGCGCCGAGCGACCGACACCAGTTTCAAGGTAACAATATCAAACTAGTGTTTAAGGGTTCCGTACCCAGAGGGTAAAGGGCTCTGGGAAGGTATGAAAATGCATACCAGGACCCTGGAACCAAGGCAGGGAAGGAACAGGGTAGGTTTTTAGTCAGTAAGAGTCTGACACTATTTCCCGCCCCACCCAAGGGCGGGATTTGTCATTGGATGATTTTACCTACCAAAAAAAAACCCAGAGGGTAAAATGGGACCCTATTCAGGCTCCGCTGTCCGTCCGACTGTCTCTGTGTCTGTCCACCTGTCACCAGACTGTATCGTGATAGTTAGACAGCTGAAATTTTCACAAATGATGTATTTCCGTTGCCGCTATAAAACCAATATACTAAAAAAAACAGGATAAAATAAATATTAAAGGGGGCTTCCATCCAACAAAATAATGTGATATGTTTGTCATTTTTATTACCCGACTGCGCCAGAAGGAGGGTTATGTTTTTCGTGAGTATGTATGTATGTATGTATGTATAGCACGTTTGGCACGCTCTGCAGCCTGAACGGCTCGCTGGATTTTAGCTTGAGAGGTTTCGTTAGATTCGTATTTACTGTGAGAGTGAAACTGGGTATATCAAAAAAAAAAAAAAAAAAACAAATGGCGGATTATTGGCGCCAAATTCAAATGTTTGGCACGCTCTGCGGCCTCAACGGCTCGATGGATTTTAGTTTGCGAGGTGTCGTTAGATTTGTAGCGACATCCATGTCGTCACAAAAAATAACTAATCCTGCATCGCGCAAGTAAGATTCGCGGCGCGATTGGAACATATAGAACAAACCCGAAATCATCTATCGGGCAATAGCCCACCAGACATAACACCTGTCTGGTCGGAGGATCCTCCCTTTCAATGGAGGTATGTGGGACTTTACTCTCTGTTCCGCATACCCCCAAACTGGTGACCCTCGACAAAGAACGTCAGCGCAGCCTTCGTGCAGCAACTACTTCGTGACGTCATCATCACTTCCTCAAGCTTTCGAGCAGCGAGCCATACAGCCAGCACCCACGGCTATATGGGTATCCTGACCACCAGCATGCCTACTTGGTCATACCTGGTCATCACCCTCAGCCTCGTCAGCGACCTTGGCTAAGCACCTGTACCTTCGGCCAGTCACATGAAGAGCCTTGAAGAACCTCTCCTGGTCGACGACAGCAGTCAAGCCCTACGTCGCACAGCACCGCTCCGACTCACTGGAGCCAGCCGCAATACTCCGACTCACTGGAGCCTGCAGCATCATATCCCGACTCACTGGGATAGCACCACCCCGACTCACTGGGGCGTCACCGCAGACAGTTCCGACTCACCGAGAACTATGCGGAATCCGGTTCCGACTCACTGGAGCCAGCCGCACTACTCCGACTCACTGGAGCCTGCAGCATCGTATCCCGACTCACTGGGATAGCACCACCCCGACTCACTGGGGCATCACCGCAGACAGTTCCGACTCACCGAGAACTATGCGGAATCCGGTTCCGACTCACTGGAACCAACCTCCATTGGCCTGGCACGCATCACGACGCCTCAAGAAGCATCAAGAACCATCGATCTCCGATCTCCGGAGGGGAGTGATGTAGCGACATCCATGTCGTCACAAAAAATAACTAATCCTGCATCGCGCAAGTAAGATTCGCGGCGCGATTGGAACATATAGAACAAACCCGAAATCATCTATCGGGCAATAGCCCACCAGATATAACACCTGTCTGGTCGGAGGATCCTCCCTTTTCAACGGAGGTACGTGGGACTTTACTCTCCGTTCCACTACTTCCAAAGATTCGTAATTACTGTGAAAGTGATATCGTATTAAAATAAAACTAAAAAAACAAAAATAAAAAACGTTAATTTAAAAAACTAAAAAACCCGACTGCTTTTCTGAGTATACATGAAAAAGCCCTAAAACAAGGAAGTCGTTGTACCCGATTGCACTTAACTAAATAATATTTTAAATACAAGATAAATTGTAGCAGTCGGGACCATGTGCTCTCAATTCACTAAGCCTCCATTTCTAGAATGGGTCCCGACTGCTCCAACGCTTGACTTACGACCTCAAGGTTATAGCTATCAGGAAACGCACCTATTTATTAGGATTGTTTTGGCCAAATTATATTGGCTGGCTTATCTCTCGTATTTTATTGTAAGGGTTGTTCAACCCAACATTTTACCATAATTTACTTTGGAGTTCTGATTACCAGAATTGAGAAAGTTTTGTTATGGAATTTTCTATATCTTGTTACAAAGTTCCTATTGTAAAATTGGTTTATATCTACTGAAAATATTTATGTATAACGGTAAACCGACAGCTTTTGTACACAGCCTATCTTTGGTTTTGTTATGTAGGAAACCATTGACAGGACTTTCAAGGTCTAGGAGCAAGCATTAGCATATAAGCATAATTAGCCTTTTAATGTTCCCACTGCTGGGACTCAGGCCTCCTGTCTAGGAGAGAGAATGGTCCGTAATTCACCACGTGAGCCAAGTGCAGGTTGGTGGATGTCACATGTCTTCGAATTTTTTGGTTCTAGGACATGCCAGTTTACACACATTGTTTTCCTTCACCATTTTGAGAGCAGTGGTGATGAAATAAATTACACAAAGTAATGCGCGTGGCTGGGTTTGAACCTGCGACCTACGATTAGTAAGTCGTGGCCGTTGCCACTCGGCTACTACTGCTCTTTATCTGCTGGCTAAAAGCAAGAGGGCATGTCAAACTTGTACTGAATAAAATCCTCATTTTTCATTTAGTTACCTCTTGTGTTCTAAGGACTACGATTTCTCTTCCAGAAAGTCCCTGTTGTCGTAGAGGTCATCAATCCTGCTAGGCTCTGCGTGCTGCTCCACAGAGCGTATCTTAGGTGTGGGCACCAATTAACCTTAGTCCCGAAAATCAGCTACTGTGCATTCAAGGGATCGCCATTTTTTTTTCAACTTATACTTCGCGTATTGTACTCTCATTTTTGCTTCACTAAGGGTGTTTTAGATATCGTGCGGGTTCCATCACTCATTGGATTTTCTACACATTCGTAATCTCCATAAATGTCCTTTTGTTATCAAATATTTATTGTAATGCGTGCAATACGCACGCGGGACCCGTTTTTTTGTCTCTTCTGTTTTTCTGCAGACATCTCTCTCTATTGACATTGAATTTTACTTTGAATTTAATCCACATAATATTTTTAGACAAAATGCCATAATTGTAAATCATAATTCGTTTTAACCCAGTATTAAGCAAATATTTGCTCGCCACACGTGGCATAATTTATGATGAGACTATTAGATTTAAGACCATATTATGCACCACATTCTGATGAAATGAATCTGAATCTTCATGCGGAGCAAATCCGCATATTTTGTCAGTCATTTGATAACTTACTAACAAAAAAATGCTTTGTTCATCCTTGAAAGCTTGGTAGCTGAAATGTTGAAAGCAACGGGTTTTAATGATACAACTTTTACTCGAAATGTTGGCACAGTTCCATGGGCAATTCTGACATTTTAATTAATTGCTCTGCTAGTTAGTTTGTTGGTGGATCTTTAGAGAACTGCATTTGTCACCAAGTACTTATTCTCTAAAGCGCTTTACATCTGCCTAGGAAACCCTTCCCAACTATCGTGGGGTACCGTGTTACCCAACCAGGTCGAAGTATACTGAGGCCAAGGGTTTGCTTCTGAAAGGAAGACTCGGCCCAGGTGGCAACGAAGGAACAGGCGTGCGGATTTAGTCTGACTCTATTTCCCGCTCTGTTCATGGGCAGGAGATATCATTGGATGATTTTCCCATCTAAAAAAAGTTCTACTGTCTAAAGTCCAAAAATGTTTCTACTGTTACCTTTTGTGGTTTAGAATCATGGTGACTCTTTTATTAGCCGATTGTATTCAATGAGTATTTTGTATGAACTCCGCCCGGGTCTATGTCGACTTCGCGATCCCATAACGGCGGTTTTATTTTTATATACAAAAAAAGAAAAAAAAATAATTATTCAATAGTTTTGTTTTTGCGAAGCGCTTTTAAATAACAAACTTTGTTTTTATTTTTTGTAACTTTCAAATATTTTCGTAACGTAATCTCGTAGATAAACACGTTTGAAATCGTAAATTAGGGTCAGATTCGCGATTTTTTTTATCAAACCTAACTAATTTATAACATGTATTCATTTTTGCTCTGCGCTTGGTCATATAGTAAATTTTAACGAAATAATTTTTCATAGTGTTTTCTTCTATATTTGTGGATTTCCAGAGGTTTAAAAAAGTTCAAAATGATAAGAACCTGACCTTAAACAATCTAGCATAACTAAAAAGAAACTAATTTTTTTAGATATTTTTTTCAAGCATTCTTAGATGCGAAAGACAATTTGCAGCTGCCTATTATTATAATCTCCCCACTTCAATATTTCACTCCATGAGGAAAAACTCCGTGAAATTTTCCGTTATTTTTTTTAGTAATCCACCATGACAGATTATGAAGCCACTCGGATAGAAATGAAAGCCCACCCTTATCATTCATCTTTCTTTCCGCTGCTATAAAAGTAAAAAAACGCTATAGCATAATTATTTTGGTGAAAATATTTTGATTAGTGTTTTTATGTGTATAAAAAAAAAATAGCTGCGCAAACAAAATAAATGCGTAACATTGCAGGAGCACTACCAGCCCTCACTAAAAGTTTATTGAGTTTTTTTTAAAATAAATTGAACTTTTCTTAATATCTCTGCGAAGGTACTCGAAAAACAAACAATGAACTATTTTACATTCCTAGAAAATGTAAAAGATGGATAGATGTCAATTCTAGACATATTTATTCTAGAATATATGTCTTTATTTACGTTTTTGAAATTAAGAATGTCAATAAGTAGGAGTGTCAGTGACCGTTATTACAAGTTTATCTGGCGACTACATTACATACATTTTACATTTGTAATTCATAAACTTATTACATTACAATCATTAAATGAAATGTTTCAGATATTGATACTTTTGTTGGTTTGTAACTTATGCTGATTTAAATAAATATTTTAATTCTTCTTCTTCTTCTTTGCGTGTCGTTGAACTCAAATTAAACTTTTTCTGACCAATATTTCGCAACCTGTACCACTGCGTCGTTTAATGTTTCTGCTGAGGTCGTGCTTTAAATCTGGGGCCCAAGTCTGCTATTTTTATAAATTTGTCATTCCAACATGATTCCGTTGTCATTTTGCTAAAAGTTCGTAATCTGCAAGTCCGATCATTGGTCGGTCTGTGGTTTTCTAGCTGTCAAAGTCAAAGTGACATTACTGCTTACTGTTTATTTAGAGCGGACGCCAGCCGGCGTTTGGTTTTTGTTATGTTTTTGTTATGATATAAAGCAGATATTCATTTGTCATTATATAGGTAAGTACGAGATTACCATTCTATGCCATTTCTCTCAATGGAGTGTCGGTTAATCATTGGAGTCACCATTATATTAGTATATTACCAAACTTGTCAAAATCAACAATTATGAAATCAATGATAGACCTTTCTGACTCTATTGTAATATCAAACATGAGGCCTTGCAGGGCTATTGCGTAACTTTGTTGACAGCTCAAGTGAAGATCACTTGCTAGAATGTACATCGTATAACTGTCAAACAGCTAATTTCGTATTGCTTATCTTTAGTGACCAACTGATATGACGTCATTATCCACCGGTGCCTTTGATATCCACCGTGACACGTTTTGACAGATGTTATTGTATCTATACTTTTAAAATTGTGATTGTTAGCTTTAAGCTGAAGATGCGATATTTAACTTAGCTGTATAACAGTCGATAAAAACTAGAGCCGAGACAATATGCACCGATAATTTTTGTTAGCCACCACTTATCCACCGCAGTTTGTTAGCCACTTTATGTCATACGTAATATCAAAGTTATGAAACTGTTACTTGACAACAAAGTTTAGTGTACATCAAATACCAGTTGTCAACTGTTTTGAAAAAGTTAGCCAATAGACCTGTTGGTCCGTTCGGTCCACACTGACTAGTGTCAGCAGTGTAGTGGCAAGCATGTCAGTCAGTTATCAACCGTGTAACGAGTAAGTTTTTTTATTATTTGATATACACTAGTGCTTGACTGCAATCCTACCTGATGGTAAGCAATAATGCAATCGTTGGTGGTGCGGCTCACTAGTTTATTAAGAGTCTACTAAAAAAAGTACTTCATTTTTTAATTTTCTCTTTACAAATCGATAGTATTTCATATAAATAAATAAATATTTTACATTTTTCTTAATGATCTTCAATCATAATTTAAAAAGAAATAGTTACTCTAATAGGCTCTAGTTATTATTTATTTTTAAGTGGGAAATCATCTAATGAAATTTTTTCCCACTGTAGGATGGTGCGGGAGAGTATTAGATGTTTACTTTCACACACTTTTTCCTTCAATTGCGCTTAGCGTTCTAGGCCCACTGCTAACCTTTTCATAAGTCGACCCATTTTTTTTTTCCGGTGGGTAAAAATCATCCAATAAGAATTCCCACCCTTGGGCGGAGTGGGAGATAGTATAAGACTTTTAATGACTTAAAACTCACCCTGTTCTTGCGTTGCCTTAGTTCCAGGGCCCTGGTGTGTACTTTGACATAAACCCAAGGCTCCAGACTAGGCTTCGGCTCTGCTGAGACCCTACAGTTTGCTGACGACGTCAACAGTAATGCTAGGGGCATTACTGTTGACGATAGCATCACTGCTTCGCAGAAAGAGGCAACCGCCTGCCACTCCGCCTCGTTTCGGACAGCGCGAGAGATCGCCGCCGACCCATGGCTCTAGCAGGTTTCGGCCTTGCTGACCCCCTACGGTTTTGCTGATGTCTCTTTGAGGTGTAGGAGGAACACGACGCGCCGTTGACGACTCGGGCTTGGTGCGGTCGGCAATCGGATAGGCTGTCGGCGAGCTACTCATTGCTCGTTATCCGCAAGCCATGGCTGGTAGTCAGGATCGGGGTCGGCTCCAGAGCGTTTCTTTCGCCTGAATCAGGTGCTGGAACCGCCCGAACTTACCATGTCTGGTAAAGAGCTACATCATACGGAAGATGAGGACGCCGTGACGATTTTCCAGCCACTCCTCAAGGTGGTAAGTTCCTTCTAACTACCACCTTGAGTATAGTGTGCCCAATATGGAATCTAATATGTTCGTATTATAGTAGAGAAAAGCCGAGAATTCCAAAGATTTCTAACACACTTGCCAAATTGAGACGAGTCGTTAGTGCATTACAATTATAAACAAAACAAATATATGACACAATTATAAACGTTACAATCCGAAATTGACTGTAAGTTAGTAATGCACTCAAAAATAGACGTTAAGACGAAGATTTAAAGTACAAAATACATGATTTGTCTCGCATCAAATCTTATCTATGACGTCTGCCTTCTCTCCGACACTTTTATCTTATTATCGAAAAATCTTCAGTCAGCATATATTGAAGTGCTTCATTGACTTGAAAATATATATTACTTTCCACAGATAGTATTCGTCATGGCGGAAAATTCTTATAATAATGAACTATTTTCAAAGATAATGACACTAATACCATAAAGGAGAATGCTTGTTTGTATACAAATGTGTATTTGTTCATCATCATCATTATTTCAGCTGGAAGACGTTCACTGTTGGACATGAACTTTCCCCAAGTCTCAGCATAATGACCTGTTCTGTACGTCTCGCATCCATCGGATTCCTGCGCTCCTCACCAGGTCATCAGTCTATCTTGGAGGAGGCCTGCCAACGCTGTGTCTTCCGGTACGTGGTTGCCACTCCTACTCCTTGGCATTGAAGGACTTCCAACTATTTTTCTGCTGCGTCCTTCTCATCCGACTATACTACATTCGACTATTTACGTGTATTCAAGGCTAGAGTGAATTAGCTCTTGCTAGATTAGTGCGCTTCACCATCAACGATTGCATCACAACTTACCATCAGCAGGAACCGCAGTCAATCACAAGTCTATATAATTTTTTCTAAAGTAACAGAAGTCGCACAAAATAAAACCGCAAACAAAGGTTATTACCCAACTAACAATAAAATTAGGTTTTCAGTCACAAATGGGCTATCTAATCTCGATTTAATGAGTCCCATGTGTACAATGTCCTTTTATTTTTACGTTTTCATGACAATGCCCGACTTCAGAAAGTCTATTTACTTTAATGTTTTGTCAACTGCCTTAATGACTTTTGAAGCTATCAAAATGACTAACTAAAGATTTAAAAGTAAAAGAGACGGAGAACTTTTCACACAGCCTTGGGCCGGGTTATAAAGTGATGAGAATGGTATCAGTTAATAAAGCCCGGTCGCGGAGCAGGAAGAATTTCGTACAGTGACCTTTGGGCCTACTGACAGTGGTCACAAACATTTTTATATTAAGTGCGTTTTGCATTAAACATATGAAGGAGAAAAAAAATTGTTAATTTATTAAATAAATTATTGTTATTAAATATCTAAATTATTTATTTAAATTTTATATTAAAAAAAATTAAAAATCGAGTTAAAATTACTAATTTGGTAGAAATATGATAATAAAATAAAAATTATCAGTGTCATTCATTATTTAAATTTATAAATTTCGTCAAGGATTCTTGTAGTGACTAAATGCTAACCAAAAATTACCACATTCAAAAAAGAACAAATCTTAAAACTAACAGTAAAAAGTTTACAGTAAAGGGTTTACAATCTCTGGCGGAGGCCATTGCATCTGTGCGAACGAGACGCGTTATATTTACGCGGGAAAGACAGAGACAGGTTAATAATAGGTCATCGTAAGAAATTCTTTCTGCTCCGCGTCCGGGCTTTAGCTTATATAATAATAATAGCTTCTGCTAGCACGGCTGGGTCCGCGTGAAAGTTGGTTTCTCCATACTAACTTCCAAACCCCGTTTTACACCCTTAGAGGTGGACTTTCGTAAAATCCGTTCTCAGCAGATGTCTACGCCCTATAAGAAACCTACCTGCCAAATTTTAAGTTTGTAGGTGTTAGGCACTGAGCTCATGAAGCGGTTTTCTCCCGCAGCCGCCGCGACGGCTGCGATTTTTGACCGCAAGACCGGCAGACAATAGGGCGCGGTCGCCGCCAACTGACCGCATTAGCGTGCGAGCGCAAACCGCCGAGGCGGCGGCGGGCAGTAATTTCGGCTGTACTGCGTTGATATGTCAGTCAGTTTCTTCTTTTATATGTAAGATATATATTCGATATATAATTTGTATATATTTTTAATATAACATTTAAACTTATGTACACTTATGTACTTAGGTCCTTACAGACCAAAGATTACCTAGTAGACACTTTATCACTGTCAGCCATACAATTCGTGACCTTCGTACAATTGAAACCATATTGATCGTATGATTGAGGACAAATTGACCGCATTAAACTAATGTCAGGTTGGTCACCTAAAGATCACCTTGAGGGCAACGTCTAATAAGCTTACAATTTGTAAATATGATTATTAGATCAATGACCCCGTTATTGGTATTATTGTCACCATGGCTTAGCAGTCTTTTTGGTGAAATTCGGCCTTACTTGGGAGGAATATCGCCGTGTTTGAAGCTATGATACCTTGGACCTAGAACGCTGAAATTTAGCACTGAGGTTCCTTTCAGGATGTTATAAAGAATAATACAGGAATTTTCAAAATTCACTACCTGACGAGATGAAACGAGGTCGAAAGTTGATGGCAGAAAGTAGTCATTCCATAGCTGCCCTATAAAACGCTAATACAGGACCAGTTCGAACAGTTTCAAACCAAAAAATATGGTAGTGAAGTTGTATTTAGGCAACATTTAAAAAAAGTAGGTAAAAGGTTTTCATTAGTCTGAATGTATTTTTTTTTTATCTTATCCAGAGATATCTTGGTCAAAATAATACGATTTTGCTGATTATTTTTTGTTTGAAAGACTTTACAAGAGGTGAAGATCTTTAGTTGGATAAACTATGAAATATTAAAAAAAGTTTTTATTTTGAAGTTGAGAAATCATCCAATGACGTCTCCCACTTCAGGGCGAAGCGTGTCTGACTTTTACTGACTAAAACCACACCTATGTCATTTCTTCTCCTTGCGTTCCATGAGCTTGGGTTTGCCTTTTGGTAGTCAGTTCATAGCCCCAGTAAGCTTTGGCCTGTTGGGCCCCTACGGTTTTGCTGTCATCTCTTTTTCTCTCGACTTGGGCTCGGACCGGACGGCGAAAAGCCCATTACTCGTCATCCGTAAGCCCACGGGTTTAATAAATGATAGCAAATCTTCAGGGATTGTTGAAATCACATTTCCCTATAATGTTAACACAAATGTTATGTTAACATCTCGCCAGTACGCTCTGAAGGTAAACCGCAGATGTGTAAAGTTCACACTGGTATACCCTCATTTTGCCAATTATGATCAGATTCCATGTTATCATTTCGCACTAACTTTTTTGTTTATGGACCAATTTTGATGTTTTTTTTTTATGTTGTATTAACTTATAACTTCATGATAATCCCATTATATTTTAAATATTTTATTTTAGTAATTGTGGGTGTTTTATCAATCATAAATGTAACTTACTAGAGAATTTACTTCGCGTCTCGGTGTGAACTGACCCTAAATCGATTATACTTAGGCCATTCCCCACTGGGATAAATCTACATTTTACCTACACAATTTAGAAAGCAAATCCTTCTTCTTCCGGTAATATTTATTCAGAAGGATATTTGGCACCTAAAGTGTAGCAGTAGTGGCATGTGTCTGTTGGCCCAAATCCGAGCAGCCCCAGTAATGTTATTAGAACAAAGGTGTGATGGAGGTCGCCAGGGACTAGAAATAAGGTAAGTACGTATGTTAATTTTAAAAAGGTTTACCCTTGAATGAGTTACCTTAAATTCGTTTGTTTACAAACTTCCATTTGGTTAATTTAGTGAGCGTGTTTTAATTACCACTTATTTAATAAATTCACTTCAGGAAAGTTAGCACTGTTCATTTGAAATTGGGTCCAAGAGAAACATAGGCAAGGGTAATGTTAGTCTCTCTGTAATACATTATCATCGACTGGCCTGTTGGTCTAGTGGTTAGAGGCCCTGACTACTATGACGGAGGTCGTGGGTTCGATTCCCACCCAGGACAAATGTTTGTGTGATGAGCACGATCATTTGTTCTGAGTCTGGGTGTAATTATCTTTAATATGTATGTATTTAGAAATATATAAGTATGTTTATCAGTTGTCTAGTACTCATAACACAAGCTCTGCTTAGCTTGGGTCTAGACGGCGTTGTGTGATAGTTGTGAAATATTATATTATATTATCATCATCATCATTCCAGGTGATGGACGTCCACTGTTAGCCACCCTCACCAGGTCATCGGTCCACCTTGAGGGATGCCTTCCATTGCTGCGTCCTCCGGAACGCCGTCGCCACTCTAGAACCATTTGATCCCATCAGCCATCTGTTCTGCGAGTAATGTGCTATCCATTGCCACTTGAGTTTGGCGATTCTTTGGGTTATGTCGGTAACCTTGGTTCTCCTATTTTCATTTCTTTGGGTGACTTTTAGGCCGTGTTTACGGAGACGCAGCGCGTCGGTCGGTCCATCGTACATTGCCATATGTTTGTGTTTGCGCGAGCGATGACGCGGCCCGCTGCTGCAATGTATGACGAAACGCCCAACGCGCCGCGTCTCTGTAAACACGGCCTAAGCCATTGTGAGCGGCCCCGTTTCAGAGCCATATGTGACCACTAGCTACACACAAGAGTAAACAAGTTAAGCAAGATCGCTTTCCATCAGGTGAGATAGTGGTCAAGCACGACTTTATAAACGACAAAAAAGAAATGTGTACCTTAAATTGTTCTTTGCGTTGAAAGGCCGCGTTAACTTTTTCAATTAAATGTCCACGCTCGTGGGCCAGGCCAGTAATAAACCTAAGAATTACGGTGTAAAACAAAATCAAAATAAAAGTCTAAAAAAACTAAAAAGTCATCTAAAGTATGGCGTCGAAAAAGACCTCCGCAATGCAATCCAATTACGATGTGAAATAGATCTTCTTGCTTATACACCGTAAAATTTTGGTCGTTTTAATCCCGCGGAGGGTCTATTCGGTACATGAAACTATCGATTTATAAAGAAAAAATTAAAAAATAGTATAATTTTTTCTAAAACTCGAATATACGCATGTACGAAATTAATTTCTTTAAGTAAACGAGTCAATGACCTTGTAGGTAGTTGTCGATCGTTCCGTACTAACTACCTACAGTTCATTGGCCTCGCTCAGCTGATGTTTACTTAAAGAAATTAATTTCGTACAAACGTAAATTAATTCGAGTTTAATTTTCTCTTTACAAATCGATAGTGTTTCGTGTACTGAATCGACACTCTGTGGGATTAAAACGACCAAAATTTAACGGTGTATAAATCTGTCGCTATTAAGATAAACAAAAATATACTAAGAAGATTACGAGATAATGCTACAAAATTATTCAACCAATAAATTGTACACATTATTACTTATAACAAGATTTGGAACGAACCAATAATAATATTTAGACTTGTTATATCTCATAAAATATTAGAAGTAGGCCAAAGTATCGATGTTATTCCTGAATAGTTCGTTAAATATAATGTTGAAGTATACTGTGGTTCTTAAAATGTATTAGATATTTTTAAACTAGCTTCCGCAGTGCTGCTGGCTTTTCCCACGCGTGAAAGTAAAAATAACGAAAGCAGAAAAAGAGTTTATTCGCCACAAACATGGCGCATACCTTAAAAATAACAACTAAAACAACGGCTCTAATAGAGTGCTACTTTGTCACTGAGTAACATAGTGACAACTTTATACTTTTTTTTCAGTCAGGTGAAACCGCTGGCAGATGCTTAGTACTTTATGAACACGTGCAGCCACATACACGTGGCTTGTGCTGCAAAATGCCTCCTGACAGCTTTGGACTCGGTGGAAGGGCGTGCAAAGAGGCTAATTGGTCATTAAGATTTACGTAAGGCCAATCTTCAAAGCCTTGGGCACAGGCGTAGGGTAGCCAGCCTTTCGATATTTTACAGGTTGCATTTTGGAGAGTGTGCACGGGAATTACATGACTAGATTCCATCATCTCAATTCTACTATCGGACACCCCGAAGTACGGCTAGTATCCACCCTTACATTGTTGAAACTTCTACGGTCCAGACTAGGCGTTTCGCCTCGTCATTTATACCACGTACTTCGAAGAACTGGAACAATTAGCCTGCTGCGGTCTGTCCATCTGATTATAATTTGGGTTTCTTCAAGGCTAGAGTGAATAGGCTCTTAATAAACTAGTGCGCCTCATCATCAACGGTGGGATCGCAGTCAAGCACTAGTTTATATCAAATAATAATAAAAACGTGTATACGTAGCAATAGCCAAATATATCGCTAAACCTATATGTTTTATCAACACGCCTTTTATTTATTTATTTATTTAAACTTCTTGCACAAGTAAAAAACTGTACAAAGGCGGATGCCATTAATGCCATAGGCATTTTCTACCAGTCGACTTTAGGGTGGTGCAGAAACATAATATAGTAGTTGCAACTTTATGTTAAACAAAACGAATAGAAAACTAATACAGTAATAAATACATACACACATAACTACATATAAATAACGAAAATTACTCTGAGAAACAAATCCAATTAATCAACGATGTGATGATTCTACCAACTTCTTGCGAATGTGTTCACGTGCCATTACCTTAAAGGAGAACCGACTGGATGCCATCCTGATGTTCAACGGGAGCGCATTCCAAAGACGACATGTGGTGTGGTGGTGTGTGTGTGTGACGAGATGTGGTAACTACATAATAAATCTATTTAACCTCATAGAGCTGTCGGTGTAATTAATGGGTACCGCTAGACATAATACCTGCCAAGGCTGCATTATTATTCAAAAGAGTCATTGGGGTCCAGGAACGCATACAGCAACTTAAGGTTTTAGTTGGTAAAATTCTGACACGACCTTCTGCCTCACTCGAAGAGCGAGTAGTTCTTCGATGATTTATCAGGGGTATTTAAGTCAAAAATGAATAGGCTGCTTCGAGGCAAGCGTCCTCCATCATCGACCACAGTCATTGCTTACCATCAGACGAGATAATTGTCAAAGGCAAGCCATAACAAAAAGAAGGTTTATTACCAAAAAAAAAAGGAAAATAAACTAGCAAGCGAAATGACATAAACGTGATGAGTGATGTAAGATAAGTGACTTATCTCATAATTTCAATCAACCACAGATTACATTGTAATGTAAACAATAATAAATTTCGTCTTGTAATCTACTGTCAATAAGACGTATTTAACAGAATTTTGGCATATATGCTATCTACAGACTGAAGATCTACGCTACACACGGATAGATATGCTAAGATATTGGATTTCATAACGTATCTACCTATCCAAAGTTATTTAAAATAATAATTCTTTTTTTTTTGTGCATAAACTAGTGCTTGACTGCAATCCCACCTGATGGTAAGCAGTTATGCAATCGTTGATGGTGAATTGCACTTTTTTATTAAGAGCCTATTCACTCTAGCCTTGAAGACACCGATGGTGGACCGCAGAAGTTTCAACAACGTAAGTGTGGCTCGCCTTACATATGTATACACCGTTAAATTTTGGTCGTTTTAATCCCGTGGAGGGTCTATTCGGTACTTGAAACCCTATCGATTTGTAAAGATAAAAATGAAAAATAAAGTACTTTTTTTAAACTTGAATTAATTTATAATATAATACAGCCCCGTTTCATGTCCAGACAATGTCTGTCCATACCAGGTTGCCTGGAAGAGATCGCAGAATGCGATAAGGCCGCCAATTGTATATTGTTAAATTTAAGGCTCCTATCTTGGTGTACAATAAGCATATATAATAAAATAAATATATAATATAATATTCCACAACTATCACAAAACGTCGTCTAGTCCCAAGCTAAGCAGAGCTTGTCTTATGAGTACTAGACAACTGATAAACATACTGTATATTTCTAAATACATACATATTATAGATAAATTACACCCAGACACAGAACAAATGATCTTGATCATCACACATACATTTGTCCTGGGTGGGAATCGAAGCCACGACCTCCGGTATAGCAGTCAGGGCCACTAACTACTAGACCAACAGGCCAGTCAGCCATCTATGCTTGTACGAAATTGATTTCTTTAAATAAACGTCAGCTGATCAAGGCCAATGAACTTTAGGTAGTTAGTACGCCGCAACAACTGACCACACCCTACAAGTTCATTGACTCGTTTACTTAAAGAAATTATTAGTACGTGCGTATATTAATTCGAGTTTTAGAAAAAAAAATACTTTATTTTTTTATTTTATCTTTATAAATCGATAGTGTTTAATGTACCGAATTGACCCTCCACGAGATTAAAACGACCAAAATTTAACGGTGTATAAGATCTTCATGTACTATTATACTCAGAAATAAAAGATTCTATTCTATTATATCTCTGTATGAATGGGCAAATATATTATTCGAGGCAGATAGGTACTCAACTTACATCCGCATGAATAGAACCCTGCCGGCTCCCAACTACGTAATGCTATCATCAGCAGCTGTCAATCCAATTTATTTAGGGGTCAGATAACATGTTTGCTTCTTTCATACATCCCTATTCTTCGTCTCCATCAATATCCGCTTTTATTCTCGTCGTATATCTTTTACCCAGACTATCCATCGCATCCTTTTTTAACAAAAACCGAGCAAGTGTGAGTCGGATTCGCGCAATTAGTGCTCGATTACGAAGACGCGGTGCGTCGCACGGTCCGTCGAACATTGCCATATTATGTTTGTGTTTGCGAGCGATGACGCGGCCCGCTGCTGCAATGTAAGACGAAACAGCCAACGCGCCGCGTCTCCGTAAACACGGCCTTAGGATTTCGTACAAACTTACCTATATAAACAGTTCAATTCCCGAATTGAGTAACAAAGAATTTTCCTAATTGCAAAAAAGGGTTTTTTTTTGTGACGTTCTAACTAAATTTACAGTTTTCAGATTTTTGCCTATATTTATGCTATGACACCTTCATCATCATCATCATTTCAGCCAAAAGACGTCCACTCTTAGACATAGGCCTCCCTCAAGCGTCGCAACAATGTTCAGTCCTTTGTGTCTCGCATCCATCGGACTCCAGTGACCCTGACCAGGTCATCGGTCCACCTTGTGGGAGGCCTTCTACTGCTGAGTCTTCCGGTACGCGGCCGCAACTATGATACCTTGCTTTTTACCAGATTTTAGGATTCTAAGTCAACCAGAAATACCTACCCTATGAATTTTGAGTCGGCACGTCACAAAAAAAAAAAAACATTTTTCGATTTGGACAAATCTTCGAGACTGTTTTCGGGAATTGAACTATTTAACTAAGTTAGAATGTACGAAACCCTCATTATGCCAATCCAATTCACTCTTGCCCAGTTTTTCTTTTTTAGGACAGAAAAAACATCATTAGGATTGCGATGTTTCCATTGCTAGGACTCAAGCCTTCTCACTGACAGAATGGAAAGGGCCGTAATCTACTACGCGGGCCTAGTGCGGATAACTACTCGACTACCAATACCCTACCCTACTTTACCAATGCTAGTGTCTATGATTTCTTTCTAGAAGAAGGTCAATAGTTCAAAAGTAATTTAATTTCTAGCATTAAATTATATTATTAAATAAACTGATTGTGGTCCATTGAATTTCTATTAAAAAGAAATTTTAGACACTAACATTGTTAAAGTGCAACTGCACTTTTGACCCCTTACTGTATATGTCTTCGTTGGCCATTACCATTTTGGTAGGCGCTTTTTCACATACTAACGCACTAGGAATTAATCCTTTATACTATTGTGAGTCCGTTTATAAACATATATACATTCACATACACAAGAAGTCTAGATTCGAAACAACTATTGTATATGCCATACATATAGGGTGACTAGTAATAAGTTACTGATACTTAACCACATACGGCGACGGTCGTAATTTGTCACGTGGCAATGCAAGTCTAGTTACCATATAAAATGTATGGAGACCGACGCACCCAGATCAGCGATACGTGGCCCACGTGAGCCCGATGTAATTCTACCTTTATTCCATACAAAAATCGTGCCCGTTACCAATTACTCAAACACTATGACAACGAAGTCATTGGTTATAGGACTTACACACATGTGAGGCTTTGTTCTCTTTTAATTAAGTTTGCTATGTCAATAGATGGGTTTTTTAGGTGGGAAGATCATTTAACGACATTTCCCACCCTTTTTTTCACTGACTAAAAATGCACTCCTTTACCTTCTTTGCCTTTGTTCCAGGGCCCCAGAGTTTACTTTCGCAAAACCTGTGGCCCCAGTTGGCTTCGACCCTGCTGGGCCCCTACGGTTTGCTGACATCTCCGTCAGGCGCGTGGACCACTACGCGCCATCGAAGACTTGGGCTCGGTCCGGGCGGTACCGGACGATCACGACGACATTGCTCGCCGTCTGCAAGCCCGCGCATGTCAATAGATGGCTGTGATGCAGCCCCACAGTATAACAATATTAGTGCAACAGTAGTTCTACCACTCTATAAAGACTTTCAAGTAAATTCATTGTTATTCAAGTGTTCGCAATAAATACTTTCCACTCCATCTATATCTACATTAGGTACCTACTGGTCGAGATAAACCGATTGAGTGGCACTTATCTGAGTTCTCAGGGCATTTGATACACAATACTCATGTTTTGTTTGGAACGTTTACTTTATGTAAATCCTTACAATTATTGTGTGTATAAAAAACGGTCATTTAAAAAACTAAAAAACCCGACTGCTTTTCTGAGTATACATGAAAAAGCCCTAAAACAAGGAAGTCGTTGTACCCGATTGCACTTAACTATATAATATTTTAAATACAAGATAAATTGTAGCAGTCGGGACCCATTGTAGAAATGGAGGCTTAGTGAATTGAGGGCACATACAGATTACTCCAATCTACTGACTAGACGACTGACTTTCCAGAATGAGTCCCGACTGCTACAATTTATCTTGTATTTAAAATATTATATAGTTAAGTGCAATCGGGTACAACGACTCCCTTGTTTTAGGGCTTTTTCATATATACTCAGAAAAGCAGTCGGGTATTTTTGTTTTTTAAATTACCGTTTTTTATTTTTATTTTTTTAGTTTTATTTTATTACAATATCACTTTCACAGTAATTACAAATCTAACGACACCTTTCAAGCTAAAATCCATGGAGCCGTTCAGGCTGCAGAGCGTGCCAAACAATTATACATACATACATACATACATACTTACATACATTTATACATACTCTCGAAAAACATAACCCTCCTTCTGGCGCAGTCGGGTAAAAAGAGACGTGGTGGCCCAGTGGGCTTGATCACAGGTACCGAGTACGGCCTTTTACGGACAGCAAAATATTACTCGGCTAAGAGAGTGGTAAGTTCTCCTGATTATCATTATTTGATATTTATCATAGTATTTATTAGTTTATAATATTAGCATTAGGACAACATGGCGAAATATAGTCCAAAAGAAGGTTATTCGTCGAGGTCACGACCCTCAGCATTGAGGATAAACGACGTAAGGAGGAGGAGGAGGAATATTAGCATTTATACGTATTTTATTATTATAAGTAACTTAGTTCACACTAATTCTATGCAAGATGTTCTGTTATTTATTTATTGTGCACACCTACCACAGTGTTGTCTTTTTTAACCCAAAGGTTGACTGGTAGAGAATGCCTTGTTGCATTAAGTCCGCCTATGTACCACTATTGTGCATGAAGTTTAAATAAATAAATATAAGCGGGATGTTCATACGTACAGAGTATTCGGCCGAGAGCACTGTCTTGCTCGTTTGCTCAGTACATGTGATGAAGGCATAAGTCCTATGTTTTAGCTTCACATCCAATTTGGGTAATTTATGTTGTCTCTTCTGCTCTCAAAACGTTGAAGGAAAACATATTATTCGGTAGAACCAAAAATTCTAAGCAATGTGACACCCACCAATCCACATTGGGCTCACGTGGTGTATTACAGCCCATTCTATCTTCTAAAGATCTGAGTCCCAGCTGTGGGAACATTACAAGGTCGATTACGTCTATTATGGTTATAGCTCCATGTCTTTTACTGCAATTTTTTTTGTCACCACACCAGTTGGAAAAAAAAACGTCTTTTTACCCGACTGCAAGAAGGGTTATGTTTTTCACGCGTATCTTGTATGTATGTTATGTTCTCATGATCTAGAGTCTTGAAAGGCAAGAAGAAAGGTCTTATTCTCAATCAAGACCGTTCGCTGTGGCGACACTTGAGAGAGGCCTATGTCCAACAGTGGACGTCTTTTGCCTAGAATCATAGTCTCAAAGCATAAGTAATGGCAAAAAATCCGAAAAGGATAAATTTGAAGTTGAATCACAAAATAATCACTTTCTGGACAATTTTTGAGACTGGATTCGGAAACCGAACTATTTTTATAGGTAAGTTAGTAAACATATAAGTACATACACTGCCTGAAAAACTTGAAGGTACGTGTGCCTGATATGGTCACTTACATTATCATCATCAAACCCTATGTAGATCTAAATTACTGTGTCATCTGACCCTCCTGGTCCAAAGCCACAGAATAGTTGTCCAGCGCCAAACAACTGTTTGTATTGACACGCTGCCTAACTACCCAAAGCGTTGGCAAACACACAGACAATCAGACAATTTGGTCGATCAAACGGATTCCCAACTCAATCGGCCATTAAGAAATTGAGTTACTTGTTTGTTTTCTTTGTAGGTAGGAGGTAATTCAAGATGTGTGGAAGAAGGCAGAAAATTGGAGGAATATGACTTTCTTCTGGACTATCGAGAGGAGGCGTCGATGCAAAACAAACTCCGAATCCCCGCCTACCGCATTTATAGTGGGTGATGCTTCGTGATTTTTTTTTATTCCATAGCTATCACACAACGCCGTCTGGTCCCAAGCTAAGCAGAGCTTGTATTATGAGTACTAGACAACAGATAAACATACTTATATATTTTTTAAATACATACATTTTATTGATAAATTACACCTAGACACAGATCATATCACATAGACATTTTCCTCCATCCCGTCCTGGATGGGAATCGATCCCACGACCTCCGGCATAGCAGTCGGCTACTAACCACTAGATCAACAGGCCCGTCAAGGAGTGCTGGTGATCAGGGTAGGAATTCTGTTCATCCATAGAGTCACCTCAGAAGAGATGGTAACTCAGTGATTACGAGCTGCACACTTGCACAGAGATGGTCAGGGAAGACTCCTATACAATCTACCCCAGGGGTGTACCCTAACAGAGAAGACGTCGCAGAATCCCTACATGTGTGTGTGGATGGTGATCACCAGAATGAGTTGAGTGGGGTAAAAATGCCGTAATCCCTCTTTTCTCTAAGAGTCAAGGTGCATTTTGAAGGGCTCTCCCGAAAACGAATAAAAAGGTAGGTTACCAAATATTATGTACGAAAAAATGCTGTCTTCTCTAGTGGTTTAAGTTTGAATTTATCTTGTTTTGATCTTCTTTTTTTGAAATCGATTGTACTCAAAATTTATTATGGTCTTCTTTTTTTCGAGTCGATAAACTCAAATTAATCTTGTCTGATCAGTGCATAAAAGAAGAAAAATCGCCAAACTAAAGTGGAAATGGGCAGGGCAATGGTTGAATCCATAGATATACGAAAGGTGTAGGAAAGGAGTGGCGACTGCGTACCAAAAGATGCAGCGTTGGGAAGTCTTTCACAAGGTGAAACAATGATCTGGTAAGAGTCGCGGAAATTTGATGGATGCCAAAGGCACAGGACCATTCGTTGTGGCGATACATGGGGGAGGGGAAGGGTTGGGGCCTACGTCCAACAACGAAATGATGATGATGATGATTTTCCTGCAGTTTTCACCAATAAAGTAATTTATGTCGTGTAAGGTACACGGGAATTCATATCTTCGGGTTTAAAAATTACGGCAGAGAAAAGTTGAAAATTTCAAAGACTTTCAAGTCCCTTCTGAGAATAAGACGGATCGTTAGAACATAATAGCCGCTTAATATACAATGATCAATCTAGTTTATAAGTAACTTAAAGTTATTCTTCTCAATTTTTCTTGTCACACGACGTGTCTGCATTTATCCTTTATACGACCCATCCATCTTTTCTAAGACTCATTTTCTTTTCAGCCATCCATCAACATTTATAAAAATCATCATTATTTAAGTCACATGTGTTTTTGAACAGTAGTAGAACCTCAAAATTGTTTTTGCACTCACTCACCCTAACGCTAAATATTCTGTAAATTTATTTACGATGGATGACAGTTCACGATGGAGAAGGAAGTACTAAATATTATAATCTAAGAGCTTCTTTAGTAGTGTTCCTCTATATAAATAAAAATTAATTGCCTTTCTTATGAATGGTCATGACTTGAGAACGGCTCGGACATGACCGATTTTTAATTGCAATGCAAATGATTGATCAAAGTATACATTATTATAAAGCAAACAGCTAATCGACTCTTCACATGACCAAACGTTGGGCTTTTGTTTTGTCAACGAATTAGTAGAATTGCAATTCAACGTGGTATTGTTGCCAGCATTCTGCAGGTCTAAAAAGGCCACTTTTGTAGAATCATAATATGAATTATATTTTTTTTTATACGGCAATATTTAAAAGGCATATGATTCTGATATGCAGTGATTTGAGTATGATTCGACTAATTTGTGCAACCATTTTACAAACAGAAGAATTGCTTATGATCTGCTAGGAATTCGGAATATGATTTGCTCTAGATGAATTGCTCATGTGACCTTTTTAGGCCCGCAGGACACTATTTCCGTTGAAAGCGACGTGGACAAATTTATTGATGCCCAGTGAATTCTTTACACAATTGTACATACTTTTCTTCTGTTTGAATTTAATTCATAATCTATTAAGTTGTCTGTATGAATAGTATAATTATATGTGTAGCTGTAGGGATGTGAATTACATTTTTCTGCTGTAAATGTGTTTTATTTCCTAAAAAATAAGGTCAAAGTACCTATGTTGGTTTTTTTTTTTGGGAAAGTTACTTGATATACATTTCAAGCCAGAGTAAGTCGTTTGTTTACTTTTTTTTTATTTACTTCCTCATGTGATGGAATGAAATGCATGTTACAAAAAGAGTTCTGTGTATATATACAGTGTTATGTGTATACTTGTAAATGGAAGGAGAGAGAGACCAAAGAAAAGATAAACAAGTGGATGTTGATGATGATAGGCTTCCTCAAGTAGTTGATAAGTCCGTCAATACTAGTAGTCCATTCTCTTAAATGAATATATTAAAATCGTTTATGTGTTATGAGCTCAGAATTATTTGTTGGTTTAACATTTTCAAATGTTTTTTACAAAGAAAGTTTTGCGAGCTAACTATGCTATATTTTACTTTATTTAATTGTTAGCTAACAATAAATAACTACACTGTGCAATATTAAAAACAGTGCTATAGACAGCGCTGTTTACGGATTGCCATTAATGAATAGACTTTTAATTTACTAAGATAAAAGCTGCATGCATGACCTACCGAATTATAAATAAAATATAAAAAGTAAAAATATTAAATGTCAATCAAAATGCTCAAATGTATCAAATAAAAGGCTTCAAAAATTTTTATGGAGCATCTAAATATCTCGATGTATTCTGTTTCTTTAAGCTTTAAAATAAATTTATACTTGTACTTGATTTTATGCCATGGAATTAATAAATTATAATGTAGACAAAAAATACTGAGTAAAAGTCCTAGAAAACGTTATAATTATCTATGGATCTTAGCCTAGAACATTGAAAATGTTTTTTTTTAATTAATTTTAATGGTGTCTTCTCATAGACAATATACATTTTATTATAATATAGATACCTAATTGTAATTAGAGGCGATCATAACATTAATTAATATTTGTAGGAGCCATCATAATTATTTTATTATTCATATTTTTTTCTCATTCATGTGTCGTTGTGTCATTTGTATGCTAAATAATACGTGCGTGAGTTACCATTATTGCGTGTGGGTGGCATTTCCTACCGGATTCATAACTTCATAGTATAGGCCTAGTGGAGCCTTTATTCTGGCAATTACACTTTTATTATAATTTTAACCATTTTACATGCTCGTCCACTGTAAAATAAGAAAAGAAGTTTTCTTCAAAAATCTTTCATAATGGAGATTATGAAAGATAGTTCCAATTTTTTTTTTGTTTTAGTTTACCTCTCCCAAATTCTTTCAGTGTTTCTTTCTGGAACCACGTCAAATGTAAAAAAATGACTCCTTGATCCTATTCTGTGTCTTACATCTTTTAAAGTTTTTTTTTTTTTATTATTATGTCTACTTCGTCAAATACCGGCTATTTTTATATCGATATTTTTTTAAAAACGTAATCAAATGACTACTGAAACCAAACAAGCTTTTACTTTTATTAGCTTCAGATGAAATAAGGCTCATTTTAAATACCCATAATTTTAAAAGCAGTTCTCCAGTTTTCAATTATATAATAAAATATTAATGAGCAACGAAAACGACTGAAAGTTTTTAAGTATTCACCGCCGCTATATTTAAAGTCCTAATAAAACCAAGAGGTTTTGAAAACCATTTTTATCGCTAATGAAAGATACCATGATCATTATTTAGTACAACAAATTCTGTGAAACAGCAAAATAGGCATTCCACAATTTTCTTACAATCTTTTAATGTTACTAAAATTAAAAATACAAATAAAACTACTTACTATGTCATCGTAAAAAGGCATCAGGATAGTTAGTATGCGCTTGATATGATAATAACATAACGTCCAGTTCACTTCTGACCCACCGCACAAAGGCTTCTCAGGCCCAAAAACATTTTTGTCACCTATTTTGACTGATTAACGTATCACCGGCACCATTGAAAAAGAAAACACTGCACCTTACTTTGCAACACTTAAAAAAAACAACTACTAAAAATACCAAAAACTATAATTCGTAAATTAAAAAAAAAAGTTAAATGTCAATTTTTAATCTGTTCGAAATTTGATTTTTGACAGCCGAAATTCGCGCCGGTTTGGAAAAGTTTATTTAGTTAGCACAGAGAAATGTCGTAGTGGAATTTTGAACTGAAAGTTTCGTAAGGGTAGCGCGGTGAAAAGACGTGAGGTCGCAACGGCTGCTGAAATCAAACTGAAGCGGCAGAGCCAACCTGAATATTATCTACGACAGAGCGAAATATGTACGTTCACACAATGTTAGAACAAATTCGACTTGAAAATGCTCGTTTTTTTATTCATTGACATTACTTTGATTGATAAATACTTCGCTTTTCTTCTTTCATAGATTTTATTAGTGATTGATATACAGTTGATTGATTTCGAAGTTGAATGATGTTATTCCGTTTATGATTTTTTTTCGTTGAGTTCTTTTGAAATATTATTGTAATTAATCTTGCTAGCCGTTTTGGAGTTATTAGTTTTTTATCCAAGAACGATTGTTAAGCGTTTAGAGCAAGATTATTTTTCTTGTACAATTTATTGGATAAGATAAACGATTTATCTTAATATTTTGTACTGTCTGGTTTTGACTTTTGGCCTTGTTTTATTTACTTTGGCTTATGTTTATGTAAGGTGGTATTATGTTATGAAAAGATATCTTAGTAAGTTATAAAAAGTGTTACTTTGTCTGTATTTTTTTATAGCTTGTCTGATTAATGCTTTTATGATAATGGGTGTATTCTTTAATTTATGAATTTTTTTAGGTGGGCAATCATTAAACAATTTCTTTCGCTGTGAGTGAGTCTCAGTTTTTACTGACTAAAATCAACCCACAAGACCATCACAAGGAGCCCAGCATGGTCGAAACATGCTGGGGCTATGGGTAATGTGAAAGTGTACCACGGGGCCCTGGTACGAAGGCAAAGAAGGATCAGGTGTTTACAGACAGACAGATAGTAGTATCTGTCTGTCTGTGACTATCTCCCGCTCCACCTAAGAGCGCGGAAATGTCATGTGATGATTTTCCCGCCGAAAAAAAAGGTGGCTTGATGACCTAGTTATTTTTTTTCTGGTATTACCTACCTAATCATTCAATGACAGATCTCGCCCTTGGGCGGAGCGGGAAATAGTGTCAGACTTACTGAAAACCTACCCCGTTCCTTCGTTGCCTATCGTACCGAGGCCGAGCCTTCCTTCCAGGAGCCTACCCATGACCCCAGCAGGCTTCGACCCTGCCTGCAGCTAGCAAGCTGGGCCTCAACGGTGTTCACACTTTTGAGATTTGAGACGCCTGTTTAGGAAAGATTTATTTATTTTTAATTCTTTATGCACACAACAGTACAGAGGCGGACTTAATGCCTTAAGGCATTTTCTACCAGGCAACCTTTGGGTGATGCAGAGACAAATTGAATTCCAGGACTCTCACCTGGTTATCGGAGGCCATCCACCTTTTAGGACCCCTTCCAATGCTGCGTGGTCGCCACACGGCCCCATCGATGATATTTTCTGTGAGCAATTTACGTGCCAACTGTTTTGTTTGGCGATTCTTCTGTCTATGTCGGTAACCTAATTAATTGTCGGGTAAAAGTGTTTTTAAAAACCAATTTGCAAATAAATATCATTTATTATTTATAAAAGTTTGACTGTCCACACAATATACACCTCCCGTCCACACAATGGCCCATCCCGGTCACACTTCGCTATCCATTAATCTATGACATCCTACTTGGCTGCGCAGATAAGGCAGTGAATGTCGCGCAGCTATTGTGTGCTGCGTTTGTATTAGATTATATAAGGGACCAAAACATCTGTGGACCAAAATAAAGCTATGATCAAACGCTTTGCCTCATCATTCAAATTGTTTCAGTCGTACAAAGTATGCGGTATGTACGTGAATATTATAATCATAGGACCGTAATAATTTGCCTGTTGCGGTCTTCCCGTCCCATTACAATTTAGGTGTCTTCAAGGCTAGAGTGAATAGGATCTTAATGAACCAGAACAAGCGCCTTGGTTTATTAAGAGTATTTTTTTTCACCATCAACGATTGCTGTTTAAACAAAGCAATTTTACTTGTTACAACAGTTCTGCTATGTTTTTTTGAAGAGTTTCCTTCTATATCTTCATAGTTCATCATCAGATCAAAACAATATTGCTATGGGATCAATCCGGGAGTATAATCTTTCAATCAAAACCAAAATTTTCAAAATCGGTCCACAATATTGACCGAGATATCGGTGAACATACTTATAAAAACGACAGTTCTGCTTTGAGTTTCGTTCTATATCTTCAAAGTTCATCATAAGATCAAAACAATATTTTTATTGGACCAATCCGGGAGTATAATGTTTCAGTCAAATAAAAAAATTCAAAATCAGTCAATAATTGACCGAGATATCGGTAAACATAGAACTCATCCTTTCCACAACCTTTTCATAGTCGGTTAAAATAGGAATCAAAATGATCTTCAGGGTCAGTTCACATACAGACGCGACGCCGACGTGATATTGCGCGTAGAGCGACGAGCGACTCAAAAGGAGGATGCCAGAGTTTCTATGAAATCTGGGCCCATCTTTTATTAGCTATGTACGTTATATCATTGGATAGGTAATTTTGAGTAGAATAAAAGGTACTTTGGCACCTAGTTCCAAATCTTAGTCCATTCAAAATTATCCAAATGGTTCTTTTTTTTTAATTGTAATCATATCGGTTGTTTTTCACTCAGTTTTTTCTGAGGAAAAAAAAATTTGGAAAGAATTTTGTTAGCATGCGTTAAGCGGACTAAGAATTGAAACTCGATGCCATAGTAACTTTTATTATGCTCAAAAATACTTATCACAAAAAATATAAAATATAGGGATACAAACAGTTCATGTACAAAGGCGAGCATAACTCAGCAATGAGTTTTCTCCCAGCAAACCTTTGAGTTATAGAGAGAAAACATATTCGAGGGTAGGATCCAGTGCATAATATCGTTCTACACAACTAAGTCTAATATAGGTATAATTATATTGTACATACTAATATATACCTACTATACATATTAATACATACTAAGTACACTAATATTATGTCAAAAATGAAAGGAAGTGCTCTTTAAGTTCCAACAATGTAACACATAGCTATTGGAAAGTGGGCCCAGGATTTACATCCTACTTTAACTTTATTTACTACATGAAAAGATACATATTTCAGATCGAGGTGCGTCGCTTTGCAGCGCTGCGTGATGCAATGTATCTTGAATTCTCACAATGAAACGTGTATCTTTTTGTGTAGTATAAAGTTTTATTTTGAGTCGAGCAGTGTCACGTTGCGTCATATCAAGTCACGTGTCGGTATGAACTGACTCTCAATATATCATTTTGTACTTGTTTTGCGAACTATTGGAAATTCTGCTGATGGAATGGTATGGAATTGACAATTTGTACGGAAAAATAGGTCAGAACAACGCGTCAAGGAAGGTTTGAACAATACCTAGTTATCACACGGTCAAACGCCAGCCTATTAATAATAAATAATAATAATCGTTTATTTCAGGCATTAAACCCATAGTAACATATAGTATTACTCGTACATAATAAACCGATTAAAGTAAATACATTGGATTGTATAAATTAAATTATAATTATAGAAACCTTGATAAAAATATTGAAATTAAAATTATTGATAAATTATTGAATAACATCAATAAATTGACAAAATTAAGCTAATAGATAATAGAAATTTAAAATTGACAACGTCTAAGAGCCAAATTCACCAATAAACTAATCGGGATCCGTTCAAACAAAACGCAGTTTGAGCGCCTAATCGAGATTATAGCTTCATTTTGCATTTCACCGCGCTGACTTGAACCTAGTTTACGCAAAACTCAGTTTCAATTATTTTGTTATCGCCCATGTTTACGACACGGGTCTTTAAACTAGATTACGCTGAGCTCAGTTTAGTTGAACTAAGTTTTTATATTGAATGATGTAATCAGCCCTAAGCAGGTACACACCCTGGAACGCTTCAGACACAACCTAAATAAATAACCAGAAATATTATTGAATTAATAGATAATTATTTACTACTATCTACCACTAATAGGTACAGGCTGCAGCTGTTATTCGAATATTGGTCTAGTACCAGTGGTACGCAAATATTTCCTAATTTACAAACCATGCATAAATGCGCGCTCATGCGAACGCAGCGGCGATGAAATGACTGACAGCAGAATTTATGGCCTCGGGAGTCAGTTTTACTGTCATGAAAACTGAGTTTGGGCAGTGCAACTTTAACATAAATGTGTGCGAACTTAAATTGATTTATTAAAGCATGTTTATTTACTGAGAAACTAACTAATGTAGAAACGTTGTTCAACCAAAAATTTATCAAAAAGAAGCATATTTTTTTTTGGGATTGACCAAAGATTTTAATGCCTGCCCGACTCAAATGGGACTGGGCAGAATATGTCTGACACATGTCCGACAAACTATGGACTAAAGTTGCACCAAATTAGTGCCCCGAAATAGTGCGACATGATCGCGGCAAACCACGAAGAAGATGGCGGGATGAATTAGACAGAATTTGCAAAAACTGGAATAAGGAAGCGCTTGCCCAACAAAGATGGAAGGAGTGGAGGGAAGCTGAAAACTGGCCATAAAGATATATTTTAGTATCTTAATGCAGTTGCACTATTAACGTGACTGACCACAAGTTTTTAAGTGATTCATTTTTACCCGACTAGAAGGTGGTCGGTTCATTCTAGGGATACATTGTGAAAAGCAGGAGTCAAGGGGAATGGGTCTTTTTTGGCGGTGAACAGACACGCTTGTGTCGTTGTCGGGTTTTATTTTCTTTACTTTTTCTAAACTTTTATGGTAGGTACAATCATCCAATGACAAATCCCGCCCTTGGACGGAGCGGGAAATAGTATCAGACGCTTACTGACTAAAAACCTACCCCGTTCCTACGTTGCCTATCGTGCCGGGGCCGGGCCATCCTTTCAGAAGCTGACACATGACCCAAGCAGGCTACGACCCTGCCTGCTGGGCCTCTACGGTTTGCTGACAGCTCCTTGAGGCGCACGGGAACAGTACACGCCGTCGACAACTTGGGCTCGGTCCGGTCGGTTACCGGACGATCGGACAGCGTGCTACCCATTGCACGCCGTCCGCAAGCCCGAGAGTGTGATGATTCTACCAACTTCTTGCGAATGTGTTCACGTGCTTACTTTAAAGGACAACCGATTGGATTGCCGTCTTGATTTTTAGAGGGAGAGCATTCCAGAGGGAGATCGCCTGGACAAAGAAAAAGGAATAGACAAATTAAGCGGTGTGAGGGACATCGTAGAAAACGATTACTTGTGGATCGAAGATTTTTACTGTGCGCAGAGGAAAGAAATTGAATTTCTGAGCTCAGATAAGAAGGAGAAGAAGGCTTATCTAGTAAAGAAAACAGGGTTTTTAAGGCCCTCGACGCTCTTCGCTGGCGAATAGGTAACCATTTAGCTATATATGGTGTATAGCTCCATCCTGCTTAACATTTTAATACGACATCGTAAAGCCTTGGGCTGCAATTGTATATTACCGTGTTGCTTTGAAACACAATGTTGCTTTGACCGTGTTGCTTTAAAACACAATGCATTAGAGTGTGTTTTCCAATTACCTAGAAGCTTGTGATCTGTGATTGACTGAAATACAAACAAATTCGTAACGTTAGTTTAGTGAAGCATTTGGCTTTTATCTGAAACTAGGTGCTACAAGCGGTTTCACTCTCGTGAAAGTAAAATATTGAGGGAACATACTTTCGGAATAATAACTGAATGTTTTTTCAAAAAACGTTCAGCCTTTTTGTATTTATATATTTTTATTTAGGGTCAGATTTGCGATTTTTTTTTTATGGAGCCGATTAATTAATTTTTGATGACGAATTTTTTACTCAATTTTAATAAAATGATTTTCATGATGTTCCCTTCAAAATGAGTAGAACCTGGCCTTAGTGTCCCAAAACTATCTATAGTGCTAGCCACGTCAAGTTTGATCAACATTCATTGTTTAGTGTGCCCCTACAACGGCTACAACACATCGTATAATGACAGCTGTGTCTTATCACCACACTCATAGAACTAATGAATCACAGAACAAAAACGTACTTAACAGATGTTACTTGTTATCTTTCTATATTCTATATGCTTGTAATAAACCAATAAGTTTTACGGGATATGGCCTAGTAAAATATTCCGAAGATATCACTGTATCTTGTTGTGAAAAACGATAATTTCAACGATAAATTTAATATTGAAAAAATCACTACCGAAGGAAATGGCGTCATAAGTGATGGAGGTCATGTTATGACCTCTATCCATCATGCACCAGCTGCAGCGTGGCAGTCGCACATTTTTATTTATATGGAATAACAAAGTATCTCGCCGGCAGCGCTGCTACCGCACTGCCGTGTCGCACGGCACTTTGCAACTGCGAAAATGTCAAAATTTCGTCACTTTATAATTCAATAAATAAGCTTAAAAGTATAAAATAAAAAGTAGGTCATATATAAAATCAAAATAAACAGGCGTGAATCTTTTTGCGCCTAATCATAAATTACCTATGTTCAACCGTAAATCAAACTCAAAACTCAAACTGGGCAAAACATCAGAAGCTAGCGCATGGTTCCAATTGGTCGTTTCTCATGGAGAAGAACCGGCAAGAAACTCCATGGTTACTCTTTTAAAAAAGTGATTGTTTCTACAATATTTTCATACTACAATATTAATAGATATGAAAGAACAATGTAGACCGGTCAGCTTTGTACCAAAACGCACGATAAAAATTATAATCCTCTAATAATCTGGACTTAAGCTTACCCAAGCGACATCATATTGACTGGTCCTATACGTCACACATCCAGCAGATTTCCGTAACCGTCACCAGGTCATTGATCTACAACAAAGACTAGTCAGTAACCCAGAGAATAAAATAGCCATTAAAAATGGTCCTACTTTTGACAAAAGAAAGATTTTATCTCTGGGATGTCAATATCACCCTATCAGTTTTACGATATCTACTTAAGTTAGTAGGTATAGAGATAAACTAGATCGTAACCTAGGTCACTGACTTCCAACCCATATTTCAGCATGTCATATTCCATTAGTAAGATGGAATATGGCAAAAATTTAGGTCAGGTAAAATGTTGGGAATGACTGCGGAGGCGGGAATCAAAAAATATTTATTAAGAAGATATTCAAAGAATTTATGAATAAATACTATACTTTGAAAAGTAAAATCCACCCGATAGTGTCCTATTATTTATTAGTTGGGTGTCTTCATGGCTAGAGTGAATAGGCTCTTAATAAACTAGTGAGTCTCACCATCAACGATTGAAGCATTGCTTACCATCTGGTGGGATCGCAGTCAAGCACTAATTTATATGTAAAAAAAATCAAAAACTTATTTCAAAGAAGATATTCAAAGTTGATATTCAAGGTTGATATTCAAAGAAGATATATAAAGAAGCTATTCAAAGAAAATATTCAAAAAAGATATTCAAAGAAGATTTTCAAAGAACATATTCAAAGAAAATAAGTACTAAAAGCTTTCCCTATTCGCTTTGGATGACTTAAAGCCAGAGACCCATGGTGAATGACCACAACTATCATGGGCAAAAGGCTGCTGGACACATGACCTGCAGAACAGATGGTTTATGGGGCCAAATAGTTCTGGAGTGGCAACCACGTACTGCAACATGCAATGTTGGGAAGTCTTATACTAGGTGGATCGGTGAGGGTTGCTGGAGTCCAATGGTTGCGAGACGGACAGGACCGCACTTAAGGCGACGATTTTTAATGGGACATAGTTATTGTGGCTGATGATATCTCCTTTCCATACCAAACTTTGATTATTGTCGTTGTAGATACAAAAAAAGTTTGCAAATAACTTGTACAAAAAATATATAGGGTGCCTGGTAATTAGTGAACGATACTTAAACAAAAAACAAAAAAAAAAATCTGCCGGACAGTACATTTGTCTTTGCTTAACTGGTCAAAATGTACTGTACTTGGCTGATTTTTTTCGCCGTTTCACATTTGGTCCCATAGTAAAAGTTGTTTGTTATCATAACTACAATCACGTGTTTAAGTATTGTTCACTAATTGCCAGTCACCCTATATATGTTTTTGGTCATATAGATTTATAATTAAAATAATATTCGAAATAAGGTCCGTAGTGGGTAAGACCAATTCGGTCTGTGCTTGTTTTTAGGGTTGCGTACCTTAAAAGGAAAATACGGAACCCTTACAGGATCCTGCTGGGGTCATGGGCCAGCTTCCGAAAGGAATACCCGGCCCCGGCACGATAAGCAACGAAGGAACGCGGTAGGTTTTTAGTCAGTAAGAGTCAGACACTACTTCCCGCTCCGCCCAAGGACGGGATTTGCCATTGGATGATTTTACCTACCATAAAAAAAAAACCTATAAGAATACAAAACTGATTTTTGAAAAAGTGGATGTACATAATAATATACACCGTTAAATTATGATGGTTTTAATCCCGTGGAGGGTTGATTCGGTACATGAAATACTATCGATTTGTAAAGATAAAATTAAAAAATAAAATACATTAATTTAATTATTTTTTTAAACTCGAATTCATTTACGTTTAATTTCTTTATGTAAACGTTAGCTGGGCGAGTCCAATGACCTGTAAGTAGTTAGTACGCAACGACCGACCACTACCTACAAAGTCATTGACTCGTTTACTTGAAAAAAAATATTCATACATGTGTACATTAATTCGAGCTATAGAAAAAAGTACTTTATTTTTTAATTTTATTTATACGATAGTGTTTAATGTACAAGATCAACCCTTCACGGGATTAAAAGGATCAAAGTTAACCGTATGCAAAACAGAATAAGGAGTCTTTATTTTACTTTTTTTATTTTACAGTCTGCACAATCTTACTAGCTTTTAAAATTTTTATAAATAAACCCGAGACTACATAGAAAACTCAAATTAGTTCAGAACACAGCTGCAGTGTTCATACCAATTCATTATTATATTAAATATAGAATGAGCTTACTACCAACCTAACAAGAAAAATTTGAAAAATTGCAGAAAAGTGCATCAGCGGCTCTTAATGGAGGAAAAAGGAAATTTGTATTGTTATGTTGGGACAAATGCTTTAAAAAATGAATTTAAGAACGTTTCTTTGTTTATTGTTTCATAAAAAGTACTAAATGCTGTAATATTTTTTAAATAATATATAAGTGGGCGAATACCAAATTATTTGAAAACTATTTTAATTGTTTATCCTTCTTCAAAATTGGGGGCGATTCTAGAGGTAGGCGGTATAGATTGCTACTCGTACATACCATTTGTAGTAACTTATCGCGGGCTTGCGGACGGCGAGCAATGGGTAGCTCCGACCATCCGGTAACCGTCTAAACCGAGCCCAAATCGTCGACGACGCGTACCGTTCAGCAAACCCTAGCCCAGCAGGGTCGAAGCCTACTGGGGTCAAGGGTCTGCTTCTAAAAGAAAAACTCGGCCCTGGTACGAAAGGCAACGAAGGAACAGGAGTGAGTTTTTAGTCAGTAAAAGTGACACTATTTCACGCCCGAGGGTGGGAGATGTCATAGCATGATTTGCCTACTAAAAAAAAAATTGTATAGTTATAGTATACACGTAAAACAAAATCATTTTAGTTACACCATGTAGTTATTAAAGCCCCAAGCGAAAGCCGGCGTTCGCACACCTATTGTCTTTTTATTGTGTCTCTAATGATGGCATTCAAAAGATTATATACCGTTAAATTTTTGGTCGTTTTAATCCCGCAGAGGGTCGATTTGATACATGAAATACTATCGATTTGGAAAGAAAAAAATAATGTACTTTTTTTCGAAAATTCGAATTAATATACACTTATACGAAATTAAGTTCTTTAAGTAGAAATACGCACGAGGGACACATGCGGGGGCACGTGTCCCTCGTGTGTATTTCCCCCGCATTACAATAGATATGTGCATGATAATAAAACACCCTTAGTCTGTACGAAGTTTGCCGGGTCAACTAGTTGTTAAAAAAAACCCATACACTGAAAATAAATTAAAATAATATATTATCTACATTAAAAAAAAAATCTACGTGCCACACTGTGCCAAAAGGGTGAAGAGCCGAATAATTTCACGCACAAAAAAAAAAAAAACAAATCTAAAATGGAAAGTTTGAATTCAGAATATTTCAAGCTCTTTTAATATAAAATGAACGTTTGTTACCCAACATGAATAGAAACTGTCTGGCTGGTAATGAGAGCTAGGTTGAATGAAAAAAAAAAAAGAATTAGTAAGTCATGAGCTCTTTCATAGTTTGGCCAGTTTTAAATGTGGAAGGAAATTTTAAAATGGGTCCGAAAATGTTTTATTTACACTTTGTATACGGTTTATAAGTAATAATTATTTGATGTAGAATCACGATTCTTTTATCGTCAGTGTGAGCGTGGTTTAATAGTTTGTTGTTTTATTCGATGCAGACCAAAAATTTTTTGATAAAAAGTGAGTTAACGCCTTATAATGGCTCTTCCCCACTTGGTGTTTTAAAAGCTTGTTGATTCATATAAAGCAATCGACGCGATGAGGAGGCAACGTGAAAAAAGAAAGATAACGCCTGAAAACTCTTTTGGCATTCGGTAATTCCGTGATTTACTTGAATATTTCACAAAACTTTTTTCAGGAAATACGTGTTTTTTTTAACCCTTAATAGTTTTTGAGGAAAATTGTCGTCATTCAGAATCTTAATTAAATGTGTAAGGCTTCTATAGAAATACCTTTTAAATTTTTAATATATGAGTTTATTATGGAGAACCGACGTTCACGTAAAATAGCATATTTTAGAGGTCTTTACTGTATTAATTTTACACAAATTTATGTTTCGAGTTCTATAGAAGCCTAGATAATATCCACAAGATATCTGTGTATCCAAAATATTTGAACAAAGATGTGTAATAACATCATAATCACGTAAGAGCGGTTGTATGAAAATGTTGGGTTGCTGCTCTTAACGCTCTGCGTCGGAAAGTCCACCACTCACTCGATTTCGGAGCTAGGAGGGGTGGCAGGCAATCGCCTCCTTCTGCGAAGCGCAAAGCAATAATGTTAGCAAAGGAAGAGGCCGTTCGCTTTAAGCAAAGGCTACGGCGCTCACTCCCCAGCCACCGCCAGGGGGGTCCCGATTACCGGCCACCTTAGGCGCGAGCTTGCGGACGGCGAGCAATGGGTAGCTCGCTGTCCGACCGTCCAGTAACCGATTGGACCAAGCCCCAGTCGTTGACGGCGCGCACTGTTCCCGCGCGCCTCAAGGAGCTGTCAGCAAACCGTAGAGGCCCAGCCTGCTTGCTGCAGGCAGGCAGGGTCGAAGCCTACTAGGGTCAAGGGTTGACTTCTGAAAAAGAAGGCTCGGCCCTTGTATGAAAGGCAACATAGTAAAGGGGTGGGTTTTTAGTCAGTAAGAGCCTGACACTATCTCCCGCTCCGCCCAGATGGGATGGGAGATGTTGTGCAATAATTTTCACCAACCATAAAAAAACCACTCACTCGATTATTTCACAAAACTTGTCCTGTCCCTGCACCCAGAGTGAGGGTTCATGTGATGATTTCAAAACAGAAAGTATTCTTGTTTCGGCACCAATTTTTTCCGCACCAAAAGCTTCGGCACCCACGCTATTCGTCTTTCCGCACCAATAGGTATGTTAGCTTGGTACCGAATCTGGAAACAACATACCAAAAATACCCATTGGTGCCGAAAGAGGAATAGTTTGGGTGCCGAAACTTTAGGTGCCGAAAAAATCGGTGCCAAAAGAGGTATACTTAGAAAATTACAAACTTGGAGAATGTTAGTTGACACGCTAAGTGCAATTTAGTATAGTAATGCTTCTTTCGTATAAAAAGAAGTCTGTTTTGTCAACTTATTAGTTTAATTCAAAACAAGCAAGCACTAGCTTGAGTGTAGTAATGTAACTCTTCTAAAGTTTATAGCATTATGCTGGATTTCTGTAGATTGAACGTGAACTAAAAGTTTCTAGCTTGAAATGCTTCGAAGCTTATTCTAGATCGATGCACTTTATTTTCCTTATGATAGAAATTAAAATTCTTAGGAATAAATAATAATAATAATAATAATAATAATAAAATAATAAATCTGTGGTCTGCTGTCAACTTGAAGTGTTGAAAATTTTATTCTCCAATTTCTTTAAAACAATTTGTATAGAAATTTTATAGCAAAATGAAGTTACCCGATAAAAAAAAAGGCCCAAAACTACAGGAAATCATTTATTGTGAAATACCGGTGTCCCTACAACAACTATAATGACTTCATGTAAAATATGTTTATGACAAATAAAATTTTCGACGACGAAACTTAAATGTTGACGAGAGCTGCAGCACGCCGTGCACGCCCATCACCTCCGGCCTCGTCGCTCAGCTCCGCCTCGCCGCCGCCGGAACCCAGCCCCACTGTAAGTGCTGTGACACCGGTCGCGGCAGTTGCGTCGAGCTCCAGCGACGAGTTCTTCTCTCCGCCGACGACACCACCACCTGCGCGTCGACGAAGAGGACGCCGGCCGCCGAGCGGCTTAGGACCTCGAGGCCCACCGGTCTCTGATAGGGTCCCAGCTCCCGGCGGAAGTGTGCAGCGCATGCGATGGACGCAAACCATCAACGAAAACGTCATGCGCGCATACTACGGGGCTACAGAGGGAGGAAACAACCTGACCGCGTACCGTGTTCGGATGCTCTCTTTGTTTCAGGTGCTTGAGCCAGCCGTCAACGTTTCAACCCAACGACTGTCGGATCAGGTGCGGGTCATCCTGCGTAATCACATGTTGGATGATGCTGTACTTGATCGCCTCCGAACGGAAACGAGTAACCGTGTCATTGCCCCTCCGTCGCAACCTTTAGTTCCACTTGTGGCACCACCGTCCAGCTACACATTCCACCATGCTGACGAGGAGGATACTGACACGGTTGCTCATGTAAGTACCCAGTGCAATAGCGAACTGAGGAGTGCTTTGGAGTGTGCAATTCGGGAATATCGCAACATGTCCCCCGAACTTAGACCTCGCTTACCTCGTTTGCCCATGCATAACAAGAATAGGGCGCTGGTGGCTGCTCTGGATTCGCAGTTGTCTGACTATTTTGATGACTGCGAAGATCTCACCGATACACACTCGATAATGTACTGCGCGGCCGTAGCGGCATGTCGTGTAGCTCACGTCAAATTTCCAACCAGTGACGTAGCTACACGACCGAAACCAGCTGTACCGGCCTGGCAGTGCAGGATCGAGCGTCGTATTGGTGGGGCCAGAGCACTCATCGGCAAACTAATTTGCTTCAGGGAGGGCAACACTCGCCCTAGAGTGATGCGCTTTGTGAGACGGGCATTTTCGGGGACAGACATCAGCCCCCGAGACTACATGTCCCGAGTCACAGAGCGCATCGACTTCCTGAAGCAAAAAGTGTATGCATGGGCAAACCGTATCCGCAGGTATAAGCGCCGAGTGGAGCGATACACCCAGAATCGCACATTCCGAAGCAACGAAAGGTGGGTATATAGGGCTTGGGAGCGACCGGACCAAGGTGTGACTGACACACGCCTCCCGGGTGATGACGCTATGAGTTCATTCTGGCGCAGCATCTGGTCGGTGCCTGTCAGTCACACCGAGGGTGATTGGATTCGGGAGGTGGAGCGCGCGTGCGATCCAATACCACAAATGGGGGCAATTTACATCAGCCCCCAAGATGTAGCTCGTGCAGTCCGTCCGTTGCCTAACTGGAAATCTCCAGGGCCGGATGGACTGCACAATTTCTGGATAAAGTGGTTCACAAGATCGCACGCTCGTTTGGCGTCTCAATTCCAATCTGCCCTAGAGTCAGGGTCGCTGCCCGAGTTTTTTACGACAGGAATAACCCACCTGCTCCATAAATCAGGCAGTACTGCGGAACCTAAAAATTATAGACCGATCACGTGTTTGCCGACGGTCTATAAAGTTCTTACATCCATACTGAGAAGCAAAATTAACAACCATATTGACAAAAATTTGATAATGTCACCTTCTCAGAATGGATGTAGGAATGGGTCCCGCGGTACTAAGGAGCTGCTCCTCATTGATATGACCATTAGCCAACAGGTTCGACGTTCCCGAAAGGATCTGTCGACATGTTGGATAGATTATAAGAAGGCCTATGATTCCGTTCCTCATACATGGCTCATGAGGGTGCTAGAGTTGTATAAAATTGATACAACACTACGCACCTTCCTGATGTCGTGTATGAGGAAATGGAGTACGGTCCTTCGCTATCCAGGATGTCGACATATCCAGAGGAATAGCGAACCTGTAAGGATAGAGCGAGGTATATTCCAGGGTGATAGTTTGAGTCCGCTTTGGTTTTGCCTAGCCTTGAATCCTCTAAGCACACTGCTGGAGAATTCAGGTCTAGGCTATCGGTTGAAGAGAGGTGGTCAGGTTATATCTCACCTTCTTTACATGGATGACTTGAAGCTTTTTGCCCCCAACAACCTGCAACTGATGGAGCTACTGAAGGTAACTGAAACCTTCAGTAGTGCCATCAGGATGGAGTTTGGTGTGGACAAATGTGCGGTCATGCATGTAAAGCGAGGGGAGGTTGTGGAATCTGTGGGCATTCAACTCACGGATTCCATAAACCTGAGATCTCTCTCTCCAACCGAAACCTATAAGTATTTGGGTATGTCGGAAGCCCTAGGCATCAATATCACTGACATGAAGCAATCGTTGAAGGAGCGTTTCTTTGGACGCCTGAAGAAGGTTTTCAATAGCCTTCTTTCAGGCGGAAACAAGGTGCGCGCCTTCAACGGTTGGGTCATGCCGGTATTGATGTACTCTTTCGGCGTACTCAGATGGACTCAAACGGAACTTGACGCCCTGGATAGGCGGGTTCGAACACTGCTGACTGCATACCGAATGCATCACCCACGATCGTCGGTGATGAGGCTGTATATCCCGCGGAAGTGTGGCGGTCGAGGTTTTTTAAATGCCAAGACCCTCCACAACCGCGAGGTATGCAGTCTCAGGGAGTATTTCCTAGCTGCCGACGTGGGTATGCATCGAGATGTAGTGGCAGTGGACAAGGGACTCACCCCGCTCTCCTTGGCTAAGGAGAACTGGCGCAAACCGGTAGTGCTTGACACTAACGATCGCAGGGAAGTATGGCAGAGCAAGGAACTTCACGGACGCTTTTTCCGGGCCCTTCACGGGCCCGATGTAGACCAATTGGCGTCCGTAGCTTGGCTGCGTTTCGGTGACCTCTTTGGGGAAACCGAAGGTTTTATCTGTGCAATTATGGACGAAGTTATCATGACGAATAACTACCGGAGATTTATTGTGAAGGACGGCACAGTTGACATCTGTCGGGCGTGTCACCGTCCGGGAGAATCAATTCGTCACATTATCTCCGGTTGTTCTCGTCTGGCTAACGGCGAGTATTTGCATAGGCACAACCTTGTAGCCAAGATTATCCATCAGCAACTTGCTTTGAAATACTCTCTTGTGGGATCGGAAGTGCCGTACTACAGGTATGAGCCCGACCCAGTTCTTGATAATGGTCATATCACGTTGTACTGGGATCGGTCCATCATCACTGACAGGACTATTGTAGCCAATAAGCCTGATATAGTGGTGGTGGACCGAAACGAGAGGCGTGCAATGATTGTTGACATATCCGTTCCGCATGACGAGAACCTCGTGAAAGTCGAGAAAGATAAACAAATCAAGTATATTGACTTGGCTCGCGAGGTTGTCGACATGTGGGAAGTGGATTCGGCGATCATTGTACCGATAGTCGTGTCGGGTAATGGCTTAATAGCCAAGAGCCTCGACCAACACCTTAGGAGGCTCTCGTTAGGCGGCTGGATCAAGGGCTTGATTCAGAAAGCGGTACTCCTGGACACGGCTCGTATTGTTAGGAGGTTCCTTTCTCTGGAGCCCTGACCGCCGGTAGCTTGGACCCTGTTCCCGATACCGGTGGGACACTATTTTTTATATTTTTAAATGTTTTTTTTTTATGTTTTTTTTTTAAAGAAATATTTAAAAATATAATTTATAAGTTTAATCTAATGAATAAAGAGAATAATAATAATAATGTTTATTGAATTGTTTGATTTACAAAAATATTTATACACTAAGGGCTTAAACTAAAGTAAAAGGTACAAAATTGCGTTTTACCTGAACTAGGTATAAACCTGTATCTCAGGTAACTTATTTAAGTGCTTATACGTTAATAAATATAAACTAAAATTCATTAAACAAAAAGTAAATAACTTACGAGCAATATTATAGTCTAATTCTGACGAATACTTTGCTTAGTCAACAAATCTGAATTATCGCAAGACCTTATTGTGACATAACATTCCAATTCTTTTTTTTTTTTTTGCGTAGTTACGTTTTTATAAACTAGGCTTACTAAACTATTTTTATAACTACTAACTAATTATTATTATTTTCAAAAACGGTAAAATTATAAAAAAATAGGTACTATAATTGTTTATATATAATCTTATGCTATTAAACTCGTATGCGTCATATTATATGTTAGTAACAGAAAACAAATACGACGCCGATGATGCAATTTACGTGTCCTCATTATAATTAATAGAATTTATAAGTCTTGTCTCAGCGCTTTTCTTAGCTGGGCACTCATGATCGCCTGTCTTGTGATTACTCGGCTTATTAAAACGCATACACGTTGCACACTGAGACTGATCAGCAGTTTTATCGCACAGCATCCACTGGTGGCCTTGTTCACCACAAAGTGCACATGTATAAACAGCTTCACGACAAGTCTTTGCTGCATGCCCGTACTGTTGACATTTAAAGCACCTGGTCACAAGTGTATAGTCCCTTACTGGGCAGGATGTCCAATTAACAAACACTCGGCTTTGGTTTATAAGTGCCTTTCTTATGCCAGCAGTTACTTCTAGAACATAATTGCATGTTGGTCCGTCTTTTTTACCCGATTTATGACTTAATTTTATAGAGGCCAAAAAAGAGTCGCGGGGTAAATTAGGCATTTTGTCTGCTAAGTTCTGCTCATAAATACAATCGTACACTTCCTGGTCACATAACTCGGTCGGTACTCCTATTACTATAATTCTTGGTCTTCTCTTATAAGGTTCTTCCACTTTCAGACCGGAACCACTTAGTTGAGAGGATTTCCTAAGTTTCTCAATATCGTCTTTTGTCTCCGTGCTTATGATAACACCTCCGTTTTTGGTTTTACGCAAACCTCTAACGTGCAGCTTCATTTGTTCAGGGCGTATTATCTTTTGGACCAAGGATTTAGTTTCTTCACTAGTTTTCAATTTGTCATTCGGATAGATTGCTATGGAGCTCAGGTTGTTGGGGCGCAGATAATTATTTTTATTCGTCTTGACCATATCAGCAAAAGATACATTTTCTACCTGTCTTGGATGAGCGCAATTTTCTTTAAGGGTATCTTGCATCGATTTTTGGAATTTGTCCAGGTAATCTGTGAGGTCTTGTTTTTCTCTAAGTGCAAGAAAGGAGCTTTGCACTACTCTAGCCTTTTCTCTTAGGTCCTGATAAAATACTGCCATTTGGGAAACGCCATGCCCTACCTTGCGCGTTAGGGTGCTGATCCTCAGCTTCTGTTCCGAGTTAAGCTTTCCTTCTTGAGAGATTGTGCCAATTTCATTGAGGTACGACTCTATAGACTCCAGCCAGTTGCTTATCTTCGTACTGTCCAACGACAAAATTTCGTCTTCAGCCGCATGGTAAGATGCGTGAGGACTCCTGGGAGATTGAATACCCCGAGGGTTTCCTTCAACTTTAGCCATCTCCTTTACACGCTTCTCATATTTATTAGTTTTACACTGAATATATGTAATCACAGACTTAGCACAGTTAGCGCGATTTATTTTCTAGGTCACTGATTGTTAGGAAATATTAAAATTTCATGTAGTTAATAAAATAATGCTAGAGACACGTCCGCTCTACTTGAGTGCAAAAATAGCAACCAAATAAATAATAATTAAATGTAACAGAAAAGGAGTATTAGTAGTGTTAGTTAATATTGTGGGGACAAAACCCTGGAATGCAGGCAAAAAAGGAACATAAGAGTGCAAGGGCGTGTGAAAAAATGGAAACCTTATAAAGAACACTTTTTTTCCGTCTGTCTGCCTGTCCCTTTTTCACGTCCTGCATGGTCAATCCCTCTAGCCGAGTTACAATCGTTTCGTTTAGCGTGAACGCTTGGAGTTGGGCACGCCCCTAATTTCTTTGCTCTGACGTCATCTCAATAAAAGAATTGGGGGCGTGGCCAACTCCAACCGTTCACACTAAACAAAACAATTGTGACTTGGCTATAGGGCCAGCTTCTACGGCAACTTCTGGAGTTTTGGTTCTCACCGCAGTATGTGAAAACGGGGTCATTGACAGTATAATTATATTTACATCAAATACGTATTACAGGCAAGATTCCAAGTAAATTAAATTTATTGGTAAAATGCCACTTTTTGTATATTTCACGTAAATTCTAGTGATAAAAGACCAACAAGACCTAAAATATTTATAAAAATATGTATTTCTTTGAATCTGTTTTTAAAAAAAGAAATGTAAAAATGTATAATTTTGTATGATTTATGCAAAAACAGTTTAATGATAGTTAAACGTCAAATAACCAAGCAATGATTAATTGTGTTTTTTATTGCCAAAAAACAAAAATATTTATCGAATGAGCAGGCCAATCACACTGGAAATCCTTTCCAGAGATCCTATTTTGCCGGTAATGAGTGTGCATCGAGTGACAAACAAATGGTTCTAGATCACACAACTGCCCCCCTAGCCAAGTTACAATCGTTTCGTAAATATCGAACGCTTGGAATTGGCCACGCCTCCAATTCCTTTGTTCTGACCACGTGACGGAGCATTGACGTCAAAACAAAGGGATTGGAGGCGTTGCCAACTCAAAGCGTTCGAAGTTAACGAAACGGTCATAACTTCGCTAAGGGGGCTGATATTATGATGCAAGCTTTAGGTATTCACTTTCCAATGAACCGTGAGACAGCTTCCAGCCTATATGTTGTTGTCACGACCTCATCTCCTCAGTGGTCGGAATTGTTTTTTTCTTTTTTATTGTTACTTGCTCGGCTCGAACAAACGTTAGCTCGGATTTTCTCAGTCAAAGTGACAGGTGTCACTTATCTCGTACATTCATTCGTTCTCAAGCTTCCATCCAATTGACTCTACCGACATATGGTATAAAATACAAAGACATTAAATATAGACTACCAATAGACAGGACATAACCAATGAAAGTACGAGTAGAGAGAGACCTAGGAATAGTAAGGCGCTCAGTCTAGTGTGGACGACTGGACCTAACTTCAATTTATTTTCGTAAATATTTTTCGTACTTACTCTGTAATTAATTAGAATTCAATCATTTTCGCAAATAGTTCTAGAAAATAGCGTAAAAACATAAATTACAAATTTAATTCGCATGTTTACCATTGAAAGCTAGCTGACTGTTAAACTTGACAGTTTAACTTTAGTTAACATACAGTACTTCCAAGTACTGTATGTTAACTATGTTATATGATAAGTTTTGTTATCACTTTAATGAAAATGGGACCTTTGTGAATGTTAACCTGAAACCTCTCAAGGATAACGCTTGTCTTTGATTTAACAAACTTATTTGAGGGGAGCTAAATTATTCATTGTTATTTCAGTCATATTAATTGTTTACCACTTTTGACAACAATTTCCGAGAAGAATACCTATTATTTTTCAGTTCGCAGCTTGCACCTTAATCCTAAATAACATTCATGGTACGAGCGTTTTTTTTTTTTTTTTTTAAGTTGCTAAATCATTTCATGAAAAAAACCTGCTGGTAAATTTGTGTCCGCCTAACTGGTCAAAATGTACTGAACTTGGCTGATTTTTTCCGCGATTTCAGGTTTGGTCCCATAGTAAAAGTTGTTTGTTATTATGACTACAATTACGTGTTTAAGTGTCGTTCACTAATTCCCAGTTACCCTATATATGAAATCGGAACCTTTGAGCGGAGCGGGCTCTCTTACTCCTTTGTCCATGTCATTGGATGATTTCCCACCTAAAATCATTCCATCGCCGTGTCCTCGTGGGGGCGATCGGCGGCGATCTCTCGCGCCGGGGCTTGGTCCAAGCCATGCTCCGGAGCGAGGAGGAGTGGCAGGCGGTCGCCTCCTTTTGCGAAGCAGTAATGCTAGCAAAGGAGGAGGCCGACCGCATTAGGCAAAGGCGCACACGCCGCCGCCGGGTTTCTGATCCCGATTTCCGGCCACCGTAGGCGCGGGCTCGCGGACTGTGGGCAATGGGTAGCTCGCTGTCCGTCCGTCCGGTAACAGACCGGTCCGAGCTCAGTCGTCTACGGCGCGCACTGTTCCCGCGCGCCTCAAGGAGTTGTCAGCAAACTGTAGGGGTCCAGCAGGGCCGAAGCCTACTGGGGCCAAAGGTTATGCGAGAGTGTCACCACGGGCCCCGGGACAAAGGCAAGGAACGGAAAGGTAGGTTTTTAGTCACTAAAAGTCTGACACTATTTCCCGCCCCACCCAAGGGCGGGATTTTTCATTGGATGATTTTACCTATCAAAAAAAAAAACCTAAAAACATTCACACTTTTTATAAGTGACCCAGATTTTTTACAGCGAGTATATTTGATTGTTTGGTTATTTAGATCTTGACGTACAAGTGAATTTCAATCTTAAGATGATAGAGCAAAATTTTCCTGAACTTAACTAACAAAATTGATCAATAAAATAAATTGACCCAAATAGTAGCTGACAATAACAGGAAAATTAAACCTTTTATGAAAATATAACGCTCTTGTGGCATCGGAAATAAGATTTTCATATTCAACTTCAATTATCTTTGAAAAGCCAGGAAGTTCTAACAAAATGGACCACGTCATTATAACTTTTTGTTTAAAAGCAAAAATGTAATGTGAGTTTTAGCTGTATTTCAAGAAGAACTAAAGGGCCCAGCAGGGTTAAAGCCTGCCGGAGCCTAGCGTTAGGCAAAAGTGAACCCCGGGGCCCTGGACCGAAGGCAATGAAGGAGGATAGGTTTTTAGTCAGCAAGAGTCTGGAACTATCTCCCGCCTCGCACAAGGGCGCCGATATATCTTTGGACGATCTTTCCGCCGAAAAAAAAACTGTAGTAGTTAACATTTTCTAAATAAGTTGTAGCTGTGCCTATACAAATAAATAATTCTTTAGCTGTCTACACATTACTTTCGAACATAATCCCACATTTTCATCCAACATATCACATTAGTCCCTGCTCATCCTATAAAGGAAATAGAGCGTAAAGATAAGTAGAAACACAATGCCCACTAAGGTGTCAAATTAAGGTGGCCATTATATTGACAATAGGATACCATTGTCGTAAATATATTGACATGATGTTTCAGGTCGGTGTGAGGACACTCACATCATAGGATTTGGGTTAGTAGCCATTAGTAAACTTGCCAAGTTATAGTGACAAAAATTATATGGTACATGTTCTGTCTCTAGACTGTTTAGGTGTAGGTAATTATTTATAATTAGCTGACCGGGAAACCTGAATGGAAAGGGCTATGCTCGGGATTTTATTGCGTGATCGCATCAGGAATGAGGATATCCGCAAGAGAACCAATGTCGCTGACATAGCCCGAAGAATCGCCAAACTTAAGTGGCAGTGGGCAGGGCACATTGCTCGTAGAACGGATGGTCGCTGGGGCCGAAAGGTTCTAGAGTGGCGACTGCGCACCGAAAAACGCAGGGTTGGAAGACCTCCACAAGGTGGACGTCCATTGTGGCTACTTTTGGGGACACCTATGTCCAACAGTGGACGTCCTTCGGCTGAAATGATGATGATGAGCTCATCATCATCATCATTTTAGCCGGATCAGCTGACCCGGCCATCTTTGTACCAACTAACAGTCAATGAATGTAGTTCTAGTAAATACGAACTTCCTCATTATGTATGTATTTAGAAATATATAACTATGTTTATAAGTAAGTAGTGCATAGCACTAGCTCTGCTTAATTTAAGACTAGACGGCTTTTTGTGAAAGTTGTGAAATATTCAATTAAACGAGTCAATGATCTTGTAGGTAGTTGTTGGCCGTTGCGTACTAACTACCTACAGTTTATTGGCCTCGCTCAGCTGTCGTTTTCTTAAAGAAATTTCGTACATACGTAAATTAATTCGAGTTTAAAAAAAAGTACTTTATTTTTTAAGCTTCTCTTTACAAATCGATAGTATTTCATGTACCGAACCGACCCTTCGTACAAAAAAAATTACGGTGAAAAATTTACGGTGTATATATAAATGATAATTATAATGTTCCACAACTATCACACGACGCCGTCTAATCCTAAGCTAAGCAGAGCTTGTTTTATTAGTTCTAGATAACTAATAAACAGACTTATTCCTAAACACATGCATATTAATGCATATTAATGTAAGCTTAATCTTGAAAAGGCTGAAAAATGTGCAACTGATGTACCTTATCAAAGACTTATAGGAAGTTTAATGTATTTAGCTGTTATGTCTAGGCCTGATATAGCATATTCTATAAGTTACCTAAGTCAATTTAATAATTGTTATAATGAAACTCACTATAACCATGCTAAAAGAGTTTTAAAGTATTTACAAAAAACTAAACATTATTGTTTAAAATATGGTAAAGATAACTTAGAATTAAAGGGTTTTGTTGATGCCGATTGGGCTAGTGACATATTAGACAGAAAGTCATATTCTGGTTTTTGCTTTACCATGTGTGGTTCTGTGATATCCTGGCAGAGCAGAAAGCAGAAGACAGTTTCTCTGTCTAGTACAGAAGCTGAATATGTAGCACTGTCAGAGGCGGCTAGAGAGGCTGTATATTTGAGAAATTTGATATATGAGATTACAAGTAAATTTTGTTTTGTAATGCTACATTGTGATAACCAAAGTGCTTTGAAATTGGCATCTAATCACCAATCACTCAATAGAACTAAACATATTGATGTACGTTATCATTATGTCAAGGATGCTATAAAAAATAATTTAATTGAAGTTAAATATATCTCAACCCAAGATATGCCTGCTGATTTATTAACAAAAGGGTTGTTATCAATGAAGCATTATAAATTCTTAAAAATTATAGGTCTTGTCTCTGTTTAAATTGAATGATTGTTGTTTTCATTTTAGCACTCAAATATTTTGTTAAGAAGGGGTGTTACAATTCAGTAACAAAATGTGTACTAGCAACGCCATCTATATAGTTTAAGTTGTAACTTTGGTTCTGTCATTAAAGTCAGTCGTTAACCGAAAGTGTACGTTTCAATAGGTTCGATGATGGAATGGGCTTGGCGGAATTAAGTTATGTCATTCCGACGCACACTCCCCGAAATGCAATTGGTAAAAAACCGACAGGCTAGCAACTCGACCCAATTTATTTTACATATACCTTCAGAAGTACTTTAATTATAAAAACCACTTAAACCAGCCTATAAAATTAAATACCGAAAGCAAAACTTATAACCACAATGAAATCTGGCACGTTAAGCGCAAAATTTAAAAAGTTGTAGCCGCTGCCATTAAAATATTTTCTACTTAATATTTCAACAATGCTAAGCTTATAAATGCAATTAAAATCTTTTAGTCGTTGACTGTAAACTGAGGCGTCGTTTAGAATATTTTAATATTTATGTAGTTAAAATTTCAGGCCACAACAACACAGAATTTAATTTTCTAAAAAAATTTGATTACGTTTTCATCTCAATTTTTTTTTTTTATAATTTGACAAACTTGAATATGAATGACATTCAGATGGAAATGTAATCACATTTGAGCTTCTGCCAGCAGCTGCGTCCGTGTGAAAATTGATAATAATCATCCCATTTACATCCGGGAAAAATATTTTACTTATTTTATTTATAAAAAAAGGTTCCCCTACATTAAGAATTACTCCTGTATCCTGGGTGCATTCACAAACATATACACCGTAAAATTGTAGTCTTTTTAATCCCGCGGAGGGTCGATTCGGTTTATGAAACACTATCAATTTGTAAAGAGAAAATTGAAAAATTAGGTACTTTTTTTAAAACTCGAATTAATTCACGCATGTACGAAATTAATTTCTTCAAGTAATCGTCAGCTGAGCGAGGCCAATCAACTGTAGGTAGTTAGTACGCAACGACCGACAACTACTTCCAAGGTCATTGACTCGTTTACTTAAAGAAATTAATTTCGTACATGCGTATATTATATCGAGTTTTAGAAAAAAAGTACTTTATTTTTTAACCGACTACGGCAAAGCCAAAGGAGGGTTATGATTTTGACCGGCTACGTGTACTTCTTGTTTTTCGAGTAACCTTATTTATTTCAGCATCCTGAAAATCTTATTTCATACTTTTTTAGCGTCCTTTTTCTGTCGTAGTCGGGTTTTAGTTTTTTACTTATTTTATTACAAAAAAATGGTTCCCCTACATTAAAAATTACTTCTGTATTCACAAACATAATTATATACTATATAATTATGTTTGTGAATACGCGGCAAAAAAGTTGAATCCGTCGCTATGGTTACACGCAACCCCCCACTTACATCCAGACCCGAAAATTGGTTACTGCGCATTCAAGGTAAACCACCATAGTTCAACTTGTGTGTCGAGGATTATAAACTCACTGAAATTTTATCTATGTTCCTTTTTCAAAATACGAAAATAATCTTGTGTAAAGTATCATCATTTATTATTACTTTTTTTTTCAAATTATACACACATTATTTTAATACACATTATTCACTTTGTCAACATTATTTTACTCGTATATATCACCACCTAATAAATTCACTCCGCACATAAAACTTCTCTCACAAAACCATCTGGTCGTCCGTATGTCATCACAAGGATCCAGCAGAAAATTAGCGTCAGGTACATTTGCCTGACATATGCTGAGCTGGACTCCCATTTGGTGCAACACTGAGATGCACACCGCACTATGGCTCCCATCTTTGTATTTTACTTCTTTTTTTTTTCTAATTACCTACATGTGTTTATTATATTTTTCTTTGTTGATATTGTTTATATTTATATATGTGCTTAGTTTTTATAATTTAATTTAATTGTGCTTTCGTGTATGTTCTGTGCTGTAACAAATAAACGGTAAATCTATCTATATATCTATCTATCATCCAAATTTGTTCAGCTTGAACTGATTTCTGTACCTCTACCATGAGTTTTAAGCAATAGTATTCGTCGCTACTCGATATCGACGCCGTAAATATTTTGTATGGCAAATTTTGGTTCTGCAAGTGACCGCTAGAGGCGCTGCAAAATTTGCCATACAAAATATTTACGGCGTCGATATCGAGTAGCGACGAATACTATTGCTTAAAACTCATGGTAGAGGTACAGCACAAAAGAAATATTTCTTTGGCTTACATATCATTATTTTGGGTGTCTTGCGTTACAAATTTACGTGTTTTTGAAAGCAGTCACAATACAGAAGGATTTCTAGTATTGAAAACAGGACTATTGTTAACACGAATTGAGCCTCGGTATGTTATAGACTACCAATAGACAGGACATAGTGAACAAAATCGTGATCCGATAGTTGTTACCTAGGAGTAGTAAGGCGCTCAGTCTAGTGTGGACGATTGGGTCTAACTTCAGTTTATTTTCGTAAATATTTTTCGTATTTACTCTGTAATTTATTAGAATTCAATAATTTCCGCAAATAGTTCTAGAAAATAGCGTAAAAACATATAAATTCCAAATTTAATTCACATGTTCCATTCCCTCTCTTAGAGAGGTGGCCTGTATCCCAGCAGTGGGAAAGGCTGATGATGATGATGATTTGCATGTTTACTATTGAAGCTATATGACATAGGATGATAGTTTTTCTAAGATTTTTTTTCTGATGTCCGCTATATTGTATCTCTTAAATCTCTTTGTGAATACTTAATACCAATATCGATGAACTACCAATGTAGTGCGTCGATCCCTATATTAATTGCAAAGAAGAGTAGCTAATCCCTTTGAAAAACACTACCTATCTAAGAGTAGGCGGGCTTGCGAACGGGGTGCAATGGATAGCTTGCCGTCCGACCGTCTGGTCCGTCCGGACTGAGCCCAAGTCGTTGACGGCGCGCACTGTTTCCGCGCGCTTCAAGTAGTTGTCAGCAAACCGTAGAGGCCCAGCAGGGCTGAAGCCCACTGTGGCCATAGACTGGTTTCTAAAAAGAATGTCCAGCAACGGTATAAAGGGCTAAGAAGGAACGGGGTAGGTTTTTAGTCAGTAAGAGATAGTGTTAGAACACTATCACCCGCTCTGCCCAAGGGCGGGAGATGTCATTGGATGATTTTACCTACCATAAAAAAACCTACCTAGGGGTACGCATCATACTAGTTATAGGTTCTATATGACGGCTCGTCAAAGATAGTTCGAGTAAGTTGGTAAAGTTGAGTATCGTGCATTAAATTAAAATAGCTAGGATTTAAATCCCTGTAATTCTCAATACAATATGATACAGTGCACTTTATTAGGAGTGTTTCTTCACGCTGCGACGGTCTGGTTGAGTGTCCACAATCCAGGCGGGTTCTCCATAACCTGGTAATCAAACGAAACGACACTATCAAAGCACGCCACTTCTAGATGGCATGTCTTGTTTTGTGTTTAACAAACCAACTGCCGGATACGACATATATAATAATACAGACCAGCTTTATTTTCTATTGCAGTACAAGCGGTTGCGGCTACTAAAAAAGTCATGAACAGTTCACTAAAATAATATAGCTGGTGATAACAACGTCAAAGCAAGTTAGCTTAAGTTAATGCAGCTCCCAAAGTAATATCCGGGCTCTTGAAAATCTCTTTCAAACCCGGACTCACCAAAATTAGTTCCTAACGTACCATTCAAACTACAGAGCTCGCAAAAACTGGGGAAATGGCGGTGAGAGTAAATTTACCAACAGGAAACTCTATATGTATGTACAAATTTAACAAAAATATACTTCTAAATGCAAATTAACCTGTCTCTGAAGCCGAGTTCAGTAAAATCATGAATAGTACAAAAACGGAAACATATGTTTGGATGTTTAATACTGTTCTCGGTAAAACGGGGAAAAACGAAGGAAAAAACACGTTAATTTGTTATTTTAAAAGCAATTGAACTTCGACTCTAAATAACGGGGATTGGAGTTTGTTTGATTCGATGGAAAGATTCAACTCAAGGTTAAAATACGGATGCGTTTATGTCGGTTATCGGTGCTTTGAATTGAATTTTTCTTTAGCTATTATTATTTTGCATAGATTAACTTTGAAGTTAAATGAGCCTTTCATAATTTTGGCTTATTCATCATCATAATCTTTGTGGATGACTCGGGTTCGGTCTGGATGTAACCGAACGGCTGGACCACAAGCCCATGCTTATGATGGCTTGTGGTTCACGCATGCGGCTGCCTCCTTTACCTGCATTACTGCTTTCATGGAGGCAAGACGCAAGTGATTATTATCGGTAGTTATCGGATTATATCCAAGATATATTGGTTGACACTTCCTCAGGTTTTTTTCAATAGCTACTTTCAGTATGTAGGAGTGAATCTAACCCAACTGCTTTTGGAAAAAGTCTTTTGTTCTAGTATAAATCTCATGCAGATTGCAGAAAATGACCCAAATACCCGAATGACTTCTTATAAAAAACTTTACAAGGAGAAACATTCGTTAAACTCATCGTCTGGTTTTCTTCATTTCTCGACTAAGCACATTTAATTGCTATCAAAATGATCTGGCAACTATTTTCAGTTTTACTACGGTGTAATATTGTTATGTCTGTTTTTGAATTGGACGATGAACTCTAAAATAATCTTTTCCTGGAACTGGATATAAAAATGGCATTGTCTATGGTATTTGATATTTAATCTGTGGTTCGTTTCAAGAAAATACATTGACGGGATTTCTTCGAGTAAAATTCAGTTATAGTTTTAATTATTCGCACATTGATTCATAGTGGATATTGTGATGTAAAATTGATACAGTTTTGTATCTTAAGTTGTCTGATTGCGCAGACAGCAACTGGTATCATTGAAACGGGCAAGATCTCAGTAAAATGAAGCTGAGAATTTAATTGTAGTGTTGACTACCTCAACATAGTATACCAAGAAGGTTGGTGGAAGGTTTGATTTATCGCCCGCATTATAGTAAAAAAAAATCTCAAAGGAAAATATTCCCGAGATAAAAAGCATCCTATGTGCTCATCATCATTATTATCATATTCACCAAAAGGCGTCCATTGTTGGATATAAGCCTCCCCCAAGTATCACTACAATAATCGCAGAAAGACGTAGCCGGAAGACGCAGTGTCAGAAGTCCTCCTGCAAGGTGGACCGATGACCTGGCAAGAGTTGCGGGAATCCGCTGGATGCGAGTTGCACAGGACCGTCCTATGTGCTATTGTAAGATAATTAAGGTCTATTCTTGTACTATCGCCGTCATTTCTGCCTGATCACTTAAAAAAAAAATAGTGTAATAAGTGTGATTGTCTCACTGAGGCTATAAATATGTCTCATGTTTATTATTTTTAGTAACAGATATCTAAATATATTCAAAATATACCTCAACACAACATTAACTCTATAATAAGTGTGCCTAAGTAGGTTGGTTTGGCCGAAGCGGCTAAAAAAAGCATGTGTGTGCCACGCGCCATAATCTTGGATTCAAATTGACAGGTTCCTTAAAACGCTATCCCAGGACTTTTTAAGGAAGTTCTAAGAAGGTGTTATCCATCCTCCCACAGTAACTCTCCTAGTCTCCTTTTTTCCTTTGCACATCCTTTTTCTACACGATCTAATTCTCGGAGAAAAAGATTACCGCTTTCTAGGACAATGCAATGCCGACTGTCGACCGAATCACAGCCGACAATGAAAGGTTGTTTTCGACTTCAGAAACGAGAGCACGGAGCATTCTGTCTCTATGCGTATAGATAGTATAAGCACTCCGACCTATAAAAATAGTGTAATTTAGATGCTGAAAACTTTTTGGAAGTAACACAGGCCTAATTATTTCGAGGTCTATTATCAAGAATTATTCAAAGTCACAGTTCTTCAACCTTCAAACCTTCAGACTCACTCTTAACACTTCAATGCTATATATTATACTTTTTTACCCAAGATCTGTGTGTTACCATCATATTCGTGTTCAGTTTGTGAAGAATATTAAACAGATGCGAACGAGTTCCGAGCATAAACATAATATATAATGTAAACGTTTGATGTTCTTGTACTACAAAATTATGGATATGAATCGAATGGTCTTACTTTGAAGCTGTTATGACTGATATTGAAACTGATTGCCTATAGGAAACAAATAATGATCATTGCGCACACGTGGCCCACGTATGCCGATCTGGTTCCGTCGGTTTCCATACATTTTATAAGGCAATTAGACTTGTAGAGCTACATTAGATCCACAACACGCGACGCGACGCTACGTACAAATCAGACGTGGCCAACGTGGGTGTCGGTCTAATGTTGTTCCGCTTAAGAGTACTTTTCTACCATAAATGAGCTGGGCGGAAAGGAGCCGTGCGGACAAATTGGCCAAAGACAGTGCCCGAAATCTCTGGAAGTCCATAATATTAAAGACACACCATAAAAAAATATTTTATTAAAATTGACCTTATGTCCGACCGCCAGGCAAAAATCAAAACGTTATATAAAATAGTTGGCTTATTAAAAAAAATCGCAAATCTGACCCTAACTTATGGTTCTAATGTGGACTTCCTCGTGCCTCAGCCACCGGACCGACCCCGACATCCAGCCACCGTAGCCTGAGTCGTCGCCGGCGTGTAATGTTCCACAAGCGGCCCAAAGAGATGTCAGCAAAACCGTAAGAGCCCAGCAGGGCCAACGCCTACTAGGGACATAGGTTGACCGAAATGACCCTGGGTTCCCCCCAGGGTCATGGAATGCAAGGCAAGGAAATATAGGAGTGGGTTTTAATCAGTAAAATTCTGGCAGGCCCTCACGCTCCATCCTTGAGCAGGATAGGTAGAGAAGTCATTGGATGACATTAGCCTCTTTCTAGTGCAATAGGGTAAAGAGATGCTGGTCCGCAAGGGCATTACGATCTGTCTTCTCAAGGTGCATCAAGCGATCTTAACTTCAATTGACCTTCACATTTAATTACTCCCCAATTATATTATTAAGGTTTATTAATATGGAGTATTATTGAGAAATATTTCTAGTGTATATAATTATTTTGTTTGTGTTAGTAATTGATTCAATAATTTGCGTGGGTATGCACTTCAATTGATCTCAAGATTTCTGTTTTGTTGGATTTCATTGAACTATTTGCTTATAAATAGATTTTCATTAGTGTTTCAAAGCAGCGTAGGAAGGCCTAGCACGAGGTGGACCCATGACATGGTTTTTTTTTTTTTTTTTTTTGTGGTAGGTAAAATCATCCAATGACGAATCCCGCCCTTGGGTGGGGCGGGAAACAGTGTCAGACTTTTACTGACTAAAAACCTACCTTTCCATTCCTCGCCTTTGTCCCGGGGCCCGTGGTGACACTCTCGCATAACCTTTGGACCCATGACATGGTGGGGTTACGGGAATGCAATGAAGGCCAGCTCGTTTATGTAAACTATTTGTCAAAATACTGAAAAGTTAAAACAAAAGTTCTCTGCAGCGCTAGATTGGCATTATGTCGTCAAAAAAAACTTTTAAAACCTACAACACTTAAATAGCTTATAGAAGATACATTTTCGCGACCAAAACGTCTTAAGCTCCATGAATTTCATAGTACTTACGCGTTTCGTTCAACTTGTGTCTGGAAGAAACCGCCGAGTGCAATAAGGCCGCTGATTGTATGTTTTCTATTTTATAAGGATCCTTTTTATACTATATATGTTATTTATAGAAGAACATAATTAAATACTCAAAAAAATCGAACTGTTTATAAAACAGCACGCGAAGTCTGTGTTCAGTACCTCTACCATGAGTTTTAAGCAATAGTATTCGTCGCTACTCGATATCGACGCCGTAAATATTTTGTATGGCAAATTTTGCAGCGCCTCTAGCGGTCACTTGCAGAACCAAAATTTGCCATACAAAATGTTTACGGCGTCGATATCGAGTAGCGACGAATACTATTGCTTAAAACTCATGGTAGAGGTACAGTTAACCAGTTGTAGGTAAAAACCTACAATTTATTTTCGTAGGGGGCAACATCTGTAATGTGTTAGTCTATGATTGTAAAATGGAGATGAAATATTATCTTTTCTATTGTAATATTACGATATTAGAAGCTATTAAATCGCTTGGATAACCAGTAGTTTTACTTCTTTAACTACAGAATTATTATTTATGTCCAGGTTTACTTTAATTCGAATTTATTAGCACCGCTCCCACATTGCATGAAAGTCATAATGGCACTAATGTCAGGTGGTACGGACTGTAGTGTATACAGTAAGTTCACTTGAATTGCAAGAAGCGAATACACGGTACGCGTAATCTAGTGCGTAGGACATATACATCGATAGATGAATGCGAAATGCACAGGACCTTCAATTTGATACCTATATTGCAGTACACAATTTTTTTTTTTTAATATGGCGCCTAGAAAGATCTCATAGCACAAGTATAGGAAAAAAAACGAAAGCTGTAAATTTGTAGCTGGATAAATCTTTAAAAGTCGATTTGGCATTTGAACTGCGAGCCTAAAAACGTCACATGAGCAATTTATCTAGAGCAAATCATATTCCAAATTCCTAGCAGATCATAAGCAATTCTTCTAATATTCAAAAATGGTTGCACAAATTAGTCGAATCATACTCAATTCACGGCATATCAGACTCATATTCCTTGTAAATATCGCCGTAAAAAAAAAGATTATAATATGAATCAAATTTTTTATTTTATTTAGATTCTACAAAAGTTGCCTTTTTAGACCTACTGAACTTTATTTTCAAAGGAACGGGTTTTCAAAAGAAAGGGTTTGTACGAAACCGTCAGTGCGCGAGTGCGACTCGCACTGGCCCGATTTTTTTTATTAGTATTGTTGTTATTGTGGTAACACGAAATACATCGTCTATGTAAATTTCAATTATCTAACTATCACGGTTTATGAGATACAGCCTGGTAATAAACAGACAGCGAAGTTTTATTGATAGCCTCCCTTTTAATGAAATGCAACGAAGTAACGGGGTGGGTTTTTAGTCGGTAAGAGTCTGACACTATCTCCCGCTCCGCCCAAGGGCAGGAGATGTCATTGAACGGTTTTACCCCCTACAAAAAAAAAACCCTTTAGGTTAAACCCTAAAAACGAACTAAACTAGGCTAACAAAGACTTTTCTCGCCTTAATATAGTTTTCTTAAATATTTACATAATGTCATATCCGCCCGTGCCATGGTCTGAAAGCTACTTCCGAACCTTGTCACTTTTGTAGACACAATGAGTCTAGTCTGACAATCAAAATTAACGCAATATAGTAGGTACTAAACTGTTAGATATTATAGAACAACGAAAAGGTCAAGTGCTTAAAGTGGTTGTCCAGGCAAGCATAGTCTTGGCACGCTCCAGTTCTCGAATATTTTATTATATTACAATACCGAATACGGAGCCGGTAATGTGTTTAAAAGTCGAGAGCAGGAAAGGCGGTGTTGTAATTTTAGGGCACCCCAACACGGACAGGTTAGGTTAGGGATATTTTATTATCACTACCTTTTTTATTGTTGATAGGTTCACGCTTGACCGCTATCTCACCTGATAGAAAGCGACGACGCGGTCGACGATGGAGCGCGCTTACCTAGAACTCTACTCTACTCTCTTCTCTTTACTCTTGACTTAAAGATTCCCTGGTTATAGCCAGCCAAATAGACTCCGGCAGGGAATTCCATTCCTTAGCTGTGCACACTGAATGTGTTGCCAAAGCTTTTTGTGCGTATAGGTTTTTTTTTATGGTAGTTAAAATCATCCAATGACAAATCCCGCCCTTGGGTGGAGCAGGAAGTAGTGTCAGACTCTTACTGACTAAAAACCTACCCTTCCATTTATTGCCTTTGTCCCAGGGCCCGTGGTGACATTCTCACATAATCTTTGGCCCCAGTAGGCTTCGGCCCTGCTGGACCCCTACAGTTTGCTGACCACTCCTTGAGGCGCGCGGGAACAGTGCGCGCCGTAAAAGACTTGAGCTCGAACCGGTCTGTTACCGGACGGACGGACAGCGAGCTGCCCATTGCCCACAGTCCGCGAGCCCGCGCCTATGGTGGCCGGAAATCGGGAACGGAATCCCGGCTGCGGCGGCGGCGTGTGCGCCTTTGCCTAATGCGGTCGGCCTCCTCCTTTGCTAGCATTACTGCTTCGCAAAAGGAGGCGACCGCCTGCCACTCCTCCTCGCTCCGGAGCATGACTTGAACCAAGCCCCGGCGCGAGAGATCGCCGCCGATCGCCCCCACGAGGACACGGCGATGCTCTTCCCAAGTTGTGCGTATAGGTGGGATATCAATCATGTACCGCTGACACATCGCCGTACACCTGGTGGTCCGATGATGGAACGGGCCAGCTGCAGCGGCGGCGGCGGCGGTTTATTGACGGTTTACCTGAAAATAAAAGCCTTATTTTAAACTGTATTTTATACATTGCCTCGGTATTGTATAGAATACCGGATTATATAGATTGCCGGTAACAAATACTTATCATAGACCGTATAAATAAAATTGATGAGTTTGTTTGTCATATCCAATCATTTGAGCACGATCATTTGTTCTATCTGGGTGTAATTTATCTATAATCCTATGTATATTATTTAGAAATATATAAGTATGTTTATCAGTTGTCTAGTACTCATAACACAAGCTCTGCTTAGCTCGGGACTAGACGGCGCCGCGGCGTTGTGTGATAGTTGTGGAATTTTATTATTATTTATTTTTAATTATTTTACTCGAATTAAATAAATAATCACAATATCTTTCCGACGTCTTTGTGTCTCCTTCGCTGGCCTACGAAAAGCAGCGCTGTGGACTCGTCGCATTTTGCGTGTGGTCACAGCATTATGCTGAGCGATCGGCCGATTTGCGCGGACCTGGCGCATATTTTTCCTATACAATGTTTAGTATTTGTAAGCTAGTCCCTCAGCCTTTTCAGAATGTATCGCTGGAGTACACCGACCGCCTTCAGCTCTTGGGAGTTGAAATTTGGCGGTTTATTGAGTCCAAAACCAAGATAGCTGCTAGGAAACTCAGTTATACAATGCACAGATTTCATCGGGTGTGGAGTTCTGCAGCCACATAAGGGCTGGTGCTGCAACCTTGCTTCCACCTGGCAGCTTTGGACTCAGTGAAAAGATGTGCGAAGAAGCTAATTGGTGATCCAGATTTGGTTAAGTCCTATCACATAGCATAAGCACAGGCGTAGAGTAGCCAGCCTTTCGGTGTTTTACAGGATGCATTTTGGAGAGTGTGCGCAGGAACTGCATGACTTGATTCCGCCATCTCATTTCTACCACCCTTACGTGGTTGAAACCTCCTCCTCTACGGTCCGGAGTGAGCCGTTTGCCTCGTCGTTTATACCGCGTAATCGAAAGACTGGAACAAAAAAATTGCCTGCTGCGGTCTTTCGGTCTTTCTGTCCCATTATAATTTAGGTGTCTCTAAGGCTAGAGTGAATAGGCTTATAATAAACTAGTGCGCCTCACCATCAACGATTGCATCACTGCTTACCATCAGGTGGGATCGCAGTCGAGCACTAGTTTATATAAGCGCGGCGCAAGTCGCGGGCACCAGCTAATTGGTAATAAAATCTGATTAGTTCGTTAATACATGATAATGTGAATATGTGTAAACGTGCGGCAAATGGGAATATGTCATTTGTAATGGGGTAATGTTATCTGTAGCAGGTTTGGCATACTAATGAAAGGGTAATCGCGAATACGGATGAAAAGAGTATATATTTTTTAGTTTTTTATTATTATTATGGAGCCGAAGGCTGAAGTGACGAATTTGCATGTGTATCAAACAACGTTTTTTCATACACTTACGACTCGTGAGGTTGTCGCGTTCAGCCCGATACGGTAAATGTAATAAAATTGTGGTGGAGGGGAGCACGCGCACTTTTCTATACTAGTGCGAAAAAGAAAGAAAAAAACATTTATTTGAAACTCGCACAAAAAATAAAAGAAGTCAATATTTAAAGATTAAGAAGACTTGTGCGAGGCCAAAAAGGCTCCTATCTCAGCATATGCTGCGATATTTTAACAAAAAAAAACTAAAATAACGCAGCGCACAAAAAACAGTTTGTTGCGTGCCTAAAATCGGTGGGATATGAGCAGATTTTCGAGTTAGTGTATTGGAAATAAATAAACGTTGGTGGGGGTCGCTCAGCGCCCTGCTTGATACGAAAGATACAATCAATGGTGACAGGGGCAAGCTCGCACACTTTTATCATATATTTCAAAACATACGGACTAGCCGTTTAGACGTGATGTTTCATGATGATCAAAAGTCCTTCCTAAAAATCTGCCCCAGCCGTTCGAGCGTAAAGAATTCACAAATACACACACACACACTCATAAACCTTTATAATATTAGTGTGATACCCGAATACGTAATTCCTTTTACCTGTTACAAAGGGACGACAAGCCGGAGAAATGTTTATCTTTCGAGAGTCCGCCTTTACAAAACATGACTTAAGGCCCGGTTCTACTCATTTTGACCTTTTTTAAACCTATGGAAATCCACAAATTAATGTAACATAGTGTTCATACACTCAACCTAATTAAAAATAATTAAATGAAAATTAAAAAAAAATAGTATTATAGTCGCGCGGACAGCCGTAATATTTTATATATATAGAAGTGACCGGTTCCTTACCGGCCGCCGCCGCCCGTGCGCCCGCAGCGCGCTCATTGCGAGCCTAGCGCCGGCAGTTCGTAGTCGAAGCTCTCGACGTACGGACGCTGTCGCCTAAATAATTCTCAGTGTGGTTCTACTTAAAAATAACCGTCGTTGTGACCATCGTTAATGAGTTCCTCGATTGCATTCTAAATCTAAATAAGTGATTGTGATTCCCAAACTTGGGCAAGTTATGCATATACGAGTACCTTAGTAGCTTTGTTCATAGGGATTTATAATGACCGTTACAATCTTTGTTTTTATAAAACCTTAGAAATTGCTTAAATTTGTAAATGTTCATGTTCATGCTACCATTTGTTTTAAATTAATTAGCCGCTGTAGCCGCCTCTGCTTGCCTACACGCACTGGTAAATTAGATTCATTATTCCACGCTTAGAATTCTTCCCGCCTTTTCAAACCCTAATTTGACAGGCTAGCTCTTGCCATACAGAAATGGCGTTTCCCGTGCATCCCTTAAACCGGCAGTCTAATAATGTGAACCTCATCCCTAGGAATTACGTCACGGCTTACCGGGCTAATTCGGAGTTGCCGTAGACCATCGGAGTGTGAAGAGGCCGTACATCACCGGAGTGTGAAAAAGCGGAGCTTGCGGCCCTGGACTGCGTCTGGAGTGCGGGATATCGCCAGGGAAGTGTGGGGGGCTAGACAAGTGCGAATACCTAGGCCAAACCTAACCCATATAACGTTTTTTTTAAATCGTTGTTTTTTTTTTCTTTTTTTCAATATACCTTCGTTTATTTTTTTATATTTAAAATTAGTTTTATTTCCTTTTTTTGTTCATGAGCTATACCCGTGACAATGGCGCCCAAAAACGTGGTTTAAGGTCTTTCGCACTTGGCTTTGGTCTTTTAGTGGTTTTGTGGGTGGTGGTTTTCTAGTAGTGTTTTTCTACCTACGTATTTGTAAATTATAGAACTGTATTTTATTCTAATTAGTGTTGAAATAAACTACATTCTTCATTTGTATGGGTTTGTAGTAACTTAGTATGTTCACCTGACTTCACCTATCTTATTATTTTCATGTATTGTTTTGTTTTGTGTGTTTTATACATAATTGTAACAGAGCGGAATTTGCTAAGTTTACATTCTCTACGTTTTTGCATAACTTACCCAGTTTTTTCTCGAATCATCTAGACATAAAAGAAACATTATGGCAATCCCAATAAAATATTTATTACTTCAGAAATCAGAACTCATGTACGAAGTTGCTATCCGAGGAGAATCACCCTCTGACAACGTAGCTGGATTAAGACGACAAGTCACTAAATTAACTCAGTTATATTCATCTGATGACGTAATTGATTCGGTTTTCCAGTTTTTAGAAGATATTAAAGGATCGCAAGAAACGCTAGAGAAGGTCAAGACTAATCTTGATGCTTTACAAGTTTCTTTCGATGAACCCCTTTATAATAGAACTAAAGCTCTTCTACATCATTTGTACTATAGACTCCAGCGTATTGAAAAGCCGCAGGCAGCGGATGACTTAGCAAAATTAAGTAAATTAAAAAAGTGTTACGAGGGTTATTACGAAATATTGTTAAGCCTTGATAAGCCACAGATCAAAGAACAGTTACAGTCCGCGACATCTGTTACTTCTGAGGATTTTATTGATAAACCTAATTTATCTGGGATGAACATTGCAGTTTCGTGTGATCGTGGGATTTTAGGTGAACTTAATAAATTAAAATATGACGGCAAAACTTGAGTCAGATCATTTATTCAAAAAGTTGAAGAGTTCCGTACCTCAAAAAATATCTCTGAAAATAAAATATTAAGTTCAGCTACCGACATCTTTATTGGTGATGCACTTCACTGGTACCGTAATATCAGGGGTATAGTAAACAGTTGGTCTGAAGTACTGGACTATTTAAAGGACGATTTCGATGTTCCCGACTACGATTATCGTATGGCTTCAGAAATACGTCAGCGTACGCAGGGTGAGGAAGAGAGCATCACTATATATTTATCCATAATGCAAGGCATGTTTTCTAGACTTAGTAAACCCTTAGAGGAAGATGTGAAGTTAGAAATAATTTTGCACAATATTCGTCCTTGTTACTCAACCATTATAGCTGCTAGTCCTAATATTAAATCCCTCGAAGACTTAAAAATAATATGTAAAAATTATGAACGAATAAAGGTTCGTTCAGAATTATTTAAGGAACCGCCTTCAGTTTCGGCTAATACCTTGGCTCCAGAGTTTGGTTATCAGTTTTCGAAGCGTAAGTCGACGACTAATCACCAAAGCAATTTTTACGGCCGTAGTAGGTACGAAGGTGCTCACTCTCAAGAGTTGCACAAAGTCTCCGAAATTCAGGCTTCTGAAGCCGAAGTATCGGCAATTTCTAAAGTTCCCTACTGTCATCGTTGCCGTGTTAATACGCATTCCATGAAAGATTGCACGGCTGAACGAAAGATTTTCTGCTTTAAGTGCGGCATGAAAGAAGTACGTACACCAGAATGCCCAAACTGCAAGCAAAAAAACTAGTATCTGAAAATTGTAGAAAGCATGCGTTTGGTCATACAGATCGCTCGAACTGGAATGATTGGCTCATGTTTGTAAAAAACTTCTTTTCTCGGAAATGTATTTCTACAGTTTTCAACGCCAAACCGAGCAATGACCCTAGGCCTTATGCAAAGGTAAAAATCAATAGTGATATATTCTTGTATGGTTTATTAGATTCCGGTTCCGCCGTCACTATCTTAGGCAAGAACTCTCATAAAATTTTATTACAATTAGGTCTAATTTTATGTAATGATGAAAAAATAACTGTTACAGCAGCAGGTGGCCAGAAGATAACGTCCCTTGGTTATGTTCTTCTACCAGTGACCTTTGATGATATATCTTCTATTATCAAGGCGCACGTTATACCAGCGATTGAAACCGTTCTAATATTAGGAATCGATTTTTGGAATACTTTCAACTTGTGTCCCAAGTATCTTTCACGGAAGGAAAACTTATTCCTTGATGACCCCGGGCTCTTAGAAATTTCATCCACAACAGTTCACCAAGTGTGTGGTTATGACGCCTTGAACTCTTCTCAAAAGCTCAAAGCTGACAATATCGTAAAATATTTTAAGGACATTTCGTACGCAGAGAGAGGTTTAGGTCGCACGCATGTCATTAAACACAGTATAGATACTGGCAATGCAGAACCAATCCGCCAGCGATATTACCGCATGTCACCAGAAAAGCAACGTATTGTTGTGGAGCAGGTTGATGAGATGTTAGCTCTAGATGTCATGGAGCCATGTGAAAGTCCGTGGTCATCCCCTGTATTAGTGGTAGGCAAGAAAGACGGAAAGCCACGCTTCTGTTTAGATAGCCGAAAACTTAATTCTGTCACAAAGAAAGATGCATATAAGCTGCCATATGTGTCTGAAATTTTAGATAATCTAAAGGACGCGCGATATCTCTCGAGCATTGATTTATCAAAAGCATTTTGGCAAATTTTAATCGCTGAAAAGGACAGAGAAAAAACAGCCTTTTATGTTCCTGGACGAGGAACTTTTATGTTTAAGGTCACAGCTTTTGGACTTACCAATGCTCCAGCTACGCAACAAAGACTTGTAGACCTTTTGTTCGGACCTGAATTCGAACTTAAAGTTTTTGCGTATTTAGATGATATTATTATCATTAGCAGAACTTTCGAAGAACATGTAGAACTGCTTCAGAAAGTTTTCCATAAACTACGATCGGCTAATCTCACTGTCAATCTAGACAAATGTCACTTCTTCCGAAGTCAGTTACGCTATCTAGGCTACATTGTGGACGCTCATGGCTTACGTACTGACCCAGATAAGGTCAAAGCCATATTAGACTTTCCCACTCCTACTAACAGGAAAGAGGTAAAGCGTTTTTTAGGTACAGCGTCGTGGTATAGGCGTTTTATCCCACAATTTAGTACCGTAGCAGGCCCTCTAAATAAACTTACTTCTAATAAAAAGAACGCCCTCCCGTTTCAATGGACTCCAGAAGCTGACAGGGCCTTTCTGGAACTAAAATCAAAGCTAGTTCAGGCACCTGTCCTTGCTTGCCCAGACTTTAACCTTCCTTTTGAAGTACACACTGATGCTAGCAACTTCGGTATTGGTGCAATGTTGGCTCAAACTATCGATGGTGTAGAACATCCCATCGCATACATGAGTCGTTCCTTAAGTAAACCGGAGAGGAACTACAGCACAACAGAACGGGAAGCCCTTGCTGTTCTTACTGCTCTTGAGTACTGGCGCTGTTACCTCGAGACCGACAAAACCTTTTTAGTATATACCGATCATTCTTCACTCAAATGGTTTATGTCTCTCACTAATCCAACCGGGCGTCTCGCTAGGTGGGGTGTCCGTCTTTCTTCTTTCAATTTTGAGATAAGACATCGCCGTGGGAAAGATAATGTTATTCCGGATGCGCTATCTAGAAGTGTTCCGGTAGACGCTATTTCAAACGCCAATGTTCCCACTGCAGCTGTCCCTAATACTCAAGACTCTTGGTACTTAAAAATCTTCCAAGGTTGTCAGCTTAACCCACTTAATTTTCCGAATTATAAAGTAGAGGACAATAAGTTATATAGGTACATGAAAACTAATGTTGAGCTTGCCGTTGAGTTTGCTTGGAAGGAGGTTATTCCTAAGGAGGGACAAGAAGATATATTAGTTCAATGCCACTCTGAACCTATTTCCGGTCATTTCGGCGTGTTTAAGACGTATAAGCGCTTAGCACTTCGTTTTTATTGGCCTGGAATGTATTCCAGTGTAGTTCAGTTCGTTTCTCAATGTGAGACTTGTCTAGCGCACAAACATTCTACCCATGGTATCTCTGGAAAAATGGGTAGGCCTAAAGATGTTTCTCGCCCTTTCCAAGTCCTATCAATAGATTTGGTTGGTCCTTTGCCTTTCTCCCGTAAACAAAATCAATTCATTTTCGTGGTGACTTGCTGTTTTTCTAAATATTGCCTTCTTTTTCCACTTCGTCGAGCCACCTTGAATTTAATTGTTAAACACCTTGAGGATGATGTCTTTCTCGTTCATGGAATTCCGCAAACGATTATTCTGGATAACGGAAGTCAGTTTATTAGTCGTGACTTGGATAAGCTTTTTCGGAAGTACAAAATTCCAAACATACATTTTACTCCTAAGTACACTCCACAGGTTAATACAGTTGAGAGGTATAATAAAACAATAATAACTGCTGTATCTAGCTTCGTAGATGGCGATCACAGATCTTGGGACACGAACCTTCCTCAAATCCAATTTGCCATGAATAATTCCGTTAACGAAAGCACTGGTTATACCCCGTCCTTCTTAGTACACGGAAGAGAGTTAGTAGTCTGCGGTTCTCATTACCTTGAAAATCCTGACCCAATAGATTTAATATTTTTACCGCGCGATGCTTACGCTGCAAATTTGGGTCAATTATCACCAGTTTTTGATAAAGTCCAGGTCGCCTTATGGGAAGCTCATGTAAAGAATACGCAACATTATAACTTACGACGCAAACATGCAGAGTTTAATGTGGGTGATATTGTTTGGAAACGATGCTATTTCCAAAGTGATAAAGACGCTTATTTTAGTAAGAAGCTGGCCCCTAAATTTCAAAAATGTCGTGTAAAAGTTAAACGCTCACCATTAGTTTACGTACTAGAAGACATGAATGGTCGCGATCTTGGTGCTTGGCATATCAAGGATCTCAAACAGGCGCGATACCCTTCGTAACATCGGTACTAGTTAGTTTTGTCATTATAATAGTTAGTTTATAACGTATCAATGTGAATGTTGCATCCTTATTCTGTTGTAAGTTCATTGACGGATTTCAATAAGTTAAAATCCTTTTTCTGGGGAGAGGGGTAATGTAACATAGTGTTCATACACTCAACCTAATTAAAAATAATTAAATGAAAATTAAAAAAAAATAGTATTATAGTCGCGCGGACAGCCGTAATATTTTATATATATAGAAGTGACCGGTTCCTTACCGGCCGCCGCCGCCCGTGCGCCCGCAGCGCGCTCATTGCGAGCCTAGCGCCGGCAGTTCGTAGTCGAAGCTCTCGACGTACGGACGCTGTCGCCTAAATAATTCTCAGTGTGGTTCTACTTAAAAATAACCGTCGTTGTGACCATCGTTAATGAGTTCCTCGATTGCATTCTAAATCTAAATAAGTGATTGTGATTCCCAAACTTGGGCAAGTTATGCATATACGAGTACCTTAGTAGCTTTGTTCATAGGGATTTATAATGACCGTTACAATCTTTGTTTTTATAAAACCTTAGAAATTGCTTAAATTTGTAAATGTTCATGTTCATGCTACCATTTGTTTTAAATTAATTAGCCGCTGTAGCCGCCTCTGCTTGCCTACACGCACTGGTAAATTAGATTCATTATTCCACGCTTAGAATTCTTCCCGCCTTTTCAAACCCTAATTTGACAGGCTAGCTCTTGCCATACAGAAATGGCGTTTCCCGTGCATCCCTTAAACCGGCAGTCTAATAATGTGAACCTCATCCCTAGGAATTACGTCACGGCTTACCGGGCTAATTCGGAGTTGCCGTAGACCATCGGAGTGTGAAGAGGCCGTACATCACCGGAGTGTGAAAAGGCGGAGCTTGCGGCCCTGGACTGCGTCTGGAGTGCGGGATATCGCCAGGGAAGTGTGGGGGGCTAGACAAGTGCGAATACCTAGGCCAAACCTAACCCATATAACGTTTTTTTAAATCGTTGTTTTTTTTCTTTTTTTCAATATACCTTCGTTTATTTTTTTATATTTAAAATTAGTTTTATTTCCTTTTTTTGTTCATGAGCTATACCCGTGACAATAAAGAGAACACCATGAAAATTTATTTTATTAAAATTGACTATATGGCCAAGGGCTTGGCAAAAATGAAAACACGATATAAATTAGTTGGCTCGATAAAAAAAAATCGCGAGTCTGACCCTAATTTACGATTTCAAACGTATTTATCTACGAGATTACGTTACGGAACTATTTAAAAGTTACAAAAAAAAAATAAAGCTTGTTATTTAAAAGGGCTTCGCAAGAACAAAAATCTCGAATAGTTGTTTTTTTTTATATATATAAAAATAAATCCGCTTTTTAGGGGTCGCGAAGACGACATAATCCCGAGCGAAGTTCATACAAAAAAAAAACAATGACTAGAACCGGCCCTTAAGCTGTACTTTACCTCCGGCCTTGCTGACTAACCTTGGCTTGACCGTTGTATTATTTTTGTGCCATTGTTCATTTCTAATCTCTCAATCCCGATAAAATGTGTGATAAGCCAAAAATACTCCCAAATAAAGCTGTAAAGAACTTTACAGTGAAATAACAAAGCGATATCACATCTGTGTTCTCCGAAAGAAAATGAAGGGATGTATTCCGCGAGATTTAAGGTAGAAATACACTGCGCACACGTGTGCCACACACGCCGATCTGGACGCGTCGGTCTCCATACATTTTATATGGAAACTAGACTTGTAGAGCAACACTTGATCCACGCCACGCGACGTCGTTCTACATACAAATCAGGTGTGTTACACGTGTGCGTCGGTCTAATGTAGTTCTAGCTTTAGGTACAATCACGGGCAATAAAAGAGCGAGAGTTCAAAACGAAACTCTTTGAATATTTTCTTAAAATTAACTATGATAAAAATCAACAATTAGTTCCGCCTATGTACCACTATTGTACATGAAGACTAAATAAATAAATAAATAAATAAACATTTAGTCAGTAAAAGTCTGACACTATTTCCCGCCGCACCCAAGGGCGGGATTTGTCATTGGATGATTTTACCTACCAAAAAAAAAAAAAAAAATATAACATTACTGTAGACTCTCTTTACCCTCACAATTCAATACTGATCTGTCTTGCTTACAATTAAATACGTCAGCCCCCCCTAGCCAAGTTATAATCGTTTCGTTTTGTGTGAACGCTTGAAGTTGGCAACGCCCCAAATTCCTTTGTTCGAAAAACGAATTGGGGGCGTAGCCAACTCCAAACGGTCACGCAAAACGAAACGATTGTAACTTGGCTAGGGGGGCAGATAGCAGTGTTGATGTTCAAACATAGATATTAAGTGTTCAGACATAAATGTTCATCAAATTGTATTTTTTTAAATGCTTGTCACATTTTTTATCTATCTTAATTTCTGTCTTTCAAGAAATATGTATACGATAATTGGATTTAAATTATATCTTGAATAACAGAAGTTAATATACATAAATTAAAAATGTACATAAAAAAATACATGTATATGTTTGATAAGTATAAAACTTTTCAATACATTTACTCAAAAGCTCACTCTTATCCTTCCCGCTTTTACTGTTTTCTGAACTAGTGCGGATGTGCACGAGTCCACCTCGCCACAATTTTTTGTAAGTATCGTATCAGGCTTGCGCCATGCAACCCCCAAGAGTCGCACGTCGTTCCCCGTTTATTTAATCGTTCGAAATTGTATTGATAAACGTAATTTGATACACGGGGAAAGTTGTCAGTGCAGCACTCGACTCCATAACAATTTCGCCTCAGCCGCAATGATAAACTTCCTCCAATTGTATTCACATGTTCTAGTTGCATCCCGGAAATTCAATCTAGAACCATAAGCTTTATCTGAACATTATCTTGGTAAGCCAAGAAATCCTTTTTCGGCTTATCCAGATAATGTTTTTTTTTTTTTTAATTATGAGCCCGTAGTGTCCCACTGAAGGGCAAAGGCTTCCCTTCCATTATTCCACTCTTTTCTGTCCTTAGCCACTTCTGGCCAATCCCTAAGGTAGGAGTCCAAATCGTCACGCCATTTTCTTCTGGGCCTGCCGCGTCGCCGGTTCCTGCTGTTCTGAATCCAAACAGTAGTTGCCTTCGCCCGCCGCCGGGATTGCGATCCCGATTACCGATCACCGTAGGCGCGGGCTCGCGGACGGCGGGCAATGGGTAGCTCTCTGTCTGTCCGTCCGGTAACAGACCGTTCCGAGCTCAAGTTGATTACGGCGCGCACTGTTGCCGCGCGCCTCAAGGAATTGTCAGCAAACTGTAGGGGCCCAGCAGGGCCGAAGCCTACTGGGGTGAAAATGTCACCCAGGGCCCTGGGACGAAGGCAATGAATGGAACAGGTTAGGTTTTTAGTCAGTAAGAGTCTGACACTATTTCCCGCCCCACCCAAGGGCGGGATTTGTCATTGAATGATTTTACCTACCATAAAAAAAAGTAGCCTTTGCCCAATTTTGTTGTGACATGCGGCAGATGTGACCTGCTTATTTAGAGCTCCATTTTAGTTAAATAATGTTATAGGTACCAAAATGCCATAATATTATTAGCGCGAAAAAAAGACAAATTCTTGCAGACAAAATTGAATTTTCTTTACAAATACTGTCTCTTCGGAAATAACATGAAGTGTTTTCAATCATTCTTTTAAGAAATTGAACAAACACTGCGCAAATTTTCCATTAACTTTAACGTTTTCTGTGAAGTTTTAGGTTTTTCTCATGATAAATACCATTAAGGATTACAAGGCAAGACAGCTAAAGAAAAAAGTTTTTTTTCTCGTGAATTGTTTAAATGCTTTGAGGTTAAAACCAGAATTTTAAGAAAAAGCTTAAAAGTAGATTAAATGATACCAAGAACTTATTGTGAAGCTGGTTCTGAGAATTGTGAGAAAGTACTACTGCCACTTTAGGGTTCCGTGCCTCACTAGGAAAAAAACGGAAGCCTTATAGATTTCACCACCCATGCGAAATTGAGATGAGAGCAGTGGTAGCCGAGTGGTAACGGCCCCGATTTACGATTTGATTTAGGTCGCGGGTACAAAACCAACCAGGCGCGTTACTTTGTGTAATTTATTTCATCACAACTGCTCTCAAAAACGGTGAAGGAAAACATCATGAGGAAACCGGCATGTCCTAGAACCAAAAATTCGAAGACATGTGACATCTACCAACCCGCACTGGGCCCGCGTGGTGGATTACGGGCCATTCCCTCTCCTGGAGAGGAGGCTTTAGGTCCAGTAGTCGGAAAATTATAAGGCTAATGCAATGCAATGCAATGCGAAATTGCTCTTCATATGGGACTTCTGCCCGATATCACGGCCTGCGTCCCGCGTGCGTAATCAACGCATTATAAATAATGATATGAAAAGGTCATTTGCAGGGACTACGCGTGCGGAGCAAACCCGCATGCGTGATGAAATCCCTCAGATATGAAAAACACCCTAAGAAGTTTTCGACACCGATCACCTCCACAAAAAATTAAAGACCCCCATAGATAAAGGAGGAGGCAGACCGCATAAAGGAGGAGGCCGACCGCATCAGGCAGAGGCAACGGGGCGCTCGCCCCAGCCACCGCCGGGAATCCGATCCCGATTTCCGGCCACCGTAGGTGCGGGCTTGCGGACGGCGTGCAATGGGTAGCACGCTGTCCAATCGTCCGTGAACCGACCGGACCGAGCCCAAGTGGTTAACGGCGCGTTCAGCTGTCGAGCACACCGAAGAGGCCCAGCCTGCTAGCTGCAGGCAGGTAGGGTCGAAGCCTACTGGGGTCATGGGTTAATTTCCGAAAGGAATACCCGGCCCCGGCACGATAGGCAACGAAGGAACGGGGTAGGTTTTTAGTCAGTAAGAGTCTGACACTACTTCCCGCTCGGCCCAAGGGCGGGATTTGTCATTGGATGATTTTACCTGCCATAAAAAAAAGATCCTCATAGATTGACTATTCGTAACGACTGACAAAAATCTATAAACGACAGCTAGAACCAACAGTCAACGTGTGTTATGAGGCATGGAGAAATCTCGGTAAAGTAAGCTAGTCACAGATCCGCAGACCGACCCTAGCAAATCTTGCCATCCCCATTCTCGTATCGTCAACGTCTTGCATGGTTTAAGAGCTTGCACCTAACGCAATCCGTCCATCGTGATGTTTGATGAAAAAGCAACGCGAAAAAAGAGAGATAACGCCTGAAAACTCTGTCCGCATTCGGTGATTCCGTGATTTACTCGAATATTTTACAAAATTGTTCCAGAAAATACGTGTTTTTTTTTTTAACTCTTAAAAGTATTTGAAATAAATTGTCGTCATTCGGAATATTCTTTTTATTGACGTTCTTTTTTATATTTTTTATGTATGAGTAAATTATGGAAAGCAAAAGTTCACGTAAAACATCAAACTTTCAGAAGTTTTACTGGATTAGTTTTACCCAAATTTATGTTTTGATTTCTATATAAGCCTAGATAATATCCACAAGATATCTGTGTGTCCAAAATATCTGGAGAAAGATGTGTAATAATATCATAATCATTTAAGAGCGGTTGTATGAAAATACACCTTGGGTTCTTGAAGTTCGGTCCATACAGCTGTTGTTATTCAAGGCAGAAGCTCATCGGAATATGAATGATAATGAATTAAAAAACAAAATGGAGGCACGCGCCTTTTATTTCCATAGCCATTTCATTCTTCTGACACTGACATGCGACTGCCACGTGTAAGCGCTTTTATGTCTATTTTTTAACAGTTTTGAGACCGATCCCGAACTTATTTATTTTCCAACCAATTTTCAGCTTTATGCTCCTCTATCTGACGTACGTCAATCCCGTGAGGATACTAATGGTATTACACTCACGTTACGCAGTTTATAGTCTGTAGGTAACTATGTTTATTTGTGAAACGAATAACGTGATTTGAAAACGAACTTAACGTTATGATAGAAGGGTCTATTACAACACTCGTTATTCAGACTGGTTTTGTCGACGTCGCGTAGTGTAATAAGGGTCAGACTGTCTTACTCGAAAGTAAACTTTAAGACAGTCTGTGTAACTTGTGCAGAATATCGAGTGGTGTAATAGAGCGTCTATTACACCAAGGATTGTATTTCAACACTTTTTTTTTTTTTTTAATTGATATGAACTATTGCTTGTCTGCAATCCCACCTAATTGTAAACAGTGATGCAATCGGTGATGGTGAGGCGTACTAGTTTATTAATAGCCTATTCATTCTAGCCTTGAAGACATCTATACTACGGACGGGAAGACTGCAGCAGGCAAACTGTTCCAGTCCTTCGATGTACGCGGTATAAACGACGAGGCAAAACGATTAGTTCAGACCGTAGAAGTTTCAGCAACGTAATGGTGAATATTCGCCATTCGCTGGGTTTTCCGATGGTAGTTGCGGCTAATTGCATGATAATAATTATAATAATTTAGAATGTTAGTTCAGTCGCCAAAGGAAATTGAATAATAATATGCAAAATATGAGGGCCGCATTCTATGCATAGTTTTGAACTCAGAAAAGCGTGCCGATTGTGATTCTGGGTGTTGCTAGGAGGTTTATTGATCCGATTTTTTTTATTCACAACTCCCCTTACCCCTTATATATCAAGTAAAGGGACCGAAAACCCCTTCTATATCAAGTAAATGGACCGAAAATATGCTTTGGAACCATTTTAATAACTGTTTTAGTGGTTCACATTTCGACTCAACTTCTTCTAGCGCCCAGTCTATATCGTTAAAGTGGTTGTATCTAAAAATCGCATAAGAAGGTTTAAAATCTTCAAACAGGAAGGAAATATAGAACTTTAGTCCTTGCGGCAGAAGATCCTGGTGAATCTACCCATGCACATTTTAAAAAGTTGACATTTGGCCTACAGGCCAGTTTTTGCTTATCCATTGTGTGTAGTTTACTTAATATCATAACTGCATTAAAAACAATGATAGAAATGAGGCCTGACTCCTATCACTGGACACATTATAAGGCTGATTACGTTCATCATGCCCTTAGCCTTGTTTCCAGCTAGATTCGGGTCGATTTCCAGTCCATCCAGTTGCAGCTGAACCAACATTTAGCGGCTGCTTAACCGACCTCCTCAACTCAGATACGTAGCAACATGATACTCCTTAGATAGACTTTCTGACTTCTAACTTTTTTTAGTGTGGATAGGCTCACGTTGTAAGGTTGTCCTACATGGGACTCCAACTTGTAAGGTTGGGTTTTTGACCTTACCACCGACTTACCCAGCGGTAGTTTGCATGAGACTAAAGGGTGTGTTTTGCATGAGGTGTTGACTGGAATAAAAGATATAACTTGTCTCCACAATATATATTTTATAATTAAACAGCTACACTAGTTACAGCCCGTGACAGGAACATATATGATAAGGTTAGAAGAAAGTAACTTACATGGAGTGGTAATACATTAACCTCAATTATGACCATACAGTGTAGTCCTCACAGCCAGTACCGTCATCCAATGCAGTTCATCCAAGATCCAAAGCCATACGCTGTATTCGGAAACTGTCGCTTAGCTGTCCATGTGAGATTGCTCGTCAACGACTTATGTGCAAAGATGTAGCTTCATATTTAATACATATTTTATTGGTATTATATTGGGAGACTATTTTTCTTCTTAATACATATCCATGGGATATGGTAGACTATTATAATAAAATGAAATCTTGAACCCACAATCGGGGGAATATCATCTTAAATTTAACGCTGTTTCCACGTCTAGTTCTCGACATCTTACGTGATTTAAATTAATAAAACTCTTATATTAAGTAGGTATGCTTCCTGATCAGCCACGAAATGAAAAAAGAATGAACCACACCCATCTTGTCAAACCTGTCATTTTAATAGACACAGCTTCAATCGATATTTCCTATTCGATTGTTACTATTTAGTTATATTAAATTTAGTAAATAGCAATTAATAAGGTTATAATTAATTTATTTAAATATTATAACCCAATAATCGAAACAAAAGAAAAACTAAACATATCGATTAAATCGTGGCGCCATCTGACGGGCCTCAGTCAGAACTGTTTATGACATTGCATTCAGTGACATTATGCGCAACTAGAGGTCGCTACATACCTCAAACCGTGACTAAGTTTTTTAAATGTTACAACGTTTGACCACCATCCCATCTAGGCAGGCAGGGTCGAAGCATACTGGGGCCAAGGGTTAGCCTCTGAAAGGAAAGCAACGAAGGAACGGGGTGGATTTTTAGTCAGTAAGAGTCTGACACTATCTCACGCTCCGCCGAAGGGCGGGAGATGTCATTGGATGATTTTACCCACCACCAAAAAAAGAAAAAAACACCATCTCATCTGATGGTAAGCGTGACCGACGATGGAGCACGCTTGCCTAGAAGTAACCTATTCACTCTTGACCTAAAGACCCCTAGGTTATAGCTATCAGGAAACAGACTCTGGCAGGGAATATCTAACTGTACGCATAATGAATGTGTTCCCAAAACACTTTGTACGGATGAGTGGGATCTGCACCACGTATCGGTGGCGCAACGCAGTACGTCTTGTGGTCCGATGATGGAACGGACTAGGTGGAAATAAATTGTGCAATTTCAATTTGACTATCTGTAAAGACACTCAAAGATCTACGAATGACACCGGGAGTAATGGTTTTACATGCTTGCCTACACCTGCACTTTGGAGGACCTCAAAAATGCCACTGAGGCCGCTGTAAACGTAGCAACCTACTGGGCCCAAAAACTTTGAGGGATAAGAAAACTATCGATACGATAAGAAGAAGAAGATGCTTGCCGAAGCACTGAGATGTACTCACATATGAATTGAAAAATTCACAGTGGTACTTGTCCGTTTTTAAATCAGTTCCTAGTCCGAAGGGTCTTTGTCTTGGATCATCTGATAGGTTGGTAGTGATTTTTTTTCTTGGTATATGATTAAGAGGAAGAACGACGAACATACTCAGAGTACACCAACAAAATATACTCTGGCATGGAAGTACCACATTGCTATTATCCAGGACCGTGCTCAGACTGCCAGTATGCCACGTTAAATGGCAATCTTCTCTAAAGTAATAACCAGTTGACATTTCACAGTCATTCACTTTTAATAGCGTTGCCAGAATTCTGAGTCCTCAAATCTGAGTGGAAAATTCTCTAAGACATCTTCTTATTACGTTCTATTACAACTTAAAGGTGAAGTGCGCATACGTAAGGCCTTGTCCTTGTAAACGTTTCCACATGTAATTAGTTTTTACAACATCGTTTCTTGTCTAAATTGTATTCTGAATGTTAATTCAGAATGTGTGTATGTTCTGATCTTTTCTACGGATTTTACTTGTTATGAGTTTTTCTAATAATTTTTCTAAATATAATTGTTTTTTTCTTTTGTGATGACTCATCCAATGACTTTTCCCACCCTAAGGCGGAGCAAGGGGGCATTTCAGGCACATACAGACTAAAACCCACTCCTATATTCCCACTCCTATAGTCCTGGGACGAAGGTAGGCGTTCCAGGACTCCTGAGTTCTCTTTCGCACAACTCATGGCCGCAGTAAATATAAATGGGTTTACCTCACAGTATACCTACATAACTTTATTATTATTTCCTTTATTCATTATATAAGCTTATTAATTACATTTTTAAATATTTTTTTTAAAAAATTACAAAAAATAAAAAAAAAAACATTTAAAAATATAACAAATAGTGTCCCACCGGTATCGGGAACAGGGTCCAAGCTACCGGCGGTCAGGGCTCCAGAGAAAGGAACCTCCTAACAATACGAGCCGTGTCCAGGAGTACCGCTTTCTGAATCAAGCCCTTGATCCAGCCGCCTAATGAGAGCCTCCTAAGGTGTTGGTCGAGGCTCTTGGCTATTAAGCCATTACCCGACACGACTATCGGTACAATGATCGCCGAATCCACTTCCCACATGTCGACAACCTCGCAAGCCAAGTCAATATACTTGATTTGTTTATCTTTCTCAGCTTTCACGAGGTTCTCGTCATGCGGAACGGATATGTCAACAATCATTGCACGCCTCTCGTTTCGGTCCACCACCACTATATCAGGCTTATTGGCTACAATAGTCCTGTCAGTGATGATGGACCGATCCCAGTACAAAGTGATATGACCATTATCAAGAACTGGGTCGGGCTCATACCTGTAGTACGGCACTTCCGATCCCACAAGAGAGTATTTCAAAGCAAGTTGCTGATGGATAATCTTGGCTACAAGGTTGTGCCTATGCAAATACTCGCCGTTAGCCAGACGAGAACAACCGGAGATAATGTGACGAATTGATTCTCCCGGACGGTGACATGCCCGACAGATGTCAACCGTGCCGTCCTTCACAATAAATCTCCGGTAGTTATTCGTCATGATAACTTCGTCCATAATTGCACAGATAAAACCTTCGGTTTCCCCAAAGAGGTCACCGAAACGCAGCCAAGCTACGGACGCCAATTGGTCTACATCGGGCCCGTGAAGGGCCCGGAAAAAGCGTCCGTGAAGTTCCTTGCTCTGCCATACTTCCCTGCGATCGTTAGTGTCAAGCACTACCGGTTTGCGCCAGTTCTCATTAGCCAAGGAGAGAGGGGTGAGTCCCTTGTCCACTGCCACTACATCTCGATGCATACCCACGTCGGCAGCTAGGAAATATTCCCTGAGGCTGCATACCTCGCGGTTGTGTAGGGTCTTAGCATTTAAAAAACCTCGACCGCCACACTTCCGCGGGATATACAGTCTCATCACCGACGATCGTGGGTGATGCATTCGGTATGCAGTCAGCAGTGTTCGAACCCGCCTATCCAGGGCGTCAAGTTCCGTTTGAGTCCATCTGAGTACGCCGAAAGAGTACATCAATACCGGCATGACCCAACCGTTGAAGGCGCGCACCTTGTTTCCGCCTGAAAGAAGGCTATTGAAAACCTTCTTCAGGCGTCCAAAGAAACGCTCCTTCAACGATTGCTTCATGTCAGTGATATTGATGCCTAGGGCTTCCGACATACCCAAATACTTATAGGTTTCGGTTGGAGAGAGAGATCTCAGGTTTATGGAATCCGTGAGTTGAATGCCCACAGATTCCACAACCTCCCCTCGCTTTACATGCATGACCGCACATTTGTCCACACCAAACTCCATCCTGATGGCACTACTGAAGGTTTCAGTTACCTTCAGTAGCTCCATCAGTTTCAGGTTGTTGGGGGCAAAAAGCTTCAAGTCATCCATGTAAAGAAGGTGAGATATAACCTGACCACCTCTCTTCAACCGATAGCCTAGACCTGAATTCTCCAGCAGTGTGCTTAGAGGATTCAAGGCTAGGCAAAACCAAAGCGGACTCAAACTATCACCCTGGAATATACCTCGCTCTATCCTTACAGGTTCGCTATTCCTCTGGATATGTCGACATCCTGGATAGCGAAGGACCGTACTCCATTTCCTCATACACGACATCAGGAAGGTGCGTAGTGTTGTATCAATTTTATACAACTCTAGCACCCTCATGAGCCATGTATGAGGAACGGAATCATAGGCCTTCTTATAATCTATCCAACATGTCGACAGATCCTTTCGGGAACGTCGAACCTGTTGGCTAATGGTCATATCAATGAGGAGCAGCTCCTTAGTACCGCGGGACCTATTCCTACATCCATTCTGAGAAGGTGACAATATCAAATTTTTGTCAATATGGTTGTTAATTTTGCTTCTCAGTATGGATGTAAGAACTTTATAGACCGTCGGCAAACACGTGATCGGTCTATAATTTTTAGGTTCCGCAGTACTGCCTGATTTATGGAGCAGGTGGGTTATTCCTGTCGTAAAAAACTCGGGCAGCGACCCTGACTCTAGGGCAGATTGGAATTGAGACGCCAAACGAGCGTGCGATCTTGTGAACCACTTTATCCAGAAATTGTGCAGTCCATCCGGCCCTGGAGATTTCCAGTTAGGCAACGGACGGACTGCACGAGCTACATCTTGGGGGCTGATGTAAATTGCCCCCATTTGTGGTATTGGATCGCACGCGCGCTCCACCTCCCGAATCCAATCACCCTCGGTGTGACTGACAGGCACCGACCAGATGCTGCGCCAGAATGAACTCATGGCGTCATCACCCGGGAGGCGTGTGTCAGTCACACCTTGGTCCGGTCGCTCCCAAGCCCTATATACCCACCTTTCGTTGCTTCGGAATGTGCGATTCTGGGTGTATCGCTCCACGCGGCGCTTATACCTGCGGATACGGTTTGCCCATGCATACACTTTTTGCTTCAGGAAGTCGATGCGCTCTGTGACTCGGGACATGTAGTCTCGGGGGCTGATGTCTGTCCCCGAAAATGCCCGTCTCACAAAGCGCATCACTCTAGGGCGAGTGTTGCCCTCCCTGAAGCAAATTAGTTTGCCGATGAGTGCTCTGGCCCCACCAATACGACGCTCGATCCTGCACTGCCAGGCCGGTACAGCTGGTTTCGGTCGTGTAGCTACGTCACTGGTTGGAAATTTGACGTGAGCTACACGACATGCCGCTACGGCCGCGCAGTACATTATCGAGTGTGTATCGGTGAGATCTTCGCAGTCATTAAAATAGTCAGACAACTGCGAATCCAGAGCAGCCACCAGCGCCCTATTCTTGTTATGCATGGGCAAACGAGGTAAGCGAGGTCTAAGTTCGGGGGACATGTTGCGATATTCCCGAATTGCACACTCCAAAGCACTCCTCAGTTCGCTATTGCACTGGGTACTTACATGAGCAACCGTGTCAGTATCCTCCTCGTCAGCATGGTGGGATGTGTAGCTGGACGGTGGTGCCACAAGTGGAACTAAAGGTTGCGACGGAGGGGCAATGACACGGTTACTCGTTTCCGTTCGGAGGCGATCAAGTACAGCATCATCCAACATGTGATTACGCAGGATGACCCGCACCTGATCCGACAGTCGTTGGGTTGAAACGTTGACGGCTGGCTCAAGCACCTGAAACAAAGAGAGCATCCGAACACGGTACGCGGTCAGGTTGTTTCCTCCCTCTGTAGCCCCGTAGTATGCGCGCATGACGTTTTCGTTGATGGTTTGCGTCCATCGCATGCGCTGCACACTTCCGCCGGGAGCTGGGACCCTATCAGAGACCGGTGGGCCTCGAGGTCCTAAGCCGCTCGGCGGCCGGCGTCCTCTTCGTCGACGCGCAGGTGGTGGTGTCGTCGGCGGAGAGAAGAACTCGTCGCTGGAGCTCGACGCAACTGCCGCGGCCGGTGTCACAGCACTCACAGTGGGGCTGGGTTCCGGCGGCGGCGAGGCGGAGCTGAGCGACGAGGCCGGAGGTGATGGGCGTGCACGGCGTGCTGCAGCTCTCGTCAACATTTAAGTTTCGTCGTCGAAAATTTTATTTGTCATAAACATATTTTACATGAAGTCATTATAGTTGTTGTAGGGACACCGGTATTTCACAATAAATGATTTCCTGTAGTTTTGGGCCTTGTTTTTTTATCGGGTAACTTCATTTTGCTATAAAATTTCTATACAAATTGTTTTAAAGAAATTGGAGAATAAAATTTTCAACACTTCAAGTTGACAGCAGACCACAGATTCCTATATCCTATGAGGTTATTATTATTATTATTATACAGCTATATATTTTCATCTTGTCGTCTATTGGATTTCATTAACAAAACGAAACTGAAGAACTACATTCTTATGGTGTAGAAATTCGAAGACTTTAATACAAAAAAAATGGGACTAGGACTCGTCACATTATGTATAGGTATTTATAATGCGACGAGTCCACAGCGCTGGTTTTCAGTATAAACCGGTAGTGGTGTCGACATTAAGACTTCAGACCATAATGATGAAGATGAACGAGCCAAAAAAAAAAGCAGTTCACTCTTATTTGGAAGGCTGAAGAGTTATTCTTCGAGATAATAGACTAAACAATAAAACGGGTGGAGTGCTGCAGTAATAAAAACTGTAACACATAAACATGGCGGACTGACGATTCATCAGTTGTGTATATTTTTGTAATCACAATAAATGTCTGCTACAGATTGTCTAAGTTGTGAGCCATTTATGTTGTGCATATTGGGATTTGGCATTTGGGATTTTTTTTTTTGGGAAACGGTGAAGGAAAACATCGGCATGTCCTAGAACCAAAAATTCGAAGACATGTGACATCCACCAACCCGCACTGGGCCTGCGTGGTGGATTACGGCCCATTCCCTCTCTGAGAGAGGAGGCCTGTGTCCCAGCAGTGGGAACATTAAAAGGCTGATGATGATGATGATGATATTGGGATTTCACAACCCTGACTCGATTTGGAGAGCTTCTGCGGTATTTTATACATAACATACCACAGTCTTTCAAGACAAAATGATGACATATGGCTCTGAAACGTGGTCGCTCACAATAGGCTTCATTAGAAGGCTTGAAGTCACCCAAAGGATAATAGAAAGGGTCGAAGTTTCCTTGCGTGATGGCATCAGAGATGAAGATATCCACTGGAGATCTAAAGCTACCGACTGATCCTGAAGAATTGCCAAAGTTAAGTGGCTTACTGACTAAAAACCTACCCCGTTCCATTCTTTGCCTTGGTCCCAGGGCCCCGGGTGCCATTTTCACATACCCTTTGACCCCAGTAGGCTTCGGCCCTGTTGGGCCCCTACAGTTTGCTGACAACTCCTTGAGGCGCGCGGGAACAGTGCGCGCCGTAGACGACCTGTACCTCTACCATGAGTTTTAAGCAATAGTATTCGTCGCTACTCGATATCGAAGCCGTAAATATTTTGTATGCCAAATTTTGCAGCGCCTCTAGCGGTCACTTGCAGAACCAAAATTTCTCATACAAAATATTTACGGCGTCGATATCGAGTAGCGACGAATACTATTGCTTAAAACTCATGGTAGAGGTACTGAGCTCGGACCGGTCTGTTACCGGACGGACGGACAGCGAGCTACCCATTGCCCGCCGGGATAACCTTTGGTGAGTTTTAAACAATTTTGAACGATAAATTGCCTAGACAGACCGTTACAGGAACACATTCCTGTCTATACAGCTAAGGAGTGAGAATCCATGTTGGAGTCTGTGTTTTCTGAAAGCTAAAAATTCAAAACCTGTTCTTTAAAAGTGCATTATTATTATGTACCTAAAGGTGATGCCTTATAACTAGTGTTTTGACATAGATCTTTATAAAACGCGAAAGTATTTTTAATAAAAAAAATCGTTTCAAGCAATAACCAACCTTGTCGCCGTGAACATTTATGTCCAACTAACCTGCAAGTTAATAAGAACTATTTCATGCGATCTCCTTCAATATTGCTCTATCTCCCAGACATCTCCTTTGAATGCAGCAGCGCTCTTGCAAATAAAGAGGATTAAGAACATTATTCCTTGTTTTCCTTTGCTTAAGAGGAATACAGTTACGAATCACGAATTTTATAAAACGTAAAAGTATTTAATCTACCACTTTAGTAAACATCATCAGAAAAATATTGTTATGTGTGGTATGTTTAAAAAAGAATACAGCTTTAGTATGATAGAAAAATATCCCAAAGATAGCTATAAAAATTACTTTTATCGATTAAAAACTGGACTAATATACATGCTGCATGCATCACTGTCTGGTGAAGTCTGTATCGTCCTTCTCCCCACCTGACTGTGAGTCTCGCGGTGAACGGCGGATGTGGCGTTACAAGTCGGCAGATTGGGATGAGATGCGGCACTTCTTTGCGTCTTATCCTTGGCAGCAGGTTTGCTTCTCTTCTGAAAATCCGTCGAGCTGTGCCGTATCCGATGTGATACGTCAAGCTATGGAGTATTTCATCCCTTATAGCGACGTACCCATCGGTGGCTCAGTTCACCCATGGTTCAGCGCCGATTGCATAAAAGCTGAAGTGCTTAAGCATTCGGCGTTTCTCACCTGGGTTGATGCTCGTGACCGCAAAGCTCCGGATCTGAGTTCATAGAAGAGAGCCTTCAACCAAGCTGCCAAGTCCTACAAAAAGGCACTAAGGAAGGCTCGCTTTGACCGCATTACTCATATTGGCACAAAGCTCTCTGCACAGCCATCCGGTAGCAGAGCTTTTTGGTCCCTTGCCAAGTCGGTCGAAGCGAACTTCTGTCGGCCCACACTGCCTCCGCTGGTTAAGCCTGATGGAACACTGGCTCACACCGCGAGAGAGAAAGCAGGTCTCTTTGCATCTCTCTTCGCCCATAATTCTCGTCTTGACACTTGTGGTGCTACTCCACCGACTCTGCCTTTCTGCGACACCTCGATGCCCGAAATTCGCATAAGGAACAATGAAGTTCTGAGAGCACTGTGTCGTCTAGACGTGAATAAAGCTAGTGGACCAGATGGTATACCAGCGATAGTTCTCAAGGCTTGTGCGCCCGAGTTGTCTCCTGTATTGACTCGCTTGTATCGCCTCTCATTTAGGACTGGAATAGTGCCCAAGTCCTGGAAGCTTGCCAATGTACAACCCGTGCCCAAAAAGGGCAGTCGTGCCGATCCTAACAACTATCGGCCGATTTCGGTAACCTCCATACTCTGCAAGATTATGGAGCGTGTATTGAACTCGCGCCTCATGGCATACCTGGAAGGTAACGATCTCCTCAGTGACCGACAGTACGGGTTTCGCCGCAATCGATCTACTGGGGACCTACTAGTTTATGCCACCCACTTGTGGGGCGAGGCCCTCGAGAGGAATGGGGAAGCGATTGCGGTTTCTCTAGACGTCTCGAAGGCCTTCGACAGGGTATGGCACGCTAGCCTTTTGAGTAAGCTTCCAGCGTACGGCATTTCCCCTGGCCTGATTAGTTGGGTAAAAGACTTCCTGAGTGAACGGTCTCTCCGAGTTGTTGTCAACGGATGCTCATCAGAGCCCATGACGACTAATGCCGGAGTTCCTCAGGGGTCTGTTCTCTCTGCAACCCTCTTCCTCCTGCATATCAACGATCTGCTGATGCCCGGTATCTATGGGTATGCAGATGATAGCACAGTTGTAGACAGATACCTGCCAACTCCTCGGGCTAGTAAAGAGCTGATCCAGGCTGAAAGGGAGGCTATGGTGGAGCGGACGAATGCTTCACTTCAGGCAGTCTCCAAATGGGGTGAAGCCAATATTGTGGGATTCAACGCCACCAAAACACAAGCGTGTCTGTTCACCGCCAAAAGGAGCCCGTTCACCTTGGCTCCTGCTTTCCAGAATGTATCCCTGGAGTGCACCGACCGCCTTCAGCTCTTGGGGGTAGAAATTTCCTCAGACCTCAACTTTGGGCGGTTCATTGAGTCCAAAGCTAAGGTAGCTGCTAGGAAACTCGGCGTTCTAGCAAAAGTCCGGCGGTACTTCACACCGGAACAGCTTCTAATCTTATACAAAGCACAAGTCCGTTCGTGTGTGGAGTACTGCAGCCACATATGGGCTGGTGCTGCAAAATGCCACCTGGCAGCTTTGGACTCGGTGGAAAGGCGTGCGAAGAGGCTAATTGGTGATCCAGACTTGGTTAAGTCCAATCTACAAAGCCTCGAGCACAGGCGTAGAGTAGCCAGCCTTTCGGTGTTTTACGGGATGCATTTTGGAGAGTGTGCGCGGGAATTGCATGACTTGATACCGCCATCTCCTTTCTACCATCGAACAACCCGGCGTACGGCGAATATCCACCCTTACGTTGTTGAAACTTCCACGGTCCGGACTAAGCGTTTTGCCTCGTCGTTTATACCGCGTACATCGAGGGACTGGAACAATTTGCCTGCTGCGGTTTTCCCGGCCAATTATAATTTAGGCGTCTTCAAGGCTAGAGTGAATAGGCTCTTAATAAACTAGTGCGCTTTACCATCGACGATTGCATCACTGCTTACCATCAGGTAGGATTGCAGTCAAGTGCTAGTTTATAAAATATAAAAAAAAAAAAAAAAAAACATGCAAACATTCTGATTGTTTATCAGATGATTCTACAAGTAATGTTTTGCATTTTATGGTGTTTTCATTTTTTTATCAAATCTATGGATTTTTAGTACATAATCAGCCTTACAATATTCCTACTGCTGGGTCTCTGGCCTCCTCTCTTGGAGAGGGAATGGGCTGTAATTCACCACGTAACTCCAGTGCGGGTGGATGTTACATAATTTTCAAATTTTTGGTTAAATGACATGCCGGTTTCCTCACGATATTTCATTTCACAAAGTAATGCGCCTGGCTGTGTTGGAACCCGTGACCTATTACAGTACTCTTTTTTATTGTTAATAGATTCGCGCTTGACCGCTATCTCACCTGGTGGAAAACGACGATGTAATCGACGATGGAGCGCGCTTACCTAGAAGTAACTTCAAGATTTCCAGGTTATAGCCATTAGGAAACAACAGACTCTAGCAGGCACTCTTAAGTCGGGGCTGTTACCACAGGGTCACCACTGGTCCCAATTTCTAATAAAACGCTAAAAAAATATACATATACATTTTATTAAGTTTAAAAATACATAAATAACTAATTAAATTATATCTACATATGTAAAAAACCTTAAATATTAACTAAACTAATTATAGTAAAACCTACCTATGTACATATAATACAAAAACACAGTACACTTAGGTGTCGAAGTACTCCTCCACATCGCCAAGCCCCAAGACTCAAGCGTTTCAACCCCAAACGGCTCAAAACTGTAATTACCAATAAGGTTACAGTATTTGCGCCATTTAAGGGTCTCAGCAGCCGCAGCGGCAGCGCCGGCCCAACCTGCCGAACTTGGAATATGTGATGGCGCAAGGGTGTCGACACAGGTTGCGTCTCACACCAAAGGCCGCTAACGCTAAAATACATCATATTTGCAGCATTGTGTCTTTGCGCCTCAAATTTTTTTTTTTGCTTTCTATTCGAGAGTTACCGCGCTTTAGGTACTGTAGTCCTCTTAAACTGCAATTTATTTCACATTGTTCTTAGAACACTGATTCGTTCTGGGAATACATACCTACATCTTATTCTAGAAGACTTCTCTGGTATTGTTATTTGGGATTGCAAGACCGAATTCCTTTTAGAAAGGTGAAATAAATTAGAGTGTACGAAAGCAACTATTTTCCAAGACTTTATTTTAAATTCGACTATTAACTTTACTTGCATTGTACTCGAGTAAGGTAAACCAAATGCAATGTAATTTTTTTTTTTACTATAGAGGCTCGCGCTTGACCACTATTTCACCTCATTGAAGGCGACAATGTGGTCGATGATGAAGCACGTTTTCCCAGAAGCAACCTGTTTACTCTTGATAGTTTTTGAAAAAAAGTATTTTATTTTTTAATTTTTCTTTACAAATCGATAGTATTTCATGTACCGAATCGACCCTCCGCGGGATTAAAACGACTAAAATTTAACGGTGTTTAAGTATGTTTACCAGTTGTCTTGTATTCATAACACAAGCTTTGCTTAGCTTGGGACTAGACAGCGTTGTGTGATAGTTGTGGAATATATTATTACCATATTAATAATATGATTATTAATTATGTGAAAATAATATTTTTTGGAACATGTGCACCAAATATGACACATCGGAAAATAATAAAGAACTTTCATATAAACTTTGGACTCTTATTTAACTACTGATTGCGTCGACTAAAAAAAAACCTTCTTAGTAAAATAGAAGACTTGTTTATACTTACCACACAGAATGTTCCACAAGAAGTAAACATAATACTTAATACTGTGACTAAATAAAACCAAGTAATTTACCACGAGAGTGATAACGGAAGCTGTGATTAAACGAGTTTACGACGAACCGAATTAGGCCTGTCTTATTGAATTGTGGTGAAAATGAATTCAGAAGAATCATTCCGAACAGAATGTTGCTCAGAAATCACATACCTACATAAATATACGCCTTTGGGTGATGTTGGGGCTCCCGTGGTTTTAAAGCGCATCGGGAAGGTTTTCTGAAGCAGATACATATAGCTTTCAAGCTAGTCTGTGTATCTATCTGTAAAGACTCTTTGGCGGCGTCCTAATTGGCAACGATCGTACAAGCAAACGATGCGTTCTCATCGCACGATGAGATTAAATACACAAATTTCTTTAGTGTGTCCTAAAACAGCTTGCAAACGATCGTGCGAGAACAGTGAAATACTTAAAAACGTTCATACATTGAAATGGCGCCGCTGCGTTGAAGGCGATGAACGCATCGTTTGTTCGTACGATCAATCGTTGCCAATTAGGACACCAGTTGGTCCATCGTACGATCATTTTCATCGCACAACGATGAACGCATCATTTGCTCGTACGATTGTTTCCAATTAGGACACCGCCTTTATCTAAGCAACGCGTTATAGTAAGCGACGATGCGGTCGACGATGGAGCATGTTTGTCTAGTCCCAATTTAATGAATCTTGAAATAAAGACCCCTAGATTAGCTACCAGGAAACACAGTCTCTGGGAGGGAATTCCAATCCTCCGTGTTTTTTGAACGGATGATCTGTTTTCTTTTCTTGATTGTTTTTGAAAGAAACTAATTGAACTAAGTAGACCCACACCGGCATTTTGCATTCATACCTTGAGTTTAAATCTTGTCATTTTTGAGACTAGCCTTTAGTCTGAAGTTTTAGAACTAACTAAATCTTGTAACTATAGAATTAAAACCGCCGCGAGCCCCGGGTCTTGGTATATATCATGGTCCGAAGCGAGGAAGAGTGGCAGGCGGTCGCCTCCTTCTGCGTAGCAGTAATGCTAGCAAAGGAGAAGTCCGACAGCATCAGGCAACGGTGCTCACGCCGCAGCCGCTGCCGTAATTCCAATTTCCGACCACCGTAGGCGCGGGCTTGCGGACGGTTAGCAATGGGTAGCTCGCTGTCCGACCGTCCGATAACTGTCCGGACTGAGCCCAAGTCGTCGACGGCGCGTACTGTTCCCGCTAGGCGTTGTCAGCAAACTGTAGGGGCCCAGCAGGGTCGAAGCCTACTCTGGAGCTTTGAGGAAGTATGAAAATGCAGACCAGGGCCCTGAAACCAAGACAATGAAGGAACGGGGTAGGTTTTTAGTAAGTAAGAGTCTGACACTATCTCCCGGTCCACCCAAGGGCGCGAGATGAAATTGGATGATTTTTACCCACCGAAAAAAAAAACTTATAAAAAATAAAATCTGTTTATTTTGAGCTTTTGCTTTCTTTTTTGTAGTCTGGCGTTCCTACAAAGCTTTAATTAAAACTTGTTTTTTTTTTATTTTTTTTACAAATGGACCGCTATGCTCCATTTTAGGCTAAATTAGATTTATTTTCACTCGGTTTGCTTGCGGGGTTGTTCACACAGTTTCCTAGAATTTTTCCATTGAAAACGTCCATTTAATTTTTTCTGTTTCTCACTTTAAAAATACCTGGAATGGTCGTCGCTTTGAGAACATTTTAATAAATAGTAACTATGCCTAAAAATATTTTGTTGAAAATCCTTTTCACTATTTTCTTTCTTGTAAAGTTTTTTTTTGGATGAATAGTAGGTATTTCTGGTGAATTTCCATTTTGTATACTATAGTTAAGAATGTGTTACATAGATTATATCATAAGATTGAAAGTCAAATATGGTTGATTAACCTAATAGTATGTTATACTTTGTTCTCATCGTCATAATTTTGCCCAAAATCTCTGAACATAGGCCTTGTACCAGCGATGCCATTTCGACCAGTTCCTTTTCTTCCTGTATCTAGTGGACTCCCACAGTAAATACCAGGTTCAACGTTCTTAAGATACCTCCCAACCATAAATCTTCTGGTACCAGGTGACCACTTCAAAACCTTTTGGCCCCATCGCTTATCCTTTTATTGAACCATATGAACTGCCAATAATGTTTAACTTTTCGGGAAATATCAGTTACCTTAGTTAGGGATCTCTTCAATTAAGTTTTCATCATGGGTGAGCAGTAGTGGCCGACTTACGAGTTGTAGGTCGCGCGTTTAAATCCAGCTAGTTACATTACTTTGTGAAAATTTCATCACTACTGCTCTCAAAACGGTGAAGGAAAACATTGTGAGAAAATATGTCTTAGAACCAAAAATTCAAAGACATGTGGCAACCACCAATCCCCACTGGGGCAACGTGGTGGATTATGGCCCATTCCCTCTTTTAGAGAGGAGGCCTGGCTCCTAGCAGTGGGAACATTATAAGGCTGATGCTATGCTATGCTATGCAAGGGAAATTCTAAATACTGTGCTATATCCGTACGCCCAACACGTTTTAGCAACGAGTTCATTGTGCGTACATCTAAGTCCGCGCGGAGCGCGCCGCGTCTCCGTAAACAAGCACTAAGGAGTAAAACTCCCTGCATTTTCTGTGGGATGTTACCTACTAGCTACAACGTAGGGATCTTGTAAGTCAAGAGTGAAGAGGTTACTTCAAGGCAAGCATACTCCACCATCAGCCACATCATCGCTTTCAAACGCAAATCTACCTATCCATCATAAAATGCATACAGCTCCAGACCGATCCATTTACTTAAGCACATTTTTATCAAATTTTGGTCCGAATATAAAAGTTTAATATTCCTGTCCGCTACTTCACGCCCTTTGATATAAGAGGATTGGCAGCCATAAAGTATCTGCTGTTGGTAATTGAGTGAATGTGTACGAGCATTAAGTTACTGCATAAAAACATTAAGTGGAAATTGATGTTCTGTCGCCTACTGTTTTGGCACGGCGGTGTTGGTTTAGGGTCGGTACATATCTGACGGAAAATGTGTCGCGTATTATCAGTCGCGTAACGCCAGAACATAAAAATATATATAACAATATATAATATAATATTTCCACAACCATCACACATTGATGAAATTTGGTACACGGGTAGATCATGCAGTAGGATGGCACTAACGATACAAATTAATATGTTATATCTAATACTAATAATATATTCCACAACTATCACACAACGTCGTCTAGTCCCAAGCTAAGCAGAGCTTGTGTTATGGGTACCAGACAGCTGATAAACATACTTATATATTTCTAAATACAATATAAATGTCAGATAAATTACACCTAGATACAGAAAAAATGATCGTGCTCTTCACACAAACATTTGTCCGATGCGACGTAAAGTATAGTATAGCTCGATACGCCCAATGCATTTTCCGTCAGATATGTACCGATCCTAAGTGGAAATTGATGTTCTGTCGCCTACTGTTTTGGCACGGCGGTGTTGGTTTAATGTCGTGTAGGGTTTGAGACGGTCGTCCTTTTTAAAGGTCACTGTAAAGGCACTGAAATTTAATTCTTCTATAATAGTTTCTGCCAGTGGCTTCACTCGCGATAAGGTTGGTTTCTCAATACAAACTTTAGATCCTGTTTGATCTCCATAGGAGGTTTTTTTTATAGTAGATAAAATCATCAAATGTCAAATCCCGCCTTTGGGTGGGGCGGGAGATAGTGTCAGACTCTTACTAACTAAAAACTCTACCCTGTTCTTTCCTTGCCTTTGTTCCAGGGCCTTGGTATGCATTTTAGTACCTCCCCAGAGCCCCAGACTAGGCCTTGATCATACAGTTTGCTAAGAACTCCTTGAGGCATCTCCATAGGAGGCCCATAGGAAGCGACGCCCGAGTGTCACCACTGTGCGTACCTTCTGGAGGACGGTGGAGCACACGGTCGAGGTGTGCCCCGCTTTGGCAGAGCACCGCCACACGGCGGAATCGAGGACACCCTCGTGCTGGCGATCGGCGGCAGCATTCTCTCACGCCGGGCCTTGGTATAGGCCATGGTCACTATCTCCCGCTCCGCCCAAGCGCGGAGGATGTTATTGGATGATTTTTATCAACCGAAAAAAAGGCATGAATTTTAGAAAATGAAGGCAGTTTCTTCTTCTTTATATACAAGATATCCAATGTTAATTCGAGCTGTTTATCCTGTAAGTAGTTTCCCGATTTTCAGCCACCGTGAGCGCGGGATTGCGGACGGCGAGCAATGAGTAGCTCGCCGTTCGACCGGTCTATAACCGTTTGGACCAGGCCCAAGGCGTCGATGGCGCGTATGGTTCCACGCGCACCTCAAGAAGATGTTAGCAATAGTAGGGGCCCAGTAGGTTCAAACCTAATGAAAAGACTTATTGAATTTCCTGGCTTTTGACTATCCATAACGAAAAAAATTTATAAAAAATCGGTCAAGCCGTTTCGACGGAGTTCAATAACAAACATTTTGATACTTGATTTTTATATATAAGATCAAATATCAAGATATATGTAGGTGTCAATTAAACCTTCATATAGCCATCAGTTTTCCTGGGCTCTCTGAGAGGAAATTTTAAGAAAAACTTAGAGGTCAAGTTTACTTTTAAAGTCGAAAGCACTAGACGTATAAATTACGAACCAATAAAAATGTGGAAGCGATATAAAGTAACGTCTCGACCAGCCTTTCATGCTGAGTTAGTGCCAGGGCACTTAAGTTGGACATGTTTTGACAGTTGGTAAAAAGCAGCCAGTAAATTTACGAGGCAATAAATCACAGTAATAGTGTGCAGGCGAAAATTGTATATTAGAAAGGAGAATCTATCACGCTCTAACGTCGTGATTTGGATGAAATTTTGTACACGGGTAGATCATGGCGACAATAGAATTTAATAGGGCGCTAAATGGATTTTTAATTAGGAAAACTTATTATATGATTGACGATTTTCTTAATGACGGTTCACTAATTGATTGACATACTGATACTCTGCTTGACATTATTATTTTGATCCTTTTTAACTTACATTTTATTTCCGTTTGACATTGTTATTTTCATCCTGGTTGACTTACTTTATTTCCGTTTCACATTATATAGTTTTATTTTACTTTTTATAACTGTGACCGCTGACATTTTTAACATAAATATATATATATATTTAAAATTGGATAAGATGGCAAAATATGGAGGACTCTTTTATAAAAAAAAAAAAAACACCTATGTACTATACCCATGTTTGCAAAATAAATAATTATGATTATGATTTTGTCCTGGGATGACACTTAGTATTCAAATTAATATAAAATATCTAATAATAATAATAATTCCACAACTATCACACAACGTCGTCAAGTCTCAAGCTTAGCAGAGCTTGTGTTAGAAGTACTAAACAACTGATAAACACTTATATATTTCTAAATACATACATATTATAGATAAAATACACCCAGACACTGGATAAATGATCATTCTCGTCACACAGTTCGAGCCCTCCGGCATAGCAGTTAGAGCCACTAACTACTAGACCAACAGGCCAGTTAATCTATCTAATCTATTTTTATGTGGAAACAACGCTGGCATGGAAATTTATTCCAGAGATAAAAAGCATTTAATGTGCTATTCCAGTACATAGTCTTTGTTACAAAGTTGACTGGTCTGTCGGTCTAGTGGTCAGTAGTCCTGACTGCTATGCAGGAGGTCGTGCGTTCGATTCCCATCAATGATTGTGTGATGAGCATGGTCATTTGTTCCGTATCTGGGTGTAGTTTATCAATAATATTAATTGTATATTTAGAAATATATAAGTATGTTTATCAGTTGTCTAGTACTCATAACACAAGCTCTTGGGAATAAACAACGTTGTGTGATAGTTGTGGAATTATTATTATTATTATTAGATATTGTATATTAATTTGTCATCTAGTACTTTATAATAAATAAAAGAAAAAAAAATCATTCAAATCCGTTCAGCCATCAAGCGTAACTATGTAATAAATATAGACACACATACAGACAAACCTGGTTGTGTTATAAGTTATAAAGATGCTAAAGTATATGGATTATTAAAGAGCTGAAATACTGAGTAAAAGCAGATCATCGTTCAATGTTTTATAAGATACAGATCGTCCCTAAAAACACTTAAAAAATTATATAATGTCGATTTGGAATATTTGACATGTCAGCTTGAAGCCTCATACTGAAAGCCCAGGTGCTGTCGAAGATAAAAAAAATGCGTAAGAATAAAAAAAAAGAAAGAAAACAGTTTATTTACACGGAATGACGCAACTAAAAACTAGACAATAATCATTATAAAAGAAAGATATGCGTCACATCCGTGCAAAACGGCCGAACGCTCAGCATAAAGCTGTGCCCTCATGCACATTGCGATGAGCACACAGCGCTGGTTTTCGGCGTTGCCCGGGAACGGCGCAGTGTGCAAAAAGATAAAAAAAATATATATATAACTGAGTTTTAAATAAATAAAATAAAAAATAAGGAGACATTGAAGTGACAACACCATGGCGCGCCCATAGCACATTATGTGAATCTTATAGATTTTTTACTAAATCTAAGGTGCAACTCGATTACATAATTATCTGTGGTAATTTAGAATGTGTTATTATCTGAATATGGAGGGAAAACTTGGAGGATGTTGGAAGGAATTTGTCAAAGTTATTACCGACAAATTCTGGCTACAAGATTGAATGCTGATCGCCATTGGACACTCGATGCATGGGTTTTGAGAACATTGTTTTGATTGGTCTGGAGTGGTTAGTGGCCCTGACTGCTATGCTGGAGGTCGTTTGTTTGATTCCCACCCAGGACAAATGAGATTTAAGCAAAACCGTACGAGACAGGGTGTAAGCCTACTAGGGCCATGGGTGAACTTCCAAAAGGGAAACCTGTGGTACTGGAATGCAAAGGACAAAGAAAAAACAGGTATGATTTTATTCAGTAAAAGTCTGCCATGCCCTTCCGTTCCACCTTAGACCGAAGTCATATCTCTACAGAATGAAGTAGAATAGAATAAACTTTATTCTACGCATTACATATACGATGAGCATTTCATCTAGTTAAAGCACGATTCATGGTACGAAAATATCGTGATATTTGTTTTGTCCCTTTTCTGCAACCAACGGTATACAACGTTTTTTATTTCATACCTGAATTCACAATAAGATCTTGAGAGCCGTGTACATTATCCATTTGCCGGTTTTCGTCGACCATCCGGGTAGCAAGTAATATTAACCTACACAAATATTATAAGGCCGTGCGGCGCGTTGGGCGGTCCGTTGTACATTGTTATTGGTTTGTATTTGCGCAAGCGATGACGCGGCCCGCTGCTGCAATGTACGACGGACGTCCAACGCGCCGCGTCTCCGTAAATACGGCCTCAAGAAGTAAAGTTAGTAATTTTGTTTGAAGGGAGTAATTTCAGAAACAGTGGTGGAACACTTGAGAGCAGTGGTGGCCGAGTGGTAACGGCCTGACTTAAGAGTTGTAGGCCACGAGTTCAAACCCAGCCAGGCGCATTACTTTGTGTAATTTATTTCATCACCACTGCTCTCAAAACGGTGAAGAAAAACATCGTGAGGAAACCGGCATGTCCTAGAACCAAAAATTCGAAGTCATGTTACATTTAGCAATCCGCACTGGTCCCGCGTGGTTGATTACCATTCTCTCTTTTAGAGAAAAGGCCTGAGTCCCAGCAGTGGGAACATTATAAGGCTGGTGCTATGCTATGCTAATCTCTGGAATTAATGAACCGATTTCGAAAATTCCAATATCAAACAAAATTTTTGTTGAAGCTATAGGTTACCTAGGGGTCTATTAGTCAAGAGTAAATAGGTTAATTCTAAGCAAGCGTGCTCCATTGTTGACCACATTATTGCTTACCATCAGGTGATATAGTAGCCAAACGCGAGCATAGGCTAAAATAGGCCATATTATAAATATTTCACGCCTAGCAAAGCAGTCACGGGTCAACTAGCTGAAGAAAAGATGAGTTTAAAATTACATTTATTTGACAAGAAGATTCTTTAGTTTTTCCTTTGTCAATTTGCTCTACGTAGTGTAAACTTTAATTAGTTATTGCTTAACTTAGAACAACAAGCACTGTTTACCGAAACGGTAAGTTGAAAACAAAGGCAGTTTATTTAATAGTGAATTCAAGGAATACAAGGCTGTAAAAACAGTTAAGGAATAATCCTCCAGCTTTTCTTAAAGGTTTATCTACATATACACCGTTAAATTTTGGTCGTTTTAATCCCGCGGAGGTTTGATTCGGGACATGAAAGACTATCGATTTATAAAGATAAAATAAAACAATAAAGTACTTTTTGTACGAAATTAATTTCTTTTGAATGACCTTGTAGGGAGTTGTCGGTCGTTGCGTACAAATTACCTACAGTTCATTGGCCTCGATCAGCTGATGTTTACTTAACGAAATCAATTTCGTACATGCGTAAATTAATTTGAGTTTAAAAAAAGGTACTTTATTTTTCATTTTTATTTTTACAAATCGTTAGGGTTTCATGTACCGAATCGACCCGCCGCGGGATTAAAACGACCAAAATTTAACGATATATGATATAAAAGGGGAAGCTGACTGACTAATATATCAGTACACAGTTGAAAGTACTCGGACTAGGAGAGGATTTGAACGAGGTTTCTTTTTATAACATAGGTAAGACTAAGGGCGCCTTCAATTTAGACGCGAAATGCCGCGCGACGGTCGCGCTGCATTATTAATCCATACATATTAAAAACGCACGAGTACAGCGTGACAGCCGCACTACGCCCGCGCACCATGTTTATCGGTCGATTAGTGATGATACGCATTTAGTTTTTGTTCAAGTCTAAACATGAACGAAAATCAGATTGATAGTCATCCAGCAAATACATTATAGTTCTGAATTTTTGGCCACAGTAGTAGCTTTTTACTTTATGAAATTCACATACTACCAAATAACAGCAACTTTTTCTTAGATTTCTTTATACGCAATCTTTTTTATTTTAATAGTATCGTTTTAATCGAGAAACTAATTGTTCTTATACTATGATGCTCGAACATAGCGGTTGTAGTGCGTTGGCCGCACTGCTGTCGCGCGGCATTTCGCGCCTAATTTCAAGGCGCCCTAAAAGTGGATATTCCAAAATTTATCCTCTAAAGAGATGAATAATAGGGGCCATTTTTGTAGGTTTTGTATTGATATAACTACTTTTACGTGGGCGTAGCTGCTGGCAAAAGTTAGGTTTTAAATAGTTTTGTTCTAACAATATCAAAAGTATTCTTGCCGCAACCGGTTCCAAAAACCGGGAAAATAACCGGACTGGTCAGTGTAAATTATTGCCAAAAAACGCCAACGACACAAATATGGGACGTGAAACCCACTACCTACGTGACGAGTGTGCAAGCATTCGCATTCAAAACCTGCACATGCCCAGAATTTATTATACGCACGTGTTCTAGCGATATACTTCTTTATTTGTTGCTAAAATAAGGTTCCTTTTTGCGCCAGTAACAGTTTTCTTTTAAATGAGTTTTAATAGCTTGCTCAATAGTTTTTCGGAGAAAAGTTTTAATACATCGGAAAAGGAATAATTTAATTTTTTTCATAACTCATGTTATTCTCGGTATAAGATAAACGATATTTTCCTGGAATATTTTATTTTCAGAAGTGACTGTGTAGAAGACCTTTCACAGTTTTTTTTTTTATGGTAGGCAAAATCATCCAATGACAAATCCCGCCCTTGGGTGGAGCGGGAAGTAGTGTCAGACTCTAACTGACTAAAAACCTACCCCGTTCCGTTCTTTGCCTTGGTCCCAGGGCCCCGGGTGCCATTATCACATAGCCGAAGCCATTTTGCTGACAACTCCTTGAGGCGCGCGGCATACGGTGGCCGGAAATCGGGATCGGAATCCCGGCGGCGGCGGCGGCGTGTACGCCGTTACCTTACACAGATTGGATTTATGATTTGGTGACCTTGAGAGTCACCTAAATGCTAAGGAGACTGATCACGGGAGGCTGTGCTCATTTTGAACTTTTTGAACCTCTGATAATCACTACATACTATAAAACAAAGTCGCTGCCCGCTGTCTGTCCATATGTATGCTTAGATCTTTAAAACTACACAACGGATTTTGATGCGGTTTTTTTAATAGATAGAGTGATTCAAGAGGAAGGTTTTTATGTATAATCATCATCATCAGCCTTTTAATTTTTCCACTGCTGAGACTCAAACCTCCTCTCTAGTAGAGGAAATGGGCCATAAACCACCACGCAGGCCCAGCGCGGGTCGGTGAATGTCACATTTCTTCGAATTTTTGGTTCTAGGACATGCCGGTTTCCTCACGATGTTTTCTTTCACCGTTTTGAAAGCAGTGGTGATGATATAAATTACACAAAGTAATGCTCCTGCCTGGGTTTGAACCCGCGACCTACAACTCTTAAGTCAGGGCCGTTACGTTAGGTTCAGTATATAGACTTTCTTTAGTATGGTTTATATTTAAGTTTCTTATATATCTCTGTGAATTTTCAATTAAATAGAACAGAATAGAATATAATTTTATTTGTAAACATAGGCCAGATTATAACAGAGTGTGAGGTGTTAAAGGTAGGCAGATCCTCTATGTTTAGCCAGAGGCGTACAAACATATAATAATTAACAGTAAAATCTTTATGAATATTTAAAAAATATATTAGATACTGTTTTCAAAGTCTAAACTTAAGAATGTAATGAGATACTTCCACAGATATAGATATACCTAGATAACGCAAAAGCAACTACTTCGCGTGCCTAGCTTACGTACAAAAATCGTAAGTGGTCACTTTCGCGCTCAGTCTGCATCGGAGTACAGCTAAAAATGTACACAGTTAAAAATATAAAAATGGTTAATTGTGCTGTGGGTGTGGGGGTGGAGCGAGGGGGACGCCGTACGCGGCGGCGTCTTCACTAAATAGTGCTTGTGACGTCATAGGTAGTCAAAAAATGGCACGCTTGGTTTTCATACAGATCGTGATGCTTGCGTTATCTATATCTATCTATATCTGTGGATACTTCTCATAAAATAATACTCAAGTTATGATAGTTCATTTATTCAATTTATTCGTTTAATTAACATTTCTCTCGTTTGAACACGTGCCAGTCTGAAAAGAAAGAAAATATTTATATTATATTGCGTCATCTACGACAGATCATCATCATTTTCCTATCCTTGTAGGCTTTGGGGTCGGCACAATACGTTTTTTCTTCTATTCTATCCTGTCACCCGTTTTTTGTTTTTTTTTTTTTCAATGGGTAAAAACCATCCTGTGACATCTGCCGTGTCCTTGAGCGGAGCGGGAGACAGTGTCAGACTTCTACTGACTAAAAAACCTACCCCCTTCCTTCTTTGCCTTTATACCAGGACCACGCCCTCTTTTCAGAAGTAGACCCTTTGCTTCAGTAGGCTTCGACCCTGCCTGCTGGCAGGCTGGGCCCTTACGGTTTGCTGACAACTTCTTGAGTTGCACGGGAACAGTATGCGCCGTCGACGACTTGGGCTCAGTACAGTCGGTTACCAGACGGTCGCACAGCGAGATACCCATTGCTCACCGTCCGCAAGCTCGCGCCTACGGTAGACGTAAATTGGGATCGGAATCCCGGCCGCAGTAGGGGCATGAGCGTCGTTGCCTTTGTCTGATGTGGTCGGCCTCCTCCTTTGCTAGCATTACTGCTTCGCAAAATGAGGCGACCGCCTGCCACTCCTCCTCACTCCGGACCATGGCCCGGCGCGAGAGATTGCCGCCACCGATCGCCCCAACAAGGACACGGCGATGCTCTGCCCAAGCTGGGCAATCCTGTACCGTGTGCTCCATCATCCTGCGGCCGGTGTCCTGATATTTGTTCAACTCCTCTTTCTGTCATATCACTTCTCACATAATCCATTCATCTTCCTTTGGTCTCCCTCTCCCTTTCCATCCATCAACATGTATCTTCATAGCTCGTCATCTACGACAAATATATTACACTAATATTATTAGGGTATTTATTGAGTGTGTATGGCACACACACACATTTACATCTTTATACAGGGTGTCCTGTAAATAGCACGACATACTGCAGGGGGTGATAGCTAGGGTCACTACCTATCAATACAACACAATATATGTTCAGCAAAATCTTGCGGACTTACAGTTTTACAAAATTTTCCGAAATACCGAAAAATTGAAACAGATTTTTAAGCATCTCGTAATCTTACATCTTTTAAGTTTGTTGTACAAAACTGCCACATACATTTTTTTTTAAACACTGTAGGTTAAATTTATGCGAAAAGAAAATCGTTCTGTGAAAATTTTAACAAAAAAAAACTATTTCTTCAAAACTTTCTTGTTTTTGATCAAAAAAAAACTTATAATGAGTAGAGTAACCTATTCACGAATAATTTGATGTAAAAAAAGTTCTAGAAAAGGATTTTTTCATTACGAGATGCTTAAAAATCTGTTTCAAGGTAGAGATTTTTCGATATTTCGGAAAATTTTGTAAAACTGTAAATCCGTAAGATTTTGCTGAACATATATTGTGTTGTATTGATAGGTAGTGACCCTAGCTATCACCCCTTGCAGTATAACACCCGGAGGACACGGTGGAGCACACTGTAGAGGTGTGCCCCGCCTGGGCGGAGCATCGCCGTGTCCTCGTGGGGGCGATCGGCGGCAGCGATCTCTCTCGCCGGGCTTTGGTTCAGGCTATGGTCCGTAGTGAGGAGGGATGGCAGGCGGTCGCCTCCTTCTGCGAAGCAGTAATGCTAGCAAAGGAGGAGGCCGACCGCATCAGGCAGAGGCAACGGGGCGCTCGCCCCAGCCGCCGCCGGGATTCCGATCCCGATTTCCGGCCACCGTAGGCGCGGGCTTGCGGACGGCGTGCAATGGGTAGCACGCTGTCCGATCGTCCGGTAACCGACCGGACCGAGCCCAAGTCGTCGACGGCGCGTTCTGTTCCCGCGCGCCTCAAGGAGCTGTCAGCACACCGAAGAGGCCCAGCCTGCTAACTGCAGGCAGGCAGGGTCGAAGCCTACTGGGGTCATGGGTTAGTTCCGAAAGGAATGCTCGACCCCGGCACGATAGGCTACGAAGGAACGGGGTAGGTTTTTAGTCAGTAAGAGTCTGACACTACTTCCCGCTCCGCCCAAGGGTGGGATTTGTCATTGGATGATTTTACCTACCATAAAAAAAAAAAAAAAAAAAAAAAAACCCCTTGCAGTATGTCGTGCTATTTACTGGACAGCCTGTATGCTGCAGCCATCGATTTCGCCCGCTTTAAAGCAGAAAATTGTCCGCAGGGAACATAATCCCTCGATAAAAGGACCCATGAGTAATCCATGGGCTACTCCAGGACATGAGCAACTTGTGTGCCAAATTATGTCGAAATCCGTTCAGCCATTCAAGCGTGAAGGAGTAACAAACATGCACACACACAAACACACACTCACAAACTTTGGCCTTTATTTATTAATGTGATTATTTTACTATAAAGCGAAGGTAATTGGCCTTCTGTAAGAGCAAATAACTGTTAAAAAGACAGATTAAGATAAACCTCTTTCGTTAGTTCAAAGACAAAGAGAAAAACTAAAAAAAAATACTCTCTGTTCCATCTAATTACCTTGGCGAGCGGCCAGGTATAAAAGTAGGCTGAACACAGCCATCCTTTTGGCATGAAATTATAACTACTAGGTACTTAATCCTAACGTTTCCTTTGGCTTCTTGCCAAGCGATTCAAGCGATCAGCGATTGCATCACTGCTTACCATCAGGTGGAATTGCAGTCAAGAAATAGTTTATAAAAAAAAAAAAACAAGACATACACTTCAGTTAGTGGGTATTTTAAGTCTTTTTAAATAATATAAACTAGTGCTTGTCTACGATCCTACCTGATAGTAAGCAGTGATGCAATCGTTGATGATGAGGCGCACTAGTTTATGAGTCTATTCACTCTCGACTTGAATAAACCTAAATTATAATCGGACTGAAAGACTGCAGCAGGCAAACTGTTCCAGTCTTTCGATGTACGCAGTCAGTATAAACGACGAGGCAAAATGCTGAGTACGGACTGTAGAAGTTTCAACAATGTAAGGATGAATATTCACCGTATCCATTTCGGTAGTCCCATGATAGAAATGAAATGACGGAATCAAATCATGCGATACCAGCGCACACTCTCTAAAATGTAATCTGTAAAATACCAGAAGGCTGGCAACCCTACGCCTGTGCTTAAGGCTTTGTAGATTGAACTGAACCAAATTTAGATCACAAATTAGCTTCTTCGGACGCCTGTCCACCGAGTCCAAAGCTACTAGGTGATATTTTATGATGATTCATCTATAGCAACGTGTTTAACTTATTTGCCTCGAAATTTACTGCGTTTGGATCTCTAAAGTGAGTGATCAACGTACGAGCCAATACCGACGGTTTTATAGAACGTCGGTTTTACTCGCGGCTCGTTGGTGCTGATCGACTAGCGAGTAAAACAGTTTTGAACGACGTGCTGAGTAGAAAATGAAGCAAACACGACGAGCCGCGAGCCAGGCTCGTCGTTCGTATTGCAATGATACACCGGTGAGCTTTACCGACGAGCCATAAGACCGCGGTCTTGTTCGCTCGTCGAGCACGGCCTTAATTGGTCAGAGCGCCGCCTACGTCGAACGTCTTAAACGTATCAATTAAGTTAACATAACATGAACTCGCACTAGACGGCAGGCGCTCAGTAGATTCAAAAATAGAATATTATAATTTAGTGTACTCCAATATTGTAACACTACTCTTTTCCTTATCGTTATTGTTTCAGTACGAAAACGGTTAGTCTTAATCCAGAAAATCTGACACCAATCTTACCGAGAAGGTATCGTGTCATTTATATTTAAAATTATAATAAAAGAGGACTGTAGGAGGTCTCACCGTGACGTCACACATGGCAGTGAAAAGAACAGCCCTCTTAGACAAGTTATGATCGTTTCGTTAACTGTGAACGCTTGGAGTTGGTCACGCCCCCAATTCCTTTGTTCTGATCACGTGACTTAGCGTTGAGATTGAGGATGAGGAATTGGGGGCGTGGCCAACGCCAAGCTTAAGCTTTACGAAACGATCGTAGCTTGGCTTGGCAGGAATACCTACTTGTGAAAATCCGTATATTTCTTAGAATACTCAGAATACAAACAAAGAGTTGGTACCAACTGAACTAGTGAGGTCCTATGAGACACGCGATAGCGCCATCTAGTATCGCGTACCAGAAGTAGCGGGGCGTAGTTGTAATATTATATATTAATAATTATTTATAATTATTTATTCATTATTATTTATAATTATTTATTTTAATATTATTTTATTATATATTATTTATTATATATTAATATTATATATTATATTTTTGATATTTGATTTTTTTTATTTTTGTTTGTTATGAATAGTATACATAAAATAAAACTAGTTAAGACACAATTTAAATTTCGTTTTAAAGTCGGATGACCACCATTCCTTACTTTTGTTCAAAGTAAAAGTTAGTTGGAATCGGAAATGAGCTCGTAGGAACGAAATATTGATCAAAGACGCAATGTTATCGCACAAAACCCTTTCATCTCTACAGACAATTTAAATAAAACCATCATTATTATGTAGAATAAAGTCTTTCATCTAAATTATACCAAAGTAACCATGAAAGCACTCTAAATTATTTACCATAATTAAATAGAGTAGATTGCGTAAACTATACATACATTCATAATCAGCCTTTAAAAGTCCCCACTGCTGGGACTCGAGCCTCCTCTCTCGGCGAAGGCACGGGCGGCCGTACCTTAATAACTACGTGGGCCCAGACGTGTGGGTTGGTGGATGTCACATGTCTTTGAATTTTTAAGTCTAGGATATGCCGATTTCCTCATGATATTTTTGTTCATCGTTTTGAGAGCAGTGGTGATGAAATAAATTGCACAAAGTAATGTTCCTGACCAACACGCACTGGGACCTTAGAGACTTTTAGAGAGGAGGCCTGAGTTCCAGCAGTGGGAACATTAAAAGGCTGAGGATAATGATGATGAATGTTCCTGGCTGGATATGAAAAAATAAAAAAAAGTCGGCGCCATTATCACTGGCCCAAAACTGCGCTGTATAGATAAAACCCACAGTTATGTTCCTTCAGTCGCGTTTCGAAATCTAGAACCCGAACTGGCCCCGTTAATCCTACTGACATCTCTTTAAAGCACGCGTGGAACATATAATATCGACTCAGACTGGTCCTTACCGGACAGCCAGCTACCTATCGGCTGCTGTCAAGTAATGATGATGAAAATGGTAGCAAAACAAACGCTGTCCATACCAGATAACAGTGACTCAACTTGAAGCGGGTTGTGCCGATCAAATTTGGCGGTATACGTACCCCCTTGGCGGATCGACATGGACTGCCAAGCACTTCTTCTCATGCAACCGAGCGGGTGGGCAGTTTGAGGATAGCGCAGCTCCAGCTAAGGGACCGTTTTCTGACTACTTGAGGTCGATCCCATATCCGTTGCCTCTAGTGAGAGCCAAATCCCAGGCCAGGGCTACCCTGATACCTCCATTCCCGTCTTCCCATGCCCCAAACTCACGCCCTCCCTCATCATTACCTAACTTTTATCGTTCTTTTATAAGCAATAGAGGGTCATTATTCCATACTTTTGTCCATTATCGTCTAGACCCATTAGGTAGGTTTTATTACAATGACTAATAGAAATAACTGTATTAGTCACGATCGTTATATTCGTCGGCAAATTGGATTTATGGTTATTAACTATATTTTTTGGCCTTCCACAAGGTGAATTGATGACCTGATGAGGGTTGCGGGAATTCGATAGATGCGAATCGCACGAGATCGATTTGGTCGTTGTGGTGACGCTTGGGGAGGCGTATATCCAACAGTGCATGTTGTTCTTTCTGAGCCCGCGTGGTGGATTACGGCCCATTCCCTCTCTTAGAGAGGAGGCCTGAGTCCCAGCAGTAGGAACATTAAAAGGCTGATGATGATGATGTTTTTCTTTCAGCTGAAATTATGATGATAAATTTACACCGTTAAATTTTGGTTGTTTTAATCCCGCGGAGGGTCGATTCGGTACATGAAATACTATCGATTTGTAAAGAGAAAATTAAAAAATTAAGTACATTTTTTTAAAACTCGAATTAATTTACGCATGTACGAAATTAATTTCTCTAAGTAATCGTAAGCTGAGCGAGGCCAATGAACTGTAGGTAGTTAGTACGCAACGGCCGACAACTACCTACAAAGTCATTGACTTGTTTACTTAAAGAAATTAATTTCGTACATGCGTATATTAATTAAAATTTTTGAAAACAAGTACTTTATTTTTTTAATTTTCTTTTTACAAATCGATAGTATTTCATGTACCGAATCGGACCTCCGCGTGATTAAAACGACCAAAATTTAACGGTGTATAAAGTAAATACACACAATATAGAATTTTCAGCCAAATCGGTTCAGCCGTTCTTGAGTTATAAATAGTGTAACTAACACGACTTTGTTTTATATATATAGATCAGAAGTTAGTCTGTAAAGTATATTATCTATGGGCCAAGATTGGCCGGGAAATAAATGATTCATTATTATTATTATTGCAGACTTCCGCCTGGGTTGAAATGACAAAGTTTCCTCACTTGTATTATCAAAATGTACTTTTCCAGTTGGTTATTATGGCTTAGCGACAAGCTCCCTTGTTTTTGAATTGTTATGAATTTTCAATGGGCGGACTGTATTTCAAGTTCCTAATCTATATAAATATCAGTGTCCTTCAGAAGTTGAGAAACTTAGTTGAAATCCGTCTGTGGTTTCCAGATTAAGATTTTAATATTAGTATTGGAAATTGAAGAATAATATTGGTGTTAAAGATTTTAGAGTGAAATTAATTTTGTTAGGAAGAGAATTATAGCAATTTTGTTAGCTATAACAAGCGAATATAGTAAGTGGCAAATAAGTTGAATGAAACCAAGATTAATGATGTTGTTGTTGGTTGTTTATTTTATGTTAAGGGGAATGGAAAGAGCAATACTCGGAGTTTCCTTGCGTGATCGTATCAGAAATGAAGATATCCGCAGGAGAACCAAGGTTGCCGGCATAGCACGAAGAATCGCCAAACTTAAATGGCAATGGGCAGGTCACATTGCTCGCAGAACAGATGGCTGTTGGGGCCGCAAGATTCTGGAATGGCGGCCGCGTACCGGAAGACGCAGCGTTGGAAGGCCTTTTACAAGTTGGACCGATGACCTGGCAAGGGTTACGGGAATCCGATGGATGCGAGACGCACAGGACCGTTTATTGTGGCGACACTAGGGGGAGGCGTTGTCCAACAGTGAAAAGTTCAGGAGAAATTATCATGATGATGATCAAATAAGTTGAACTAAAATCGCCCCTAGTTGCTGTGGTTACGCCCCCCGCTGTGCCGCATTTTGCTTGAGACCCGAAAATCTGTTACGTTAGCCATTTTGGTTCAATTTATATGCCGCGTCTTGTAACACAAAGTAACAAAAAGCAGTAAACAAACAATTCCTCTTGCTCTATTCAGAGTAGGACGAAAAAACGCACCATCTAAATACACTGTGTTTACTTTCTATTCCAATTTCAAGTAAATTAATATTTATTTCAAGGGTTTATCGTCGTTACAAATGGGAAATTATTTTTGTTTTGATAATCTCGAAACGGCGTGGCTCGACTCGGGGTTTTGTCATTGAAATTGATGGTGTTTTTGGTACATAAAAATAAATTTGAACTAACTTTAAAATGAGGCCGACCCACGGCCTAGTTCTCCTGTGATATTACTGTCATATATTTATGAGATCAGTGATTATGAGAGCAGTGGTGGCCGAGTGGTAACGAACCCGGCTTACGAGTTGTAGGTCGCGGTTCAAACCCAGCCAGGCGCATTACTTTGTGTAATTTATTTCATCATCACTGCTCTCAAAACGGTGAAGGAAAACATCGTGAGGAAACCGGCATGTCCTAGAACTAAAAATTCAAAGATATGTGACATCCACCAACCCGCACTGGGCCCGCGTGGTGGATTACGGCCCATTCCCTCTCCTAGAGAGGAGGCCTGCGTCCCAACAGTGGGAATATTAAAAGGCTGATGATGATAATGATTACTGTCATATATGTCTGTGAAGTCCAAGGATCTTATATATTTTATGGAAGTGAACTTAGTATGGAATCGAAATTGACAACAAGACGAAACGTTATGTGACGTACGCCTATTTTAGGAGCTTAGTGACGTTAAATACTTATGGCTACGTTCCGTGGATCAATGTAAGTGGTTTGCAAATGGGTGATCTTATCTTATCTTCTGAGTGTGGTTTCCGCACTTAGTCCTATGCAGACCATTGTACGTGGGCCATGGCGGCCATAATCTTTGGTGGGCTTATTCCAACCAGCCCACCTCTCTCCAGAAATTGATTAGGCCTCTCAGGTTTTTCAGGGCGTCAGTAAGTGAGTTCGGGGATCCTAAGGTCCGTGTGCGTATATCAGTGATCCCTGTGCAGTCCAGGAGCACATGCGCAACTGTCTTCTCCCCCCCCCCAAACACGCTCTGCGCAGGGGACTATCCGTGCTGCCTATCGTGTGAAGGTGTTTATTCAGTGTGCAGTGACCAGTGATGGTCCCCGCCACCAGGCGCAGGCTGCCTCTGTCCAGTTCCAAGAGTTTTTTTGTGAGGGCATAGCTTCTTTGGCTTGCCTGCATCCTGGTGTCAAGGACCACGACCACCAGCGCTCTGTTTGCAAATGGGTGATAGAATGGTCCCTACCATAGCTTTATTCAAACGTGGCAGCGGGATTTTTTTAACCGATTTCGAAAAGGAGAAGGTGCTATGTTTGTTTGTATGTATGCTTGGGTTAATGCTGGTCCAGCTCCACTACCAGCAGGGCGTACAAATTGATTAGTTTGGAAAATACTTTTTTTTATCTTTTTATTTAATATTAAATTATTATTGTATAATGTAGAAGCATTTATTTTCAAAGTTTGTAAATGTGAGTACCATGGAGCAATTTACGGTTTTTGGATATTGGACTTGTTTGACATAAATGAGCATGGTGGTTGAGAGTTTGTCATGCTCACTCAAATGTCTCACTGATGGTGGCGCGTGTGTTGGATCATTCGGTTCCCTTCAAAATGGTTGAGCTGAGTGGTGCTGATATGCGCGTCATGTCCGTGAACGGGCGCTGTCAGTTGAGACTGGTCATCTCTTAGCTGCCAGTGGTTTATTTTAATATCTTTATTTAGAATGCCTTTTTTTTTGTCTTTACTTTATTTTATTGACATTGTTCTCACATAATAGCAGCGACAAGAAACATGTAACCGAGATATTTGTAATACATAACATGATTGAAAAGAGTGTCCATGGAGTTTCTTGCACATTCTTCTCCATAGAGATCTACGCTTTGGAATGTGCAATTAGCATCATTTTTTTTTCTGACAGACTGACACCTTGACCTTTCAAAAGTGCCTGTAAATGGTTTATTTGAAATAAATGCTTTTGAATTTTGAATTTTGGCTGTATGTATTTTTTCTCAGTCAATTGTGGGCCGATTTAAAAGAAAAAATGTTTTGATTGAAAGATTATACTCCCGAATTGGTCTCATAGAAATATTGTTTTGATCTGATGATGAACTTCGAAGACATAGAACGGAACTGTTCAAAAATCATATCAGAATTGTCGTAAGAAATAAAATTGCTTCGTTTATACATGTAGTCGGTGACTGAAGGAAAAAGGGGAAGTATAGATAGAACTGTTTTGATGAAGCCGGAATGTAGATAAGGATGGGAATTCTGTAATAGATCATTGTATTCTAGCCGTGTTTGGTATTATTAGAATTGTCGTGATGATTTGGTGATAGAACCGAATAGCGGAAGGTAACTATTTAAGTTTGACTGAGGGGTACTACAACCAAAAAGTGTGAAATAAAAAAATATATCACAAAAAAATAAAACTTACTTTTTTTATGGTAGGTAAAAAATCATCCAATGACAAATCCCGCCCTTGGGTGGAGCGGGAAGTAGTGTCAGTCTCTTACTGACTAAAAACCTACCCCGTTCCTTCCTTGCCTATAGTGCCGGGGCTGAGCCTTCCTCTCGGAAAACGGCCCTTGACCCCAGTAGGCTTCGACCCTGCCTGCCTGCAGTTAGCAGGCTGGGCCTCTTCGGTGTGCTGACAGCTCCTTGAGGCGCGCGGGAACAGAACGCGCCGTCGACGACTTGGGCTCGGTCCGGTCGGTTACCAGACAATCGGACAGCGTGCTACCCAGTGCACGCCGTCCGCAAGCCCGCTTCATTGTTGCTTTTATTTAACATTGACGTCGGTTGTATTTTTTTTATACAACAGTTTTATTAAGCTTTATTCACTAATCAAGGGCATTCCCGCATTGATCGTCGTCATGGATTGATATATTTGAATGATAGGAGAAATCGACAATTATCTTCTCCATCAATACAGAGTAGTCTCACTCAAGTAATGTGTTTGTATATGTTTTATTTATTGTATATTTATAGTATGTTTTTTTAATTTAAATTAAGATTTAATTTATATTTTTTTTTTTAGAAAAATCAATGAATTCAATGTTTATTAATTAGAAGGCAAAAGGAAAATTTATACATAATTATTTACTTCACAAATACATAATTGTATACATTACAATAAACACTAATTAAAACTATATATTAGCTCATGTTTTGTTGTGCATTTATGTTACTTATTCTCATGTGTATTTCTCTATACCTAATTTATCTAAGGTTTGCTATAAGAAAACCCAACTTTGCGCTAAGCTAAATGAAATGATAAAATGAAATGATATGTTATCGATATTTTTGTATGCTCAAAGTCAAAATTTAAACATAATTTAATGAAGCTTTTATCTGATAATTGTATAATTTGAATCTGTTTAATTTTATGTTGTATTGATTTTATTATGTTGTTAGTTTATGAATTGAATTGATGTGTAACAATTTTGATGTTTTTATTATTATTGTTTTGTGTTGTGAGATTTTAATTAACTATTTATTTTGAATTTATTTAATAATTTTGTAATGTAATTATTTTATTTAATTAATCAGTAATATTGCTCGTTTAGTGGCACTTAATACCATTTTTTTTTTTGTTAAAATGCGGATAATGCAGTGGGCTGCAATATTGTTACTACTTACAAACCTTTTGTTAATTTGCTAAACACTGTATATTATGGCTGTTAAATATCCCAAAATAAATATACAATAAACAAAATAAAAATACAGATCAATATGGACCCTGTTCCTGTTGGATTAGCTTCTCACTGATGGTGTCTCGCCTTCTGTGATGGTACCTACTTGGTGCCATGAAGTGTGACTTGCAATTGGGTGTCCTGTGAAGTGGACCTAATCTGCCCACTTTTTTGGGGAGCAGCCTTTATGTCGTTTACCATTAACCATGCCAGTTGAGTTGTTTAGTATTGTGGCCATTTTCCCTAAAGGGTATTTTAATAATAAAGTCGTTAATAACTTTACACTTACTTTTCCATGTATTACAGTTTTCGTATTGCATCTCGCAGTAATTTGCAAAGTTTTTGAAGTCTCCATCGTAGCTACGGGCGCAGATTAATTGTTCTCTGTAAAATAATGTAGTAGTAATTACAACGATGATAGAAAAAAAAAAACAGTATAAATTGTCCTTTTATTTTGTTGACATTACATACTGTACTACGTCAGGTAATTTTAGTTTTTGGTGGGGAAAATCATTCAATGTCATCTCCCGCCCTTGGGTGGAGCAGGAGATAGTGTCAGACTTTTACTGATAAAAAATCCCACCCCGTTTCTTTGTTGCCCTTTATATCAGGGACAAGTCTTCCTATCAGAAGTAGACCCTTGGCCCCAGTAGACTTCGACCGTGCTGGGCTCTTACGGTTTGCTGACAACTTGAGGCTCGCATGGAGCAGTACGCGCCGTTGACGACTTGGGATCGGTCCGGACGGCGAGCTACCCATTACTCGCCGTTCGCAGGCCAGCGCTTACATTGGCCAGAAATCGGGATCTGAATTCCGGCGGCGGATAGGGTGTGAGGGCCGTTGCCTCACGCGTGCGACCTCCAATGCTAACATTACTGCTTCGCAGAAGGAGGCGACCGCCTGCCACTCCTCCTCGCTTTTTACCATGGCCTGTACCAAGGCCTGGCGCGAGAGATCGCCGCCACCGATCGCCTATATTAGGTCAGGTATGAAAAATATGATCACAGTTGTCTGTCTCGCCGACATACGACCAACTACAACAAATTTTTTTTAAACGTTATCTACACAAGAAATTACTCCTGTATCGTGAGTGTGTTTATATAATAATATGAATTATTCTTTATTCTAAACGTGTTGCGCTGACCCACAATAAAACGGGACAGGGCAGGAAGATGATGATGATGATGTTTAATTTCTATATAATATTAATATTACGAGAGCAGTGGTGGCCGAGTGGTAACGGCCCCGATTTACAATTAGTAGGTCGCGGCTTCAAGCCCGGCCAGGCGCAATACTTTGTGTAATTTATTTCATCACCACTGCTCTCAAAACGGTGAAGGAAAACATCGTAAGGAAACCGGCATGTCCTAGAACCAAAAATTCGAAGACATGTGACATTCACCAAGCCGCACTGAGCCCGCGTGGTGAATTATGGCCCATTTCCTCTCTAAGAGAGGAGGCCTGTATCCCAGCAGTGGCAACATTAAAGAAGTCTGATGATGATGATGATGATTAATATTACAGAGAACCCTTAAAGTAACTTACTTGTATGCCTTAGGACATCGATCTATAAAGTTTTTGCAACCTTTCACGAAGAAGTCAGTCGCGAAAAACTGTGTGTCTAGAGGGTAATGGATGACTTCCTTCCTGTACTTCGCTTCAGTAGGAGATAAAAGGATAAAGATGCCCAACAGAAGACCTGGAAAAATAAAAAAGTAAGTTCAGATGAAAATTATATAACAAGCTAATTTTCGTACTTAAGGAACTATTATAACACTTGAAAAAAAGCAATAAAGTCGAGAAATGTTTGGCAACAAACTGATCGCCGACAAATCCCGATCGTGGCGCGCATGAGTAGGAATGCTCGGTTCGCGCGCGTCGTGTGCACTGTTCGCGCGCGCAAAGCGTCCACATTATGAAAAATCTGTTACATTGCATGGTACATTGCAACAATGTGGACGGCAAATTCTTTCACTTCAAGTTACATTTCATGTTACATCACAGTGCCTATACCCGGCTTTAGTTGCGTAGTGAGATTTGAATTAGTTTTGGGCCCTCATCCGCATGGCAATAAATTGCAAGAGCAGTGGTGGCCAAGTGGTAACGGCCCCGACTTACGAGTCGCGGGATCAAACTCAGCTAGATACACTTACTTTGTAGAATGAATTTCATCACCACTGCTCTCAAAATTGTGAAGGAAAACATTGTGAGGAAACCGGCATGTCCTACAACCAAATAAATATGTGATATTCACTAACCCGAATTGGGCCCGCGTGGTGGATTACGGCCCATTCCCTCTTCTAGAGAGAGGAGTCCTGAGTCCCATATTCCATAATAAGGCTGATGCTATGCTATGCTATGCCTCACCCGCCAGGTTAGCATGAGTAACACTCGCGCACATTCCAGTCGTACCGACCAACATTCAACATTCACTTATATCGTATGACGCATTTGATTTCGGTACTTGCAAATTTTCATCGTAAGCTATAAAAATGGGGATTGGCACGAAAACTTGATCTTTTTTATACTGAGTTGTAAAATCGAAATTTGTTTTCACACAAAAAACTATCGAAAGTTGAAAGAAATAAAACTGAGTAAAAAACTCGACCAACAATTTTAATCTAAAGAACAAAAATCATGTAATGTAAGTACATTATTTGATGGCTTTGGTTTGTTTTTCAATGTTTATGATAAATAACCAGTCAAGTGTGAGTCGGACTCGCACATGAAGGATTCTATACCATCCGTAGCCAAAATCGGCAACAAAATCACATTTGTTTGGGAGCTCCATGAAATATTTATTATATTGCTTTTCGGCCGCATCATCGCTCACCATCAGGTGAGATAATGGTCAAAGGCGAGTCTATCCACAATAAAAAAAGTATATATATGCCGGATCCGGCGTTGATTTGTTGACAGCAAAACAAGGCACGCCATCTAGTGGCGACTAGAAGAAATAGAGGTGGCGCGCCTAGACAGAGTCAGCCGTTTCCGCTTTGGCTACGAGCTTGGAGAGGGAGAATCCGCCGAGTACAGCGGACACTCTCAGCCAGGCCGTCGCAGAGTCAAGACGTTCTGAAACTGTCCGTTTTGTTGTTTGTACCTACCTAATAACAGTGCACTGTACCTAAATGTATTGAGAAGTAAACTGATTCAGTTCCTAACCGTTTTTATTCATTGCACGATACCCACGTAGGCCCACCTGGTAGATGACCAGAGCTCGAACCATCCTGAACGAGCCGTCATATATATATATTGGTATACGGTCAACAGAAATACATTATCTTTAAAATTGGTTACTGACTATATAAATTATCTTATCTTATATGATAGACGATATAAATTATCGTCTATTCAATTGTCTATCGTCAATTCAATAATTCTAAAAAGAGAATTACTATGTTAATACATTACCCACCACCCAGCGAAACATTGTGTATTTTCTTATTAGGTAAATTGAAACCTAAAAAAGAATATTTGAAGGGAAACATAAATTTTATTGAGCTTATTTTTAAATCGATATGGTGAAGTTAGGATCGTCGTATACTATTTAGCTGCGCGATAGATTTGTGCAGCTTTAGAAAATCGCTTTAAAGTTTTTTAACTAACAATTATTTTTTTTGATGTCGTTACGGTCTGTTGGCAATAAGAGTACCTAAGCATATTTTATTGACATCCAGAAGATAATATTTTATTGATGATGAAGTCAGTTGTTCGATTTTTTGGTTCTAGGATATACCTTTTTCCTCACGATGTTTTTCTTGACTGTTTTGAGAATAGAAGAGATGAAATAAATTTAGCTCATTCAGCAATTCAAATTCAGCTGTCTAGTCAGTAGATTGGACTAATCTGCAATGTAATATAGATATGTGCTCTCAATTCAGTAAGCCTACATTTCTAGAATGGGTCCCGACTGCTACAATTTATCTTGTATTTAAAATATTATATAGTTAAGTGCAATCGGGTACAATTACTTTCTCGTTTTAGGGCTTTTTCATGAATACTCAGAAGAGCAGTCGAATTTTTTAGTTTTTTAAATTATATTCATTACAAACAAAAATACATATCTTTCCTCTTTATAATCTATAAATAAATAAAAGTGAAATACGACTGATTATACACAAAATGTCAGGAATTATAACATCTACAAACTTAAAATGTGGCATGTATAATAGGTTCCATATAGGGTGTAGACATCTGCTAAAAACGGATTTTATCACGTGGGCCAATCAGCTAGCAATAGCTAGTATTAGTATAGGTAGACATTAAAAATTCTAAATGACAAGATTGCAAAGATATATAATTATCGCTTAGTCCAACAGTGTGCCACATACCTCACTCAAAATAGTAAAATTTATAGGTTATGGCTTCATAAGCCATAAATTTTACTATTTTAATAAAAATAAACCTGATCCTAAATCAAATTTCCCAGTTTATCGAAACGATATTTCATAATCTAACTAGAAATAACAAAGTAGAATATACTTTAGGTACGTAAATTCTATTATAGGCGATAACCATTCTTGTTATATTGAAAATCGTTTCACTTAATATTCACCCACGTTTTTCACGAATAAAATCTAAAAATATGAAATTGATCAGTACCTACTTTTTGCGGCATTCAAATCATGCAGCGTATTTTAGAGGCATATTTTATTTTACATCTTCTTATAATATAAAAATGAATAACTGTTCGTTAGTCTCGCTATAACTCGAGAACGGCTGGATCGATTTGGCTAATATTGATCTTGGATTCATTTTAAGAATTTCGTGATACTTCAGGGAAGGTTTAAACGGTGAGAAAATAAAGAAATTTTCATGAAAAATAAATCCGTTATCACAATATTCATAGACTATTAGGCGGTACTAAGTTTGCTGAGTCAGCTAGTTTATATATATAATTCTCCTGTATGTGTGTGTTGTCATCTAAATCCGTTTAAAACGGGTTAACCGATTAAGGTGAAACTTTGTGTGTTTATTTGTATGGGTTCTGTAATGGTTTATAAATATAGATATAAATCCCAAGAAGACATAATACGAAATAAAAATAATATTTTGTGTGCTTGAGGACTCTGTTTGCCTATGTGTACAATTTTATACAAATTTATATGGCCATTTTCAGAGTGAAAGGTTCACAAACATCGATACAAACCGATTTTTCCCTTTGATTTAATTAGAGACACAATAGAAAGACAATAGGTATGATGACACCGGTGTCCTCTTGAGGTTTCTTCTACTGGAATCGATGGTTTCCATTTCCCTCAGAGTGTCCTTTTGGAGCTTAATATTAATGAAATAAATCTTCAGGTACAACGTCAAGTCTGTGCTGCTTCATGGGTGTGAAACGTGGAAGGAGACAAAGGAGATCTCACGCCAAATTCAGGTTTTCATAAACCGATGTCTTCATCGCGTCTTCGGGATTTACAGGCCGGAGACCATCTCTAACGTAGAGCTATTGGAGAAATGCCACGAAAGCCCGATCAACCACCAGATCAAACATCGTAAGTGGAGATGATTTGGTCACACGCTCAGGAAGGATTCCGATCATATACCTAAACAGGCATTGGACTGGAGTCCTTAAGGCAAATGGAAGCGCGGCCGTCCTCGGCAAACCTGGTGACGCACCGTTTTGGCAGAACCGACCGCCATCGGACTGACATGGAGCGAGGTGAAGCGTAGAGCTCAAGACGGGTCGCGATGGGTGACTACTGTCGCTGCCCTCTGCCCCAACTAGGGGACATAGGATCTTAAGTCAAAAGTAAGTAATACTTGAGGACAGTGGTGGCCGAGTGGCAACAGCCCCGACTTACGAGTTTTGTAAGCCGCGAGTTCAAACCCAGCCAGGCGCATTACTTTGTATAATTTATTTCATCACCACTAATCCCATAACGATGATCGTGAGAAAATCGGCATGTCCTAGAATCAAAAATTCGAAGACATATGACATCCACGAACCCGCACTGGGCCCGCGTGATGGATTACGGCCCATTCCCTCTCCTAGAGAGGAGGCCTGAGTCCCAGCTGTGAAGTCCCCTGAAGGGAAAAACCCCGTTTTTTCCCTTCAGGGGTCGAGTTTCGTAAAATCCATTCTTAGGGGATGTTTACACTCTATAAGGAACCTACCTGCAAAATTTTAAGTTTGTAGGTGTTATAGTTTCTGAGATTTCGTGACTAATCAGTGAGTGGTATTTCGCTTTTATAATGTATAATAGCTTCCCGCCCCAGCTTTGCACGGGTGCAATGGTGATATTAAATATATTATGTATGCATTATACATATAAACCTTTTGAATCAAACTATCTACTAAAAAAACCGCATTAAAATCCGTTGCGTAGTTTTAAAAATGTAAACATACTCGTACATAGAGACAGACAGCGGGAAGTGACTTCGTTTTATACTATGTAGTGATATATATGTAGATCTTCTGCCAGCGGCTTCGCTCACGAGTAAGTCGGTTTCTCCAAACAAACTTCCAATCCCCGTTATATCCCCTTAGGGGTAGAATTTGGTAAAGTTTGTCTTAACGGATGTCTACACCCTATAAGCAACCTACGTGCTAAATTTTAAGTTTGTAGGTTTTATAGTTTCTGAGATTTCGTGATTAATTAGTGAGTGGAATTTCGCTTTTACAAACTTTCGCTTTTACAAACTTTCGCTTTAATAATATTATGATGGTTTCCCAGCAAGTTTAGTCAAAACGTTGACAGCACATAGAAAATGAAACCCATGCTTTTCTAAACTCAATCACTCACGTAGGTAAGCGATTATCAAGTAAATTGCTGTATTTACGTAGCTCTAGTAATACGTGATCTGCAGTCATTTGCTGGGGAGTCCAAGTCTTGGCTAGAAAATGTAAAAAGCCATTTGTAATGTTAGGGAAATTTAGTTATGATGAATTGGTTTTCTATCTTTATTGATCTTGGGTACCTAAAGTGGGACAGTGTTTCTTTTATTTTTAAGTGCCCTGCGGTTTGAAATTTGTAGTTCCGGATTTGTAGAGGTGAAATCTGTACCATCAATCTTTAAATACATATTTAAAAGTTAGTTTTCTTAAAGAATTTCATAATGAACTTAGTTCTGCGCTGTGTTTGCCCGCGTGGAAATTATTCAAAGGGATTAAACATACTTCAAAGATAAAAAGCAAATGTGTATCCAAAAGATAGGTATCTCTTTTTAGGATTCTTTACCTCTAAAGGAATGCCAAGTTCCTGTTCCGGATTCGTGCGGAGGATTCGCCCGGGTGTCGCCACTATGCGGAACACCCGGAGGACACGGTGGAGCATACTGTAGAGGTGTGCCCCGCCTGGGCGGAGCATCGCCGTGTCCTCGTGGGGGCAATCGGCGGCAGCGATCTCTCTCGCCGGGCCTTGGTTCAGGCCATGGTCCGGAGTGAGGAGGGATGGCAGGCGGTCGCCTCCTTCTGCGAAGCAGTAATGCTAGCAAAGGAGGAGGCCGACCGCATCAGGCAGAGGCAACGGGGCGCTCGCCCCAGCCGCCGCCGGGATCCCGATCCCGATTTCCGGCCACCGTAGGCGCAGGCTTGCGGACGGCGTGCAGTGGGTAGCACGCTGTCCGATCGTCCGGTAACATACCGGCGCGTTCTGTTCCCGCACGCCTCAAGGAGCTATCAGCAAACCGTAGAGGCCCAGCCTGCTAGCTGCAGGCAGGCAGGGTCGAAGCCTGCTGGGGTTAAGGGCCGTTTTCTGAGAGGAAGGCTCAGCCCCGGCATGATAGGCAACGAAGGAACGGGGTAGGTTTTTAGTCAGTAAGAGTCTGACACTACTTCCCGCTCCACCCAAGGGCGGGACTTGCATAAAAAAAAAAAAAAAAAACCTCAAAAGGAAATAATAGAACCCTTATAGGATCACTTTGTTGTCCGTCTGTCTGTCAAAACCCCTCATCTCGAGAACGTGTGGAGGTATCGAGTTGAAATTAACAAAATATATATTTCGACATTCTCAAGGGAACCGAAATTCACAAAGTACTTCTCGTTGATCTAAAATCTTGAAATTGGGCATGCAGCAAGGTCTTATAGCACAAATATAGGAAAAATCTAAAAACTGTAAATTTGTAGTTACGTCACCAAAAAAACACTTTTTTTTGCGATTCAGAAAAATCTTCGAAACTCTATTTGGGAATTGAATAAACTTATTTTCATAGGTATCTATGAAAATACTTCCATTCCCAACTCGCGTACTGAGGGTTTCATACAAACCTTTGTACTGAACCTTCAGTGCGCGAGACCGACTCGCACTTACCCGTTTTTGTTTTTTACTATGGATAGGCTCGCGTTTGACCACTCTCACTTCTCACCTGATGGTAAGCGATGATGTGGCTGACGATGGAGTAAAAAAAAAATTAAAGTGGTGCTCCCCTACGACAAACGTGATTTTTTACCTTTTTTTGTTACGGACGGTACAGTACCTCTACCATGAGTTTTAAGCAATAGTATTCGTCGCTACTCGATATCGACGCCGTAAATATTTTGTATGGCAAATTTTGGTTCTGCAAGTGACCGCTGGAGGCGCTGCAAAATTTGCCATACAAAATATTTACGGCGTCGATATCGAGTAGCGACGAATACTATTGCTTAAAACTCATGGTAGAGGTACAGAACGCTTCATGCGCGAGTCCGACTCGCACTTGACTGGTTTTTTAGTTTCACCTGTCCCAGAGTTTTTTTTTTATTTATATTACTATCAGATGGAATGAGATTCCATCTAGCACTAGTTTATATAAATTAAAAAAAAAAGGTTTGCTATACGAAAGCCCCCATATAAATATTTATTTTAACCATTTTTTAGTATTTGTTGTTATAGTGGCATCAGAAATACATCATCTGTGACAACTGTCCAGCTATTATGTTTCATGAGATCTATACAGACCAATTTTTAATTCACAAAACTATGCATCTTGTATTTCTGTCTCCTTGTTTTAAATTGTGCTCGTGTATTGCTTGCAACGACACACACAGACGGACAGTGGAGCCTTAGGCACTGAACTCACGAAGCGGTTTTCTCCCGCAGCCTATTTTATTTTAAAACTCACGAGACGGTAGATACGCCGCCGCAACGACGGCTGCGATTTTTGAACGCAAGCCCGGCCGATTCTCGCCAGCCGCTGCGCGGTCGCTGCCTACCAACCGCAGAACGTGAGGATGGAAACCGCCGACACGGCGGCGAGCAACCGCGGCGCCGGCATTTATTGCATTCTACAAAAACTGCGGGCCCGTACCCATGACGGCCGCGGGAGAAAACTGTTTCGTGAATTCTCTCCCCATGTCTCCCGTTTTAAGCGTTTCGGTACAGAAACCTAAAAATTGTTAATCATCTGCAATCATTTACATACCTAAAAAATCAAAGCCTTTTCATTCGTCACAATAAAACAAACGCGAATCCTTTTCATGTGTAACGAAAAATGTGCTTTATTTCAGTTATCATGCTTAAATAACATTTTTCAAATAAATTTGTTTTATTTACCCGGAATAACATGCGAATGCTAAATCAGTGTAAACGCGATTTAAATATATGTGATTTATGATTTTTTTTTTCTCCTTTTACAGGGTAAAGGGGTTTTGGGAACCTTGTAATGATTGAACATATTTTTATGTGTGCCGGTGAAACCAAAGACATTAAATATAATATACTGTCAATAGACAGGACATAGCGAACTAAATCGTAATCCGAGACTTGTTACCTAGGTAGTAAGTCGCTCAGTCTAGTGTGGACGACTGGACCTTACTTCAGTTTATTTTCGTAAATATTTTTCGTACTTACTCTGTAATTACTTCATCATCGTCATCATCAGCCTTTTAATGTTCCCACTGCTGGAACACAGGCCTCCTCTCTAGGAGAGGGAATGGGCCGTAATGCACCACGCGGGCCCAGTGCGGGTTGGTGGATGTCACATGTCTTCGAATTTTTGGTTCTAGGATATGCCGGTTTCCTCACGATGTTTTCTTTCGCCGTTTTGAGAGCAGTGGTGATGAAATAAATTACACAAAGTAATGCGCCTGGCCGGGTTTGAACCCGCGACCTACGACTCGTAAGTCGTGGCCATTACCACTCGGCCACCACTGCTCTCACTCGGCCACCACTGTAATTAATTAGAATTCAATAATTTTCGCAAATAGTTCTAGAAAATAGAGTAAAAACATATAAATTAAAAATTTAATTCGCATGTTTACTATTGAAAGCTAGATGACATAGGATGACAGTTTTTCTAAGACATTTCTTCTGATGTCCGCTCTATAGTATCTCTTTAAATCTCTTTGGTTGGAACAGATTTTTGGGTCTCAATCAAAAAGCGACACAGCGGGCGCTTGCGCGTAACTATAGCAACGACTGCCATTGGAGCTTTTTGGAAACCATTATACACCGCAGGCATTTTAAATAAGTAGGTACCAAATTCAACCGTACCTGGTTAGACTCCGGCCACCGTAGGCGCGGGCTTGCGGACGGCAGGCAATGGGAAGCTCGCTGTCAGTCCGTCCGGTAACAGTCCGGGCCGAGCCCAAGTCGTCGACGGCGCGCACTGTTCCCACGCGGCCAGGGGCCCAGCAGGGATATCATTGGATGATTTTACCAACCATAAAAAAAACCTTATCAGACTAGAAGCCAACCCTACGCTAGTTTAGAAAAAGCTAGGGAAACAGTGATTATATTATCTGCAGCTTTAGTTAAGTTCATTTTTCTAATTTCCAGATAACTAAATATATTTTCCCCCCTAGCCAAGTTACAATCGTTTTGTTTAGCGTGAACGCCTGGTGTTGGCCACGCCCCCAATTCCTTTGTTCTGACGTCATCTCAACAAAGGAATTGGGGGCGTGCCCAACTCCAAGCGTTCACGCTAAACGAAACAACTAGTTATACTAGTAATAGTATAACTCCCATCCTTTCAATCACGGTGCTCATGTTAGCAGAGATTAACCAGGTAAACGTCATAGTGAATCAATTTCTTTTGTTTAATATAGCTATCAAAAGAATTCTTGAAAGATAACTACATTCTACCGTTGGAGCCGCTCCACCCACTCCATCTTAGCTGATACAGCACTTAATGAGACGTGCCAAATTTCCACTGGTTCTCTTAAATCAACTCCGGTACCAATACTGTATTCACTAATCGATATTTCACCCCCAGAATTAGTAGGGCTGTGCCTTGCAGCACAAAAAAAGTGAAATAACAAAACGGCCCTCGCCATCCAATGCATAATTACAGCTCGGTGCCCGTGAGACTTAAAAGTCGTAAAAGTTCCAATCGTGAATTCATATCAAAGCAATACCACCTCGGAGAGATGCGACCTCTGGTGGGATGCAGGCTTGCGGACGGCAAGCTATGGGTAGCTCACTGTGCGACCGTCCGGTAACCATCCGGACCAAGCCCAGGTCGTCGACGGTGCGCACTGTTCCCGCGCGCCTCAAGGAGTTGTCAGCAAACCGTAGACCTAGCCTAATAGCTGCAGGCAGGCAGGGTCGAAGGCTACTGGGGCCAAGGGTTTGCTTCTGAAAGGAAAGCTCGGCCCTTCCAACGAAGGAACGGGGTGGGTTTTTAGTCAGTAAGAGTCACACTATCTCCCGCTTTGCCCATGGGTGGGAGATGTCATTGATTTTATGGCAAAATCTCCTGGTGATTTTATGTAACCGTCAGAAAACGTCTCTCTTGGACAGGAGTCTTGGCCAACCGACAGTCTCCAAACCCAGATTGGGCGCAGCAAATACAATCTCCACAGATGAGGGTTCTCGAACGGTTCCGATCTTCAGTGTTTATGCGGCGTCTCTCCGTAGACCATATCCCACCTTCAATCCAGCACCACAAACCCTGTTACCTGTTGACGCAGACACATAATGACAGCATCAGTGTTTTGCCATCGACACGCTAAGAAGAAGAAGACTAGTTTCGTTGAATCAACCATCATCTTTCTAGCCTTTATCCAATTATGCTGCGGTTGGAGTTCTTATCATGATTATCATTTCAGCCTAAAGACGTCCACTGTTGAACATAAACCACCAACATGTGTCGTCACAACGACCGGTCCTGTGCGTATCGCATCCTTTGGATACCCACGACCTTCACAAGGTCATTGGTCCACCTTGTAGGAGGCCATCCAACGCTACGTCTTCCGACACTTAATCGACCCTTTAGAATCTTTCTGCTCTATTGACCATGTTCTGCAAGCAATGTACCCTGCCCACTGCCACTTAAGTTTGGCGATTCTTCGGGCTATATCGGTAATCTTAGCTCTCCTGTGAATATCTTCATTCCTGATCCGATCATGCAAGGTAACTTTGAACATAGCCGTTTTTGCTGCTTAAGGTGAGTTGTTGATTAATACATATGAGGAAGTACATACGTTTACTCGTTTATATGTATGTTTTAAACACTATTTAACTTAAATAAATACTTCAACGTCACCCAAAGGGCAATGGAAAGGGCTATGCTCGGAGTTTCCTTGCGTGATCGAATCAGAAATGAAGATATCCGCAAGATAACCAGGGTTGCCGACATAGCGCGTAGAATTGCCAAACTTAAGTGGCAATGGGCTGGGCAGCAGAACGCAGAACGCAGAACAGATGGCCGTTGGGGCCGAAAGGTTCTGGAGTGGCGGCCGCGTACCGGAAGACGCAGCGTTGGAAGGCCTCCCACAAGGTGGACCGATGACCTGGTCAGGGTCGCTAGAGTCCGATGGATGCGAGACGCACAGGACCGGCCATTGTGGCGACGCTTGGGGGAGGCCTATGTCCAACAGTGGACGTCTTTTGGCTGAAATGATGATGATGATGAAATACTTCAAAATAAAACGATGATATGACGGTGATTGTTTTTTTTTTGTGGTGGGTAAAATCATCTAATAACATCTCCCGCCCTTGGGCGGAGCGGGAGATAGTGTCAGACTCTTACTGACTAAAAACCCGCCCCTTTCCTTCGTTGCCTTTCATACCAAGGCCGAGCCTTTTTTTCAGAAACAGACCCTTGGCCCCAGTAGGCTTCGGCCCTGCCTGCCTGCTAGCAGGCTGGGCCTCTACGGTTTGCTGACAACTTGTCCTTGTTGGTATTCACTGATGTGTTTTTATTTGCGAGGTGATATCAAAATAAATGTTCCCCCTTTATCGGCGAATCAAAGAGTGTCAGACTTTTACTGACTAAATCCTACTTGTATTACTTCAGTCAATCTTTACGTTCCAGGGCTTGAATAACTCTTTTATACAATCTATTATGTGCTCATGAACTTACACATGTCATACATACACAGTGTATGTGACACTTACGCATAAACGAATTTAAACTGTATAAAATCGTTATTCTAACCAACCCTGATGATATTATTAGTTAAAAAAGGATAAAAAAAAATAAAAGTCATCGGGGTTAATAAAATTGCTATTCTAATCAAACCCGATGACATTTTTAATTTTAAAAGTAATTTAATCATTTTTTTTTCACATAAAATGTTAGAATAACGACTATATAGTGAGAATTCTGGTAAAATGCACTAAAAATGTAAAGATATTTTTTTTTGTATTTAGAAATAACTGACTAAAAAATGCACCACTTGGAGGTCCAGAATAATGTACTGGATCCATGGTATGATACGCATATATATACCGGGTGTATCTGACATGGTACGATGTCAGATACACCCTGTATATATCTTTAAAAAAAAAACTTTCTCCTTTATAATTATCATTAAAAGATAATGCTATAACATAATAATTTATAAGAAAGACAATGCCGTATTTAAAGTAAAATGCGACGACTTGATAAGTATCATTGGTTGCGCGAATTTGCTATGGTGGACTGTAGGTTTAAAAAGCGATCTAAGGTTTGTTAACAATATGCAGGTACTGCGTCTAGCGTTTATTAATGGGATAAATGTATTAGAAGGAACACTGACCTTTTAACCTCGAAAGTTCCACATGGCGCCGCCGGCGGACCTCGACTTCGTACATTTAACCACTGCCAGGTCCTGTATTGCACTAACACTGCACTATTGTTGAGTCTCTGAATGATTGGATCACGAAAATAGTCAATTTTCTTGTAATTTCGAGCGGGCGCGGTTAGCGGTGCGGTCACATTCACAATCGATGCACAAAACGTCAATGTCAAATCATTTCTTGCGGTCGTGCGGGAAGCGGAAACGGTAGGGATAGGATTGCTAGGCCAAAAAAATAAATTACAAAAAACAAAGTCGCGGATCATAGCAAATTGGCGCAACCATTCCCCCCGGGTTTGAAGGGTTACCTTCAAAGAAAAGAAAAAAAACAAAAGCGAAACTAAACCCTATTACTAATCTAAACTATCAATACTAGGTAGCGAAACAACTTATAACTAACTATGCCACTACTACTGATTAGGCAGAGGGCAGAGGCGAATAACCGGACGCAGGTACGATCCAGTTGCGGTTTTAACCTTTACGACTCGCGTTATTCCGTTCGAACCCGGAAAAACTTCTTCCACTACACCAAGAGGCCAGTGCAGAGGAGGCGCACTCTCAGTCTTCAGTATCACCACAGTACCGACTGTGACTGGATCTGAAGGAGTGTTCCACTTTTGACGCGACTGCAGCGTATGCAGATAATCTGTCCTCCATCGCTTCCAAAAGGACTGAACTAAGCTATCTAGCAGAGCGTGACGCGGGTGAAGCTGCAGTTTGTCAGTCTCGACATCTAAAGCGGGCAAATATTTAAGAGGAGTCGTCGTCAAGAAGTGAGCCGGCGTCAACGCTAGTGGCTCCGATGGATCACTAGACAAAGTCCGACACAACGGACGCGTATTCATCAACGCCTCTACCTGAGCGAGTACGGTGCTCAACTCCTCGTACGAGAGAATCTGTTCGCCTATGACCCGAAACAGGTGCGACTTAAGGCTTTTAATATTCGCCTCCCAATTGCCACCAAAATGACTAGCCGCTGGCGTATTAAAACACCAATCAATGCGATTCTCAGCTAAGACATGGGCGAATTCACTTTGGTAGTACTTGGAGCGTAAGAATGTATGTAATTCCGAAATATTGCGTCGCGCTCCAACATAATTTGTGCCGTTGTCAGAGTATAAGCGATTAACGGGACCACGGCGAGATAAAAATCGTTTAAATGCAGACATAAAACCCTGCGTACTCAAATCACTGGTTAACTCTATGTGAACCGCACGAGTTGTCATACAAACGAATAGGCAAATGTATGCCTTTGTGGAACGTATACCACGACCACGGGCAATAGTGACTTTAAACGGTCCAGCATAGTCCGTCCCAGTATGTATGAAAGGTTTCACCGTCTGTACAACACGACAAGAACGATGGTCGGCCATTTCCGGCGCGTTGAAACGCAGGCGGAGCTTAAAGCAGGGCACACATCTGTGCACTCTAGCGCGTATCAAATTGCGAGCGGAAAGTATCCAGTACTTCTGTCGAAGAATGGACATTAATAAATCGGGACCAGCGTGACAATTCACCTTATGGTGATAGTCCACCAACAAATCCAAAACGTGATCCCTGCGTGGTAGAACCACTGGATGCATTTGTTCAAACTCTAACTTAGCATTTCGCAGACGGCCACCGACACGAATGAGTCCGTCTTGCAAAAATGGTTTCAAATGTTGAAGTGCGGGACTACAAGGTTTATGTGATTCTAAACTACGAAATTCTATTGAAAAATAAAATTTCTGCAACTCTCGAAGTACAACTGATTCAGCTCTATCCAAATCAGCTGCGATTATAGAACCACGCGATGGTAATAATCTCAAAAATCTTAGGACATAAACTACACAGCGTAATAGTCTCGACCAAGACGAGACTCGATTAGACAACAACAAAACAACTGACTCTTCACGCGGAACTGATACTACAAGCGTATGTTTCTTCTCCTCGGGTGGCTCTGAAACAGTAGCGGGGTTAAACGGAGCATTTGGCCACTCGTTAGGAGTGGTATGAAGCCAGGGAGGGCCACAAAACCAAAGCGGATGATTTAAAATTTGCGCAGGAAGCAAACCACGTGAGAGACAATCAGCTGGGTTTTCTGTTCCAGCGACATGGAATATATTTTCCTCTGCGGAGGCACGGGAGCCACCGAGCGAAAAAATATCACCCTTGAAAGGGAGCGCGACAACATAACGACCATCTTTATCACGAGTAGTCGTGCGGGTATAAATCTCCTCAGTGACCTGATCCTCAGGGCTGAGAATAGGCGGGACATTGACCTCTTCAATCTCCCAGAACTTGCAGATGGTAGACTCAAGCGGCGGCTCGACGGTGCAACAGTGCGACACAGTCGAGTAACTATTTAAATAAGCGGGTGCGGAACCAACTATAACAAACCCGAGAACTGTTTCCAGTGCGTGCGGAGCGGGGTACATCGGAAGACCTTGAATTTTACGTGATAACTGGAGATGCGGGAGAATCGAAGCACCGATCAATAGATCGATATCTCCAGGGAAAGCGTAATTTCCGTCGGCTAACTGCAAGTTCTTAAACTCCGTCAGCATGGACGTGTCAACCGGTACCGTGGGCAACCGTTCCGTAATCTTATCTGCGACTAGCGAATCCATTTCAAACGAAATATTACGATTAAAACGTGAACTAAATATTATTTTAATGGAACCGTGAATGGTTGCCTTTAAACCTCCAAAACCTTTCACTTCTGAGCGGGATGACCAATTATTAAAACTAAAACCAAGGCGTTGACAACAATCCCGAGTAATAAAATTACTCTGGGAAGCGCCATCTAGTAGCGCCCGAACGGTGCGCGGCCTGCCAAAGGCATCTACAATGACAACTTGCGCGGTCGCAAGCAAAACGGTAGTGATTTGAGTACCAGCGGCGGAAAGCGAACACAATGTTACGTCGTTTGCACTTGCAGCAGGCCGCGCGTCACAAGCGTCGCGCGTCTGCGCAGGCTGCTGCTGCGATGGCAGCTTACTACTCTCAAAATGTAAGAAGGTATGATGTCTAGCTAGACATTTACGACAGCTAACACCACTGTTACATGACGTAACCAGATGTTTGTCACTTAGACAATTAAAACACAAATTATTAGTGCGGACAAACTTGTAACGATCACTAGGCGATAATCTCTGAAATCCCGAACACTTGTACAGCTGTGTATGGCTACCCTTACACAGAGAACAGTCAGGTGTTGAGGCGGTATTAACTAGCGTATGTGCAGTCTTGACTGACTTCGATGACGCGTCTATACGGCGATCGGAACCTGTCCTATTCGTGACTTCATGACGTGCCGACGTGCGCTGCAATACCTTAATATGGTCGCGAATAAAAGATTCTAAATCTTCGAACTTAGGTATTTCTTTGCCGCGCTGAGTCGTTTCAAACAGACGAACAGTTTCAGGATCTAATTTATTTAAACCGATATACAAAAACAAAAAGTCACAGAGGTCATTGACCTTTAGGTTCTTTACTGCACGAACAGATGATGCGAAAATATTTAAAAACTTCTCTAAATTATGATCGTTACAAACGGAAAAACTTTTCAAATCGAATAATTGATCTAAATATGCGGTGGCTACTAATCGCTTATCTTCGTATTTTGTTTTTAAAGTGTTCAAAACTAAATTGTAATTTTCAGCGCTAAACGTAATCCCAGCACAGACAGCCTTTGCCTTACCGGTCAATTTTTCTACGAGATAATGCAATCTCTCGTGATCTGTCAGCGATGTGTTTCTATGTATTATATTTTCGAAACTATCTATAAATAAATTCCAATTTCGAATGTCACCATCAAATTCAGGTATTTGAATTGGCGGCAATCGTGGGCGTTCGCGAGGAGGGTTGGATAAACCACTCGCGGGGGGGGGAGTCTCTAAACTCCTAGCAATACGTTTGATACGACAATACAAGTCATCAAAGGACGACAATGCCTGATAACTCACACAGTAATCAGGATTTAACTCCAACTCTAAAATATTTATATTCTTAATTGTAGATTTAAAATCCTCGCGCAAACTATCTAAAGTTTCCAACGAACACAAGAAAGCATCTCTAATCGCCAGATCCGAGGTTTGCAAAGATTTATCACAAATTGATTGAACACGTGAAAACTGTGAGTTCCTTTCAGCGTATAAAAGCTTTAACTGAACCTTTAAATCAGTACTAACCTTGGTTCCCTTAAGAGACATCTTGTCTTGATATATTCACACTATACACTCAAACAAACACTTAACGAATTATTAAGTAAGCGATAATTATCAGATAACAATATGGTAGTATTGTAAACAACAAAGCGAACGGCGAACGAACGGAATAACCTGTCTATATAATCTATGGTTTATCCGTTTCCTACAAATATTCACTCAACAATGAACGGGTATTTTTGAAATGCGTCTACCTACATGCAATTTGTAGGATGGTCGAATGAATTTTGTCAAGAAAAAGAATGCGATCGATTTATATCTACGCTGATATTTACGTAGCTAACTATAATTATGCGGTGCGGTTGACGGCGTAGGTACCGTAATTATCAATGACTCTTTAACTATACGAGCGAAATAACGTATAGTTGCCTAAATGCCTAGATGCGGGTTTTCTACTATTATATCTAGGTAAATAGGCGCGTTGCGTTTATTCCCTATGGAACAAATACTATATTGCGAAATTACAAGAAAATGATTCACGATCCTGCTCGTAGGACCAAAAGTAATGGTTGCGCGAATTTGCTATGGTGGACTGTAGGTTTAAAAAGCGATCTAAGGTTTGTTAACAATATGCAGGTACTGCGTCTAGCGTTTATTAATGGGATAAATGTATTAGAAGGAACACTGACCTTTTAACCTCGAAAGTTCCACATGGCGCCGCCGGCGGACCTCGACTTCGTACATTTAACCACTGCCAGGTCCTGTATTGCACTAACACTGCACTATTGTTGAGTCTCTGAATGATTGGATCACGAAAATAGTCAATTTTCTTGTAATTTCGAGCGGGCGCGGTTAGCGGTGCGGTCACATTCACAATCGATGCACAAAACGTCAATGTCAAATCATTTCTTGCGGTCGTGCGGGAAGCGGAAACGGTAGGGATAGGATTGCTAGGCCAAAAAAATAAATTACAAAAAACAAAGTCGCGGATCATAGCAAATTGGCGCAACCAATCATCATTTACAAGTTTCATCTTCATAGTACGTTTTATGAAATTACAAAGTATTAATTATGAGAACTACTATTAAATCTCGTGTCTTTAAGCACTTACGATTACGAAGAAGTGAAAGCTATGATACTATCTTGACTTCAGAATTGTTTTGTACAATTAGAATCCATTTCCATAAAATTTAATTAAAAAAAAATACATTCTACCGAATCACAGAACATAATTTGCGTTAATATTTTTTAAACTGACATTCGTTCTTCCATAAGCGTCAACGTTGTACTAAGCAAGGCTGCGTTAAGCGAAGCAAACGTAGTCGCCCGCGCGCTCGTCCGCGCGGGCACCTGTAGCGTGGCAATGCGAGTGTATCGTGTGCGGCGGTCTCCAAAGTGGAAACCATCTATGCGGAAACCGGATTATTACTTACGCAGAGTCGCTAGTTCAACTTTAACAGTGTGCATGTAGTCGTGTTGATCGAGAACTTTAATGTATTATTACGTAGCAAAAGGGACGCAGCTGCCCGCGACTGGTCACTTTTGAGTGAGGCCGCGCGTGCGCTCCCTTAGCGTAGCGTTGGCCCTCAAGTTTTTAACAAAAAATAGAATATTTTTTTTCATATTAAATTCCTTGGTACGCTCAGCATTTGGTCACGGCAATACCGTCCGCTGGCGCTGTTATTAGATGCCTTCGTCAACAGGTAACAGGGTTCGTGGCGCAAGATGGAAGGTACGTGGAGCAAAATGGAAGGTACATGGCTTGCCGAGAAACGCCATTTAAGCATAAAAAAATGGAGCCTTTCAAGAACTCCACCTGTGGAGACCAAAACATACAAAAGTTTTTAAATAAGTAGCTTTGTATTGTAGATTTCTGTTTAATATAATAATTTTCTGATTTAAGATTTTCGCCACCAGTAACTTTGTAAGGGACAATCTTTTGGAAGTATCTGCTTCGAGTAAAGTTCAGCAGTGGTTTTATTTTATTCACAAACTAATTCCATAAAATAGATAATAATATATTGTTATATAAAGTTTGCCGAGAAGGTTAACTTTTTTTTAATAGTAAAAAAAATATACATATTTATTTATTTATTTAGTGCATGGAGGGCTTACAGCTAATAAAACCAAACAAAAAAAGGGAACCAAAAATATTAGAAAGCTAATTACAAGTCCTCACGTAAAGGCATTATAATACATTAAAATTTATAGTGTGAGCACAAGAACAAAAAAATTACGCATTTTAGGTAAGCAAGATACGGCATAAATCTTTGGTTTGCAATTTAATAACTATTCAACTTAATTAATTAAACTAATACTACTAGATACATGTGATCTCTATTATTCTGACTTATTAAAGTATTTTGTACTTATACTTAGTCGAAAAAAATATTGTTATGTTTTTTTTGCAAGGTACTGCCCGGTCGGGCAGCAATGGTCTTCAAAATGCTGTACCTCTACCATGAGTTTTAAGCAATAGTATTCGTCGCTACTCGATATCGACGCCGTAAATATTTTGTATGGCAAATTTTGGTTCTGCAAGTGACCGCTAGAGGCGCTGCAAAATTTGCCAAAACTCATGGAAGAGGTACTGTTGTCATTACCATGCTGACGCCGCAGTAAAGAGGCCGCTTTTTATTTCTAACTGATTCCAGGACATCTCCTGTCTTTTTCCGAAAAACGAAGTTTCGATAAAACCTTCACTTGTTTCACGGTTTAATTAAGCTCAGCGCAAAGGGGGGCACCGACCACAGCCATTGTTGGCCATCGACAGCAACTTAACACACTTTTTTATATATTTTGTATAGACGCGTCGCACACGTGTACGTGGTGGCCGTCATTCGCGACAGCAGTGTCCGCGGCTCACCACTTGTGGTCGCTACGGGCGACATAAAACACCCGCCACTGTTACACTGCTCCACCCTCCGCGCTGTTGCGTCAACATGCCTAGCCACCATACGCGAGCAAACTTTCCATGTCGGAGTCCATTATAAGACTACGCAGCAGAGAACGGGTTCTAAAATGTGGCGGCTTCCGAACGCCAGTGGCGGTTGCTTGTTTCTGATACTGTTACAATTAATGTGGCGCTAGCGCGCAACAGCCACCGGTGACTGTGATCCGTTTGCGCCGAGCCTTAATTTCCAAAATTTTCTTTACTGAGAAAGAGTAGACCAATTTAGTTACCTTATAATATATGATTTTAAAATCAAACACAACCAAAATGAATAAGGAAAATATAAATCATTTCACAGCGACATATCTACACAATTTATTTTTATGGGAACTCGTAAAACACTACCTAGTTTTCTCACATGAGAAAATATCTATAAAATCTGTAAGAAAAAAAAAACAAAATGTTCGTAGAACTTTGAATATTGAATCGTGTTGATACGATACTGCGATTACTAGTGTTGTGTTGAGTTTAATATCCGAAAACTGTGCAATAAAGTATCCGAAAACGGTGCATTGAAAGCTGTTTAATATCCGGAACTCGTATATTTTGGAACGATGTCTGAAAATTGAATAAACAAATTTGATGTTGAAATATTGAAAGGTTCTGATTTTGTAAGAAAATATGTATTATGTAGAAAAAATACAAAAAAGAAAAATATTCAACTTCGGATTCGTCATCGTTCTGACTGCTTACGTCGCAGCTCTGGTCATCATCGATATCATTTATTTCCTCAATATGTGTGTCGCCGGATGACATGAACCAAGATGATAATATTGTTTTATGTTCTAGCATGATCATGGACGACACACATATTGAGGAAATAAATGATATCGATGATGACCAGAGCTGCGACGTAAGCAGTCAGAACGATGACGAATCCGAAGTTGAATATTTTTAAGAGTAGATTGTTTTGTTGTTTTATAAAGAGTTCCATGTAGTCGTTCAAAGAGTGAAGAAGTTATTTTTATAATATATCGCCATACAGAGTCCCAGTTATTTTATTCAAAGTACAGATAATTGATCCCGGTAGTCGAGCCTGAAGCACCCAGGGTTCGACAGTAGTGTAAGCATATTTGTTAAAAATCGGGCAAGTGCGAGTCGGCCTCGCGCACTGTTTCCAAACAAATTAACCTAAGAAAACAGTTCAAGTCCCGAATTGAATTACGAAGATTTTTCTGAAGCATAAAAAAAGGATTTTTTTTGTGAAAAAACTACAAATTAACAGTTTTCATACTTTTTTCCTATACGTAAACTATGAGACCATGCTTCATGCCAAATTTTCACAGCTTCAAGGGAGCGCAAACTTTACTATTATGTTTTAATTTCTACTCGATACCTCCACGCGTTCCCAAGATAAAGGGTCTTGACAAACAGACGGACAGAAAGACGAACAACAAAGTGATCCTGTAAGGGTTCCGATTTTTCCTTTTGAGGTACGGAACCCTAAAAAGGATACATGTATTATTTTTTACATTTCTGATAATAAGTACTATACACCGTTAAATTTTGGTCGTTTTAATCCCGCGGAGGGTCGATTCGGTACATAAAATACTATCGATTTATAAAGAAAAAATTAAAAAATAAAGTACTTTTTTTTTCAAAAACTCGAATCAGTCAGCTGAGCGACGCCAATGAACTGTAGGTAGTTAGTCCGAACCGACAACTACCTAAAAGATCATTGACTCATTTACTTAAAGAAATTAATTTCGTTTAAGCGTATATTAATTCGATTTTTTTTTAAAGTACTTTATTTCTTAATTTTGTCTTTATAAATCAATAGTATTTCATATACCGAATCGACCCTTCGCGGGATTAAAACGACTAAAATTTAACGGTGTATAATAATAGCCGGTAGTAAGTGTTTTGCCTTAGGCATGTCATAATCTTGGCGGTAAGTCTACTCTTTGAAGAATGAGTCACGATTATCCTCCTGGAGGACACAATAGAGCATACGGTAGAGGACGTGTGCCTTGCTTGGGCGGAACACCACCGTGTCTTTGTGTCTCCGGAGCGAGGAGGAGTGGCAGGTGGTCGCCTCCTTCTGCGAAGCAGTAATGCTAGCAAAGGAGGAGGCCGACCGCATCAGGCAACGGCGTACACACCGCCGCCGCCGCCGGGTTTCCGACCCCGATTTCCGGCCACCGTAGGCGCGGGCTCGCGGACGGCGGGCAATGGGTAGCTCGCTGTCCGTCCGTCCGGTAACAGACCGGTCAGAGCTCAAGTCGTTTACGGCGCGCACTGTTCCCGCGCGCCTCAAGGAGTTGTCAGCAAACTGTAGGGGCCCAACAGGGCCGAAGCCTACTGGGGTCAAAGGGTATGTGAAAATGGCACCCGGGGCCCTGGGACCAAGGCGAAGAATGGAACGGGGTAGATTTTTAGTCAGTAAGAGTCTGACACTACTTCCCGCTCCACCCAAGGGCGGGATTTGTCATTGGATGATTTTACCTACCGAAAAAAAAAAAAAAAAAAAAAACCGTATCTTTGTGTGGGCGATTGGTGATGGCGATCTCTTGCGCTAGGGTGAAGGGGACTGAGCGGCGGCCGCTTCTTTCTTCGAAGCAGTAATGCTAGTGAAGGAGGCGGCCGCACGTGTGAGGGAACAGATTCTATCTACCACAGCTGCCAAGACCCCGACCCCGACTACCAGTCACGCGCGCCTCTAGAAAATGTCAACAAAGCCATAAGGGCTCAGCGTTTTGAAGCCGAAGCGTACAGAATTACCGAATGTCGACATAGTTTTCAGGCGTTTTCCCTCTTTTTTCGCTTTACCTTTTCATCTAACATTTATTTATTTATTTAGGAATAACAAACAGTTACACATTAGGTCTTAATCTAACCAATACATACACTCCTATTTTTTAATTAGTGCACAAAAATATGGGGCTCAATCAGTACCCGTTACTGATCATATTTGTGTAGTCAAATGTACAAAAAACGAAATTCCAAAATTGTCCACGAAAATCTGTCATTATTGGTAAATTCATAATTGAATCATTATTCATAACAGTTACTACTAGAAAATACTAATCGCAGTGTTTTTACATTTTTATTGACATTCTTTCATTCTTAAACAATAACCTGTACAATGTTTTCAGAAATTGAGTGAGATTTTGGGATCTGTACAAACGCTCATAACTTTGCTGTTTATGAATATTATGCATTAAGACTTTAATTAAATAATAACAAGACCTTTTCTAATAGGCCCTTTAAGTATTTGCCATAATTAAAAAATAGTGGTGTATAAGTTCATCATACAAATGTGCAACTCACACCGTTATTCACAGAATACCTAGATTTTAGAACGTTATTTTGACTAAAAAGAGTAAAAAACAAAATAATCAATTAATTATTATTCTTTACATACAAAATTTCTTTATAAGCCTTGTATAGTCTCAATGAGGCTGTTCCGAAACATGTTGATGGTTATTGCAAATATGTCCAACTCAGGCACATAATAATATACTCTATCGGTAATATCCGAGCAGTCGTACCTGTGATTACACACATCATAGAGGAACATCGTTTCAAGATATAATCTTCTAGACTTAAGGGTATTACATTGCTCAATGACCTTGAAGAATTTACCTTTACACTAGTAGAGAAGAATTGACCTCTACACAGGCATTGCAGGGGGTGCTGCGCGCGGGGTATTACTACCGATTCGATTTTTTCTTGTTTACTTATCGATATTTAATGAAATCAGAAAAAAATCAATACAAGTTATTCAATTTATCGTAACATATATTTTGGTATAAATTCAATGTATAAATATAGAGCCGTTTTCGAGAAAATATGGAATTAATGTTCAAAAAAGGCTTATTTACCAATTTTTTTTTCTAGAGTTAGGGTATTTTTTTGAGAAACGTAATCAATACAATTTATTAGTAATGTCCTTAAGTATCCCCTTCATTTTTTATATGGTAATCGTACATAAGGAATAATCTATAAACTTCAAACAACCTAGGTGTTTTTTTTTTGGATTTGGGCGATGTAATCCCCTTAAGACTCATTATATCATATTTTTTGATACAACATCGCATTGGTTTGCGCTAGATGAAGTAACTATGCTCGACGTTGACAATAGATGAGTGGAGAAGACCCCCTTAAGTATAGATTTGAAAGTCGGATCATTAGTAAATACTTTCAATGATTTTCTGTTCATTCATTGTCATCATTTGTACTTTTAATACTTGTCATCATTCAATCATTAGTAAATGCTTTTAACTGTTTACTCCATGCGACCACCCACTACCGCCCGATTTCATTCAGCCCCGAGAACATCTGCCGCTCAGACGCGATCTGCAGTGGTCTTTATGGAAGGCGATCAATAGACTACGCACGCAAGTGGGCCGCTGCAAACACAACCTGGCGAAGTGGGGTATTATAGACCCCCTCCGACACCCAGTGCGAGTGTGGTGCTCCTGACCAGACGATGGCCCACTTATTAGAGTGTCCAAAGTGTCCCTACACCTGCACTTTGGAGGACCTCAAAGTTGCCACTGAGGCCACTGTAAACGTGGCAACTTACTGGGCCCAAAAACTTTGAGGGAAAAGAAAACCATCGATACGATAAGAAAAAGATTCCATGCGACCTAACGATCGATGTAATACTATGAAGAGACGAAAGCTACCCCAAGCGCATTTGGTTTTTCACTAAATATAAACTGAACAGAAAGACGACAACAAGACTTATTAAAAAAAATGACATTAAATCGAATTGCAAACACACTGATGTTTTGTCTTTAATTAAGAACAAGTATTTAAACGAGAGCAGAGCTAAGTAACGAGTGAAGACTAGAGCAATGTTAAATATTTCTTAGGCTCTTATTTCTAGCGGAACATCGCCTGCAAATGTCTCAGCGTGTCTTTATAATTATTTCCGGCCCCATTCCCCAGTTGACTCTTACAACGAGTCGGAAATAATATGTATTTTTTGTGCTATTTTCACTTTCGGAATAATCTTCACTTCTTGTAAAACGGAAGGATTAAACTTATAATTAGATTGCCGTCGTATGATTGATAACTCGAGGAAATGTCGTGAGGAAAGTTGTGAGTATAGAGTTCTACCCCGCTTGGGCGGAGCACTACTGTGTTCTCGTAGGGGCGATCAGTGGCGGTAATCATTCGCGTCCGGCCCTGATCTAGGTCATAGTATGAAGCGAGAAAGAATAAAAAACAGTTGTAACGTCTATGTCATCAGGAGTTGTAGTGCGATTGATGGAAAATCATCAGAGACTCTAGAGAGACTGGTTTCACCATACGGCCAAACCCTGATAGAGAGTAATGGGTTCGATAAGGACCACGCTTGAGTCATTTTGGTGCACCGCGTTCCACCAGCGATTCAAAGAGATGTCAGCGATAATTGTCGCGCTAAGGCCGATACCCGCTAGCGTTGCGAGAAAGTTGAAATGAGTTATTAGGGCCATGTAACGCAAAGGATAATTATTGAAAGACCACAAGGTTTTAGACAGAAAAAGTTTAACATTCCACATCACTTCACCCAAAACTGGAGGAATTAATTGAAGATTTACCACAAAAAAAAGAAAGTCTTGACTATTAAAATAGAGTAAAAAAAACAACGAAAGAATCATTTGAAAGTTGATCTGTCCAATGTGAATTACCTCAGTTAATAAGTATCACCGCCGACCTCAAATCGATATAAAGAAATAGTTTTAGAACATAGTATATTTTGTTAGCAAAACATATGGACCACCTCTAACTATCACAACAGCTAACCTGGTCTTCCTAGCGTGGGTAATTTAATTAAAAAAAACGCATATACAACGTTTAAATTTTTGTCGTTTTAATCCCGCGGAGGGTCGATTCGGTACGAGAAACCCTATCAATTAGTAAAAATAAAAATGAAAAATATTATTATTTTTTAAACTCGAATTAATTTACGCCTGTACGAAATTGATTTCTTTAAGTAAATGTGGGGTGTGGACTGTATAGTTCAATAAAACACGTAACGATTTCAGTTCCATATAATCACGATTAGATAATATCAGTTTTATTAATTCACTAAGTTAATCAAAGTTCACTTCAAACACATCGATAGTCAAACACATAAGATAGTTCACATAGAAAATAGTTCACATAGAAAATAGTTCACATAGAAAATAGTTCACATAGAAAATAGTTCACATAGAAAATAGTTCACATAGAAAATAGTTCACACACAAAATAATTCACATAAAACAATGCACATAAAATAGCCAAACACATAGAACAATTCACATAGAGAGAGAGTTACATAGAGAGTTACTTACTAGACGACTTGCACTTACTACTGCTTCATTTCTTTTCCTTGGTCCGACGAACTGTGTCCAACGTAAAAATGCGACCCATATTTATAGCTCATTTTAGTAGGTGCAAGTCGTGCCCTAGGTGAACCTAACAACATTAAATTTTCTTGGTTTCCACCTATTATTGATAAGCAGCTCGGTCGAGACCCATAACTCGTAGGAACCTGTCGCGACCTGTAGCGACCTGTCTGGATTCCTAGTTGGTTCACTCTGATTGGCGCTGCTTTACTGATAGTGAGTTTGCTTATGGCGAATGAGATTTATGTATACGTGTTATGTACTGTTTTGATTTATTCCTTTATATCTCGGCGTCCGTAACAGTTCCTCCCCCCGGCGTAGCCCGCGAAGCCTCTTCTTTATTTAATAGGACGACGAGTTTGCTCGTGGGGCGCCGAAATATTCCAGTGCGAGTTCGCACCTCTGCTACTCTGATGCCGCCGTCAGGTCCGCCGTGAGTCCTCTCGACGATTCCCATCGGCCAGACATTTCTGGGCAGGGTCCCGTCGACTACTAGGACTACGTCGCCCACTTGTATTGGCCGGACGTTGTTTCTTGGTTCCCCTCGTGGTACCAGTAGAGGCAGATATTCTTTCAGCCAGCGTCGCCAGAATTGGTCCGCGAGCGCCTGGCTGACTCGCCACGTCCGTCGATCCGCTTCCTCGCAGGGTCCCGTTGTCGGTAGGCCAGTTGAGGACCCCATCAAGAAATGATTTGGGGTGAGGGCCTCAGGATCTTCAGGATTCACGCTGACGTGGGTCAATGGGCGTGCGTTTACTGCGAACTCTACTTCGGCGAGTAGAGTATTTAGCACCTCTTCGGGCGGTGCTTTCTCGCGTAGGGTGATGCTGAGTGCTGATTTTACCGTTCTTATCATCCGCTCCCATGCTCCTCCTTGGTTGGGTGCCCCTGGAGGTATGAAGCGCCACTCCATCCTATGCACCATTCCTACGTCCTTCAGGGCTGGCAGCCATTCTTGGTACGCTGCCCGCAGTTCGTGGTCGGCTCCTCGGAAGTTGGTGCCGTTGTCCGAGTACATTGTGCTTGGCCATCCTCTTCGTGCCGCCATCCGCCTCAGCGCCATTATTGCTGAGTCCGTAGATAGCGAGGCGACGAGTTCTAGATGAATGGCTCTGCAGGTGAGGCACGTGAAGAGTGCGCCCCATCTCTTTTCCCGCCGTCGACCCACCTTTACTATCATTGGTCCAAAATAATCCACGCCACAATTGGAAAACGGGCGGTGGAACGGGTCCATGCGGGCGCGCGGTAGATCTCCAGTGGCCGGTATTTGTGGCATGGCCTTTCTTCTTCGGCAGAATGCACAGTTTCTTTCAACTGTACGGACAGTGGGTCGTAAGTGGATAACCCAGTATCTTTGTCTGAGGTCGTTTGTCACGCGCTCTCTGTTTGCGTGACCGGCGGCGCAGTGTTCTCGCAACACGATGAGTTTTGCTATTGGGTGACGTCCGTCTATGATGACGGGCCTCTTGGTCTCGCTGGGTGCTGATGACGCTTCTATTCGACCTCGTACTCGTAGTAGGCCGTCTTCGTATATCGGGTCTAAACGATATAGTTTGCTCGTTTTGGAGACGGCACGAGCCGAAGTTACCCTCTTTATCTCGTCATAGAAGCTATCCTGCTGTGCTTGTTGCAAGAGCTCTTTCTCGGCGCGCTGTATGTGTTGATGCTCAAGTCCCTTTGCTGTTCGTCGACACATGTCAACAAAGGCGAGCACCCTTGCTGTAGCTCTTACTAGGGTCTCGTATTTTGAGAAGCGGGCGGGATCGGGTAGCCAACTCTCTCTTGTCCGGCCTTCATTGATATGTAGGACCTCTTGATCTTCAACTTCTTGGTCTGGCTTATGGGGCCATTGTTCCTCAGGAGTATGTAAGAAGTCAGGACCCCGGAACCAGCGGTCGGTGGCGCTGATCGGCGTGTTTGTAAGTCGGGTGGCGTCGTCGGCTATATTTTGCTTTGTGGGTAGCCAACGCCATTCTTCTTTCTTGGTTAGCTCGGCGATCTCACCTAGCCGGTTTGCGACGAAAGGGGTGTATCGTCGGCCATCATTCTTAATCCAATGGACGACAGTGGAGGAGTCTGTCCAATATACTGTTCTGCCGACCTCGATGTGATGTTCCTTTCTTATGTGGTCAGCCAGTCTTGCTCCTATGACCGCAGCCTGAAGTTCTAGTCGCGGGATCGTCTGCACCCGTCGTGGCGCCACCTTCGCTTTGGCGGCTACTAGTACGACGGTTGTGGTTTCTTCATAATTTGTCATCTTCCAGTAGGCCACGGCCGCGTATGCTTGCTCGCTCGCATCGCAGAATACGTGCAGCTCAACGCTCTTGTGTCCTCCTACCATGTAATTTCTAGGCAATCGTAGTTGCGCTATCTCGTTGAGTTGAGTGAGCCAGTTTGTGAAGAGCTCATTTTCCTTATCTGGTATCCTCTCGTCCCACGTGATCGGGAGGCGCCACAGACTTTGCAGTATTATTTTTGCTCTTATTGTGAAGTGGCTCAGTAGTCCGAGAGGATCATATATTGACATTACTGCGCTGAGTGCCTCTCGTTTGGTCGGTGCTCGCACTCGTTGTCTCACTTCTGCGGGAACTCGGTTCATTGAGGTGTTGAACCCGAGTTCGTCTCTTTCCGCGTTCCAGTAAAGCCCGAGTATCTTATTTTCAGGCTTTTCTCCCCCCAGTTGTGTGGGCGTCGTGGCGTGCAGCTCTTGGGGTACGTCTTTCAGTACCAGCTCGTCGTTGGCGCTCCACCCTCGCAGAGTGAAGCCGGCGTTTGCGTGCACTTTTCTTATTTCGTCCACTGCCTGGATAGCCTCTTGAATATCGTCGTAGCTTGTCACTAGATCGTCCATATAGTGACTCTGTTTGATGGCTTCTAGTGCTCGTAGATATTCTTGCCCATATATGTCCGCATTGTGGTTTCGGACAAAGTGGGCCATGAATGGTGAACTGGCCGCGCCGAATATCATACTCGTCATTTTATAATGTCGTGGAGGGCTGGTTCTGTTGCTGCCTCTCCACAGGAATTGTTGTGCTGGCTGGTCCTCAGGTCGTATCTTTATTCGTAGGAACATTTCCTGAATGTCTGCAGTGACGGCTATCGCCCTTTCCCGGAAACGGAAGATGATTCCCGGGAGCGATAGCAACAGGTCTGGCCCCTCAAGTAGTTTGTCATTCAGGCACAAACCGTAGCTTCTTGCTGCTGCGTCGAACACCAGTCGTTGCTTGCCGGGCTTGTTTGGGTTTTGCACGGCAAAGTGAGGCAGGAACCAGGAGACGGTACTCGATTGTTCTGATCCGTCACATGGCGCTGCGTACCCCTTTTCTAATAGATTGTTTATCTGGGTACTATACTGTTGAGCAAACTCGGGTGAGGCATCCATCTTTTGTTCGATTTTATTCAGACGTCGAAGGGCCGCGTTGTAGCTTGGCGGCATAGTGACGTCATCGTCTCGCCATGGTAGGCCAACTTCATACCCACCCTCAATTTTCTTAATTGTCTTCTTGACAATATCTATTGCTCGCTGGTCGGCGTCGTTCACTCGCGGTTCTCGCGAGATGCCTATTGCTTCAAGTTTGAAGTGAGCTTCCACTAGATCGTGAAGCTGATGATCATGCTGCTGCCGCTCTGTTTCATAAATGTGCAGCACGTTGTCTTCATTCACGACGATATTTCGCGGCGCGGTCCCGTGTATTACCCAACCCAGCTGTGTTAGGGATGCAGCTGGTTGGTTAGGACCACCGACGCGCAGTTTTCTTGATACGATATACTCCCAGTGGTCGGTTCCCACTAAGAGTCCTGGGCGTGTCGCGTCATAGCACACCTCGTTCTTGGGAAGATCTCGTAGGTGCTCGTACTCTAGCAGTGTGTCTGGAATTGACTGCTGGTGAAGCTTCAAGTCTTTCATAGTTCTGGCCCGAAGCTTGTGTGGTGCGCTGTCCTTGTTTATGCCTCTTACTTGCACCGTGACCATCTTGCTGTCCCGTTCTTGGGAGGACATATTCACCCCCTGAATAAGCAGTGGCTGCGACACTCCTTCTGCCCCGACGCTGGCTGCCAAGTCTTCATCGATTAAGGTGATGGTGGCTCCCTCATCAAAGAGCGCATGCGTTTCTACTTCTCCTCGCGGCCCTGCTATAATAACTGGGCACATCTTCAGCAGGACAGTTCTTGGGCCGGTGGCAGGTTGGGTAGCCACCGACATAACTGTCCCCTCTTTTGTAGATTGATCATTCACAGGTGAAGTTGCAGGCTTGACATCGGGTGACTCTCGCTCTTTGTGCAGCGTGGCGTGATGTGGCCGTCGACACTGATTCACCCCACATGGTTTGGCTCTGCATGTGGTGCGCCTATGCCTCTTGCGGGCGCATTTGAAACACATTCTATTTTCTTTTAATAATTCCCAGCGTTGGTCGACTGTCAGGGCCTTGTATTTGGGGCACTGCGTTAGCTCATGTTTATGTTTACAGCTGGGGCACTGTACATCTTCTTCGTCAGCTTGGTTGACCGTAGTATATATTGTACTATTCTTTTTCTTCGTAATGACAGCCGGCCTAGTTTCCCTTTTCTGTATAGTGGTAGCGCTGCTTGTTGACGGGGCGTAAGTGTAGCGTAACGCCCTGTCTGCTTCACGCATAAGGAAACGTGACAACATAATTAATTCCGGCTCTGCTGTCCCTTCGTTCTCAGTAGCATAATCACACCATCTAGACTTTATGTGTGGACTCAGCTTTTCTAATATTTCCCTTGTCAGTAAGGGGTTATATAAGTACCCTTTACGGTCGATGGCTTTCAGTACGCAAATCGTGTTTTGTATCTTGATTGCGAAGTTATTTAATTCGTTTGCTGTCGTACCTGCTTTGGGCATTTTCCTTAACTCATCCAGCGCTCTGTCTATTATTACTTCCGGTCGTCCGAAACACTGTTCGAGTGTTTTCATTATAATATCAGGTTCAGTAGCGGTGTGTAAAAGTGCTGACACTGCATCTCTTGCTTCACCCTTTAAACTACTTCGTAGGCGCTGGAGGTTCTCTGCTGGTGACACGCTGTACATATTTGTGGTGTCACTATATGCCGCTTTAAATGACAGCCATTCACTCACGGCACCCGAAAAGTGAGGTAGGTCGGTGTGCCGGAGTCGTGGCCTGGCCATCTTCTCTAGGGTCATGGCCAATTGGTCAATACTATTTCTACCTCGAGTTGGTGTCGGAGATCTCGCCCTCGAGGTTTCGAAGCGCAGCTGCTTTTCTTCCTTTTCTGTGCGTCCTCCAGCCTCCCCCCGTGTGATGGGGGGGTTGGTGCGCAACCACTGGTCGACCTTTTGGTGCTGCTGTTCCACCGGGATGGGCTCTTCATGGATGCTCTCCTCGTCCTGAATTACGGAGACATCCACTGCTAATCTCTTTTTGATTAGCTCTGCCTCCAGGTCCAGCTCCTTTCGTCGTATGTCGGCCAGTTTCTCAGCCGCCTCGAGTTCGGCTATCCGTAGCCTCGTTGTGGCACTCGTCGTTGACCTCACTGATCGGGGCGGCGATCTGATTTGGTGCCGCACCGCTGAGGGACCTGCAGTCGTGAGGTCTGCAGTTATGAGGTCTGCAGTAGTAGTGGTAGGCCCGATCATGCTCTCCAGCTGTGGTGATGCAGGAGGATCGAGCGACAGTCGTCTCACTCTCTCTTGGTGAATACGTTCTGCTTCACGGCGACGCATCATCGTGATTTCGTCTCGTCGTTTCTGTTCTTCCAGTTCTGCTAGGTCGCTTTGGCTTCTCGTTACGACCATTTTTAGTCACTGTTTACTTTTGTCACTGATTCTAAGTTTACTTTCTCAACACTGACTCTATATACTTTAGTAAAACACTGACTCTATTATACTTTCTAAAGCACTGGCTCTATATACTTTGATAGAACACTGATTCTGGTATACTTTCCAAGGCACTGGCTCTATATACTTTCATAGAACACTGATTCTAATATACTTTCCAAAGCACTGGCTCTATATACTTTCATAGAACACTGATTCTAGTATACTTTCCAAGGCACTGGCTCTATATACTTTGCTTAAAACACTGACTCTAGTATACTTTCCAAAGCACTGGCTCTATATACTTTCATAGAACACTGATTCTAATATACTTTCCAAAGCACTGGCTCTATATACTTTCATAGAACACTGATTCTAGTATACTTTCCAAAGCACTGGCTCTATATACTTTCATAAAACACTGACTCTAGTATACTTTCCAAAGCACTGGCTCTATATACTTTCATAGAACACTGATTCTAGTATACTTTCCAAGGCACTGGCTCTATTTACTTTACTTAAAACACTGATTCTAATATCCCAGTTCCGGCTCGACTGGACCAAACACTGTGGGGTGTGGACTGTATAGTTCAATAAAACACGTATCGATTTCAGTTCCATATAATCACGATTAGATAATATCAGTTTTATTAATTCACTAAGTTAATCAAAGTTCACTTCAAACACATCGATAGTCAAACACATAAGATAGTTCACATAGAAAATAGTTCACATAGAAAATAGTTCACATAGAAAATAGTTCACATAGAAAATAGTTCACATAGAAAATAGTTCACATAGAAAATAGTTCACATAGAAAATAGTTCACATAGAAAATAGTTCACATAGAAAATAGTTCACATAGAAAATAGTTCACACACAAAATAATTCACATAAAACAATGCACATAAAATAGCCAAACACATAGAACAATTCACATAGAGAGAGAGTTACATAGAGAGTTACTTACTAGACGACTTGCACTTACTACTGCTTCATTTCTTTTCCTTGGTCCGACGAACTGTGTCCAACGTAAAAATGCGACCCATATTTATAGCTCATTTTAGTAGGTGCAAGTCGTGCCCTAGGTGAACCTAACAACATTAAATTTTCTTGGTTTCCACCTATTATTGATAAGCAGCTCGGTCGAGACCCATAACTCGTAGGAACCTGTCGCGACCTGTAGCGACCTGTCTGGATTCCTAGTTGGTTCACTCTGATTGGCGCTGCTTTACTGATAGTGAGTTTGCTTATGGCGAATGAGATTTATGTATACGTGTTATGTACTGTTTTGATTTATTCCTTTATATCTCGGCGTCCGTAACAGTAAACGTCAGTTGATCGAGGCCAATGAACTGTAGGTAGTTAGTACGCAACGACCGACCACTCTCTATAAGGTCATTGGCTCGTTTATTTAAAGAAATTAATTTTGTACATGCGTATATTAATTCGAGTTTTAGAAAAAAAGTACTTTATTTTTTAATTTTATCTTTAGAAATCGATAGTGTTTCATGTACTGAATCGATCCTCCACGGGATTAAAACGACCAAAATTTTACGGTGTATTATGTTTATGTCGATTTATATATCGGTGTTTCCATCTAAAAGTATCTAAAATAACTCTCACCAAATATCCGCTCGTAATTCTGAGCCCATCACTAAACTGCCAACTACACTGTTTACCTGTATGCATGAAATTTCCGTTTCTGTAACACATATTTTTCACTCACCTACATCACGGAATGTATAATTTAGAGTTGTTCCATCTGAAGTTGGTATTATATTTAGATTTTGTTTACCGTTTACCGAGTTGGGTTTACCTCTAAATTCAAGGTTCGTAGAGATACTGATTTACTAAAAAGCGTTGAGATGGGTAATGGTATGTGTGAGCGTTTAATAGTCAAGAGGACTTGATAGATTTATTTAGTTTAGTGAACCGAATAATTGTTTCTTGGGAAAATGAGAATCAAAGAATTGATAGATTTATTTCGTGCTTTTGGAATTTTAGATTTTGGATGCCAGTCTTCAGTTGATTGTCTTAAAATAAAGTTGAATGAGGATTTAAACAAATGAGTATTTTAACTGGGATGTTGGTCTAGTGGTTAGTGGCCTTGAGTGCTGGGCCAGACTGGTAAGGCGGTGCGGGTAGCGGCGCGGGTGCGGGAACGCAGGATTTATTTGACCAAACTCAAGTGCGGTGCTGGAACCGTCGGTTGCAATAGCATGGCTTGAACTACTGTGTCTGGGTGTAATTTATCTATAATAATATACACAATGGTGTAAAAAATGGTTTGCGTACATGAGTGCAATCAGAACTATAATTTAACTTTTATATCCCTCGCCTTTTCCTAACTAGCTTGGGGTTGGCTTAAACTTAAATAAACTCAGAAAAGTGTATACATACCTATTATAAATTGAAAATTCTCATCAGTACTTGTACAATAAATACTTTTATGACCGGCCTCATCTAGTTTAAACTGACGAAAAATAATATTGACGTGTAAAAGTGTTTTTTAAAACCTATTTGCAAAATAAATTTAATTTATCATTTATGAAAATTTACGCATGAGGATTCGTTCCGCATGCGTTATTTTCATAAGTGTCCTTTATGTGTGTGTATATCATGAAATCCGTGTATATGATTTCTACCCTAAAAAAACCCTCATGCATAAGAGGCAGTTTAGGTTATGACTCTGGCTAACCTCTGAACAACTAAATTTCATTTATTATACCTACGCTTCATTCATATTATTAGGTACCAATTTAGTTTATTTGTTTGTTGGTTTGTAATACCAAACTGAAATATATTTCTTCATCTTATTTCTCTATCACCTAGTTTATTATCTCTACCCCAATTTTACGATATTTTGGAACGAAAACATACCCATAATATTGTATTTTCCATTTCTATCTAGACCCAATTCCATTTCAGTCCAGACCAATACCTATATATTATGTAAAATTTTTGCAACTTCAAATTCTTTCCAATCCACTTTCTGTGTGCCCTTCGTATATCAATTTTGTTCTCGTGAAACATAATACAAATAAAAAAATAAAATTTTAAATTATTATTATTATTATAAGTTAAATTTTGGCCGTTTTAATCCCGCAAAGGGTCGATTTGGTACATCATACTATCGATTTGTAAAGAAAAAATTAAAAAAAAAAGTTTTTTTTTAAACTTAAATTAATTTACGCATATACGAAATGAATTTCTTTTAGTAAACGTCAGCTGAGAGAGGCCAATGAACTGTAGGTAGTTCGTACGCAACGACCGACAACTACCTACAAGGTCATTGAATCGTTTACTTAAAGAAATTAATTTCGTACATGCATTAAACGCACGCTATGTAGACAAGCATATTATAAAGTGGAAGATTATATCCTCGATAAAAATGCTTGGCTAAATGCTGGTCCTGCTCCACTAACACTTTTGCCTGCTAATTAGTTTTTTGTTTTTTTATAGTTTTATAAATATTGGAAGAGATGCTATTACCCTTTCCGTATGTTGTTTTTTTCGAAATGGTATGATATTGCTTTAATGAAGCTTATGACCTTTTAATGCTCTTATTTTGTTTATTTTTCTTATTTGGAACCATTAGCATTGTATAATGTAGAAGCACTTTTATCAAATTTTTGTGAATGTGAAGTCCCATGGAGCATTTTTACTAGGTTACAATTTGTTTGACTTAAATGAGCATGGCAGTTGAGAGTTTGTCATTCTCACTCAAATGTCTTGCTGATGGTGGCGCGTGTTATTGAGTCATTCTGTTCCCTTCATAATGGTTGAGCAGAGTGGGGTTGAGGCACGCGTCATGCTCGTGAACGGGTGCCGTCAGTTGAGACTGGTCATCTCTTTGCTGCCAGTGGCTTAATTCAATTTCTATTTTTAGTTAGTTTTTTTTTTCTCACTACTTTTCTACATGGTGCTCACATAATTGTAGCGACAAGAAATATGTAACCAAGATTATTGTAACACTTAAAATGATTTTAAAAGAGTGTCCATGGAGTTTCTTGCACGTTCTTCTCCATAGAGATCTACGCTTTGGAACGTGCAATTTAGCTTCACTTTTCTTTTTTTTTTGACTGATCGACATTTTGACTATTCAAAAGTGCCTGTAAATGGTCTATTTGAAATAAAAGAGTTGATTTTGATTTTTGATTTTGTATATTAATTCGAGTTTTAAAAAAAAAAGTACTTTTTTTATCTTTATAAATCGATAGGGTTTCATGTACCGGATTGACCCTCCGCGGAATTAAAATGACTAAAATTTAACGGTGTAAACATTGTTATGACCAGGCGAGTATGTATTACACACACGCATACAACAAACACAAAACTTGTTTTCTTTCTTTCTTTTCTTAATTAGGGCTAAAGTAATATGTAGTTTTTAGGGTTCTGTACCCAAAGGTTAAAAATGGGACCCTATTATAAAGACTTCGCTTTCTGTCCGTCTGTCTGTCACCAGGCTGTACCTCAAGAACCGCGATAGCTAGATAGTTTTTTTATGGTAGGTAAAATCATCCAATGACAAATCCCGCCCTTGGGCGGAGCGGGAAGTAGTGTCAGACTGTTACTGACTAAAAACCTACCCCGTTCCTTCGTTGCCTATCATACCGGGGCTGAGCCTTCTTTTCAGAAAGCGGCCCTTGACCCCAGTAGGCTTCGACCCTGCCTGCCTGTAGCTAGCAGGCTGGGCCTCTACGGTTTCCTGACAGCTCATTGAGGCGTGCGAAAACAGTACGCGCCGTCGACGACTTGGGCTCGATCCGGTCGGCCACAGGACGATCGGACAGCGAGCTACCCATGGGTCGCCTTCCGCAAGCCCGTGTCTATGGTGGAATAACTAGATATTTTTAATAGTTATATATTTCTATTACCGCTATAACAACAAATACTAAAAACGAAATAAAACAAATATTTTACGGGGGCTCTCATATAACAAACGCGTTGTTTTTTTGCAATAGGTAGGCACTTGAAATATTCACAAAATACTCAGTTGTATTTTTAATTCATAATTCATAATCATTTATTTGCTAATATGGGTAAATTACATAAAGTTGTTAAAAATTATATATAGCACAGTCCAACCATATTACACCTATTACCAACCATATTTTACCTTACTTTAATAATAAATAATAAAATTAAAATAAAATTAATATTTAAGGCCCCCATACAAAAAACGCCATTTTTGCCTATTTTGTTCTTGTTTACCTAGTCAATGGTACGAAACCCTTCGTGAGCGAGTCCGACTCGCACTTGGCTGGTTTTTTAACTTTTTTTTTTTTAAACTTACTCTTGCTTATTATTATCGATAGTCTTACGTTTGACCAGTATCTCACCTGATGGTAAGCAAGGGGCCTAGCAGGGTTAAAGCCTACTGGGGCCATGGGTAACGTGAAAGTGTACCCCAGGGCCCTGGACCGAAGGTAAAGAAGAAACAGGAGTGGGTTTTTAGTCAGTAAAAGTCTGACAATATCCCCTGCCCCGCCCAAGGGCGCAAACATGTCTTTGGATGATTATCCCACCGAGAAAAAGCTATGTGGTCCTTTACACAAAATACCATCTCAAATACTGATCTGCATGGTTCTCATATGATTTATCCATTACATGTTTAGTGTATGAAGTTTAAAAAGACGTTGATCTCGGAGTGTGTTTTTGTTCAGCTAGAATCACTGGGCTCATCTAGTTTAAATTAACATAAAAAAAAATCACATCTAACTGTGTTATTTATGACCTATTTGCGAAATAAACGTAATTTATTTGGCTCCCAGAATAATCTAATGTAGCGGTTTTAAATGAAGCGATAGCTTATTTGACCTCTAAATTACTATGACTATACGTAGCAAAATAAAAGATCCATAAATATGTGCGCACAATTTGCTTAGTTTGAAACTAGATAGCGCGGCAGCGCTGTGTGATATATTGTGAAACATATATCATAAAAAATATTAGAAAAAAATGTCATTAACACCAACAGTTTAAAGTATTTCACCTAGGAGAGGTCTCAGGAAGTTATAAGACCTCACCTGTTCAAACGATGCCTAACTTTGAAACTGTACCCTTTTATCAATTATTGGTTATCCACCAAACTCCTCACTTAGCAAAGGTGGCAGTTACGTAACCTCCAATATTCCGCTCGACAGAACATTCGAACTATTGCTACCCTGGCAATGACCTCCGTACATTGACCTTTCAGTGCGTGGCACGTAGAAAATGCAAGTGCAACGCGATATGGGGAAAATCTATGGATTGTGTTGCAGCTGTAAGTAAAAGTAGTTTCCAGTTCATTTTGAACTGGCTTTTCCCGTGTCTTCTCTCTTGCAGCCTATCCCATATCATCATCATCATTATTACATCAGGAATGAGGATATCCGTAAGGGAACTAAGGTCGCTGACAGCCCAAAGAATCGCCAAACTAAAGTGGCAGTGGGCAACAGTAGGACGGATGGTCGATGGGGCCGAAAGGTTCTAGAGTGGAGACCGCGCACAGGGAAACGCAGTGTTGGAAGGACTCCCACAAGGTGGACCGATGACCTGGTGAGAACCGCAGGGATGCGATGGATGCGAGATGCCCAAGACCGTTCGTTCTGGTGACACTTATGGCAGGCCTATGTCAACCACTGCGCCAACCGTACCGTAAATAATTAAATAATTTGAACATACCTAAATATTTTACTCTACATTTAGTTTGATGTGACATTGTCACTCAGACGGTTCATCTGATTTTTATTTAAAGTTAATTTTATAAACTTGACAAGCACAAATATTTTGAAATAAGTTTCCGGATATTCCAACGAATTCCTAAAATAAAAAAAAAGTCGCGCAAGTTGAAACACGGTTTTTTGACCATCGGTACATGGTGGAAGGTAGACTTTCGACATAACCTGCTACAAAGAATGTTAGTATGAGGCTGAATGGGCAGCGCACCATACAATTTCAGCCCACTTGCCCTGATTGTGTTCAAACACTGCATTTTGATTCTTTTTATTTATCTGTTCCATGATTTTCATATTTTCAATTTTGCTATTTTTCCTAATTTAAATTCGGTGATCTGCCACGCGGCCTTGTTGCGTCTACCTTTCCGTGTATAACAAAGCGCTCAATGAAGCCACTCCCACGTCGACAAATATGGCAAAAGTATTCCTGAATGTCCCTTGACTTGTGTGGCCTTTGGTTCACAGCTTCTCAAGAACCAAACGAAAATGTATTTGCCCTACTTACTGCGTAAATAAGCTCCTTTGTTCGTGGAAAATTGGACCATCCGCCAAACCTGATCAGTCGTCACATCTTCATTAGGTTGTCACCCTAAATTAGATTTCTATAATATTGAGAAAATAGACAAAATAATACAGAACCGGATTTGAGGAAAACTTTTTTACGAGTTTTTTTTATTCAAAAATTAACCATTTTCTCACACAAATAATGACTTGTGTAGAAGTATCGAACCTTTGTGTATTTTTTCAATTGCTATTTGCATTTAAGGGCAACCCTTCCGAATGATCTAGCAGACAAAGGTATACGAGTCATAGTCAAAGGATTTACGAGAAAATATAGAAATATTAATTTATTTCTGGAAAAAAATGAATCTTCTTCTTCTTGGCCGTTTCACTCTTATCAAAGTGGTTGTGGTTATCACAAAGATATCTCTTCAGAAGCTGTCAGGATACGCCGCACGACTTCCCACCACTTTTGCCTGCTGGCAGTCATCCGGCCGCACTCATTCCATGGGCCGCCAACAGCCACCTTAAATTTGGTCAGTCCGTCCCATTGGTGATCTGCCACGCGGCCTTGTTGCGTCCACCTTTCCTTGTATAACAAGACGTTCAATGAAGCCACTCCCACGTCGACAAATATGGCCAAAGTATTTAAAAGTACGACTCCGCGCCAGCGTAGACAAGCGTTCCTTCACGCCTAGTTCCTCAAGAATGGAAGCGTTTGTTCAAAACTCGGTCCATGAGACCCCGAGCATTTTTATCCTGAAATAAATAGTTGTAAGTAATGTTCCGAAAAACGGATTCCAAGCTTTTTTAGCTAAATGCAAAATCTAATCACTAAAACCCACCAGGTGTTTGTTCCTCAAGGAGTTATCAGCAAACCGTAGGGGCCCAGTAGGTCGAGGCCTAGTCTGGGGCTCTGGGGAGGTATGAAAATGCATAAGGGCCCTGGATCCTAGGTTTTTAGTCAGTAAGAGTCTGACACTATTTCACGCTCCGCCCAAGGGCAGGATTCCAAGGGCAGTTTCTGTATTATTTTGTCATTAGATGATTTTATCTACCATAAAAAAACCAGGTGTTTGTTACAATATCCCACACTCTTTAGAAAATTCGTTTCGAGAACATCAAGGATGATATCCAATTCACTGCAAAACGTAGAGACAAAATTCTGTCTCACGCGAATGGTCTTATTTTTAATAAATAAGGAGTGAAAATAGCTTTTTTATTAGCCTTGTTGAATTTGAGATAAGAGATAATACTAACTTCAGTTTTACTCTCGTAGCCTTTTCCCCTTATATAATTAGTTTTGTTCAGGATAAAAATAAATCACAACGTAATTTAAATTTCCAAAGTCGGTATCGGAAAACGAAAAAAGTTTTTTTTTTATATAATTTTTAGTTTCATAATAAAGTCATAAAATAAAGCCAAATAGAGTTGTTATTTAAAGCACGAAGAATCGCCAAACTAAAGTGGCAATGGGCAGGGTATATTGCTCGCAGAACAGATGGCCGTTGGTTCTGGAGTGGTGGCCGTGTACCGGAAGACGTAGCGTTGGAAGGCCTCTTCCAAGGTGGACCGATGACCTCGTAAAGACTGCGGGAATCCAATGGATGTGAGACGCACAGGACCGTTCATTGTGGCGTCATTTGGGGGAGGCCTATGTCCAACAGTGCACGTCTTTGGGCTGAAATGATGAGAGTTGTCATACATCTTTTTTTTATAAAACGTCTCACTGTAGGAAATACTCCTGTATCGTGAATGCGGTCACAAACATATTAACACACATACACAAGACACCTATACCCCAGAACACTAATCTGTAGGCCGGGGATCAAACCTGCGCTTCGTAAGGCAGCAGTCAAACGCTCAATTACAGCGCCAACCGTACCATACAAAAACAAACTTGAACGTGACATGTTTTATTACAAGTATAAGCCATACTTGAAAAAAGTAAAAAGTTGTAATTAGATTATTTGTATAGATTCTTCTTCTTCTTTCTGCCCTTATCCCATATTACTTGGGGTTGACGCAACTAGTTTTTTTCTTCCACTCTATCCTGTCACCAGCCAAATTATCACTAATCCATCCATCTCTTCTTTGGCCTCCCTCTTCCTCTCCATCCATCTACGTGTAAACTCAGAACTCTTTTAGCAACATGCGTTTTATCTTCATCCCTCCTCTTCACATGACCATACCAAGACAAACGATTTTCTTTCAACTTAGTGATTGTACAAACAAGAAAGAAATATTTCTTCTTATTAGTTTTGAAAAAGAATAGATCATATTGTTTTCACAATCCCATAAAAAATTCATCGTTTTTACGTTAAACCACAGCCTTCATTGACCATAAGCCTGATCGCTCCATTTCACACCCCATAATCTCACTTTTACTATCAATCCAAAGGGAAATCATTCTTTTCAAATATTACACAACATTATATTAAAAAAAAAAAACAAAAGAAAAAGTGAGTGAAACCACGAGCTTCAATCTGTAAGTTATACGGCAGGGATGGTAAACCTTTGGTTCTATAAAGAGAGATATTCTATCAGCATTAACCATTGGGGGTAATGTTTAAGTTAATAGGGAATTACAATCATCATCTTCCCCTTGTTCCGTTTTATTTGGAGTCAGCACAACACGTTTTTTTTTTCTTTCATTCTGTCATCACCCGTCACGCTATCACTATATACTATTTCTTTCATATCACTTCTCAAAACAATCCACCCATCTTTTCTTTGCCCTCCTTCTCCCTCACCATCCGTCCACATGTAAGCTCATAACTCTTTTAGTGCATTTTATCTTTCCTCTTCACATGGCCATACCAAGACAAACGACTCCCTTTCATCTTTTCAGCAAATGGTGCTTCTTTCAAACTTTCTCTTATGTACTTATTTCTCACTTTATCTATTCCCGTCACACTACACATCCATCTCAACATTTTCATCTCTGCTATCGCAATCTTTTTTCAGCTGTCTTTTTCACAGCCCTATATTCTGATTTAACAGGACAGGTTTTACCACGGACTTGTAGATTATACCCTTCAACTCGAGGGGCATCTGTGGGTCACAAGTTGTTCTAGTGACCTGTTGCCATTTCATTCATCCTAAGTTTGTGTTGTGTTACATCTCGATTTACGAGTACGTCAACATTCCCTTGGACAAGCGACCCGTGGTACCGAAAGGAGGAACAGACATTCAAGATGACGAGTGTGACGACATTACAGGGGTTTAGCAGGGTTTCGTTGTCACTCATCTTACTTTTATCGTTCACCAAAACTTGCAGTTAGTAGTATAGATATATAGAAAAGCGAGGTATTTACAATAATAACAGTCTATTAAGTACTAAACAATGTTCGTACGTTACAAATTTCTAAGAACTCCAAAGAATTTCAAAGCACAGAACCACCGACTACTTAGAAACAAGAATTTATCTATTGTTATGAAACTTTCGAGACTCATATTTCAGTTCTCTAATACAATTATTTATACAATTCCCTTGAATGTGGAAGAAAGACATGTAACAATAAAAAATGGTAATTTAAAAAACTAAAAAACCCGACTGCTTTTCTGAGTATTCATGAAAAAGCCCTAAAACAAGAAAGTCGTTGTAGCAGTCGGGACCCATTACATCATAGATCTACTGACTAGACGGCTGACTTTCTACAATGGGTCCCGACTGCTACAACGACTTTCTTGTTTTAGGGCTTTTTCATGAATACTCAGAAAAGCAGTCGGGTTTTTTAGTTTTTTAAATTACCATTTTTTATTTTTTATTTTTTTAGTTTTATTTTATTACGATATCACTTTCACAGTAATAACGAATCTAACGACACCTCGCAAACTAAAATCCATCGAGCCGTTCAGGTCGCAGAGCGTGCCAAACATTTGAATTTGGCGCCAAAAACCCGCCATTTTGTTTTTTTTTTATTTTGATATACCCAGTGTCACTCTCACAGTAAATACGAATCTAACGACACCTCTAAAGCTAAAATCCATCGAGCCGTTCAGGCTCTAGAGCGTGCCAAACAATTATACATACATACATACATACATACATACATACATACTCTCGAAAAACATAACCCTCCTTCTGGCGCAGTCGGGTAAAAATCACGCCTAGACTTTCAGATGTTTATGCATACGTCGTGGCCAGATCATAGAAATTGATCAATTCATGATATTATAGCCAAGTAAAATCGGCCAGATCATTTTAAACGTTAAAGTTTGATGATATTTCAATCCTCGTTTGGCCTATTGTTTTTAGATCTTTTACTACCATTAAAATCCTACATCAATGATATGGCTAAACAAGCATTGACAGTTAATCAAATGTTTGCGTTTATGATCTGGCCAATTTTAGTTGGCCATATCATGAAGTGACCCATTTCTATGATCTAGCTACGACACATACATTACATTACCGACAATGTACGCACGATTCGATATCAGTTTATTTTGAGTCTCACACTCCTGTGTCTCCTCCTCTTCTCTCCTTGTCACTCCTTTCTTTATTTTGTTCCGTCAAAATTCACGCTATCACTGACTGCCTTCTCTCTCATATTACTCATCGCACAATCCATCCATATTTTCTTTGGCACCTCTATCCCTCTCCACGCATCCACTTTTGAGCAATTCTTTTTCAAGTATTTCATGTGTATTGTAATTTTAATTATTTAAGAGAAAATTAAATTACTGGCACTTATTAGAGTGCTACTTAATAAACATTAATATTTATTTATTAATAACGTTATAATATTGATAAAAATAAATAGTTAATTTAAACAAAAATCTCATCTCTTTAAACTTTCCCCAACTAGTAGGGTCAGCTAGCAGTATAATCGGATTGGGCTGAAAACCTGTGTGTTAAATCGAGCGACTGCCTATCAGACAGAATAATTAAAATATTATATTATAAAACGAAAATAAAACATCCAAATTATACCTACAACTATTCAATTCGAAGCAATTCATTCCTTAAGTATAAATAAAACTACATTAAATAGATTTAAATAATACATTATTAACAGCCATATGTTGCATTACATTATATTTAAATTAGCAAAATAAAAAGACACTGCGTTAATTTTAACACAAATTTTACTTAGTTAACTAACCATGTAAAATTCGTAGAGCCTAAAATTTTCTACCACACAGGTCAAAGGTTTACAATCCCTGCTATTCGGTTTCAATTTGTGCGGATCATATTATAGCTACGATTCTAGATCACTTAAATAGCGAATCAGGAGCGTTCGGTTGACATTGATCTTGTGGCTACCGGCGCACGCGCAAGACAAACATAGATATTTTATTTTTATTTATTTATTTTTTCTTGTTGTCAAAGTGAAGTGTAGTGTTTTTGTGGTGTTCACGTGAATTTTTTTAATTGAAGTAAGTAGTAGTTTTAGTTGAGATTAAAAAGTTTGTTTTAGGAAAGCCGTCAATTATAAAAATTATGGAAAAAGTGGGGTTGGCGATAGGAGAGTACAAAATAACCAGATCTACCAAATATACATTAAAAATTTCATAAAAATCGGAAGAAACGTTTCGGAGGAATTTGATAAAAAATACTTTAGCACGAGATTTTCTAATTAAAGTCATAACAAGTACAAATAATTCCGAACCTAGGCCTTACCATTACGAGCTATACAGCTTACATAGCTCCATCCCTTAAACAATTCATATTAGGTCGTGAAATGGATCGCTTTAAGAACTTGTGGTAGCGCCTTCGATCTCTTGCCTTCTCATTCCTAGGCAAAGATCAGACTTATCCATAATAAATAAGATTATTTTTCAGACCCTGTAAAAGAAATCTCACTGAATTATTTATTCTGGAAGCTTTTTCATAAGACAATAACAGAACCCTCTTTTCAAAATTGAATAAAAACATTAAAAGCTTTCCATATCACATGTGTTAACAAGAATCGAAATCATTCCTTTTTAAACCCATTTTGTAATCAGTAATCCCTCCAAAGGAGATTGCAAAATAATCCTTTTTTATACTTACATTGAGTTTCTGAAATCTAGGGGTGTTACCATAGAGTAGCAAAAAGCCTTCGTGATCACTGCAAAACTTTTTAGATATACACCGTTAAATTTTAGTCATTTTAATCCCGCGGAGGGTCGATATACTATTGATTTGTTAAGAAAAAAATCTTAGTACATACGTAAATTAATTAAAGTTTAATAAAAAATACTTTATTTTTCATTTTTATCTTTACAAATCGATAGTGTTTCATGTACCGAATCGACCCTCCGCGGGATTAAAATGACCAAAATTTAACGGTGTATAAATCATGAATATCAGTGAATATCACCGTATTTATTATCACACGGTAGAGGTGTGCTCCGCTTGGGCAAAGCACCGCCTTGTTCTCGTGGAGGCGATCGGCGGCGGCGATCTCTAGCGCCGGACCTTGGTACAGGCCATGGTCCAAAGAGAAGAAGAGTGGTAGGTGTAAAATTCACTCCCTTCTTTTTCCTATGGTCCCAGTAGACTTCGGCCCTGCTCGGCTCCTACGGTATACCTTGGAGCATTGACCTTAGTCACTGCCGCTGTAGTGCTTCTGTAGTCTGTGGGCATTACACATTGAAATCATTGAAGCATTCGCATTTCAAACTGTGTTTCACGTTCATCTTACACTCGCAGTATTGCGGTATATATAAGTATAAATTGAATTTCAATCGCTATATGACTTGATACGTCCCGTTTTGATATTGTGTTAGGGTTGGCATGAAAGATTTGAAGTAATTTTGTTGGAGATTTTTTTTAAAGTATAAAATTATTAAAGTAGGATGCCATTTTTAGGCCCACCTCCCAATAGCTATGTAGGTAAGTTATATCGTTGGGTAGGTATTTTTGAGCTGAAATAACTGTTACTGTTCCAAAGTTCCAAATCCTAATCCGTTCAGAGTTATTCTTAGTTTAACAATAACAGAGTATTTATAGTACTCGACAATTAAGTTGAATCATAAGTATAAACCATTTTGACGATAATTTTAATGCTAATGCATAGAACCGCAGACCTGAGTATAAGGTATTAATTTCAACGATTTCGATAACTTCACGCCTTCTTACGATAAAGAGTCTTGACAAACAGACAGACAAACAGACGGACTCTAGTTTTTCCTTTTGAGATACGGAACCCTAAAAATGAGGTGAGATATTATTTGATAGTATTAAAAAATAAATAAAAACAAAATGGCCACAGTACAGGTAAAGTGTCACAGTATTTTTTGGTTACACGGTCATCTGGAATATCAAAATAAAGAACTCAAGGAGATAATTTAAAAAATATAACTCAACTAAATAAAAAGAATAAAAATTTCATTTAAAAATCAATTACAAACGACTTTTCAAGTACCTAGTCTGATACAATTCATGGCAATAAATCTGTGAATGAAATAAAATAAATACAACCATGGGTTGCATCATTTTTGTTAAATCCAATAAAAGTAATCCTAATAAGCATTGACGTAGTCGAATTAAAACCAGAGAAAGGAAAGGATCGCTGTATTTATGAATCTTTTTAAGTATTAATTTCTATTATGCACCAGCCCTAGTCCACTACATATGAATATGATCACACAATTTACGTAGATATGCCTCGTTCGGAAATACACCACGTTCTAACTTGAGATGATCCGGCTTATAACAGAATCGGGAGCAGTAATACCGATTGCTGCAGGTAGCTATAGTTTATGTCAACGTAGGAATTTTGAGAGAAGTGGTGGCCGAGTGGTAACGGCCCCGACTTACGATCGATCAAACCCAAGCCAAACCATTACTTCGTGTAATTTATTTCATCACCACTGCTATCAAAACGGTGAAGGAAAACATCTTGAAGAAAACGGCCTGTTTTTCTTATTAATATTATTATTACTAGCTGGCCTAGCAAACTTCGTACTGCCTACTAGTCTTATGGATATTGTGATAATAGATCTTTTTCCGTCAATTTTACCATATTTCCTCACCATTTAGACCTTCCCTGGAATATCACAAATATTTCAAGACCAAATCTCGTCAAATCGGTCTAGCCATTCTCGAGTTTTAGCAAGACTAACGATCAGCTTTTATTATATAAGAATAATATTTCCACAACTATCACTCAACACCGTCTAGTCCCAAGCTAAGCAGAGCTTGTGTTATGGGTACCAGACAGCTGATAAACGTACTTATATATTTATAAATACATACATATTATAGATAAATAACACCCAGACACAGGACAAATGATCGTGCTCATCACACAAACTAACCACTAGACCAACAGGCCAGTCAATATATAAGAAGACTAGCTGACCACGCAAACTTCGTACCGCCTATAATGGTTGGATTATTGTTTTCGTCAATTTTGCCATATTTTCTCAACGTTTAAACTTTCCCTGGAGTATCACAAATTCTTCAAGATTAAAATTAGCCGAATCGGTCTGGCCGTTCTCGAGTTTTAGCGAGACTAACGAACAGCTATTCATATTTATATATAAGATTATAACTAGCTTGTGTGCGCCCACTGATAGGCTAAGACCTCCTTCCAACCTTTCCAATGATCATAGTTGCTCGCTATCTCATTCCAATTCTTAAGGAAGACATCCAGGTCGTTCCACCATCTCGTTTGTGGTCTGCCTTTGCCCTGCGTCGCTGTGTTCGAGCACCAATCCTGTGTTTTACGGGCCCACAGCTCGCTAGATATGCCACAGAACGGTTTTCTTCTAACAAACATTTTTCATAAAACCACTTCAGACAAAATTGTGCTAGAAAACTAAATTTCAACCAAAATATAGACAGACATATCAACGCACAGCTGAAACTGATGATAAATGATATTTTATTTTTGCAAATAGGTTCTCAAAAACACTTTTACACGTCAATTTTTTTTTTTCGTCAATTTTAACTAGATGAGGCCGGTGTTTCCTAGCTGACTACCCTGAGAAGAAACACCGAAACAAACTCAGGGGTCAAAGTCTCTTTTAAAGTCCATACAGCAAACAAGTAATGGTCAAAACATATGAGAACCAGGCAGATTAGTGTCTGGGATGGTCTTTTGAAGAAAGAACCACACAGTTCTGAGTGGACCTGTCCAGTCAGTGCAAGCATTTGTCAGTATTCGTAAAGCTCAACTCAGGACTACTAAGGAGCTCAACGACTTGACGAACAATACCAAAGAAAGGACATTTGGGTAGGCCGCAAAAAGTACTCATAACTGTCAGACATTAATTAAAATTAGAGAAAAACGAGAAAAAAAAATCCACATAGTCCCCAAATTCACAATAATAAAATATACAAAAATGTAATTTTACAGAGTTAATATTGCTAAAATAAAAAAATAAAAATTATAAAAGTAATTGTTAATGTCAAATTGTAAAAATAAACAATGTCATAATTGTATAAATAAGAATTTAAAAAAAAAAAAAATTAAATTAAAAAAGTTAACAATGTCATAATTGTAAAATAACAATAATCGTCAAATTAAATAAACAAATAATAAAGAAGGGCAATTTAAAAAAAAAAAAAAACGCAAATGAAATAACAACAAATATAGTGAGTACTGGAGCAGGTCAATCCCAAGCCGTTTTGTCCTCGAGATACTCTTTTACAGTATAAAAAGCCTTCTGGCAAAGTTTCCGTTTTACAAGTTTTTTGAATTTATTAAGGCTAAGTTCCTGAATAGGACTGGGAATCTTATTATAAAAGTGTATACATTGGCATCTAAATGAGCCTCCTATTTTTCTGAGTCTAGTCGCAGGAACCACTAATTTGTGTTTGTTCCTAGTATTCACGTTGTGAATATCACTGTACTTTTTAAACAAATTTCTATTTTTGTGAACATACAAAATATTTTCATAGATATACTGAGATGGCACAGTCAAAATATTAATAGTTTTAAATTTATCTCTAAGGGAGCATCTGGGACTTAATTTATAAATTGAACGAATAGCCCTTTTCTGTAAAACAAAAATTGACTGAATATCAGCGGCATTTCCCCACAATAAAATACCGTACGACATTACGCTGTGGAAATAACTGAAATAAACTAAGCGGGCTGTCTCTAAATCAGTTAGATTTCGGATTTGTCTAACAGCATATGCTGCAGAACCAAGTTTTTTTGACAAATGATGGGCTTAGGAACGTAAAATTCTGCAAAAGCTTCCTTGTAGGCAAGCATTAAGAAAGGATTTTTGGATACTTAACTTTTAAGAGGGAGAAACGGGGGACCTATGATTATATGGAGTAGACACTGCAAATGAGGCCGCAGGCGGAAACTAATTATGAAATAATGTGTAAACTCACTACGTTTCAAATACAAAACATAATAATAAGTGAAAAAAAGAATCGACAAAAGGCATGTGGGAGGGATGTTCCCGCAAAATAAGTATAAACTGGTTTGTACCATCATTCGGAAGTTCCGTCCTTTCACACACCATTGGGTAAAATAAAAAGTAGGCAACGGAGCATGACCGATTGGCATGTGACTTAGCAACACAGTTTTTCTTTTCTTTTTTGATAGATCGGTTACATGAGGGTGTAAGAATGTTACATCCAATTTGTCAAAAATACTAAAATTGATCTTCAAATTCTAATTAAGTTTATTGTGTAAGTACAAACAGGCTACATTATTTGAATAACAGACTTAAGTAATTACTCATGGTTTCTTACGGCGTCGTAAGACCCTTAAAAGTAACTACTTAAGTAACAATTCTGTATTCTATAGTTAAGAAAAATTAAAATTTTTAGTGTAGATTTCTAACCTCAAGTTATGATTTAATAAGAAATTACTTAGCCATAAGTGATTACTTCTTTATAAATACGGGTGTAGAGCCAGTGATCTTGAGCGAACAAAAGAGAAGCTCAACAAAATACGTATGAAAACCGTATATCAAAAGATCGGTAATTAAATTTTCTTTTAGTTTGTGAAAGTTTCATAAAACTACACCGAACGGTTTTTGCCTGATCTTCGCTTTATTGTCTGTGTTAGACATAACTTTGAAAATAAATCACAACAAGTTCTATGAAATAAAAATGTAAATATTCGAATATCAAATTAGTAAACAAATAGTCTACTTAACTTTGAAAATAAATCACAAACAGTTCTACGAAAAAAAAAAATGTACATATTGGTATAACAAATGGAGTCTAGTTTAACATATTTGGTTTTCAAAACATACGGACAAGCCATTTAGATAATTATGTTATTGGATTAAAAATCATCAAAAATCATATATCTGCCCCTTAATGTAATGAGTACTGAGGCCCTACTATAAGCTCTTATTGCGATTCATTTGATGACCTAAACTGAATTGTTAAAGAAATGGAGCTATACAGTATGTATAGCTGTTATGGTAAAGCCGTACCCCTGGGTTTCTGACGGCATTTTTTGAGCGAAATTCAGAGTAAGTTTTACTCGTAATATTTGCAAGTTAATTACATGACTTGATTCCGCCATCTCAGTTTTACCATCAGGCAATCCCACGTACGGCGAATATCCACCCTTATGTTTTAGAAACTTCTACGGTACGGACTAATCGTTTTGCCTCGTCGTTTATACCGCGTACATCCAGGGACTGGAACAGTTTGCCTGCTGCGGTCTTCGCGTCCGATTATAATTTAGGTGTCTTCAAGGCTCGAGTGAATAGGCTCTTAATAAACTAGTGCGCCTCACCATCAACGTTTGCATCACTGCTTAACATCAGGTGAGATTGCAGTCAAGCACTAGTTTATATCAATTTAAAAAAAAAAGTTGATTTCTTACTTAACTGTGAAGTGTGTGGGGAAAAGGAAGATGTACAGCATGTGTTGGAAATTTTAATGAATATTTCTAATCTCAAGTAATGACTTAGCAACAAGTAATTACTTCTTTATAGTAACGGGTGTTAGTTCTGTAGTCTTCTTAAGCGTAATTTCTAGGGTAATACTAATTCGTATATTATGGGTGACCATGGTATAAACGCATCACCATAGTGTGAACCACTGATTACCATCACCCACTACATTATAACTAAACGCCTCGTTTCGCCAGGTGACAAATTAAAATCTGCTCGCTCAGTTTCACGGTGGCTGCAGCGAAATCGTAATCTTATTGTAATTAAGAAAACTAGCTTCTTAAACAGATGGGAATTTAGATTGAGACGAAGTGCTAACGAGATTCGCGTTAGTAGGACTGAGAGCAGCATTGGAAGTTAGACTGAAAATTAGACTTGTGTAAGTAATGCGATTGTTGCATTGCGCGTCATATAACCCGACCGCGTCATGTAGCATTACACATGACTCGACAAAACTAAGCATGACACTCAAACATGACGCGCGGTAGCTAGTCCGAGTCACAGATAACTGATATGTAGCAAGCTAATCAGAGTTCGCCTTGTATGCGAGAGAGAAGGAGCATGCCCGAAATAACTAAACTTCGTCGTACTAACGTTCGTCACAATACATAACTCATCATACCATAACGCGCTATCTCATATCATGTAATGATGTATATATTTCATAACGCGAGCATTTCATTACAATAATTATCTCGTGTGGCGCTTCATTACGCATCATGTGTGTAATGCAACATTACTCGGTACTAAATGTAATGTCATGTTACATCACTTTTAAACGCACTTTTTTGCGCATGTCTACTGAAAATGACAAAATAAAATTTTCATACAACCGCTCTTACGTGATCATGATGTTATTACATATCTTTCTGCAGATATTTTGTACACAGATATCTTGTGGATATTATCTAGGCTTCTATAGAAATCAAAACATAAATTTGTGTTTAACTAATCCAGTAAAGACCTCTGAAGATCAGTGATTATACGTGAACTAGAGACTAGAGGCTCTAGAGGCTAGAGTGAATAGGCTCTTAATAAACTAATGCGCCTCACCATCAACGATTGCATCACTGCTTACCATCAGTTGGGATTGCAGTTAAGCAATGGTTTGCTTATAAAAATAAAAAAAAACTTTGGTCCTCTATTAATGTACTCGTGTATTTAAAATATAAAAAAGTGCGTCTATAAACCTTGCAAATTTATTCGAGATTTTGAATGACGACAAATTTTCTCAAAAACTTTTAAGGGTTTTAAAAAAAACACGTATTTCCTGGAACAAGTTTTGTGAAATATTCGAGTAAATCACGGAATTACCGAATGCCAACAGAGTTTTCAGGCGTTATCTCTCTTTTTTCAAGTTGCCTCTTCATCAAACATTGCATTGAATTGTGCTAAATGAAGTAACAAGTTTTGAAATCATGCTCGACGTTGACGATAGGCGTGTGAAGAACCACCTTAATTGAAGTTCGGACGGCGTGCAGTGGGTAGCACGCTGTCCGATCGTCCGGTAACATACCGGACCGAGCCCAAGTCGTCGACGGCGCGTTCTGTTCCCGCGCGCCTCAAGGAGCTGTCAGCAAACCGTAGAGGCCCAGCCTGCTAGCTGCAGGCAGGCAGGGTCGAAGCCTGCTGGGGTTAAGGGCCGTTTTCTGAGAGGAAGGCTCAGCCCCGGCATGATAGGCAACGATGGAACGGGGTAGGTTTTTAGTCAGTAAGAGTCTGACACTACTTCCCGCTCCACCCAAGGGCGGGACTTGTCATTGGATGATTTTACCTACCATAAAAAAAAACCTTAATTGAAGTTTCTGAAACCACTGAAATCAGAGTGCGTAGTGTGAGTTTGTTTTACGTAAACGCGATCGACACGTTTATGACGTTCGGCGCTCCGATTGGTCTACTCGAAGCTCTTAGCCAATCAGAGAGCCAAACGCGGTAAACGTTTCGATCGCGTTAACGTAAAAACAACTCGCACTCAGCACACTGAATTTAACAAAAGGTTTATTTTTAAATACATTAAAATGGTTATGTGTATATCACAATACACCGTTAAATTTAAGTCGTTTTAATCCCGCGGAGGGTCGATTCGGTACATGAAAAACTATCAATTTGTAAAGAGAAAATTAAAAAGTAAAGTATTTTTTTTTAAAACTCGAATTAATTTATGCATGTACGAAATTAATTTCTTCAAGTAAACGTCAGCTGAGCGAGGCCAAATAACTGTAGGCAGTTATTATGTAACGACCGATAACTACCTACAAGGTCATTAACTCGTTTACTTAAAGAAATTAATTTCGTACATGTGTATATTAATTCGAGTTTTAGAAAAAAGTACTTTATTTTTTAATTTTATCTTTACAATACGATAGTGTTTCATGCACCGAGGCGACCCTCCGCGGGATTAAAACGACCAAAATTTAACGGCGTATATACATAAATACTATTCATACTCTGAATCTTTATGCACAAGATAGAAACTACACGTATGCAAAATATCGAAAAGGATGACAAAATAAATGTAATTTGCGCTCAGTTCTTGTCATCCCATTTAATGTTAATTTCTAGACCACTAGCAAAACGTCCGCAATTACAATTTCACTTCTACCAAGCAACATTTTCTTTAAAATTGCATGGTGTACTTCGCGTGTTAGTAAAAAATAATTTCTATAATTGCACTGCGGTCGAAAGTATGGTAGCACTTTTAGTACTTTCAAGAAAATTGTCGTGTATTTAGACCAAGTACTTGTTTACTCGGAAGCCAATAGTTGTTATGGCTTCGATTGCTACTAGTTATATAAACTATCTCTGTTATTTGTTTTAAGGCCCGGTTCTTCTCATTTTGAACTTTTTTAAACCTATGGAAATCCACAAATATAAAAGAGAACACTATGAAAATTTATTTTATTAAAATTGACTATATGGTCAAGGGCTTGGCAAAAATGAAAACACGATATAAATTAGTTGGCTTGATAAAAAAAAAATCGCAAATCTGACCCTAATTTACGATTTGAAACGTATTTATCTACGAGATAACGTTATGGAAACTATTTGATAGTTCCAAAAAAAAAAAAATAAAGCTTGTTATTTAAAAGCACTTCGCAAAAACAAAAATCTTGAATAGTTGTTGCTTTTTTTATATAGAAATAAAACCGCTGTCTTGGGGCCGCGAAGACGACATAATCCCGAGCGAAGTTCATACAAAAAAAAACAGTGACTAGAACGGGCCCTTAACTAGAATGCTTGATGAATCGTGACAAAGTAAGCTAAAATATTTGGTTTATATGCAGAACGCTGGCTACGGGTATACACGGCTAAAAGTTGATCTTTTTAATCCCGTGGAGGGTCGATCCGGTACATGAAACACAATCAATTTGTAAAGATAAAATTAAAAAATAAAGTACTTTTTTTTAACTCGAATTACGCATGTATGAAATTATACAAAGACCTTGGTAGTGGTCGGTCGTTGCGTACTAACTACCTGCAGTTCATTGAACTCGCTCAGCTAATGTTTTCTTCAAGAAATTAATTTCGAACATGCGTAAATTAGCCTATTATCCCGTTGAGTTTTTGCTATTGCTATTTTATATTTTTTGAACAAAACATTTTTTTTGTGAATTTGTGAGAAATAATTAATTCAATCAAACAAAGATCTAAGTACCTACTAGGATTCAAACGGGACAAGATAAGACTTATTTCTGAAACTTGCATTAGAATATTTCAATTTCAAATCGATCAAAAGCCTCTAGGAAAGTCCCAATGTCGTCCAATTTAAAAATCAACATCATCATACAGGGTTCTTATCGCGAAGCCGGGGCGCCCCGCGGACTCTCCGTCCGCGTATCGGCCCATTGTGCTGCTCGACGAGGTGGGCAAGCTCTTTGAAAGAGTAATTGCAGACCGCCTCGTCGTGCATCTGGCACGGAAGGGGCCGGATCTTGCGGACGGCCAGTTCGGATTTCGCAGGAGGCGCTCCACTGTGGACGCCATCATGCGCGTGCGAGCCCTCACGACGGGGGATGCGGTGTCCCGGGGCAGGTGTGTCTTGGCGGTGTCTCTGGACATCGCCAACGCCTTCAACTCCCTGCCCTGGAGTTGCATTGGTAGGGCACTCCGGTACCACCGGGTGCCCGACTACCTCTGTCGGGTGATCGAGGCCTACCTGTCGGACAGGTTCATCATCTACCCCGGTCATCAGGGGGAGTTGAAACGGCGAGAGATGTCGTGCGGTGTTCCGCAGGGATCGGTACTAGGGCCGCCCTTGTGGAACATCGGGTACGACTACGTGCTGCGCGCCGACCTCCCCGACGGGGTCAGCGTGGTCTGTTACGCAGACGACACGCTGGTCCTGGCGCGGGGACGGTCGTACCAGGCGGCGGTCGAACTAGCGACGCGCGGGGTTGCGACAGTCGTGGAGAGGATACAGCAGTTGGGACTCGAGGTGGCATTGCGCAAGTCCGAGGCCATGTGTTTTCACGGCCCTCGGAGCGCGCCACCTCCGGGCTCCCAATTGACGGTAGGAGGAGTTCACATCGGCGTCGGGTCGACGATGAAGTACCTGGGACTCGTCCTCGACAGCCGGTGGAACTTCAAGGAGCACTTCCGACGTCTGGCTCCCAGGTTGAATGCGACTGGGGCTGCGCTCAAGCGGCTCCTGCCGAACCTAGGGGGTCCAGACGCCTCCTGCCGGAGGCTCTACGCAGGCATCGTTCGGTCCATGGCCCTTTACGGTGCGCCGGTGTGGGCGCCATCGCTACGGAAGCGAGTGGCGGCCCGGCTAACCGCCTGCCAGAGGGTCATGGCCATCCGGATGATCCGCGGATACCGTACGGTGTCCTGCGAAGCGGCGAGCCTCCTTGCTGGCCTACCACCATGGGATTTGGAGGCAACAGTCCTTGCACACATGCATGACTTACGCGTGGAGATGCAACGTCGGGGCGAAACTCCGCTGCCGCGACAAGTCGCGGCATGGCGGACAGAGCTCCGGCGGGATCTCATGGTGAAATGGCGAGAGCGACTGTCGCAACCTCGTGCTGGGCACGCCACGATCGAGGCGGTAAGGCCCCTCTTTGAGGCGTGGCTGGAAAGGCCCCACGGCGTCGTCACCTTCCGTTTGGCGCAGGTGCTGACCGAACACGGCAAGTTCGGTCCGTACCTGTACAAGATTCGTGCGGAGACGACGCCCGGGTGTCGCCACTGTGCGGACCGCCCGGTGGACACGGTGGAGCACACAGTCGAGGTGTGCCCCGCTTGGGAAGAGCAGCGCCGTGTCCTCGTGGGGGCGATCGGCGGCGATCTCTCGCGCCGGGGCTTGGTTCAAGCCATGCTCCGGAGCGAGGAGGAGTGGCAGGCGGTCGCCTCCTTCTGCGAAGCAGTAATGCTAGTAAAGGAGGAGGCCGACCGCCTTAGGCAAAGGCGGACACGCCGCCGCCGCCGCCGGGTTTCTGATCCCAATTTCCGGCCACCATAGGCGCGGGCTCGCGGACGGTGGGCAATGGGTAGCTCGCTGTCCGTCCGTCCGGTAACAGACCGGTCCGAGCTCAGGTCGTCTACGGCGCGCACCGTTCCCGCGCGCCTCAAGGAGTTGTCAGCAAACTGTAGGGGTCCAGCAGGGCCGAAGCCTACTGGGGCCAAAGGTTATGTGAGACTGTCACCAAAGGCCCCAGGATAAAGGCAAGGAATGGAAAGGTAGGTTTTTAGTCAGTAAAAGTCTGACACTGTTTCCCGCCCCACCCAAGGGCGGGATTCGTCATTGGATGATTTTACCTACCCAAAAAAAAAAAAAAAAAAAAAAAAAAAAAATCATACAGGGTTAATGTAAATCATTAATTAGAGATTAGAGATATGCATCATAAAATATTTTTTTATCCATTGATCGTTTTGTATATATTTAATTTAGTATGTCGGATTTAAAAAGATCTAGTCTAGAAATGAAACATCATACAGGTCAATAATGCCCTAAACTAAAAAAAAAAAAAACAAAAATATCACATTTTAAATGATTTATAAAAAAATGAAAAATTAACCCTGTTGGAATCATTTAACTTGCCAACAATTTCACAAAATAAGACAGGAATTTAATTAACATTTGGCGTATTCATTCATTAATCATTTCTCATTGCGGGTCGGTGCGAATTTCACGAGCTGGGTAATAAGAGTTTGAATGGTATTTGAGATTCCTTTAATATATTAAAGTTAGCGGGAAGCGAGTGCCATTCGTGAAATGTGTAAATACTATTGAAATATTAAACCTGTTGTTATTTAACCTTAAATTTTTAAATATATTTTTAAACATATTTTTGTTTATATTATACATAAAGTGCTTTTATTGTCATACAAGGCGGCCCGATACTGAGATACCAAACGAGCGTGCGACTTTTGGTATCTAAAAATTGTGCAGTCCATCCGGCAGATATGTCCTGGAGATTTCCAATTAGGCAACGGACAGACTGCACGAGCTACACCTTCGGGTCTAATTTTGATTGCCCCCATTCGGAGAGTAATAAAATAATTTTAATTTGATACCTTATTTTTCTATTATAAAAGTTTTTAGTACTCATATTATAGTAACTAGTTTTTGTTAGTAGAATTGGCTAGATATACTCGTAGATTCCATAGATTCGTAGTGTAGATCCGGTCTACATGGTTCTCATATGTTATGACCATTAGTACATGTTTGACACTTGAGTTTGTTTCGGTGTTTCTTCTCAGGGTAGTCACCTAAGAAAAACCGGCCTCATCTAGTTAAAATTGATGAAAAAAAATTGACGTGCAAAAGTGTTTTTAAAAACCTATCTGCAAAATAAATAAAAAAAAAACAAGATTCACTAGTCTGAATCACATTATGAGTAAATACCGTCTCCAGCCGTTTACATATATCTTTCCTTCATTCGAAGTCGGTTAAAAATAGTGTACACAAATAACCATCAACTGATGACGCCCAAATCTCCTACATCATTTATCGATACCACAGACAAGCCTTAAATAGTACAGACAACCACTTAGATAAACCCAAATAAAAAAATAAAAAAAAATCTACCGCTTTGATTACAGACAAAAACCTATCAAATAAAGCTCTAACTAAATAACATTAAGGCATAAAAAAGTTTAAAAAGACTAAACCTATTACAGAAGTTCTAAAAACATTATCTCTAGATACTATTTTCCGTTTAATCTTAATCGCACTCTTCAAACTCAATTATAACAAATTGCTAATCAGAAACTGATTAAAACTATCTCAACATTTTCAGTCGGCTACTAATTTAGTAAACTCTCGTTACGTTAGGCCCGGTTTCCAACAAAGCGGAGAGGAGAGGAGACGAGCGGAGATGTGTTGCGAAGCTGGCAGGTTATTTCCATCAAAGTGGAGAGGAGAAGTGTTGTGGAGAGGAGACGTGAGCTTTGTATAGCAGAGATGTGAGAGAAGAGGCACGGGGAGAAGGCAGCGGGGTGCTTGCACGCCGCGGCCGCCCGACTAGACAATTCTCCGCTCTGCCGCATCGCTTGCTCACTCGCCGCACAAAATTCTATAGAAAATTGAGACATCTCCTCTCCTCTCCGCTTGCTCCATTTCCACCAAAGCTAAGCGGAAAAAAGATGTGGCAATAACGAAATTGGATTGGTTTTGTTCAAACACAGATTGCTCTCGTCTCCTCTCCTCTCCTCTTTAATATAATATTTTCACAACTATTACACAACACCGTCTAGTCCCAAGCTAAGCATAGCTTGTGTTATGGGTAACAGACAGCTGATAAACATACTTATATATTTCTAAATACATACATATTATAGATAAATAACACCCAGATACAAAACAAATGATCGCGCTCATCACACAAACATTTGTCTTGGGTGGGAATCGCAACCACGACGTCCGGCATAGCAGTCAGGGTCAGTAATCACTAGACCAACAGGCCAGTCAAAGTCTTTGATGGAAACCCGGCCTTATGTGGAGTTAACCGGCGATCAATTAGGAACTTCTGACTGAAACATATGTTTGATAATGATATAGATTAACTTGTGGTACAGTTGAGAGTTTACAACTCATTTAAAACAAATGGTGGCACTGGGATCAACAATTTGTACTTACGACAAAATTAGACCATGATGGATGAATTCAGTTTTCGTTTTTTTTTTTCTACTAACGGGTCATAATAGGCATTTTTTTAAGTAGGATGTCCTATCCAATGACTTCTCCTATTCTAGGGCAAAGCGATAGGGCTTGTCAGACTTTTACTGACTTAAACTCAATCCTATTTTACGTTTTTTGTCTTACATTCTAGCGTCCCGAGTTACTCTTCTTTCTATGACCTCAGTAGGCCCAATATTAGGTTTTTGATATTATATCGTATGCCGAGACCTTACACGAATTTTAATCAATCGTCCAAATCGTTCATTGAGTCCAAAGCCAAGGTAGCTGCTAGGAAACTCGGCGTTCTTGCAAAAGTCCGGCGGTACTTCACACCGGGACAGCTTCTAATGTTATACAAAGCACAGGTCCGATCGTGTGTGGAGTACTGCAACCACACATGGGCTGGTGCTGCAAAACGCCACCTAGCAGCTTTGGACTCGGTGGAAAGGCGTGCAAAGAGGTTAATTGGTAATCCAGATTGGTTAAGTCCAATCTACAAAGCCTTGAGCATAGGCGTAGAGTAGCCAGCTTTTGGTTATTTCATAGGGTACATTTTGGAGAGTGTGCGTGGGAACTTCCAAGGTCCGGAATAAGCGTTTTGTCTCATCGTATATACCGCGTACATCGAAGGACTGGAACAGTTTGCCTGCTGCGGTTTTCCCGTCTGATTATAATTTAGGTGTATTCAATGCTAGAGTGAATAGACTCTTAATAAACTAGTGCGCCTCACCATCAACGATTGCATCACTGCTCACCATCAGGTAGGATTGCAGTCAAGCACTAGTTTATAAAAATTAAAAAAATAGTCAAGACCCTTTATCTCGAAGACTCGTGGAGCTATCGAGTTGAAGTTTAAAACATATACTCAATTCCGCGGTCCCTTGAAGCTGTGGAAAAATCCCTCTCAAAAGAAACAGCTTTCCTAGGTTCTTCGCGTTGACCTAGAACCTTGAAATTTGGCATGAAGCCAGGTCTTATAGCAAAAGTAAAGAATTAAATCTGTAAACTGTTTTGTGCTGACGTCCAAGGCTCGATTTGGGAATTCGCTTTGCTGTCCGTCTGTTCACCTGTCAAAACCCTTTTTCTCAGAAACGCGTGGAGGTATGAAGCTGAAATCAAATATGAAATATTCAAATCTGTTACCCTAAGCAACAAAGAAAGAAAAAAAAACTTTTAAGTTAACTCAACGTAATCTAACTATCTTAAGGCAGTTACGTTAGGCGCTAATATCGCAATCAGAAAACTTGGCACTCGAAACTCACACGTCTACACTACCTGTAGTCACTGATAAACAAGGACCCAACCGATGTGAAATAATTTTTCATACATAGGGTGACTGGTAATTAGTGACCGATACATAAACACGTGATTGTAGTCATGATAACAAACGACTTTTACTATGGGACCAAACCTGAAATCGCGAAAAAAATCTGCTGGTCACATTTATGTTCGCCTAACTGTCAAAATGTACTGAACTTGCTAACTTTTTTCGCATAAAAGTTGTTTGTTCTAATTACTAGTCACCCTATATATAATGTTAACAAAAAGGTTTATCTTAAAATAATATTTTAAAACGACCCAACAGTCCTACAATGTTTAATCATAAAGTGTTCATCAAGTAAAGTTTATATAAGTTTATTTTAGCTTGTCAGTCTAAATTTGGTTAAAAGCATAAATGAAACCACTTTCATAGCTTTCTCGGTACTTAAGGAAACACAAAGCTATTTTAGAACTCTCTAATTAATAAGAAGACATTCAACAGACACTAACTAGTACACAAGTTCTTTAAGTAAATCAGACGTGAATACAAGAATGAAATAAATCAACCATTCGACGCTTGAAAGGCCAAAATTACTAAGCGACGTTAAGGACTTTACAGGAAAGTGATTCAAAGCAAAACTTTTTAGAATGAAATTTGTTAAAAATGACGAAATAGTCGGTTTTGGATATTATGAACGTCATGGTAAGGGGCCATTCAAGTATTACCTAAGCACTGCAGGGGGTAGGGGATCTTTGCTATGCTTATTTTTAATGACATGGGGGATGAGGATATCTGGCTGGTGATTACATAAGTAGTACCTATTGTATATTTTTTAGTTGTTTTTTTTTTTTAATAGGACTATGTCGTTTTTCCAAAATCACTCGAAAGTGAGCACACACCTGAGGATCACTGTGCACCAAACATCTTGATCAGTGATGAGTGGATGTGTGGCGCCCCCACTATGCAACACATAGTCTTAGATTGGAGCGCATTCAAAAAAGGTTTTTGAACCATCTTGCCTACTCGACCAAAATAGCAAAAAAAGGTCCAAGCTATAGAAAACGGCTACAGGAATTCAAGATGATTTCTCTTGAAGAACGCAGAAACAAGAACGATCTCTTCTTCTTATTTAAAGTCCTTCACAGTAAAATAGACTGTCCCCAGTTATTGTGTAAATTTAATTTTAACCTACCTCACAACTATTCGCGCCATCCAATCAAATTACTACGTCCCCCATTCCGAAAAACTGTCTCAGGGTCGAACTCCCCAATCCCAAGACTTTGTAGACTTCTTAATAATTGCGATGTAAGTTTAGATATATTTTTTTCCACATCTATTCAAAATTTCAATCGCCAAGTCCACTTAAAATGACTAACTACTAACCTACACTAAATTTGTAATTACGTAACTCTATATATTAAGTGTTTATCTGCACCATTATTATAATTATTCTGAATGTATAGTGTAACAATTGTTGATAGGCCAATTAATAAAATAAATAAATAAATCAGACTTGTAACTTTTGCTCATTGAATTAACTAATATCGAAATCAGAGTACATTGAAAAATGCATGCAGGTACCAATGTTTAAGTAAGCATGGGAAGGGGGAAGTGAGAGCTTTGCTTACTTTTGCTGACGAAGGTGGAGGGGGGGTTAATACTTGCCAAAAATCTGCTTGCGTAATATTTGAACGGCCCCTAATAGTATCTAAATAAGACCTATTTTTAATTAACAATTTTTTTTGCACAAATTTTAACTTTAAATCAGGAGAGTGATTTAAAGTTAAAATTTGTTTACTTAATGTCGCTTAGTAGTTATTAACTTTTCAGCGTCGCATTATACCTTTTACAATACGCGGCAAAATACTCGTAGTAATAGAGCTTTCAGGTTTCAACCGAGTGCAGCATAGTGGGGGGCTGCGTGTAACCATAGCAACGACGGTCATTTTAGTTGCCGCGTACTATAACAGATTTTTCGGGTCTCAATCGAAGTGGTGGGCTCCGTGTAATCATAACAACGGGTTCAACTTATTTGCCGCGTACTGTAACCCTTTACCATACATTCGTTAATCGCAATATATAATAATTATATGAGTGTATCACACTAATATTATAAAGGCGAAAGTTTGTGAGTGTGATGGTGTGTGTGTTTGTTACTTCTTCATGCTGGAATGGCTGAACAAATTTTGATGAAACTTGGTACTCGACTAGGCCATATCCTGGAATACTTTTTATCTAGAATTTATCCCGAACCATCCCCCCAGGATAAAAATTAACCTAGATATCCTAGGGAATATATCATCACGTGCGTAAAACCGCTGGCAACAGCTACACACACGCACACAGACAGTTTACTATAATTATATCCTTGATTACTAATAATTATGCTACATTATCTAATAAAATAACGTAATGACGTAAATAGTACAAAAACGATAAAATGGTAGAAAAAAATCTTTTGCTCCGACTGTTTTCTTCTCCACTGTTCTCAAGTTGGTGAAAAAAACATCGCATCGTGATGCATCTCCCAACCAAAACTGGGCCCACGTGGATAACCCACCACGTGGGCCTGTTCTAGTGGACTAGTTTTAAGTCTTTCGTCTGGCACTACGTAATGTAAGACTACTTAAGAAACGTCATGTCCGATTCAAATCGCATTCAGTATTCATGTCTTTATGTATTTTTCTTTTCTTTTCAGATACCACCATGCCCTTACTAAAGCCAGCACTCCTTCTCCAATGCTTCGTAATATTCGCCACACTCCATAATATAAATACTTTAGAAGACGGGTACCTCCGTTATGTTAAAGACGGCTGCTTTCTAAGAGGCGAAGCATTATCTTGTGTCAAATATAAAGCCGTGAAAATAGCCAAAAAAGCTATATTCGGAGAGAGTCTAAACAAAAATGAGACTATTAAAGCTAATAACATAGTCAGTTTAGTACCTCTTGATGATGAGACTATCGAGAGACTAGGAATTAAGGAAAGTAAAGAAGCAAATGTGGTACAGACAAATGAAGCAAGGAGTTTCTTGTCAGAATGGGCTGAATTAGCCAAGTACTTCATGAAGTTGGTACAAGAGTTCTTCAAAGTGAAAGGATTGAAAGTGAATCTGCCTGAAGGAGCAAGAACTGTTGAGGAAGAAGATGATACAGGTAAGTTAGGAGTTATCTTATTTTAGCCAAAAAATTGCTCAGAATTGTTAAAGTTTTTGTTTGCGATCCAAAAGCATTAATATATACACATTGAGCGGTTTTTGATATCCTATAACTCAAGCTTTATAATCTATAAGAAAAAAAAAACAAAAAGTCCGAGAATATGTAGCCTAAACATACATACTGTCGATGATTAATTTAGGTCAAAAATTGTCATCTACATGACAAATCTTTATTTTTGCGACTTCGTCGTCATCGATGAAATCTTAAGTAGTTACAAAACATAAATGACATTGCATATCAACGCTTTCATATATCACGTAAGGGTGTTTGAATTTATCGAATTATTTAGTATAGAAAAAGAAAAAAATGGCAAATAATTCATATGCCACTTGATTCTTTGATATGGTCTCATTCATGTCCTGGATTTATGGGATATAGAAAAAACACGTTGTATAATTGTAGCTACATATTGACGAAAAGAAAATGATGAATACATTTTTCCATACTCTGTTAGCATAATTACACAACAAGAAGATATTCCTAGTTTGAAAGATGATCTCGATGTTACACTTGTAACAGAAACAGAAAATGAAAAGAAATTATTAAATTATGTACACAAATAAATTATGCGAGTTAAATAACCAGACGTCCATTACAATGTTGAACACAAAAGTGAGTCCATCCATTTTACATATCAAACGAATATTACTGTCATAGAAGTTTTTGATAGACAAGCTAATATTACCCCTCTTTGTCCTGTCCTTCTGAAACCTGATGACCTTAACAAAATGAGTGACTACGAAGAAAATTGTTGCTCATTATTTGTTGTAACGAGTACCTACTTAGTTTGTCCGCATTGTGAGTTACACAGTGTGGATTATTATTACGTTTGGGACTTTCGTTTGAATTGTGAGTGTGTAGATTTTCATGATTAGTGTCATCATCATGCGTATTGACCTTGCTTTCATATCTTATTTGCCTATATTGTTCCAATGCATGCCCAATTCTGTCTTTTATGTCTTCTACTAGAGCGGCATCTTATTTCGAAGGTGTCAAAATCATTCCGCCATTTTTGCCTTGGTCTGCCACTATGTCGTCAACTACACAGTAAATGAGGAGCTGTTGGATAGTAATATTTATGTACATCAAATAATGATTTACCTCAGGTTATATGCATGTTTGTTATTGTGTTCTGTTGTGTTCTGTTGAAAATCATTTTATTTTTGTTATTATTTTTTACCCGATGTTGACTATACCTATTCTTTTTTTATCTTTAATATAATTTACTTACTATCTGTATTAATTTAAAATGCCGAAGAGTTTTTTGTTAATTTAACGCGTGGAACAAGCAGCCAGATTGAAAAAAAAAACATTCTTTATGGGATAGTCGGACTTATGACAAATAGTTATAGGTTATAATAGCAACTTTGTGACTTGGAGATAAAGCAGTGTCTTTTAGTCGCGGGCGGCATATTGAATTCCGAACGAAACAAAAGTTGCTAAGTTTTAATCCCGAATGATAAGGATTTATAAAATTAACTTCCTAGCAATGCGAGGAAACCTCAGTGAAATGAGAAGTTGAGGCCGCCCAAGACAAAGACAGCGTTATCCCCGTGTTGGATGATTTTTGTTACTGCCAGTTCGATTTTTGAATAAACTTATTTGATGCACGTCCATTTTATTTAACGTCTTTGGTTTTTGACGTTCCAAATTCAAATCTCTTCATTCCCTAGGGATAAATTTGACTTGAATAGTTTTGATTTGAATAGTTCAAATTAAGTTTTTGTGTACAAAAAGAAAGTTAAAGAAGTTAATACATCAAATGTTAAGCAAAGGGAACATAATTAAGGTTGCTACAGACTGATGCACAAACTAATGGAGTGAGGCAATTTATAAGGGTTCACGGCTATTTACCAACGGTACCCTAATAAAAAGTTAGCCTACGTGATCCGATGGCTTGCGGTTTGATGCTTGAACCACAATTTAGTAAGATGCAGAAAATTCACATAAACAGAAGGCTTTAGAGGAATTTAGTGGGTCTTATGTTAAATAGTTATGAAAATTGTAATAAATTTAGTATGTCAATATAATTATATTAGATATTCAGATTCTAATATTTGTCGCAGTTGATAATTGTATTACATTACATATTTATCCTGTATTCAATTCCTTACGAAACCATCACTTATAAATATCTCACAAACATCTTAATTATATTCATTGGACTGTTGGTTTTTTGTTTTATTCGCAATTATTTAATGTTATATACATTGAAATAACTGCGAATAAAACAAAAAAAAAAAACTATATAGTTTTGAAAACAAAATACCACTTACTGACTATTCAAATAATAGTATCTTAATGATATTTTGATGCTCAATGACATTTTTTTTTTATTATCTAATGAGTTCTTTTAGATGCTCGATAAGTTATTTTTGAAGCATAATAAGATTTTTTTTAATGCATAAAGAGTTCGTTTTGCAACTTTTTGCTACTAAAAGTTTTTTTTTATTTTATGGTAGGTAAAATCATCCAATGACAAATCCCGCCCTTGGGTGGAGCGGGAAGTAGTGTCAGACTCTTACTGACTAAAAACCTACCCCGTTCCTTCATTGCCTATAGTGCCGGGGCTAAGCCTTCTTCTCAGAATTGCTACTGAATGTGATTTTTTTGAAGTGGTAAATAAATTATTTAAAAATTAGGATTTATTTGGCCAAAACCTGCCGAAATTTGTGGAAGAAGCGTAAATAATTATTGAGAAAGGTTCAGACCTTTTAAAAAAAATATAATCTTATTTAATATAATAATTATGTACATTAAGTGTTAGTTATAACATCGCCTTGGTCGCGTCTGTAAAGGTGTTATAACTTAATAAATAAAATAAATGATGTGATTGAACTAATCCTTCTGAAACATTTTTTTTTTCTGTTTGGCCTCTTCATGTACGTTGTGGGACAAACCCAATATTGAAAACCGAAATATATTGAGGATATGCTCGTTGGGCCATCGTAAAATAAATGAAAATTATTATAGCTTTATAGCCTCCTATAGCCTGTTTACTTGAATTCATTTCAACGAGTAAATTTGCTGTTTCCCTTGGGTTGGCAGAAACTCAGAATGCCAACTGCTATGACTCTTACATTGTCTTTCTGCTTCGTTGACGCCCATACATCTACACCGTTAAATTTTGGTCGTTTTAATCACGCGGAGGGTCGATTCGGTACATGAAACCCTATCGGTATGTAAAGATTAAAAATGAAAAATAAAGTTTTTTTTTTTTAACTCAAATTAATTTACGCATGTACGAAATAAATTTATTTAAGTAAACGAGTCAATGACCATATAGGGAGTCGGTCGTTGCGTACTAACTACCTACAGTTCATTGACCTCGATCAGCTGAAGACTAAAATTGAACGGTGTAGATTTATCTATTCATCAGAGACGTCTTAAAGTTATCAGGCTACGGAGTCCTATCTACTTTCTCTAAGACATTTTTAAACTTTTTGGACTAAAAAGTTTTGCCTACTCAGAAATGGTTTTTAGATTATAGCGTTTTTAAAGTTTTTTTTTTCAGGTTAGTATAATTTTGAATGCCTACAAAAGAGATTAACTTCGAATAGAATAGAAGAGAATGAATAAAATAGAATAGAATACATTTATTTCTCAGAATATTGTATAAAGTTGTTATCTGCTATATATAATAAGATCATAATGCGAGTATTCTGCCGTTTCTGGCGTACAAATATGGTTTTAAAATTATGGATTAATAGTTATTACATTTAGAGACATATACAATGCTTTATTGAGATGAGAAATCATTTTAATGAAGTCATTGTTGTGTGTGGCTTATAGTACCCGGCAAATAAATTGAATCATGTGCTCTGGTTTCTTTAACTTAGATTAAGATCCAAAAATCGAAAAACGAAAAAGGGCAAGTAAAAGACACAGGATTCCAGACACTGTAGAGGCGGGCTTGCAGTCGGCGAGCAATGGCTAGCTCGCCGTCCGATCGTCCAATAACCGTCCGGACCGAGCCCAAGTCGTGGACGGCGCGCATCGTTCCACGCGCGCCTCAAGGAGTTGTTAGCAAATCGTAGGGATCCAGCAAATTCGAAGCCTACTAGAGCCAAGGTCGGTTTCTGAAACGAAAATTCGGCCCCGGTAGGAAAGACAACGAAGGAACAGGAGTGGGTTTTTCGTCAGTAAAAGTCTGACACTATATTTTACTATCCGGTATTTTACGGTCCGTCCGTCCGCTATTTAGCTGAGAGACCAGGTAGAAAATTAATTTGTGTATAAAAAAAAATATTCTTAATATTTGCATACTTGTAACTTAGGTTAAATATGTCTCGGTCTATAACTGTCGCTATAATAACTCCTGTACCATATTTATAGCAAATAAATTATTGAATGATTGATTGAATGAAAAAAAGGTTAATTCAATTTCTTGACTTGAATTATTAAAAAACCATTTGTGTTGTCTCTGACAAGTCATTCTGAATTAAGTAAAATGCAATTTTTCTTTTTTTTGTCCATAAAGCAATTTTTTCGATTTCTTGACAGTCTTGAATACAAGAGGTATCCTTTGTTTTTTAGAGTACGTATACAAAACTGGAAAGGAGCTGATACGATCTTTATTTTCTTTGATTCCCAGATATTGAATACAATGAGGGGAATGTAACTCAGGCTAGAAGTATCCAGAAACGCGAAATCAGTTCTAAATCAGGTGTGTACTCACAATTTGTAAGAGATCAATATTTGTAAGAAATCAAGAAAAAGTTGAGCAGGTTCTTATTAAAAATGTTGCATCAAAATCAAAGAAGAGAGAATGCAACTATAATATACTTATAAACATCGATATATTATTATGTACAACGCACCTTATAATAATTCTACGAGTTTATTTTATATATAAATTAATAATAACAAGTATGATTCAGGCATAACTCGGACCCTGCTTCCGATACTGTTTTTAAATAAAAGTAAAAAAGTATAAATTTAAAAAAATCAAGAAAAAGCCAACGAAAATATTCCACCAGTGTCCGGAATCATGTACCGATGCCTGACACACGGTGTATATCATCAACTTATATTCTAAAGCTCGTTCATGCAAACTATTTGTCAATATACTGAAACGATAAAAAAAAGGTTCGCTGCAGCACTAAATGTGCATTATGACGTCTAACAAAACTTTTTAAACTTACAGCGCTTAAATACTGCAAAACTGCACTAAAGTCATCAAGTCATCAATGTAAAGAGGTTTATGGCCTGCAGTTGACTTTAGTCAAGCAAATTTTTTGTGCAAAATTGACTAACTGATATTATCAATGCACAGCCGAAACTACTCGGACTAGAGCGTGAACTTTTGATCAAGGTATTTTTTTTTACGACGAATGCGAGCACTCAGACAAGATTTTACAAAATTTGCCTTCTATAGGGATGAAGTTAAGGACCAAAACCATCTTCACAGTATTGCCTGGTTTGAGGCACATCGGTTGGATGGTCTCAACGGCTATACACGAACATAGGTAGAAATAATTTCTGGTTTTTATATATTATTAGGGATATCCCGCATAAAGTGCGCTGGGGTAATATCGGCGCTGGGGTAAGAACGTATAAATCAAATTGACTATACTTTTCAATGCTAGCCACATTGCGTACCACGTCAATATGCTCCGCCCCGCCCCGTAGTGAACGCCAGTCGCATCGGCAACTGGGACTTGTATGACGCGCCAATACAAAAAACAAAGTTAAAGAACAGCCCCCTTGTCAAGTTACAATATTTTCGTTTAACGTAAACGCTTGGATTTGGCCACGCCCCCAATTCCTTTGTTCTGACATCATCTCAACAAAGGAATTGGGAGCGTGGCCAACTTCAAGCATGAATTCACGCTAAATAAAACGATTGTAACTTGGCTTGGGGGGCAGGAACGAAAAGATAACATCTTACTTTGTGCTCCTAGCAATAGAAAAGTTTTAATTGTCAGAACTTACCCCTTAACGTCCAAATCGTCATTAAATTGTGTCCTTATTTTACAGGCTTAAAAAGCCACAAGTATTGAGTGTTTCATAAATTCAAAATTAAGCTATGCTTATCATTATCAAATATATTGTAAATCAAAATTGAGAAAAAAATGTTTTTGCGACATTCTTACAACTATTTGAAATTCGTCCGGTATTACCCCAACACATTTTATTACAACAAATTCAAGATAGGGTTGTTTTTTAGCTTCTGGCACGTCATTTCTTTGTATCTTGCCAAGTGGGTGTCAGCTATTTTTCAACTTTATCTCTGCAAAGAATACAAAGTTGTTCATGTTTGTACCGCAGAACTGTTGGCAAGGAATTTTACTTTGAAGTATTGCTGCAGAATGTAAAATTGTTGTTGTTAGTTTTGTGTTTAGATGAATTGTTAGGAATAAAGAGATTTTTTTTGTGAGTCACCATTTGTAGAAATGTATTAGGTATAGAATTTTTTTGGTTTGCGAAATCACAAAATACCTCGTCTTGCTCCAGATAGTACAAGAGGGAGTGTCCGGTTTATTGACTTAAACCCAATCGTGTTCTAGAACCATGAGCTTTGGACGGCGAGCTATGGGTAGCTCGCTGTTCACCCGTCTGGTAACCATCCGGACTGAGCCAAAGTCATCGACGGCGCGTATTGTTCCACACGCGCCTCAAGAAGATGTCAACAAACCGTAGGGGCCCAGCAGGGTTTAAGCCAGGGGCCAGGGTTCTGCTTGTGAAAGGAAAATTTGGCCCTGGTGTGAAAGACAACGGAGAAACAGGAGTGGATTTTTAGTCAGTAAAAGTCTGACACACTCTTTCGTTCCACCCAAAGGGAGAAAATCAGAGAAAATCTTCGTAGCCTTAGTGGGCATCGACCTTGCTGTATCCCTATGACTTGCTTTGATATCTCTTTAAGCAGTGTGTGGTACACTACGCACTGTCGATGCCTTGGGTTCGATCCGGACGGTTACCGGACGGCCAGATGGCGAGCTACCCATTTTTCGTCGTCCTCCGACGGCTGGTGTTCGTAGTCAGGGTCGAAGCAGCTGGGGCAAGATGATGTTCTTTCACACGAGTGGCCGTATCCTTTGCTAACATACTGCTTCGCATTTGCCTAGCTCTCTCACTCCGGACCGATTCCGCTGACTTTGCCATTGCTTCCATATAACAATGATAATAGTTTATCTGCTCAGTTAGTAGGTACAAGATAAAGGTGTACAGAAAAATTCTGCAAGAATTCACTACAACCTTAAATTAGGCAAAACAGTTTTACTGTTTGCAGACTAATGATTTGATTACAATTGTTTAGCATTTGGTTACCAATTAATTCTTTAATAATCAAATGATTTATGTCAAATAAAAATAATTTATCGAAAAATTTGTAAAAATTGTTCACATTAATAATAATATCAAAGAAACAAATACAAATTTATGTCATATAATAACAACAAAATAATATTTCAAAACAAATACAAATTAATGTCATTAAGTAAGTCATTGTTTAAGTGTATATATAGTTTTAATTTGTATTTTATAAAGTTGTTGAATTTAATGTTTCTTCATAATATATAGTACCATAAACATTATGTCAATGTCATTAACAATCGCATAATAATAGGTAAAAAAGAAAATGAAACATTGAAATCCAAAGTTTAATTAGAAGTTAAGAGTTGATGACAATAAAGTCAGAATAACAATAATAATAATCCACAACTATCACACAACGCCGTCTAGTCCCAAGATAAGCAGAGCTTGTGTTATGGGTACTAGACAACTGATAAACATACTTATACATTTCTAAATACATAGTTATAATAGATAGATTACACCCAGATACAGAACAAATGAACGTGCTCATCACACAAACATTTGTCCTGGGTGGGAACAGAACACACGACCGCCGATATTGCAGTCAGGGCCACTAATCACTAGACCAACCGGCCATTCAACAATGGCGACAGTCGTTATTTTCACTAATAAATGAATCATCAAATCAAACCATAACAATAACAGTTATTACAGCCATAGCCGCCAAACCATTTCCACAAAAACTAATTGACCTATCCAGCAAACTAGACCATAAAGGCGATCAATTAACAATCATCAATAATGACCATAGCATTGTAATTATCATAGATTGTCGAGGTCATAACTAAAGGGGTCAAAACGTGAGACTTGACCCGTTCCGGCAAATATTTTGACCCAATCTAAATGACTGTGTAATAGGATTTTACAGCTGAAGTTTGAAATTAGGGCGTGAAGTTTAAAATGTAAAAGCTAAATGATTAGTAGAAAATGTTTGATGTTTGTAATTATTTGATTTGTTTTGCACGGTTATGACCACTTTTATGGTTCATTGTGAATTGTGGGAATTTAAAGGGTAATGAATATTCGCAGGAAAACTAAGTTTACCGATATAGACCGACGAATCGCCAAACAGTGCCGCCAGGCAGTGGATAGGGCACATTGCTCGCAGAACAGATGGCCGTTGGTACCGAAATGTTCTGGACTGACGACCACGTACTAAGAAACGATCAGTTGGAAGGTCTCCCACAAGGTGGACCGATGACCTGGCAAGGGTTGCGGGAATCCGATTGATTTAAATGCACAGGACCGTTCATTGTGGCGACACTTGGGGGGGTGGGGCTATGTCTAACAGTGGACGTCTATAATGGTTTTGGCTAAAATGATGATGATGAATGAGTATAAAGAATTAAAAATCGGTTTTTGTAAAACGAATCCAGTAAAGACTTCTGGAAACCTGCTATTTTACGTGAACTTTGGCCTTCGATAATGTACTCATATAATAAAAAAAGTACATCTATGGATCCCTTGTAAATTTAATCGTAATTCTGAATCTTCATCTAGTGTGTAAGAAATAATTATTATCTTAATAATTTTTTAAAAACATTTATTTCCTGGAACAAGTGTTGTGAAATATTCGAGTAAATCACGAAATTATCAAATGCTAACAGTTTTCAGGCGTTATCTCTTTTTTTGCGTTGCCTTTTCATCAAACATCTAAGAGAACTAGTTTTTTTTACGTTCTGTTTACTTAGCTTAAGCGTAACTAAAGCAAGCAAGCTGATTTACATCACCATAGTGCTCAGATGCTAAAAAATCAAGTATAAGATTTAGGTTAAAAAGTGAATAAAAGATATACATGAATTTATTTATAGCACATTACCATACACGCAATAGCTTCACTCGAAAAATATAATTCTTGTATAATAATAGCTGGGTAACAATTTAAGTAAAACAATAATCGAAGTATGTTTTTCAAATTTACTCTTGTAGTTTTTTTGTTTATAATAGATGATTTTTGATGAAATATATGCTGATTTATATTTTTTTTTTATAAGTAGCAATCTAACAACGTCCATTATTGTTGTACTGTGACAATAAACTATGAGAATGAGAGAGGCGATAAAACGTCACAATCGTTTGTCTATTTTATTACATTGCGAATACATTCTGTTTAAAATATATATGTTTCTTTCCGCAACTGAGTTGGATTTTATCTATTGTAAAAATGGATCGTTGTCAAACTGAACAAAAACTCACCAACATTTCTCAAATTTCCAGCCCGAGGCAAGAAGAAGAAGCTAGCAGTCATCATACCCCTGCTGACCCTCTTTGCAGTGCTCAAGATGAAGCTACTGCTCATCCCTATCCTGCTATCAGTGCTGTTGATCAAGAAGCTGCTTTTGATTGCTGCTTTACTGCTGCCGAGTGTGCTCAGCACTTTGAAGGCTTGCAAGGTAAGATTTTGGGATTATTTTTATTTGTATTGGAAGGAAAAAAAATGTATCTTGATGTAAATTATGAATTAAGAATTATAAACATGTATATTTTTATTTTAATAAAAGGGATCTATTAATATCAAATGTCACGGAACAGTAAGCGTTTTGAACCGATATACTATAGAACTAATGAGCAATCGGTTTTTCGCAACAGGATTTTTCGCACAAGCGCTACATCGCACCAAAAAGCATTCATCATCATTTCAGCCAATAGACGTCCATTATTGGACATAGGCCTCCCCCAAGCGTCTCCACAATGTCCGATCCTGTGCGTCTCGCATCCATCGGACTTCAGCGACCCTAACCTTGTGGGAGGCCTTCCAACGCTGCGTCTTCCAGTACGCAGCCGCCAATCCAGAACCTTTCGGCCCTAACAGCCATCTATTCTGCGTGCAATCGTGCTATGTCGGCAACCCTGGTTCTCTTGTTTGGATATCTTCATTCCTGATTTGGTCACGCAAGGAAACTCTGAGCATAGCCCTTTCCATTGCGCTTTGGGTGACTTTAAGTCCTCTTATGAGGCCCATTGTAAGTGAACACGTTTCAGAGCCATATGTCATCACTGGCAATAAAGCATTGATGGAATAAAACATCGTACAACAGAATTAGCGACATACCGTGTTTTATATAATAAAAATAGAATCATCAAGGGAACTCATTGGAAAGCTCCTGGCAAGGTGAACCGATATTCCGGCAAGAACAAAAAGGGAGTCAGTGATAGCGTGACCATTGAAAAGACATAATAGAAGAAAAAACTGGGCAAGTGAGAATCGGACTCGTGCATTGAGGGTTCTATATAAACTTACTAATGAAAACAGTTGTTGTCCAAGAACTATGAAATAATCTTGAAATACTACTGATCTAGTAATCTTGATAAGATTGTTCAACATTCAGTATGATTTCTACCTTCTCAAAATAATAAAAGCAAATATGCCTAAAGTGGGTGAACGACGTACGAGACAATACCGCGGTTTTATAGAACGTCGGTTTTATTCGGACTCGTGGTGCTGATCAACTAGCGAGTAAAACAGTTTTGAACGATGAGCCGAGTAGAAAATGGAGCAAACACGAAGAGCCGCAAGCCAGGCTCGTCGTTCGTATTGTAATGATACACCGGCGAGCTTTACCGATGAGAAGCGAGTAAAAACTCGCTTGTCGATCAGGGCCTTAAGGAACAATAAATTGACGAATTGAACAATAAACTGAAATAAACCCTCCTTCTGACAGTCTGAAGGGAACACTTTATGAAACTCTTCACAAAGGTTCAATTAATTTGTAATGTCCCGGGAAAAATAACAATTTAATCATATGCCACTCCAAACACGTAACTTCATAGAAGAGTTATATTTCAATCAACATGGTTTTTATGTTGGCAAATATTAATTACAATTTTTTTAAATAAGTGACAAGCCAGTTGGTCTAGTGGTTAGTGATCCTGACTGCTATGCCGGGGGTCGTGGGTTCGATTCCCACCCAGGACAAATTTTTGTGTGATAAGCACGATCATTTGTTCTGTGTCTGGGTGTAATTTATCTATAATATGTATATATTTAGAAATATATAAGTATGTTTATCAGATGTCTAGTACCCATAAAGCTCTGCTTATTAGCTTGGGACTAGACGGCGTTGTATGATAGTTGTCGAATAAACAAAAAAAAAAAAATGAAATTTATTTTTCAAACAGGTTATTGAAAATATTTTTTAAACGACAGTTTTTTCGTCAATTAGATAAGGCGGGTGTTTCTAAGTGGACTATCCTGAAAAGAAACATCGTTATTTGATCGTTTTTCGCTATTCCTCATATTTTCGAATTGGGTCATTCACGCCCACTTGAAAAAACCATCCCGTATAGGCCATTGACCGACTTGCGTCCTTATTTATAAACAATAGAAATAGCTAAACAGTATTGAATAGACATCTGCCGTCAACCTTAATATTTTACTGGACAATGAAAACCGACATACACCTATTTGTTTGTGTGGGTTAAAAGATATTAGAAAAAGGGTAATGACCGCTATTGTGAATTGTTGACAAATTGTACACAATACACCGTTAAATTTTGGTCGTTTTAATCCCGCGGAGGGTCGCTTCGGTACATGAAACCCTATCGCTTGGTAAAGAAAAAATGAAAAAATAACGTACTTTTTTTTTAAACTCGAATTAATTTACGCATGTACGAAATTAATTTCTTTAAGTAAACGTCAGCTGATCGAGACCAATGAACTGTAGTTAGTTAGTAAGTACGCAACGACTGACAACTCCCTACAAGGCCATTGACTCGTTTACCTACCTATGTACCGAATCGATCCTCAACGTGTATGTTCGGATACAGTATTCGAATTGACACATATTTGAATATTATTTTCACTGACGATTTGGACACACATTGTTTTGTATAGTCAGATAAGAAAAGTACATTATTGTAATATAGGGAAAAAATGTTACCAAAAGTATTTTAGGCCGGATTTAAGGCGGCTACTTTTTTATATATATATATAAACCAGTGCTTGACTGCGATACCACCTGATGGTAAGCAGTGGTAAATGTCTTTATAGGTATAAATTATATTTTAACTCACTCCCAACTATAGAAAAAAAAATGCTTTAGATGACTCCCACAATATTTTGGTAAGGGTAACATTAAAAATAAATTAAAAAGAATAAACAAAATTATCCAAAGAAAGAAAGAAAGAAAGAAAGAAAACTGTCACTGTCCGTCAGTCTGTTACTAGGCTTTATCTTATGAACCGTGATAGCTACTGTTGGAATTTTCACAGATATTGTGTATTTTTGTTGCCACTATAACAAAAAATACAATAAATTGTGTAATTGTATAAAAATAGAGTAAAATACATTGTATAGATAATGGTTCGGAACCCTTCGTGTGCGAGTACGACTCGCACTTTGCCTGTTTTTTAGTACAAACAAATCTAAATCTGAGCCTAATTATAAATTGAAGCAGTTTTTCCCTAAAATTGGGGCTTATAGCCAAATTTTATGACATACTGTGACCACAAAATGGTCGGCGGCCACAAAATGTGGGCTTAAAATGGGCTTCCCGTGCGTAGGCGATATTATGCTCATTTTGTACGCAAATTATCTTCGGGCCACTCCAAAATTATTACATTTGAAGAGGAAATGTAATGTTGATTTGCGGTTGTGTTTGTGTTGTTTTTTTTTTTAATGTTGGAAGTCATCCATAAGTACACGCAGCTTAAAACAAAATACAAAAAAAAAAAAAATACGTAACACCCTTGTTTATGTCACTCGCCGATTGCGACTGAGTAAAATTAGGACAAACAATCCTGATTTCAGCGGTCCACACGCTAGAGGCGAATCAATTATCTTCCGCTGTTTTGATAATGTCAATGGCTGGTACACAAATAATTAACAAAGATGGAACGGATAAGTTTGTATTACGTAAAACCAAAATTATGTAATAGTGACAATGTGTTCACATAAAAACCAAGAAGAACTGACAGGCTGTCAAACAAAATACAAAAGCTTTCTTTGTGGGGAGTTTTTCGAGTGAAATTCAGTGGTTATTTTTTTATAATTTTTTTATGGTAGGTAAAATCATCCAATGACAAATCCCGCCCCTGGGCGGAGCGAGAAGTAGTGTCAGACTCTTACTGACTAAGAACCTGCCCCGTTCCTTCATTCCTTTCGGAAGCTGACTCATGAACCCAGCAGGCTTCGACCCTGCCTGCCTGCAGCTAGCAGGCTAGGCCTCTACGGTTTGCTGACAGCTCCTTGAGGCGCGCGGGAACAGAACGCGCCGTCGACGACTTGAGCTCGGTCCGGTCGGTTACCGGACGATCGAACAGCGTGCTTGCATTGCACGCCGTCCGCAAGCCCGCGCCTACGGTGGCCGAAAATCGGTAATTATTCGCAAATTGATTAATATTGAATATTGTGATGTTAATATTGGTGTACTTTTGTGTTTCAATTTAGTGTCATATAACTGAAATTACCTTATTGAAAGAGACGCATTAACATTACCAATGTCAGCCTTTTAACGTTCCCACTTTTTGGACTCGAGCCTGCTCTCTTTCAGAGGGCATGGGCCGTAATCCACCACGCGGGCCCAGTGCGGATTGGTGAATGTCACATGTCTTTGAATTTTTGGTTCTAGGACATGCCGGTTTCCTCACGATGTTTTCCTTCATCGTTTTGAAAGCAGTGGTGATGAAAGGACACGCGATGTCAATAAATTGTATTATTGAACTAGCTACTGGGAGTGGCTTTGCCCGCGTAGTAAAAAAATATCCTAAAGAGCAAACCCTCACCTTGGTACGTACCTGTAGCGGATTCGTGCGGAAGAGACGGCCGGGTGTCGCCACTGTGTGGACCGTCCGGAGAACACGTTGGAGCACTCAGGTGTCCTCGTGAGGCCGATCGACGGCGGCGATCTCTCGCCCCGGGCCTTGTTACAGGCCATGGTCCGAAGCGAGAAGGAGTGGCAGGCGGTCGCCTAACAGACCGGACCGAGCCCAAATCGTTTACAGCCCGCACTATTCCCGTGCGTCTCAAGGAGTTGTCAGCAAACTGTAGGGGCCCAGTAGAGTCGAAGCCTAATCTGGGGCTTTGGAGAGGTATGAAAATGCACACCAAGGCCCTAGAAGCCAGGCAAAGAAGGAACGGGTTAGGTTTTTAGTCAGTAAGAGTCTGATTCTATCTCCCGCTCCGCCCAAGGTCGGGGGATATCTGCAATCTTTATTATCCGTCTTTTTCACAGCCCAACATTCTGATCTATTCAGTATGAGAGGTCCTATAAAGGATTTGTAGATTTTAATACAAAAAAGTGTTGACTAAAATATGTAGAGTCGCAACCAAAATTCTTTTGATCAGAATCCAATTCAATTAAAATGAAATGTGTTTGGTTAACAAAGTTGATTCGTTTATTGAAGTCCGTCGGCCCAAAAATGTTGGTTCAATTTGGGTTAAATTGTTCGGTCCAAAGCAATTATCAGCAGAACCATTATGGAAGCGTATTGCAGTTTTAATCAATCTCTTTTGAAGAATACAATAGCCAAAGAGATTTAAAAATACTATAGAGCGGACATCAGAAGAAATGTCTTAGAAAAACTGTCATCCTATGTCATCTAGCTTTCAATAGTATAATAAACATGCAAATTAAATTTGTAATTTATATGTTTTTACGTTTTTTTCTAAAACTATTTGCGAAAATGATTGAATTTTAACTAATTACAGAGTATATACGAAAAATATTTACGAAAATAAACTGAAGTTAGGTCCAGTCGACCACACTAGACTGAGCGACTTACTACCTAGGTAACAAGTCTCGGATTACGATTTTGTTTGCTACGTCTTATCTATTGGTAGTATACACCGTTAAATTTTGGTCGTTTTAATCCCGCAGAGGGTCGATTCGGTACATGAAAAACTATCGATTTGTTTAGATAAAATTAAAAAAATAAAGTACATTTTTTCTAAAACTCGAGTTAATATACGCATGAATTTCTTTAAGTAAACGGCTCAATGACCTTGTAGGCAGTTGGCGATCGTTGTGGACTATCTACAGTTCATTGGCCTCGCTCAGTTGACGTTTAATTGAAGAAATTAATTTCGTACATACGTAAATTAATTCGAGTTTTAAAAAAAAGTACTTTATTTTTACCCGACTGCGCCAGAAGGAGGGTTATGTTTTTCGAGAGTATGTACATACATACATATGTATGTATGTATGTATAATTGTTTGGCACGCTCTGCAGCCTGAACGGCTCGATGAATTTTAGCGTGGCGTTAGATTTGTATTTACTGTGAGAGTGACACTGGGTATATCAAAAAGAAAAAAACAATATGGCGGATTTTTGGCGCCAAATTCAAATGTTTGGCACGCTCTGCGGCCTGAACGGCTCGACGGATTATAGTTTGCGAGGTGTCGTTAGATTTGTAATCACTATGAAAGTGATATCGTAATAAAATAAAACAAAAAAATTAAAATAAAAAAACGGTAATTTAAAAAACTAAAAAACCCGACTGCTGCAATTTATCTTGTATTTAAAATATTATGTAGTTAAGTGCAATCGGGTACAACGACTTTCTTGTTTTAGGGCTTTTAGGGCTTTTTTACTCAGAAAAGCAGTCGGGTTTTATAGTTTTTTAAATTACTGTTTTTTTTTAATTTTCTCTTTACAAATCGATAGTGTTTCATGTAGCGAATCAACCCTCCACGGGATTAAACGACAAAATTTTAACAGTTTATATTTAATGTCTTTGACAATTTTGACAGTAATGAAGTAGTAAATATATGTAGTATTTTAAGTACAAATTAATTATGAATATTGTATCGATTGAAATAAGTTTGAGATTCAAAGTTATTAGTTCGATTCTCAAACTATTTTAATAAATTAGTGGTTGGTTTTGATAGGATTGCTTTGAATTAGCTGCTATTAAAATTTCGCCGTTGTTTTGGTAAAAGGATAACACTATGGGATTTGTATCTACTGTTTGTAGTATCGTTATTTTGCTCTGGCTATATTTTTTCTGCCTATAACCCCACTATTTTATCATTAATTGTTATAATTTTGTTCGAAAATTTAAAATAATAATAATTATAATCTTTAATCGTTGTTGCTTTCTTTTTTCTGAACTTATATTTATTTCTTTTATTTTACATACAACCTTATTTTTAGTATATGCAAAACCCGAAACACGTAATTTAGTATTTTTATGTAAATAATCTATGTATAAATATTCATAACTGTATCATTAAAAATCACAAAGTTATAAGCTTGTTATGTTTTCTGGTTGTTCACACAAACACATGGTCATCGGGCCATCTGGGTGACCGAGGGGTTCTTTCCTCCCGTATCCAGACTTGCCGTGACCTGTGTTGTACTTAGTGTCGGTGGTATCCAACTTGTGACATTTAAATTTTTAGGAAAAAATATAACATGGTGTAAATATTATTGGAATCGATTCAGTTACTGATTCTGAACAAACTATATTCAGGTTTTACAAATACATAAAAATGCCGTATTTGTATACATATTCTATACGTTATTAATTATTAAAAAAAAAAAACATATTAAAAAAAAATTGAAAATGTAAAAAATAGTAGCCCACTGACATCGGGACCTGTTATGTAGATGGTTGCCATGGTGACAAGAAAAACAAGTAAGGAGATGACGTTTGTTCAGAAATAACAGTAAATGGAGAACCCGTATCTATTTCAAAAGTTAATTTGATTCCATTGACACAAACAGATTCCCGCATTGGCTCGCCGCGAATAGTGCGAATATTACAGCATAATTGCTTACCATCATCGTCAGCATCCCGACAGCACTCGACATAGTGTTGTTTATTGGCGATTTGTTTACACATTCGCTTAAGATGACCCTGAACGCCGCACTTTTTGCATTTATACCGCACAAACCGACACGATGATGCCTGATGGCCCTCGTAGCCGCAAGCTGTGCACCCACTGTCGCCGTCGCCGTGTAGCATGCGCCCAGCGCTTGCTGCAGGTGTCACTGCTCCCTGCGTGCGACGTGGCCCGGGTGCGCTGCTCCCGCTCGCTGCGGTGCGCTGTGTTGCCGTGTCCATCTTCATCATTTGAAACGGTATACCCACATCCGTTTGCCGTGTCGTTTCTTGTGCCCCCATGCGAGCACAGCGAACGCCTTCAGATATTTCTAGGGCCCGGTTCAGAGTTAGCTCCGATATCGCTTTCGTAAACAGCTTATCCCTTTCCGGTCCGGGTCCCATGCCTAGCACAAACCGGTCGCGAAGCTGTTCGTCGAGATTTTGGGCCAAGAACCCACAGTGTGATGCCAAGCCACGTACTCGTGCGGCCCACTCTGGCAATCCTTCGCCGACATGTTGCGTAGCACTATAGAATTTATATTTCTCTGCGAACGAGCACTTTTTCTGATGAAAATGTCCATCCAGCAAAGAAATCACTTCATCATAGCTCAAGGTACCGATCTCTTGCGGTAAAGATAGGTCTCGAACCAGTTTGTAGGTTGATTCTGAGCAGTTACTAAGTAGAATAGCTCGACGTTTAGCACCGGTTTTATCCACTTCTACCCCAATTTCATTTGCAAGAAACCACTGTTCCAATCTTTCTTTGTACAGTTGCCATTCTTGATGTTCGTGGCTAAACACTGTTAATGTGCCGACCGAAACCATGGCAGATACTTTTGCCATTTCTTCTATATATTAATTATGTACGCGTAACGTGAACTTGACCTCGTCGCCAATTGTTAGGTTTGAAATAGGGTTTGTAGAATAATACAACCGATACGTTCAAGCTCGTATATTGTATCCAAAAAACAAACGTCATCTCCTTACTTGTTTTTCTTGTCACCATGGCAACCATCTACATAACAGGACCAGTGACTCCAAGCTACCGGTGATCAGGGCTCTTGAGAGAAGAATCTCCTAACAATACGCTCTGTCTCCAGGAGTACTGCTTTCTGGATTAGGGATGAGACGCATGTTACTAAAAGAGTTATGAGTTTACATGTGGATGGATGGAGAGGGAGAGGGAGGCCAAAGAAGAGATGGCTGGATTTTGTGAGGAGTGATATGAAAGAAAAGGGAGTTAGTAATAGCGTGACGAGTGACAGGAGAGAATGGAAGAAAAAACGTGTTGCACCGACCCCAAATAAAACGGGATAAGGGCAGGAAGATGATGATGATGCTCTTGATCCAACTGGCCAACGAAAGCCTCTTTAGATGTTGGTCGGATGCTCTTTGATATTAAGCCATTGGCAGTCACAACTATCGGCACAATGACTGGTGTATCCACAAATGTTTCATTTATTATAATGGATCTTCAACAAAAGATGTACCTACAAGCTATAATTAATTTTAGGTTTTTATACTCCTTCAACTTACCGGAGGCCACAGCATGTATCTAACAATATAGCATAAACGAAATAAGCCTTTTTATATTATTGATAGGTTCACGCTTGACCGCTATCTCACCTGATGAAAAGCGACGATGCGGTCGACGATGGGGCGCGCTTACCTAGAAGAAACCTATTCACTCTTGACTTAAAGATTCCCGGGTTGTAGCCATCAGGAAACACAGACTACGTCAGAGAATTCCACTCCTTAGCTGTACGCATAATTAAAGTGTTCCCAAAACGCTTTGTGCGTATAGGTGGGATGTCCACAATGTACTGGTGTCGCAACGCCGTACGTCTGGTTGTCCGATGATGGAACGGGCTAGGCGGAATTAAGCTATGCTTTTAAGACGCACACTCCCCTATATATAACCGGTAGAAAACCGACAGGCTAGCAACTCGGCGTCGATGCTCAAGACTTTGAAGCCTCGACTCGACAAGTGCATCATTGCCAATGATCCTCCTGGCTCGCCTCTCAATAGTTTCGAGCGCATCAAGCTGGTATCGGGCAGATCCATCCCAAAGATGAGAGCAGTACTCCATACACGATCGAACTTGCGCTTGATAAAGTTTGAGCAGCTGTTCCGGCGTGAAGTACTGTCTGACCTTTGCGAGGATTCCCAGCTTTTTTGTAGCCTTGTAATATTTCCACTGCTGGGACTCGAGATATACGTGTCCAATGCAAATTTGTGGATATCTAATGTCTTCGAATGTTTGATACCAGGACATGCCTGTTTCAAATGTTTCCCTTCACTATTTTGAGAGCTGGGCCAGCCGAACCCAGCTGGGCCCCAGCAGCTGGGTTGAATCCTACTGGGGCCATGGGAAATGTGAAAGTGTAACCTGGAGCCCTGGAATGAAGGCAAAGACGGAACAGGAGTAGGTTTTTAATCAGTAAAAGTCTGACACTATCTCCCGCCCTGCCCAAAGGCGCGGAGATGTCATTGGATGATTTTTACACCGAAAAAAGGGCAGATAGGTCAAGTGTGCGATAGTAAAAAAGAACCTTATTATTTTCCACTGTACCAGCTGTTACTCATAGAGGATCTAAACCCAATCCCAGCTCTTTATCAAGCACTCGCGGTACAAACGCATCAAAATAAATAATTTTATCTTTAGCCACTTCATATGAGCTTTTACAGATACCGATGTCCTTGGGGGGAGTTGTTTATGAAGCACCGCGGTATATTGTTGAGCAGTATGTTTTTTTGTTGCGTTTTGTTCAGTCTTTGTTTTGTAGAGTTTTTTTTTTTATGGTAGGTAAAATCATCCAATGACAAATCCCGCCCTTGGGCGGAGCGGCAAGTAGTGGCAGACTCTTACTGACTAAAAACCTAACCCGTTCCTTCGTTGCCTTTAGTGCTGGGGTCAGGTATTCCTTTCGGAAGCTGACCCATGACCCAAGCAGGCTTCGGCCCTGCCTGCCTGCAGCTAGCAGACTGGGTCTTTACGGTTTGCTGAAAGCTCCTTGAGGCGCGCGGGAACAGTACGCGCCGTCGACGACTTGGGCTCGGTCCGGTCGGTTACCGGACGATCGGACAGCGTGCTACCCATTAAACGCCGTCCGCAAGCCCGCGTTGTTTTGTAGGGTCAAATATGTCTCTGACTATAGAATTGGTCTTCCGATCATTTTAATTTGTTCTTCACAATTTTCCTCATTTTAGGCGTTCCGTACCTCAAAGGGAAAACACGGAACCATTATAGGATCACTTTGTCCGTTTGTTTGTCAATACTGTTTCTCTCGGGAACGCGTGAACGTATCAAGTTGGTATTAAAACCCTATATATATATATTTTTATTGTAAAGTAGGTAAAATCACCCAATAACATCCCTTGGGCGGAGCGGGAGATAGTGTCAGACTCTTACTGACTAAAAACCTACTCCGTTCCTCCTTTGCCTTGGTTCCAGGGCCCTGGTATGCATTTTCATACCTCCCCAAAGAACATACCTCCCCAAAGTTCATACCTCCTCAAAGAAAAGCCTATATGTAGGTCTGCAGTCCCCTAAAGCTGTAAAAAATGAAACTTCTAAGTATAAAAAAAAGATGCGGCCGTTTATTTCACGAAAAAACATAGGCTACTTCCCGTTGACCTAAAATCCTGAAATTTGGCATAAAGCAAAGGCTTATAGCACAGGTAATTTCCAAAACTTATATACAAAAAAATGGCTTGAGCGAGCTCAACCGAAGCCAGGTAATATCACTTGTTTTTCATATAACTTTATTTATGAGCTCAGCACTCGTCAATTCAATGATAAGCAACTTGTTCAATGTTTTACATATTTCCAAGTAGTTTTTTATGCATTGTGCAACAATGATTTGTGACTCATTATTATAATAATAATAATATTTCCACAACTATCACACAACAACGTCTAGTCCCAAGCTAAGCAGAGCTTGTGTTATGGGTACTAGACAACTGATAAACATACTTATATATTTCTAAATACATACATAATATAGATAAATTACACCCAGACACAGAACAAATGATCGTGCTCATCACACAAACATTTGTCCTGGATGGGAACCGAACCCACGACCTCCGGTTTAGCAGTCATTGCCACTAACTACTAGACCAACAGTCAATTATTAGAAGGCTTCACAAAATTTGCCTGCAGCGGTCTTCCCGTCCGTTTATAATTTAGGTGTCTAGATTGAATAGGCTCTTAATAAACTATTGCGCTTTACCATCAACGATTGCATCACTGCTTACCATCAAGTGGAATCAATAAAAAAAGTATAAAAAACTTTTTACAAAAAAAAATACAACCGACTTCAAAAAAATACCAAAAAGTGAAAAATAACTTTAATTTCGGAAGTCGGTGTTTCTATAATAATTTGATCTCTTCCTTATTTAACACCGACTTCCGGAAGTTTTTTATTTCACACTTTTTAGTTATAGTAAACCTCAGCAAAACTTAAATAGACAGGTACCTTCCACCATTCGGTTCCATCATCAAATCATCATGACAATTCTAATAATACCAAACACGGCTAGGATACACTGATTTATTACAAAGTTTCGCCTCTTACCTACCTTCCGCTTTCATCATCAGATCAGTTTTATGTAGGGATACCCTTTTTCTTTAGTCATCTACCGACTACATGTATAAACAAAACAATTTTACTTGTTACAACAGTTCTGCAATGATTTTTTGAAGAATTCCGTTCTATATCTTCGCAGTTCATCATCAGATCAAAACAATATTTCTATGGGACCAACTCGAAAGTATAATCTTTCAAACAAAACAAAAATTTTCGAAATCGGTCCACAATTGACCGAGATATCGGTGAACATACATAAAAAAAAAAATACATACAGCCGAACATAGAACCTCCTCCTTTTCAAAGTCGGTTAAGAAGCAGTTACACTAGTTAATAAAAATCTACAGTATTTAAAACTTTTTGTACCTTACTGTAAGTTATGGTGCATCCAGATTTGGCGAATGTTCCGCGAATGCGCTGCTCGCGGGCCACTTTCTAACTGCACGCGTGCTGCTCACTTGCAGTTACAACGTAAGTTTGGTGCACCGCTCTAGTGCAGCTCCGGCAAGGCTCGAGAGAGGCGCGCTTGCTAAGCGCGCGCGTCGCTCGTGCGCACGAAGCTTCTTTCGCGTTCGGTTGTGCGCGAGCGGCGCCTTCGCCGAGTCTGGACGCACCATTATGGTGGCCTGCTCCTAGCAATTAAGTTAAATTAACTAAATTCCCTCCTTGAGGAGATGCCATGGCGTTCTTACTTTCCGCCTGACGCAGTTTCTCATCGAACATTGTAGTTTTGGATGATTTTCGTATCGCATGCGGGAAGAAACGTCCGGATGTCACCATTGTGCGAATCGCTCGGATATCTTGGTTGTTGAAGCCTATGGTGGAGGTTAATCCCAGAGCGTTTGGGCGGGCGACATGGCGCGTACGGAATGAGAGGAAACTAATGTGTAATGCGAGAAAATTAGCTACTGGAAAGCGTAAAGATGAAAATGACGCTCCGACACCCGTCGGAGAGGTGAGGGCAGACCACCGACCAGGGTATTGGACTGTTTAAAAGATCCTCTGTGGTCCTCACAGAAGGCAATAGAAGTAACACAGATGTGTTTTAGTTAATAAAACTTTGAAACTCTCTCCCACTTTACTACAAGCAGGATAATGGTGAATTCCAAAATAAAGTGTTATTTTTTTTTATATTTTTTTCACAGTATTGAAAAATCTGAAAAATAATCTCAGTAAACAACTTATTCAACGCCCGAGCATTTTCACTCAAGATTCCACGTGCTGTCAAAATCCATTATGTTGTTTCCCTGAATTCTGTATTTTGGTCCATTTTTTTAACGCGTGGGTGTATGGCATTTACGCCGTAACCCACGCCAATATACGTTTGACATATACCTAAATACTATGAAGAGTTTTTGAGTGACGTTTTAAAAGCAAAAACCTCGTGGGCTACTTTAGTTCTAAAGGGCAGCAGCTGAATTTATAACCCATGCGTGGAATACGCACGCGGGATGCGGGCGTGAAATTGGGTAGAAGTCCCGTATGCGGAGCGAATCCGCATGCGTGATGAAATTCGCATGACATTAAAAGTACCCTAACAAGCGCACAGAGTTACTTTCACATTTTTAGTCATCATCATCATCAGTCTTTTAATTTTCCCACTGCTGGGACACAGGCCTCCTCTCTAGGAGAGAGAGTGTGCCGTAATAATATATTTTAAAATATAATAATAATAATATTCCACTACTATCACACAACGTCGTGTAGTCCCAAGCTAAGCAGAGCTTGTGTTATGAGTACTAGACAACTGATAAACATACTTATATATTTCTAAATACATAGGTACATATTATAGATAATTACACCCAGACACAGAACAAATGATCGTGCTAAAAAGTAATCCACCACGCGGGCCCAGTGCAGGTTGGTGGATGTCACATGACTTCAAATTTTTGGTTATAGGACGTGCCGGTTTCTTCAAAATGTTTTACTTCACCGTTTCGAGAGCAGTGGTGATGAAATAAATTACAAAAAGTAATGCTCCTGCCCGCCTCGCTGGGTCTAAACCCGCGACCTACAACTCATAAGTCGGGGCCGTTACCACTCGGGCACCACTGCTTTATTCACATTTTTAGTATTAAGTTGGAATTGTCTATCTGTTTCTATGCCCGTACATAAATAATAAAAGTGGCACCTATTGACATTAATCGAGCGCCGTATTTACTTCGGACTTATTCTAGAAAATTCTTATATATAAAAAAAAAAAAAAAAAAAAAACTTACACTTTATACGGTTAGGGAATTGAGACGTCACGTACAAAACACCGTTGCCCGAAGACAGTTGGTATGGTTAAGAGCCGAGACTACTTTTTAGCTTAATACGGTTTACAGAATACATCTACTTATTTGGCTATGGAACCCTGAAAACGACGCTGAAAAAGTAAGAAATAAGATTTTCAGGGTTTTTTTTATGCTAGGTGAAATCATCCAATGACAAGTCCCGCCCTTGGGTGGAGCGGAAGTAGTGTCAGACTCTTACTGACTAAAAACCTACCCCGTTCTTTCGTTGCCTATCATGCTGGGGCTGAGCCTTCCTCTCAGAAAACGGCCCTTAACCCCAGCAGGCTTCGACCCTGCCTGCCTGCAGCTAGCAGGCTGGGCCTCTACGGTTTGCTGACAGCTCCTTGAGGCGCGCGGGAACAGAACGCGCCGTCGACGACTTGGGCTCGGTCCGGTATGTTACCAAACGATCGGACAGCGTGCTACCCATTGCACGCCGTCCACAAGCCCGCGCCTACGGTGGCCGGAAATCGGGATCGGAATCCCGGCGGCGGCTGGGGCGAGCGCCCCGTTGCCTCTGCCTGATGCGGTCGGCCTCCTCCTTTGCTAGCATTACTGCTTCGCAGAAGGAGGCGAACGCCTGCCATCCCTCCTCACTCCGGACCATGGCCTGAACCAAGGCCCGGCGAGAGAGATCGCTGCCGCCGATTGCCCCAAGATTTTCAGGGTACCGAAATAAACAAGGTTACTAGAGAAACAAGAACAAAATAAAAAGAAAAGCCGTAGGAAACTAATTGACGAATTGTCCGCGGAACATAAGCTACGTGAACCTGAAAAGGTTCACGGTCACGTAGCTTATGTTCCGCGGACAATTATTAAGACGGTTTTAACAATACCTCATCTGTCGAGTTTCGATAAGCAGATTAGGAGCTATGAGAGTACAGATGAACATACTCACATATATACACACATAGACTGTCAATATCATAACCCTCCTTTGGCTTTGCCGTAGTCGGGTAAAAAAATACCATTATTTGATATTAAAATCATACTAGCTGATACGGTGAACTTCGTAACGCCTAATAGTCTATGAATATTATGATAACGGATTTTTTTTTGTAACATTTTCCATATTTTCTCACCGTCTAAACCTTACCTGGAGTTCTCGAGTTTTAGCAAGACTAACGCACAGCTTATTAATTTTTATACACCGTTAAATTTTAGTCATTTTAATCCCGTGGAGGGTCGATTAGGTACATGAAAAACTATCGATTTGTAAAGAGAAAATTAAAAAATAAAGTACTTTTTTTTAAAACTCGAATTAATTTACGCATGTACGAAATTAATTTCTTTAAGTAAACGTCAGCTGAGCGAGACCAATGTACTGTAGGTAGTTAGTACGCAATGACCGACAACTACCTACAAGGTCATCGACACGTTTACTTAAAAAAAATTATTTCGTACATGCGTATATAACCTCGAATTTAAGAAAAACGTACTTTATTTTTTAATTTTATCTGTACAAATCAATAGTGTTTCGTTTACCGAATCGACCCTCCACGGGATTAAAACGACCAAAATTTAACGGTGTATATAGGATCTATGTAGTATTAGGTACACGTATTGTATTAAGCTACTTAAAGGTTTTTATTAATCTATTTTTGTGAGTATAAAAAGAATTGTTTTGAAATACATAAATAGTATTGTTAATTAAAAAAGTAGCTTAAGCTAGCTGAGATAAGATCCTTTTCAGCTTCGCACAGGTTTTTATTTTTGGCGTTTTTTAATGTGGTTGTTAATGTTTTTACGTTAGTCTATGTAATATTCTATTGCCTTTCTTGAGCGATTCGCAAATTAATATATAATATATATACATTTTTTTTTGACGAATATAATAAAATATATCAAAGTGCAACAAAAATAAGAGCAGTGGTGGCCGAGTGGTAACGGCCCCGACTTACAAGTTGTAGGACGCAACCACTACTCGAGGAAACAGGCATGTCCCAGAACAATAAATTCGAAGACATTTGTGACATCCACCAGTCCGCACTGGGTCGACGTGGTTGATTACGGCCCATTCCTTCTCCTAGATTAGAGAGTAGGCCTGAGTCCCAGCAGTGGGAACATTATAAGGCATTAGCCTTATATCAAACACATAATATCAAGTATTAACAATTATTTTTCCATCTTTCCAGCAACACCACCACCCGATGTCGTACTCCTACTTCGGCGCCAGTGACAGCAGCGATTACTCTGCCGACTACAACAACAACTATGCCTACTCCGCAAGTGGCGGCTACGGGAAGGACTGGGCTTCCAACAGGGCTTACAACTTGCAGAAACATAGGCCTACTCCGTCACCGAGCTACATTACTGCGCCCGGTGCTGTGGCGTAAAGGCGAAGAGGCCATAAGTTAGCCTCTAAGCAAAATGAAGACTCCTCTGGAAAATCAAGATTTTAAATTGTATAGTATTATGGTTTGTCCACCAAAGTGTGTTAAGTCACCACGGCTTTGGAACGCAAAGGTCATCTGAAGTAGCACGAGGTTTTTGTAGCTGGGAAATCGTCTAATGACTTCTAATAATCTCGGTTTTTTTTATGGTAGGTAAAATCATCAAAGACAAATCCCGCCCTTGGACGGAGCGGGAAATAGTGTCAGACTATTACTGACTAAAAACCTACCCCGCTCCTTCGTTGCCTATCGTGCCGGAGCCGGGCCTTCCTTTCAGAAACTGACCCGTGACCCCAGCAGGCTTTGACCCTGTCTGCCTGCCGATCTCGGATGGAGCGAGAAGGGTTGTCAAACTTTTACTGATTACAGCCGTACCTATCCTTCTAGTTTATAACAAATAAAATAAAGTAGCCCTTTGCGTTATACATAGGAGCACGGGTTGTCTTTTCAAAAATTCCCAGTGGTCCTAGCGGGCATTAGTCTTGCTGAGTGCGTGTGGCACACTACGCGCCGTCGACAACTTGGGCTCGGTCCGTACGGTTGCCGGACGTCGAACTACCCATTGCGAGTCGCCCACATGGCTTTTAGTCAGTAAAAGTCTGATACTCTTTTATGCTCCAACCAGAGTGAGAATTGTTTGCGATGGATGAACAGATTGAAAAACTGGTGATGGTTATGAATTTATGTAATTCTGATGACCAAATAAAATAAATACACCAAAAGCTCTACTTGCTTTTGTACGTAAGTTTAATTAAAAAAAAAGGCATTCTTCGCTTTTCCCGTGGAGTCTTCAAATGACATCCTATCAGAAATGTTGTCTGTAAAGTCTAAACAAGATGGATTTTTCTACCAAACGACAATTGATATTGTCGATTGAATGTCAATTTTGTTAAAGAGCATGTTTAAAATTTATTTTTAATTTATTTTTGGTTTTAGAATTTTGTATGAAAATTATTATTTATTCGCAACTCGTAGTTGTGTCAAAAGGCGCTGACATTTTAAATATTTTTAATTTTATTGCCTGCAATAATGAATATTGAGCTTACCAAGCCGTGTAGGTCTTCTGAAATCTGTAACAAGGACATCAAAATGTGTAAAGTACTGGTTAGGTTACTGGGTACTTTACATTTTTACTTGAAAAAGTAATAGGTACAAAAGTCGATGTAATTTTGAAATGTACACTGTGTAAAAAATATCACTCTTTACTTAATTCAGTAAGTTTATGCATAATGTATTTACAGAGTAGATCATATTATACTGTTTATGACGTTTTAATCTCGTGGAGGGTCGATTCGGTATATGAAACATTATCGATTTGTAAAGATAAAATTAAAAAATAAAGTACTTTTTTTAAACTCGAATTAATTTACGCATGTTCGAAATTAATTTCTTTAAGTAAACGTCAGCTGGGCGAGTTCAATGACCTGTAGGTAGTTAGTACTCAAAAGACCGACAACTACCTACAAAGTCATTGTGACTCGTTTACTTAAAGAAATTAATTTCGTACATGCGTAGGTATATTAATTCAAGTCTTGGAAAAAAAATACATTATTTTTTTCATTTTCTCGTTACACATCGATAGTGTTTCATGTACCGAACCGACCCTCCGCGGGATTAAAACGACTAAAATTTAACAGTGTATAATGCGAACGATAGACTACGAAGGAACGGGGTAGGTTTTTAGTCAGTAAGAGTCTGACACTACTTCCCGCTCCGCCCAAGGGCGGGATTTGTCATTGGATGATTTTACCTACCATAAAAAAAAAACTGTGTATAATGCAATGAGCCAATTTTCTACCAAAAACATTGGCAAAGTTTGTAACTTAAAACTAAGCAATTTTTATTTTAAAATCCACGAAGCCAATCGCTCACTGCCTGTTTGAAAACAGCTATCAATTTTGTGGTCGACTGCATTTTCGCGTCTCCGATTTCGCTTGATATCCCATGAAATCACAGTTAAATTCAACAAACGTTTCGTCGTTTTGTATTCGTACTACATCATTTAAATCCCTCTGTAATGGGTATCATTATCTACTAATGAGACACGTGCCGAGATCACTGATACACGTGCAATATCGTGATGTACACTCTATCTGGCAGAATTTTCATGCTCTGTTATTTTGCATGACATACTCGTACCTACTTGGTATAATCTTCTTTAAAAATTATCATATTATATCAAAGTCATAAAAGTTATTTAACATTGTTTGGCCGAATATTTCTGTATCCGAATTTATAATAGCATACTTTTAAAACAGCAATTTGAGGATGTTAGTATTACTCAACATCAAGACTTGATGTTGAAGATTCGAGTATACTTTGATTTAATTTAGTTTTACAATAGTAACTTCGGTATAGTACGTACTCGATCGCCGGTAGTTTTTGGATTGATTTTGTTTGAAAACTAAATTGAATTGAGGCGCGCACGAGTTTCTGAGTTTCACGTCACCGTAGCCCGTGACGTTGTCGCCTGAAGTGTCCGCTAGGTGGCGCTAGTGGTTTCTAAACAACATGAAACAAAGAATTTTACGATAGTAAATATTACTAGAGACATTTATAGCAAAGATGATTCAAACTAAAAAAAATATGAGTTATGAAATATGATACCAGTAAATGAGTGTTGCCAAACAGTTTACTGTGAAATGAAGTTTATGCTATCTGAGCTGTTAGGCAAAATTATATTATGTTACAAAAAGTTCTGTTACGAGTAAAAAAGTAAGCCTACTTGTAAATACTTATGGTTGTTGTGCGAAAACGAACCCCGAGGCCCTGGAACGAAGGCAAAGTAGGAACAGGAGTGGGTTTTTACTCAGTAAAAGTCTGACACATCCTCTCGCTCCACCCAAGGGCAAAAGATGTCATTAGATGATTCTCCTACCTAAAACAAAAAGTTCGGTTTTAATAAAAATTTCATTGCATAAAAGATTAATTCAGTGAATCAAAAACATCATTTAGAATAGGTAATTTAGAGAATTAGGCATCTACAAATCAGAAATATTTTTTTGTGGTTCTTCCTTTTTTCATTTTAAGTTCATCTAAAGGTTGTCAGATAGATATCGCTGTCAGCGATAAGACCGCCATTGTACCCTTGTAATTAAGTTTGTGCAACAGTTGTGTCACTATTTTGGTATAGAACAAAAGTTTATTCTGTTCTATTCTAAGCCCAGCTTCTGATTTGACAAAGACAAATTTACTGACGAATGGATAAACTCGGCTTATTATCTTCAGGAACCGGGCATGAGTGATTGCCGTCAGCTGGCTACTAGAATACTATTCCATGATTGTTAATATTTATTTTGTTCAACTCTCATTTATAGTGTATAAAAAATTACGTCAACCCAAAATGTAGTCCACTGCGGGCTTGTGAACTGTGAGCAACGTAGAGCTCGCCGTCCGGCTGTCCGGCAACTCGGGACTTAATTTAAATATTTTATGGAAAAAAATATAACATGGTGTAAAATTATTGGAATCGATTCAGTTACTGATTCTGATCAAACTGTATTCAGGTTTCGCTTTAAACTAAAAATAATGTCGTATATACAGATTAATTTTTATATGGTAAATACTACCTGAATTTTACTATTGATATATTTTTAAAAACTGTTATTTTTCAAAAACAATCACCATGGGGTTTCCAGTCCACTAGCTTCTGACGTTTTAGCGTATATGAAATTATTTTGAAGTGATCAACAAAAAATATTTTTAATTGTCAAATGAATGGAATTTTCCAATGAGGTCAGGAAAATTGCAAAAAAATAATTTATGCACGAAAGTACGAATAAACATGTTAGTTTTAAGCGAATAAGGATAATCGTTTAGTACTGTTTAATAAAGCATTTATTTATTTTAGAATTATTATGACTGTTATTTTAAGTTAAAGTTAATAATTTATTTAAAAAAAAACATTTTGATAAAAATTATTTAATGCTGTATTTATTGTTTAATTTATTGCAAAAAGTGTACAAAGATTTTTCTTATTAAAGATTAAAAAAAAACATTTACCTTTTTTTCATTGAATCTCATTTATGGAATCTGTCAGATTTTACATAAAATAGCATAAAATTTGAAGAGCAGAGGTTTCCCAGTTGTTATGGCTTTGACTTACGAGTTGTACTTACGTCTTGAATTCAAACCCAGCCAGGGGCTTTACTTTGTGTTATTTATTCCATCACCAGTGCTTTCAAAACAGTGAAAGAAAATATTTTGAAGAAACAAGCAGGTCCAACCAAAACATAAAGAAAATGAAACATCAACAAAGCCACATTGGGCCCGCGTAATTAGTTACACCTCTCTCTGAAATTAGAGATTCAGATCTCTCCCTATCAGCGAGTGAAGTATAACTTCAATTTTATTTCACAATACATGAGCACTTTTCCCATAACATTTGCCGAATTTCGAAGTGGCGATCGCGTACCGGAAGACGGAGCATTTGAAAGCCTCCCACAAGATGGACCATATGACCTGGTAAAAGTTGCAGGAATCCAATGGATGGACGCACAGGACCGTTCATTGTGGCGATACTTGGGGGAGACCTGTGTCCGACAGTGGACGTCTTTGGGCTGAATTGATAATGATGATGGTGATAAGTTAAATTTTGACGATGGATTTTTCCTTTAAAATATAATAATAATATTCCACAACTATCACACAACGCCGTCTAATCCCAAGCTAAGCAGAGCTTGTGTTATGAGTACCAGGCCACGGACAAACATTCTTATATATTTCTCAATACATACCTATTTTAAATAAATTACACTCAGACACAGAACAAATGATCGTGCTCATCACACAAACATTTGTCCTGGGTGGAAATCGAAGCTACGACCTCCGGCATAGCAGCCAAAGCCACTAACCACTAGACCAACAGGCCAGTCAAGTCAATTCTCAAGTTTTTGCTGATAGATAGTGTCTTAACGTACTATAGACATACCTGGGGGCTTAATCTCGAGTTTAATTCCGTTCAGTCGACATTGGAATTGTGACTTTAGGTACTCTTGAATTCAATGCTAGGGGCAAATCGCGTGACCTTTTTGGTCACGCAATTTTATATCAATTTGGCGCTAGCATCGAATTCAAGAGTACCTAACGTCACAATTCCAATGTTGACCGATTGGAATTAAACTCGAGAGTAAGACCCCTGCAGCTTCGTAATAATAACTTCACGATAGTTTCGAAAACTAACAAATATTATCTACTGAAACTTTTCCTATTACCCAACTACATAAGGAAACTGAGGGCAAACGCTTTGGGTTTTACTCAAACTGGGACAGTAAAAACTTTTGTTACTGTCTTTTTGAAATTGACCCTGCCGATCTTTGAAAGTAATTTATTGTTTCATGTTTTGTTGTTTTATTTATGAGCGTCTAACCTGAGATACATGTTCATTATTTACAAAAAAAAAGTCAAAAAGGGCCTTCTTACGTAGCATTTTCTCCGACTGGATCCATTTTTAATAAAATTTCTTGTCTTTGTAAATATTTTTAAAAAGAAGTAAAAAAGCAATGTTAATTTTCAGTTATCAATAGCATGTTGTAGTTTCCATTTTCTCTCATCCTCAAACTCCTCAAGTTCCTTGTCTCCCAGAGCCATCAATAACAGCATTTCTGCACTACCTTTATGCTTATTACGTTGTCTAGTTTTGTATTTTTTTTTTTATTGTAGGAAAAATCATCCAATGACAAAACCCGCCCTTGAGTGGAGCGGGAAATAGTGTCAGACTTTTACTGACTATAAACCTACCCTGTTCCTTCCCTGCCTTGGGTCCAGGGCCCTGGTATACATTTTCATACCTACCCAGAGCCCCAGACTAGGCCTCGACCCTACTGGGCCCCTACATTTTGCTGACAACTGCTTGAGACGCGCGGGAACAGTGCGCGCCGTAAACGACTTGGGCTCGGTCCGGTCTGTTACCGGACGAACGGACAGCGAGCTACCCGTTGCCCGCCATCCGCAAGCCCGCGCCTACGGTTGTCTGGTAGATATGCTGTCAGCGATAAGACCACGATTCTACCTATATATGTAGTGTTTGTGTACTTGTCTGGGAGGCACGGGCGATGGGTGAGCGGCGGCACGCAACAGTTGACAGTTGCTTTCGGACGGTTGACTAAGGGCTGATTTCACAATTCAATATAAAAACTTAGTTCAACTAAACTGAGTTCAGCGTAATCTAGTTTAAAGACCCGTGTCGTAAACATGGGCGACAACAAAAGAATTGAAACTGAGTTAAGCGTAAACTAGGTTCAATTCATAGCGGTGAAACGCAAAATGAAGCTATAATCTCGAGTAGGCGCTTAAACTGCGTTTTGTTTTATATAATCGCAATTAGTTTATTGGTGAATTTGGCCCTTTGTGTCACCATTGTATGAACCGTCATGAAAACACAGTGATACATACGGTGAAGATATTACGCTTGGGTGAGGCGCCGCACCGTGTCCTCGTGGAGGTGATCGGAGGTCACCTAATAACTTAACCTGTCCTAGCTCGAGAGGACACCGGTGTCCTCTCACATCCACTCCACTATAGACCATAATTCCGATGTTTAGAGTCTACTTTTGTATGAACAAGTTTGGTAGTAGTGGTACTCAAATTTAAAATAACAGTAAGCACTATGAGATCTCATAAACGCACTGTATGCATCACGACACCCGTTCAGCACCATAAACATTTTACTGCATTTTCAACTTAACTGTCGACCAATAAATTAAACCAAGTGTCCTCAAGTTTAGTACCACTTGCTCTCTTTTATGGGTACCTGGTAGCTACAGAAGATATACGTGTCTCTATTTTGTAAAAGTGTTATTGAGATCGTTTGCGCCTGCAGTATTGACTGTTTTTCACAAAGATGCAGTTTTTCTTAAACTTGGTTTATCATAATTATTGTTTATTAGTTACAAATGGAGACTTATACTCCATTTGTTTAGGTACTTGACTAAATGTAAAATATCTTGGTATGTTTTCATCTAAAAATTTACTTAAAATTTTTATCTAAAAATGTTTCTTCTTCTTCCTGCCCTTACCCCATATTACTTGGGGTCGGCGCAACACTGCGCTATTTATCTAAAAATGTTTACAAGTAGTTATTTACCTAAACGGTTGTTAGGAAATTGACTAAGTTAAAATAATTTTTGTATGTCTTTAATACGATTTCTTTTAAATGAAAAGATTTATCAAGATTCTTTACGTTTAGTTGAGTACCTAAACAGATTGAGTATGATGCTTTAGGCTTTCTCTACTAGTCAACCTAGTATGATGGTGGAGAGACAACATGGCAGGTGCATAGAAAAAAATCCAGAGTAGCGGCTTACATGCGTACATATTTCCAGCGTAAAAAGAATTTTACATGGTCTTCTTGTGTGCCAAATATAAAATACACAAACACACACATATTTTACCTTTATTCTATTAGTGTAAAAGTGTGACTAGCTAGAAAATTTCAGGTTTAATCGAAAACCGTTAGTTATTTGAGTGCAAAGGAGTGTTAGAATTTTTATAGATAGTTACTTAAACTAAGATTATTAATTTTCTGTATTAACAACACTAAAATATATTTTTAACACTAGCAACTAAAACAAAAGTGCAATTGCAGTTACGACGTTATAAAATAACGTGTCTCGAGGCAATCTATTTGAGCTATCAAAGAAAACAACATCTCGGTAAGTATGCTATGTTTATTAATTTCAAATTGTATTGATTGATGATATTTGTGATAATAATTGTGTGCTATCAAAGCAAAAATATACAGAATGTGTACTGTGCATCTGTTTTAGAAGTTCTCTCCAAACGTTTAGTTGACACTTCGCGTGACCCAAGGGCTGGCTTTTACCTCGGTCAGAGATTAAGCATTGCCAAACAACGTGGCAATGCCGCCAGCCTTTTGGGCACACTTCCAGTCGACAGCGATGCGGACGAGTTTTATGACGCCATTTTTTAGTTAGGCTAAGGTTTAAGTGTATATATAGTTTTAATTAGTGTTTTATATAATGTATATAATTATGTATTTGTGAAATAAAGGGTATTTTAGAAGTTTCATTTACTTTGTAAAACCCGCAAGGTACACTAAATAAGTTTGTTTTCCAATTTTTCTCTAACAGAATTAACAAACAAACATATAATACCTTCTAACTTTCGCATGTATTATGTAATAATATTATTATAGTATGAAAACGTTAAAAACAAGCAAAGAAAGATTTATCCTGCGTATGAGAAAATACAGGCCACTTCTAAGAAGCAAATAAATATTTTACAAGTCTCTTAGTTACATAATGTTACACTTCTGTTACATCCCTAATAAGTAGCTACTTATTAGGGATGTAAAAAATGTATTTGTATCGAAAACGAATTCTGAACTGGAGTTTTTTAAATTCAGTTTGTCAGAATTGGAACTGAATTTGAAAGCGGAAGCGAAGGTAGAAGCATCAAATGAAATATTACTAAAACCAATAAAAAACTCATCATCATCATCATTTTAGCCGTCATAGGACGTCCACTGTTGGATTTCCCCTAAGTGCTGCCTCAATGAACGGTCCTATGCGTCTTACATACCCGCATCCACCACATTCCCGCAACTTTTAGCAGGTCATCGATCCACCTTGGGTGAGTAATTCCAAACGCTGCGTCTTACGGCGCACGATCGGCATTGTATACCCTTTTGGCTCTGCCCACTGCCACAGCTATGTCAGCAACCTTGGTTCTCCTGCTGATATCTTCATTCCTGATGTGATCACGCTAAGAAACTCCGAGCGTAACTCTTTCCATTGCGCCTTGGGTGACTTCAAGCCTGCTGATCAGGCTCATTATAAGCGACCACGATTCAGTGCCATGTGCCATCATTGGCAACACAAATCAATAACTGATAAGTATTAAATGAAAAGCGAATTCACAAAGTACCAAATATCAAACTAAACAACATTTGAAAGAGTTAGGGGAGGTTAAGGATAAATTCCAATTAAAATTTATCGTAGTAGATAGTTCTGCTTCTTAGTAGTCCTGAGTTGAGCTACACGAATACTGACAAATCCTGACTGGACGACAAAATGCACGTCACTATTACGAGTATATACTCGGTGGGCCTGTGGTTTAATTACACCCAACAATGCTCTGCTCTGGAGCCAGTAGAACAATGCATTTTGGGCGCTGTTGCTGCCTTGGTTCTGTAGCGCGTCAACTATGTATGTTGAGGCTCGCAAGGAAAGTTTTGCTGTGTTTCGAAAGAATGCGGCATCACTGTTGAACAAATTCTGTGGCAGCCTCAACAGCATTCTACGTATTGTGGCTGCAAGGGAACACTTGTGGAATGTACTATCGCGGTCATTTCTGCCTGATTACTTAAAAAAAAAAATCGAGAATCCTGCGGTGTAGCGCCAAACCAAACCCTTTGTAGTTTTCGTTTCGAGTGCAAACAAAAATGAGCTTAGCGGTTGTTAGGCTGAAGTGTCTTTGATGGTACAATGTACATTGTCGCGATTTGTAATTAAGACTTTAACTGCGGCAAGTAAAACCTTCATCTGGTGCGTCGGCGGGTTGAAATGCGCCCCCCACGACATTTCTGCCAGTGCGTGGCAGGTCTTTCTCGCCCCACCAGCACTAGAGTATATTAAAACGCTATAACTTTCCGAAACCGTGACATGGTTTTCTGCAACCTCTCGTAACATCTTGCACAAATTCTCCTTTTATCGCTCATCTCAAGGACATGATTATTGTTCTTAGGTCTTACTTGGTTTTCTGAAATGTTTTTTTTTGTTTTTTAATTCCATTTGATTTATTTACCATATTATGGTAAATAAATCATCAATCAAGTCCATTCATATTATGAATGGACTCACTATTGGGAACTAATAAATAGGTTCTCAAATGAAAGTAAACAGTTAAGAATGAAAATATTTTTTTTTTATTGCTGTTACTATTGATAACTGCATGGTGAATCACTCCATTTTCCGAAATTTTTCTTTTTTTTCTTCGTCGTTGATTATATCGAATGAACGGTACGTTAGATCAACTCACGGAGTTAGTATAAAAGGATCAACTAGATATTATTATCACAACACTAAATGGCGAAGCACACGCTCTGTGCGGCGTCAGGTCACTTGCTGCCTTTTGGGCCGGTGGCGGACCGAAATGGGCCCACTGCCATACTGAGCGGATGTATTTCACGGTCAGTGCGTGGTAGGCCGAAAAGGGCCCCCCATGATGTTTTTTAAGGGGGACCTACAAATTTGACTACAAGTTGAAACATATTTTTTTTATATTGAACTGTAACAAACACCTGCCTGAAATAATCGTTCCGCAACAGCGGGAGGGACCTAATTTTCTTCATCTGCACCAGCTAAAAAAACCGCGGCGGGCAAGCTGAAATACTAATATTATAAATCGGAATCGAAACTGCAACATAAATCGAAGTTCCGAGCTTCTGGAATCGGAATAAAACCTTTGTAACATCACTGCTATGTAAAAATAAACTGGCTGAAAGGTTCAGCGCAAATATTTGTCACGTATCGCGCATGGAGGAACGGAACAAACAATATATGTTTGTCCGAATGCACTGGAAATTTTGGGGGGTAAATAGCCAAATAATTGGATAACAAGGAAAGAACTGCTGCTGCTTCAGATTGAAAAAAAAAATGGTTTATTTAGTACATGGAGGACTTACAGCTAATAAAAATGAGAAGGAGGAGGCCGACCGCATCAGGCAGAGGCAACGGGGCGCTCGCCCCAGCCGCCGCCGGGATTCCGATCCCGATTTTCGGCCACCGTAGGCGCGGGCTTACGGACGGCGTGCAATGGGTAGCACGCTGTCCGATCCTCCGGTAACCGGCCGGACCGAGCCCAAGCCGTCGACGGCGCGTTCTGTTCCCGCGCGCCTCAGGGATCTGTCAGCAAACCGTAGAGGCCCAGCCTGCTAACTGCAGGCAGGCAGGGTCGAAGCCTGCTGGGGTCAAGGGCGGTTTTCTGAGAGGAAGACTCAGCCCCGGCACTATAGGCAACGAAAGAATGGGGTAGGTTTTTAGTCAGTAAGAGTCTGACACTACTTCCCGCTCCGCCCAAGGGTGGGATTTATCATTGGATGATTTTACCTACTATAAAAAAAAAAAACGGCTAATAAAAATAAAGCATAAACATTAGAAAGCCAATTACAAGTCCTCACGTATAGGCATTACAAAAAAAAGCTTCGCATTTTAGTTTACCAAGATTCAGCATAAATCCTTTTTGCATTTAAATGACTATTTGACTTAATTAATTAAACCTAAAGCTACTTGAAAATTTGAAGCTTAAGCACCTTCTGGCCGAGTTCACACTAATTGTGAATGGATCGAAATTGTACTCCTTGCATATGTCATTGAAATTACTGTTTGCATATTTTTTTTTTATGGTACGTAAAATCATCCAATGACAAATCCCGCTATTGGTGGAGCGGAAATAGTGTCAGACTCTTCCTGTTTAAAAACCTATCCCGTTCCTTCGCTGCCCATCATATCGAGGCCGGGCCTTCCTTCCAGAAAGCGACCCTTAGCCCCAGTAGGCTTCGACCCTGCCTGCCTGCAGCTAGCAGGGCCTTTACGATTTGCTGACAGCTCCTTGAGGCGCGCTGGAACAGTACGCGCCGCCAACGACTTGGGCTCGGTCGGTTACCGAACGGTCGGACGGTGAGCTACCCATTGCTTGCCGTCCGCTAGCCGCGCATGTTTATTTTCCTGTGAGTGTTTTCTTTTGGAACAATTTTGCGAGGAGGAATAGCAGTCTGAAAGGAAAACCGGGGTCCTAGAACGCAAAGCAAAGAAGGAGTATAGGAGTGAGTTTAAGTCAGTTGTAAGACCTTACTTTATGCTAAATTACAGGTTTCTAGGTCAACGAGAGTACCTAGAACCCTGAAACTCCTTAAAAGCATCGAAATAAACGTTTTTTTTTTTTTTTTTGTGACAAACAGCTGTATCTTTTTTTTTCGTTAACTTAAAAGTTTGATTTTTTCACAGCTGCAAGGAACTGCAGATCTGAGTATATGGTTTTAATTTCAACTCGATACCTCCACGCATTTTCAAGATAAAGCGTCTTGACAGACAGACAGGCGGAGATGAAGTGATCCTATATTTTTTTTTACGGTAAGTAAATTCATCCAATGACAAATCCCGCCCTTGGGCGGAGCGAGAAATAGTGTCAGACTCTTACTGACTAAGAACCTACCCCGTTCCTTCGTTGTCTAAGGGGTCCGTTTTTTCCATTTGAGGGACGAAACCCTAAAAATGGGACACTTTTCTATTTCACGCGAGTTAAGGTGCTATTATTGTATCTAAAGTGTCCCTTTAGCACCTTTCCGGACACGAAACCCTAAAAGCATAAAACAGTATAATTTTTATTAAATTGTTTTAGTAATTAATTTTATTCCAACCCTCCCATAATTAAAGTATTAACATAAAAACTGAAGGCTTTATTTCAGCTGCCGCTTCCGTTTCAATTTGGGGCAGTAAAAAGCACAATAACTCATTTCTAGCGACCTTTTTGAGACCCTTCGGCGTTCAGTAAGATTTACTTACGTCGAAATTGAAGAAAAACAGTGCATTCTGTGTTTCTTCAATTTCGACAGTTGTAAAAGATAATTTGAGAAAATAAATCTCCTACAATAAATACGGTCACAGTGGACCACTACAATATAAACGTTTTAGGGTATTTTTGGTGGAGCAGTGGTGGCCGAGTGGTAACGGCCCCGACTTACGATTAGTAGGTCACGGGTTCAAGCCCGGCCAGGCGCATTACTTTGTGTAATTTATTTCATCACCACTGCTCTCAAAACGGTGAAAGAAAACATCGTGAGGAAACCGACATGTCCTAGAACTAAAAATTCGAAGACATGTGATATCCACCAACCCGCACTGGGCCCGCGTGGTGGATTACGGCCCATTCCCTTTCTTAGAAAGGAAGCCTGTGTCCCAGCAGTGGGAACATTAAAAGGCTGATGATGATGATGATGATGATGAGGGTATTTTTAATATCATGCCGATTTCATCACGCATGCGGATTTGATTCGCATGCAGAAAATTTCAAAAGGCAGAAAAACGCGTCCCGCGTGCGTATTGCACGCATTACAATATATAATTGTACGAGTATGTAAAGTACATTTGCGGAGGTTGAAATCCACATGATATTAAAAACAACTTTACTGCGAGTTTGCTTCCATTACCTTTCTTTTAAAGGTTAGAATCATTCAATGACTTCTACACTGGGGTGGAGCGGGAAGGCATGCTGGTTACCTTTTGCGTCCCAGGACCACAAGTAACCTTTTCAGAAGTCGACCCATGGCCCTAGTAGGATTCGGTCCAGCTGAGAATCTACGGTTTTGCTGACATCTCAATGAGGCGCACATGGAACATTACATACCGTTGACAACACGTACTCAGCCCGGATGGTTACCAGACGACCGAAAGGCAATCTACCTACTGCTCGTTGTCCGCAAGCCCAAGCCTGGCTATCAAGAACGGAGTCTCGGCGGCTGGGACGTGAGGATTTTCGTTCCCTCACACGTGCGGCCGTCTTCTTTGCTAACATTACTGCTTCCCAGAAAGAGATGATCAAGCATTCCTCTTCGCTCCGACGATGCGTATTGTTCCACGCGCGCTTCAAAGAGATGTCAGCAAGCCGTAAGGGCTCAGCAGGCCCGATGCCTGCTACAGCAACGGGGAGAAGAATGAAAGGGATACTCTTGGTCCTAGAACGCAAAAGGCAACTGAAGAAAAAAGGGTTGGTTTCAGTCAGTAAAAAACCAACACGCTCTCTCAACCTAGAGCGAGAGAATTCATTAGATGATTTACCATCTTAAAAATAACTTACTCATTTTCCTGCCCTTGTCCCGTTTTATTTGAGGTCGGCGCAATACGTTATTTTTCTTCCATTCTTTCCTGTCACTCGTCACGCTATCACTAACTCCCTTTTCTTTCACTCCTCACATAATCTATCCATCTCTTCTTTGGCCTCCATCTCCCTCGCCAACCAAAATCTTAAAAAAAAACTTACTAATTTATCGAAATGCTTTTCTTTAGCAAGTTCTATTTGTATCAAAGTTTTATTTTAACATCACAGCACGTACCTGTGCAACAATCCTGAAAACTTATAATTTCACACCAAGAGTGCTAAAAAAAATAATAAAATTTGAGGTATGTAATAAACATATAGTGATGTTTATAACCCTATAAGAACATCAAAATGTGTCTCGAGTGACCACTCGAGAGTAGTGTTGAGACACATATTCCGGGACCCAAGATTCCGGTTTTTGCGATTATTGCCATTTTCACTGCTTGGACGCAGGCCTCCTCTCTAGGAGAGGGATTGGACCGTAATCAACCACGCGGGCCAAGTGCGGGTTGGTGGATGTCAATCACATGTCTTCGAATTTTTAGTTCCAACTTTATTTCATTGTAATATATTAGTATCTAGCTTTTTTAATAATCAATCAACTCCTTTTGCTTTGGATGGAGTGAGAAGGTGTGACCGGTTTAGTTTGCTCAGCGGCCGACTGAATTTTTTTTCGGTGTAAAACGGATCTATGTCTAGTAATATCATTACTTAGTAAACTATAGGTTTTTAGTCAGTAAGAGTCTGACACTATTTCCCGCTCCACCCAAGGGCGGGATTTGTAATTGGATGATTTTACCTACCATAAAAAAACCCTTGGGCGGGGCGGGAGATAGTGACAGACTTTTACTGACTAAAAACACACTCCTGTTCCTTCGTTACCTTTCATAAACCGACCCTGACCCCAGAGAAACCGATCCTGGCCACAGAGATACCGACCCGGCCCCAGAGCCCACCGGTAAGCAGACCAAGTCCGTGTCGTCATCGGCGTGTATTGGCGCTTGTGGAACAATACACGCCTTCTTCCTACCATCATACCATTCTTTTTGGTTACCAAAACTAATTAAATTAATTGGTTCCTACTCAGAAGAACGGTTCAGGGCCTCGGGAATTTTGAAGTAGTTACCGTGGTCCTGAGACGCAAAGGGCAAGTGAAAAAACTTGGCTGAAATGTAGTCAGTAAGTCTGGCATGCTCTAGGGTAGAGTGGGAGAAGACATTGAACGATTCCCCCATCATCATCATCATTTCAGCCCAAAGACGTCCATTGTTGGACATAGGCCTCCCCAAAATGTCGCCACAATGTCCCGTGCGTCTCGCATCGTATACCAGGTCATCGGTTCACCTTGTAGGAGGCCTTTCAACGCTGCGTCTTCCGGTACGGCCACAGCAAAACCTTTCAGCTCCAACAGCCATCGGTTCTTCGAGCAATGTGCCCTGCCCATTGCCACTTTCCCACGTCAAAAAAACGGTGTGTCAAACTTTTACTGCTTAAAACCCACCAGGGGACACATTGGAATTGCGTGCTCTTTTTGGGAAACTAAGTAAAATGGGCATAGCGCTTAGCGTGTGGTAACTCAATATTAAACAAATTTAGCGCTAGCATCGAATTCAAGAGTACCTAATGTCACAATTTCAATGTCGACCGATCGGAATTAAATTCGAGAGTAAGCCCCCTGAAACCTTTTACTACCCTTTGTGTTACAGGGCCGCGGTAATACTTAAGTTATATTCTTATATGTATTTATCTTTTTTATTCTTTATCGTATCCTTAACAAGTACCTGCCAGGACGAGAAAAAAAATATGTACGTTTTTTTGGGTTGTTTCGCAAGGCCCCGGGCGATTCCTCGGCTCGCCGAACTTAAAGGTCACCACCGTTCATTAGTCAATGTAACACAGTTACTCTCGCATGAATTTTGTGGATATCTTGGGTAGAGATTTATTGTTGGATAAAAGAAAAATGATTCTATTCAGGAACAGCTGAGAAGAAAAAAGGATGTTTGGGACGACGAAATTTTTACTTTAAAAAAAGTACACAAATCATTATTATAATAAAAATCTGGCCAAGTTCGAGTAGGACTCGCGGACGACGGGTTCCGTACCATTGACTAGGTAAACAACAGAACAACAACAAAATAGACAATAATGGCGTTTTTTGTATGGGAGTTCTCCCCTCCATATTTATTTTATTTTAACTTTATTATTTGTAGAATATCTTTTGAATATTTCAAGTGCTTAACGGTTGCCATTATTGATATCGAGCAAACAAGGGCAAAAAAATCACGTTTGTTGTATGAGGCCTCCCTTAAATATTTATTTTATTTTGTTTTTAGTATTTTTTCCTATAGCGGCAACAGAAATACATAATTTGTGAAAAATTCAGCTGTCTAGCTATCGCGATTCTAGAGATACAGCCTGGTGACAGACAGATGGACAGACGGTCAGACAGCGAAGTCTTAGTAATAGGGTTCTATTTTTACCCTTTGAGTACGGAACCCTAAAAAGCACACACGTAAATAAATATATTTTAATTTGTACAATTTAGTTTGATAGGATATATAGGGTGACTGGTAATTAGTGAACGATACTTAAACACGTGATTGTAGTCATGATAACAAACTACCTACTTTTAATCTGAAATCGCGAAAAAAGTCAGCTGGTCAGTAAATTTATGTTCGCCTAACTGGTCAAAATGAAAAATTATGAACTGATGTTTTCAGTTTCATGCACTTAATTAAAGTTGCCAATTAACAAAATGATATAATTTCTGCATAAAATAAAATAATGAAATTGCCACCCACGCCAATTTATCGTGAGCACAAACCGACCGTGATGCTGTAACATATTATGTAAGCGAGTTGATAATGGCATACAAACTAATTATTATCATTTGCTAGCTTTCGGCAGCGGCTTCGCCTGCTTGATATTTTTTTTTTTTTTTTTTTGGGTAGGTAAAATCATCCAATGACGAATCCCGCCCTTGGGTGGGGCGGGAAACAGTGTCAGACTTTTACTGACTAAAAACCTACCTTTCCATTCCTTGCCTTTATCCTGGGGCCTTTGGTGACAGTCTCACATAACCTTTGGCCCCAGTAGGCTTCGGCCCTGCTGGACCCCTACAGTTTGCTGACAACTCCTTGAGGCGCGCGGGAACGGTGCGCGCCGTAGACGACCTGAGCTCGGACCGGTCTGTTACCGGACGGACGGACAGCGAGCTACCCATTGCCCACCGTCCGCGAGCCCGCGCCTACGGTGGCCGGAAATTGGGATCGGAAACCCGGCGGCGACGGCGGCGTGTGCGCCTTTGCCTAATGCGGTCGGCCTCCTCCTTTACTAGCATTACTGCTTCGCAGAAGGAGGCGACCGCCTGCCACTCCTCCTCGCTCCGGAGCATGGCTTGAACCAGGCCCCGGCGCGAGAGATCGCCGCCGATCGCCCCCACGAGGACACGGCGGTGCTCTTCCCAAGCGGGGCACACCTCGACTGTGTGCTCCACCGTGTCCACCGGGCGGTCCGCACAGTGGCGACACCCGGGCGTCGTCTCCGCACGAATCTTGTACAGGTACGGACCGAACTTGCCGTGTTCGGTCAGCACCTGCGCCAACCGGAAGGTGACGACGCCGTGGGGCCTTTCCAGCCACGCCTCAAAGAGGGGCCTTACCGCCTCGATCGTGGCGTGCCCAGCACGAGGTTGCGACAGTCGCTCTCGCCATTTCACCATGAGATCCCGCCGGAGCTCTGTCCGCCATGCCGCGACTTGTCGCGGCAGCGGAGTTTCGCCCCGACGTTGCATCTCCACGCGTAAATCATGCATGTGTGCAAGGACTGTTGCCTCCAAATCCCACGGTGGTAGGCCAGCAAGGAGGCTCGCCGCTTCACAGGACACCGTACGGTATCCGCGGATCATCCGGATGGCCATGACCCTCTGGCAGGCGGTTAGCCGGGCCGCCACTCGCTTCCGTAGCGATGGCGCCCACACCGGCGCACCGTAAAGGGCCATGGACCGAACGATGCCTGCGTAGAGCCTCCGGCAGGAGGCGTCTGGACCCCCTAGGTTCGGCAGGAGCCGCTTGAGCGCAGCCCGCCTGCTTGATATTGGGAAATCATCCTTAGGGCTTTTTTTTTTGGAGATAGTGTCAGACTCTTACTGACTAAAAACTCACCCCGTTCCTTCGTGGCTTTAGATACCAGGGCCGGGCTTTCCTTTCGGAAGCAAACCCTTGGCCCCAGTAGGCTTCGACCCTGCCTGTCTGCAGCTAGCAGGCTGGTTCTCTACGGTTTGCTGACAACTCAATGAGGCGCGCGGGAACAGTGCGCGCCGTTAAATAATCCTAAGGGCTCGTGTACACGATGCCGCCGCCGCGCCGCTATGCATTGTATACGTTCGCCACCGCGCCGTCACCGCTCCGCCGGCGCATCGCCACCACAAGTGCTACGCGTGTGCTCTTCGCAGCTAGCAATGTACTATGCGTTCCAAATTAGAATAGGATTGATCATGCCAGCCATGTTATGACGTCACGTCGTACTGTCAAATCGAAGAAATTTTGGCGAAATTGAAGAACTTTGAGATGAATAAAATTGAAGAACTGGATTCTGATCAAACTTTTTTCGTTTACAGTTCGTATATAAATTAAATTTTTCGGAAATATAGTAAAATTTAAAAATTTCTTTCCTCTATTTGACAGTAAATCGTGACGTCACAACATGGCAATCCTATTCTCATTTGGAACGCATTGTATTAATAACAACTTTATAGTGGCATAGTAAAATCAAGCGGTGTGGACGTGGTGACGGCGTGGCGGCGGCATCGTGTACACGAGCCCTTAGGGCTAGGTAGTATCTTGAAGTTTAATATAGAAAACTAAAGGCCGGTTTCACCATCCATGATTAAGTTTCCGTTAATTTACTCGGTGAATAATGTCATAGGATTTATGTTCAATTTTTGAATTTATTACAAAAATTGCGGCTATTTGGACATTGTGAAATAGACCCGTGAAGAATTCAAGCCGCCAAAGACAGCTCTATTCCCTAGTTGGAAATTCTGCTTTTAAATTAATGTCTATCACCTGAAATGTTTTGAGATTTGAAACAAACAAAATTTAGTTTTATTTTTCAATACCTTTTTTTTTTTTTTGGTTAGTGGCCAGTTTAATTTTTGAATAATCTCGTTTGGTACATATTTTTGACGTTCCAAATTTAATCAATATATTCCCTCGGGAACAATGCTTCAACCGCAATACGCATTGTATTATAGTTAATCACTCGAACACTGCGCCCAACGTGCCGTCGATTTTACCTATTCGATAAAAAAATGTGTTCAGAAATAGTATACAGATATTGTTTTAAATAGCAAAAGTGAATTTTGAAGCTACTTATTTTCTTAGGCAAATTGAGAATATAAAATTAAATGTTTACAATGAGCCTCATCAGAAGTCACATGAGAGATGTAGCACAGCCCCCTTAGCCCAGTTATCGTTTATCGTGAACGCATGGAGTTGGCCACGCCTCAAACTCCTGTTTTCTGACGTCATCTCAACGCTCAGTTGTGTGATCAGAACAAAAGAATTGGGGGCGTGGCAAACTCCAAGCGCTCACGCTAAACGAAACTATTGTGACTTGGCTAGGGAGGGCAGGACTGCATCTCCTATGTGCCATCTGATAGGGCTTATTAGAAACATTTAATTTTATGTTCTCAATTTGCCTTCTTCTTATCGTATCGATGGTTTTCTTTTCCCTCAAAGTTTTTGGACCCAGTAGGTTGCCACGTTTACAGCGGCCTCAGTGGCATTTTTGAGATCCTCCAAAGTGCAGGTGTAGGGACACTTTGGGCACTCTAATAAGTGGGTCATCGTCTGGTCAGGAGCACCACACTCGCACTGGGTGTTGGAGGGGTCTATAATACCCCACTTCGCCAGGTTGTGTTTGCAGCGGCCCACTTGCGTGCGTAGTCTATTGATCGCCTTCCATAAAGACCACTGCAGATCGCGTCCGAGTGGCAGATGTTCTCGGGGCTGAACGAAATCGGGCGGTGGCGGGTGGTGTTCCTCCCACAACTTACATCTTACTGTGGATGGTCGGTCCCGAATGGCCTGTGCACAGCGAAGGAAGCAATTTGCCTAAAAGAATAAGTAGCTTCAAAATTCTATTTTACTACTTAAAAACACTGTCTGCATACTATTTCTGAACAAATTTTGACACTTTGTCCAAAGTATGCGCTCTTAATACCGGGAGCAAACTAAACAGGCCATCACTATTTCAGTACTCCTGTTATTTTACGACTTAACTCAAGCGACCCCTGACTTTTATACGATTTACAACGTGATTGTGCTTTGAGGAAACTTAAATTTTATATTTCGGAGCCTTTCAGAGGAAGGTTGTAATAAAATATGAAAAAATGGCTTTATATATGGTGGAAGTACACTTAAAATTACGATTATAGTCTTGAACTTCATATTGACCTCGGTTACTTACGCCTACAGTTTTGTTATAGCAATCTATATTACTAATGCAACATTTTGCATACTGTATTCAGTCAGGCGTGTGTGTTAGGTACTATTACTATTATTATATTGCTAGCAAAGGAGGAGGCCGACCGCATCAGGCAGAGGCAACGGGGCGCTCGCCCCAGCCGCCGCCGGGATTCCGATCCCGATTTCCGGCCACCGTAGGCGCGGGCTTACGGACGGCGTACAATGGGTAGCACGCTGTCCGATCGTCCGGTAACCGACCGGACCGAGCTCAAGTCGTCGACGGCGCGTTCTGTTCGCGCGCGCCTCAAGGAGCTGTCAGCAAACCGTAGAGGCCCAGCCTGCTAGCTGCAGGCAGGCAGGGTCGAAGCCTGCTGGGGCCAAGGGCCGTTTTCTGAGAGGAAGGCTCAGCCCCGGCACTATAGGCAACGAAGGAACGGGGTAGGTTTTTAGTCAGTAAGAGTCTGACACTACTTCCCGCTCCGCCCAAGAGCGGGATTTGTCATTGGATGATTTTATCTACCAAAAAAAAAAAAAAAACTATTATTATATTATTTATTGTACACCGCATAAACAAAAAAAAATATAACAAACATTATTATAAATAAGGGTACAATGGACGGTCTTATCGCACAGGGTAATTTCTTACAGACAATCTTTGGATGGACTGAGTGAAAGGAGATAGATTTAGCGTTGTTAGTGTACAAACATCAGAAACATCAGAAATAATACTAATAAGACATAATAACTCGAACACATACATCCAATACCAAATAATATATAATACAATATAATATATAATAATAAATAATAGATAATTGAGTCAGGAGAAGAAAAATCAAAGTAAAAGGTAAAGCTCCTTCACCATTTTTGTTTTACTTGCTTTTAACTTCATAATATTATTCTTTGATAAATAGACAATATACCATTTCAAGAATAGTTTATTGCAGTAGTCTTGAGCAGAAATACTAATCCATCTTTATTATTATATGCTCAAAGCCCCGTATAAATGCCCCTGCAGATATTCTCATCTCGAACTCCAATTTCTGTTCACGACTTTCGAAAGGAAGAATATGAAATCCATTCTTTGGCATTCACAGGTAAAATAGTTACTTAATTTTCAATAACCAATTGGCTAAAGGTGCAATAATGAATAAACTTAGACTATTATCTTTTATTCATTTCATTTCATTCTGAGTTATTTTAATTTCAATTTTTTTTAGGATTATAGCCGTCTTCGACAAGGTCCATAATTAAAACCCCATTTAGACGGTGAGAGTTTCTCGAACAGTTTGGTTCGAGAAATTCGTAAGCAATTATTGCGTATGTTTTCTCGAACCGAACCGTTTTCGCCAGAGAGGACGAGCGAGAAGTAAGTCATACTCGCACCGTCTAAATTGGCCTTAAATCTTTAAAACAACATATCAACAATGTCATATATCTGTTAATACACCGTTAAATTTTGGTCGTAGTCGTATTCGGTACGTGAAACACTACCGATTTATAAAGATAAAATAAGAAAATTAAGTACTTTTTTTCTAAAACTCTAATAAATTTACGCATCTACGAAATTAATTTCTTTAAGTAAACGAGTCAATGACCTTGTAGGTAGTTGCCGGTCGTTGCGTACTACAGTTCATTGGCCTCGATCAGCTGACATTTACTTAGAGAAATCAATTTCGTAAGTACATGCGTAAATAAAATCGAGTTTTTAAAAAACGTTCTTTATTTTTCATTTTTATCTTAACAAATCGATAGGGTTTCATGTACCGAATCGACCCTCCACGGGATTAAAACGACCAAAATTTAATGGTGTATATTGTTTAAAAGATTGAAATACGGAATGCAATATTGAGTATTGAGCGTCTTCGCCTGCAACTGCTAGAGGATATAGTTCAGAATAGTTCTATGAAAGCATAGCAATCTCGAACTATATTCTCTGAAAGTATGCTTCAGGAACATTTGTACCACAATTTGTACTTACATTTGCAAAGACACAATATGCCTCAGTTCTGTCTACAAGCATAAACGATATGAGTTTGAGACTGTGATTGCAAATTCCTTAAAATTTTGTTCCATATTTGAATGGAAAATTACTTGTCACATACGGAATTCTAGGATGTTGAACTTTCTAATCAGGAAACTTGATTTATACATCGACCTATATTCTTGCGATAGACAAGCACGTTCATATAAACTATTTGTCAAAATACTGAAAAGTTCAAACAATAAATCGCTGCAGCGCTAGATTGCCATTATGTCGTCTAACAAAACTTTTAAAACTTACAGCGCTAAGACAGCTTATAGAGGATACTTTTTCACGACCAAAAGGTCTAAAGCGCCATGCATTTCCTAGTACTTACGCGTTTCGTTCAACTTAGTGTGATGACATGTCATCTATATAGATTTTTATACCGCAGAAGTGACACAGTTTCTTGCCTACAATACTTCATTACAATAATATTCTATTTCAAAATGTAATTATAGTGTATGTAAAAACGAGATCTCAATAACAGTAAAACAAATAAATAAATCAGTAATCACTAATAAGACTACAAATTCAACTGAACCTAATTCAAATTTAATATTAACCTGCACGTAATATGGTACGTAAATTACCTAAGTGCTAACGAATGACAGCATACTTAACAACAAAACTTACCGATGAAAACTGATACCTCATGATTTGACATTTCGTCGTAATTTATTTAAAAAAAAAAAACATTGTTATTAATTATACAAAAAAAGAAACAGCGTTAAATAAAATATTTAAAAATTTCAAACAGTATAAAAGACCGTGCCAAGTCTGTATTTGGTAAACTAGCTGTAGGTAAAAACCTAATTCAGATTTTTGTGGGATCCCAACATCTGCATATTTTAGTCTATGATTGTAAAATGGGGAAGAGTTTAAATAAAATAATATCTTCTCTAACGTACTATTACGATAGTAGAAGCTATTACATTGCTTGAACCACCAATGGTTTTACTTACTTGACTACAAAATTATTATATAGGTATGTCCAAGTTCACTTAAATTTGTATTTCTCGACGTGAGACCCATATGGTCTGATGTCAATATTAGACCAAAATCACTTTTTTAGACAGCCAAACTAAGATCTTCGTGTTCTTTCTAACAAACTTACAATCATATTTCTATCACTTTTCTTTGTGTAGTTTTCAGATTGCGATAAAGTCGTATGTCGCAAAATTTCAGGATTAAATTGAGTAATAAAGTTTTATTATAACATCAGTTTTTATGCTTAAATATTTGGTGTCATTTTAACGGCGAATATTGAGTTGAGTTTTTATGCTTTTGAATGTTTTGTCCTGAACTTAGGGCGTCTGTCAACATTCAACTTTATGCTTCTAAAATTATTGTGTACAAAATCAATGTATGAACACATAGAACCTTATGCCTCTCGAAATAAGATAAACAACGGTACTAAAATGATATAAATCTATTTGCTTCGTATTTTTTTTTTACAATTAATAGGCATTATGTTAGCATGATACCTTATGTCAGTATACTGTGTTGTTTTATCGCTGATCTGAAGGAAGTAAGTGAAAAAGCAACGTTTTGGTTATAGATTTATGGCCGATTACCTTCTCGAAGTGAATGACATCGGACATTTTCGGCGATAATCAGCTGTCGTCGTGACGTTATGCCTTGAACCCATCAGCGTTCACGACTCGTTCGAGCGCGTGCCGTCCGGCTCATTTGTTACCTACGTAGTTACTCAAGCCCCAAGCGAACGCCGGCGTTCGCACACCTATTTCGTTCTATTGTATCTCTAATTACGGCATTCAAAAGGCTAAAGTTTTGCTTTAAAAGTTTAAAAAAACCAGTTGTTGAAGGTCGACAGCTTAAGCCTCCATGTGCGTGTAGGGACGAATGTTATGAAAAAAATCCTTATAAAAAAAGACTTCAAATTTTCAATGAATTTTTTTGGAAAACATGCACAAGTTAGGGTCAGCGTCGGCAGTTTATAGCTAATAATGTCACAAACGACGACGAAGTGGACGCATTGGAGATGTGGTGCTGGAGACGGATGCTAGAAGTATCATGGACAGAGTTTCGTACAAATGATTCCATCTTAAAAGAACTCGGCATCAGACAGCGTCTATCGTCCACAGTGCAGTCGCGCCTTTTTGACCTTCTTCGGCCATGTATCTCGTCGTAGTAATGACTCCATAGAGCGTCTCGTTGCGCAGGGCAAAGTTGAGGGCACCAGGCCACGTGGTAGATCCGTGAGAGTAGAATAATGAGATGGACGGACCAGATCAAGGCCGCAATTAAGTGTTCGGTTTACGGATGTACCCGGAAAGCTGCAGTCCGCGATGGATGGCGCCGTATGACCAAATGATCACTCATCATGATTCACAATGATGACCACGACCACTCTGACAAGAGTTTCCCGACTAAGAAGAAGAAGAATGTCACAAAAGAACAAAAACGTTTGATGAAAACTCTTGGAAATTTAGATACTGACACAAGAAAATTTACTTATAAATACAGACTCATCGTCAATTCAGAACGCAAAAAAGTGTACAGGGTGATGTTTCGTAAGTGTGGTAAAACAGCTTGAGGGCTGGTAAGTCACCCCTGAGCGAAGAGGAAAGCATACCCCTGCTAATAAATCATCCCCAATAATAATCCCATCGGTGATTGACCACATCAGTACATACTGGGTACTGGGGTACATACCCTGGCTTTCGTAACTGGGGTATGTACCCCAGTACATACCCCAGTTACGAAAGCCACTATTCAACAGAAAAGTGCAGACGAAAGTTTTTAGGATCAGATTGAAACATTTCTACCATGTACACACAATACAAAGAGTGGATGGCAGAAAAAGAGATTCCTGCAAATTTAGTGACAAAAGAATGGTTCTACCGCAATGTACTCAATACAAAGTTTAATTTAAGCTTCAAACTTCCATCAATAGGTACTTGTGATGACTGTGATACATAATGCTAAATATAAAGAAACAAAAGAAATAATAGAAAAGGAAGTTCATAATATTGCCCCTGAAGATAGATATAAATTGAAGAAAAAAGACAAAATTGAAGCAGCCGCAAGTTCAGGCGAAGAAAAAGTATTAATACACATACACTTTTGCAACTCAAACATGCAAAAGTGTATGGCAATATCAAACCTGACTAATTGTAAGTCTTTTTACCTAAGAAAACTATGGACGATGAACTTGTCAATTTTTGATTCAACATCTAATATTGCAACAAACGTCATATGGTCTGAAATGAGGTAGCATCCTGTCTGATTCGTTGGGTGGATGAGAATAAGGACAAAATTGCACACGTAAGAGAGCTTACTTTCTGGTCTGATAATTGCGGGGGACAAAACCGAAACTTAATGGTGATATTGGTTTATGTGAGTCTGGTTGCAAGTTAGACAAGAGTAGTCCGGGATATTGATTAACGAAAATACTTTTACCAAGGATTTTTCTGAAATATCGTTTACTCGAAATGCATCCAAGAAGACTGGGTTTCCAGAAGATTTACCAAGACTAAGATTAAATAAAAACCCCATATTGACGGCAAAATACAATGATTTGATGACATTGCTGCAATGAATACCGTAGGAATTGCATGCGTTTTATAAAAAATCAACTCATGCAAACAATGAGTCAGATTTCCTAGAAACATCATCATCTTCCTGCCCTTATCCCGTTTTATTTGGGGTCGGCGCAACACGTTTTTTTCTTCCATTCTCTCCTGTCACTCGTCACGCTATCACTAACTCCCTTTTCTTTCATATCACTCCTCACACAATCCATCCATCTCTTCTTTGGCCTCCCTCTCCCTCTCCATCCATCCACATGTAAACTCATAACTCTTTTAGTAACATGCGTTTCATCCCTCCTCTTCACATGACCATACCAAGACAAACGATTTCCTTTCAACTTTTCAGTCACTGGAGCCACTTTCAAACTTCCCCTAATATACTCATTTCTCACTTTATCCATTCTCGTCACACCACACATCCATCTCAACATTCTCATTCCGCTACGTGCAATCTTTTTTCTTCCGTCTTTTTTAAAGCCCAACATTCTGATCCATACATTATGACAGGCCTTATCACGGACTTGTAGATTTTACCCTTCAACTTTAGGGGCATCCGTGGGTCACAAGTTGTTCCCGTGACCTGTCGCCATTTCATCCATCCTGCGTTGATCCGATGTGTTATGTCTCGGTCTACCTTCCCATTCCCTTGGATGAGCGACCCGAGGTACCGAAAGTCGGAACAGATCGGTATGGGCGTTCCGGCAAGAGCTAAAGGCACTGGATTGGAGAGACCGCCGAAATCGCAGAACAAGTACTCCGTTTTCGTTCTACTTAATTTCAGGCCAACACTCTCCAGTCTGTGCAACCACACCTCCAATCTGTTCTGGACCTCTAGGCCACTTTCGGCAACTAGCACAATGTCATCGGCAAACCGCATACACCAAGGAGCCTCTTCCTGAATGTCCGACGTAAGAGCGTCCATTATCATCAGGAAGAGGTAAGGGCTGAGAGCCGACCCTTGATGTAAGCCGACAGCCTCATTGAAGTTACTAGTGTTGCCCACTGTAGACCGGACTGATTTCCCAGAAACAGATGCTTCCTAATTATCAAGATTGATAAATAGTTAATATTTTAAAGACATAAGAAATTTTAATTTAATTTTACTTCGACCTTATCCTGTTATTGGTTCATAACTTTAAATAAGTCTCAGTTATATTCATTTTTAAATCAAACCATAAAGCTAAATGATAACATAGAACCTCAAACACATACAGAACAACTTCAAAAACTTCAAGCATAAAGTAATATCTTAAATTAGAAATACAAATTTTAGACTACACCTCAAATTGTACAAGCATAAGGTCGAATAACACATTTTTTTATAAAAAGTATAATTAATACTAATAATTTGTTAATTATGAGCTTTAAAAATAAAAGGTACAAATGTTTACTGTAAAATGAGTATTAATTGATTTAGCTAAAAGAACAATTAATGTGACTTTATTTGAAAATTCTAACGAGATTTTTATTTGCCTCTCCTGAAAAGTTGATAAATCGGACATCAGACCATATGGTTCTCACGTCGAGATTTATAAGCGTCGCTCTGACACTGCATGAACGTCAAAACTGCACTAATGCCATCAATGTAAAAGTGTTCGGCCTGCAGGTCAATTAAGTGAAGTAAAGTGACTGTACGGCACGCCTCATCTAGTGCGTAGTACATATATATCAATGGATTTATATATATGTATTTGCAAAGATAATGGACGTGTGGAGAGTGATTTGAAAGAAAAGGGAGTTTTTTTTTTTTGGTAAAATCATCCAATGACAAATCCCGCCCTTGGGTGGGGCGGGAAATAGTGTCAGACTCTTACTGACTAAAAACCTACCCTGTTCCTTCCCTGCCTTGGTTCCAGGACCCTGGTATGCATTTTCATACCTTCCCAGACCCCAGACTAGGCCTCGTCCCTACTGGGCCCCTACGGTTTGCTGACAACTCCTTGAGGCGCACGGGAACAGTGCGCGCCGTAAACGACTTGGGCTCGGTCCGGTCTGTTACCGGACAAACGGACAGCGAGCTACCCATTGCCCGCCGTCAGCCTCCTCCTTTGCTAGCATTACTGCTTCTCAGAAGGAGGTGACCGCCTGCCACTCCTCCTCGCTCCGGAGCATGGCCTGAACCAAGCCCCGGAAGGGAGTTAGTGATAGCTTGACGGACAGGACAGAGTAGAAGAAAAAACGTGTTGCACTGGCCCCGAGTAATACCGGACAAAGCGACGATACCGGATCGAACCTCCACGGGATAATTTAGCGGGGTATAAGTACTAAAAGACTTGTACACTTCTTCTTCCTGCCCTTGTCCCATATTACTTGGGGTCGGCGCAACACGTTTTTTTCTTCCACTCTATCCTGTCAGCCGTCACACTATCACTAACTTCCTTTCCTTTCATATCACTCCTCACACAATCCATCCATCTCTTCTTCGGCCTGCCTCTTCCTCTCCATCCATCTACTTGTAAACTCAGAACTCTTTTAGTAACATGTGTTTCATCCCTCCTCTTCACATGACCATACCAAGACAAACGATTTCCTTTCAACTTTTCAGTCACTGGCGCCACTTTCAAACTTCCTCTAATATACTCATATTAGAGGAATTCATATTAACTCATACACTATTTAGATTTGACTGAAATAATACTTTCTACAAATAAAAAAAAAAAAACATTGACAGTGGAATTTCTGGATCACCATTGAGAGTTCTCATTCATCACTGCTCTATTTATTATAACAATAATTAAACGTAGAGAAACAACAGAAACAAATAAATAGTTCCCCAACAGTTACATCCGTACGTCAGCTACCAGGTAGTGAGCAGAGCCGGATTATACTATGGTGTGTCTTGTAGCTAATTCTACCAAAGAGCTTTTTTGGTAGATAAAATCACCCAATGACAACTCCCGGTGGACCGGGAGATAGTGTCAGATTTTACTGACTAAAAACCCTCTGCGCTCCTTCGTTGCCTTTCATACCAGGGCCGAGCCTTCCTTTCAGAAACAGACCCTTGGCTCCAGTAGGCTTCGTGGGCTATCTAAATCTTAACCATAAAGTTTTATTAACATACGGAGGCTGATCATCATAATAATATTTTTTAGCTGAGAGACGTCCATTGTTGGATATAGGCCTCTCTAGACTCTTTCTTACTCTTTCTAGATATTTTCTTTTTATGTTTTATACATTTAGGGATTTTTGGTTACAGTAAAACCATGCCAGTCCCACTGTCACCTGCAAGTAAAGCTAAACACCTTATAAACTATATGAGTCTAAAACCTTACTCACAATTTTATAAACAGCAATAGTTGCGTTAGAGATGGGTACAGACAATTTACTCTGAATAAAACTAACATCAATGAAATTAATTTTAAAAGTCATCATCATCATCATTTCAGCCAAAAGACGTCCACTGTTTGACATAGGCCTCCCCCAAACGTTGCCACAATGGATGATCCTATGCGTTTCGCATCCATCGGACTCCAGCAACCCTGACCAGGTCATCGGTCCACCTTGTGGGAGGCCTTCCAACGCTGCGTCTTCCGATACGCGGCCGCCACTCCAGAACCTTTCGGCCCCAACGGCCATCTGCGTCAAATGGGCCCAGCCTATTGCCACTTAAGTTTGGCAATTCTACGTGCTATGTCGGCAACCCTGGTTTTCTTGCGGATATCTTCATTCCTGAATTTTAAAAGTATTCATCAGCAACTCTCTAGGAGCTCTTGTCCTGATACATTCCACCAACAAGTAATGGACATCCTCCACCGTGCCGCATTCTGCACAATTTGGAATGTAACTTTTTCCCATTAGATGCTGAAACTTGTTAAGTGGAACGTGTCTAGACCACAGTCTAAGTGCTATTATTATAAACTTTTCATCCCACTTATTCGAAAAGGACGACTTTAGTTCGCCTTTAAATGCACCCAAACGTGGTGTTTTCTATAAGAAACTTTTAGAGGGCGGTAATGAGTTTTTAATCCTCTTTATAAGTGCGCCACAATTATCTTTGCCGCGCACCTTTTGAATTTTGGAACATCTTAGTGTTCAACGTCAAAGAAATCGAACGCAAATATTGTTTGAAAAAAGACTGGCTGGTATGACGGCCCATAGTCGCGCCGCCGGCTAAATACAAAAAAAAAAGAATAAAATATGAGGCGCCTTTTATTTTTTCATACTGGGTGATGAAAAGTAGAGCTTATCACTCGGGAGCAAATATATTTTTGGTTCGGGCGACGTATTTTGAATCCCTCCTACGTTCAAAAATCTACTCTAAAATCCCTCACTTCGCTCGGGATTCAAAAAAGTGCCCTCGCCGTAAAAACTTTATTTTGCTCCCTTATAATACAATCTACTATTCTACTAGGTTTAATATTGGCAATCCAAATAATACGAGGAGGTCCCCCGTATCAATTGTTACCCTTCCAACGTATCTGATCCGGCTCTGGTAGTGAGTATAAAAGCTTTCAATGCGTACATTGTTCGGCTTCCATTGTCGCTATTTGCCGCAGTAATAGCCCTGTATTACGTGTTCTTCTGTTTTACCGGCCATTACGCGAATACACAGGTTTCTGATGACGCCACTTATATTCATCGCAGGATATAATGTTAAGCGATTCTGGGGATGTGTGGTAATCTCAAATTCTACTGGTGATTGTCGGATATTTTTGACAATGTTGTCTTGTCTTGACAGCTTAGTTACCTATAGTAGAAAGACCGGTGATTGTAAGGTGGTGGTAGTGATAGATAGAATAGATGTATTCTTTATTGTACACCAAAAATAAAATTACATTAATAACTTAAAATTAATAGGGTGTCACAATGGGCGGTCTTATCGCTAAAAGCGATCTCTTTCAGACAACCTTTGGATGGATTTGATAGAGAAGGAGAAAAAGATACTCAGGTAGTTTATGGTGTACTATTTACATATATACAATACATAACTAATAAAATACATATAATACAAGCAATAAATAATATATATATATATATATATACGAAAGCTGAGAAATAATATACTTAATGACGTTCAAGAGGAAAGGTAGTAATCCTTAACCAAATTTTTAAAGATTGTTTGTGTTTGTGCTTGCCTTACTGACACGGGCAAAGCATTCCAGAGCCGCACTGCTTGAACTGTAAACGACTTGTCATAAAAATTAGTGTAGTGGCTTGGCATCTCCAGCCTCAAGTGCTAACCTAACTATGGATAAGTTTGTTTCAGTTTCTAGTATTGGTTGAATGAATATGTTCAGTATTGCAGTTTTCATTTGTATTGAGGTGGCAGCACCTCACACTGCTATTGTGAATATTATCTAACATTGTGTTTGTGATCATTTCCTATCAAATGTTTACTAACGTTTGTAAACATTTTTAAACGGCAGTGTGGTAACACCTTTACATTTTTTAATATAAACATGATTTGCAGATCTCCTTTAAAAAAAAAAAAGAAACTCGTATTAAGTGATTTCACTGTTCCTCTTAACACCCAAGTAGCAAAATTTGGTACTATAAAAGCTCAGAGAACGATTTAGGACGTGCTAATTAGTATTCATGATTAGTACTATAACGATGTTGTAAACTTTTACAAAACCCCAAAAAGGCCCTAGTTTTATCACTGATTTATTCTATAAACTTTATATAAAAGCTCTCACGGTGATTCATCAGCTCTGTAGTTGAAATGTAAAAGTGTCGAGAACCGCTTTTTAGTACTAAAATACTGCTGTCTGCAACATTTATGTTACAAATTTGCACTATAAAAGTAACCAAAACCTGTTTATAGTGTTATTTTGCACCATAAACGATTCCAGTGATCTTTCATATCACACTTGTTCGTTTTGTAATCGTATCATCTTGAGTGTTTCTCAAGAATACAAAATATATTGATTGGAAGTTATGCTTTATGTCATTTGCCATTGTTGCAAAAGGATATACTAAAAAACATTCATAAATCGTAACTTTATCATAGCTTGCACTTGCGAAAATAATTTTATCGATAAAATCATTATGCTGATTTCAAATTTGACAATGCGCCCTCATAATTTTCGTGTTTTAATTAAATTTTAATTAATAAAATAAGGTCTCGTTCCGAAAATAGCTGCTATAGTACACATTGATTCCAGCCGTGCTGCTAACGTGCTATCATGGCAGAGAACAGCCGCCATATTTGCATAGAAAACGAATATGTCACACTTTAAGTCTCGTAGCAGAAGCACAAACTCATTTATAGAGCTATTTAAAATTTAAGTTACTTAAAAACTGCGCTAGGTATCGCTATGGTACTATTTAGTACTTTAGAAGAGTTTTCATGACTTTTACAGAACTAGCCCCATAGCGATATTGAGGGAGCGTATAAGAAGCTAAAAGGTTACGTAATGGTGGTGCAAGGTAGTTTTATAGCACAAATTGATGCTGTAATAGTGTTTACGATACTTCTACCATACTAGTACTGTAAAAGTTATTTTGACACATTATTAGTGCAAAATAAATACACAAAAGTGTCAGTAAGGTCGTCTATAGTACTAAATAGTACCATAATCGCTTTTTTCATATCTGTTACAGTGCAATACTTTAAAGATTCTTTTGTATGGTCCTATAAACATTTTAAGAGCTACATTTTAGAACTTAAATGCTCTTTAATCTTAAAGAACCAAAACACTCTCTTGAAAACCTTTATAGTACAAGCAGTCACAATGGTTACCATTATAGGCCTACTGTATCACTGTCTGGTGATAAAACGCCTGGGTTATAGAACCTTTTGTTACTTGGGCACTTTTAAATACAATTTAATACAATCGAAATCTAGTCAATGTCTACGATTAAAGTATGACTTGCGTCTAATTGACGCATCGGTCGCTCTTTCATCCAAATTCAATCACCCTTTGGAGCGTATAGGAATATCAAGAAGAACAACTTATTTTTATGTACCTACATTCTAAGTAAATAAAAAATATTCTATATTTTATTCTACTAAAGTCTTCGTTACACCCTAACTTATTTGCCTATCCGCCTTGCCAAATCCCACGTCATCTTAAAGAACGTTTCAAGTTCCTTCATGACAAACATTACTTAGCTGATCGAGTGCAATGATCTGTACGTAGTGAGTACGCAACGACCGGCAACTAACCTACAGGTCATTGGACTCGCTCAGTTGTTTTTTACTCTAAGAAATTAATTTCATCGTTCATGCGTAAATATTATATAGTTTTTGTTTTCTCCTTCCCTGTCAAATCCATCCAAAGGTAGTCTGCAAAAATCGCTTTTAGCGATAAGACCGCCCACTGTGCCGCCCATTGTAATACTCTATCAATTTTAAGCTCCAACAGCAATATTTTATGGTGTATAATAAAGGGTATATCGATCTATCTTGATAAAATTTTATTGCAACTTTTTGCAGAGATCAAGCGGCTGTTGATCGTAAAAACTGACATCAATATATTTTTTATAGATTACAGTGAAGACTGACCCTTGGGCTATATTGAATTATTTCATTTCATAAGTTAGTTGACTACTTGTAGGTACTGCTTATAGACTACTAACCGATCAGAATAATTTTCTACCCACATACTTAAAAATAAAATTGAAGTGTCTGTTTGAAATATCAAAATGACATTTATTAACTAAATGCATAATGAATGAGAGCAGTGGTGGCAGAGTGGTAACGGCCCCGACTTACGAGATGTAGGTCGTGGGTTCAAACCCAGTTAGGCGCATTACTTTGTGTAATTTATTTCATCACCACTGCTCTCAAAAACGGTGAAGGAAAACGTGGTAACGAAACCGGCATTTCCTAGAACTAAAAATTTGAAGACATGACATGTGACGTCCACCAATCCGCACTGGGCCCGCGTGGTGTATCGTAATACACCACGCGGGCCCAGTGGGCCGTAGCCCATTCCCTCTCCTAGAGAGGAGGCCTGAGTCCCAGCAGTGGGAACATTATAAGGCTGATGCAATGCAAAAATGCATAATGAAAGTACTTATACTTGATATCTATAACAAAGTAATATATTATGATACAAGTGTGTAATATTAGTGATTACTACTGAGGAGATAGAAGGTAAAGGTCTTAAGAGAGCCAAGAACAGTATCATCAATACTTACGAGTACCATACGACGTTTTTCAACACACTTACAATAAAACCATTTAATGACTACGATAGCAAAACTAGTAGTTGTGAAATAGTAGATTTTTTCGTGGATTGAAACTCTTTTTTGAGAATAAAGCATTCAATTTGCATGCGTGATGAAATCTGCGCGATATATTATAAATAAAAATAGGTCACTCACACTAATATACAGATAAATATCTAGAAATATTAACATCTAGGCTGGTTTAAAATATCTATTTGAGATTGCAAGAAATAAGAATATGACTTTTATTTTATGTATTAACTAGCTTCTTTGCTCGCATGAAAGTACGAATCAGAATCAGAATAGTTTATTTCAAATAGACCAATAACAAGCACCTTTGAGTTGTCAAAATGTCGGTCATTCCATAAAAAAGTGAAGCTAAATTGCACGTTCCAAAGCGTAGATCCCTATGGAAAAGAACGTGCAAGAAACTCAATAGACATTCTTTTAAAATCATATTATGAGTTAAATAAATCTTGGTTACATTTTTCTTGTTGCTTCTATTATGTGAGCACAAAAAGATAAGTAATGAAAAAATAAAATAAACTGGTTAAAAAATAGAAATTGAATACGTTTCTTCACACAAACTTTTGAGCTCGGTTTCATCCTCTTAGAAGCAGAATAAAAAAAAAAAACTAAATTCTTCCTTAGCACTTGCCTACGTCATAAAAGGAAACCTTGTGCAAAATTTGTCTAATAGAATTGAAAATTGAATTCTCCATACTAACATTGCCCCTCTTTTTTACCTGTTTAGTTAGAATTCGAAAAATCCTTTCTTATCAGATGCCTACGTCATACAAAAAACATACCCCTTAAGTTTCAGATCTTCACGATCAACGGTTTAGGCAATGCGTCGATCCGTCAGTCATTCAGGAAAAAGCATTTTGTAGGTATAGTGTTATAGATTACCAAATTAACTGTTCGACTGTCCGTTTTTAAAAGAAAAGTATTAAAATTGTGAGGGAATTAACTATTTAGTTCAATTAAATTTAGAGTAGAGGTCTATTCTGAAATGAACCACTGATGTTCATTTGACAGTCGAAAAGTATAAATTCATCATTAGTAATAATAGTATAGTATCGCATATAACACACCTTTTTTTTTATAAGATCTCCGTCAAATTAAATCCATTGGAATCCAATTATGATATCCATAAATAAACATAAGATTGTTGAAAAAGAATGAGAGTCATCTAGCGGTGGCATGAATAATTAAATCGGCATTACATCGGGGAAAATCGTGCGCAAAAATAAACAAGAACGAGTAAGTTATGAACGGGTTCCGTCGCTTTTCTCTTCAGTAATTTTTTACTGAAAAATCTTGGAAGTTTCTTTAATTATTTATTTATTTATTATATACTTTATTGTACACCATTACACATACAATAGGAAACTAAAAACTAAAACACATACATACAATGGGCGGCCTTATCGCATTCATCGATCTCTTCCAGGCAACCTGGAATGGACAGTAATTGCCTGGACAAAAAATGAGGCTGTCAATGATGTGACAAAACCAGTATCATACATACATATTGTAGCATACACGATCATAACAAACATACAAACAGACACACGCACAACTATACAACCACACACACACAATGTCAAACATCTGTCGTCTCGTTCCTACACTCCACGCAGCATGCGGGGTGGGGAGAGTCAGTCTGCGTCCCACCGCCGCAGAGTGAAGACGTGTTCTAGTGAGGATAGCGAGCCGATATATAAACTTAGCAAATGGTTCATTAGATCATCATACATAGTTATTTCATTGTAGATTAGTGTCTACTACACATATTATAATAGATACACAAAAAAAAAACATATATAATATAATAGATACATATATACATTCATATTGAAAACTATGGACAGAAATATAAATGATGACTATCGATATTAACAGCGACAGGTAATGTTCCTTAACAAGTTTTTTAAAAACAGGCAACGATTGAGCGCGTTAACTATCTACTTTTATAGTTTTTTTTTTTGCGAGTTTGGGATGTCTTAAAATAATTTTTTTCCCTCTTGGTGGCGCGAGAAGAAGTGTCAAATATGTTCCTGAATTCATTCTAATGAATAAAACTATCTTCATCATAATCATTTCAACCGAAAGAAGTCCACTGTTGGATACAGGCCTCTGCCAAGTTTCGCCACAATGAACGGTCCTATACATCTCGCATCCATCAGATTCCCTCGACTCTCACCAGGTCAGCAATCCATCCTTTGAGAGGCCTTCCTACGCTGCATCTTACAGTGCAAGACCGTCACTCCAAAACCTTTTGGTCCCATCGAACATCATTCTGCCCTACCTTAAGTTTAGCCAGGCGGTCGCCTCCTTCTGCGAAGCAGTAATGCTAGCAAAGGAGGAGGCCGACCGCATCAGGCAACGGCGTACACGCCGATTTCCGGCCACCGTAGGCGCGGGCTCGCGGACGGCCGTCCGGTAACAGACCGGTCCGTGCTCAAGTCGCTTACGGCGCGCACTGTTCCCGCGCGCCTTAAGGAGTTGTCAGCAAACTGTAGGGGCCCAACAGGGCCGAAGCCTACTGGGGCCAAAGGTTATGTGAAAATGGTACCCGGGGCCCTGGGACAAAGGCAAAGAATGGAACGGGGTAGGTTTTTAGTCAGTAAGAGTCTGACACTATTTCCCGCTCCACCCTAGGGCGGGATCTGTCAAGTTTAGCGATTCTTCAAGCAATGTCGGTAACCTTGGTTCTCCTGCGATTATCTTCCTTCCTGATGCGATGACGCAAGGAAACTTTGAGCATAGCTCTTTTTTTGCCCGTTAGGAGACTTTGAGCCTTCTGATGAGGTCCATTAATAAATAAAAAATAAGGATTTAAGGATATAAGAATTAAAAAAATAAATATGCTTAATTGCTTATGGACGAGAAATGCAAATTTTGCTTTATGTCGTCGATGTAGTTTGTCGTCTTCGATTTATCAAACTATGAACCCACAGAAAGGAACTACGTCAACAGAAATTAATTAAAAACTAATACGCTAAAACCCCAAAAAAAAAACAATTCAGATGACCCTTAAACATTTGAAGTGTCACCAGAGAAAAAAAACTGCGAACGAGGCAGTAAAAGTCTGACATGCTTTCCCGCTCTACCCTACAGCGGAAAACGTCATTAGATGATAAAAAAGTATTTTTAATAAGTGTAAAACCTAAAAAAAAAACTTTTGTATAAGTATAGGAAATACACCGTTAATGTTTGAGCGTTTTAATCCCGTGGAGGGTCGGTTCGGTACATGAAGCATATCAATTTGTAAAGATAAAATTTAAAAAAATAATAATTTTTTTAACTTGATTTAATTTACGCATGTACGAAATTATTTTTTTTAGGTAAACGTCAACTGAGCGAGTTTAATGACCTGTAGGTAGTTAATACGCAACGACCAACAACAACAAGGTCATTGACTCGTTTCGGGTTCGAGTTTTAGAAAAAAAAACTACTTTATTATCTTTACAAAGCGATAGTGTTTCATGTTTCACCGGATCGATCTTCCATGGGATTAAAACGATCAAAATTTGACGGTAGTCAAAAATAATTTATGAATATTCGGTTCGCTTCTCGATCCCTGTCTCAAAAAAGTCATATTGCTAATGTTACGAAACAATCCTTAAACATAGTTTTATATTCAGGGTAAAAACATTGCAGCAAAGATAGGAGTCAATATTAAAAACGAAAGCACCTAACGTAACAGCTGGAGATTTTGGTCCATAAAAAGTTATTAAAGCAAAGTTTGAAAAGTGTTCGACTCCAAATAACTTTCAGGAAAGACATCAAAAGATATTATTCTGTTGTTCCACAGAGCAAGACATTGCAGTTTTTAATAATTAATAACTAACTTTTGGCAGTAGCTCCATCTGCTTAAAAGTAGAGCATTCTGCCCAAAAAAAAAAAAGGATTGGAAATATTCTTTGTGTTCTAGGACCACAGGTTTTTTTTAAAATAAATATGTATGCCGGATCCGCCGTCTAGTGGCGACTAGAAGAAATAGAGGTGGCGCGCCTAGACAGAGTCAGCCGTTTCCGCTTTGGCTACGAGCTTGAAGAGGGAGAATCCGCCGAGTACAGCGGACACTCTCAGCCAGGCCGTCGCAGAGTCAAGACGTTCTGAAACTGTCCGTTTTGTTGTTTGTACCTACCTAATAACAGTGCACTGTACCGAAATGTATTGAGAAGTAAACTGATTCAGTTCCTAACCGTTTTTATTCATTGCACGATACCCACGTAGGCCCACCTGGTAGATGACCAGAGCTCGAACCATCCTGAACGAGCCGTCATATATATATATTCCTCCGTGTGCCACGGCCCTGTACGGACGTGTACAGTAGACCCTTGTCGCTCGTAAATTGTGACTTTTTTGTGCTAATTAGTGATTGGTTTACTTGCCGAATTTCGATTCCTTTTTACTCCTTAAGTGTTTTATACCATTGGCACCTCCTAATGGGCGGTCCTAGAGTGAAACAAATAGATTCTCGGTGTTGCGTCTCAGTAGAAAGTCGGCGGGCTCGAACCCGCGGTGCCGGAATTGGCAGTCGCGTGCTCCTACCACTAGACCAACAAGATTAGTCATCACAGTGCGAAATTAACGACCACAGCGTAGCAAGCGAGTCCCACGTGACGTCACCTGTGCTACGACTCGCTACACATCGCGCCTACGCGCAATCAAGACTGCTACGAGCGCTACGACTAGTTTCTATGTGCTACGCGCCTCGTGGGAAGTGCCGCTGAGTACAACATACTACAATAGTGCTCGTTAATTTGCTTCACATTTTTGTTGCTGCTTATCTTTGCTGTGCTTTTCTCGATCCTGCCTCATTGAACCATCAAGCATGCAACGGACACCTCCCAAATCACCCGCTAAGGCGAAAAAAGGTCAGTCTCCGGTTGAATCTAGTCACCTGCCGAACACCAAAAAAACAGTGGATGTCAATATCACTGTCCGCAACAATAAACGCCGTCTTAACAATTCACCCGACAAACTTGAAGATTCACCTCCGGTTAACACTCAGTCAGTGCCATGCGCTTGCATGGATTTAAAGCATGAACTACTGGAAATGTTAAACTCATGGAAGGCTGACCACGATAATAGGCTGACTTCGTGGAAAACGGAACAGAATGCTATGCTTTCATCTCTTTCAAGGGACGTGTCTGAGTTAAAAGTGCAATGTGAAGAAATACGGAAAACTTCCATCGAACTGGATAAAGGCATGACTTTCATCAACAAGAGTTATGAGGATTTATTAAGAAGAGTAGTCAATTTGGAGGAGGGGAAAGCAGAGGGTATTGAGTCAATTGAGCATATGGAAAAACAGATCCAGGACTTGCAGCTCCATTCTAGATCTGCGACTATTGAATTGCGCAATGTTCCAACTAAGGATAATGAAAAGTTAGAAGATCTCGTATCAATTATTTCTGGAGTTGGGAAGGCTGTGGACTTGGAGATATTAGAGTCACACTTGCGAGATATTCACCGCCTCCCAGGTAAGCCGGGATCGTCTCGTTCAATCGTCGCCGAGTTTACATCTGTGTCCCGTAAACACGAGTTTTTATCCAACGTTCGACGATTTAACAAAGAACGTACCACCGTGGATAAGTTGAACACGCATACAATTGGATTGCCTGGCGATAAGAAACCCATCTACGCCTCCGAACATTTGACAGCTACTATGAGAAAGCTCTTTTATGAATGTCGCCAATTTGCGAAGACTAACAAACTATCATGCTGGAGTTTGAACGGGAAGATCTTCATGCGAAAAAATCCTGGAGATAAACCAACACAAATAAAATCCGAACGTTGCTTGTCCATTTTTACTAACACAATTTGACTATATTTCTGTTTTCCATATTTTATTATCTTTATTAATTTGCATGCCAAGTCCCGGGATCACCCCTGGCATACACTTTTTATTATAGCCTTAGTCTATATTTTTAAAACTATTGCATTACACACATACACTAATTTATTTTTTGTAACAGTTAATTCATGGTTCAATCATCCACTCTTTTATCAATACTATTCGATGTATTTTTGCAACCTCAAAGCGCAAGTTCAGAGCCTTTTTGTTTTCGCTTACTCACGAAGGTATAATGTTTACGTTTTGCTTTTAACAATAATATTCAACCATGCCATACTATATGTGAAAATGCTAACTTTACGTTTTTCTCACGTGCGAGCTATTGTAATGTTACTTTCGTACGATATTACTGCGATGTACCGAATAATGAATAAAATATATCTGTAATAAATGGCTAATATAAATAACATTAATAACGACATTGATAACATTTCTATAGCGCGCACATACCAATGCCCACCAGAACAATGCTTTAACTATGTTAGATATCCTCATTTAAACTTTAAATTAATTCACATAAACATCAGAAGCATTAAGAAAAATTTTCATCAATTCATTACTATGTTAACCACGACCAAAGTTGATTTTGATATTATTGTTTTCACGGAGTGCTGGCTTAAAGTGACAGGACCCCTGCCCATTCTTCAAGGGTATTCGAGCCATGCTACCCAAAATAACTCCTCACAAAATGACGGCGTAGTGATTTATACAAAAAACGACCTGCAATGTACTATCACAGAACCTTTTTTCCACGATGCCAACTGTTTAGTATTGAGTACAAGCAACACAGCTATTATATGTATCTATCGCTCCCCATCATTCTTAGACCTGGAGTTATTTTACAATAGTCTTGATAGTTTGGTTGGAACGTTAAAACGATTTAAAAATATGATACTAGTAGGTGATATAAACGTTGACATAAAACCTAACACTCATGACCGCCACTCAGACGCCTACTTGACCTTTTGTGCGTCTATTGGACTTCTACCGGCTCATACACTCCCCACTAGATCAGAAAATTGCCTCGATCACATAATGTTAAAAACAACCACTTCGGCTAGCGTAGTTATACTTGACACTCAAATAACAGACCATCTTCCCATCGTTCTTAGTCTGAAAATCCATGGGAGCTCCGTGAAGTCACAAAATTCAACTGTTCTTCGTTACAATTACTCAGCCATCAGTAACGAATTAGACCACACCGATTTCCGCCCCGTACTAAAAGAGTGTGACCCAAACCTTGCAGCTGATCTATTCGTTGGTATGATTCAGAAAAGTTGCTCAAATCATACTTCAACCATAAAGGTATCCAATAGAACGAGAGTGCTCAAACCCTGGATGACAACAGGCCTTGTTCGTTGCATACAAAACCGAGATATGCTACATAAAAAATCAAAATTGTCTCCGGATAGCCAGATCTTAAAAACCACGTACTCTCGATATCGCAACTTCTTGGATAAAACATTAAAAAAACTAAAACGAGCACATGACAGAAATGAATTACTAAAGGCTAAAAACAACATCAAAGCTACATGGAAGGCCGTAAAAGCCATCACTAACTGCACTGTACAGCATCAGCCACCCGACGAACTTATCCGGGGCTCATCTGATGCCAAAACCTCAATCAATAAAATCAATAGCTACTTTGCCAGTGTGGGCGAGAAATTAGCCTCTAAAATCATTCCGCCATCTACTCCCGCACCCCTAACTAACCCATCTCCATCCAATTCACTCGTAATCATGCCCATCGACGAATCTCAAGTTTTTGGAATTTTACGCAATCTACGGTCAGATTGCGCTACTGGACATGACAACATCCCAGTCAAAATCTTGAAACAATCCATCACTGCTCTCACTCCACCTATAACACACATCTGCAATCGTGCAATCGAAACCGGTACATTTCCTGCAGTTTTCAAGAAAGCAGTGGTCCACCCAATCTTCAAAAGTGGAGACAGAAGCAATGTCTCAAATTATCGACCCATTTCGGTACTGAGCTCCCTGTCTAAAATCCTTGAAAAAATATTGAACAATGCTCTGGTGGGATATCTATCCAAATACAACATTATTGCCAAAAATCAATATGGTTTTCGACAGGGAATCTCGACTGAAGACGCCGTCCTGGGTCTTTCTAATAGCGTTGTCGCTAAATTGGATAAAAAACTAAAGTGCTATGGTGTCTTCCTTGATTTATGCAAGGCGTTTGATTCTGTTTCTGCTCCTACGCTGCTCTCGAAGCTAGAAAACTTGGGGATCCGTGGGCTTTCATTGAAAATCTTCACTGATTATTTGACTGAAAGAAGACAATGTGTCAAAATTAATTCCCTTATCAGTGAAGATCAGTGCATCGGTTTCGGTGTTCCGCAGGGAAGTATATTAGGTCCAACCTTATTCCTGATATACATAAACGACTTGTGTAAAATGTCCATCCCCAACTGTGAAATATTCACCTATGCAGATGACACTGCACTCATTGTTTACGACACTGACTGGAATAAAGTTAGGGATAGAACAGAACATTCCCTCCGCATGGTGACTGAATGGCTCTCAACTAACTTGCTGACTCTTAACATCGATAAAACTAAGCTAATATGCTTCTCGCTGTCCAGCTCACCCCCCTCATCAGCTGAATCCAGTGTAGTAAAAGCCCACTCTTGCTCAGGTCTTGATGCCTCCTGTTGCTGTCTGACACTCTCTTTAGTCCCAAGTATCAAATACCTGGGGGTTTACATTGATGCAAAACTTTCCTGGCGTTCACATATTGAGGCTTTATGCTCGAGGACGAGGAAGCTCATTTATCTGTTCAAAGAACTGAGACACGCTGCTGATCCTGCAACCTTGTCCTTAGTTTACCAAAGCTTATGTGCATCGATCCTTATGTACTGCATTCCAGTATGGGGAGGCACCCATAAAAGCCTTCTGCTTCAAGCAGAGCGTGCACAAAGGGCGATTCTTAAGGTAATGCATTTTAAGCGTAGAGATTACCCAACTGCCCAGCTGTACTCTGAATCCCAAGTCCTCACCGTGCGGCAACTGTACGTTTTGCGTGTAGTCTTACGCCGTCATTCCATGCTTCCACTAGACACAAACATCATTCTTAGACGTCGAGGCTTCCCGGTCAGTGACTCCCTACATTGCCGGACTGCTTTCGCAGGTCGTCAATTCATTATCTTAAGCGCTCGCATTTATAACAAGATTCACCATCTGATCAGTATTTATACTTTAAACAAATATACACTAAAAACTAAGTTATCTGATTGGTTGCAGAAATTGTCTTATGATTATACCGAATCATTACTAACAGTCATCTCATAATTATTCCACAATACTGTTACACGTCTATATATATAAAAGGCTATCTTGATTGTACCTAACATTTTATTTCTAATCATATCCGAGGAGGAACTGGCTCCTGAGATACAAGTATTTTTTATACTTAGTTTAGGAGTCAAATGTTCTTTTTTAAGTGTTCAGTGTTTGTACAATGATGTATAATCATGTATTACTGTGTGTGTTAAATGTACAAAAATAAAATTTTATTATTATTGCCTTTATTTATTGTATCACATATTTTTTTTTAAATTTTTAAATATTTTTAACATACATAAAAAAAAAACATTTAAAAATATAAAAAATTAGTGTCCCACCGGTATCGGGAACAGGGTCCAAGCTACCGGCGGTCAGGGCTCCAGAGAAAGGAACCTCCTAACAATACGAGCCGTTATTATTATTATTATTATTATTATTATTATATACTAGTGCTTGACTGCGATCCCACCTAATGGTAAGCAGTGATGCAATCGTTGATGGTGAGGCGCACTAGTTTATTAAGGCCCGGTTCTACTCATTTTTACCTTTTTAATCCTATGGAAATCCACAAATATAAAAGGAAACACGATGAAAATTTATTTGATTAAAATTGACTATTTTATGGCCAAGGGCTTGGCAAAAATGAAAACATGATATAAATTAGTTGGCTCGATAAAAAAAATCGCGAATCTGACCCTAATTTACGATTTCAAACGTATTTATCTACGAAATTACGTTACGGAACTATTTGAAAGTTACAAAAAAATAAAATAAAGCCTGTTATTTAAAAGCGCTTCGCAAGAACAAAAATCTTGAATAGTTGTTGTTTTTTTTTTATATAAAAATAAAACCATTGTTTTGGGGCCGCGAAGACGACATAATCCCGAGCGAAGTTCATACAAAAAAAACAGTGACTAGAACCGGCCCTTAAGAGCCTATTCACTCTAGCCTTGAAGACACCTAATTATAATCGGACGGGAAGACCGCAGCAGGAAAACTGTTCCAGTCCCTCGATGTACGCGGTACTTCTTAGTCGTGCACTCTTGACAGAGTGGTCGCGGTCATGGGTCGGTCGAGTCCTGCATCACCGCTTCTCTCGCGATACGACGCCATGCAGCTCTGTGTAAGGCAGCTTGGGCGTTTTCATTAACGCTGCAGTGTGTCGTCGATTTGATGAGGTCCGTCCACGGTGTTGGAGAGCGTCCACCTGATCTCTTGCCCTCTACTTTCCCTTGCACCACCAATCGCTCCATCGAGTCCCCTTACCGATGATATGCCGAAGAACTTGAGTATTCGTATTTGCACAGACGACGATAATCTCTCTTTGATATTAACCACAGGTAACCTTTTCTAAAGTCGACCCATGGCCCTAGTAGGCTTCGGCCTTGCTCACCACTATGGTTTTGATGACATCTCTTTGAAGCTGTGGAACACAATGCACAGGTTGACGAGTCGGGTTCGATCTGGACCGTTATCGGATGACAGACGGCAAGCTACCCGTTACTCGTCGTCCTACAGTGGCTGGTATCAGAGTCGGAGTCCTGGCGACTAGGGCGTGAGTTTGTCCGTACCCTCTCCCTCACGCGTGTGGCCTTCTCCTTCGCTAGCATTACTGCTTCACAGGAGGAGGAGACCACCGCTCATTCTCCTTACTCTAGCCTGAACCAGCCCCTCTAGCCAAGTTACAATCGTTTCGTTTATCATGAACGCTTAGAGTTGGCCACGCCCCCGATTCCTTTGTTCTGACGTCATCTCAACAAAGGAATTGGCAGTGTGGCCAACTCTAAGCGTTCACGCTAAACTAAACGATTGTAACTTGGCTAGTGGGGCAGTGGTGCTATTCTCTAAGAAAACGCAGCGCTGCCTCAAAGACGAACACCCAAATAGGATACATTGGATTGTCAACCTAATGAACCTGTACATTGGATTGTTAATTCAATGCATCCTATTTGGATGTTCGTCGTTGCCGCAGCGCTGGTTTTCTTAGAGAATAGCACCACTGGTCCCTGTTCACTCTCTCGAGGACACGGCGGTGGCGAGGCTGGGTTTGAAGCCACGTAATCATTACGATGGCCCTGATAAATGGATTGCTCAATAAACAACTATCAAGGAACTCTAAAAAAATACTTTCGAGCTGCAATGATCTTGTAAATGTCTCGCGTGGAAAGTACATCACGTTAGTCACACACGCGACCGAATGCCACTGCGTCGTAATTATCTATTTATTATGTATACAGCATAAACATGAGCTATGGAAAATATGGCTGGTAGAAGCTACTTTTAGTCGGAGTTCTGGTTTTCCATTTCGAAGTCTGCAGTTGGCCTGGAAAACGATTGCATGTAGCAGAGATGAGAATGTTGAGATGGATGTGTGGTGTAATAAGAATAGATAAAGTGAGAAATGTGTTTACTTTTTTATGAGTTTTTTTGGTTATGGTCCAGCAAAAAACCAACTGTCTTTAAAAAGCTAGTCAAAAAAACATTTCCTCCCTACTGTCTCGTAAATTTATATATTATATTATAGATTATGTATTATCTTTGTTATAATTTAATTTAAGTATTGTATTATTATTTTAATATATAAGTGTTTATTTATTTACTGTTATTGATGTAGGTATTTATTTGTATTATCTAATTTTAATTTTAGTCCATTTTAACTTGTATGAATTATTTATACACAATGTGTCTACATTTCTCATCCAACTCTCCTGTCGCAGATCTGCTGGAAGAAATTTCGTTAGCAATAAGCACTACCTTTGTACTCTTCTGTCTGTATTTGTTCTTTTCTTTAGTTTTTCTTATGTGTACATAAATAAATAACCTGATGGAAAGCGACGATGCGGTCGACGATGAAGCGCGATAACCTAGAAGTAACCTATTCACTCTTGACTTAAAGATTCCCGGGTTGTAGCCTTCTGGAAACACAGACTCCGGCAGTGAATTCCACTCCTTAGCTGTCCGCACAATGAAGGTGTTCCGAAAACGTCTTGTGCGTATAGGACTGGAGGGATGTCCATCATGTACCGGTAGCGCAACGCCATGCGTCTGGTAGTCCGATGATGGAGCGGGCTAGGCGAAATTATCCTTTCTATTTTACAAGCTTTCTATTAGCTTGCACTGTATGTAACTATGTATGTTCGGCTCAAATCTTGCAACTCAATTTTGAAGCAGATATCTTCAACCGATTGAGCTGAAATTTTACATGCATGTGTAAATCGGGTGACAATGCAACATTATGATGACATGGAGTTGATCAGATGATGGAGCTGGAAGGTAGCCATAGGAACTCAGCAATAAAACAATACAACCCGATTGAGTTTGGGCTCGCTTGATTAGTACTGACAAGTACTTTGATCCTGTATGATAGCCAGGGTCTGATGATGGAGCCGGAAGGTGATCGTAGGAACTCCACAGTTAAACGATACAACCCCATCGAATTTGGGCTCGTTTGATTCGTATTGACGAGTACTTTCATCCTATATGGTAACCAAGGTCTGGTGATGGAACTGGAAGGTGGTCACAGGAACTCCGCACTTAAACGACACAACCCCATCGAATTTGGGCTCGTTTAGTTTGTATTAACGAGTACTTTCATCCTATATGGTAGCCAGGGTCTGATGATGAAGCCAGAAGGTGGTCATAGGAACTCCGCAGTTAAACGATACGATCCTATTGATTTTGAGCTCGTTTGATTAATATTGACGAGTACGTATTGATCATGTATGGTAGCCAGGGTCTGATGATGGAGTCGGAAGGTGGCCATAGGAACTCCGTAGTTAAACGATTCAACCCTATCGTATTTGGGCTCGTTTGATTCGTATTGACGAGTACTTTCATCCTATATGGTAACCAAGGTCTGATGATGGAACTGGAAGGTGGTCACAGGAACTCCGCACTTAAACGACACAACCCCATCGAATTTGGGCTCGTTTAGTTTGTATTGACGAGTACTTTCATCCTATATGGTAGCCAGGGTCTGATGATGAAGTCAGAAGGAGGTCATAGGAACTCCGCAGTTAAACGATACGATCTTATCGAGTTTGAGCTCGTTTGATTAGTATTGACGAGTACTTTGATCATGTATGGTAGCCAGGGTCTGATGATGGAGTCGGAAGGTGGTCATAGGAACTCCGCAGTGAAACGATACCACCCCATCGAATTTGGGCTCGGTTGATTCGTATTGACGAGTACTTTGATCCTGTATGATAGCCAGGGTCTGATGATGGAGTCGGAAGGTGGTCATAGGAACTCCGCAGTTAAACGACACAACCCCATCGAATTTGGGCTCGTTTAGTTTGTATTGACGAGTACTTTCATCCTATATGGTAGTCGGGGTTTGATGATGGAGCCGGAAGGTGGTCATAGGAACTCCGCAGTTAAACAATACGACCCCATCGAGTTTGAGCTCGTTTGATTAGTATCGACGAGAACTTTGATCTTGTATGGTAGCCAGGGTCTGATGATGGAGTCGGAAGGTGGTCATAGGAACTCCGCAATTAAACGATACAACCCCATCGAATTTGGGTTCGTTTGATTCGTATTGACGAGTATTTGGATCCTATATGGTAACCAGAGTCTGATGATGGAGCTGGAAGTTTGCCATAGGAACTCCGCAATCAAACGATATAACCCCATCGACTTTAGGCTCACTTGATTTGTAATGACGAATACTTGGATCCTATTATGGTAAACAGGGTCTGATGATGGACCTGGAACGTGGTCATAGGAACTCCGCAGTTAAACGACACAACCCCATCGAAATTGAGCTCATTTGATTTCTATTGACGAGTGCTTAGATCCTATATGGTAACCAGGTTCTGATGATGGAGCTGGAAGGTTATCATAGGAACTTCGTAAGAAATCGACACAATCCCATCGAGTTTGGGCTCATTTGATTTTTAGAGAGTAACTTGAAAAATAAAGTGACATTACTCTAAATCCAATATCTTCCTTTTTCTCAATCATACTCTTGGTGGAGTGGTAGTGATCATGGATCGTCTGGTAGGTTGGTTGCGGTTTTTGCGAGCACACTCCGTCTTTCTCTATTCATGGCACTTCGTGTACATTCAATAAGGGAACACTTCGAAGATGATTTAGTGAGGTCTGTCCATCTGGTAGGCGATTGGCCGTGAGAACGTAGGCTCTCTACTCTTTCCTGTACCACTAAACGTTCCAAAGAGCTTTCATTGCCTATGTTATATGCAAACATCTTAAAAATTCGCTGTTGCACAATCGACAAAATTTTTTGTTTTGATGCAAAACTCTTTAAGAATGAAAACGTTAGTACGGTAAGCAGTCTGTTTTATCTTCAGTAGACGCCTCCAGCGTCACATTTCAAGATCGTCAATATTTTTACGGTGCTTGAATCTTTTCCGCATTTCCCAGTATTTGTGATTGTGGATCCCAAGTAGATAAACTCTGGACAACTTCGCAATTGGCTATTTCATGTAAGTTAGGTTGATTGTTAGTCTTACGATCCACCACCATCATTATTGTTTCATAAATCCAATCTGATAGACTTCTCAGGTGGTCGCCTCCTTCTGCAAAGCAGTAATGCTAGCAAAGGAGGAGGCCCACGGTAGAGGTGTGCCCCGCTTAGGAAGAGCATCGCCGTGTCCTCGTGAGGGCGATCGATAGCGATGATCTCTCGCATCGGGCCTTGGTTCAGGCCATGGTCCGGAGCGAGGAGGAGTGGCAGGTGGTCGCCTCCTTCAGCGAAAAAGTAATGCTAGCAAAGGAGGAGGCCGACTGCATCAGGCAACGGCGCTTACGCCGCAGCCGCCACCGTAATTCCGATCCAAATTTCCGGCCACCGTTGGCGCAGGGCTTGCGGACGGCGGGCAATGGGTAGCTCGCTGTCAGTTTTCCGGTAATAGACCGGACCGAGCCGAAGTCGTTTACGGCGCGCACTGTTCCCGTGCGCGTTGTCAGCAAACCGTAGTGGCCCAGTAGGGTCGAGGCCTAGTCTGGGGCTCTGGAGAGGTATGAAAATGCATACCAGGGTCCTGGATCTAAGGCAGGGAAGGAACAGGGTAGGTTTTTAGTCAGTAAGAGTCTGACACTATTTCCCGCTCCGCTCAAGGGCAAAAAAAAGCAAAGGAGGAGGCCGACCGCATCAGGCAACTGCGCTCACGCTGCAGCCGCCGCGCCGCCGTAATTCCGATCCCGATTTCCTGCCACCGTAGGCACGGACTTGCGGACGGCGGACAATAGGTAGCTCGCTGTCTGTCCGTCCGTTAACAGACCGAACTAAGCCCAAGGGCAGAGGATGTCATTGGAAGATTTTACCAACCATAAAAAAATTAAATTAAAAAAAACCTGGCAGACTTCTAAAGACTGAACGTTTGTTTCTTATGCTTTCCTATAATATGGGTAACAAAAGAAAGGACTTGCTAGGAATACAAATGTGATTTAAATAATAAAGTACGAGTATAACTAAAAAGTAAAAAATAAATTACAAATAAAAAACTTTTTTAAAAACAAGCTTTCAATTAAATGGGCTAAAAAGAAGAAAATAAACTTTTCCTTTATAACTTTTACTATCAATTTATTACGGCGTTACACAATTTATATGATATAAAAGCTTGTCGCGAGGTTTAACTGTGTAAATACACAGCTAAATAACTTCGTTAATTATATAAGTTAAAAAACTTCATCTATTGATTTTAATATTTTCAAAATCTCGCGACAAGCTTTTGTATCATATAAATTGTGTAACGCCGTTATAAATTGATAGTAAAAGTTATAAAGGAAAAGTTTATTTTCTTCTTTTTAGCCCATTTAATTGAAAGCTTGTTTTTAAAAAAGTTTTTTATTTGTAATTTATTTATTCTAAATTGTTAAAATTTCTAAAAAAAATACTATTTAGTTCAATGACATGTAGAGGCCTTTTCTAAAGTAACCTCAGCATGTGAATGGGATTTCTTTGGATTCTCGCCTTCAAAGCAGTAAATCCACAGGCACGAATCCAGCCATCAGATTGCTCGTGTTCTAACTGTGAGACATCGACCGTTCTTCTTATGATGTTCACACCTTGAAACTTCAACGTATCGTTTGATAGTGTAATAAATAAACCATAATATAATTTTAAATTTTTCCAAAATATTTAAAATCTCTGTTGACTCATAACCACAGCAGTGCAACGCGATAAAAACGACATATGATTTTTTTATTTTTTACAACTATCATACAACGTCGTCTAGTTCCAAGCTAAACAGAGCTTGTGTTATGGGTACTAGACCACCGATAAACATTCTTATATATTTCTAAATATATGCATATTATAGATAAATTACACCCAGACACAGAACAAATGATCGTGCTCATCACACAAACATTTGTTCTGGGTTGGAATCGAACCCACGACCTTCGGCATAGCAGTCAGGGCTACTATCTACTAGACCAACAGGCCAGTCCAAGTCTATTGTATTTAATTTTTAATAATATTTAATTAAATTATTTCTCAATAAACTAGTGCGCATCACCATCAACTACTGCATCATTGCTTACCATTAGGTGGGATTGGCACTAGTTTATATGCAATAAAAAAATTTATATACACCACTATTTTTTAATTATGGCAAATATTTAAAGGGCTTATTAGAAAAGGTCTTGTTATTATTTAAGTAAAGTCTCAATAATTAATATTCATAAATAGCAAAGTTATGGCCGTTTGTTTATATCCCAAAATCTCACTCAATTTATGGAAACATTGTACAGGTTATTGTTTATGACTGAAAGAATGTCAATAAAAATGGAAAAACACTGCGCATAGTATTTTCTATTAGTAGTTGTTATAAATGATGATTCAATTATGAATTTACCAATAATGACTTTTCGTGGACAATTTTGGGATTTCGTTTTTTGTACTTTTGACTACACAAATATGATCAGTAACGGGTAGTGATTGACCCCCATTTATTTGTGCACTAATTAAAAAATAGGGGTGTATATATTAAAACATGCTTCACCGCGTGAAAGCAGGTTTTTTCATAAAAACTTTGGTCCCCGTTTCACCTACCAATCCTCTTTTAGTGCTCGCCTGCGTCAGAGAAGGAAGTATTGTGCAAAATTTCAAGCTCAAGGAATACCCGGCCCCGGCACGATAGGCAACGAAGAAACGGGGTAGGTTTTTAGTCAGTAAGAGTCTGACACTACTTCCCACTCCGCCCAAGGGCGGGATTTGTCATTGGATGATTTTACCTACCATAAAAAAAGCTCCTAATCTTTTTTTTTTATTGATCGATATAAACTAGTGCTTGACTGCAATCCCACCTGATTTTAAGCAGTGATGCAATCGTTGCTGGTGAGGCGCACTAGTTTATTAAGAGCCTATTCACTCTAGCCTTGATAGTAGTTTTGGCTGTGCGTTGATATGTCAGTCAGTTTTTCCTTTTATTGATATAGAAAATGAATTCGTCTTTTATTTACGCTTTGGAACGTGCTAAATTGCACGTTTTACATTTTTTTTTGACTGACTGACATTTTGACTATTCAAAAGTGCCTGTAAATGGTCTATTTGAAATAAATGAGTTTCAGTTTGAGATTTTTTTTATTTTTTTTTTCTCCAATCCATCGACAGGAGATTATGGCTGGCACTCTTGTGCATCCGCCAGTGTCAAGTTGTTTAGATGTTTATTTTGAGTTTGAGAATTTCCAGCAGTCGCAAACGTTCTATTTTTAAAATTAGTCGAAATGTATATGGCCAGTGTTCGAATAATAAAATTAATATGGTTTTCACAGAACTTATTATTGGATTAGATATCGCATTGCATCAGCCTTATAATGTTCCTACTGCTAGGAATCAGGCCTTCTCTCTAGGAGAGGGAATGGGCCGTAATTCACCACGCGGGCCCAGTGCGGATTGGAGAATGTCACATGTCTTTGAAGTTTTGGTTCTAGGACATGCCGGTTTCCTTACGATGTTTCCCTTCACCGTTTTTGAGAGCAGTGGAGATGAAATAAATTACAGAAAGTAATGCGCCTGGCTGGATTTGAACCCGCAACCTACAACGATTAGGTACATTGTATCTATTAATACGTCATATCACAAGCAGGCGCGCCGAATTGAAAAAGATTGCAATCAAAAATTAATATTTCGAGCTTAAAAATATTATTTTCAGAGATTTAACGAGAGCATCAATTAAGCAAACATGTAAAACGATTAATTAAATAAATTTTCGGGCATTATTTCAGCAAATAACGCAACGAACATTTCGTTTTGTTCTGCATTCAATTATTTGTATTGTTTTTATTTGCTATTCGACTTTTAAAATTTACTTTAATCTATTAGCCATATTTTTTGGTAATTGATTTCTAAAATAATATATCATTTTATGTTCTTTTTTTTTGTTGAAACTGATGTTTTCATCTCGTTATTTAATTGGTTTTATTTTTTAAGATTTTGCGTAACTTTTAGAAAAGATGCTTGCTGTGTTAATACTAGTATAGTATGCGGCAAATAAGTTGAACCATTTGCTGTGGTTATGCGGAGCCCCCACTTTGATTAAGACCCGAAAATCAGTTATTATCCTCTTTACACAAGTTGAACCAGCATGGCGGTCGACCTTGAATGCGTTGTAACTCAATCGAAGTTGGGGGCTGCGCGTAACCTTAGAAAATAGTTCAACTTATTTGCCGCGTACTCTATATACATTATGGCTGTAACGTATTTGACAATTTCTCAGCTTTTTGAACTGCCTTTCCTAATCTGCTTCATCCATCATTTAAACACGTTGTTCTATGTATAAAATAATAAAAAAAAATCTTCAATCTTTACACTAAATGCTTTTTATGCATCATAAAAGAAAATGAAACTATAAATTCATCATTTATGCGATCAACTTTCATAGCTGGCGGGTATCACGCACTGAAAAGTTATTCAATTATATCTTTTAATTTATAAATGTTATCGATTTTCAATTTAGAAGCGAGCTGAGATTCGACGAGTCGAAATTTAAAAATTTTGAGTATCGATGTGCAGTTGCCAGCCTGTCTGTTATTTGGTATATTCGGGATCGTATATATATACATTGGAATTGCATAATTTAATTTCACCAAGCCGGATTTTTTTTTTATCGGTGGTTAAAACATCATCCAATGATATCCCCCGCGCTTGGCCGGGCGGGTGATAGTTTGACTCTTACTGACTAAAAAACCCACCCCGTTCCTTCGTTGCCTTTCATACTGGGGCTGAGCCTTCCTCTCAGAAAACAGCCCTTGACCTCAGCAGGCTTCAACCCTGCCTGCCTGCAGCTAGCAGGCTGGGCCTCTACGGTTCGCTGACAGCTACTTGAGGCCCGCGGTAGTACCGGTGGCGCCCTGACCACCGATAGTTTGGACCCCGTTTCCGATACCAGTGAGATATTATTGTTAATATTTTTTTTTTAATTGTTTTTAAATGAATATTTAAAAACGTATGAAATATTGTACGTAGAATCGCCAAACTTAAGTGACAATAGGCAAGGCACATTGCACTTAGAACAGATGGCCGTTGAGGCCGAAAGGTTCTGCAGTGATGACCGTGTACCGGAAGACGCAGCGTTGGAAAACCTCTCACAAGGTGGACCGATGACTTCCCTCCCTAGCCAAGTTACATTCGTTTCGTTTTACATGAACGCTTGTAGTTGCTACGCCCCTAATTCCTTTGTTCGTACAAACGAATTGGGGGCGTGACCAACCCCAAGTGTTCACGCAAAACGGCTGGTCAGAGTCGCTGGATGCTAGACGTACAGGACCGATCATTGTGTCGACGCTTGGGGAAGGCCTTTGTCCAACAGAGGACGTCTTTCGATTGAAATGATGAAATTAAAATGTCACATAAAGACATAATAATAACATATACTAAATTGAATACTGATAAAGAAATTAAAGAAGTATTTTCTCCTTACAAAATGGACGACTGATTGAAAGCGAACGTCTAATGCAACAATAATTGGGGACTAAAATTGATACATTATTTCGTCATCCATCAGAGATAACGGACATTTTGCATGGATTTGAATGAAATAAGGCCTTTTATTAAATATCGCAAGCATTTTTAAATCTTGGAATAAGTGAATATTGAAGAGGAGAAAGCTTTCAACCTCTCGAATTGATCACTATTTATCTTCTTTTTGACCGACTTCAAAAAGGAGGAGGTTGTTCGTTGACTGCCTAAACTCTTTTAATAGTAAGTAACAAGCACTGCACTTATTTACCCGGGGGTGCCACGGGTCCAAATTCAAGTTCCCGTGGCACCCCTAGGGGTATCTTCCAGGGGAACCACGGGTCCGAAATGAAACTGTCAAAGCGATGGAGCCACATATGATGTATAGCTCCATCTCTTTTTCGTACACATAACACACTTTTATTATGCGTACAGCTAAGGAGTGGAATTTCCTGCCGGAGTCTGTGTTTTCTGATGGCTACAACCCGGGAATCTTTAAGTCAATAGTGAATAGGTTTCTTCTAGGTAAGCATGCTCCATCGTCGACCGTATCGTCGCTTTTCATCAGGTGAGATAGTTCTCATCAATAATAAATATCAATAATTAATAACAAGTGTCAATAATAAAAAAAAAATAACTGACGTCATGGTAAGTCCCCTGAATTTCACTCGAAAAATGCCTACAAAATCCCTTCTTAGGGTTCAATACCCAAAGGGTAAAAATAGAACCCTATCACTAAGACTTCGCTGTCTGTCCGTCTGTCTGTCTTCAGGCTGCATCTCAAGATCCACGATATCTAGACCATTGAAATTTTCACAAATCATGTATTTCTGTTGCTACTACAACAAAAAATACTATAATAATAATAATATATTCCACAACTATCACACAACACCGTCTAGCCCCAAGCTAAGCAGAGCTTGTGTTATGGGTACCAGACAGCTGATAAACATACTTATATATTTGTAAATACATACACACACATATACACATACATATAGATAAATAACACCCAGAGACAGAACAAATGATCGTGTTCATCACACAAACATTTGTCCTGGGTGGGAATCGAACCCACGACCTCTGGCATAGCAGTCAGGGCCACTAACCACTAGACCAACAGGCCAGTCAAATACTAAAAAAAAAACATAACACAAACAAACAACAAACAAAAAATAAGTAAATATTTAATTGGGGCTCCCATGTAACAAACGCGATTTTTTGCCCTTTTGTGCTCGATATGGTAAGGAACCCTCCGTGCGCAAGTCCGAATCGCACTTGGCCGGTATTTTTTACTGTCGATACCACTACTTATAATAAAATATTAGACCCTGTTTAAAAAAAGATCAATGTGTCGTAAATTAAATGCAAGCCATCTTACAGGCTGTTCAAAATGTATTCAACCAATAAATTGTAGAAGCAATACGCGAATAACATTTTACCATATTAATATATATTTTTTTAAATTTTTCTTAAGAAATCACAGGTTGTTTGATACAATATAGTGAAATAAATAATATTCCACAACTATCACACAACGCCGTCTAGTCCCAAGCTAAGCAGAGCTTGTATTATGGGTACTATACAACTGATAAACATACTTATATATTTCTAAATACATACAAATTATAGATAAATAACACCCAGACACAGAACAAATGATTATGCTCATCACACAAACATTTCTCCTGGGCGGGAATCGAACCCACGACCTCCGGCATAGCAGTAAGGTTCACTAACCACTAGACCAACAGGCCAGTCAATATAGTAATACAATATAGTGAAATAGAATCGAGTGTTTTTCTTATGGTAGGCAACATCATCCAATGACAAATCCCGCCCTTGGGCGGAGCGGGAAGTAGTGTCAGACTCTTACTGACTAAAATCCTACCCCGTTCCTTCGTTGCCTACCGTGCCGGGGCCGGGTATTCCTTTCGGAAGCTGACCCACGACCCCAGCAGGCTTCGAAAATTTACAAGAATCGAAAAAAAAATTGACCTAACCACAAATTTTCAGTTTTCAGATTTATTCCTATACTTTTGCTATGAGACCTTGCTTCATGCCAAGTTTTAGGGTTCTAGATTTCTAGTGTTCAACGGGACGTAGGTACCCGATTAATTATAAATTGAAAAAAAAAATGCAGTTCAAAACTGTTATCGAATACTTAAACATTTTCACTTAAAAAATTGACAATATGACTTACCGTCTGTCTAGAAGTTACACGCCAGAGGTAACCAACCTACGGTATGAAAACAAATAATTTAAATAATTAATAACCTTAACACGCAACGCATTAAAAAAAACATTTTGCAGTTAATCTGAAATTTACTGTGAATTGTCACGCTCTAAAACGATCTTCACTATTGCTAAGTGGTTAAGTAATATTTCATTCTGAATATTCGTTGAAAAAAATGCTTGATTGCTTTAATGTGCGTTGGTGGCAATCAATTAGAAAACGATTATGAAGTGATAGTTTTCGCACATAATCATAAGTCTTGAGTTGAGCTACACGAATACAGACCAATTGTTTGGCCAGGTACTCTCAAATCTGTGTGGAACTTTCTTCTTAAAACCATCTCAGGCACTAATCTGCATGGTTCTCATATGATTTGATATTATTTATATACACTTTATTGCACACCGAGATTACAAATATTTAAAAAGAAACCTTATAATAAAGAAAACATACAATCGGTGGCCTTATCGCACTCGGAGATTTCTTCCAGACAACCTGGTTTGGATAGAAATTGCCAGGACACAAAATGGGGTTGCACTTACACATTACATGTTTGCTAGATGGACTTTAAAAGAGACTCATGGGTCAACCATGACTTGAATGATGAGTTTGTTTCGATGTATCTTCTCAGAGTATTTAGTTAAGAAACACTAGTTTAAATTGACGAAAACTTGACTAGTAAAAGTGTTTTATAAAGCGTATCTGCAAAATAAATATATTTTTTTTATCATTTTATAACATTGAAGATATTCGCATTTCGCATTGCAAATATTGCGTGACTTATAGATATTTCTTCTTCTTTTTGAATCGCTGTTTAAACTTTTTGGGCCTAATTAGGTGGCTACGTTAATAATACCATCGGTGCCACTCATCAATCTGGCCTGTTGGTCTAGTCGTTAGTAGCCCTGATTGCTATAGTAGTTAGTGGTAGTCTACGGGTAGTCGTGCGTTCAATTCCCACCCAGGTCAAATGTTATGAGCACGATCATTTGTTCTGTGTCTGGGTGTAATTTATCTATAATATGTATGTATTTAGAAATATGTAATTATGTTTATCAGTTGTCTAGTACCCATAAAACAAGCTTAGCTTAGCTTGGGACTAGACGGTGTTGTGTTATAATCCTCCAAAGTGCAGATGTATGGGCACTTTTAGGCGTTCTAACGTGCGGCTCATGTTTCGAATAGGATTACCGCACTTACGAAGATTCGACGGGTCTATAAAACGTCATATCACTAAGCTGTGTTCGCAGTGGTCTATCTGGGTGCGCAATAAAAATATATGCTCAATCGGTTATGTATGTGACCTTCAAATTAAAGATATCACTTTTGGTATTACTTAAAGCACTAATCTTATTTATTTATTTAATCTTCATGTACAATAGTGGTTTAAAGGTGGACTTAATGCAACAAGGCATTCTCTACCAGTCAACCTTTGGGTTAAAAAGACAAAACTGGTAGGTGTACACAATAAATAAATAAGCGATATTTCCAATAATATATAATATAGTATCATTAAAATTAGTTAATTATAATAATAAAATACGTATATACGCTAATATTATAAACTAATAAATACTATGATATATATCAAATCATTAATAGGACTTAAAATATGACAATTCTGACGAAGACCGAATTAAAGTTGAAAGCACTTCAAGTAGTAGTTCCGAATTTTACGCTTGAAGACAAAATTTACTTTCAGCTTTTTTGATGTCAAGGGGAAGCATACTCCAGAGTTTTATAGAAGAGACAGTGAATGAATTAGCCATAAACCCAGTACAGTGAGAAGGAATTTGAAGAAGCATGTTTTTGGAAGCTCGAAGGTTGAGATTATGAGAACTGCCCAATACTTTAAAACATTTTTTTTAATAAATCAGTAGCACAAGTATCGTTTAATATAGTGAAGAGCGTGCAGAGAGATCTGAGGGATCTCCTGTGACGGATAGGCAGCCATTTAAGCTGAGAAAAGTAGGAAGAAATGTGATCACGGAGACCAAAAATAAAACGAATGCAGTTATTGAGAAGTCGATTCAATTTGTTTAGAAGTTCTTGGGATAGATCAGAGAGAGTCGAGATCGAATTTTGCGAAATCCTCTGTCATACTTTAAGTCAAAATATTTCCAATCCAGCTTAGGAATTCTCCGAATGCCGTCCATCACTACAATTGTTGGCGCTTTTCCAGAAAACTACAAACTTGTTGGTAACTCGGGTATGTGGGAAAGCCAATAAAATTTTATACTAAAAGTCGGACCCGAGTAAAAGTTTGCCAAACACATTTTCCAATGGTAGCAATAATATATATTGTACAGAGAAAAGTATAAGTTTTGGGGAAATAGTTTTTATTAGTATATAAGTGTTCTTCGTGATATTATTCGGGTCGTGTTGCAAAATTCAGCTTTTGATTTTATTTTACTGAAATCCTTGTTCTGTTGTTACAGCTAGTCTAGTACCATATATATACGATATGATACTTTTATTATATGTGCAATTAGCATCATTTTTTTTTCTGACAGACTGACACCTTGACCTTTCAAAAGTGCCTGTAAATGGTTTATTTGAAATAAATGCTTTTGAATTTTTTGAATTTTTTTGAATTATTTACATTCACACAATTCATTCTCATAGGTAATTCTTGTTCTTCATCTTCAGCTTGCCTTTATTGGCTGGTTTGAGTGGAGATTCGCAAGAGCAAACCTGTTCAGGATAAGGATGTATAATCCAGTAATGTGCTGGTAGGGATCACATTGACTTTGTATTTTTCATTTGGTTTATTTTTTAATTCTAATTTGTTAACCTATTTATTTTTTATTTTGTATTTGATTTTAATTTGTTATCCCAAATGCATTATTATTTTTTTATAAATTCTAATTAATTAAATGACTATTGTATATTAATTAAATGATGATGGTATATTTGATGATAATTATGACAATAAAGATGCTTAGTCCGTGTTATGGCATTCTTTGAATTACGATTGCGTTGTCTGTCATTTGTAGTGAGCAAAAAAGTATTTTTTGTCATTCGATAATTTATTTATCTTGATTAAACATTTTTCCATTATAAATGAATTTAAAAATCTGGCAACATCCACTTAAAAGAGTTTTTGACGCACAAAATAAATAAATAATCGTACATCATCTTTATTCTTTATTCATTGTTAAAAATATATGTATAGGTAATGTAAAGAAAATTACCTGAAGTTATTATTTATTTATTTTTATTCCCAAAAATATCCTTAGAGACTAATCTAAATCGATATTGAGGTTTCTTGTTACTAAATTACAAATTAAATTCCGTTACAAATTTTAAAATGTGCTATCTTAGTGAAATCACTAATCATCATCATCATCATCAGCCTTTTAATGTTCCCACTGCTGGGACACAGGCCTCCTCTCTAAGAGAGGGAATGGGCCGTAATTCACCACGCAGGCCCAGTGCGGCTTGGCAAATATCACATGTCTTCGAATTTTTGGTTCTAGGACATGCCGGTTCCCTCACGATGTTTTCCTTCACCGTTTTGAGAGCAGTGGTGATGAAATAAATTACAATTAAAATAAATTAAATACAAAGTAATGCGCCTGGCTGGGTTTGAACCCGCGACCTATAACTCGTAAGCTGGGGCCGTTACCACTCGGCCAGCACTGCTCACTGCTGAGTGAAATCACTCAGAGTACAATAAAAATATATCTACGTCGTCAGTTATGAGTTTTCGCCTTAAATGCACCCTAAATTAGTTATGATAAGCCGTTTTTTCCCTTAGATTATATTTAAAAAAAAATTCTGGCCATTTAATTGATAATATAATAATTTGCCTGCTGCGGTCTTCCCGTCCAATTATAATTTAGGTGTCTTCAAGGCTAGAATGAATCTGAAAGGCTCTTAATAAACTAGTGCGCCCCACCATCAACGATTGCATCACTGCTTACCATCAGGTGGGACTGCAGTCAAGCACTAGTTTATAAAATATAAAAATAAAATAAAAAATATTAAAAAGTCACACACTTTTTCGAATCGTCAGTGAGAAAAATATTGAAATAAAAATGTGCTGATCTGGACATTGTGTCCAAATCGTCAGTAACCCACAAAAACATTATCAATCTGCAGAACTCAGCTGACTTTTACAAAATGGCGCCGGATAAGAAACAGCTGACACATTCTGTTACGCCAATGCATGGAATACATTAATTGCATACCTTTGACTACGCATGCGTTACGTCTGCCCTGTGGTTTTGTCTGGATAATTTAATAATTTTATACATCGTACCCTTTTACGGTTAAAAACATTATTTAATTACGAACTTGTTTTAAAAATAACCTAAAACGTTTTGACATTGCGTTGAACGATTATTTTTAAATATAGAAATAATATTTTTAATGGAGACAGTGACCACACGGCGCAAAGTGGCATTTGGCGAGTTTGGCAACACTAGCCAGTAGATTGGGATCGTACGTGACCTTTCTTCAATATGGCATCCTTGGCACCCTACTTACTTCTGTTCGGCCAATTCTTCTTCGTACATGGACGCAGTGACGGATGTGTTGTGGCAAGGTAAGAATAATACATTCCATTCTCTAATATAACGATTTCTGGCATAGTGATTGCAATCCGGCGTCATTTTCAGTCCGGCCGGATCCGACCGGATTCCCATCGGTTCGGATCCGGTCCGATCCGGCCGTATCGATCAAATCAGGATAATTTTCACTTTTCGGTTCAAAGTTTATTGTAAGTATTTTAATCAAGTGTCATATTACTTATTTTGGCTCTTACATCGAGGCAAAAGCTCAAAAGGCTGCCAAAAAATTGGGGATCTTAGCTGAGGTGAGACGGCACTTCAAGCGCAAGTTTGATCGTGTATGGAGTACCGATCTCATCTTGAGGCGGATCTACCAAAGTCAGCTTGATGCCTTGGAGTCAATTAAGAAGCAAGCCAAGAAGATAATCGGTGATGATGCACTTGTCGAGTCAAACAAAATCTTGAGCATCGACGACGAGTCGCTGTCGGTTTTCTATCGTTTATATTTCGAAGAGTGTGCGTTGGAATTGCACAATTTAATCCCGCTAGACCGTTCCATCATAAAACCACTAAACGTACGGCGTTGCGCCATCGGTAGATAGTGGACATACCCCCCCATACTTTTGGCGTGGGGTCGACGATGAAGTACCTGGGAGTCGTCCTCGACAGCCGGTGGAATTTAGAGGAGCACTTCCGACTTTTGGTTCCCAGACTGAATCGGACTGGGGCTGCTCTCAAGTGGCTTCTGCCAAACCTGGAGGGTCCAGACGTCTCGTGCCGAAAGCTCGACGCAGGCATCGTTCGGTCCATGGCAATTTACGGTTCGCAGGTGTAGGCGCCGTCGCTATGAAAGCTACCGGCGGTCCGGCTAAACGCCTGCCAGAGGGTCATAGCCCTACGGATGATACGAGGATACCGTACGGTGTCCTGTGAAGCAACGTGGCTCCTTGCTGGCCTGCCACCATGGAATCTGAAGGCAACCGTCCTTGCACACATGCACGATATACGCGTGGAGATGCAATGCCGGGGCGAAACTCCGCTGCCGCGACAAGTCGCTGCATGGCGGACAGAGTTCCGGTGGGATCTCATGGTGAAATGGCGAGAGCGACTGTCGCAACCCAGTGCTGGGCACGCCACGATTATGGAGGTAAAGTAAAGAGTAAATATCCCTCTTTGAGGCGTGGCTGGAATGATCTCACGGCATCCTCACCTTTCGCATGACGCAGGTCCTCACCGACACGGGCAAGTTCGGAAAGTACCTGTTCAAGATTCGTGCGAAGGTGACGCTCGGTTGTCGCCACATTGTGGACCGCCCGGAGGATATGGTAGAGCACACGGTAGAGGTGGACCCTGCTTGGGAAGATCATCGCCGTGTCTTTGTGGGGGCTTGGTACATTTTGGTCGACCATGGTCTGGAGCGGGGAGAAGTGGAAGGCCGACCGCATCAAGCAATGGCGCACACGCCGCCACCGCCGCCGGAATTCCGATCCCGGCGATAGTGATTAATGTGTACCAACTATCTAATCACTATTACACTTTTGTCACTTTATTTATCTTTCAGTGGCGTTTTGCATTTCAGGGCTTCAACACTCCCGCCACCATGACATCTCCAAAATACCCCCCACTCAATAAAATGATTAGTTTCTACCCAGCCATCCGACGTCCTATGATCAAAAATCAATTAACGACGTCTCGGATCGAAGGGCTTCTAATAGATTCGTCTTCTAGATTATTAGTCTCGTCGAATTGGGGATTGGTAGATATATTAGATACTGGTATCTAGGTCATGCTTAGAAAACTAGTTTTATTTTTTGTAATATGATAATTAATTTTATAACTATCTTTGCTCATCTCATTCTTATTATTCGATCCTTAAAAATAAGCAACTTTTTGCAATAAACAGATATAATGATGAATGATTTTTATTTTGCATATAATAATAATTTTGTCAGCAAACCGTAGAGGCCCAACAGGATTGAAGCCTACTGGGGCCATGGCTAATGTGAAAGTGAACACCAGGCTCTGGAACAAAGGCAGAGAAGGAACGGGGTGGGTTTTTTAGTCATTAAAAGTCTGACATTATCTCCCGCTCCGCCTAAGTGCATAAATTTAACCACCAAAAAAGAACGTAGTGGGAAGGATTGTCAGAGTTTAACTGACTAAAATCCACGCTTCCTCCTTCAGTTGCCTTTTGCGTTTTAGGGCCGCTGTAACTCATTGAAATCATCTCGATTCACAAGTGCTTCCGCAGTATTCACAATAAGGTTGAACTTATTTTTTGGATTTAATTTAATTTTACTACCAGGGGCCCAAGTTTGCTATTTTTGTAAATTCGACATTCCAACACAATCCCATTGTCATTTTGGTAAAAGTTCTTAATCTGCTAAATCATAATGGTTGATCATTGGTTGGTTATTGGTCTCGCCTTTGTCGTATTCAGACAAATCTAATGTTAAGTCACTAATCAAAGGAACTGACAAAATTTTAGCAGATTACCCCCGAAGTCAGAAATTCATTTGTCATTATGTACGAGGTTACCATTTCTTTCAACGGTGTGTCAGTGATTGACTGTTGGAAAGTCATAGTGACGTCATTATATTAGTAGATTACCAAACTTGTCAAAATCAACCATGATGAAATAAATGATAGACGATTCTGACACTATTGTAATAGCAGACTTGAGGCCCTGGTGCTACTCGATTCATTGAAGCACCTTCTTTGAATCGAGTATCACCAGGGATTATATGATGACGTTATTAGTGAACTTTAATTGAAAATGAAATAGATCGCAGAATGAAATGAAAGACGCTAGTATGATTGGATTCAAGTGGGTGTTATTCAGACGACGTTTCAGTTTCGATTAATCTTATAACTTTGTAAATAAAATTGTTCTGTTCGTGTTTTTTTTTTATTTATATAAACTAGAGCTTGACTGCGATCCCACTTCATGTGATGCAATTGTTGATGGTGAGGCATATAGCATGGCATCAGCTTTATAATGCTCCCACTGCTGGGACTAAGGCCTCCTCTCTAGGAGAGGGAATGGGCCGTAATCTATCAGCCACCGGCCCAGTGCGGGTTGGTGGTCCCATATCCTCGAATTTTCGCGCGAGAGATCGTTGCCGGCGATCGCCCCCACGATATTTATGACAGGACAACTTTTGATGGGTCAGCTAGTGCCCTAGAACGGGAAAAGTCAATCAGATGGTTTACAAGCTTTAAAAGAGATCTGTATGGAAAATAATTTCAAAAAATTGTAACGAACATATGGTTATATACTCATTGTTACAATTTTACACATATATTATGTGTGACACATACATTTAACTATCATTAGTAGTTATCGATTTGAAATCCATTGACAAACACACAAACAGAAGTGCACAATTTCTTCCTAGTGCAACCAAGCCCCACTGCAGCGAACCAGTGATGCGTCTTCATATATAAAACTATACTACCACACTTTCAAGCATTTGGTATACACGCGTGAGTCAATCGAATCATTGACTGAATTTGTGTTAGTGAAGTGAAAAGACAATTATATCGATTAAAATGAAGAGCGCGTATTTATTAGCGGTCCTGATTTTTGGTATCGTGAGGGCGAGTGATATCGATAAAGAGGTGAGAAATTGTTGTTACTATTCGTTTTCGTTTTGTTTTTTTTTTTTTTTTTTTGTAGTGATTGTAAACTTATCGAATCATTTTGTATCAAGTGTTAAAATTCTATCGTGTGTTTTAAAATTATAGGTTTGTGGTTTTTTTTTTCACTAATAATTTTAATAAATCGTTCGTTTTAGATCAAATTAAAGAATGATTATGAATATTAGATTAACTATACAATAAGAAAAATATTAATTAAGTATTGTATTCAAAGATCTTTGAACACAATTGTGAGTTTACTCGCTTGCTAGAAACCAATTTAGAATTAATTAATGTAATTAAAAATCTCAATAGAAGCTAACAATCAGCGCCTACATTTTTCTTTGATAGAATTTTCCGAATAATTATAAATTACTACATATTTCACTGAAGAGACTAATTAATGAAAATGTCAATTAAGTCTGATTCCGACTGTTGCAAACGAAATCATACTCATTAAAATTGTATTAATTAAATTATTTAACACGGCTACTGTTTAAAGAGGTTCGCTCATTTTAATTGACATATTAAAGTTTCCTTTTGATTTTAACATTGATAAAAAACATAAATTGACTGTAACAATTTTTTTTTTCGGTTACTTTGCAATTAATTTTCGCACTAGTTTGTCGAATACCTTGGACAGTTTTATCGATATCTTCGGGTTCAGTGCAGGCTTTTGTCCAACCCTATTTAAAGACAGAAAAGTTTTCTGTATCGTAGGTGCATTCACAAAAATGTAACTCACTTACACAAGACACTCAGACCCAAAACACCCATCTGTAGATCATATAAATATTTGTTCCGTGCGGGTATCAAACCGGCGACACGCAGAGTAGCAGTCAATTGCTCGACCACTGCGCCAACCGTGAAATCTCGAGGTTACCTATCATCATTGCAGCGACATCTATGTCGTCACAACGGAACTATCCTGTATAGCGCAATTAAAGTTCTCCGCACGATTTGAATAGATACAACCACCCTAAATCATCTATCGCGTAGCCCACTCGTCTGGTCGGAGGATCCTCCTTTTTCAACGGAGGTATGTGGGACTTTACTCTCTGTCTTTGCTTACCTCCAAATCATTAAGAACATCCCAAAATTTTTAAATATGCTAATTAATAACGGATAATAGCTACATCTTATCACACAACACACATCCTCCTTTTTCATTTTATTTTTTCATCGCTCACATGCGTAATCCGTTTCCAGGGAACGGAAAAAAAGGTTTTTCATAACTTAAAAGAGGATAATATTCAATTATTGGAAGATTATCGGAAAACATGAGGCTTTGTTCAAGTTTAGGATGGTATAATCACCCCTTTATATAAAACTGGTACTTATTGCTGAGTTTTTTATCAGCGACGTCGGAGAATTACAATATTTATAAGATGATATTTTTTTGTCGGTCTGATATTGAAAACGTGGTGGAAATTGTTAAGAGTATATTTTTAGATTGATTTTGATAAAACCAATTTTACTTTTTATTCCTTATACCTATCATTTTATACTAGCTAACCCAGTATAAGTATTTCGACATCAATTTATAAAAAAAAACTGGGCATGTGTGAGTCGAAAACACACATGTAAAACCCAGTTAGTACTAAAGTAACTTACACCCGTATTTATAAAGAAGTAATTACTTGTTGCTAAGTAATATTTAATAATGCGTTACTTGAGGTTAGAAATCTTTTTTAAATATTGTGAATATTTTCGATTTTTCTTAACTATACAATACAAATTGTTACTTGTACACAAGTGATTAGTTTTACTTCTTTATAAATACGAGTGCTAAAGTGACTGACAAAATAATACCTTTTAAACATGACACTTACAAAACTGTGCAAAGCCAAAATTAAAAAAAAAAAACATATCTTTGACAACAAGTAAAATTATGAAACCCTTTCGTCGATTCTTGATCATTTTTTTTTTATGGTAGGTAACATCATCAATGATAAATCCCGCCCTTGGGTGAGGCGGGAGATAGTGTCAGACTTACTGACTCAAAACCAATCGTAAATCATAATTAACGACATACTATTTAAGAAAAAGCGTGGAAAGCTAACGACCATCTAATTATCACATTAGAACGAATGCCGAGGCATCACGATTATCGGTATTTGTCTGAAAGCGGTGCTCCTTTACACTTCAGTGCGTTCACGCAACGCAACACTAATGAATTTTCTTCGAATTGTTATGGTGCATTGTGCTGAGACATACGGATGGTTAGTTTAGTGAACAATTGGTTTACCTATAGGTCTTTTTATTATTATAGACTAGCGGCTCGCCCCAGCTTAATATATTATGCTATTAGATCATCAATATAATATCAATCCTCTTTTTTAATCACTCAATCTATAAAAAAAAAAATGCATAAAAATCCGTTGTATAGTTTTAAAGATCTAAGCATACATAGGGACAGACAGCGGGAAGCGACTTTGTTTTATACTATGTAGTATTCACTATCTCATTTGATGATAATCGATGGTGTGGTCGACGATGGAGCATGCTTGCCTAGAAGTAACCTATTCACTCTTGATTTAAAGAGCCCTAAACACAAACTCCAGCTGGGAGCGATCGGCAGCGACCTCTCTCACTGAGCCTTGGTTCAAGCCATGGTCCGGAGTGAGGAGGGATGGCAGGCGGTCGCCTCCTTCTGCGAAGCAGTAGATAGATAGATAGATGTATTAGTAAAGCTAGCAAAGGAGGAGGCTGACCGCATCAAGCAAAGGCAACGGGGTGTTCGCCCTAGCCGCAGCCGGGATTCCGATCCCGATTTCCGGCCACCGTAGGCGCGGGCTTGCGGACGGCGTACAATGGGTAGTACGCTGTCCGATCGTCCGGTAACCGACCGGACCGATCCCAAGTCGTCGACGGCGCGTACTGTTCCCGCGCGCCTCAAGTAGCTGTCAGCGAACCGTAGAGGCCCAGCCTGCTAGCTGCAGGCAGGCAGCGTCGAAGCCTGCTGGGGTCAAGGGCCATTTTCTGAGAGGAAGGCTCAGCTCCGGCATGATAGGCAACGAAGGAACGGGGTAGGTTTTTAGTTAGTAAGAGTCTGACACTATTTCCCCCTCCACCCAAGGGCGGGATTTGTCATTGGATGATTTTAGCTACAATAAAAAAAAAAAAAATGGGATGTGCATCCCAAAACGCTTTCGGCGGAATGTCTACTATGTACTTCTAGTGGCCCAATGATGAAACGAACCTGGTAGAATTAAATTGCACAATGCCAATGCACAACCATAACTTAAAATTGAGCGAGTATTACCTAAAAGTACACCATTCCAAATAAAATATACCTATTCTTAAAGTATATACTATTCAAAATAAAGAAAAGAAAACACGATTATGAAATAAAAACAAATAACTCAGACCGAGACGTTATTTCGAATAATAACGAAATAATTTAACTTTAAGACTTTGTATTATTATCCTTACAGCACAAAAAATATTTTTAATAGTTTTGTATACTCACTTTCCCAATCAAAGAGAGAAAAATTTATTCCTTTGACGAGTAAAGATGAAAATTTCTTCAAATACTTTGAGATAAAACAATAATGCGGCTGTGACACGAAGCCATATTCAAGTGCTTATTTCCAAAAGGAATGTTTTTCGGAATATTTTTGTCGATATCAAAAGAGTTGGTTTCATTGATCTTGGTCTTTTTAGGTATAAAGGATACGTAATGGTGAAACACACTTTTTCAAAAGTCTGATCGCAAATGATTCATTCATATTACGCCTGCAAAGTTTCTCTGCTCAGTGGCGTAAATAACAAAATCTATACACGGTTATATTTTGGTCGTTTTAATTCCGCAGAGGGTCGATTCGGTACATGAAACACTACGATTCGTAAATATACGCATGTACGAAATTAATTTCTTTGAGTAAACGAGTCAATAAAAGTGTAAAAGTATAAAAAAACCTAAAGCCGACTAAAGTATAAAAAATACTTTGTTTGTAATTTTCAAAATAGGCTTCCAATTTTTGGCAATTGAGACTATGGGCGGGTTTCTGAATTGAGTATTTTGAGTTAAGAACGTCTCAAACCATACTTAAATGCCAAATGACAAGTTTGCAGGGTAAAGTATAGTTTGAGTAATTCTAGACTTCAAATGCTTAAATCAGAAATCGGGGGTAATTCATGCATAATTTCTTAAATAAGCCTTCAAAATTCCTTGGATTAAACTCAAGAAAGACATGCAAGTGGTGATGGTATCGGACGATTTTTAGTTGCCGCGGCATCGCTTCATAGAATAATTGACGTTACACTCGATGACAGCGCACAAGCTATCACGTCGTGATAAATCTGAGGCGTCATCTTTTAGTGCTAAAGATTTGTGATATTTAGCAATTGGAAGTAATTGGTATCTCCTTTTTGAGGAGTGGCTGGAGAGTCGTCACGATGTCCTCACCTTTCGCATAATGGAGGTCCTCAGTGGACATGGTAAATTCGAGAGGTTCCTACATCGGAGTCTGGCGGAAGAAACACCTGCGTTTGCTCCATTTTGCAGACCACCCGTAGGATACGGTGGAGGTGTATCCCACTTGGGCAGTGCAACGCCGTGGCCTGGTATAGACCATAGTCCTCTTTCTGCGAAGCAGTAATGCTAGCGAAGGAGATATCAGAACCCGTTAGGGGAACGGATACCCATACGCTCCAGACTGTACCAGCCACCGTAGGCGTGGGCTTGTGGATGACAAGCAATAGGTATCTTACCTTGACTGTCCGACTGTCATCCAGATCAAGCCCGAAGCGTTTACGGCGCGTAGGTTTCCACGCGTGCCTTAAAAAGATGTCATCAAAAACATAGGGGTCCAGCATTGCCCTTATACCTACTAGGGCCATAGGTCGATTCTGAAAAGGTTACCTATGGTCCTAGAACGCAAAGGACCTGCACTGAAGGAATATAGATATGGTTTTAGTAAGTAAAAGTCTGACACGCTGTTCTGATTGCCTGTCAGCGATAAGACTGCGCTGACTGCGAAGACTGTACCTATGGATTTAAGTTTGTATTAAAGTTTGCTTGTATGATAAAGAAATACAACGAGGATTAAAGTGGGAGAAATAATAAGGTAGTTTCCCAGTACAAAAAAAGAAAGAAAGAAAAAACATTTATTCGTACCTCACACATACAATAGAAATAAAATAAAAAAAAGAGAATTATCATTAAAATCTGTGCAAGGCCAAAAAGGCAAGCGATATTTATAAAGGATAAATATTCTGTTAGGACCCGCAGTGATGCCACAATTTCAATTTAGCGTGGCAGAGCATCAGCCTTATAATGTTCTCACTGCTGGGACTTAGGCCTCCTCTCTAGGAGAGGAATGGGCCGAAATCCAATACGCGGGCTTAGTGTGGGTTGGTGGATGTCACATGTCTTGGAGTTTTTGGTTCAAAGACATACTGGTTTCGTCACGACGTTTTCCTTCATCTTTTGTTAATGGTGAGGTAAAATAAATTAAACAAAGTAATGCACCTGGCTGCGTTTGAATCCGCGATGTATAACTCGTAAGTCGGGGCCGTTACCACTCGGCCACGGCTCTCACTCAAATACACCGTAAAATTTTGGTCGTTTTAACCCCGCGGAGGGTCAATTCAGTAGCTACATAAAACACTATCCATTTGTAAAAAGAAAATTAAAAAATAAAGTACTTTTTTTAACTCGAATTAATTTACGCATGTACGAAATTAATTTCTTTAAGTAAACGACAATTGAGCGAGGCTAATGTACTGTAGGTAGTTAGTACGCAACGACCGACAACTACCTACAAGGTCACTGAAAGCCAATGTTCGACGTAGTATTTTGTTGTTATAACTAAGCATTTCTATTACGAAAAAAATGTCAGATGAGCTAAGCAACCGTGTGTATCATGACGGATGCAAGCAAACGCAACCTACGCATGTCTTAATTAAATATCACAGTTAACTAGAAAACACAGTTAGAGCATTGGTTGAGCGAATAATGGTTTTTGTTTTTCTTTTTTAATAATTTAAACTAGTGCTTTACTGCGATCCCGCCTGATGGTAAGCAGTGATGCAATGGTTGATGGTGAAGCGCACAAGTTTCTTTTTATGTTTTTTTACTAACACTGGAAATAAAAATATTTAATTGAATTGAATTAAGGTTGTGTTTACTCTAGCCTTGACAAGTGCAGACGGGAAAACCCTAGCAGGCAAATTGTTTCAGTCCATAAATAGAGCATTCTAGTGCCTCTCGCTTACATAAATGTGACAGGCAAGTACAGGAAAAGGATGGTCCTTTTCCTGTACTTGCCTCAGGACTTACAACATTCCGCCAAAAAAAAAGTATTGCATTAAAAAAAAAAAAACAAAAAAAAATTCGAGAATGATAGCAAAACAAAACCTAATGATGAATATTACCAGTTTTCACAACTTTTTTGTATTGTTCTTTGTAGATTATATAACAAACTAAGTGTAGCGATCGGGATAAATTGCCCAATAAATGTCGCTGAAACACCCGAATGCTCGTTCGTGCAGCCTCGGGAATTATCGTGTATTGTATAGAATGACGTGTTGAAGTGACGTGACTCGCCTACTGCTCCGATGTAGAAGTATCCTACACTATCTTACACTAATCATCTACTAATTCCTTGTGGAGGTTCTCCAACACTATTTTACTTGATAGTTAATAAAAATGCGGTGATCGATAGTATTTGCTGGTCTAGAATTACTTCTAGCCTGGCCGATTTAGACATGAATTAGGTACTTTTATATAGTTTGTTCCCGTGGGAAAATTTCCAACATTCACTCGGGTGAAGTTAATGTTATAAACTGGATCATATGTATATACGGTCCTTAGAGGGAATATAGAAGGGATATTATAGTAATGTACCTGGTATACCTAGCTATATATAAAAAAAAGGAGGGTTGATAAGAGGTATTTTTCGCCTATCACACACTCAAAAAGAAAGATCTGTTTTTTTTAATGCATTTGTATCGTTTTTTGTTATGGTAGGTAAAATCATCCAATGACACATCCCTTGGGCGGAACGGAAAATAGTGTCAGACTCCTGACTAAAAACCTACCCCGTTCCTTCGTTACCTATCCGTCCTTCTATGCATTTATTTATTTATTTATTTAATAAGGTTCACCAAAAGTTGTTATAGATATTTCATAGATAGCAACTTATAAATAATCGTGTCTTAAATCTAACTGTACAACCAATCACAGGCAAACACCACATGCAAAATGCTCCTTGTAATTAACATTAATTTAATTAAAATTTAATATTGTTTTTACCCGACTGCGCCAGAAGGAGGGTTATGTTTTTCGAGAGTATGTATGTATGTATGTATATATGTATGTATGTATGTATAATTGTTTGGCACGCTCTGCAGCCTGAACGGCTCGATGGATTTTAGCTGGAGAGGTGTCGTTAGATTCGTATTTACTGTGAGAGTGACACTGGGTATATCAAAATAAAAAAAAACAATATGTCGGATTTTTGGCGCCAAATTCAAATATTTGGCACGCTCTGTGGCCTGAACGGCTCGATGGATTTTAGTTTGCGAGGTGTCGTTAGATTCGTAATTACTGTGAAAGTGATATCGTAAAAAATAAAAGTAAAAAATAAAAAATGGTATAAAAAAATAAAAAGCAGTCGGGACCCATTACATCATAGATCTACTGACTAGACGGCAGACTTTCTAGTATGGATCCCGACTGCTACAACGACTTTCTTGTTTTAGGGCTTTTTCATGAATACTCAGAAAAGCAGTCGGGTTTTTTAGTTTTTTAAATTACCATTTTTTATTGTTTTTTAATCATTATTTTAACTTGACTTTTACCTACTTAAATTCTAGACATTAAATAACAAATACAGCAGTAACACAAACGTAATTTCAAATACTAATTCAAATTACATCTGACAAACACCTATTCCTAGTCTGCGTGGACGTCAACCAGGTCGCTGCGTTACGTAGTTAGAATTCTTTATCTGTACCTCTACCATGAGTTTTAAGCAATAGTATTCGTCGCTACTCGATATCGACGCCGTAAATATTTTGTATGGCAAATTTCTGCAGCGCCTCTAGCGGTCACTTGCAGAACAAAAATTTGCCATACAAAATATTTACGGCGTCGATATCGAGTAGCGAAGAATACTATTGCTTAAAACTCATGGTAGAGGTACTGTTGAGTTTGTATGTGTTAGTTATGCATTTGTTCTGTTTAGTATGTTTATGAGTTGTGTTGTTAGTTTCTTTTTTTATTTAGTGACATGTATTTACGTGATTTCTCACCTTGAAATACGAATCCCGAGAGAAAATATTCCTGAAATAACCCTCCTTCTCGCGCAGTCGGGTAAAAAAGTACCCTTTATTCTACCCAAATTAATTGAACCCTTCAAGCGTAACAAACAAGCGTACATACTCGTTTAAACTTTCACCCTTTTTTATGGTAGGTAAAATCATTCAATGATAAATCCCGCCTTGGGCGGAGCGGGAAGTAGTGTCAGACTCTTACTGACTAAAAACCTACGCCGTTCCTCCGTTGCCTTTCTTGCCGGGGCCGGGCCTTCCTTTCAGAAAATCAGCCTTATGATATTAATGTAATATGTAGTTGACATATAAAGCGAATTCGCGAAATCCTAAAGGTAATAAATATCCCGAAAGACGTCCACTGCTCGACATCGGCTTCCCCCAATTTCATTGTCACAACATTGAACAGTCCTGTACATCGCCCATCCATCACGTTCCCGCGACTGTTACCAGGTCATCGGTCCAGCTTGTGGAAAGCCTTCCAACGCTGAGTCTTTCGGCGCTCGGTCATCACTCCAAAACTCCACGGCCTCATCGGCAATGTCATCATCATCATCATCAGCCTTTTAATGTTCCCACTGCTGGGACACAGGCCTCCTCTCAAAGAGAGGGAATGAGCCGTAATTCACCACGCGGGCCCAGTGCGGCTTGGTGAATGTCACATGTCTTCGAATTTTTAGTTCTAGGACATGCCGGTTTCCTTACGATGTTTTCCTTCACCGTTTTGAGAGCAGTGGTGATGAAAAAATTACACAAAGAAATGCGCCTGGCTGGGTTTGAACCCGCGACCTACAACTCGTAAGTCGGGGCCGTTACCACTCGGCCACCACTGCTCTCAATGCTCTCATCGGCAATGTGTTTGTTACTAATTAAGTTTGGAGATTCTTCAGGATAGGACGGCAATCTTGTTTCTCCTGCGGATACCCTATTCCTAATGCTATCATGTAAGGAAACTCAGAGCATAGTAATTTCCATTGCCCTTTAAGTTATTTTAAGCGTTCTGATCAGGCCCATTGTAAATGACCACGTTTTAGAGCCAATCAGCACGCACTGGCTTTGAATTTCGTCTTGAGACACTGAGGTATGTTGAACAAGAAGATACCGCTCGGGGTTTCGAACGCTGCCCAGCCAAGTCGGATTCGACGATTGACCTCTTTCTCGATATTAGATCTACCCAATTGGATCGTCTGTCCCAGGTAAACATAATCGTCCATAATTAGTAATTTCATTACATTAGTCACCGATAAATAATTATTAAATTACTCGTATACTACACAAATTGTATTACACGCCAATTTTAGCTGTAATACAAATTAGTCTAGATTAGATATAGCTTCAAGCGTAATAATTCAATAATTACTTAGTAGCACTTTATGAATATCACTAAAGGTAATTAGTGATAATATATTGGCGGCACTAATGCTTGTTATGGTGCTGACAATTATTTCAATTACTTATAGGTCGTTATCTAGCATTTTACGATGAGGGAGTGTACTTCCAAGGTGAAGCAATGTTTGCAAAGGTCGCGTTGTATCCTGTTTCTTCGTTGCCTTTTATACCAGGGTCGAATCTTCTTTTTAGAAGCAAGCCCTTGTCCCCAGTAGGATTTGACTCTACAGGGCCTACGGTTTGCTGACAGCTCCTTGAGGCGCGTGTGAAACAATTCCACCGTCGACGGCTTGGGCTCAGTCCTAACGGTTACGGACGGTCGGACGGCAAGCTACCTATTGCTCGCCATCCGCAAGCCCGCGCCTACGATGGCCGGAAATTGGGATCGTTGCAGCGTGCGTAGCTGGGGCGTGAGGGTCGTTGCCTCACACGTGCGGCCTCTATAATAGCATATTAATAATAAAAAAAGAGTAGTTTTTATTTGTTAATTTTATTTACTTATTTATTTATTGGGATCTCCAACAAAGGGACAGTAACAACATACCAAAATCACAAATAGTACAAGAGGTCCTTTAGCGTGTGTTCCTTCAGTTACAGGAGACCACAGCATGCACATATAATTATGTATTCAAATTAGGGTCAAAATATAATTTGAATTATGATGAATTTAGACAAAAAAGATGATAATAATCAATAATGTAGTAATGATTTATTATTTTCTTTAATAAACCTAAAAATACGTACATAATACTGTCGTAGCTGCCTTTGTCCGTATTTTTATTCGGTTTGCCTGGAATCCTGAGCAATACCATGTGATTTACAAGTTAGTATTAACTAACTTGAAATCAGGTAGGTTTATTTTATTTCAAATAAACTATTTTATTTCTCATAAGCAATTTCAAAAAAGGATTTTATTACAATTAAACCATTTACAGGCACTTTTGACAGGTCAGGAAGTCTGTCTGTCAGAGAAAGATTATGTTAATTGCGCACATTTCAAAGCGTAGATCTCTATGGAGAAAAATGTGCAAGAAACTCCATGGACACCCTTCTCAATCATATTATGTATTATAAATATCTCGGTTACATATTTCTTGTCGCTGCTAATATGTGAGAATAATTATGTAAATAAAATAAAAGGGAGAAAAAAAAAAAAAAAAAAAAAAAAAATCTAATTATTCGATATTCAAATAAATTACTGGCAGCTAAGAGATGACCAGTCTCAATTGACAGCGCCCTAACACGGGCATGACGAGTATATATCAGCTCAACCATTTTGGGATGCCATGACAGGAAAGGGATGCCATGACAGGAAACCTCCTCGAGTGCCCGCAGGCTGCAGTTCCCTTGCGGATACGTCCGGAACGAAGACCAGTCTGTGGGCCGGTGCATCCTGGGAGGCGGCCAACTACTTCCCTTAGGTATCTCTGCCTGAAGGGTTTCGATGGCCGTCTGCGAATGTCCTGTCCGGAGTCCACTTCAACGCGTGTCCCTCTGCTTTAGCAGAGGGCACAGTGGCGAAGTAAGAACGGGCCCGGTGTGCACTCACCCTGCCACCGGGCAGGCAGGAGGAAGGCTTGCTTCTCCTTCTGCCACCGTTGTTCTCGTAGCCCCAAAGATTGTCCAAGGTCATGTTTCTGACTTTCGATGGGGGTCGAGGGTCTTGGCTTAACCGCCCGGGCCGCGAGGAAGACAACCTCTATAAATAATTACCCCAAACCTCCAAGCGGCGGCGCACCGCGAGGGAGGTTGTTAGCTTGACTAATGGGTAGCTTAATTAGTCGCTAGTGCGAACCACTGAATTTGAGCAAGTACAGATTGTATATACTCGTGGGAACAGATATGCAGAAAAATAAATTTAAAACCCAAATCAACGAGGAGATGGAGAGCGATGCGCGGTCGGAGTCCGACGCGGCATCCAAAAGGAGCTCTGAGGGCTCGGAGGCGGAAGTTGCTGAGGTTTCCGGAATAAACTCTCGTTTTTTCCGGAAACGTGGTATATCGGGGGATGGAACGTCCTCCGAAGATGAGTCGGCGTCTGCGCGCAAAATCCCCACCAGCAGCCGGGGTGCGAGCCGAGCGGGAGGAAGAGGAAGGGGGCTTACCCCTCAGGAGGCAGCCGAGCGTGTCGATAGGCTCGCTGCGGAGGGGCGCCACCCCGGAACGACCAGCGCTGGGGCAGGTGCCTCGCGTCCGTCTGACAGTGAGGCACACGTCGGGGCGGATTCCGTCGAGGAGTCGCGCAAGCGCCTTGGCGAGCTGGTCGTGGAGGCCCTGACGGCAATGACCCGGAAACGAGAGAAGGGCTCCAAAAAGAGGGGCATCGCGAAGTTCGCGACCTCAATTTTGGAGGCCATAGATGCCACCTTTGAGCTCAGCCTGAAGAAGCTTCGGGCTGAGCTCACCGGTGCCCCCAAACCCGACCCACGGGTTGAGGAGGCGCCAAAAGAAGGTGGCACGCCGGGTCAAAGGCAGGAGCGACCCCAGCCCCAACCCGAGCCGGAGAGCCAGTTGCTGATGGTGGTGCGGCAGGAGCTGGCTGCTTTCAGGCAGCAGCAACAGGAGCAGCTGGAGCAGGTCCAGCTACGGATGCAGCAGCAGCTGTCCGTGCTGGAGGGGATTGTGCTGCGTCCCCCGCTCGCGGCCTCCGGCCAGCGCAAGACGGCATCCTACGCCGCCGCGGCGGCTGAACCCAAGGCGGGCCCGTCGGGGCAAGCTCGGCGCGCGGCCGCGGCGATGGAGCCTACGAGGTCAGCTCCGGCAGCCAAGCAACAGCGGCGGCGGGGGGTGGCTGCGCCTGCTCCAGCTGCTCCTCCTTCCACGAAGGGAAGGGCGGTTCATGCCGCTAAACAAGTGGGACCTCCTGCAGCGGCGGCGACCAGGCCGCGCCTGCCGCCCCCGCCCGAAGAACCTTCGGCTGGCGCCGACTGGACGGTTGTCGGCGCCAAGAAGAAGGCGGGTAAGGCGGCTAGGGCGGCCAAAAAGAACCTAAAGCGGCGAGAGCGCAGGAAGCGTGCCATGGCGGCCAGGCTTCGCGCCCCAAAATCCGAGGCTGTAGTGATCACACTACAGCCTGAAGCGGAAAAGAGGGGCGTGACCTATAAGTCCGTCATGGACAAGGCGAGGCGGGCGGTGTTGCCCCACCTCGAGGAGCTCGGAGCCACAGAGGGCTTCCGCATGAGGCGTACCGTGACCGGTGCCCAAATGTTGGAGGTCCCTGGCGCGTCCAGTGGCCCAGCGGCAGACGCCCTGGCCAAGAGGCTCAGGGAGTCCCTGGACGCGGAGGAGGCCCGAGTGTCCAGGCCCACGAAGTGCATAGACATGCGCATCATGGGCTTGGACGACTCCGTTGGGGTGGACGAAGTAGTGGCCGCCATCGTCGGGGTGGGAGGGTGCACGGCCGACCAGGTCCGGGCGGGCACCATCCGCACTGACGGCACGGGTATGCAAGCCGTTACGGTTAGCTGCCCCGTGTCGGCGGCCAAAATCATAACAGGGGAGGGCCGAAGGCTTTTGGTGGGCTGGGTCTCCGCGCAGGTAAAACTGCTGGAGCCCAGACCTCTGCGGTGCTACCGCTGCCGCGTGGGACACCACGCCGGGGCCTGTTGCACCGCGGAGGTGGACCGCAGCGACCGCTGCTTCCAGTGCGGTCAGCCTGGTCACAGGGCCGTCGAATGCCGCGAAAAGCCGCACTGCTACGCATGTGCGGCGGCAGGCAAGACGGCCGACCACCAGGCTGGGAGCAGGTCCTGCGACCCCCCCCGCCAAGGTCAAGGCCAGGGTCCGGCCTATCCCCGGTGGCGTCCTCACCGCCGCAGCCGCCTCTGTGGCCGCCGCCGCTATAGCCGCCTCAACCGCCGCGGCTGTGCCCTCAAGTAGGGCTCCGGAGGAGACTGTAATGGACTGTCAATAACGGCACCATTACGTCTCCTCCAGGCGAACATCAACCACTGCGCCCCCGCTCAGGATCTGTTGCTCCAGAGCATGGCGCAGTGGTCGATCAACATCGCCGTAGTCTCCGAGCCGTATTATGTCCTGCCCAGTGGAGACTGGATTCAGGACCTGGACGGCTCGGTGACCTTAATCTCGTCGACCGCCGCCGGTACCCCGCCCCTCGAGCGCGTCACGAGGGGCCGGGGTTGCGTGGCAGCACGGTTCGGGGACATTGCAGTGGTAGGCGTCTACCTGTCCCCGAACAGATCTCTCGGCGATCTCCACATCTCCCTTATGGAGCTGAAAAACGTCGTCGTTGGGTTTAGGGACCTCCCCGTGATCGTTTGCGGGGACTTCAATGCCTGGAGTGAGGCTTGGGGTTCCCGGTACACGAACGGGCGGGGTCGGTCGGTAGAGGCCTGGGCTGAGGAGTCCGGCCTGGCCCTCCTAAACCGGGGCTCTGTCTCCACGTGTGTGCGGATGCGGGGCGAATCAGTGGTGGACCTCTCGTTCGCCAGCCCCGATCTGGCGCCGCGTGTCGTCGACTGGCGCGTTATGGAGGGGGTGGAGACGTTCTCAGACCACCGGTACATCCGGTTTGACGTCTCCGCCCAAACCTCGACCACGCCGGTCCGGCAGAGCCCTTGTGGTCCGCGGTGGGCGCTGAGGCAGATGGACCGGGAGTTCCTCCTGGAAGCCGCGACGGTACAGGCCTGGGTGCAAGCACCGGACAGGCCTGTCGATATCGACGTCGAGGCAGAGTGGTTCCGGGAGGGCATGTCGCAAATCTGCGACGCGTCAATGCCCCGAGTCCGTCCAGGACGTGCCAAGCGCCAGGTGTACTGGTGGTCGCCGGAGATTGCGGCATTGCGCAATGCGTGCAATCACGCGCGACGCCGGTACGCCAGGTACTGCAAGCGCCGCAACCGCCAGCCGGATGCGGAGGCTATAGAGGCGGAGCTGTACGAGGGTTACAGGCTGGCGAAGCGCACCCTCCGAGCGGAGATGAAGCGGGCCAAGCTGGAGGCCCGCAACGTCTGGCTGGGGTCTCTGAATGCAGACCCGTGGGGACGCCCATACAAGATGGTACGGGAGAAACTCCGTCCATGGGCTCCCCCGCTGACTCAGAGTCTCCGGCCCGAGCTCGTGGAGGGTGTGGTCAGCACTCTGTTCCCTACGCGGGGGGAACACTCCCCCCCGCCCATGGCTCCGCCAACACCGGCAGTACCTGACGTGGACCACGACGACGACGTTCCAGAGGTGACCGAGGTAGAGATGAGAGTGGCGGTACAAAGGCTAAGTGCCAAGAATACCGCCCCAGGACCCGACGGCTTGCCTGGGAGGGCCTGGGTCCTGGCCATGGAGGCTCTCGGGCCTCGATTGAGGGGGCTCTTCAGCGCATGTTTGGAGAGAGGCCAGTTCCCACTTCGCTGGAAGACGGTAAAACTGGTCCTCATAGCGAAGCCGGGGCGCCCTGCGGACTCTCCGTCCGCGTACCGGCCCATTGTGCTGCTCGACGAGGTGGGCAAGCTCTTTGAAAGAGTAATTGCAAACCGCCTCGTCGCGCGCCTTGCACGAGTGGGGCCGGACCTTTCGGACGGACAGTTTGGCTTTCGCAGAATGCGCTCCACGGTGGACGCCATCATGCGCGTGCGAGCCCTCACGACGGGGGATGCGGTATCCCAGGGCAAGTGTGTCGTGGCAGTGTCCTTGGACATTGCCAACGCCTTTAATTCCCTGCCCTGGAGTAGCATTGGAACGGCACTCCGGTACCACCGGGTGCCCGACTACCTCTGTCGTGTAATCGAGGCCTACCTGTCGGAGAGGTATATCATTTACCCCGGTCACCAGGGAGAGTGGAAACGTCGAGAGATGTCGTGCGGTGTTCCGCAGGGATCGGTACTGGGACCACCCTTGTGGAACATCGGGTACGACTACGTGCTGCGCGGCGACTTCCCCGACGGGGTCAGCGTGGTCTGCTACGCGGACGACACGTTGGTCCTAGCACGGGGAGAGTCGTACCGGACGGCGGTCGAACTAGCGACACGCGGGGTTGCGATAGTCGTTGATAGGATCCAGCAGTTGGGACTCGAAGTGGCATTGCACAAATCCGAGGCCATGTGCTTTCATGGCCCTAGGGGTGCGCCACCACCGGGTTCCCAGCTAACGGTAGGAGGAGTTCACATCAGCGTCGGGTCGACGATGAAGTACCTGGGACTCGTCCTCGACAGCTGGTGGAACTTCAAGGAGCACTTCCGACGTCTGGCTCCCAAACTGAACCGGACTGGGGCTGCTCTCGGGCGGCTCCTGCCCAACCTCAGGGGACCAGACGCCTCCTGCCGGAAGCTGTACGCGGGAATCGTTCGGTCCATGGCCCTCTACGGGGCTCCGGTGTGGGCGCCGTCGCTGCAACAGCAGCCGAAGGCCCAGCTGAATGCGTGCCAGAGGGTCATGGCAATACGCATGGTGCGAGGGTATCGAACGATTTCCCGCGAGGCGGCGACCCTCCTTGCTGGCCAACCGCCATGGGATCTGGAGGCAACAGTCCTTGCACACATGCACGACAAGCGCATGGAGATGCAACGCCGGGGCGAAATTCCACTGCCACGACAAGTCGAGGCATGGCGGACAGAGCTCCGGCGGGATCTCATGGCAAAATGGCGTCAGCGACTATCGCAACCTCGTTCGGGGCGCGCCACAATCGAGGCGATAAGGCCCATCCTTGAGGCGTGGCTGGAAAGACCTCACGGCACTCTTAACTTCCGCACGACGCAGGTCCTAACGGAACACGGAAAGTTTGCCAAGTTCCTGTTCCGGATTCGTGCGGAGGATTCGCCCGGGTGTCGCCACTGTGCGGAACACCCGGAGGACACGGTGGAGCATACTGTAGAGGTGTGCCCCGCTTGGGCGGAGCATCGCCGTGTCCTCGTGGGGGCAATCGGCGGCAGCGATCTCTCTCGCCGGGCCTTGGTTCAGGCCATGGTCCGGAGTGAGGAGGGATGGCAGGCGGTCGCCTCCTTCTGCGAAGCAGTAATGCTAGCAAAGGAGGAGGCCGACCGCATCAGGCAAAGGCAACGGGGCGCTCGCCCCAGCCGCCGCCGGGATTCCGATCCCGATTTCCGGCCACCGTAGGCGCGGGCTTGCGGACGGCGTGCAATGGGTAGCACGCTGTCCGATCGTCCGGTAACATACCGGATCGAGCCCAAGTCGTCGACGGCGCGTTCTGTTCCCGCGCGCCTCAAGGAGCTGTCAGCAAACCGTAGAGGCCCAGCCTGCTAGCTGCAGGCAGGCAGGGTCGAAGCCTGCTGGGGTTAAGGGCCGTTTTCTGAGAGGAAGGCTCAGCCCCGGTATGATAGGCACGAAGGAACGGGGTAGGTTTTTAGTCAGTAAGAGTCTGACACTACTTCCCGCTCCACCCAAGGGCGGGACTTGTCATTGGATGATTTTACCTACCACTAAAAAAAAAAAAAAAAAAAAAAAAAAAAAAAAAAAAAAAAAGCTCAACCATTTTGAAGGGAACCGGATGTTCCCAACACACGCGCCACCATCACTGAGACATTTGAGTGAGCATGAAATGCTAATATAAGCTATAATAATATAGCTGCCATGTTCATTTATGTCAAAAAAAAAATTTCGTTACAAGCACCGCTCCTAGCGGGCTCTATCAATATCTTAAATGCCTTCAGTTCTAATCTAACCACAAAATCTTCATAAGATTAATATTCCTTTTGTACCCACGCTAAAGTTAATAGATTTATTATTATTAATGGACCTGCTTTGAATAGGCGGGAACGTATAATAAGCTTTATTAGATAGTAATTTATTAATGTCTCAATTAACTACTTAATAATAGATAGCGTTCCTATGTGCTCAGTTTAGTTTGAAGGAATTGAATATCAGCCGTTGTTTATTTTTGTACAATATAATAATGTCTTTATGTGGACTTACAGAGCGCATAAGCGGTATCTGTTATTTTATTTATTGGGGAACCCGGCCCTGAGTAACGAATGTAGGTCACGGGTTCAAATCCAGCCAGGCGCATTACTTTGTGTAATTTATATCATAACCACTGCTCTCGAAACTGTGAAGGAAACCATCGTGAGGAAAACAGCATGTCCTAGAACCAAAAATTCGAAGACATGTGACATCCACCAATCCGAACTGGGCCCATGTGGTGGATAACGGCCAATTCTCTCTTCTAGAGTGGAGGCCTGACTCCCAGCAGTGTGAACATTAAAAAAGGCTAATGATGATGATGATATTGGGGAAAACAAACAATAACACATAGAGAAATTTCATAAAGAAAGAATTTAAAATAGTTTTACAAATGTGGTACGAGTATCAACAAGGTTCATAGCTATAGTACATAAACCTTCTCCATAGAAAAACATGAGACATTAATTTGATATGAGAAGTGCTGTTATTTTTTTTTAAAGCAAAAAATCTGTGTAATCAATTCAATAAAAATTAAATAAATTACATAATAATTTGACGATACTACTTTCCGCCTAGCTGTTGCCCTACGCCTTGGCGCTCCCTGCTGTTCTCCTCATCGCTGCCACTGTGGCGAAGTTGTCAACTTTTTGAAAGAAACGAATTTGAGCCGTTTGGGGTTGAAACTCTTGGGCCGTCTGGACCGAGTGCTCATGCGCTTTTTAAAGATCTCTCCTAACGTTTAGTTGAAACTTCGCGTGACCTAAGGGCTGGCTTTTACCTCGGTCAGAGATTAATCATTGCCATACAACGTGACAATGTCGCCAGCCTTTTGGGCACACTTCCAGTTGACAGCGATGCGGATGAGTTTTATGACGCCATTTTTAGTTAGGAGTAGGTTTAAGTGTATATACAGTTTTAATTAGTGTTTTTTACAATATTATATTATATTGTATTTTATTAAAAATAAACAAATTAATACGAAAAAAAAATACAATGTAGTTCGCTGGCTAATTATTTTTTTTTTATTTAATTATTTAATCCTAGCAATATCCTTACAGACTAATCCAGATCGATATTGAGGTTTCTTATTACTAAATTATAAACTAGATTTATTAAATTATCTTAACCGTAACCAATTTTAAAAAGTGATACTTTAGTAAATTCACTCAGAGTACAATAAAATATATCCATTTCTTCAGCTGAGGTTAGCGTGCGCAGCGCGCGCGTCAGAGGCGCCTCGCTCAGCAACTTAGTGCGTGCAATTGTTTACTGGGGTCATGGGTTAACTTCCGAAAGGAATACCCGGCCCCGGCACGATAGGCTACGAAGGAACGGGGTAGGTTTTTAGTCAGTAAGAGTCTGACACTGATTTTACCTACCATAAAAAAGTGATATTTATTTATTGTGAACAATGTTTTGTTTTTTAACCCAAAAGTTGACAGGTAAAGAATGTCTAGTTTCATTAAGTCAGCCTGTGTACACTAGTGTAGATAAATTTAAATAATTAATTTTCGGTTGGTACCACGATTTATTCGTCTGTCTAAAGAGTCTCTGCGAGTTGATTTTGGCTCAACGTACACTTACCAAAGGTCGAGTACCCCAGTATTCTAAAATATGCATACCCATACTAATTATAATATTAATTATTAATTGACTCAGACTATAGCATGTCCTCGGATAAGTTACTAATAACTTAAAAAATAGTGAAGAAACAGGTCTAGGTAATTAAATATGGAACAAATTACAAAAATGATTGTCCGCGAAAAGTAGTAAATTACTTCTGCCAAACCAAAAAAAGTCACAAAGTCTGTCTGATAATATCCTTAGAATGCCATACAAAAAAAAAAACCGGGCAAGTGTGATTCGGACACGCACACTGAGGTTTCCGTACAAAATTACCTATGACAAATGATAAATTTACAGTTCAATTCCCGAATCGGGTCTTAAAGATATTTACGAATCGCAATTTTTTTTGGTGACGTAACCACAATACATAAAAACCATTTACAATTTTCAGATTTTTTCCTATACTTGTGCTATAAAACCTTGTTTTATGCCAAATTTCAGGATTCTAAGTCAACGAATGTACGCTATGAATGTTTTATTCCCTTGATAGTGTCGAAATATACGTGTTTTTGCGAAATAAACTTATAAGTTTGACTTTTAAAGCTTTAGAAGCTGTAACTTAATTTCAACTCGATACCTCCACGCGTCCCCGACATGAAGTGTATTGACAGACAGACGGGAAACAAAGTGATCCTATAAAGGTTCCATTTTTCCTTTTGAGGTATGGAACCCTAAAAAACAATATAAAAATGTATCCTATGTGCTATTTATTCCAGAACATGTTTGCGTGTGCTAAATTGCGAAATTATCCAAATCCCGCCGTTCGAGCTTGAAGTAAAAATAAACTTACAAGCAAACACACTCACAAATCTTCGTCTTTATAATATTACTGTGATTCGTTAGGATTAGGATTATGTACCTAAATACTGAGAGAGCAGTGGTGGCCGAGTGGCAACGGCCCCGACTTACAATTAGTAGGTCGCGGGTTCAAGCCCGGCGAGGCGCATTACTTTGTGTAATTTATTTCATCACCACTGCTCTCAAAATGGTGAAGGAAAACATCGTGAGGAAACCGGCATGTCCTGGAACCAAAAATTTGAAGACATGTGACATCCACCAACCCGCACTGGGCCCGCGTGGTGGATTACGGCCCATTCACTCTCTTAAAGAGGAGGCCTGTGTCTCAGCAGTGGGAACATTAAAAGGATGATGATGATGATGACCTAAATACTTCCAAAACTGTTCCAAAAGTTTATTTCTGTGGTGAAACTTAAACTCAAGCATTGAGATATGCTAGGTACATCTGAAATCTAACAACTTAGGCGTACCCCGCGTACCAAATTTTGTCTGGAGTTTACTCATGTGGTTTTCTTAGTTAAGCATATATTTTACGTCTCACTTTAGTTGAGTTTAAATTAGGCTTCTAATTTATTTTTGTTTTTAAGTTACGGCAAATATCCAGCCTTACATTGTAGAAACTTCTACCGTCCAGACTAAGTGGGACTAAGCGTTTTGCCTCGTCGTTTATACGGCGTACATCGAAGGACTGGAACAATTTGCCAGCTGCAGCGATCTTCCCCTCCGATTATAATTTAGGTGTCTTCAAGGCTAGAGTGAATAGGCTCTTAATAAACTAGTGCACCTCACTATCAACGATTGCATCACTGCTTACTATCAGGTGGCATCGCAGTCTAGCACTAGTTTTATATCAAATAAAAAAAAAAATGATGAGGCATTATGATTAGTCCGGACCGTAGAAGTTTCAACAACGTAAGGCGAATGTCCATATTCGCCATACGTTGTTGTCCATCGGTTCACCAATGGTATAAATGAGATGGCGGAATCAAGTTATGCAATTCCTGCGCACACTCAATGCATCCTGTAAAATATTGGGTTAAATAATAAAAATATTAAATTATACAAAATCAAATAGAACAAAAAAACCAAATAATTTTATCCACATTTTTCATAGTAGAGCAAGAGTGTCATACATTTACTGACTACATCCCACATCTGTTCCTTCGTCCAAGTTTTCTGCACATTTGTTGACGGTAACTTGTCGTGGCTGAGCATCGGAACTTCATAATTACGTTTTCACTTGTCGCTATAATTATCGACGACTATAGCCGATGCTACAGTTTCATTAACAATGTTGAGTGAGTTCCAAGTTATGAGCAACGAGCGATTATTTCAAAGAATTGTTTTCTGTAAGTATTATTAAATTAAAACGTGTTTTCTAAAAGTCTTTTCAGTTCAGTCTAATATGTCATGTCGTAATATTCAAGCATTATGTGAGCTTTTATTGTAGTTATTTTGATTTAATCATATTTAGTTAACATCTTTTTAGTCTTATTAAAAAATCCATCAGAGTAAAATAATATCATCTAGTAAAATACTAAAAAGGTGTTAAGCATTTTTAAGGCGCTGGCTCGCGGACGGTGAGAAATGGTAACTCACTGTCCGACCGAGCCCAAGTCGTTTACGGCACATACTGTTCCACACGCGTCTCAAGGAGTAGTCAACAAACCGTAAGGGCCCAGCAGGGTCGAAGCCTAATGGGGTCAAGGGTCTGCTTTTGAAAGAAAGGCTCGGCTCTGGTATGAAAGGCAACGAAGTTACAGGGTGGGTTTTTAGTCAGTAAATTTCACTAACTAAAGAACCCACCCCGTTTGTCATTATCTTCCGCTCCGCCCAAGGATGGGAGATGTCACGGGATGATTTTCCCCACAAAAAAAAAATCTCTATCAGAATATATGTACCTCAAAATAAAAATTTCAAAACTTCAAAAAGTTTGTATGAAAAACTTACTTTAACGCGGGCAAACCGACTGGCAGAACCTAGTGTTTAGTACAAAGTTTTGTTCATTTTAAATTCCGCCGAATACAAAATAGTGATACCAATTTTAATATTTTAAAAATTAAATCAATTGAAAAAGTAACAAATCACATAAAAAAAATTGTTACAAAATGAGTTACCAACTGGCCCTGGAACGCAAAAGGCAACTGAAGGACAAAAGTTGATTTTAGTTAGTAAAAGTCAGTATAAGTCGGTGCTTCTTGCTCTACTAAGAGAAGGAAAAAATATTTGAAAACCCTGATTGCATTTAAAACAGTTTTTCATTATAGACTAATTACTTAATTTCATTTTTCAATTAAACGCTCAATTACGCCCACATATCAATAAAACAATAACATCAGAAAAACTCTTGTGATACAGTTTTTCAACGGTGTTTTGCATACCAGTAATTAACAGAGCTTGTCTGTTAATCAGTCTCCCCTATAATTAGTGCGGAATCACTCTCATAATGAAAGTGTCCGCTTTCTCTTATGCCTTGGGCGTTGTCACTCAATACGTGGTATCAATTGGCTGGAAAGTGGAGCAGTGGTACATGAAGCGTGCGAATTGAAGCGACCGTGTTAAGGGGATGGCTGTGTGGTATTTTTGATTAGGTGTTAGAAGTATTGGTTGATTGTTAGGGTTCCGTAGTTCAAAAGGAAAATATGGAACTCTTATAGGATCACTTTGTTGTTTGTTTGTCTGTCTGTCAAGACCCTTTATCCCGGGAACGCATAGACTTATCGAGCCAAAATAATTAAAACAATATACTCAGGTCTGCGGCCCCTAAAAGCTGTAAAAAAACAAATGTCCGTCTAACTGAACGAAAAAAAAAGATACAGCCGTTTATATCGAAAAAAAACGAACATTTCGACTCTATCGAAATTTATAGGGTACTTCCCGTTGACCTATAACTCTTAAATTTGATATGAAGTAAGGTCTTATAGCACAGATAAAGGAATAAATTTGAAAACAGTAAATTTGTAGATATGTCACAAAAAAAAAATTGTTCGGACGCCGAAAAATCTTCGTAACTCAATTCGGGAATTTAACTGTTTTCATAGCTAAGTTACAAATTTAGCTATGAACGGAACTCTCAGTACGCGACTCGCATTTGCCACGTTTTTTGAAAGATGGAAAAGACAAACTTAATATTATAAGGGTTTTTTATGGTAGGTAAAATCATCCAATCACAAATCCCGCCCTTAGGCGAAGCGGAAAATAGTGTCAGACTCTTACCGACTAAAAACCTGAATGTTTGTGAGTATGTGTTTGTTTCTTCCCGATCGAACGGGATTTGGATGAGGCTTACAGGTTACTGTAACTCCTAAAATAACACATAGGATACTTTTTGTCTGGGGAATATGTTCTCTTGGAATAATTTTCTGTTTTTACATAGATAAAGTTGCTGGGTGTACCTAGCAAAAATAGATAATTGATTTTACATAAATGTTTTTTTTTTCCGTTAGTAATGTAGATCGTTGTACACTTTGACTCGGTTGCTTGCCATTTGCTTTACAGATCAGGTTTCTTTAAGAAACTTTAATGGTTGAGCGCTTGAACTTATCTTGCAGGCGGTCTCTAAACGGATCGATGCCAGTTTGGTCAAGTTCAGTGCTATAAAAATCAAGGCGTGAATTTTTTTCTGCCAAAAGGAGCCAATTCCGTGCTGCTCCTAAAGGAACTTGCTGAGTTGAAACCGTGCCAATACCTAACCATGTAGATCTTCTTGATATCTTGTTAACATCTATTCTTAAGTTCGAGTAAATGCTCAGCTGGTTACCAAACAGTTGGGGATTGTAGCAAAGAAGAACTTCATCGAACTTTATCATGTTAGGGTTACTGCTCTTATATTTGACTTGATACGCTTGAGTCAATCGAAAACCGAGCCAAGATATTGAATTTGGTAATGTCGCACTCGTCGAAACAAGGCTTTAAAGCCTTAAGTATTGACGACGAGTTGCTATTCTGTCGGTTTTCTTCTTTTTAGTCGTACCATCTTGAGAGAGTGGTCGTGGTCATGTCTCGGTCTTACGTCAACGCTTCTTTAACGATACAACACCATGTAGCTCTATGTTTGGCAGTTTGGGAGTTGTCATTTATGCTGCTGTGTGTGATTTTATGAGATCCGTCCACCGTGTTGGACAGCTTCTACTCGATCTTTTGACTCGACCTCGACCTCGACTTTCCCTTAATCGGTTTTCTACCGATTACATTTCAAATAATGTACGTCTGTATTACATAACTATATTCCTTCAAGCCCGTTCCATCATCGAATCACGGCGATACGCCACTGGCACTTAATGGACATCCCACCCATACGCAATAAACGTTTTGGAAACACATTCATTGTGTGTACAGAAAATGAAATGCGAGTAAAAAAATCATATTGATTCTTGTCCGGTTTCGAACATGCAATCTCATGTATGAGAGTCAGCTGCCTTAAATAGGGCCATTAAAACACCAAGCAATGAACTAAATTAAGTAGAAGAATAGTTATACAAAGCATTGAACTCATTTAATTTGCATAGTAAGTTGAATTACAAGGGTCCATAAAAAACAGGCAACGGGCATAATTTTGGACCCCGACCGTAACTTTCTTGGTGTAATGTAGATAACATTTTGCTAAGCGCACGCCTATTTTTCGTTGCTCTTCAACAAGGACAATAGTAATTTTGGAATAGAAAGATTTCTTTGTTTTATTGGTCGTCATCAGCTTCCTGCCCCATATTACTTGGGGTAATGCATAGGACAGACAAAATCGTGTTGTGCCACACGATTTTTTCTTCCATTTTGTCTGTCCTATGCAGTCACGCTATCACTTTTTTTTTTCTTGTCTTTCATAATATTCATATAATTCTTCCATCTTTTCTTTGGTCTCTCTCTCCCTCTCCTTCCATCCACACGTAGATACTTCCAAACTGTTTCAGTAATATGTCTTTTTTTATTATTATTATTGATAGGCTCGAGATATGCATTTCATTCCTTCTCTTACATCACGATACGAAGATAAACGTTTTCATTTTAACTTTACAGTGTCTACTGCCATTTTCAAACTTCCTCTATTAAAACAATTCTGAAAATTTTCATGAATTCAATTCAGCGTGTGCATTTTATGTTGTTTAGATTATTGTTCGGCCTTACCTAAACGGTTTTTATTTTTTGATCTGTTCACTTGTAGGTTACACTTTGCTAAGTGTAATCTTATTTCATCATTGAATTCAAAACCAGAAACACTGCGTTCCTAAATTAAAAGTATCTGTATTTTTTGTTAAAAAGTTTTTCATTGTTATAGTATTTTTTTTTTTTTATATTGACGGTGGTTATATTTTTTCTAAAAAGGTTTTTATTTGACTCATGAGCGATTTCTTTAAAAACAGACTCCATCTTAATTCTGTTATAAAATATTTCATACCAATATTGTAAAGACGAAAGTTTGTGTCTGTGTTTTTATATTTTTTTTTCAAATTTGTATGGAAAGAAAGCAAATGACTAAACAGATTTGGACAAAATTTGGCACACAGATAGACTATGTCAAGGAATAGCACAATTTTCGACTGTCCCTAGGTAAACTATCGAAAGTGAAAAAGCTTACTTTACAGGAGAGCAATTTGAAGTTTATTTTATGGATAACTTAGTCATTATTAACTATTATCTGTACATTTTGGTTACATAAGGCTTAGTTTAAGAAACATTAGGCAAAAATATTTTTTATTAAGCTAGCTAGTTTTTATCAAGCTTGAAATAGAAACAAAAAGAAATTGCTAATTATACAGATTCGTGACTTTACGTAGAAGCAGTCGTTTTATTCATAGTCAAGTTAATGGCCCACTTTTGGGCAAAGACCTCCCCCAAAGTCCTTCCATGTATTCTTGTCTTACGGGCGTAAACCAGAATAGCACACAGCATACTTTTTATTCTAGGAGTATGTTACCTTGAAACAATCTTCTACCGTTACTCGAGTGAAGAAACTGGCAACAGCTAGTAAATAATGAATGATAAACTTCCATTGAACATTACATTTGTTTTTAATACATCGTGTTTTCACATGAGACATTGTATAACAATTACCAGCAGTAAAGATCATCCCATAAAAACATAACATTCATCATCTAACTACACATTGTTGCAACTTTTTGTGAGCCTATTGACTTACATTTCTCAGGAAGTAACATAGAATTTGTGACAGAGAAAAGAAATTTGAAAGTGTAATTTATTGATTTGTCTTGTCAACTTTGTGATCTTAGGCGTTTAAATTTAGAATTTTAATTTTCAAAATTACTTTGGTATGTTCGAGCACATTGCCAAAACATTGCTACCCTCGTGTGTTCATAATATATAGTAAGTAATTTGCTAAGATCAAAAATTGCCTGTTGCGATAACAAATCCCGCCCTTGGGTTTTTTTTTTTTTTTTGGTAGGTAAAATCATCCAATGACAAATCCCGCCCCGCCCTTAGGTGGGGTGGGAGATAGTGTCAGACTCTTACTGACTAAAAACCTACCCTATTCCTTCATTGCCTTCGTTCCAGGTCCCAAGACCGCCTTCACACATACTTCCCAAATCCCAAAGGTCGAATAATAATAATACACCCGTCAGTTTGATATCAGGCTGGCATCTCACTAAGTTTTTTAAATAACTTAGTTTTATAAAATCACATTGGTTTAAATTTGAAGCACATTCTTCACATTCCTAGAACGTTGCTTTAATGATTCATGAGTATAGAATCACTGTTTTTAGACGTACACTCGTCATCCACAAAAGAAAAAGTTATTTTGTAAACATTTACGACAATAAATCTTAGTGAGTCTGTGATTAATTTTTGCTTCCCTAATATTGTATTCTAAGTGATCAGTATACGAGTATATTTTAAATAGTAAGTTTTTACGCAAATTTAAATGGCGGTGGTCCTGGGGCCTAAATCTGCTATTTTTATAAATTTGTCATTCCACACGATTCCATTTTCATTTTGCTAAAAGCAGTTAAAAGTTCGTAATCTGCAAATATCATTGGTTGGTCAGTGGTCTTTTAGCTGTCAAAGACAAAGTAAAATTACTGCTTACTGTTTTTATTTAGAGTGGCCGCCGGCCAGCGTTTTCAGTGTTTGGTTCTTGTTATTGTATCAAAAGTGTTTAGTTTTTGTTATTTTTTTTTATTTATGTCAGATATTCACTCGTCATTATGTAGGTAAATTCGAGATTACCATTCTATGCCATTTCTATCAATGAAGTATCAATAGTTGATCATTGGGAAGTCATAATGACACCATTATATTAGTAGATTAAGAAACTTGTCAAAATCAACAATTATGAAATCAATAATAGACCATTCTGCCACTATAGTAATAGCAGACTTGAGGCCCTGGTATTCTGAAATACAGACTTTGAGCCTAGTATAAGCACCAGTCTCCAACAATATTGAATAATAAAAGTACCTACGTATATTTGCTATTTTTCTGTATTTTGTTATATTGTGGCCAGAAAATTAATAAATTTATTATTATTATTTCTTTTTACAAAAGAAAAGGTTATTTTGTAAACAAATAATATTATTGCTTTGTTTCCAAACACTACTTCACTCCTGTCCAACTATTTTAATAGATTGTGTTTTGACCTAAAGGTCTTAACTGCTGAATTTGAATAGCCTTTTAGTTGCCCATCTGTTTTGAGTACCTTGTAAAGCCGGGTACAGACTACTATAACGTGACATGCAAGGTATCACGAAAATTAAAGATAAACGCTGCTTTTACACAAAACATTTAATTTTAACTACAAACTATTCAAAAAGTATAACACCGTGAAAAGAGTGCGTAATTCTCTGCTCGAGGGCTTAACTTTTTCAAAACAGTTGACAACTGGCATTTGATGTACACTAAACTTTGTTGTCAACTAACAATTTCGTAATTTTGGTATTACGTATGACATCAAGTGACTAACAAACTATGGTGGATAAGTGGTGGCTAACAAAAATTATCGGTACATTTTGTCCCGGCTCTAGTTTTTATCGACTATTATAGAGCTGAGTTGAATATCGCATCTTCAGCTTAAAGCTTCACAATCACAATTTTAAAAATATCGATACATCTCATATGATATCATATCATATGCCTTTGATATCCACCGTAACATCTGTCGTGTTACGGTGGATATCAAAGGCACCGGTGGATAATGACGTCATATCAGTTGGTCACTAAAGATAGGCAATACGAAACTAGCTGTTTGACAGTTATACGATGTACATTCTAGTAAGTGATCTTCACTTGAGCTGTCAACAGAGTTACGTAATAGACCTGCAGGGACGATAAAAATCACTCCTGTTCCTTCGTTAACTTTCATACCGGGGATGAGCTTTCCATTCAGAAACCGACCCCGGCCCCAGTATGCTTCGACCCCGCTGGGCCCCTGCGGTTTGCTGACAAGGCGCGCGTGGAACTATTCGCATCATAGAAATTGATCACTCCATGATATTGCCAAATAAAGCTGGCCAGATAATTAATAATAATTTTTCAATCCCTATTTGGCCTACTTTCTTCAGACCTTTTATTACTATAGAAATCCTACATCAATGATATGGCGAAACGAGGATTGACATTAATCATCAAATGTTAATGTTTAAATGATGTGGCCAATTTTAGTTGGCCATACAGTAGCGTACACACTAGAATATTAGCCTTGGTAGGTACTTTAATAATAGATTCAAGTGTCATAAACGTTACCAATATAAAATACGAGAGTAGTAAAATAATGAAAATTCATAATTTAATTACCTACGTCATAAATAATATCTAACACGCTCATTCACCGACTTTTTAGTTGAACACTACTCATATAATTGAATGTTCGCGCTTTCAAAGCGTTCACACAGTGTAAATTCTGTTACATTGCATGATACATTAAGACAATGTAGACGGCAAATTCTTTCATTACGTGTTACATTACATGTTACGTTAAAACAGTCTGTACCAGGCTTTATACCTTTGAGATGAAAATGGTTGTTTATGCTAGTTTCCAACTAAAAGTCAAAGCTAACAATTTGACTTGTTAATGGTTTAAATATTCTATTCAACGGCGGGTCCCTCAGGGGTCCAGGTAAATTCAATTCATTGAAAATACGATTCAATCTTCTAAAACCCTTTCCTACCTAATAATATTGAAATATGGAAATATATTAGGGAACAGTGGTAGCCTAGTGATAACGGTCTCGATTTACGACTTGTAGGTCGCGGGCTCAAACCCTGCTAGGCACATTACTTTGTGTAATTTATTTCATCACCACTGCTCTCAAAACGGTGAAGGAAAACATTGTGAGGAAACTGGCATGTCTTAGAATCAAAATTCGAAGGCTGTGTTATTCGCAAACCCACACTGTGCCCGCGTGGTAGTTTTCGGCCCATTCCCTCTCCTACAGAGGAGGCCTAAGTCCCAGCAGTGGGAACATTAATAGACTGACTATGCTTATACTTCTATTATAACGCATAAGAAGCCACTGGCAGAAGCTATTAAATGACACACAAAACGAAAATAATCGAAACGTTATTTTCCCGTTTATTTTGTTTAGGTGTTTTTCTCTTGGAAATCAAAACAGGAATTGGAAATGGTCCAATTTATTACTGATAGAGAGTACCAATAGATTAATGTTATTGTCAAGAATCCCTATGCAGGTTCCACACAATTTATCACAGTCGATGACCACAAAACAAAAAATGTAGAAGGCTCACTCTCAGGCCGTGATTAAGGAGACACGGCGCGGTGGGCGTTCGTCTTACATTGTAGCAGCGGGCTGCGTCATCGCTTGCGTAAACACAAACATATGGCAATATACGACGGACCGCCCAACGCGCCGCACAACGCGCCGCATCTCTGTAAACAAGGCCTCAATGTCAATAAAACTAATCCCGATAGTAGAAAGGTGAAGACGGAATTAAGCTATGTAATATCAACGTACCTACACTCTTTAAAATGCATCCTATAGGAGACCGAAAGTCTGTACTGTGCTATGCAGGCTTTATACATTGGTCTCAAGAGCAGCCAACCCGCGGTACATTTTCATACAACCGCTCTTACGTGATTATGATGTTATTACACATTTTTCTCCAGATGTTTTGTATACGTAGATATAAAAACATAAAATTGTATAAAACTAATACAGTGTGACATAGACCTCTATCATCAATCTAGGTTAAAAACATTTAACCCAGATTCTGAATAACAACAATTATTCCCAATTGAGGATAGGCGAGTAGGGAACCAAATTTGGATCTCTGCTCGCTTCTCCACTGAGTTACCACTTCTACACAGTAATATATATGTCACATTAGTCAGTATAACAACACTAAATATACATGTTATGTTAGTAAAGTTAGTATATTATTTAATAATATATAAAGAGCTAAAATTGTTTGTCTATCTAGAGTTTGCGACCGCTTAAATATCGATTGACGTTAATAAAAAAAACTCGGCAAGTGCAAGTCGTAAAATAATGTTCATAAGTGTACATAATTAAAGTTAATTAAAAATTGGCACATTTAAAGATGGTATATAGTCAACACGTTAGCCTTCTACTATTCTTTAGCCATTGCGAACCAAATTTGTAAAGGAAAACATCGTGGAGAACTCAAGCTGGCCGAAAATAATAAAGTGGAATTTTAAATTCAACCAGTTCAAAGAAAATTGGTTATGGGTGATGTACGGCGCATTCAAGGTCGCCCGTCATGATGATGGTTCATTTTGTGTGACGAGGATTGTAACCGATTTTCGAGTCTCAATCGCAAATGGTTAATATATTTGCAGCGTACTATAAATGGTTATTAACATGTTGCGACACTTGGTCTTCATCGTCATCATGATAACATTTCACGAACAAATAACTTATATATGTATAACTTTATGCATTATCCACGATTTATGTCCATTGAGGGAACAAAATACAATCAATACATCATTATTAGTAGAAGAACTGAGTAATGTTGATTGGTCTGGATTGTGTAACATTCAGTGTGTCGTCGAGCAAGCGGATACTTTCCTAAATATAATGAAATCTATTATTGATGCAAATTCTAAAACAATTAGCATTAGTCGGTCGAAAACTATTCTCAAGCCTTGGATGACACAAGGGTTACTGAGGTGTTCCCGAGTGAGGGACAAACTTCATCTTGAAGCTAGAAATGTACCAAAGGACCATGTGAAAACTCTTATATACACTAGATATAGAAATTTCTTTATCACTTTGCTGCGTAAAATAAAAAATAACTACGATTCTGATTTACTAGAAAAATTCAAAAATCAGCCGAAAAAACTTTGGGAAACCATCAATAAAATCTCTCATAGGAAAAAAATCGCGAACTCAAATGCTTCTGATTTGATTAATGTTCACACTTGTCCACAAAACGCAGTTAATCTTTGCAATGAATTCTTTGCATCAGTTGGTCAAAGCTATGCTACTAACATTCTGAAGGGACTCAACACAACCCAGTCTAAATTGGCACAAGAGCTTGATAATGATTCAACTCCAGTAAAATCTTTCTTTTTTGAGCCCACTGACACCCGAGAAATAGAAAATATAATCATGAACCTAAAAACTGATAGTGCTCCGGGATTAGATGGTGTTAATAACTTAATGTTAAAAATGGCTAAACATAGTGTAGTTGAACCTCTAACAACAATAATCAATCAAAGTTTAGCCACGGGAGTTGTTCCTCCAGACTGGAAAACTGCCGTTATAGTACCAATTCACAAAGGGGGTGAAACAAACGTACCTGATAATTACAGACCAATATCGCTGCTTCCGGTTTTCTCAAAAATATTGGAAAAAATAGTAAACAACCGTCTTGTCAAATACCTAGAATTAAATAAAATTTTATCGGACACTCAATTTGGTTTTCGTAAACATAAATCTACAGAAGACGCAGTTAATCTATTAACAAATGAAATTATTGACCATCTGGACAATGGACTCGCGTGCGTAGGAGTTTTTTTAGACTTAGCAAAAGCCTTCGACACCGTGGCTATTCCAATATTGTTGAGAAGACTGGAAAACATCGGAATACGAGGTATTGCACTTGAATGGTTCAAAAGTTACTTAACTGAAAGGAAGCAATGCGTTAAGCTCAACTCTTGGCTCAGTACCGAACAAGATATATCTTTTGTAGTGCCCCAGGGCAGCGTTTTGGGACCAACACTGTTCCTAATATATATTAACAGCCTGACTAATTTACCTCTGAAAAATGCTAAAATAGTTTGCTATGCAGATGACACAGCTGTCGTATTTCACGATAGCAATTGGAAAGACTGTTTTAGAAATGCTGAACAAGGCATCAATACAATCGCAAAATGGCTAAGCAATAACCTGCTAACATTAAATGCCAACAAAACCAAGTTTCTATGTTTTCACAAAACTGCAGCTTCCTCTCCCTCTTCTCTACTAAATATTCAAATACATACATGCGACCAAAGGCAGTTCTGCAACACCAAATGTCAATGCTGTAATTTACAAAGAACACAGTCTATAAAATATCTTGGAGTAATTATTGACGAAAAACTCACATACAAGGAGCATGTCATTGCACTCTCAGCCAAGACCAGAAAGTTAATCTATGTCATTAGGGAACTTAGAGATGTTGCTTGCATGAAACTTCTTAAAGCTATTTATATCTCCTTGTGCCAATCTATCTTATCATACTGTATAAGCGTATGGGGTGGCACATCGACATCACACCTCATGCTGTTGGAAAGAGCGCAGAGATCAGTTCTCAAAGTAATGTTAAAAAAGCCTATTAGATTTCCAACAAAAGATCTTTATAAAGAGGCTGATCTACTTAGCGTGCGAGGGCTCTATGCAATGCATGCAATTATCTCCACTCATAAGCTAGTTATAAATTCTCCAAGTTACAATGACATGCTGAAGCTTAGGGTCTTTAAAATCACAAGTACTAAATGTAAAACTTCATTTGCTAGAAGATCACAGAAGTTTATGTTTCCATACTTGTACAATAAAATTGCAAATAAATATCAGCTCCAGCATAATACGACTCGTGAAGCCAAAGTTAAAGTTAGGAAATTAATCACCGGCATGAACTACTATGAGATGGAACAATTGCTACGCACAGTTGTCTAAAGACTAAACTAAACACTCTCATTAAATTCTATCACACACGACACACAATACACATAATACTCCCTCAAACACTTATTTACACTTTTTCACTCATATACATACAACACACTTGCACTTTAACTTCATGAGAATGATATGCAGATTTAACTTATTTTACTATTATTGGAGTAATCGTTTTGTTTGATAGCCACGATTCAGGCCCTGCCTAGTGTGGTTTCACCGTTATTTTTGTAAATTGTAATTTGAGTTGCTAATAAAGTTATTATTATTATTATTTTTATGATTTTATTTATCTCAGGACCCTGAGGTCCTGGACCTTTGGAAGGCGTACGAGGAGCCGAAACCAACTCGCAGAGGCCCTTTAGGTACTTTTAATGGAACGTGATACCAACCGACGATTGTCCTTGTACGCACAATGCTAGTGCATCCAAGGACAACCCCCGGTTGGTGAAAACTATTGTGACATATGGAAAATAAAGACAATAAGGCTATGGTTTTTGGAGTCTTAAGTGGACTGGTTACCAAGAACTATGTGAAAACTATGGCCCCTGCCTAAACAATGTTATTAATATTCATCGGTAAACAGGCAGGGGGTGACTTGCACACTCAATAAATGGGCCCCCAAAAACGGTCGCTAGCACGAAGTGACGTAGCAACAAGAGGGCAACATATCCTGAGGTGCTTGAGGAGTGGAGAGGTATACCACGGCTATCAGGACAATCCCGGAAGTGCGGTCAAGATCCCTACCAGCACCTTACTGGATTATACATCCTTTTCCCGAGCACGATTGCTCTTGCGAATCTCCACTCAAACCAGCCAATAAAGGCAAGAGAGAGGTGGGAGCTCTGTTCCTCGTCAGTGTTCACTACGGCCGGCCAATAAAGGCAAGCTGGAGATGAAGAACGAGAATTCTCCCGGGAGATCGGGTCCGTGGGGTCGCTAATGCCCAACAGTTCGCCACAAAACTGCCCTGCGGATTGTATCTCTCTTAGTCTGGCCCCTCCCCCCAGGCGAGTTACAACCTAGGGTTTATTGGAGCACGCAAGCCCCATCACGACGTCAACGTATTATTATTATTATTATTATCATTCAATGAAACTTTTTTTGGAACAGTTCTACTGTGAGGACAGCTCGTGTTGTAATGTGTTATTAATTTATTTGTAATTGAGTTGTTTTGTTTTAAATTATATACGGCGAAATTTTGGTCGTTTTAATCCCGCGGAGGGTCGATCCGGTACATGAAACACTATCGATTTGTAAAGATAAAATTAAAAAATAAAGTTCTTTTTTCTAAAACTCGAACTAATACACGGATGTACGAAATTAATTTCTATAAGTAAACATCAACTGATCGAGTGCAGTAACCTATAGGTAGTGGGTAACAACCTATAGGTCATCGGACTCGCTCAGCTGTTTGCAAATTTTATCTTATTACATTATCATTTTTACGTACGACTAAGAAGTGGAATTTACCAGAAATTTCTTGCCAGGTAATGTTTTTGATAGCTATAATACCATGCGCATTAAGTTCTAGAATAAGGTAAAGTGCGAGGTCGCACTTGCACACGTCAAAAAAAATTAGGTTTGGTGTGTGGGAGGCCCACTTAAATATTTATTTTTTTCTGTTGTTGGGTTTTTATACGTCGTCATACGTGAAATTTTCAACTGTCTAACTAATGTGGTTTATGAGATACATCTAGATGACAGACAGACCGTGGAGTATCAGTAACAGTCCCATTTTTATTCCCCCCCGGAATCCTTATTATACTTACTCTGGCAGAAGTAATTATCACTGTTCCTTCTCAATTATAATAATATACATTCCAAAACTATCACACAACACCTCCTAGTCTCAAGCTAAGCAGAGCTTGCGTTATGGGTAGTAGAGAACTGATAAACATACTTATATATTTCTAAATACATACATATTATAGATAAATTACACCCAGACACAGAACAAATGATCGTGCTCATCACACAAACATTCAAATCGAACCCACGGCCGCGGCATAGCAATCAGAGCCACTAACCACTACACCAAAAGGCCAGTCATTTACTATTTAATTGCTTATTTATTCTTTTTTTTTTCCAGAAGGAATACCCAGAAGACACGTTGAAGCGAGGACTGACGAACAAATGTGTTCAGCGTGAGACGTCATCGTGTATCGCCATCGAGCTGGTCGGCTACGTGGACAGGATGCTCCGGACAGCGTCCTTCCAGCTCGGCGAGGATGTCATGATTGTTGATGAGAGGTAAGCTGTCACTTTAGATTGATCTCAGGAACTATGTGTCAAGAGTATTTGTATCCATGGTTAGGGAGTATGGGAAGTGTGACAGAAAAAGCGCTCTTGAGGGCACGAAGAAATGTTATCAGTATTTACCGCAAAATAGAGATACAAAACAGCACGGGTTATATTCCCCTTTTTTTTTGTTTTTATGTAATTCCTCTCTAAAAGTCTAACGGCCCATTCACGACTTTGGTCTTAGTGGCAAATGGGGCGGTATCGGTAGGCGATTGATCGAGCGCCCGCCGCTATGGCCGCTATGAGCGGTGTCGACTAATCGCTTGATCCGCTCGCTGCGCCGCTCGCCGCCGTTAAGACCGAAGTCGTGAACGAGCGGTTACACTCCCTGTATTACACTTTTACTGAATAAATCCCACCAATGTTTTTTGCATTAAAGAGCCACTACTTTTTGTCACAATTTTGGATTTATTTGCAGTATTAATCAAATTACCAATCTGACGACAGCTACTACTTGACGCTTAATTTAAGTAAACGTTAAAAATAGAAACAAAACAGATTAGATTATTATAAGTTACTACGCCTACCTGAAAAAATTATCACATGAGAGTCTCCTTTTTCTAAATCAGTAACATCGTCAAGGAAACTCGTTGAATAAATAAGGAAAAAAGGTTCAAATCTCCTTTGAAATTAAAAGGAATGAACATCGATGTAAATAAAAAATCCACGTTTAACGTCTATGACTAAACTCTTGGGGTAATTCGTCGAAAGGTTTCAAAAGTACACAATGTAGAATTATACCCTCATTAATGTAAAACTTTTTTATCTGGAACTCCGTCAAACTGATCCAAGATACCCAGAAACTTTTTATCAGGAAGTTTATATTTGGATACAAATTTTCTGGTTGTACGAGGCTCGTTATTTACTGAACTTTAATTACTTATTTTTAACTTTCTCTTCTGACAAGGTTTGTTCAAAGAAATTATGACGTTTATTAAATATTCTTAAGAGTGGCCAACCCAAGGTACATTTTCATACAACCGCTATATTACGTGATTACGATGTTATTACACATCTTTCTCCAGATATTTTGGATACACAGTTCATATCTCTAGGTTTCTATCTAAGTAAGTAAGTCTAAATTTCTGTAAAACTAATCCAGCAAAGACCTCTGAAAATCTGCTATTTTATGTGGACTTAGGCCGTCCATAATGTAGTTATATATTAAAAATATAAAAAAGTACGTGTATTCGAGATTCTGAATGACCACATTTTTTCTCAAAAACTTATAAGCGTATAAAAAAAACAAGTATTTCCTAGTGGGATTGTAGTAAAAAAAAAACAAGTTTTGTGAAATATTCGAACAATCACGGAATTACCAACAGAGTTATCAGGCGTTATCTCTCTTTTTTCACGTGGCATTTTCATCAAACATCGCATTTCATTGCGTTAGACGAAGCAACAAGCTTTTAAACAATGCTCGACGTTGACGATATCATAGGCGAGTGGGGAAAGCTCCTCTTAAATAGTTCCTTAGTTTATATATAAAATAATTTCGTGCTAGTTAGGTACACCATTTTATAACTCCAAAACGGCAGGACGATATTTAATAATGTGTGCTTTATTTGATTCCTCTCTACCCCGAATAGAAGAATAATTATTAAAACAGATTTTAAAAATTTTCATATGCACCGAAAAATGACGGCAACTGTCAAATATGTATTTGACAGTTGCTCAATCAATTCCTCAATAATTCAATCATTTGGTCAAGAAGTTCAGCTAAAAGGTCATCACTACATTCGTTGACTGTTAGGTGGTATAATACGTGGCAAATAAGTTGGCTACGCGTAGGTTAGGTCGACCGCCATGATAGTTCAAATTGTGTGACGAGGATTATAACCGATTTTCAGGTCTGAAACGAAGTGGGGGCTGCGCGTAACCATAGCAAATGGTTCAACTTATTTGCCTCGAAGTTTGCCGGGTCGGGTGTTTTTTAATTATTATTTTTTTTGGAATCATAAAAAAAAACATTGAAAATTGAAAAAAAGTTGTAACTTACCGGTATCGGAATAAGATTCAAGCTGCCGCCATTTAGGGCTCCAGAGAATAAAATCCTAGTACCGCCGCGATGGCCATTGGTTTAACATGGAGCGAGGTGAAGCGCAAAGCTCAAGACCGGTCGCGTTGGATGATTACTGTTGACGCCCACTGCCCCAGCTAGGGGACATAGGAATTTAAGACAGTTACTTTTTACATAGTCCATGGTAACCAGTCCACTTAAGCTTCCCACTTACTTTAGTTAGCACTTAGACAGTTCTGAAGTGTAATATAGTATATAATGGTGATGCATACTTATGTATACTATACTCCATCAAAATAGAGTTTTAGTTAAATCAAACATGAGGGATTTCCTTAACGGAAAATTTTTAACAAGCTGATTATCTCAATAAAACAATATTACTAAAAAAAATCACTTCATCGTGAGGAAAAATTTCGAAGACATGTGACATCCACCAACCTGTACTGGACCCGCGTTGTGGATTACGGCCCATTCCCTCTCCTAGAGAGGAGGCCTGAGTCCCAGCAGTGGGAACATTATAAGGCTAATGCTGGGCTATGCTACTAACAAACTTAATTACTTTTTCCAGCAATGGAGCCGCATCAGAAATTCCAATCAAAAAAGAAACTCTAGCAAGAGCAGGGACATCACTTGAAGACCAAGCACAGCAGCTTATTATGGACAAGCTGTGGCACTTCGTCAGCTCCAGGTCCCTTAGGTACAGACTTCTCAATGACGCAGACTTGGTCATTTCTGGCAAGCAGGAGAAGGATGGAAGCCTCGGTGTTGGTAAGTCTTAAAAATTGTTTAAAAAAATTTATTGGTGGTAATGGGGAGATAAATCAAACTCTTGAATGATATTAAGCCCAGTAGCAATCTTTCGCGCCGAGCCTTGGTACAGGTCATGGTTCGAAGCGAGGAGGAGTGGCAGACGGTTGCCTCCTTCTGCGAAGCAGTAATGTTAGCAAAAGACGATGCCGCAGGCGTGAAACAACAACGCCCCAGTCGCTGCCGGGGTTCCGTTCCCGATTTCCAGTCTCAAGGAGTTGTCAGCAAACCGTAGGGGCCCAGCAGGGGCGAAGCCTACTGGCACCAACGATCTGCTTCTGAAAGGAGGTTCGGCCCCAGTATGAAAGGCGACGAAGGAACAGGAGTGGGTTTTTAGTCAGTAAAAGTCAGACACTATCTCCCGCTCCGCCCAAGGGCGCGGAGATGTCATTAGATGTTTATCCCACCAACAAAAAAAAAATGATATTGTGCCTGATATATCTGCCATATATATGGGTGTATTACTAACTTTACTGTCTACCTCGGCTTCGTATGAGAGCAGTTTTTGTTTTTCGATTTTGAGGAGCATTTCCGACATCTGGTTCCGGAACTAAATACCCAACATAGGGTTCGCTCGTAACATAAGACGAAGGTAGGGAGATGATGACCAAATCACATAAACATTAGTGATTCTCAAATTCATTTCAATAACGGTGTATTGAAAATGCCGCGGAGGGTCGATTCGGTACATGAAACCCTATTGATTTGTAAAGATAAAAATGAAAAATAAAGTATTTTTTTTCTTTAACTCGAAATAATTTACGCATGTAAGAAATTAATTTCTTTAAGTAAACATCAACTGATCGAGGTCAATGAACTGTAGGTAGTTAGTACGCAAAGACCGACAACTTCCGACAAGGTCATTGACTCGTTTACTTAAAGAAATTAATTTCGTACATGCGTATATTAATCCGAGTTTTAGAAAAAAATGTACTTAATTCTTGAAATTTTATCGTTATAAATCGATAGTGTTTCATGTACCGAATCGACCCTCCACGGGATTAAAACGACCAAAATATAACGGTATATAAAGAAAATTACCTAAAAAATTGCTGTGTCGGTACTGGATTCAATTTAGTCAATAATTTTGCTTGGCTGGCCTATTGTGTAAGACAACGGCAATCCCAATTAAAAATATAATAAGATGAAATTGACAGAAATCGGTTTCCAATCATAATTTAATCGTTTTCATAACGGCATTCGATTAAAATCTTCCCTGTATAACAGTTCCTTTGAGAATATAAATAAATTCTCTTTCTATCAATGACATTGATTGTCAAGTCTAAAATATTTGTGATTGGCTAGGGGACACTGGTAGGACAGGTTAATCACATTTTTGGGATTCCGTACCTTAAAAGGAAAAAATTTAACAATTATGGGATCACTTTTTGTCCGTCGGTCGATCTGTCTGTCGAGACTCTTTATTTTGGGAACGCAGGGAGGTATCGAGTTGAAATTAAAACCGTATGTTCAAGTCTGCGGTCCCTTGAAGCTGTGAAAAATCCAACTTCAAAGTTCACGAAAAAAAAAGTAACCGATGTTTATGTTGCAAATTCTCGTAAAATTATGTAAGCACGCTAGCCTAAACATTATATTTTTGGAGGTAGTGGAACAGAGAGTAAAGTCCCACATACCTCCGTTGAAAAGGGACGATCCTCCGACCAGACAGGTGTTATGTCTGGTGGGCTATTGCCCGATAGATGATTTCGGGTTTGTCCTTTATGTTTCAATCGCGCGAATCTTACTTGCGCTATGCAGGATTAGTTCATTTGTGACGACATAGATGTCGCTACATATTCATTTTTTTTTTATATAATACTTTTATACAACTAAAAAAAAATGATTTCCCAACTAAAAAAAAACCGTTTATACATAGATGGAAGTGTTTTCTTTTTTTTTTTTGTAAGTCAATTTTATGGCACTCAATTTAATTACCCTTTTCTAATTCCAGGTGTATCATTGAAGCCACCAAAAGTATATGAAAGCGGCAGGGGTCGCCAGAAGCCATTCGGGCCTGTTTTGGCCCTCGCTGCGTTGAAGTTCGGCCTCTTCGGGGCCCTTACTTTCAAGGTTCTCGCCCTGATGGTCGGAAAGGCGCTCCTGATCTCCAAGATAGCTCTGTTATTGTCGACCATCATCGGATTGAAGAAGCTGTTCTCTCATAGTCATCAGGTGACCGACTGATATAGCATGATGCATGTTGATTAAAATTTTTGGAATCGAGTTTCTTTTGTTTTTCTTGATTGTCTTGACTATTCTGGCTTCTTTTCTGACTTTATTCGTAAATAAAATAGCATTCTATTTGGGATGGCGTATGTCGAAATGTGTGGGATTAACGCCGTGGCTTTTGGACAGTGATAATAATATAGTACATGGCAAATAAGTCGAACTAAAATAGCCCAGCAGCGACGGCCATTTTAGTTCAACTTATTTGCTGCGTTTTTTTTTACCTTTATGGGAATGTGTTTGTTTTCACTGCATGTGCATTTTTGAATAATTTTTGTTGCATGAGTGTTTTTATAAATCACCATATTTTCGGGTTCTTTCTTTCGTATAGTCTATTAAAAATACTTTGAATAAAGGTATTGAGTAATCTACATATTTTACTGACCAAACTCGATTTTAGGATTAACTAGGTAGTTTCGCCTAGGCCAAACAAGTTCTCCGTACTTCTGGGTGGCGTTATAAAAAAAATTTACCAACTAGCGTGGGTAGGGCGCACAGATATGTCAAATAGTTGTACTGTTTGATATATCTGTGATAAGGCGGGGGCTTCGCAGTTGTCTCCAGCTTTTTAACCTAATTTTGTGTAACTTTTTTGGTGTACAATAAAGTTTTATTTTATTCTATCCTCACCCGTCCATTTCGGGTTGCCGCGGGGATTCCGATTCCGATCCTGATTTCCAGGCAACGTAGGCGCGGGCTTGCGGACAGCGAGCTTTTTTTTTTTTTTGGTAGTGGTTAAAATCATCCAGTGACATCTCCCGCCCTTGGGCGGAGCGGGAGATAGTGTCAGACTCTTACTGACTAAAAACCCACCCCGTTCCTTCGTGGCCTTAGATACCAGGGCCGGGCTTTCCTTTCGGAAACAAACCCTTGGCCCCAGTAGAAACAAACCCTTGGCCCCAGTAGAAACAAACCCTTGGCCCCAGTAGGGACAGCGAGCTATGGGTATCTCGCTGTCCGACCGTCCGGTAACCATCCGGACCAAGCCCAGGTCATCAACGGCACGCACTGTTCCCGCGCGCCTCAAGGAGTTGTCAGCAAACCGTAGAGACCCAGCCTGCTAGCTGCAGGCAGGCAGGGTCGAAGCCTACCGGGGCCAAGGATCTGTTTCTGAAAGGAAGGCTCGGCCCTGGTATCTAAGGCTACAAAGGAACGGGGTGGGTTTTTAGTCAGTAAGAGTCTGACACTATCTCCCGCTCCGCCCAAGAGCGGGAGATGCATTGGATGATTTTACCCACCACCAAAAAAAAAACCCGTCTATTTCGGGTTGCCCTAAAACATGACAAACTTATCATTACAGTTTGACAAAATTGTAACTTGAAATTCTCAGTACAGAAACTCCAAAAAGTAGTGGCAAAAACAAAATGGACTTTTACAGAAGTTATTGAAAAGTAAAACTGAAATTCTTGCAAATAATGGATTTTTCTGGAAATTCCCGCTGGCGATTCTTGAAATCCATTATTTACAAGAGTTTTCCTATTTTATCTGAACTGCCCGAATATAGTATCTTCATCTTTTTCATAGAGCCTCTGGAAACTATTCATATTTTGCATGGTTTCACTTTTTTTTCTTTAGGAAGTTTTTCACTGTCGACAATTGGTTTGCGTTCCATATTATGCCTGGAATTTTTCGTAGCAAAATAACGTTGGAAACTTTACAGGCAATTTCAAATAGACTTCCGTTGTACAACAATAGTTTTTGAGCTGTAGGCAACGTTGCCATTCTAAATATATGCGATTCAATTTATTCAGGAACAAATTTAAATGTTAGTTGTTATTTATTTTTCAAATGGGTTTTAAAACACTTATAATTCTTTACCTATTTACACATCTTTTATTTTTGGTAAACACATTGATTCTGTTGAACAATTTCTTGATCTTGACAAAGAACTTGTAATTTTTGTTAGTTAACAAAAACTTGTCACATTCTTCATTCTTTTATTGTTTTTCGTCAGTTTAAACTAGGTGAGCCCGGTGTTTCCAAGCCGAATACTATGAGAAGAAACGCCAAAACCAACACAAAGGTCAAAGTTTCTTTTTAAGTCCATAAAGTAAACATATTTAGATGTCAAATCATAGTCGAATGAACGTAAAATATCAAAGTGATTAATTTAGTTATTCGCAAGTTGTATCAAGTTGTTCTTGTATAAAATTAGCTGCTGTCATGTAAAATTAGTATAGTTTAGTGTATCAAATTCTCAAGCTCTACAGAACTATACAATAATATGAAATAATTGAAACAGACGCGGTTTTAGTACAATAGAGCTGAGAATTCTATTGTAGTTACTTTTTCTAATTTACTTCAGTGAAACTTAAAACATTGGAATGTGTTACATCCGCCATGTTGGATTTAATTGGAGAATGATATCACATAAACACACACAAAGCTAATTATGTATTGTCATCTACACTAAACGTGTATGCAAAATTCCAGCTCAATCGGTTGAAGATATCTGCTTCAAAATTTAGTTGCAAGATTTCACCCGCACAATTATAAGTACATACACACAGTACGAGTTAAATAAAAGTACTCATATAAAAAAAAAAAAATCTTAACAGAATGTGTGAAAGCTTCCGCAGACAAAAATGTCTGAATAAATTGTTCTTATTTCAACCAAAGAAAACCAAAAACATGCTGCGGTCTTCCCGTCCGATTATAATTTAGGTGTCTTCAATTCAGTGAATAGTATCCTAACAAACTAGTGCGCCTCACGATCAACGATTCTATCACTGCTTACCATCAATTGGAATCGGAGTCAAGCACTAGTTTATATATATTTCTTTTAATGTTGTCGAATCGTCACGTCTGCAGGCGGCTTTAAGTCAATCATAACGGTCAAAACGAAATAATATGCCATATGTTACGCAAATTACGTGACCGTACTGTAGGAAAAAGTAGGCATTTTTAATATCTCGTAAAAAAAGGGTAAGTTAATGTATTTTTAAATATTAGACAGCTTATGCTAAACTGGGTAAATGTTATTTAAGGGGAAGCAGAAAAATATAATTGTGAAATTAAAACATCGTTGGTTTTTATATTTTGCTAAAAATGAGGGTAGCTTAGTGACTTTTGTCAAAGTTCGTAGAGATGTTAAGAGCTCAAAATACCAAGCAGCACGAAATATAACCTTTCTAAATATTAAGCTTTCAGAAATTCGATTCTTAATTGTGAGATTCCATGAATCTCGTAGTTATGAATCGACAGTTTAGTTTTTTTACTAGCTTATATCTATAGCTTCTTAAAAACTTAACTGTTCAATCTCGGAGTTGCTTTACGTCAATAATATCAGTTTAAACAAATAGAATCAAACGTTTATTTGCATAATACAAATATAAAAAGGTGTAACATAGAGGTTTAATAGGGTAAAATACCTAGTTGCCCCACTTTTTGAAATAACTTTATATCTCTTTGTACAAAAACAAGATTCATTATTTGTAAAATGGGCAGGAACTTTGGTTTATTATCTTCATATTTATGAAAGGAATAAACATTGTCTTTGATATTTCCAGAGCATTGGTGATTTTTTCGGACCTTTAAATTTTGGGACAACCATCCCATATAGGGGCTGGTTGCCTAATCCATGTAAAATTACATTTAGGATAGATGTCCCGTCGAGGAAGAGGAAATTTATTCTGCAAAAACTTTGATCGCACCCAGCCGTCCCATGAAATCGCACAGAGACATGCAACACAGTCAACTTAGTTGTAGTTGCAGAGTCTCTATAGACAAATAAAATAACATGTGTTTCATTTGCGAAACTAAAGTAATTGCAATCAAGGCAACTATACCCCCGGGGCGACTATCCCGGTTTTACCCTAAGTACTTGAGGAATATAAAGGGTACACCTAATTTAATTAGATTTTTTAAGTTACCGGCAATCTGTATAATTCTGGTATTCTATATAATACCGAATGCGCAGCCGGTAATGTGCGTACGAGTAAAAGATGAGAGCAGGGAAAGAGGTGATGAAGCTTTAAGGCACCCTGACACGGACAGGTTAGGTTAAGGTTAATTTTTTATCACCACCTGAAAATAAAAGCCTTACTTTAAACTGTATTCCATACATTGCCTAGAAATTGTATAGAATACCGGATTATATAGATTGCATCGAACATATCGAAAAACGTCCACTGTTTGACATAAGCCTCCCCCAAGTGTCACCACAACGACCGGTCCTATGCATCTCACATCCATCGGACTCCAGCGGCCCTGACCAGGTCATCGATCTACTTTGTGGGAGGCCTTCCAACGCTGCGTCTTCCGGTACGCGGTCGCCACTCCAGAGCCTTTCAGCCCCAACGGCTATCTGTTCTGCGTGCTATGTGCCCTGCCCACTGCCACTTAAGTTTGGCAATTCTTCGTGCTATGTCGGTAACCTTGGTTCTCTTGCGGATATCTTCATTTCTGATTCGATCACGCAAGGAAACTCCGAGCATAGCCCTTTCCATTGCCTTTTGGGTGACTTTAAGTCCTTATGAGGCATTGTAAGCGACCACGTTTCGGAGCCAAAGAATTAGCTCGTGAAAATAAAAAGGGGAATTTAAATTGAATTCACAGAGAGTACAGAATTCACGATATTAAAATTGCTTCAATCTTCATTTTTTAAATGTTGTCGACGCGACGTGACTTAGCATTTAAAGGCTGAACCAGGACTACAGAGTCCAATATAGGTCATAAAATATTTTAGAATATACGAGTAGTAGCGAATCAAGTTTACACTTTGAAGCACAACATTAAAACAGCTTTAGCTTCGTGTGAAAATAGAAAATATGTAACCTATATCACTGTGACAAAGTAGCATGTGTATGTAATTAAAATTTTATAGAATAAATTTTATTGTTTACAAAAATATTAAAAATAACACGGAAAATTATATCTATGGATACAATGGCGGTCTTATCGCCGATAGCGATATCTACCAGACAATCATGAAGGTCTATAAGAGCTTAAACTAAAAAGGGCTGTGGTTTACTGCTAGCAACAAAAAAAAAACATACAAAAACAAGACAACAACAACAAGATACAAGTATTATTTAAAACAAACAAAAAAAAAGTATTTTCTCTTTGTCATATTTAGAATAGAATTAAGTTAAGATGGCTGTCCAGCAGTCTCAATTTTTTTTTCATAGAGTTTAAAAAAGGCACTTTTATTTTTTTTAAATATTTTTTTTTAACTTACGAGTTTCCTCAAAACTTTTTACCTCGATAGATAGATAGATAGATATATTCTTTATTGTACACCAAAAAGTAAAATTACATTAAGAACTTAAAATTAATAGGGTGTCACAATGGGCGGTCTTATCGCTAAAAGCGATCTCTTACAGACAACCTTTGGATGGATTTGACAGAGAAGAAGAAAAAGATACGCAGGTAGTTTATGGTGCACTATTTACATATATACAATACATAACTAATAAAATACATATAATACAAGCAATAAATAATATATATATTTAAATATATATACAGGAAAATTTTTTAACCACTGCGTAAATTTTTTTTGGTGGCTCAGTGTAAGCAATAGAACACATTTCCATTTTTAGTTTATGACTTTTTTTTTTCTCATTTTTCCACTTTGTCCCAATTTGAAATAAGCAAGACATGGATATAATTTAATAGTAATACTATGAATGAGCATGAATGAAAACGCGAAGGCCGCCGGCCGCTGGACCACGCCCAGCGCACGAGACGGGGGTGCGGGGGCATGCGGCGCCGGCGTTTGATAAACAAAACGCATGCACATGCAGTACGTCACTTACGGAAGTGGAGGTCGGACGTTCGCGCCCTTCGCCGTCCCTGCGCGTGTGCCGCGTACTAGACTAGCGTAGTGACAATGTCTCATTTTACTCACCGCGAGTATTATGAAATGGTGCGAGTGTATTTGTTAAGCAATGAAAATTTACGAGCAGCACGAAGAAGATACGAAAGGGAGAGCGTACCTCGTATGCGAGCCCAAGGGATCCTCAATCCTACGGTCCCTAATGAGAGGACAATTTTAGCAGCTAACCAAAGGCTGCTTGATCACGGCCAGTTCAGAACACCAAGCCACGCACAAGGGTCTGGCAGACCTCGACTGGCAGTCGAAGCCGATTTTTTTGAACGCAATCCAAGAGCCAGTACCTACGACGCAGAACGACGTTTTGGTGTTAGCCAAAGCGCAGTATGGAAGCTGCTAAATACAGCCGGACTCCATCCATACCACTTTCAGCCGGTACAACAACTCCATGACCCAGACCCAGCACCACGTCGAGCCTTTTAAATCACACCACAATTTTTTAAATACGCCAAAATGTAATTGTTTCAATCTAAATTGTACCATGTCTAAATACCTATCATACCTAAATGTTTTATTTTGAATGGATTAAAACGTATTACCTACTTTCTTACTTATTGTTATTATGATTTATTTTCTGCATTTTGATGGTCCTAAGCCCATGAAAGTATGAAGGATAAATTGGAATTACGTTTACAAATAACTTTACACAGTCTAAACTTAAAAAATTGTATCGCTAAACTGGGGTCAATAATCGCACCGCGTTAGTAGGTACCGTCGCATAGAGCGAGCGCGCGTGAGTACTTCTGATACCAGCTGGCGCGTCAGGCGAGCGGTCGACGCGCGGCGTGAATCGGGCGACCAGTCGACGAACTGGCAAGCGACGTCCATAAAATAAATTTCTGAGTAAACAAGTCTCGTAAGCGTTAACTTAATTTTTTACTATTGAAACATATCAAAATAAAAAATACGTGTTTATTAAAATATATTCAAGTTTATTATGTCAAAATTTGCGCACTGGTTAAAAACTTTTCCTGTATATATATATATATATATATATAAGAAAGCAGAGAAATAATATACATAATGACGTTCAAGAGGAAAGGTAGTGATCCTTAACCATATTTTTAAACATTGTTTGTGTTTGTGCTTGCCTTACCGACACGGGCAAAGCATTCCAGAGCCGCACTGCTTGAACTGTAAACGACTTGTCATAAAAATTAGTGGAGTGGCTTGGCATCTCCAGCCCCAAGTTTTCCGATGACCTAAGATATCTAGTATGTGTGTCATGAAGGAACTTGAAACGTTCTTTAAGATAAGCAGGGGTTTTAGGATTGAACAGAATACTGTAGAGCATGGACAAGATGTGTGCATTCCGGCGAAGACGTATTGGAAGCCACTTGAGTTTCGTACGAAAATCTGATATGTGATCATATTTGCGCAAGCCAAATATGAATCGTATGCAAAAATTTTGGAGGCGCTCAAGTTTATCTAGCTGTGTCTCAGTGAGATCGAGATAACTGACATCAGCGTAATCAAGGATGGGGAGTAAAAGGGACTGAGCAAGTGCAATTTTAGTGGCAGTTGGCAGAAAGTTACGCAACCGTCTCAGGGACTTTGAAGAAGCAAATATTTTGCGACTTACCTCTTGTAGTTGGGGACCCCAAGAAAGATGTTTGTCTATCCAAACCCCTAAGTTCTTAACCTTCTCACTTATTGGAATAACAGTGCCGTTGAATAGAACCTGAGGAAGCTGGGACCAGTTTACCTTGGGCATCAACCTAGAACTGCCAACAACAATGACTTGAGTCTTCGATGGATTAACCTGCAGACCATGCGCCTCGCTCCACTCACAGATTGAAGCCAAGTCCTGGTTAATTATGTTAATAGCGGCATCCAAATTCGTGTGAGGAGATTGACTATAAACTTGCAAATCATCAGCATAGAGGTGGTAGGAAGAAAGAAGATTTTTGGAGATAGAATTTATGAAAATTGCGAAGAGTAAAGGAGATAAGACACCACCCTGAGGTACACCGGCAGACGTATAACACCAAGAAGAACAAGACTCATCTATGGAAATACGTTGCCGGCGGCCATACAGGTAACCACGAAACCAGTCAATCACCGTTGGAGATATGTTAAGAGAGCGAAGTATGGCGAGCAGGATGTCGAAATCGACGGTATTGAAAGCGTTGCTAAAATCTAGCAAACAGAGAACCGTCATATTTCCACAATCCATACCTAGCCGTTTGTCATCAGAGACGTTTATTAGGGCTGTAGTGGTACTTTGACCTGGACGAAAACCGGATTGGAATGGATTCAGCAAACTATTCTTGCAAAGAAAAGCACTAAGCTGATTGTGGACAAGGCGTTCTAGGACTTTAGAGAAGAAAGGCAAGATGGAGATTGGTCGATATTCTGAAAAGGAAGTAGGATTTGATTTTTTGGGAAAAGGAATAATTTTGGCCTCTTTCCATATTGATGGAAAGACACCTTTGGAAATGGAATAGTTAAGGATATGACACAGGATAGGAAGGATCTCGTCGAGGACAGGGAGTATCATTTTCCGACTGACACAATCACTACCAACTGCGTTAGACGCGATTGAATCTACGCTTTTCTTAACATCACAATCAGATAATTGACTAAAATTAAATGGCGAATGATCCGGAGTTGGAAAGTTTGAAAGATGGTTTAATGTTGCTGCCTTTGTGGTCCCATTATAGAAGGACGAAGATGAGAAGTGTTGATTAAGTAGATCTAAGTCTAAGTCTTTAGGAATCGAGTCTTGGCGTGATTTTCCAACTCCCATAGATTTAAGAAATTTCCAGACTTTAGCTGGATCACCGTTTTCAACAGAATCATGAACATGGTGGCGCAGTGCATCCCTACAAACCCTATTGCTGTGATTGCGTGCTTTGATGTAAAGGTCACGGTTTGATGATGTGGGCTGGCATTTAAATTTGGTTTTAGAAATTGCCTTCTTGTGCATGACAGCCCTTACGTCATCTGTAAGCCAAGGCGCGGGAAGGTGTCTGAGCTTTACTGCACGCATGGGAGCATGGACGTCGTATAGTTGTACCAGTTTGTCCGTAAGTATGTTTACCTTTTCATCAATCGACTCAGTAGTAATAAGAGGACTCCAATCAATGCTGCTGGCATCCCTACGGAGATTGTCAATATTCATACCACTAAAATTGCGAAGCAGTAGAGTTTTAGGCTTGAGTTTAGGTGGACGAATTTTGTAAGACAGGAATATTAAGTCATGGTAGGAAAACATGTCAGCTACACATTGGCCATGCTTGCTGACATGTTGGGGAGAGGAGATAATGGCTAGGTCCAAAAGTGAGCGATTACAGTTAGGGAAGTGGTGTGTGGCACTTGATGGAAGAATGGACAAGTTTGACGACTGAACTATTGATAGAAGTAAGGAGGAGCGAGAATCATTTTTCAGTAAACAAGTATTGAAATCCCCCATGATGATCGTATGACTGTAAGAAGGTGTTAGATTTTCTAGGATCTTATCAAAGGAAGAAAAGAAATTTACCCGTGACGAAGGGCTGTAATAAACACCTAGAAGTACTTTCACATGGTTCAGGTTTACTTCTACAAAGAGATGCTCGCCTGCGTTTTGCGGGGGAGGCTGTGCTGACACATCAACAATTGAAAATGGAATTTGCGGACGGAGGTATATGGCAACACCACCTCCACCGCCAGACGCACGATCATTTCTTATCAGATGAAAACCTGGTAAGGAATAGGAAGTTGAAGGGAGACATGGTTTTAGCCAAGATTCTGAAACAAGGATGGCATGGATGTTCTTACAGTCAAAGTTAGCTAGCAAGTCAGAATAATGAGCCGGAACGCTTTGGGCATTTATATGGACTACATTAAAATTCTTAGGCACATCAGAAAAATGAGACTCAAGAGTGTCGGCAAGGGACGGGTAACTAATAAAACTGTCATTACTAGAAGCTGAAAAACTTTCGGTGTCGCTGTCATCGTTTACAGGCATCGACTATAAATAAAAAAATAAATAAAATGATAAACAATAAACTATACTAAAAGTAATAATAGACTATAAAAATGTAATTAATCAAATCCACCCGCCGGTTGAGTGCTACAATCTTTAACGGGCTTTAAAACAACATTATACACATAAAATAAAATACAAGGTTGACTTTGGTCGTCTGGGCAAACAGAGAGAGAAAATTAGTGAAATACAATTAAAAAAGAAAAATATACTGGGCACACAGTGAATATTGATTTCTGAACGTAACCGAAATAATGATTGACATTTGACATTACAAAAATAAGTTTGACAGTTAATAACAGCTGACAGACAGAAAACTACAGAAATATTTTTAGCATTAATTGCCTAATCATGAAGGGTAGAGAATTTAAATATTACAGTGAATTTAGAGGGTAACGAGTTGTGCAGAAAATAAATAAAATAGTTACCCGGACGGTGAAAGTGACTAAATAGACTACTTCCTCGCAGCAGCACGATCTTATTAAGTAGTTAACACGGCAAATATTATGATTCTGCTATAGAAATTATTAAAGAAAAAAATGAGCATGGGGATAAGAGGGCAAATAATCGCAACCACGAATTCTTAAACCTATCAAATATTTGGAGCCAAGGGTCTGCTTTTGAAAGGAAGTCCCGGCTTCTGGTATGAAAGGCAACGAAGGAACAAGAGTGGGTTTTTAGTCAGTAGATGTCTGACACATCGTCCCGCTCTACCCAAGGCAGAAGATGTCATTAGATGATTTTATCACCTAAACAATGGCCTATGAAATATACACAAACAATATCAATATCATAAAAATTTAAAATATAAGACACACTTTCACCCGCCATTTTGAAACTGTATTAGTATAAGTATAAAGACCCTAAACTTAAGTGCCCTATTCATTTTAATAATATTTTAGCCTGATCACACAAGTGGTAAGGGCTGACATTAATCCGAAGGGTACGGTGAGAAGGTTACATGGAAAGCCGGTGTTTTGATATATTAAATTGGTGAGCCAATCTGCATACCTTTCGTGATTTCAGTAAAATATCGTGAGAAACACGCATGTTTTAAAACAGTGGGTGTTTTTAGGGTTTCGTATCCAGGGTATAAAAAACGGTAATTAAAAAAAATAAAAAACCCGACTGCTTTTCTGAGTATACATGAAAAAGCCCTAAAACAAGGAAGTCGTTGTACCCGATTGCACTTAACTATATAATATTTTAAATTCAAGATAAATTGTAGCAGTCGGGACCCATTTTAGAAATGGAGGCTTAGTGAATTGAGAGCATATACCTATATTACATTGCAGATTACTCCAATCTACTAACTTTCTAGAATGGGGAATCAAACTCCTGACACACTCCGTAGCAGCCAATTAATTACTCAACCACAGCACCCTTGCGGAGGCACCCACTCCATATTATAAAAATGTTCAAATAAATAAATGAAAAAAAAGGTCGTATATTGAAATGAAACGCTTTCGTCATATTAACAATTCTCATTTGAGGTCTCAATAGACTATAACAAAAAATTAAACAAATATTTATTAACCGCCCAGATTTGAGCTGATAATGAGTATTTTTTTAAACAAAATCCTTTTTAAACCCGGTTTCATTAATTTGTTTGAATTACGTTTTTTTTGCGAAGGTAATATTTGGGCTAATTTATTTTTTAGGGTTCCGTATCCAAAGGGTAAAAGCGGGACCCTATTGCTAAAATTTCACTGTCTATGTCTGTCTGTCTATCACCAGGCTGTGCATGAACCGTGATAGCTAGATAGTTGAAATTTTCACAGTTGATGTATTTCTGTTGCTATAACAAAAGTAATAAAAACAGAAAAATGAAACAGATGTGGGGAAAACTCCCATACAACAAACCCGATTTTTTTTGCCGTCTTTTGCTCGATATTAATATCGGCAACAGATAGACGCTTGAAATATTTACAGAAGATTTAGTTGTGTATTTTCTTTAGGTAACAAAAATAAATAATTAAATTGAATTAAAATAAATATTTAAGGAGGGTTCATATTCAACGAGCGTGATTGTTTTGCCTATTTACGTATAAATAATAGTACGGAATCCCTCCTGCGTGAGTCCGACTCACACTTGGCTGTTTTTTTTATTACCCTCGGGCAAAGGTTTTACCAACATTTATGAGGGTTTTCATTACAAATAATAAGCAATTAAATTCTTTGTCAGAAGTTCGGGGGTTAATTTTCGCATATTAGCACCAAAATTACGGTTTACTTTGATCTGAGTATTTCGTTTTTAACTGACCGTAAAACTCTTTTGACTGAACGGTTAATTAGGAGATGCCTACAGCTATGTTGTTTTATCTTTGTAAGGAATACTTAAACCCTACTTACATAAAGGCACAGTTGGTTTTGGCACAAGTTCAAGTAAAGGAAATTATGTCAAAACCAAAGGCCGTGTTCCAAAATAAAAATCATGGCCATTTTGTTTAAAAGCGAATAGCCCGAAATTTATTTAAAAAAAAAATCCTTTAAAAAAAAAAACTATACAACCGCCTTCAATTTTAAAAACAGAACACAAAAGAGTAAAATATTTTTAATTTAGGAAGTCGGTGTTTCTATAATAGTTTTGTCTATTTGTTATTTAATACCGAGTTCCAAAATTAAAATTATTTTGCAACAAAAAAAACACAAAGTTTTTTTTTTTACATTAAAGTCGGTTGTATTTTGTTGTACCACAAATAAAAAGTACCCCACAGTCAAACTTAAATAGTGTGCATGTTCTATAATAAGGTACTTATAAAAATTTAATCATTGAAACATTACATGACAATTCCAATAAGCCAAGCCACAGTTAGGATAAATTGTTTTATTAAAGAGTTTTCGTGCCTACCCTCCATCATTAGATTAGCTAGATGGTACTTTATAGCCAGAGTGCATCTCATGACAATTCAATAATACCAAACACGGTTAGGTAACATTGATTATACATAATCAGATCAGTTCGATGTTCTTCCCCTCTTTCTTCAGTCAGTCATCGACTACACGTATAAACAAAGCAATTTCATCCATATCTTCGGAGTTCATCGTCAGATCATAACAATATTCCTATTTAACTAACTTGGTAGCATAACCTTTTAATAATAATAAAAAGAAAAACATTTTTAATATAGACCCAGAGAAAGCGGTGAACATATGTACATAAAATAAAAATACATACAGCCGAACATCACTTCCTTCTTTTTGATGTCGGTTAAAAAGAAAATACATCTCCTCAAGCATTTTTACACGCATAGGTTTTTATTTGCAATTTTCTTGGTATTTCATTACGATCGTTCAACAAAGCTCTCCGTCTTGTTGCACGTGATTATGAAAGCTAATGGATGATTTACGGAGTTTTTTATTAAATTCACGTATGAAATGAGATATTAAATATGATTACAATACATTATATTTCACTGGCATATTTGGATGTTCTAGACGAATCTAATAAAAAGGTTTCATTTGAAGAATAGATTACTGGTGAATATTACATTATTTTATTAGTAACCTAACCGTCTACCATCGGTCTCTCAGACCTCGGCGATATTTTTTGGATAATATGTATTTTACCCGAGGTTGTGGGTTCAAAACTGGGTTATGCGAGTTTTTCATTAGTGTAATTCTAAGTTAATTTAAGAGATCATTGACACCCCTTGCCGCGGACAGTGTTCGCCAAAATTTATTCGATTGATGACTATGATTAAAATATTTAATCATGACTAACAAATAATAACTAAAAAAATCAATCATTAGGCATGATTAACATTTGTTTAGTTTGATTATCTACCGTTAAAAAAAAACTAATACGAAAATATAATGAGTTTAAAAACTGAAATCCAAGTCCGAAAAAATCACAATCTATAAAGTTTGAAACAAGAAGTTTGTTGTATAACAATTCATGAATAATAATCATGAATTATTCCATAATAACTAATGATTGAAACTAATGATTGATTTATTTAGTCATGAATAAGATAATAAAATTGTCATTATTAAATCAATCATGATAAAATTAGTCATAACTTTATTGTTGATTAAAATAATTAGTTGATTGACTCAATACTGGCCTCGGAAAGCGTAAAACCATTGATCCTTGATGTCATTCATAACTCTTTGATAGTCGTTACAAATGGTCAAACACCAGCAGTAAGTCCAATGATGCGCAGTAGTGTGATTAGTTTTTTCTTCTCATTTCGTCATTTATGGTCCACACGTCTTACAGAAAGTTTACAAATTTATTTATTTAACCTTCATGTACAGTAGTGGTACATAGGCGGACTTAATGCAACAAGGCATTCCCTACCAGTCAACCTTTGGGTTAAGAAAGACAACACTGTGGTAGGTGTGCACAATAAATAAATAACAACTAATTTTAAATAGAATGTCTAAGTTGTAATAATAAAATACGTATATATGTTAGTTAAAAAACAAACCGTATACGTATATATGTAAATTTGTATGCGTTTCTGGTTTTTTCTAGTGTGATTTGTGGAAATTTATAAAACATTTTGTTTACATATGTAGCACTGTAAAGTTTTAATAGTCCAATGTTTAAAAATCTAAAAAACTACGTTAAGCCTAACTTTACCTCTCTGTATTTATGATGATTAGTTTTTTCTACAGCAGTATTTTACTGGTATCTGGCGGACCGGGGTTAGGTAGTTACGTGACTAAAATAGAAGATAGGTAGTTAACGGTTAACACAAAGGCTTTGGTATCTTTTTGAATGAGTTACATTTATGAACATTTCGCAAATAGCATTTTATGAAACTGTAACATAATAAGGGATTTTAAATACGAATACGATTTTTTATAACTTTTTCAAAGGCTTGCCATTAAAGTTTGTTTTTCACGATTTCAGGTTTGGTCTTATAGTAAAAGTTGTTTGTTATCATGACTACAATCACGTGTTTAAGTATCGTTCACTAATCACCAGTCACCATATATATCGATTTTAATATGAGAGGGATACCGAATTGAATTGAGCTGACTTGTAGAGATACCACGAGTACTTAACGCTATCAATTACGACCGTAATTGAACTGGTAAAGGGATGGAGCTATATAGGGTGTATATCTCTGTCCTTCTCATACAATTTGCATGTTACAAACACTACACTACACTTTTGAAAAAAACAAGGTTATTTATATTCCATTCGCAAGAAAAGACATTGAAACAAACTTAAATAAAAATATTACTCTCATCATTTTGAATTCTATTTTATAGACCAAAGAATGGCATTAAAAATAAAAAAGTATCAATACCAACTATTTTCTGCAACTGCCATTGGTCATGTCTTTAACGAAATAAGAGTCAAAATGGGTTAGCCAAACAGTAAGAAAAGTTTTTTAAATGTCTATTATTGAGTTTGGAGTATTATAATTTAGTAGATTAAAATATTTATTTACATTTAGTAGTTTTAGAAAGTATTCTTACTTTAGTATGCATGTCTCAGTAATTTGCATTAGAAAGCCATAATCGGTTTTTTTTTGTTTTTACAAGTTTTTATCGCAACTTTAATTTATCTTTTTTAGGCACTGTGTTGTAAATAGTTTTTGCATAATTCATCGTTGGATTCATCCAACGATGAATTATGCATATGCATGTGAAATATTCATTTTTGTATTATACATACTAATTCTAAGCTCATATGTCGTGTACATATTTTTTTTTTAAATTTTAATATTAATAAACATGTTATTTTTTTTTAATTACTAAACTCAATAATTTTACCATTAATAAACGATTTTTTTAAATATTCTCATCAACACAACGAAACTAGTTTTGATGAAAGAGGCTTATATTTATTTAAAATTGTTATACGTCGTTTATTTTTCTACCAATTTTTATATTGTTTTCAGGGTTAATATTATATTAAACTGATTAATCTGTCCTAGCTCAGAGGACACCGGTGTCCTCTCACATCCACGCCACTATAGGCCTTAATTCCGATGTTTAGAGTCTACTTTTGTATGAACAAGTTGGGTAGTTGTGGATCGAAGTGTTAAATACAAACTTTTTTCAAGCACAGTTCCTATTGGTTCTGGTTTTGTATTCCTTTGAAAATGCCTTGAAGAAACGTAACATTAATTTTATAACACCTCGGCAAATTGTTTTATATATATTTATAAATATTTCCCTAGCAAGCCCCAAAATAATTGCTTATGTAAATATTTCATAACTAATTAAATCAATGTACCCTTTATTTTCAGTCATCCGTTTCAAGACAATCGTTGGGAACTGATTAATCCAATCTGTTAATAATAACACACACTTAAATTAAAGTATGAATACTTTTCAGGGTAACGGCAGTCAGGACTAAATCAATTGGATCAATGATACTGAATGGAGTAAACGGCGATACTTACCTCAACAATTAACCATAAAATAAGGCTTATTACACAATCTAATTGCTAGGAAAGAGAAAAGATTGAGATAAAAGAAAGAGGAAAGTACAACAAAAAAAAAACATCTGAAGACTTTTGTGTGTGACTGTACAGTATGAAATGTGTATAAAAAACATTACTCACTTTGGTTCCGCAGCCGTCGGGTAATGCCAAAGAAACCAAATACAGTCCTTTGATGAAGTATATAATATCGAATAGTATATGGCAACGTTTAGTAAACGTTGCTTTATTACTTAGGTTTAAGGTACATAAATCAAAAATAAAAGTACCGAAACTTGACCAAAACTATGGGAAAGACACCAACCCACCATAAAGCATAGAAAAGCATCAGAAAAGTGTAATAGGTTTTGTTTATGTAGAAGTTGACAAAAAGTACCAAAGAAAATAAATAAAAAATATAATGACTTATTAAAAAATTAAAAAAAAAAACGAATAGCAAAATGAGTCAACCCCGATAAGCTGAAAAATCCATCTGCTTTTGAACGGATAAAATCAGCTCTTTTTTGTCAACTTTTATTATGTTATTATTTTTCCAATTATAATAATTAAGTTTACACGTATTATTAATGTAAATAACACTATTTATTTATTTATAACATGTTAACTGTAGATGTACTTACTAACTTGTACAATGATGCTAATTTCGCATTTAAATAACTAAGCATTTGCCTTAATTTAAATAATAATTGATTAAATTTGCATTAATTGTACTTATTATTTATTGTGGAATAAACGAAATGAATACTAACACTTTTGTTTTTATGTGTACCTAACCTTATTGACTTGTTGACGCTCTTGAAATTTTTAAGAAGTCAGTTCCTTAGAAATTTCAAGAACTAGAGCAACGACTATTTATCCTAATTGGTGGTAATTATAACAGCATGACAATATATTTTATTTATTAATATTAATTATTAATTCCTTATGATTTGCGATGACAGTCCGACCTAAATGTCCTCCTTAGGAATTGGTAAGAAGTGGCTAAGAGCCAGAAACCATGGAAGGAATAGAGGAAGGCCTTTGCCCAGCAGTGGGACAGTATAAGCTTGATACAATAATAATATAACTTATGTTGATAGAAAATATTGAGTTAATTATTCGATTAGACTTTGTGATATTTAGAAAACTTTATGCAGCAGTAAGATATAGAAACAGAACATAGAAGGTGCAATTTATTCAAAAGCAAATAGAAAAGAAATATAATAATAATAAATACTTCTTATTGATTTGGCTCGTAAGGTGGTTAACCATATTATGAGAAGTCGACTCAGCGATTATTGTATTGATAGTCGTGCCAGCCAAGGGCTTAATAGCTATGAGCCTCAAACAACATCTTAGGGGGCTCTCGTTAGGCTACTGGATCATGGGCTTGATTCAGAAAGCGGTTCTCCTGGACACGGCTCTTATAGTTGAAAGTTTCCTTTCTCTGGAGCTCTGACCGCCGCTAGCTTGGCCCCGTTCCCGATACCGGTGGGATACTATTTTTAAAATATTTTTTATACACAAACAAAAATGAATAATAATACTTATTTAGATAAATAATTACATAAGTACCAAAGTTTAATAATAAAAAAAAACAAAATAAAGCCGTGAGGAGTAATGGTTCTACCTACTTATTCTCCTTACCTCAATGGAGAACTGACAAGTTGCCAACCAAATGTTGAGTGATTCTAAAACAGAGATCGCCTGAACGAAGAAGGAGGGCAAGATAAACCCCGAGCAGTTTCAGGGACATCATATTAAACGATTACTGGTAGACTAGAGATTTTTTTTTGTGACTACTACAAAGGTATTCAATTAAGGAGTCAGATCAGAAGAAGAAAGCTTATCTAGAAAAAAAAATAGTAGTCAAGTTATTCTTTACATTCCTAATCCATAGTTTTTTAAACTAGAATAATAAGTATTTTTATAGACTTATTTTTGGACTGCAGGGCAGTTTAGAATGTTTAACTACTAACAGTTTGATTACAAGTAACATAACTACAGTAATCAAACTACATGAAGTAGTTGTTAATTTGATTGCATCTAGTATTTATAATCACACATTATTCACCACTGCTCTCAAAACGGCGAAGGAAAATATCGTGAGGAAACCGGCATGTCCTAGAACCAAAAATTCGAAGACAAGTGACATCCACCAATCCGCACTGGGCCCGCGTGGTGGATTACGGCCCATTCCCTCTCCTAGAGAGGAGGCCTGAATCCCAGCAGTGGGAACATTAAAAGGCTGATGATGATGATGATGATGATTATTCCAGTACTAACAACTTATATTTTGCAATTAAATGAGCATGCAATGTGTTGGAATTACGATTTATAAAACTGGAGCTGACTCTAATAATAAATTAAAAAAAGAAATCTCACGGTTTAAAAATTCACGTATGTATAATTTCAGGAATAATTAATTGAATAATAATTAGTTAATAATTAGTTGACACTTCGCGTGACCCAAGGGCTGGGTTTTACCTCGGTCAGAGATTAAGCATTGCCATAAAACGTGACAATGCCGCCAGCCTTTTGGGCACACTTCCAATCGACAGCGATGCGGATGAGTTTCTTGACGCTATATTTTAGTTAGGAGTAGCCTTTAGTGTATATATTTATGTTTTTGTGTAATGTATATAATCTAAGAATTAATTGAAATAAATGATCTTCATTTTCAATTAAAAAAAATTAAATACAAAGCTTGACATTGTAGATGATTATGTATTTATATTGGAAAGTGATGAATTTATCATATAAAAACGATGTTGTCTTGCTCTTAATGAGACAGCGAGTTAGGATTTTCCCTTTTATATATACAACATTAGGTACTTTTAGTGTATGCGAAACCTAAATATAGTTTGTTCAGAATCAGTAACTAAATCGATTTCAATCATTTTTAAACCATGTTAGATTTTTTCCCAAAAATATTTAAAGAAGGTCACAAGTTGGACACCACCGACACTAAGTACAACACAGGTCATTGCAGGTCATAGTGGATATTAAGTGCAAGCCCACAGCTGGATGCGGGATTAAAACAGCATCTCAGTCACCAGGATGACCCAGTGAACATGTATTTGTGCGGACGACCAGGTAACTTAACAAGCTTATTACTTTGTGATTTTCCATGATACAGTTGTGAAATTTTATACATAGATTCTTTACATAAAAATACTAGACACGTTTTTCGGATTTCGCATATACTAAAATTAATTTTGTATACACCGTTAAAGATCGTTTTAATCCCGTAGAGGGTCGATCCGGTACATGAAACACTATCGATTTGTAAAGATAAAATAAAAAAATAAAAAATACTTTTTTCTAAAACTCGAATTAATATACGCATGTACAAAATTAATTTCTTTAAGTTAACGAGTCAATGCATTGTAGGTAGTTGTTGGTTGTAGTGTACTAACTACCTACAGGTCACTGAATTCGCCCAGGTGGCGTTTACATACAAAAATGAATATCGTACATGCGTATATTAATAAATTCGAGTTTAAAAGTACTTTATTTATTAATTTTATCTTTACAAATCGATGGTGTTTCATGTACAGAATCAACCCTCCACGGGATTAAAACGATCAGAATTTAACGGTGTATACAGATAAAGGCGGATATGTATATGTGTTTATTTACACATACGTGTGTTTATTTCTCCTTCACGCTCAAATGCCCGAAAGGTTTTAGACCAAACTTATTTTTTTTTGTTTTGTACTTACTTTTTTTACATTAAAACTTCACAATCACCCATATTTCAACGTTTCACAGAATTGAATCAAAAATAATAATATAATAATAATAATATAATAATAATAATATAATAATAATATTTCCACAACTATCACACAACACCGTCTAGTCCCAAGCTAAGCAGAGCTTGTGTTATGGGTACCAGACTGCTGATAAACATACTTATATATTTCTAAATACATACATATTATAGATAAATAACACCCAGACACAGAACAAATGATCGTGCTCATCACACAAACATTTGTTCTGGGTGGGAATCGAACCCACAACCTCCGGCGTAGCAGTCAGGGCCACTAACCACTAGACCAACAGGCCAGTCAAAAAAAAAGAATTTATATTTTTAAAATCCATTTAATTTTTGAGGCCCGAATACTTTGAATTCAATGTAATAGAGTACTATAATGAATATATAGTAGATAAAAGGATCTTTACAATGTCTAGACAAAATTCCTATAACTTCCACAGTTTCTTACTCTTAGATTACAAAATAGAAATTTTAAAACAATTTGAATTTAGTCAAATTATACGAAACTTTTTTCGCTGAATGGTTTGATTATATGACTATTTATTTATTTATTTATTTATTAGAACTTTTTGCAACACAAGGGTACACAGGCGGACTTAATGCCTTAGGCATTCTCTACCAGTCAACCAAGGGTGGTGAATAGAAATCATGGCAGGTACATAAAAAAAAAAAAAACAAAAGATTATAAGAAAACAAGGGTAAAAATATCTATCTGAATATATCTATATGAATAAAATACACATAATGTATTTGTTATTAAACTATGAATTACAAAGTAATCTTATAGAATACTTGCTCCTGCTAGTGGCTTTGCCTGCGTCACTGGGTCACTGCTCTAGTGGCCCAGTGGTGTACACGGCAAATAAGTTGAACTAAAATGCAGTATCCGCAGGAGATCCAAGATTGCCGACATAGCACAAAGAATTGCTAAACTAGCGACAATGGGCTGGGCACATTGCTCGCAGAACAGATGGCCGTTGGGGCCGAAAGGTTCTGGAGTGGCGATCGCGTACCGGAAGATGCAGCGTTGGAAGACCTCCTACAAAGTAGACCTGGTAAAATTTGAGCGCACCCGATGTATGCGAGATGCACAGGACCGTTAATTGTGGTGACATTTGAAGGAAGCCTATGTCCAATAATGGACGTCTTAGGGCTGAAATGATGAAAATGGCCGTTGTTACAACGTTTACGCGCAGCCCCCGGAGGCTACAATTGAGACCCGAAGATCTGTTACTGCGCATTGAAGGTCGGTTGCCATTTTGGTTCAACTTATACGCCGCGTTATTAATACTCTAGCTCCACTCTAGAATGGTAGAAGTCATTAGATGAATTCCAACCATTAAAAAAAAATGTCTACAAAATGACAGCCAAAACTAAAGAGCAACCAACCCGAGGTACATTTTCATACAACCACTCTTACGCAATTAAGATGTTATTCACATCTTTCTCCAGATATTTTGAATACACAGATATCTTGTGGGTATTATCTAGGCCTGTAAAGACCTTTGAATATCTCCTATTTTACGTGAACGCTTGACCGCTCATAATGTACTCATATATTAAAAATATAAAAAAAGTACATCTCTATAAGCCTTTCGCATTTACTCGAGACTCTTAATCAATTTTTCTCAAAAAATTTAAGTGTTTAAAAAAAAAAAAATATGCGAGCAAATCACGGAATTATTGGAATGTTTTTTTTTGCAATACTGTTTTCAGGCTTGATCTCTCTTCTTTCCCGTTGCCTATTCATCAATCATCGCGTTGGATTGAGCAACAAGCTTTTAAACCATGCTTGACATTGATGATGGGCATGTGGGGAAGGCTCCTCTTAACGTGCTTTAAGTGGTACGGAAAAATCTAGGTAGATTAAGTTTGTCACCCATCCATACACCGGCCTCGCCATACGTTGCTTGACCTAGGAAATTGAAGCGTGCGGCTGATATTATTTTAGCCACAAGGTCCTGACAAAAACAGGAGGTGACTGGACATACCAAATGACTCTTATTACAATAGAAAATATTATTACTAGAGATTTGTAAATCAAATATCTTTTCACAAAACCTACTTCTACCTCTCAACAGCTTGCCCGGCTGAACGCCTGCCAGAGGGTCATGGCCATTCGGATGATCCGGGGATACCGTACGGTGTCCTGCGAAGCGGCGAGCCTCCTTGCTGGCCTACCACCATGGGATTTGGAGGCAACAGTCCTTGCACACATGCATGACTTACGCGTGGAGATGCAACGTCGGGGCGAAACTCCGCTGCCGCGACAAATCGCGGCATGGCGGACAGAGTTCCGGCGGGATCTCATGGTGAAATGGCGAGAACGATTGTCGCAACCTCGTGCTGGGCACGCCACGATCGAGGTGGTAAGGCCCCTCTTTGAGGCGTGGCTGGAAAGGCCCCACGGCGTCGTCACATTCCGTTTGGCGCAGGTGCTGACCGAACACGGCAAGTTCGGTCCGTACCTGTACAAGATTCGTGCGGAGACGACGCCCGGGTGTCGCCACTGTGCGGAGCGTCCGGAGGACACGGTGGAGCACACAGTCGAGGTGTGCCCCGCTTGGGAAGAGCATCGCCGTGTCCTTGTGGGGGCGATCGGCGGCAGCGATCTCTCGCGCCGGGGTTTGGTTCAAGCCATGCTCCGGAGCGAGGAGGAGTGGCAGGCGGTCGCCTCCTTCTGCGAAGCAGTAATGCTAGCAAAGGAGGAGGCCGACCGCATCAGGCAACGGCGTACACGCCGCCGCCGCCGCCGGGTTTCCGATCCCGATTTCCGGCCACCGTAGGCGCGGGCTCGCGGACGGCGGGCAATGGGTAGCTCGCTGTCCGTCCGTCCGGTAACAGACCGGTCCGAGCTCAAGTCGTTTACGGCGCGCACTGTTCCCGCGCGCCTCAAGGAGTTGTCAGCAAACTGTAGGGGCCCGACAGGGCCGAAGCCTACTGGGGTCAAAGGGTATGTGAAAATGGCACCCGGGGCCCTGGGACCAAGGCGAAGAATGGAACGGGGTAGGTTTTTAGTCAGTAAGAGTCTGACACTACTTCCCGCTCCACCCAAGGGCGGGATTTGTCATTGGATGATTTTACATACCGAAAAAAAAAAAAACCTCTCAACAGCTTTTAGGCACGCAATTTACTTTCTTCGCACTAGTGCGGAAAAGTGCGTTAGGTCGACCCAACCACAATTTATTGTATTACCAACCTGATACAATATAGCGGCTATTGGCCGCCACTAGTCGCTTGTCAGTTTCCGTTTATTTATTTCTTTATGAGTGTATTGAAAAACGTCGTTTGATACACGTGGAGAATTATCACTGCAGCACCCGGTTCCATTACACCCTCATCTGCGGTTAGAGTAAGTTTCGCCTCGGTTGGAATAATAAAGATTCTACACTTGTATCAACATGTACTATTTCCTTCATGAGTTCTTCAATGGGAATAGACGGTAAATTTAATATTATAAAATCCATGTGTTAGAAGCAACACTGACACACATGTTACTGTACTGAAAAGCTGTCCTTTATTCTATATTACTACCTACGCTTATTATCTGGCTCGAAAGATCCGTCCTTCGAGCCGGAGCAAGGAGGTATGATTAGCAAATTGTGCTTGGCAATTCAGTTGTAAGGACAATACTGCACGGTGTCCTTCACGCTTCATAGACGTAACCTTATATTATCCAGCTAGAACTAAGATAATAGCAACGAGAAAATACCTTGTAATCTAGAGCACGTGTAGTCTCCAAGTACAAGAAGAAGGTTTTATATTTAAAAATTACAGAATAGTGTTGGAGGGAAATATCGTCAAAATATGCCATTGGCTCTTAGAGCGCTTTCAATTTATTTATTTATAAAGACTTCATGCACATAACAATGTACAAAGGCGGACTTAATGGCTTAAGCATTTTCTACCAGTCGACCTTAGGGTGGTGCAGAAACTTAACATGGTAGGTGCAACTTAGACGTTTCATGTTGGACTGAGGTCGCATAGTAAACGTGCCGTAATCAGCCGGTTGCTATACGTTGGCAGTCCAACAACAAGCTCCTAAATTGAAAACGTATCCGGCTGCCGTGCATTTGTATGCCAGGGATACGCTATTCAACACCGCACAAATAGTGCATTTAACACCGAATTGAACACGTAGTGCTTGTGACGTTGCCATCCTGTTAGACTTGTTCATTGTACAGTCAGGGCTCAAAAGTGCAGTTGCACTCTACCGATACTAAAGTATGCAAATTTTCTTTTTAACCCATTTATGCCCGGTACGTTTTCCAGAAAATAATTTTACTGTTTTTATAAGTTTTCATGTTGTTTCGGGTCTAAATATCATTTTATTTAAATCCGCGACTTAATATCTTTTTTCGCGTGTTCAAAATCTAACGCCTACATTTGTAGGCACTGGGCATGGAAGGGTACATGCTTTTCATAAAAGATAAAATGTAAAAAAAAATAATAATCTCAACGCATTTTTGCAGACTTTTATTTATTTGTTAAGTTTAAAACATAACATCAAAACTACAAAATAATAATCTTGAGATCTTAGGTATGAAACGCTTCAAAACAATGAATATAGCAGCCAATAGACAAACTGAACAAACATTTCGAGCGTTTTTGCCACACTCCACAACGCTTCTGGGTTGTTCTAACCTATGATGTTTCTAATCTATGAAGTACATCTGTACTCAAGCGAACTCTATCATCAACTCTACTTTTACCAGCCACGGCGTGATTCAGCAGGACAACCCTTTTTCTTCTTGGAATCTTGCGTCCGTGAAGTCAATCGAGCACCCTGTTTACTTCTCCCTGAACGCCGGAATATTTGTTTCATGTGGTTGCCTTGCCGACTTATATTCTGACTTAGAAGATGTATCGAGAGCTACATCATCGACGTCAGAGTCGAAGTCTGCTTGATTATTTTATAGTAAAATGTTCAAGGGTATCTAATCAAATCAAAAATATTTTTATTTTACATAGGCCTACATGGGCACTTATAAAACGTAAGAAGCTAGTGCACGGATTCAAATTGGTCGTTTCCTATGGAGAAGAACCGGCAAGAAACTCCAAGAAACTCTAACTCGTCTCTCCCTCGCAGTTGGTTCCCCGAAAGATGGTTCAAGTCCCCCTCCGGAACGTCTAAGTCGCTGTCGCCGTCACTATGCTGAGGGTTATCGGGAGGTTCAATACAAATTGAGGCTTCCAGCAAGTTGTAGCCTTCATCTTTTTTAAAAGATATTATTTCGGCAGCTGTCAGCCACTTTTTCGCACTAAAAACATAAAAGAAAACACTGTACCCGGCCGTGCCCAGTGCCTACAAATGTAGGCACTCTCAAAAACCAAGCTTGAATTTTCAAAATCAATGATAAATACCACAAACTAACCCACAGGGCAGTTAATGCTAACCCTCCTGCATAAAAAAATCCCATAATAAACACAAAGCAATAAAAAAAAAAGGATCGGAGTCGGTCACCAGTTACGGCAGGTCATGATGAGCACGCAACATGTGTTTTAGCCTGTAGCCCACAGACAACTGAGTGTCGCCTATGAGGTCAACCTGCAGGCTCGATCTCCTTTGCTTCCTCCCCCTTAACACTGTGTGGCCAAGCGGCCTCTCGCGCGGTTTTTAAAGACTACAGCGTGATGCTTTTGCATCGCCTACAAAAGTAGGCACTGGGCATAAATGGGTTAAAAGAGGGTCAATGGATCATAATCGATTTATTTTGTAGCATGGAATCTAAAATATTAAATAAACTAGTTGCTGAACACTGGAATTCTACTACAAAGAAATTTTAGACAGTTTAGCATTGTTAGAGTGCAACTGCACTTTTGACAGCACCGCGGGTTTTGTATGAAAAATTATTTGTTAGTGCACTGCATCGGCACCGAAGCAGGCGTCAAAAACGCATAAATTGAAAGCACCCTTATTACCCTCAAGCATCTAGAGGTGAGTCAACGACGCATATTGTTCCTCACATGCCTCAAAGTGATATGACCAAAACTAAAGGAGCCTAGGAGAGACGATGTCTGCTGGAATGTCGAAATAGTTTTCGTGGCCCTTGAACGCAAATTGTAAAAGAAGGAACATTGGTTGGTTTCTGTCAGTAAAAGTCTGAAACGAACTCAGAGCCGAAGTCACTGCATGATTTTTCAACACCAAAAACTTTTTACAAAAAAAAAAAAAATACAACCGAACCAACATGTATAAGCAATTTTACTTGTTACGACAATTCTGTTATGATCTTTTGAAGAGTTCCTTTCTATATCTTCGAAGTTCAGTATCAGGTCAAAACAATATTTCTAAGGAACCAATTCGGGAGTATAATCTTTCAAGCAAAACAAAAATTTTCGAAATCGGTCTTCAATTGACCGAGATAGATGAACATAAAATATTAAAAAAAAATATACATACAGCAGAACATAGAACCTCCTCCTATTCGAAGTCAGCTAAAAAGAAAATACCTTCATTTGGCTGAGATCAAATTTTTATTTGTATAAAGCAAGAACTACATTACAGACGCACACGTGGCCCACGCCTAGTTTGTACGTAGCGACGCGTTGCGTGGCGTGGATTTGATGTAGCTCTTCAAGTCTAGTTGCCACATAAAATGTATGGAGACCGACGCGCCCAGATTGTCGTACGTGACCCACGTGTGCCCAGAGTAATTCTACCTTAGTTGTAAAGATTGTAGCAGATGTGACACAGTATTCATAATAATATAATCCTGTATAGCGCTTACCTATATTATATGTTTTATTAATTATATTAATTTCAACTAGGTAGTGGTCAGCCGAATGCGGCTGAAATGTTTTTTTTTTTTTTTTTTTTAATTAATATAAACTAGTGCTTGACTGCAATCCCACCTGATGTTAAGCAGTGATGCAATCGTTGATGGTGAGGCGCACTAGTTTATTAAGAGCCTATTCACTCTAGCCTTGAAGACACCTAAATTATAATCGGACGGGAAGACCGCAGCAGGCAAACTGTTCCAGTCTCTCGATTTACGCGGTATAAATGATGAGGAAAAACGCTTAGTCCGTACCACAGATTTCGGAAAGGAGAGATACGTTACGTAATTAAAAAATGTATTGGAACACGATGTCTCCAGTTGTCCCTACCACCACCGACACCACTACATATGCCACAATAGTTACACAGTCGCGCACACTCCCGCAAATTATAAATCAGACCATATTACACAGTCAATTATAAACCTTATCGTAATACACGATGTGCTAAGCACATCGTGTATTTTCCATGCACCGTATAACTTATGCACACATAAACATCAATGTGCTGTGCAAAAGCAATTTATTTTACATTTACACTAGTTTTTGACTAAATAGAAAAGTTATCGATATTTTCATTTCTTTTTATGCAATTTTTTTTTTGGGGTTCCAAAAACAAATGAAATAAAAACCGGTATGTTCAAAAAATTATATATTAATAATAAAAAAATAAAAATTAAAAAAAAAACAGGTTTACTAATTTCTCAGGAAAAAACATACGTAATACCGGCCTCATCTATTTAAACTGACGAAAAAACATTATAACCAAATTTCAAGCTCATAGCTCGTTTATTGTGCTTTTTTTTAAATAATATAACTTAACTAGTGTTTGACTGCGATCTCAACTGATGGTAAGCAGAAATGCAATCGTTAATGGTGAAAAGCACTGAGCCTATTATTCACTTTAATCTTGAAGACACCCAAACTATAATCAGACGGGAAGACCGTAGCAGGTAAATTGTTCTAGTCCTTCGATATAAGCGGTATAAACGACGATGCGAAACGCTTAGTTTGGACCGTAGAGATTTCAACAACGTAAGAGCCACCCTTGTGTTGTTGAAACTCGCCGAACGTCAGAAAAATCCTGGTCCTGGTTCTATAAAATCCTGAAAAGTTTAATAACTAATATTATTAAGAATTATTACATGAAAAAGCTTTCAGTTATTAAAAAAAAACTTTAACTCACTTCTGCAAAAATAAGTTCTAGTCTTAATTTAGGGATTGCCCATTCAAAAAGTCTGCGTCTTTTCTTTAGAGGCTGAAACATTTCTGGTTGAAAGTGAATTGAGCATATGGTACTGTTTTTTGTAGGGAACCAATTAGGTGGTTTTCCAGTGGCATCAAACCATTGCGTTTTTAAAATTGCGTCTTTCGGGAAACTGTAAACATAAAATAACATTTTAGTTTTAATTTTTACCTAAGCTACTGCTAAACCTCACCACGTAAAAGGCTTTTGTTAGACAAAAAAAATAGTACAGAGCTTATTTAGTATATAAAATACAACACACACCCATGCACAACAAATAAAGAGCTAGAAAATGTTGTCTTATTTTAAGCAAAAGTCGGTAATATATTCTGAGTCATATTTATAGCCCATTATTATAGCGCATTCGAAGCTTTTAAAGACAGAAGGAAGAAAAAATATCAATATCTGAAAAAGTAAGGAAATAACACCAAGATAACGCATAACATACTACATCCGAAACCAACAAAATAGACCACCGACTATTAACTTATAATTTAAACAACTTATTTTACGACAGTTGCTTACGTATTTCTCAACTACTCTGTAAAATAATAATAAATAAAAATACATTATTCCACTTCGGATATCCAAGCAATCGATAGTCTACATTTTTACCTACATTACGGACAGCACTAGCTCACCGCGTCAAACAGCGGCCGTATTATGAAATATACCGCACTGATAAAGTATCGTTATGTTATTTTTACATTGCTGGTCCAGTTTTTGAGCGTCAAAATTCGGTAGTGGTTAAAAAGCAATGTATTTACTGTAACAATAATAAAGTCGCTTTGATCTTTGAAAATAAAAATAACGTAGTAAAAGTAAGGGATATTACAAGATTTGTTGTTTTTCCTGATTTTAAAAATAAATATACTATTAAACTTGTACTTACACATGGTAAGAGATTCCTTGTTGACCCAGGCTTTTTTTATCGCTTCGATTCTTGCACGAAACCACTGCATTCTAAATTTATTTACGAAAACGTTCGCGATCTCGCAAGTTTATAAATGACTGGCCGTTTGCCGGTATGTGCCCATGTAGTGCTTGTGCCGCGGACTCGGTCACGCCCCCATGCCGCTTCTATGTTTTTAAAATTTCTGTGGTCCGTACCGTAGAAGTTTCATAAGTGTTTTTACATAAAGTCACTGCCTGCAAGACTTCCACAACCCTTCTTTGCTTCAAGACCTAGTGTGTTGATCGTAGTCTGTCAATGAATAAGAGTATTCTATAAAAACGTACTACCGTCTGCTAGACTTAGTCCAAATTACTTAAATCATCATCTTCCTGTCCTTGTTCTATCTTTCTTAGGGTCGGCGCAACACTTTTTTAGGGTTCCATACCCGAAAAGGACGAATGGGACCTTATTACTAAGCCTTCGCTGGCTGTCCGCCCATCCGTCCTATCGTCGATCTATTAGTCAGCGGGCTGTATCTCATAAAATGTAATAGGTAGAGAGTTAAAATTTTCACAGGATATGTAGGTATTTCTATTGCCGCGGCCACCAACAAATATTAAAACTTTTATTGTATACAAGAAACGTTATTTTATCGACTTTTTTTCTCGATTTTGACATTGTAGTGTGGAACTTAGCCAATTTTATTCTTCCATTCTATTTTGTCAACTATCACGCAATCACTGAGGCCCTTTTTTTCATATCACTTCTCACATTATTCAACCAATCTTATCTTAAGCCTACCTCCATCAAAGTGCTGAAAGAGAACCAAAATGATCTCATTGAACACCCACTCTGACGTTTAACCCCGCTCAATGCTAACAACGTCGAAGTCAAACACATACTTAGTAGAAATCCTTTAGGTTCGAACTCTATTGTTTTAGAACAAAGGTAACCCATTGTGCCGTGTCAGGATATTCATAGGGAAGATTGGGGACACATAATTAAATCATGTATGTTTATTCCCTTAATTGTACAGCGGTGTTCCCTTTACAGATGTTTAGCATAGCATCAGCCTTATAATGTTCCCACTGCTGGAACTCAGGTCGTAATCCACCACGCGGGCCCAGTGCGGGCTGGTGGATGTCACATGTCTTCGAATTTTTGGTTCTAGGAAATGCCGGTTTCCTTACGATGTTTTCCTTCACCGTTTTAAGAGCAGTGGTGATGATATATAATACACAAAGTAATGCACCTTGCTGGGTTTGAACCCGCGACCTACAACCCGTAAGTCGGGGCCGTTACCAGTCGGCCACCAGATGTTTAAGGTAGGTTTATTATATACTAGCTTTTCCCACGGCGTTGCTCACGTACATAAAATGTAGCCTATGTCACTCAAGAATAAAGCAGCTTTCTATAGGACAAAAAAAAAATTTCAATCAGGCCAGTACTTTCAGAGATTAACCACTAAAACAAACAACTGTGAGGCGGACTCATACAGGGATTTCGTACAAACGAGTTGAGTCTCAAAGACTTTTCCGAATCGAAAAAAGGTTGTGTTTTGTGACGTAACTTCAAATTTACAGTTTTCAGATTTATTAACACGATTGTGTTATAAAACCTTGCTACACGCCAAATTTTAAGGCTTTAGGTCAACGGAATGTGCCCTATGAATTTTGACTCCTTGAGAGAGTCAAAATAAAAGTTTTTGCAACATAAACTGCCCTATCTTTTTTTTTGTTAACTTAGATGTTAAATTTTTTCATAACTTCAGGGGACGGTAGACCTGATACGAACACGCAAGTAGACTCCGAGTATAGCTCTTTTCATCAGCTTACAAAAGTAGCACAACAATGAAAATGAATAGATTCACAGGTGAATCATATTGCGTACCAACACTTAACCGACAAAACCCTAAGTATTGCTAAACATAATGGTAATGAGCAGGACACAATAGCATGCTCACAGAGCGAATGGTCAGTTAGACCGGAAGAATTAAAAAAAAAAACAATTTTTGTTTCTCATAGCTTTACACGGACGCTCATAAAACATCAGAAGCTAGTGTATGGTTCCTATTAGTCATTTCAACCGGCAAGAAAATCCATGGTTACTTAAAAAAAAAAGACTTAAGAGTGACGATCACGTAACAGAAGATCCAACTGCATTAGAAGTCATTTTTCAAGGTGGATCCATGATGTGGTGAGGGTCACGGTACTGTAGTAGATGCTAAAAGCACTAATTTGGTCGATGTAGTGGCATTTGAGGGAGGTTTATCTAACGGTACACTGTTTATGACATTAATGATGATGATAATAATCAATGAGGCACATTGAGTTTATATCATAAGCTTCTAAGGGACTTTCTCGTTATCCCTTATAAAACACAATGTAAATAAGTATTTAATAAGATCCTTCCTGATCCTTTTATCGTCAATGATCATGGTTTAAAAGCTTGTTGTTTGAATGGCAATGTTTGATAAAGAGGCTACGTGAAAAAAGAAAGATAACAACTGCCCCACTAGCCAAGTTACGACCGTTTCGTTTCAATTCTCTTGTGTCGAACGCCTCGATTCGGCCATGCCTTCGATTCCTTTGTTTTGAACACGTGACTGAGCGTTCAGATGACGTCAGAATAAAGGAATTGAAGGCGTGGCCAACTTGAGGCGGTCGATGCAAGAGAATCGAAAGGAAACAGTTGTAACTTGGCTACGGTTAGGCCTGCTGAACGTTTTGTGGCAGTCAGTAATTCCGTCACTTATTCCAATATTTGAAATAAAAAAGTTGTTCCAGGAAATACGGGTTTAATAAAAATGTTTAAAGTTTATGAAATTTTTTTTTTCGCTATTTTTGATTTTCAGTACTACCTTTTATTTCGCTTTTTTCTTGATAAATGGCTAAGGCTTTGAATTCAATAGTAACCTAGATTTTATCGACAAGATATCTGTGTTTCCAAAATATCTAGAGAAAGATGTGTCATAACATCGTAATCACATAAAAGCGGCTGTATGAAAAACTGTTTTGTGGTAAACGCTCTTTCTTTTGTATTTAATTTGGATTTTAATATTTTACTTTTTTAGTTTACAGGGAGGTCAAAGTACACTTCCATAACCATGTTTTTTGACCGATTGATGGTCAATATAAAACCAGGTCGTCTCATAAAATTAATGCAAAGCAAAAATCCCAGGTGACCCGTACTCAACCGAATTTTCATCAAATCCCTAGAAACTAATTTCCATAACATTTTGTCCCGATTTTCTGCAACATGTTTCGTATAATTTGATTGTATCCTTCAAAGATATTGGATAAGTTACCTTTGCTTTTCTTTTGCTGGGCCTTCCAATATGAGTCAGCTGGTTGCAATGTAGCAATGAAGGCGAAAAATATATAAAAGACTGCAAATCACGGCACGATTGTTTTCATTTTTGTATTTAATATACTTTTGTAAAAGTACTTTAGTAATATTATATTTAAAAATTAATAAAAAATAATAAAATAAAGATTGTTAGTATGCTCAGCCAGGAGTCAAAAGTGCAGTTTCACTCTACTAATGCAAAACTGTCAATTTGTTTTTATACACGCGTGTCAATGGTTCATCATTGATTTATTCTGTAGCATAGAATGAAAGGTGAACGAACTTGTTGTGTATTATTGAACTTCAGCCACAAAAAAACAAGAGTGCAACTGCACTTTTGGCCCCTGACTGTACATTATATGGTTGTCAATATGTATGTCTGATATTCTTTTATGCCCAAACATGCTGTTCGTAGACATAAATACAGGGAAAATATCTGGCAAAAAATATAACAAAAGATAAAAGTTAGTGAGTCGTAAATTAGTATTAATGGAAGATCATCAATATTCGCTTCCCGTCGGCAAGAGTGAGAGCGAGAACAAGGACTGTCCAAGTAAAACCAAACCTTGCTCTATCAAAAGTATGATATCGTAACGAACGTACAAACAGTGCAGTCTAAAATAACAGAGACACCACAAAGTATTCTTTCAATACAACACATAATAACAAAGACAATAGCAATAAGGTTTGATTGAAAATAAATTGAATTTCGTTTCGCTACGGTTCAATGTGTCAAAAGGATTTATAGGATTCTTGATGAAATGTGGGAGCAACGGGCTGGAAAAGGCTCAGTTGTAGGTAATTTTGATATGAAACACATACATGAACAATACAACAGTAAACGTATTCTATTCGATTGGCTTGCAAAATTAGAGGGTGTAAAGGTTTTTGTAAATAAACAAACTTAACATTAACATCATTATTTAAACATGTTAAGTTACTAATGTTGTATAAATACAAAATTAGTTTTAGTATATGCAAAACCCGACAAACGTGTCTAGTATGTTACTTGACTTTCCGCACAAAAACATGGTCATCGGGTCAGTTTTGTTTCCGAACCTAGCTGTGCGCTGGCACCTCATGCCCCATGTGACCTGTCGTGACCTGTGTGTACGTAGTGTCGGTGGTGTCTAACTTGTGTATTTTTTTTAAATATTTTTAGGAAAAAATATAACCATAGTTTAAAAATATTACTATCGATTCAGTTATTGATTCTGAACAAACTATATATTCAGGTTTCGCATATACTAAAAATAATGTTGTATTAGGCCAGTACGTACCCCAATCCGGTCCAGTTCCGCTCTAGCTCCACCCTAGAGTGGAAGGGGCGCGCCCCAATTGGGGCGATAAGGCCCATCCTTGAGGCGTGGCTAGAAAGACCTCACGGCGCTTTCAACTTCCGCACGACGCAGGTGCTTACCGAACACGGAAAGTTCGCTAAGTACCTGTTCCGGATTCGTGCGGAGGATTCGCCCGGGTGTCGCCACTGTGCGGAACACCCGGAGGTGCGTTCTGTTCCCGCGCGCCTCAAGGAGCTGTCAGCACACCGAAGAGACCCAGCCTGCTAACTGCAGGCAGGCAGGGTCGAAGCCTGCTGGGGTCAAGGGCCGTTTTCTAAGAGGAAGGCTCAGCCCCGGCACTATAGGCAACGAAGGAACGGGGTACGTTTTTAGTCAGTAAGAGTCTGACACTACTTCCCACTCCACCCAAGGGCGGGATTTGTCATTGGATGATTTTACCTACTATAAAAAAAAACCCTAGAGTGGAAGAATAAGTCATTGGATGATTTACCACTTCAAATACAAAAATGTGTTAGCCTAGCGCCTACAATTTTTTTTAAGTAGCTTGATGCTTAGAGTGTTTGCTATAAGATACTGGTGTAAATACAGTCGGGAACTAATTCACTTACAGTGCTCGCAAAATATGTTGACAATTAAGCTTTTCGAAGTATGCTCGAAAAAATACTCAATATGCATTATATGATTCTTAAAAAGACTTACGTATACAGCGCAGCCAATTGTTCGAAGTTCGGAGCGGTCGAGATATTTTGGGCATATAGGCTAATAAATTTGACCATAATATTTTGAATATAGCCTGTCCTACCGCTGGACAAAGATCTCTCATGCCTTCCGTTGTTCCTGACTGTAAGTCACTTTTTGCCATAACTAAAAAAAATCTATTTAGGAAATACATTTTGTCTCGTAAACCAGAGTTTGTGACCATCTATTGTGAATATTGCGTTTACTCGTAAAAAAAAAACTATATTTTACTTAGCAGTGTCGTAATAGCCCCTCTCTTCAACTTTACATATTCAAGAATGTATGGATAATAATAATATTTTGTTATTTTTTGCTGTGTTTTGGTTAGTCAAAATTGTGTGTCGATGATTATGATGCACGGTAAAACTCTAATGAGTTTATGATTTGTATCATCTGTAATTTAACGACTTGTATTAGCATAGCATAGCATCAGCCTTATAATGTTCCCACTGCTGGGACTCAGGCCGCCTCTCTAGGAGAGAGAATGGGTCGTAATCCACCACGCGGGTCCAGTGCGGGTTGGTGGATGTCACATGCCTTCGAATTTTTGGTTCTAAGACATGCCGGTTGCCGGATTTTTTTTTACTCAGATTTAATCTCAACTCCCTATTTAAATTGTCCCGCCGTCTCCTTCGTAGTTTGCCAAAGCCATTTTACCTATGTACCTACTTAATTTCCTTTTCAAGCTAATAATTGAAGTCTAAGAAGGTTAGACTTTTCAACCTAACAATGTAAGTCTAACAAGGTTTGAGTACCGATATTTAGAAAACCAAATAACTTTAATCAAGGTAGGTAATGCATGTTTTTTTAGATTTTATTTATTAATTAAATATTTTATGCACGCAAAGCTACAGGGGCAGACTTAATGCCTTCAAGAAATCTGATTGTATCATTTGACATTTAATTTTAATAATTAATATTTTTCATATTCACGTTTTTACAGAAAGACGTTACCTACGAAGTATTCACGGACTGGAATCTATATTACGACTGGAACAATTGGAAAAGAAACATCGTAAAGACTCGGATACTGCCAGATAACCTGCAAGGAGCCTAAATTACAAGAAACCTATTTTTCCTAAATATTCGCCTCTGCTATCCTCTACAAAAAAATATGCTTTATCATCTGCAATGATTTTTAAAAATGTTTGACAAAAATGTTACCAAAATATCACGTGAACATTTCCAAATAACTGTGACTTTACGACTCTATACACATTTCATAAAGAGCGATCGAACATCGAATTTCAATAAAACAAATAGTTAAGTGTCATATTGCCAAAATAGCTTTATTAATATTATATATTTATTGAACCAAAACGACAAAATTCCAACTACAGCGATTACAATAAATACAAACAAAGAGATTTAAAGAAATACTATAGAGCGGACATCAGAAGAAAGGTCTTCCTACGTCAATTTTTTGTTGTAATAATACTCACTGATTTATTATAACACAGAATCAAATTAAGTACAAACTTTTTACAATATTTACTAAGTATTTATACTAAACCTATGTACACAAAAACTAAACTAAGAATGTAAACTAGACATAACTATGTACAAATATAATACAAAAACACCAAATACACTCAGGCGTCGAAGTACTCCTCCACATCGCTGTCATCCGGAAACGTACCCAGAAGACTGGCAGCATTGCCACGTTGAATGGCAATGCTGATTCTTTGGGAAAAAAATGAGCCAGCCCTCTGGTCACGCAAAGTGTCGATCAAGCGACGTGAAATTTCCTTGACAAGGATACGCGCACTCGGACCCCATGATCCAAGCGTCAATATGTTTAATAGTAAACATGCGAATTAAATTTGTAATTTATATTTTTTTATGTTTTTCTAATAATAAGTTAAGGTGTGCAATAAAGAAATAAATAAATAAATACATATGATAGATAAATTACACCCAGACACAGAACAAATGATCGTGCTCATCACACAAACATTTGTCCTGGATAGGAATCGAACCCACGACCTCTGGTATAGCAATCAGGGCCACTAACCACTAGACCAACAGGCCAATCAAATGATAATGATGAATGGGTCCAGTTTCTTGAAAACTGTGCCTTGGTTTTCGAAGCGGCAATCATTAAATTTATAGTTTGTCAGAATAGATCGATTAATGATTTAACGTAGGTCTACAGAAAATAGTCAAAAGGTGTTCACACAGTGTCGATGAACAGTCAAAAGAAGTACCTGTAAAGGAATTAACCGCACTGCACGAAACGGTAAGCAAACAGGATAGGAACAATGTAAATAGAATAGACTTTGAAGCTGCCTTTAACAATTTTAACCCGTTGTGGAAGTGTGTATCGTTCCATGGTTAAAGAAAAGGATTCAATAAGTATTATACAGCTGATGCTTAATGTGAAAGTGTCACGAAATCTACCTACTTCCGACTATTGTAAATTGGAATTATAAAAATCACAAAATCAAAAAAATATATAATTACCTTTGTAGAAAATGTTCTGTAATTTTTGATTATCAAAAAACAAACTTAATTTAAAATTGTATACATCCGAGATAAGTCCGAGATGGTCTCCCTGTACAAAGTAGATGTAAGTGTTGATGCCTGCATAAAAAATGGAGACGTGCAATGTGTGTGTGTCATGTTGCTGCTTTAAAAGGCCAGGCGCTCACGCCGCGCGACGTCGTACTGATTCTACTATTTATTAAAAAAAAAATGCTTCAGAATAATCATTATCGCGGCAACCTTGCGCCCTGCTTATTAAAATTATAAAACTAAGTATAAAATAACCTAAATAAACTAAGTAAAAAATAACCTATATAAAATACCTTATGTAATAAAATAACCATAGTACCTACATCAATACGTGAGTTTCTTTTAAGATACTGAAACCTTTACCGTAGGTAAATTATTTTATTGCCTAATAATATAAATAGACTTCCGAGAAAATAATTAAATAACCAAAGAATTTTAGATGTTGTTTTATTTCGATACCTACTGAATTGACAAGCATAAAGCTCACGCATGTTGTATGATTCTCAGAAATTCCTAACTATATCCATATATAGGGTAAAACTAGGATAGTTGCCCCACTTTTTGAAATTACTTTATATCTCTTTGTATTTTGTACAAAGAGATATAAAGTAATTTCAAGCAAGATTCATTATTTGTGAAATGGGCAGGTACTTTGATTTATTATCTTCGTATTTATGAAAAAAATAAACATTATCTTTGATATTTCGGGAGTATTGGCGATTTTTGCGGACCTCTAAATTTTGGGACAACTATCCCATATAGGGGATAGTTGCCTAATCCATGTAAATTACGTTTAGAATAGATGCCCTTGAGTGTAATCGCACAGACACATGCAACACGGTCAACGTAGTTGTAGTTGCAAAGTGTCTCCCTGTCAAATAAAATAACATGTGTTTCATTTGCGAAACTAGAGTATTAGCAATCAAGGCAACTCTACCCCCGGGGCGACTATCCGGGTTTTACCTTACTCTTCCGTATGTATATTTGTATCTAAGTACCATTTTACCAAGTATCTAGTGTGACAGCCAGTGGAACTGTAAGTTTAAGTATTTCTGGACTGCATCAATCATAGTGTCCCAGAAAATTTCTTGATTTACTAATGAGTCTACCACGATCTTGAATTCCCTGGTCGGGCAGTGTTAAAAATAGAATCTAGGCTCTGTAAATTTCAGTAACATCCTGGAGTTTGTTTTTTATCCGTAATTTTTACACCAATTAATATTTAACCCTTAATTACTCGCATCGAAAAAGTTACACTAAAAGCCTATTAAGACGGTGCGAGTTTCTCGAATGGTTTGATTCGAGAAAATCATACTCAATTATTACAAACGATTTTCTCGAACCAAAACAATCCCGCCAGAGTGGACGAGCAAGAGGTAAGTCATAACTCAAGCTCGTCCACTCTGGCGAAAATCGTATGTTCAAGAAAGAAACTTGCGCCGTCTTGGTATGAATGTTTAGACGAAAAAAAATTTTCTATATTCTTACGATTATCGTACGTTCAAGACGAGAAATTCGTACCGTCTGAATTGGCCTTAACGCTCCCGTGGGTATATTTTATTGGAGTATTTATATCCAAAATAAAAAAAAAACATATTGCAATCAATCATCCTGTCGACTCTGAAGGTTTTTGTCATGTCCACACAAACTTTACTGTACCCATTGTAGTTCATCTTTGCTCAAGTTTTGACATATAAGTTTTAAGGGTTGTGAGGCTTTTTGGACCGGGACCACTCACGATCTCAATAATAGTGTTAGGTACTCAAAAAAAAAAAAATAGATGGGAATAAAAAAAAATATGTTAATAAAATCTATATGGTCCGAACCCTCTATGAATAGAACGATAAAAACAGGCCCCAGGTGACTGTTGACTTCAGTTGTGCTGGTGTGGACGGGCGTGGGCGCAATCCTGGCGTCTGGGGAACTAAAAATCTCCGGGCGAGATCGATTATACCCCGGTAGATTACAGAAAGGATTCCGACTCAGCAGCATCTTGATGCTTTGAAATAATTACCCCTGCAGAAAATTGAAATTGTTTACTGGTACAAATGCATACTCATAAATAGACAAACATAACTCCACAACGAAAAGTAATTAGAGCTAAACTATTATTTCTCGGTGAATTATGTTATTCATAATTAATTTCTATTTAGAGCAGATTTTCTTGTTAATAAATACCGCTTTTAATTTACTAAACGATAAGTTCTTGGATCGTTTCAATTTGCAGTTTCCTGCAATTTCCTTTGTTGCAGTTTTTTATTATTATGAACAGGCTTTCCTTTGATTACTATCTGTGGCCAATGATGGAGCAGGCTTGCTTAGAAGTAACTTATTCACTCTTGACTTAAAGACCCCAAACTTATAGCTATCAGAAAACAGAGACTTCGGCAGTGAATTCCACTCCTTATCTGTACACATAATGTGTTATAATTATGTTCCCAAAACGCTTTCTACTTATAGGTGGAATGTCTACCATGTACACAACGACTAAGTCAGTGTAAATATAATATTTATTAGCCTGTTCTCTCCCACTCCTAGGCAAAGACCTTCCTTAACTCCTTTCAACTTTCGCATATCAATAAACCTTGCTTCAAAGCCAGGAAGCAAGGCACAACCTATCAGGGCTGTGCGAATCTTAGGACTGCAGGAACGTACGTAAGAGTTACCGTAGCCTAAGAAATTAACAGGTAACTGTAAGAACACAGGTGAGTATTAGTCAGTAAAAGTCTGATACTTCCTCTGTGCTCAGAGCCCAAAGACTTATTGACTGATATTAATTCATAAAAAAATGAATTTGAACTAGTCTTAAAGTTGATCGAAAGTCACCGACTTCAGACTTTTACTGACAAACTACAACTAAGTTCCTTCTTTGCCTTGCATTCCAGGAACCGGGTATTTCCCTATCGGTAGCTAATCAATGGTCACAGTAGGATTTGGTCCTGCTGCATGCTAGGCCTCTACTGTTTTGCTGTCATGAAGAGCGCGTGGAACACTACGCCCTATCGACGATTCGGGTTCGGTCCGGACGGTTACCGGACAACTGGAGGGCGAGCTACCCATTGCTCATCGTTTGCAAGCCCACGCCGCCTGGAAATCGGTGTCGGGAACCTCGTAGTTGGGGCGTGCAGCCGCTTACTGCTTCGCAGAAGGAGGCGTCCACCTGCCATTCCTCCATAAACATGAGTGATACTGACACACCCTGTGACTTTACCTCGAGCGGGAGAAATCATTTGATGATTTGTTACCTTAGCCAAAAAACAAAAGGAACAAACCTACAATATTCTGATGTGACTGTTGAAACTCCGTAATTCCTCCTCCTCTTCCCATTGAAATGGGTGAACATGATTTACCCGTTTTTTTCTGTCATCTTATCTTCAAAATACTATAGATCTCCACGACGCTTAAGTAATTCTCCACTAACACATTGCAAGCTCTCCTATTATCAAAGATCCAAGTTAAAAACTCTTCAAGAAGTACCAATTCAGTCTTGATTGCCTAAAAACTGACAAACGGCTTTCCTTTTAACCTAACCTCAGTTTCATCTAAGTATTCTTTGAGTACTTTTACGTCTCTACGGAGGTAGATAATAGGTTTCAAAACTTGTCACTCTCAGGAGTTGGAAGTTCACTTTTGTTACCGTAAACTTTTATATGTCTCCTGTGCGGTGTGACGATATTTTTATCGTTATTTTTCTTTTTGTGCCCAGCTGATGCGGGTTAACTTACTTTGAAGGTTTCATTAGTAGTTCTGCTAACAGTATTACTTGTGAAGAGTCTCGACTTCAAATAGTGCTTTAATTTTCTTTTCATGACTGAGTGCTCTTTCGTTGGATTCAATCAATAAATTCAGTGGCTCTGTTGTGCTTTAGTGAGCATAAACCTTAACTAAGTCGTCTTTTGCTTATGTCTTCAGTAACTAGATTGATAAAAAACTCCGCTTTATTTTAAGTAGTTGAAATTAGCGAAGGATATACACAAATCAAACAAATCTTTGACTTTGTTAACATTATTTTATTTAACTAAGTGCTGAATAAATAAGTCTTAACAACTTAATTTAAAATAAATTACAATACAAATAATTAAAATAAAGTCGACGGGCTCGCGCATTTAAAAAAAAAGTATTCAGTCTTAAGGGTGGGAGAGTCGCAATGTCTTAAAATCTGGACAAGATAATGATCAAATAGAAGCAAAAGGAAAATTTTGAGGTCCAAGGTATTAAGACATTGCTATTGTTTTTAAGCTAAATGCCAGACTGCCACGTTTATCACAAAAATCGGATCAAGCCACGTGACAGACTGGCATTTAGCTTGGCGTTATGCTTGGCATTAATATCGCCACTAAACTTGATCCATGGGTGTCCAATTTTGTTTACTGGGACGGCGGCATTGTGAGTGGGGGACCATACATCTCTGGCATTACGTACATAGGCATTGGCATGGTCTGGGCTGGATTCAATGGCGGTGCCGGAAAGCCGAAAAGGATTCTGAAGTAGCGCGCGACTGTCCATAAAACATTGGACGTCTCCGGTAGCCTATAACATAATGATTAACATTATATATTAAAGTACAGTGCAAATATCAATTCAAATTCTGATACAGAATGAAGAAAATTTCTCAGTTTCTGAAGTTTTATTGAATAAAAGGTAATTTCAAAAGTTAAACATAAAAAAAAAAATATAACGATGTAAAATTTTCGGTAACTGAGCCAGAATTAGAAACTAACTCGATATTTTAATGATATAAAAAATTTTATAGAACATATTTCTGCAATTTATAGGAATTCGTAAAGCAAGGAGGCAAGCATAATTATTCATCGAGTTAAATTCCATTCTTGTGTTATTTTCATTGATATTTACAACAAAAACCCTCTTACAAACTAAACATCAGTGGGATATCGCTATATTACATATCCTGAAATAAATACCGTCACCGACAAAGATATTATAATTACAATAAATGCTTCAATAAATGCAGATAACATTACTTCTGCAAATTCTACATAATTTCAAATTACAGGTTTTGTTTGCTCAGTTATTATTAAAGTGGTCGATTCAGTTATATTTTCCGTTGTATTTTCAACAGTACGTGTACAGTTTGATACAACGTTAGATTTATCTATTTTATTTTTATTCTTTCTTCTCTTCCGTTTTCTTGTTTTAAGATCATCTTTAAAAAAATGTTTTTCCAAAGCTTCATTTATATTAAGAAGACCTTCAAAGACATCTAAAGTCATCATGACCATGTTATAAGCTGCTGTATAGTAACTTGGTTCTTCAGACTTTAATGATTGTTTAAAAACTGATTTAGTATACTTATTTGACTGTTCAATTATTTGTCCTATTGGATCTGTTGCAAATAATAATTGTAAGAACTCAAAAAAACCTCTTCCTGTACTGTGTGATTTGTTTTCATGATAAATGGTTCTTGCACTAGCGTTACGGTAGTGTGGACTAAAATCTAAACTTCTTTTTGACCTAACACGATGTTTCTTAGAATGTTTCCTACGAAATCGTCTATTGTGTGGATTTTTAGTTACATTATTTGAGAAATTACTCGTATTATTTAAAATAACTATGGGTCTCCAGTCAGAATCTTTAAGAACAGTAGTGGTTACAACTTCAGAAGCTTCTTTTTTGTACGGCATAAGTCTGCTATTATTTGGTTTATAAAAAGTACTTGGATTCACAAAATATTTGACCCTTGGATAAAAATATGTGTTCGGATAATTATACTTATACTTTTTCGTCTTACTATATTCGTACAAATCTTTGTTCTGCTTCAGTCTATCTAAACTAACTTTCAAATCCGCATATTTTTTTGGCCTATTTCTAGTCTTTCTGTGAATCATTTTTCTCTGAGCTATATGCCTAGGTTGTGGAACTAATATTTGTTTCGGTTTTTTCACAATTTCCAACTCATCCAGATCATCGTCGACAGTTTCAATACTGTTCGCTTTTGGAACATCAGAATTACTGTTAAGACCTCGGAAGGTAGCGGGTATAGCTCCATAGAAGACGTTTGCTATTGGGTCCATGATTGTTTTTACACCATCGATGATAGGTTCGAGAAATTTGAGCAGTTTCGACTTACCATCCCATCTTTCCGCCGCTCTCGTTGAGTTTAAGAGTAACGTGGGCGCCTGTTGCGACTGCTGAGCTGTCGCGTCGTTTTGGTGTATGATCTCATTGGTCTGCCCGTGTGCACCCATAGCGGTGGGGCTATACATCTCCGGGGACGCGAATTGTGGGCTCACTCCGCTAACGGAGTATGCGTGCGAGGAGGCGCTCGGAAAATCGATCGGATATTGCGAGTAAAGATACGGGTGGTTTTGTAAACCGACGCTGGAATAAATAATTTTTATATTGTTACTTTTTTGACGTGACTCACCTTTTTAGAAATTCATAGAAGTGTTGTCTTCGTCATTCATAAGTTTATCTTCAAATGTATTACTGTCCACGTCAAGTCTTTTTTTACGTCTGTCTTATAACTTTAAAAGGTTTTTTGACTCCTAAACTTCAAGTATAATAAGTTAAATTGACTGACATGCCTTAAAATCTAGCCAGGTAAAGTTAAGTAAATTGTTCGCTTGCTTACTCTGGAATTATCTTAGAACTCAAAGTTTGTTTTCGTTATATCGTTTAATATGTTTAAGTCAATACCAGTCCACCAATTTGAAGGCAACAACAAAACAAGTTATGAAGTAAATAACAAAAGCTTTGGCCTAAAGTTACCTGATATAAAATTACTCAAATTTCTTATGTCGAAACATTACAATTGTATGGCTTATAATATAAAAAGATGATTTTTAAAGTTTCAAATGTTGCCTACAATAATTCGTAGACTTCAAAATAAAAATTTAGATCTACAAATTGCTGTTGATATATTTATATCAATTTAACGTTCTGATAGTGATGGTTTTCATGTAAGGATTCTGAATAGGTACCAATTTTATAGCTATAGTCTATAGTGAATAATATAGCTATAGATATACATCTTGTAACTTCCATTATATTTCTTTTTGTCAATATGAAGTCAATAATAAAATATCTATCCGTATGTCGGAGATACACTCTTGCATCTGGAGTTTCACAAAAAAAAAAAACAATCACTAAACTATTAACTATTTTCCTAACCAGTCTTCAATATTCCAGCAACGGTTTAATTCACTTCAAACAAAGAATCAGTCTATAAAGCCCTAAATTAGTTAGGCATTAAAATACAATCTGTCATCTGTCAAATAATATTAAATATTTATCAAAAGCGTCTCTCACTACGAAACAGTCTTTTTCTAAAGTCGTCTGTCTAAAAAATTGTTTTCAGGAGTAACATAACATTCAGTATGATTTCGTCAAGTCCGTGCATTTTTCTCTACAGTGCTCAATTTGCATAGAAATGGTACATTTGCATTATATTACAGTGCTACTGCACTCTGCACTTGGAAGGACGTCTGTAGAAAACATTGCATAACATAATCAAAACAAACCTACTATTTTCTCTCAAGATGACGTCATATTTTTTAACATTTCTAAAATTACATAAACTTTTTAGAAAAAGTTACTCTTGAAATATACCGATTTGGTTGAAAATTGGTGGGAAGGTAGCTTATTTTATTTATTTATAGTTAGTTAAAATAGTACATGCCCACTTACATTAATTTACATAGAATTGTGATAACATAACAAATAATAATAATACATAATATTGGTAACTAGGAACCAAAGTAGAACCAGGAGGCGGACATGGAATATTAGGATTTATCAAAATCTGTACATTTATTGGTATAAGATAGAGTAGGGTCGAGTAGGGTCGAGTGGGGTCGAGTAGGGTAAAGTAGGGTAGAATAGGGTCGAGTAGGGTAGAGTAGGGTACTGTAGGGTAGAGTAGGGTAAAGCGAGAGCGAAGCCGCGAGTAAAAGCTAGTTATTATAAATATAATTATTTATATTGGAAATAAGTCCCGCCACAACTAAGAAAATTTAATAATAACGTGCGAAGGTTACATATTTCTAGTGGACATTAATATTTATGAGTGTATAATGGTGTGTGTGTGTGTGTGTGTTAGTAGATAGACAAAATGTATCCAATAAAAGTCATTACATAAGATTTTGTAATAGATGGGCAAATTTTTGTTGCTTACATAAATAAATAATTACTTAAAATTTCAAATTCAAAAAAAGGTTTAGTGAACAGCATTGCAGAATTACTTTCTGACTATACAATATTTTTTGAATATGCTAAATATTATTTCAGTGTAACAGATAGTACACACTGTATTCTAAAAACATAGGCTTGTCAATAAGGATTTATTGTTTATCAAATGGTATTTTAGAGCCCAAAAGGTGAGAAACAAGAGCCTATTTCTAAGACTGTCTGTTTGTGTATTGCCAGGCCTTATCAGCTAGACAGTTACAACTTTTACAGATAATGTTTTTTTTTTTTTTTATATAATGTTTTTATGTTGCCACTATAACAACAAATACTAAAAACAGAATAAAGCAAATATTGGGACTCTCATACAGCTAACGTGAATTTGTTGCCGTTTTTTGCTCATCGATTATAATGGCAATAGGTAGACGTTTGAAAAATTCACAAAAATTATTTAGTTTGAAAATAAAATAAATGTTTATGGGGGTTCCTCTACCACAACAGTGATTTTTCTTTTTATGCTCAGTGTCAAATGTTGTATGTATTGTATGTATAATGGTGAGGACTCACACTTGGCCGGCTGTTTTACATAAGTAATCTTTTAAAATAGTCAAAGGTTCACCACGAAACACATAACTGCTACACTCGTCTAACAAAATCTAATTCCATACTCTGATAGAAACAGCTTCGCATAGATTGCTTCCATTTTTACTCCAGATAATATTTGATTCTCGAAATGATACAAAAGGCTTATTGAAGTCTTGTCAAATGTTTTGCATGAACACCCTCTATCGAAATATATAACATTTGGCAAAAGAATGTAATGGAATTAAAAGGAAAAATGTGACAGGGCGTAGTAGGGACTATAAATGGAATTTTCGATATGTCGGAAGACATACAACTATTATATGTTGTACAACATAGTAAGTGAATAAGTGTTTTAACAGACGACAGTTACGAGTACTTTTTTCTACATCTATTCTCATTTGAAAATATCAGTTAGCTACACTGTATATAATAGAGACCGGATTATATGCAACATAAAAAACTTGTTAGATGCATGCAAATATGTATGAGAAATGCTTCAAAAATGCTCGGAAATTGGCAGAATATGCACACTATCAGTAAATTATCGTTTGATAGGTTATAATAGGTACAATAACATTACATGACATAATTTTTTTTGTAAAAGGAAACAATCAAGGGTTTTTTTTTCGGTGGGTAAAAATTATCCAATAACAACTCCCACCCTTGGGCGGAGCGGGAAATAGTGTCAGACTTTTATTGACTAAAAAACCCAACCCATTCTATCGTTGCTTTTGTACAAGGGCCCTGGTGTACACTTTCACATTTACCCAAGGCCCCAGACTAGGCTGTGACCCTGCTGGGCCCCTACAGTTTGCTGACAACTCCTTGAGACGTGCGGGAATAGTACGCGCCATCACCGACTTGGGCTCGGTCCGGACAGTTACCGGACGGTCAGACAGCGGGCTAGCCATGGCTCGCCGTCTGCAAGCCCGCGCCGTGCTGCGGCGAGAGCACCGTTGCCTGATGCGGTTGGCCTCCTCATTTGCTAACATTACTGCTTCGCAGAATGAGGCCATCGCCTACCACTCCTCCTCGCTCCGGAACATGATATTGTGTAAAGACATAATATCATGTTCCGGTGGTTTTCGATATGATCACTTTTATCGTATTCCGGAATGCAGTCTGAGTTTACACAAAATATTGTTGTTGTACCGATAATAATATGCATCATAACCAGATTTTTGGTAAAATATGCTGTTGCCACTGAGGATGTTTTGAATATGTAAATGCATATAATACGGTACCTATTTATAAATATCAGTATGTATGGAAATTATTATTTTGCCACTATAGGTCCTTAAATTTATAACAGTGTGCATAAAGAAACAGATTCATTTACTCTAAATATTATTAAAACAACGTACACTGCAATGTTCACGGTCAAAAAAGTATCATAAATTTCAAAGGAAGTAAATATTTCATCACATGTACCACAAAAGACGATGCTCGCTAAAACAAAACTTTCTTCAAGCAATATATCATCGTGCATAAGTCAGTCAGCAGTCATTCCAGTCATGCTCAGTCGATTGTATTAACATCAATTAACACATAAATATTAATGTAGAAACGAGTACATTGAAATGATAATTTTTTTCAAGATAACGGTAGCAAATAAAATGGGATTCGGTAAATATTCAACAAAAATATTATCATTTCAATAAAAAATATTGGAGCAGCCTTGAAATCAATTCTTGTTTCGTTTGCCAATTAAGCTAAATTAAATACTCAGAGCCAGTAATATTTGAGGGATTAAAAGCTTCGTAATTAATATTACAAAAAGTTGAGAAGATAAATTGAAAAAATAAAGTGAAAAGATAAAATCTGTTATGGAAAAATTAAGTACGTATGGATCGTTGATTAGCAACGGTCTTATGAGTTGCTTACTGGATTAACCTGTACAAGATTTAAAATATTCTTTCAATTACTTCAAATATAATGCTTTAAAAAAATAATAGCATGCGAAAAAATAGCATGTTTATTTCTACTGAAAAAAATAATAGATAACTACCCTTAATCAAAATGTTTTTTAATTATATGAGCAGGCATATGGTTTATGAGAAGATGTCTAAAAATTCAATTTAATTCATTTCCTTTATCATCGTCTGCTTCAAACTAAATTGCATTGGTATCAATCAATTTCGTAGCTAAAACCCTTAATTGAATTGTTTGCGCTTTTCCTTGATCATATTGGGGTTAACTTGACGGACCGTGAAAAAGGTGTTCTGTGACAGTTTCCATTATATCCCTGGTATGTGCAGTAAATCTAATTACATTCTCCAAATCGAGGTGGATGAGGAAATTGTGTAATTTTCTAAATGTGTCTTGTCAAAATGATATTTATTTAGCAAGTATATTTGTTTTCTCTCTTGGGGGCCATTCAAGTATTACGTAAGCAGATTTTTCGCATATATTAACCAAGGGTTTTTTTTGGTGGTGGGTAAAATCATCCTATGACATCTCCCGCCCTAAACAGGGGGGTCCCCTCGTCAGCAAAAGTAAGCAAAGATCTAACCTCCACATGCTTTCGTAAAAATTGCTTAGTAATATGTGTCTGGCTATTTATTTTCATTTGATTTTGGAACATCGATATTGCTCTCTTAAAAAAAAAATGCTGACGTAATCACCTTTCAGACCCCCCTATTCGCCATGTCATCAAAAATAAGCAAAGCAAAGACTCCCCACCCCTCTGTAATGCTTACGTAATACTTGAATGTCCCATTGCTTTTAAAAAAAAATATTATAGAAAAATTACAACACGATCCAGTTTCTAACTCTTGATTTAGAAAATATTGTCCCAAACTTTTTCCTATTTTGTAGTTGCATTTACAAATATATACATAGACCCAGACCCGGAATAACTATCTGTAAGCCATACAAATATTTTTTTCGTGTTGAAATCGAACACGCGACAGGCAGCGTAATAGTCGATGGCTCAACTTCTGCGCCAACCGTGTTGCTATCATTTATATAATATGATGACTATAAAAAGATACAATCCAGTAAATTATATAAAAATAAGAACAAAAGCAGATAGCAAAATTATCAAACAAAATAAAAAGTTCATATTATTATAAAGACGACAAGAATTGATTTCAAAATCGCTCAAGATTTTATATGCCAAGTAATCTGTCAGAAAACTATTTGTTTTTTGGGAAATTTGACTGTGCTTCAAAATCTTTTTCTCCACTAAAACTACAAATCATACACCAAATATAAATGGACTTTTGATAATTATTCAGATACTTGGGGCACTCAGACTCAGAAAAATTAGGTTAGAAGGGGATCGGGGGGTTCTAATGAGCAAGCAAAGCGAGCGAATAGCCCCCATCACCACTTCATGATTATTTTTTAAACACGTACGGAAGAGCATATTTTAATGTTTGCTTAGTATTTTTAGTGGAATAAAGACATATTATATATAACGGTAATAAAATGAGGAACAGTTAAATTGCGAAATATATTATTGAAATGTTTCTAGAAAATCTTTTACACGTGGATTTTTTAATTGTAGTACTGAGTACTTATTAGAACAAACCGCAGAAACTCGAGGCAGCCACGTGCTAACTACTTCAGCGTTATTCTTAGTTTAGCCTTATAAATGTTTACGTTCTACTTCATAAAATAAATCTGATGGAGAGGATTTATCGAATTTTTGCAGTATTATTCATAAAAATGTCTAAATTATTCAGTACTCATTAAACAGCTGATTATAATCTAAAGAAGTGTATCATCCAGTTTTTAAATTGAGAATTTATTTCATCATCATCATCATTTCAGCCAAAACACGTCCACTGTTGGACATAGGCCTCCCCCAAGCGTCGCCACAATGGCCGGTCCTGTGCGTCTCGCATCCATTGGACTCCAGCGACCCTGACCAGGCCAATAAAATCGTCAATAAATCGCCAAACTTAAGTGGCAATGGGCTGGGCACATTGCACGCACAACCGTTGGGGCCGAAAGGTTCTAGAGTGGCGGCCGCGTACCGGAATTTATTTAATATAATAAAAAAAAAAAAAAAAAAATAATAATAATAATAAATAAATAAATAAAAATAACCAATTTTCAATATTGTGAAACAGTGTCCACTATATCAATCAGTCAAATTATTTAAAAAGTTACCTATAGATATTAAAACTACTATCTACATTAGTACTTTTAAAGCCCGGCTGAAGGAGTTCCTGTTGACTAAGTGTCTAGATTCTGTTAATGAATTAAAATTATTATTGTGGAATTTATTTTGTTAAGTTTATTATTATTACGTTGAAAATGTTTACCTTATTAATAAATTATGTATTTCAGATACAAGTTTCTTGTTATTGAGTATATGACTATGACTAATACAAAGGCGAATTTAATGCCTTAGACACTCTCTACCAGTAATCCTAGGATACTGAAAATGTGCCACAATCTTCTGATATAATACCATTTGTCAGGTTTTCAGATCACAGAAGAGTTTTACGAGTACTTTAGTTAAGAAACCGAGATTACTTTACTTTCGAGGATTTTATGGAGATTTGACTTAAGAATCATGTACGAGGAACATTTGTATGTGTGATATGTAGTCATGCAAAGTCGTTGTGGTTCACCATTTTTTTTTTTTTTATTGGTTATAAACTAGTGCTTGATTGCAATCCCCCCTGATATAATATACTAAATGGCAATATTAATATTTTTCTGTTGACCAGTGCGTGTTGCCAATGATGACATATGGCTCTGAAAAATGGTCGCTTACCATGGACCTCATCTCAAAGATTAAAGTTACCCAAAGGGCAATGAAAAGGGCTATGCTCGGAGATTCCTTGCGCGATAGAATCAGGAATGAAGATATCCGCAAGAGAACCAAGGTTACCGACGAATCGACAAACTAAAGTGGCAATGGGCAGAGCACATTGCTCGTAGAACAGATGGCCATTGGGGCCGAAAGATTCAGGAGTGGCGGCCGCGTATCGGAAGACGCAGTGTTGGAAGGCCTCCTACAAGGTCGACCGAGGACCTGGTAAAGGCTGCGGGAATCCGATAGATGCGAGACGCATAGGACCTTTTATTGTGGCGACATTTGGGTGAGGCCTATGTCCAACAGTGGACGTCTTTGGGCTGAAATAATGATGATGATGAATATTTTGTGCCAATAACTAGAATCTTAAAGACTTTTTTATTTGCGGTGTGAAATCATCTAATGACTTTTTCTTCTCTAAGGGGGAGTGAGAGGACGTGTCAAAATTACTCTTGCATCCTTCAGTTGCTTTATGTGTTTTATGATTACAGATTCTTTTAAGGTCTGGAAGGATCATAATTAATCTTTAATAAGTTTCACGCTGCCGCTTCTGCAGTTTTTTCATAGTCTACTGTTTATGTTTTAACCTTGGCATATAAAATCTTCCAAACAAAAATCCAAAAAGTAAAAAATCAACGACTAAAATGTTCCATTACTCACCCACTTCCATATGTCTCATACAGTCTTTTGGCAGCCATGAAGACTGTCACTAAAAGTGCTGCCTTGCTTGCAATGAATGCTTTGAGCACAAGTGTAGTTACTAATGCCATGGCAAACATTGCCATGCCTGCTGACTTCATGCCAAAAAGCAGCGGTATTATCACTTGCATCACCTTTTTCTTTCTCCTGCCTGAAATTTGAAAAAGAAGATATTTTAGACACGACGGATATCACATCTGTATTTCCTGATGGGTTTAATAGAAGTGTATATATCGAAACCATTTCGTATAACACGCCATATTTGCGCGCTCTAAAGCTGAGTACAGATTGCTGTTAAAATTCCTATAGTTTGGACGCCTTGCGCGCGCGTACCGTGCATGCTACACGCGCGAACCTTGCTCACTACGCGCGCGATCAGAACCTCAAGGCTGTTATTACGATAGTGTCAGATGGTCTATCATTGATTTCGTAATTGTTGATTGTTTTGGTAATCCAATAATTATTTATAATAGCGTCATTATAATGTAAGGATGGGTTTTCCAATCCAATTTTCAAACAAACTCTATTGAAAGAAATGGCAGAGAATAATAATCTCGTACATAATGACAAATGAATTTGTGACGTATGCGGTGATCTGCTAAAATTTCGACAGTTCCTTTGACCAGTGATCTACCATTAGAACGTAATTGTGCAGTCACTTTTAATACAACACAACACAACACAATTCCATTAGGAATTAATCAAATTACTGACTTTTGTTTAATTCATAATGGCCTATCATTGGTCGGTTAGTGGTCAGACTCATTTGTAGAATTCTACAAGTCATTACAAATTCTAACACCCGTATTTATAAAGAATTCATTATTTTAGGTTAGAAACCTTCATTGTTTCTTAACTATAGTATAGGTACCAATTAATAATAATAATATAATAATATATAATAATATTTCCACAACTATCACACAACACCGTCTAGTCCCAAGCTAAGCAGAGCTTGTGTTATGGGTACCAGACAGCTGATAAACATATTTATATATTTCTAAATACATACATATTATAGATAAATAACACCCAGACAGAGAACAAATGATCGTGCTCATCACACAAACATTTGTCCTGGATGGGAATCGAACCCACGACCTCCGGCATAACAGTCAGGGCCACTAACCGCTAGACCAACAGGCCAGTCATAACAGTCAGGGCCACTAACCGCTAAATCAACAGCCAATTGTTACTTAAGTAGTTACTTTTACTCAAGTAATTAGTTTTACTTGTTTATAAATACGGGTGTAAATATATATAATCATCATCTATAAATCTTTTATCCTCAGATTATGTAACTTCGGGAGAAATAGAAAGACCCGTTAAAACTAGATAACTTCAAAAATACAGTTTCATGAAAAGAACAATCACATAAATCGGATAAATTTAGGTGAGGGTGCAACAATTTAATTAAAGTAGAGTAGGATACTAGATAGTCCAATAGATACGTCCCAGCAATTTGAGATCCAGATCTGTTTAATTTAATTTTGAAAAGGTATTGTGTAAAGACATCTATGTATCGGAGACATGGACTCTTCGTGAATCCGAGAAGAAGAAAGTTGACGCGTTGGAGATGTGGTGCTGGAGACGGATGCTTGGAGTATCATGGACAGAGTTTCGTACGAATGATTCCATCTTAAAAGAACTCGGCATCAGACAGCGTCTATCATCCACAGTGCAGTCGCGCATTTTGGCCTTCTTCGGCCATGTATCTCGTCGTGGTGATGACTCCATAGAGCGTGTCGTAGTGAAGGGCAAAGTTGAGGGCACCAGGCCACGTGGTAGATCACCCATGAGATGGACAGACCAGATCAAGGCCGCAACTAAGTGCTCGGACTACGAATGTACCCGGAAAGCTGCAGTCCGCGATGAATGGCGCCGTGTGTCCGGGATGATTACTCATCGTGATTCATAGTGATGACCACGACCATTCTGACAAGAGTGTACCGACTAAGAAGAAGAAGAGATTGTGTAAAGGCAAACTTGAAGCCTCATAGTACACATTTATGTACCCCAACAGACCCCAACACTGTGGGGTTAACTCACACTGAACCCGGATTTCATGTTTGTTGTTTATTTTGAAACGCTATATTTTTAGGTGGGGAAATAATCCAATGATATCTCCCGCACTTGGGCGGAGCGGGAGATAGTGTCAATCTTATATAGACTGAAAACCTACCCCGTTCCTTCATTGCCTTGGTCCCGGGGCCCATGTATGCACCTTCATACTTGCCCAAAGCCTTAGAGTAAGGCTCCTACAGTTTGCTGACCACTCCTTGAGACGCGCGGGAACAGTGAGCGCGGTCGACGACTTGGGCTCGGTCCAGACTGTTAAAGGACGGACGGACGGCGAGCAATGGGTAGCTCCCCGTCCGCAAGCTTGCGCGTATTTTTAAACAAATGGATGGACAGAGTGGGTGAGCGAAGCCAAAGAAACGATGGATGGATTGTGTTAGGAGTGATGAAGGATAGTGTTACAATTGACAGGATGTACTCGTATGTAATGGAAGAATAAAACGTGCTACGCCAATCTCTAGGCTATTAAGTTACGTGCAGCCCCCCACTTCGGTTGAGACCCGTAAATCGGTTATCATCCTCGTCACATAAATTGAACCATCATGGCGGTCGACCTTAAATGCACAGTAACCGATTCTCGGGTTTCAATCAAAGTAGGGGGTTGCACGTAATTTTAGCAAATGGTTCAACTTATTTGACGCTTGCTATTAACATTTTGAAATAAGGAGCATTTCACATTTTTGAAGATACTAGTGTAACGTTCCATTTACGACATTCCCTAGAGGACTAGTCAGAAGGCCGCGTTGAGAATAATTACTCACTCTTAGAAATGCTCATTTTAAAGTTGAATAAATAGGTAGTTGTTTTGAAGTAGCGACAACACGAATTACTCTATAACGCTTTTGGCCAAACGTTTTACATAATTTTCCACAAGAGGCATGGCATGGCATTTTGCATGAGGCAGCATTTGTTATAATTTGAATATCTTCCCAGCAAGTTCTTTAGTTATGTTTATAAGTAACGTGATTCACGAAGTCATACTTGTAACTTGAGAGCAGTGGTAGCCGAGTGGTAACGGCCCCGACTTACAAGTCGTCGCTGGTTCAAATCCAGCTAGGCTCATTACTTTGTCTAATTTATTTCATCACCACTGCTCTTAAAACAGAGAATCAAAACATCGTGAGGAAACCGGCATATCTTAGAACCAAAAATTCAAAGACATGTAAGAAAAAGAAAGAAAGAAAAACAGTTTATTTACACGGAATGACGCAACTAATAACTAGACAACAATCATTATAAAGGAAAGATATGCGTCACATCCGTGCAAAACGGCCGAACGCTCAGCATAAAGCTGTGCCCTCATGCACAATGCGATGAGCACACAGCGCTGGTTGACATGTGACATTCATCAACCCGCACTGGGCCCGCGTGGTGGATTACGGCCCATTCCCTCTCCAAAAGAGGAGGCCTGAGTCCCAGCAGTGGGAACATTATAAGGCTGATGCTATGCTATGCTATGCTACTTGTAAGTTTTAGCTAATTTCCAGGCGTGCCGTGAGTAGACAATTTTTATCAGTCTCTTCCAAACAGTCAGATTAAATTCCTGTTAAGATACTTTGAGCTCATTTAATGTTTATGTCACCGGCTATCTGTATAATTCATGTATTCTATACAATAACGAATGTGCAGTCGATAATGTGTATCCTAATTTCGCTGCGTCATATTATTATTATTATATACTTTATTGCACACCTTAATTTAACTAGTACAAACATAATTATCAAAGAAGTGTGCAATAGGCGGTCTTATCGCACAGGGTAATTACTTACAGACAACCTTTCGATGGACTGGAAGAAAGGAAACGAGTTAGGGCTGTCAGAGTGCAACAACATAAGTAATGTAAATAGCAATGCCATAAAAATATATATAATACATTTATAAAATAGCAAATAATATATTAATAAATATATTAATATATATCTTTAAGAAAGGAGAAGAAAAATTAAAGTGATAGGTAATGCTCCTTCACCATTTTTTTGAACGTCACAAGCGTTTGGGCACGCCTTACTTCTATGGGTAATGCATTCCACAAACGAGCTGCTTGTACAGTGAACGATTTATCAAAGAACGAGGTGGAATGCATTCGAATACTAACTTTTAGATATTAGTTTTAGACATATACATCAATGCGAAATTGTAATTAAGAAATACACAGGCTATTTTTTTTTTTTAATTATGGATAAGTTCACTTTTGACCAGTATCTCACGTAATGGTAAGCAATAATGTGGTCGACGATAGAGCACGCTTGCCTAGAAGTAACCTATCACTTTTAACTTAAAGACCCATAGGTGGTAGCTATCAGGAGACATAGACTGCGACAGGGAATTCCACTCCTTAGCTGTACGCACAACGAATGTATTTCCAAAACGCGTATGGGTGGGATGTCCAATATGTGCAGGCTGGAAGACAAATATCAGATAAATATATTAAACTCATTTTTCTTCTGGCCATGAAATCACTGATACATTTGATTTAGATCAAAACTTATTTGATTTTATTTTTCTAACAAACGTGAAAAACGTTATTCCACTACAAAACTTTTTCAAACATTTTCCCCTACACACATTCTTCCTACTTCAAAACTTCATGCCGAATCAATTTTGCAGACAAAAAATACATTGCAAAAGTCCCACAAACAAAATGGCACTTTATTTTTCTGCTAATAAAGTTGAAAATCAAACAACGTGATTCTCCCTGACGTTGATTTGTAATGTCATTAGTGCTGCCCGGATTGCGATCAATGTCAAATAGAATCACGTCCGGTTATAAAGAAAGTTGAATCCGCACCGATTCGGAGAATAATCGAGCATCGAGCAATTTTCTAACATCTCGAGTGATAATGTGAGTAGCGAATACATGTCGTAAATTATTGTATTTGAGTACTAAATTATACTGGCTTTTGTCCGCAACTTCGTCCGCGTAGAAGTCAAAAATGTTTCTATTAAGTTTTTTGATTGATTTATTTTACTATAATTAATTAATAGCTCTTGTCTGCGACTTAAAAATTAAACTGTTTCTTTATTTATGTTTGTGGAGCCCACGGTCTACAAGCTTGACTCACACTTGACCAGTTATTTTCCAGTAGGTAAGATAGTGCAAGCGCGAGCCTATCAAGAGTAACAACCAACAATCATTGATCGATTATTAAATACGAGTAAATAACTTTACGAATTCTTTACTTAATGTTTGTAATCACAGTACCTTAATTAACCGACTTCGAAAAGGAGGAAGTTCTATTTCGGCTGTTTGAATTTTTTTTTTCATGTGTGTTAACCGATATCTCGGTACAATTGTGGACTGATTTTAAAAATTTTTATTTTGGTTGAAAGGTCATAGTCCCGAGTTGGTCCCAACTCTGATCCCAACTTAAATCAAACCAATATTTCTGGTAGAAATATTGGTTTGATCTGTTAATGAACTTCGGAGATATAGAACGGAAGTCTTCAAAAAATCATAGCAAAACTGTCGTAACAAGCAAAATTGTTTTGTTTATATTTACATGTAGTCGCTGACTGACTGAAGGAAGAAGGGGATATATAGAACTGATCTGATGATGAAACCGGAAGGTAGAGTAGAAACGGAATTAGTAATAAATCAGCGTATCCTAGCCGTGTTTGGTATTAATAGAATTGTCATGATGATTTGATGATGATGATGTATTTAAGTTTTACTAACGGGTACCTACTACAAGTACTACCACTAAAAAGTATGATATAAAATCTTTTTACAAAAAAAATATAACCGACTTCAATGTAAAAAATAAAAACACAAAAAAGTGCAAAATAACGTTAATTTTGGAAGTCGGTGTTAAATAACGGAGAGACCAAACTATTATAGAAACACCGACTTCCGAAATTAAAGTTATTTTACACTTTTTTGTGTTTTTTCTTTCTACATTGAAGTCGGTTATATTTTTTTTGTTAAAACTTTTTTTATTTTGCGAAATGACAACGTGGTCCCTCAGTTTACACGCACATCCCACCATAGCTCTTTTCTCCCTTTGAATGACCTGTAGTCAAGTTTCAAGCACTAGTAATCGAACGCCAAACGTATTTATGACAGCTACAAACATTTATACGTTTACGATCAGCTACCGAATCGTAAAACAATGAAATATCTGTGTTTGTTCACAACAATTGAATATTTATTAGCTGTCGATTTTATTGTATACTCAATAAAGCTGTAAATTATTTGGAATGATAAGTGTTCCTGCTCCATAATTATTGTAAAGGTTTTTATGGTTTTATTTTATTGACTGAAGGCTCAAATTTTGGACTTTTTAGGGTAGAGGTAAGTTATGTAAGCTATTTTGATTATTATCGGACAGATTATCTAGCTCACGCTATCTCTATCTATCACGCTTGTTTAATAGAGTTAGATGTGGATCATGATGGAAGGAGTCAGCTCAGAAAATTTATTACAGTTTCGTACCTCAAAAGGAAAAAACCGGTCAAATATGAGTTGGACTCACGCTTTGAGGGCTCATCTGTATGAACCTACCTATGAAAATAATTCAAGTTCGGAATTGTGTCGCCAAAAAGTTTTTTCTTTGTGACATAACTAGAAATTTACAGTTTTCAGATTTATTCCTATGTCTGTGCTATAAGACCTTGCTTTATGCCAAATTTCGGGATTCTGGATCAACAAGAAGTACCTACCTTATGAATTTTGATTCCCTTGAGTGTGTCATAAAACGCATTTTTTTTGCGACGTAAACGGCCAAATCTTTTTTTTCTGTTAACTTTGAAGTTTTATTTTTTCACATCTTCAAGGGACCGTAATCTTATAAATTTATGTATGATTTTAATTTTAACTCGATACCTCTACGCGTTCTCAAGATAAAGGATCTTGACAGACAGGGAATTGTAATGCGTAACGAATGTGTTTCTCAAAGATATCTCATGACTTATCCTTCACATTTTTTTCTTTATGCTATCCAGTCCCAAACTAAGCAGAGCACGTGCTACAAGTATGAGTACCAAACAATTGATAGATTTTCTTAATATTTCATAAATGCATATATATATTTGGTGTGTATATAAATTGCTCCCAGACAGAGAACAAATGATTGTGCTCATCACACAAATGCTTGTTTTGGGTGAGAATCGATCCCACTATCTCCGATGGTTTTTTTTTTTTATCGTAGGTAAAATCATCCAATGACAAATCCCGCCCTTACTATCTCCGATGGTGACACTAACCATTAGACAAACAAGTCAGTCGAAAACTTTCTTGGTGCTTGGAAGACTATTTAAGTGTTTATTTAGTATCGCCAATATTACAAGCACTGAGAAATTACAAGACTACTAACACTATTCAAGTGATACTTAGAGATACATAATACTATTCAATTGATAATTAGAGATACATAAACACTATTCAAGTGATACTTAGAGACAAAACTAGACTAGTGTTATAGGTAGGAAGTAATCTTCTAAGCGTAGAAAATATATAAATTATCAATTGTTAATTATTGAGGTAACAAAATTGTTTCATTTTTAGAAACAAAACAGAAATCAGGTAAAAACATCAAGTACCAATCTCATTCGACTCTCTGATAAAATACATAATATCAGCTTGGTACACCGTATAAAGATTTATAACCGGCCCCAACCGGATTGGTTGTAAACAAAAAAGTAACAAAAATACATATTGCCTTACAATATAAATTTACGATGTTTTAAAATATTCCAGCATTCACACAGCAATATACGAAAGGCTAAAAATGTTATGCTTTTTGCATTTATACACATACCGGCAATTGATGGATTCAGTCTAAACCGTGTGATAAGCAGATTTCACAGCGCACACTAGGCGGATATGGATATGTAGTTTTTTTTAGGCTTCGTGCGGTTCGCAGTTTTAAGTTTATAAAACATTTAGATTTCGGTCACCTTAAGGGCCGGTTGTAGTCAATGCGTAATTTGTATGAACTCCGCCCGGGACTATGTTGACTTCGGGGCCCCAAAACAGCGGATTTATTTTTATAAAAAAAAAAATACAATAACTATTCAAGATTTTTGTTTTTGCGAGGCGCTTTTAAATAACAAGCTCGATTTTTTATTATTTTTGTAACTTTCAAATATTTCCGTAACGTAATCTTGTAGATATATTCGTTTGAATTCGTAAGTTAGGGTCAGATTTGCGATTTTTTTTCATCAAGCCTGCTAATTTGTATCATGTTTTTATTTTTGCCCAGCACCGGGTCATATAGTCAATTTTAATAAAACATTTTTTCATGGTCTTTTATAAACTGACTAAGAACCAACAAAAAATAATCCAAAATAAGGCATCAAAAAACTCTTCCATGTTGCTGTTGACTGGTAAAGTACCCAAAAGGCTGGCAGCATTGCCACGCTGTATGGCAATACTTATTCTCTGCCTAAGGTAAAAGCTAGCCCTTAGGTCACGCAAATTGTCAGCAAGCTCATTAAATAATTTGTGCCCACAAATTATTTGGACCCCACGATCCGAGAGTTTCAACCCCAAACGCGTCGAAAATATAACTATCAACAAGGCTGTTATCTTTCAACCACTTGAGGTTCTCAGCAGCCGTAGCGGCAGTACCAACACAGCATGAAGAGCTGAGAACATGGGATGGCGCAAATGTATCGACACAAGTAGCGTCCTACACTAAAGGACTACCCATCCTCCATGGAAAGAAAGACATACCGTCCGGTCTCTTGCCATCATCGAGTGCCAGGCCATGAAAGTGAACTTGTACTTTAGTTTTTGATTATTCAAAAGGCATTGACAAAGTACCGGTTGTAACAGAATTCGAAAATTCAAAAGTAATGGCATATCGAGTTACTGCCAACACTACAATTCCGAACTCTATGACCCAGACTAAAGTTTTAGGTACCCTGAATTTGACAGTGAAAAATGAACAGTGGTTATAAATATTTCTGTCACCAAGAAATAAATAAATTTTATAGATGCAAGATTTATTGGTCTACAATCAAAGAATATAAAGGAGTCGGCGTACCATATAACACGTAATTTATTATGTTGTAAATTCTATGTCTTCATCTTGAAAAACAACTTTGACTTTCATGCTGTATTTGACGTGAAAAATAATGGGAAACCGAACGACATGAAAAGATCACCATTTTATTTTGCGACGAGTGTCTAGCTTAGTAGTTCGAGAATCTCAATTTATGTTAGCCTATCTTCTACATATACAACATTATTTTTATTATACACCACTATTTTTTAATTAGTACAAATACTTAAAGGGCTTATTAGAAAAGGTCTTGTTATTATATAAGTAAAGTCTCAATAAATAATATTCATAAACAGCAAAGTTATGAGCGTTTGTTTATATCCTAAAATCTCATCAGCCTGCTAGCTGCAGGCAGGCAGGGTCGAAGCCTGCTGGGGTCAAGGGTCGTGTTCTGAGAGGAAGGCTCAGCCCCGGCACTATAGGCAACGAAGGAACGGGGTAGGTTTTTAGTCAGTAAGAGTCTGACACTATTTCTCCCTCCGCCCAAGGGCGGGATTTGTCATTGGATGATTTTACCTATAATGAAAAAAAAACTTAATTTATGGAGACATTGTATAGGTTATTGTTTATGAGTGAAATAATTTCAATAAAAATGAAAAAACACTGCGCTTAGTATTTTCTAGTAGTAGTTGTTATGAATGATGATTCAATTATGAATTTACCAATAATGACAAATTTTCGTGGTCAATTTTGGGATTTTGTTTTTTGTACTTTCGACTACACAAATATGATCAGTAACGGGTACTGATTGAGCCCCATTTTTTTGTACGCTAATTAAAAAATAGGGATGTATAAGAAACCTGAATATGTTTTGTTCAGTAACTGAATCGATCCTAATAATTTTTTACACCACGTTATTTTTTGAAGTATTCCGGTTTCGGCACCAAGTTTCGGTACCCAAGCTATTCCTCTTTCCGCAACAATAGGTATGTTAGCTTGGTGCCGAATCTGGAAATAACATACCAAAAATACATATTGGTGCCGAAAGAGGAATAGCTTGAATGCCGAAAAAATCGGTGCCGAAACAGGAATATTTCATATTTAAAAAAATAATAATTAAAAAACGTTCACAAGTTCGACACCACCGACACTAAGTACAAAACAGGTCACGAAAGGTCATAGCGCTCATTAGGTGCCAAGGTATAGTTGGGTAAGGGAGCAAAACAACCCCTCAGTGGCTCGGAAGGCCCGGTGACCATGTGTATGTATGTACAATCAGGTGACATAACAAGCTTATAACTTTGTGATTTTTATGATACAGTTATGAAATTTTGTACACATATTCTTTACATAAAAATACTAGATAAATGTTTTAGGTTTTGCATATACTAAAAATAAAATTATATATAAAAGGTGACACTGGCAACTGAGTGTCGTTTAACGAAATTAATTTCATAAAAACGAAAAGAGTTAAAAAAAGTACTTTATTATTTTAATTTTATCTTTCCAAATCGATAGTGTTTCATGTACCGGATCGACCCTCCACGGGATTAAAACGATCAAAATTTAACAGTGTATATCCTATGGATAACCAGCCAGGTGCAATAGACATGTAAAAAACCTTAAAACTAGACCAAGACAGTAAAACAGCAACACAGTAATGTCCAGTTTACACATGGCCTGACAGATTGTTATCGTGATTAATCTTTTTGCTGTTTTGCACCCGTTTTTTATTATTTCATTTTTTTTCGGCGTGCAATCATCCAATGACTTTTCCCGCTCGGGGTTCACTTACACAATTTTGCACCCATAGATTATCATTTATTGTAGTCGGAGTTTCAGAAAAATCAGCCCCCCTAGTCAAGTTACCATCGTTTCGTTTTGCGTGAAAGCTTGGAGTTGGCCACGCCCCACCTCCTTTGTCCGAAAGAAAGAATTGGAGGCGTGACCAATTTCAAGATAAGATAAGATAATTGTTTCCGTGATATGGAACGCAAGAGAGAACAAAGAACACAAGATTTTGATTTTCAAAATTGTGCGTACATAGATCTTGATAGTAGTCACAAAATTGTCGTAGTATGATAGTGATGTACTATTTTTTGATTCGACGATTCGACGAACTAAGGTCTAAAAAAACCGGGTAAGTGTGAGTCGGACTCGCGCACTGAGGGTTCCGTATGAATTTACCTATGAAAACAGTTCAATTCCCGAATTGAGTTGCGAAGATTTTTCCGAATCGCAATTTTTTTACTACTTTCTAACTTTACTCTTTTCAGATTTATTCGTATATTTGTGCTATAAGACCTTGCTTTGTGCCAATTTAAGGATTCTGGGTCAACGGGCAACGGGCCTATGAATTTTGATTCCTTGAAAGTGTCGAAAACGTATTTTTTTCCGACATAAACGTTCATATCTTTTTTTTCCGTTAACTTAGAAGTTTAATTTTTTCACACCTTCAAGGGACCGCAGGCTTAAATATATGGTTATAATTTCAACTTGATACCTTCACGCGTTCTTGAGAAAAATAATCTTGACAGACATACAGAAGAACAAGAAAGTGATCCTATAAGGGTTCCGTTTCCTTTTGAGGTACGGAACCCTAAACATATGACAGCAGGACGAAAATAAATATGCTTCAATAAGATGAGAGAAAAGGATGTGTAGCTACATTGTAAGACTTCGACAGCTGTCGCCCGCACTATCTGAAAGTAATTGGAGTGTTGTGGTTGCTCTTTGACAGGCAATCACAAATTTGAATAGTCGGTCTAAATTATCATTAGCTACCATTATCTACATATAAAAAAATGATGTCGTTCGTGTAATAAATTGTTAGTTTATACTAATTTATAGATGATAGATGCGGAGGAGTTTTATGACGCCATAATTATTAAGCTAGGAATAATTGCCTTAAGTGTACGTATAATAGGGTGACTGGTAATTAGTGAACGATACTTAAACACGTGATTGTAGTCATGATAAGAAAAAACTTTTACTATGGGACCAAACCTGAAATTGCGAAAAATTCTGCTAAGTTCAGTACATTTATGTTCGCCTAACAGTACTGAACTTGGCAATTTTTTTTTTTCGCGTTTTCAGGTTTGACCCCATAGTAAAAGTTGTTGGTTATCATGACTAAAATCACATGTTTAAGTATCGTTCACTAATTACCAGTCACCCTATATATGTTATAGTTTTAATTGGTTGTTTTTATTTTTCTTGTATTAATACTTTAACTAATCAATTAATTTATAGACCGACATTTTCTTAAAAATTCAAGTTTATTTTGCATTCTAAAAGCGCAACTCTTTTCACAAAACCTTGAAAAATAACTTAAAAAAAGAACTCGAAAAGACATAAATTATCAGGCAAGTCATGAATCATGATCAAATTTTGCTTAATTTGAAAATTCTCGAGTGAAAATAAGAAACCTACACGACTTCGGGCTACAAGCTGTTCGTGAGTTATTTATGCCTTCCGCCACACTGTGTTAAAAAGTTTCTTTAATTTTCAACACGTTTTTTGCTTATTCATTTTTAGGGTACCGTACCTAAAGGATAAAAAACTGGGCAAGCGCGAATCGGACTCACACATTAAGGGTTCGGTATAAACTAACCTCGAGTTTCGAAGACCTTTTTGAATATTTTTTTTGTGAAGTAACTACATATTTACAGTTTTCAGATTTATTCTTATAATGTGCTATACAATTTTGCTTCATGCCTGATTTCAGAGTTTTAGGTCAATGAGAAGTAGCCTATAAATTGTGATCCCCTTGAAAGTGTCGAAATATATACGTTTTTTGCGACATAAACCGCCGTATCTTTTTGTTTCGTTAAGTCAGAAGTTTTTTTTTCAGTTTCAAAAGACCGCAGAGTTTCCATGCGTTTCCAAGATAAACGGTCTTGACAGACAGACAGACAAACTGACGGACAACAAAGTTATCCTATAAGGATTCCGTTTTTTCCTTTTGAGGTACAAAACCTAAAAAATGGGACCCAATTACTAAAGCAAACGCGTATTCGTCATTATACGTAGTGCTTCGTCGATAGAGCTTCATAGCTGATTTGTATGCAAAGTTCACGCAGCTGTACACCAAGCGTATAATGATGAATACGTGTTTATGAAGAGCTACTGATGGTGGCGCGTTTGTTGGATCATTCGGTTCCCTTCAAAATGGTTGAGCTGGGTGGTGTTGATATATGTGTCATGTTCGAGAACGGGCGCTGTCAGTTGAGACTGGTTACTAGCTGCCAATAGTTTATTTTATTATCTATAATTATAACATTTCTTTCTCTTCGTTTTTTTTTACATTGTTCTCACATAATAGTAGGGACAAGACATATGTAACCGAGATATTTGTAATACACAACTTGTTTGAAAAGAGTGTCCATAGAGTTTCTTGCACATTTTTCTCCATACAGATCTACGCTTTGTAATGTGCAATTAGCATCATTTTTTTTCTGACAGACCGACCTCTTGACTTTTTAAAAGTGCCTGTAAATAGTTTTGAATCTTTTGCTACGCGTCCGTGTGCAGTAGGCCTAAGACTTCGCTGTCCCTTGCGTATCACCTGGCTGTACTTGATGATAGCTAAACATTGAAAATTTTCACAGATGAGGTATTTCTGTTGCGGCAAAAACAGCAAATATTAAAAACAGAATAAAATGAATTGTATAAAAAAAATTGAATAGATAATGGTACGAGACCCTTAGTGCACGAGTCTGACTTAAATTTGGTCAGTTTTTTATAACAAGCTTTGGTTGGTTGTATGGTATAAGTTCTTGTGTGTGTTTTAACTGTCTTGTTGGTCTTGTGGTCACAAGCGTGGCTCCAGAGCATGGAGTTTTGGATACGAATCTCGGGTCAGGCAAAATGTGCTATTGGGTTTTTTCATTACAAATTAATTTGTAGCTGCCCAGAGATTGAAAGTTGGTGATAATGACACTCCTGTACCTTGGAAAGCTTGTAAAACCGTTGGTCTTACGCCTAGATTATCTCCGGCGTGTCTGATTGTCGTCCCATCGGATTATGAAAGTGTTTGCGCACACACTTGTACACTATTTTATTTATTTATTTAGTAAAATTTTGTGCCCAACTAAACGCTATACAAAGGCTGACTGCTCTGGGCATTTTCTACCAGTCACCTCTAATATCTCCTGGGTGATCATCAATCACTAGGCTAGTCTTTATAGAGATTAGCCACCGTGATCGATATTCAGTTGGATGGATTACTGTAAGTACTTATAAAGATTCAAGGTAAAGAGAGTGTGTCCTTAAGAAATGATGAAAAGTTTATAGCTGTTTTTCGGCGGTAAAAAAAAAAACTGATAAACGAGAATCCTCTTGTCAGCAACCCAGTTTAAATAAAGACTGGGGTCCTAATGGAAAAAAAAATCTATGGAGCTTCTTGCAATTTGTTCTCCAAGATTTACGCTTTGAAATGTTCAGTTAGCATCATTTTTCTGACGAATTGACTTCTTGACAATTCAAAAACCTGTAAATGGTCATCATCATCATCATTTCAGCCCAAAGACGTCCACTGTTGGACATAGGCCTCCCCGAATTCCGCCACAATGGACGGTCCTGTGCGTCTCGCATCCATCGAATTCCCACAACTTTTACCAGGTCATCGGTTCACCTTATAGAGGCCTTCCAACACTGCGTCTTCCGGTACACGGCTACCACTGCAGAACCTTTCAGCTCTAACAGCCATCTGTTCTAGAAGCAATGTGCCCTGCCCATTGCCACTTTAGTTTCGTGATTTTTCGTGCTATGTCGGCAATCTAGTTCTCCTGCGGACATCTTCACGCAAGGAAACTCCGAGCAAAATGAAAACGGTAAATGGTTAATTTTAAATAAATGATTTTAAATTTTCACATATCACACACATAGTATGCTTATATTCTGAACATAATTCCCATAAGAAAAAAATCTATTGGACAGTGACCGTAAAAGATGCTATTGCCCAATTAATTTTAAACAACGATGATTTTAAAATAATTATTGTCACAATATATTTTTAGCAACAACTTACACATGGCTAGGTAATTATAATTATTGTAACTTACTTCGCTGTTCCTGAAACTACTTAATTAGTGTAAATGAATGTATATCTAATAATAAGGCGAAAATCATACACGGACAAATAAGTAAACATAATTATTATTTATTGCTTAATCAAACCGTTTGATCATAAAGTTCCTGTAACTATTTCCTCGCGTGTCTATTAAAAAAGACTTAGTAAACATCCGACTTTCTTTCGACGAACACCAATTAATTTTATGTAAATATTCGACAGAATCAGTAAACACGAACATGCAACTCTAGTCGCTTCGATGCTCGCATAAACGGACATTTGAATATGGAACAGCGGCGGTTAATGCTAAAATGGAAATTTGAAAAAAAAAATGGCAGAAAGTCTGTACTAGTCATCCGAGACACTCAATTGATGATAAATATTAAAATCTCGTGTGACATACCATAAAAGTACGTCAAATCGTTTGAGAGAAAAGTAAAATGCTCTAATTAAAATAACTGCACGCCTCCTCTTCACACGCTATATTAGAAACGTAGTCAATGAAAACCTGGCCGTATGTGAAGATTCCTTCGCTCGATTTTTTTTTTTACATTCCAACTCTCTTATTGGTCGATTAATGACAGTTTCATGACATTTCTTTTTAAAAATTGGCCGTTATTTTGACGTTGATTTGTCGTAAGTGGTATTGTGTATAAATAGGATTTATTAAAGTGGTATTATACTTTGATTGGTCAATTATTTAATTTAATCGGAGTAAATTAATAAGACGATTGATTCGGTATGCTATTAAACGATAGTCTACGCTAAAAAGACCAAGGATGAGTGAAGCAATAGCCGAGCACAAATTCGTGTAGTGATGACCAAATTTCAAGCCTCTAACGAAAGCGCTTTGAGTGTTTGATTCGTGCTTGACTGTGCTCCGCCTTTTCTCGGTAGAGCGTCTCAGTTTATGCTCAGCTTGTGCTCGGCTCTAGTGAAGACTCACCTTTAGTTATGTATGAAATAGAAAGATGGAAGTGTATTTTGCTTGGTTTATTGACACGTCTATAAGGCAGAGTAGGTATACACCCCCAAATTTTAAAATAAGAATCTATCTGTGGCCATTGGAACTCGGTAGTTAACCGACACAATTCCATTGAGTTTGGTTTCTTTTGATCCATCTTGACGAGTATCTTGGTGCTAGATGGTTACCAGGGTCTGATGCTGAAGCTAGAAGATGGCTATAGGAACGTTAATAAGCGCAATAAGACAACCGTATTGTATTTGAGCTTTTTAAATAGATTGGTTTGGAAGAGTATATATTAGAGTATATATAGGATGACTGGTAATCTGTGAACGATACTTAAACACGTGATTGTAGTCATGATAACACACAACTTTTACTATGGGACCAAATCTGAAATCGCGAGAAAAATCTGCCAAGTTCAGTACATTTTGACCAGTTAGGCGAACATAAATTTACTGAACTTGGCAGAAAAAACTATACTCACAATATAGGTATTTTTGTATAGGTTTTTTTTATGGTAGGCAAAATCATCCAATGACAAATCCCGCCCTTGGGTGGGGCGGGAAATAGTGTCGGACTCTTACTGACTAAAAACCTACCCTGTTCCATTCATTGCCTTTGTCCCAGGGCCCCGGGTAATATTTTCACATAACCTTTGGCCCCAGTAGGCTTCGGCTCTGCTGGGCCCCTACAGTTTGCTGACAACTCCTTGAGGCGCGCGGGAACAGTGCGCGCCGTAGACGACTTGAGCTCGGACCGGTCTGTTACCGGACGGACAGCGAGCAAACTAGTGTGTGACCGCGATTCCACCCGAAGGTAAGTGATGCAATATTTAATGGTGAAGCTTACTAGTTTCTTAAGAGCCTATTCACTCTAGTCTTGAAGACACCTAAATTAAAGTCTGACGGGAAGACCGCAGTAGGCAAATTGTTCAAGTCTTTCGATCTACGTGTATAAATGACAGTGTTCGAGTAAACTGAAAACAATTTATAAGGACTAATAGTATTCATGAGTACTGAACGCTCATGAATAAAACTAAGTTTCTTATATCTTTATACCCTTAAACATTGATCATCCGAACATAAAATAATAGTGAATGGAGCATTAAACAAAATTTATAGCTAACCGTGGCGAAATAGAATTTTCTCAAAGCACTTTCCGAATCTTTTTCTTGCCAAACGTGAGAAGTGTGTAAAAGACAATTTTATTTCTTCATCTTTTACTAAGTTTTATATCTTGATGATCTATCTCTCCTGATGGAAATCGATGATGTGGTCAACGATTGGAGTTGCTGACGATTCGGACCCAATAAATTCGGACACAGTGTCCAAATAGACATATTTTATTTTCAATATTCAGACACCAAAAAATTTGTTGAAGCTGTTTGGTACACTCTGATAAAAAGGGCCTTATATATAATATGAAAAAAATATTATAAATAGTTTTGATAACTATTTTTTACTCCATCACTACATAGTATAAAACTAAGTCGCTTCCCGCTGTCTGTCCCTATGTATGCTGAGATGTTTAAAACTACGCAACAGCTTTTGATGCGATTTTTTTTTTAGTAGATATAGTGTTTCAAAGAGGAAGGCTTATATATACAATATATGCATAATATATTTAATATCACAATTGCACCCATGATAAGCTGAGGCGGGTCGCTAGTATAATATATAGCCGAAGTTGCTGGCGTATATAGTATTTCTAATTCTTTTTGTACTCTATAATTATATTATATTTTAAAACCTTTTATCTGACTGTCAGTGAAATTTGAACACTATTTCCGAATAAATTATGTCAGCAACTCGACGATTGCGCACGCTTGCCTAAAAATAACTTATTCACTCTTGACTTAAAAATGCCTAGAAATTCCACTCCTTAGCTGTATTTATATTGAACCTATTTTATTATTTTCGATAAGATTTTCTTCATTTTTATTTCGTTTTAATTTTGATGAGTATCTGTTTTTGACAAACTCCTGTGAATTTTCCAGTTCATAGCCTTTATATGTCTGTTCATTTTGTGAAGAAAAATAAAACTGACTGGCACACAAGTCAGTATTCCAGAGTTTTTTTTTTAGGGTTCCGTGCCTAAAAAGTGCCATTTAAACCCTATTATTAAACCTCCGGTGTCCATCCGTCGGTCTGTTTGTCAGCAGTCGGTATCTCATAAGTCGTAAGAAAACAAAACAGTTTAAAACTATCTAACACTTAGCATAACGCTGATAATTATGTATAACGTGATGAGATCCCAGCGCTGGTATTCAGCGTAGGCCAGTGGCGGTGTCGACACAAAGATGTCGGAACATTGTAGTATGCAAATAGAATTTTATATATAAAAAGAGAAGAATTAGAATTTATATAAATGTATTTTCTCCCTATAAAAAAAAATAAGGAGAAAATACATTTATATAAAATGGTAACACCACGATGCTTAGTACGATTAAGCAACACTTCTATATACTCTATGGAAATGGCCATAGACGCGAATACGCAATTGAAAGCGACCGCGATGCTGTTAACAAAGGATAAGATCGAATATGACGTAGGTAGAGAGTTGAAATGTTTGCAGAATATGTATTTCTATTGCCACTACAACACCATAATAATATATAAATAAAAATAAAATAACGATAAAAATTAAAGGGAGATCCCATGCACGAAACGCCATTTAGTTAGCATTTTTTGGTGTTGTGATACGAAACCCTTCGTTTACACTTGTTCATTTTGTTCTTCGTTGTTTAGAACAGCTCACTTCACAATTTCAATTTAATTTATAATAATGTTCAACAATTCACTTCACAATTTCAATTCCACTAATATTACAAAGGCGAAAGTTTCTATGTGTAAGGGCAAGAAAATGATGAACCTAGTTAGATTACATATAATTAATATTATTCGATTGTAAATGTATACTTACGTAGACCCAACTTGTTATGTGCTTTTGTGTCGTCTTCTTTTTTTTCTTCATTCTTACTGCTCGATGTTTTCGCATTTGGATCCGAAACATCTGAAAAAACATTTTTTTTTAAATTAGGAAAGTTTTTTTTTTGTCACTTAGTTTTTCTTTTTCTTGCAAAAATGTAAGTGTATTTTCATCATTTGTATACAATTGTGGAAAATTTGTCATTGCCACCGAGGTGGAATTCGCACGAGCCGTAGTCGAGTGTGTAATGGAGCCGAGGGTTAGGTTAGGTTAGGCCTCCTACACACCACTCCACATGATGGATCGATGACCTGGTGACTGTCGCGGGAATCACGATGGATGCGAGAGGTACAGGCCCAGTTATTATTTCGTCACTTGTGGGAGGCCTACGTCCAACAGAGGACGTCTTTTGGTTGTGCCCTGCCCCTTGTGAATTTCAGCTTGGCACAATGCCAAGGTCATCACCAGATAAGGTAAGCTTTAAAACTTAAATAAACTCATATAGAAGTCTTAACTATCAGGAAGGAATCTAAATCGTCGAACCATCTCCTTCATGGTTTGACGCGGTCATATCTTGCGATTGCGGGCGCATTCAATATAAATAAAAGTGTGTGACTGCTGCGCTACAACTACGCTGCGGCCGTGTGTCACGTATTTACAATAAGACTTCAAACGGTTATTTTAAATATGAAAAAACATAGCAGCATGACGTCGACGGCAGAGTTGCGGCGGCGCCACCGTCGGCGGCACATTGCGGCTAATTTGAAGACGCTCTTCAAGACACTAATTTTGTTTTTTACGTGCCTACCGGTTGATGGAGCTAACATAATTATGCTCACTTGCTAGCCTAGTCCGACTTAAACTGGGTAGCCTTCTAAGCTACGACAGCGGTTTGTGTTTTTGAATAATTATTATTAAAAAACTAGTTGACTTGAGAAAAATAGTTCGGCCATATGAATTATCAAAGAAAAAAAAATGGGTGTTAAAAACAGCCTATAAGAACTGTTCTTAGAAAATCGGTCAAGCATTTTTGGAGGAGTTCGATAGCAAACACGTGTGATACAAAATTGCTTTTGTTTAACAAAATTCACCCCTTTTTAAATAAATATTTTTTTTATAATCATTTTTTTTACAATTATATTTTTTATGATAATTTTTAAGGTTTTAATTGTTTTCAGTATTTATTGTTTTGTTTTTTATATTGTAAATTGTAATTTTAAATATAACTATGTAAGTATTATCATAATGCAAATGTTATGAACGCCTTTATTGTTAACTACATCAGACTACCATGATGAAATCGATTCTTTTTTTTTAGTTTTTGAATGTTAAATGTGGCAGTACACAATAAAACAAAAAAAAAAAATACATGCATGTCACGTAGATGCTTAATAAATGGAAAAACCTACCGAGTAATTTGTTTTTCTGGTAAAATTTTCATTTAAAGTAGAACTCAGCAAGCAGTACTACATATTTGTCTCTGCATCACCCAAAGGTTGACTGGTAGAAAATGCCTTAAGGCATTAAGTCCGCCTTTGTACTGTTTGTGTGCACAAAGAATAAATAAATAAATAAATAAAAATTCGAAACACTGCACTGCGCTCCAAAACCAAAATAGTTGATGTGGCTCAAAGGGCTGCCTAACTGAAATGGGACTGGGCAGGACACGTCTGCCACATGCCCGACAAACTGTGGGCCAAAGTAGTACAAAGTTGGCGCCCTGAGACAGTGCGACGGGGTCGCGACAGACAGCGAAGGAGATGGTGCGATGAGCTTGACAGATTTCTCCAGAACTGGCAGAAAGAAGGAAAAATAAAAAGAAAAATGGAAAGAGTGGAGGCCGTTTGCCCAAGAGCGGGACAGTAAGGCTAACAAAAAAAAAAACTACTAGTAATAATTCTTTTAATCACAAAGCAATCACGCTTATCTCTCTGAGGAATGTCACAAGACATATGACAAATTGTTCCATCTACAAAAATCACGTTGTACACAAAGAACGTTTCTGTACTGAACTGTCACAGTGATTAATGTCACCTTCTGGCTAGACAAATAATAATTGTTACATGCAATGTTTATATGAAATAACTGCCGGGTAGTCAAACTCGCACACGAAAGGTACGAGCCATAAACCTTTTAAAAATAATTTATACTAAACCTATGTACATAAAAACTAAACTAAGAATGTATACTAGACCTTACTATGTATATATAGGGTGTCTCACTAAGAGTGCACTTTTTAAAATTGGAGTATTTTTTTTTCATGGAAGTTGCAACTCTGTCACCTCTGTTTATTCCGATTATTAAAATTGGAGAGCTTTTCGAAAGAAACTGAGACACCCTTTACAATACAAAAACACAAAATAGACTCAGGCTTCGAAGTAAGACTGGCGACATTGCCACGTCTATATATTTATGGTTCACGATACCAGTTCATAAAATTATTTAACAGATTGCTAAATAAAGATACTTTTGCTAAAAAGTGCTGTGTACAGTAGCACTTTCAAATTAAAACTACAACAATTCGTATGGAATAAATTTAAGTCTATTTATGCTGTATAAGAACTATATTTATGACTGGCCTGTTGGTCTAGAGGTTAGTGGCCCTGACTGCTATGCCGGAGGTCGTGGGTTCGATTCCCACCCAGGACAAATGTTTGTGTGTTTGATCATTTATTCTGTGTCTGGATGTTATTTATCTATAATATGTATGTATTTAGAAATATATAAGTATGTTTTTCAGCTGTCTGGTACCCATAACACAAGCTCTGCTTAGATTGGGACTAGACGTTGTTTTGTGATAGTTGTGGAAATATTATATATTATATTTTTTTGGTATATAATTGTGTTATTTTTATTGGATTTTATTAATTCATTTATTGATCTGACCATAAATTTTATAATTATAATTTTAATGAATTCTGTCAATTTTTTGCCAATTTATACGAAATTGATATTTTTATTAAAATTTATTTTGTCTTCTAAGATTTGACCCTGTTTAATTTAATGATGATATATAATTATTATTTTTTTTGTGATGCTGGTAAAAATGTAATTGTACAATTTATTTATATGCGTGTAAATTCAGATACAAATTACTTGACTGACTAAGACGAGATTTAGGCCGCTGACATACAGACGGATGGGTGGATATTCGATTAGTGAAGGTTTGGTTAAATATTTCCGTAACTAACCGTATATATAGGTAAGGAAGCTTCTAATAGTAGATTATGAGACTAAGCTATGAGATAGCAGTGACTTTAAGTCGCTGGCGGTATGTTAAATTACGAACACAACAAAGGTTGCAAACGTGGTGAAAGAAAGAAAATACATTATTCGCTACAAACATGGCACATAACATAAAAATAAAACAAATACTACAACGACTCTATAGAATGAATAGTACATATATAACAAGATATTTGTCACATCCGCGCAAAATGGCCAGCGCTCAGCAAAAGTAGATCTTTATACATCTTTCTGTATGTTACGTACTGTGTTGTTGTTTTTAAGTACAATAAGAAATCAAGTAAATCATAAAGCATACGCTCTGCCTACCCTTCAAACTAAATCATGTTATTTTAGCCGAACATAAATCAAGTCAAAGCCATAATTTGAAAATGAATAAATTATGTTCAAATAGTCATTAATTTCTTGGCAGGAAATTGCGTACGGAATAACGTTTGAACCACAAAGTTTGAAAGGAAAATTTTCATACATTATCTTTCCTCTTTTACGATATAACATAAAATAAAGAAGTAAAGGAGATGCGGCACTTTTTCAACATTGAGCAAAGTCAGCCGTAGTGCTCGATTACGAAGACTCGGCGCGTTGCGCGGCGCGTCGGGTGGTCCGTCGTACATTGCCTAATGTTTGTGTTTGTGCGAGTGATGACGCGGCCCGCTGCTGCAAAGTACGACAAAACGCCCAATGCACCGCGCAACGCGCCGCGTCTCCGTAAACACGGCCTAATGTTTGTGTTTGCGCGAGCGATGACGCGGCCCGCTGCTGCAATGTACGACGAAACGCCCAACGCGCCGCGTCTCGGTAAACACGGCCTAATGAGTCAAAAAACATAACCGCGTTGCATCGCCACGCCGCTAAAATCGGCAGTACGCTACGGTTATATGTTTCCTTAAATGTGTCTATTGCTGGAACTCAGGGCTTCTCTCTAGGAGAGAGAAAGGGCCATAATTCACCACATGGCGTGGGCACAGGTGTTTAATTAATATAATTTATTTCATCACAACTGCTTTTAAAACTGTAAAGGAAACCATCGTGAAGAAACCAGCACGCCTTTGGACCATAAACTCGAAGACATGTAATGTGACATCCACCATTCCGTGTTACACTTATTGCGTCACTTTAATTGCTAGATAACCTGACGGAAGGCCAAAGTTAAGGCTGGGCTTTTACCAGATGGACGATAACAGGCGAGTGAGGAAAAAAAAGAGGAAGGAGGGGTGAGCAGTGAGGTATACCAACAAATTAAATACGATTAGCCAGCAATAGAAAAATTGCCATACAAAAACAGAAAATCTATAATTTCATTTAATCACGGAATCACGTGAAACTTATACTATAGTTTAAATACATCAGGCATTGTTTTCATTCAACAGGAACTAGATGATCTCTAAAGGCAGGTAAACATTGAACTCGGATCCCAGTTCGGTTTCAATCTAGAAACCAATAATTACGGTACAACCTTTGACCCTTTGGTATACAATAAATTAACGTTGGTTTCAAATTAATAGTACCAAAGTTTAAACTCGGACTAAACAAACAATACGAAGGTAATACGAATAATTATGAAGAATAAAAAATATAATCATATATATTTTTTATTCATTTATATTTAGCTTTAGTAAATATATAACAACGAATTTTTAAAATACTATATCAAGAACGAAGTTTTAAATATTTTAGCTTCTAATAAAAAAAATCTGTGCTATGACCGAGCTTTATGCCAAATTTCAGGATTCTGAGTCAACGGGAAATATCCTCCTACCTTCTTAAAAAAGCCTCCTCAATTTTGTGCTATGCTTCCGTGGCCTGTATAAGTACCATGCTAAATTACTAAGCAATTTTACATAAAGTAAACCCACTTGATATAAAATTGCTTCGTAAGAATTAAATGTTTTTTGATACTGTATTTTTCATCATCATGAAATGATTACGCCAAAATTATTTTTATTAATCATAATTACATAATTGGACATAATCCGCTTTTAAGTGACGTGACAACGACCGGTCATATGCGTCGTGACCCTCACCAAATCATCAATTCTCCTTGTGGAAGACCTTCTATTTCATCTTCCACCACGTTTGATGGTGCCTGAACCTTTTGGCACCATCGACCATGTGTTCTGCGAGCAACGTGCCCTGCCCACTGCCACTTAAGTTTGGCAATTCTTCGGACTAAATAGGTAACGTAGATTATCCTGCGGATATCTTAATTTCGAGCCGTTTTAGTAATATTGCACGCGCGACTTAAAGATGTCAGCAAAACTATTGATGGTAGGCAGGGCCAATACCTATTGGGGCCATGAGGAGACTTCTGAAAAGGTTACTCCTCGTACTACAACGCAAAGGGCAATTGAAGGAACATAAGTGTGGTGTTAGTCAGGAAAAGTCTGACACGCCCTCGGACTTCATACTGGAAGAAGTCATTAGAAGATTTACCACCTAAAAACCCTTAATATAGAAAAGAAAGAAAGACAGTAAGAAAAATATTTTATTTGACACATAATTATAGACACACACAATGCACAAACAACATAGCTGAGAAAATGCTGGACCGATCATTTGATAGATATTATAAAACAATCGATCCTATATAAACAAAAACATGTAAGAATAAGATATCATAACAGTACATAACCCACAACCAAAGAAGATATATTAAGCCACCAGAGAAAAGAGCAAATACAGAAAAATATTTTTCCCCTCGAGACCAATTTTGCCGACAAAAGAAATAACCGTATTCCCAATGAATGAACCGGAATCACAATTGACAATACTGAAGGGAATTGAAGGTATTACGGACCGTGTTGGATCATGAACTACCTGGAACCATTTCACTGTTATAATACCGAAAGTGGTCTATTGTTAAGCTTAGCGTATTAATGGATAGCCAGATTATAACCAATCCTGTAAAAAGATTTCTGTATGGCTTGAGGTTTAGGCTGCTATCTAGTACCTAGTGTTTGTTAAGATAAATTCGGGGTAAAATGTAATAAATAACGACTGATTGACATAATTATCATAAAACTATAGCTTTGCGGATTAATATATAGCCGGATTAGAACCAATCCTATTATTTTTTTTTTGTCTGGCTCAAGGTTTAGACCGCTATCTACTACCTAGGACTGATTAATATATCAATGCACAGCTAAAACCATTGCTTTGCGGATTAATGTATAGCCAAATTAGAACCAATCCTACTAAAAGTTTAGGCTGCTATCTACTACCTGATATTTGTTAAGATAAATTCGGAGACAAATCTAATAAAAAAGAACTGATTGTTGATCGACGCACAGCTAAAACTACTGGGACTATGAACATGAAATGTAATTGAGTACTGATTATATAATATAATTAGTAATTAATTACGCTAAAAACAATTATTAACCTACTTTTGAAAAATAAATAATTCCCAACAAAACCATTTTTTTTCCTTCGACTCCTAGGACAGATTTTTGTGGTGTTAGCCTGAGGAACAAAATGCAGTGTGCATTCGGCAGCACTTAGTCCAACTCCCATACATAGATTGACAATGTTCTTTGCACAAAGATTCCTTTTATGACAGAGGCGAGCAAAGGGTTGTTGAAAATTCAAAATTTAAGAGGGAGAAATTCTTTTATATGCAAATTTTCACTCGGTGGTTGCGCCAATTTGCTATGATCCGCGACTTTGTTTTTTGTAATTTATTTTTTTGGCCTAGCAATCCTATCCCTACCGTTTCCGCTTCCCGCACGACCTCTTGAAGAAATGATTTTGACATTGACGTTTTGTGCATCGATTGTGAATGTGACCGCACCGCTAACCGCGCCCGCTCGAAATTACAAGAAAATTGACTATTTTCGTGATCCAACCATTCAAACTCAACAACAGTGGTGCAGTGTAGTGCAAAACAGGACCTGGCAGTGATTTAAATGTGCGAAGTCGAAAATCGCCGGCGGTGCCACGTGGAACCTTCGAAGTCTAAAGGTCAGTGCTCCTTCCCAATACCTTTATCCCATGCCAGGCATAGTATCTGCATATTGTTAATAAACCTTAGATCGCTTTTTTTAAACCTACAGTCCACCACAGCAAATTCGCGCAACCATTTACTTTTTGGTCCTACGAGCAGGATCGTGAATCATTTTCTTGTAATTTCGCAATATAGTATTTGTTCCATAGGGAATAAACGCAACGCGCCTATTTACCTAGATATAATAGTAGAAAACCCGCATCTAGGCATTTAGGCAACTATACGTTATTTCGCTCGTATAGTTAAAGAGTCATTGTTAATTACGGTACCTACGCCGTCAACCGCACCGCATAATTATAGTTAGCTACGTAAATATCAGCGTAGATATAAATCGATCGCATTCTTTTTCTTGCCAAAATTCATTCGGAAGTCCTACAAATTGCATGTAGGTAGACGCATTTCAAAAATACCCGTTCATTGTTGAGTGAATAATTGTAGGAAACGGATAAACCATAGATTATATAGACAGGTTATTCCGTTCGTTCGCCGTTCGCTTTGTTGTTTACAATACTACCATATTGTTATCTGATAATTATCGCTTACTTAATAATTCGTTAAGTGTTTGTTTGAGTGTATAGTGTGAATATATCAAAACAAGATGTCTCTTAAGGGAACCAAGGTTAGTACTGATTTAAAGGTTCAGTTAAAGCTTTTATACGCCGAAAGGGACTCACAGTTTTCACGTGTTCAATCAATTTGTGATAAATCTTTGCAAATCTCGGATCTGATGATTAGAGATGCTTTCTTGTGTTCGTTGGAAACTTTAGATAGTTTGCGCGAGGATTTTAAATCTACAATTAAGAATATAAACATTTTAGAGTTGGAGTTAAATCCTGATTACTGTGTGAGTTATCAGGCATTGTCGTCCTTTGATGACTTGTATTGTCGTATCAAACGTATTGCTAGGAGTTTAGAGACTCCCCCCCCCGCGAGTGGTTTATCCAACCCTCCTCGCGAACGCCCACGATTGCCGCCAATTCAAATACCTGAATTTGATGGTGACATTCGAAATTGGAATTTATTTATAGATAGTTTCGAAAATATAATACATAGGAACACATCGCTGACAGATCACGAGAGATTGCATTATCTCGTAGAAAAATTGACCGGTAAGGCAAAGGCTGTCTGTGCTGGAATTACGTTTAGCGCTGAAAATTACAATTTAGTTTTGAACACTTTAAAAACAAAATACGAAGATAAGCGATTAGTAGCCACCGCATATTTAGATCAATTATTCGATTTGAAAAGTTTTTCCGTTTGTAACGATCATAATTTAGAGAAGTTTTTAAATATTTTCGCATCATCTGTTCGTGCAGTAAAGAACCTAAAGGTCAATGACCTCTGTGACTTTTTGTTTTTGTATATCGGTTTAAAGAAATTAGATCCTGAAACTGTTCGTCTGTTTGAAACGACTCAGCGCGGTAACGAAATACCTAAGTTCAAAGATTTAGAATCTTTTATTCGCGACCATATTAAGGTATTGCAGCGCACGTCGGCACGTCATGAAGTCACGAATAGGACAGGTTCCGATCGCCGTATAGACGCGTCATCGAAGTCAGTCAAGACTGCACATACGCTAGTTAATACCGCCTCGGCACCTGACTGTTCTCTGTGTAAGGGTAGCCATACACAGCTGTACAAGTGTTCGGAATTTCAGAGATTATCGCCTAGTGATCGTTACAAGTTTGTCCGCACTAATAATTTGTGTTTTAATTGTCTAAGTGACAAACATCTGGTTACGTCATGTAACAGTGGTGGTAGCTGTCGTAAATGTCTAGCTAGACATCAACCTTCTTACATTTTGAGAGTAGTAAGCTGCCATCGCAGCAGCAGCCTGCGCAGACGCGCGACGCTTGTGACGCGCGGCCTGCTGCAAGTGCAAACGACGTAACATTGTGTTCGCTTTCCGCCGCTGGTACTCAAATCACTACCGTTTTACTTGCGACCGCGCAAGTTGTCATTGTAGATGCCTTTGGCAAACCGCGCACCGTTCGGGCGCTACTAGATGGCGCTTCCCAGAGTAATTTTATTACTCGGGATTGTTGTCAACGCCTTGGTTTTAGTTTTAATAATTGGTCATCCCGCTCAGAAGTGAAAGGTTTTGGAGGTTTAAAGGCAACCATTCACGGTTCCATTAAAATAATATTTAGTTCACGTTTTAATCGTAATATTTCGTTTGAAATGGATTCGCTAGTCGCAGATAAGATTACGGAACGGTTGCCCACGGTACCGGTTGACACGTCCATGCTGACGGAGTTTAAGAACTTGCAGCTAGCCGACGGAAATTACGCTTTCCCTGGAGATATCGATCTATTGATCGGTGCTTCGATTCTCCCGCATCTCCAGTTATCACGTAAAATTCAAGGTCTTCCGATGTACCCCGCTCCGCACGCACTGGAAACAGTTCTCGGGTTTGTTATAGTTGGTTCCGCACCCGCTTGTTTAGTTAGTTACTCGACTGTGTCGCACTGTTGCACCGTCGAGCCGCCGCTTGAGTCTACCATCCGCAAGTTCTGGGAGATTGAAGAGGTCAATGTCCCGCCTATTCTCAGCCCTGAGGATCAGGTCACTGAGGAGATTTATACCCGCACGACTACTCGTGATAAAGATGGTCGTTATGTTGTCGCGCTCCCTTTCAAGGGTGATATTTTTTCGCTCGGTGGCTCCCGTGCCTCCGCCGAAAAACGCTTCTTGTATAGATTTTCTCCGCAGGAACCTTTGAAGGTTTACGAATTCAATCGTCGAATTCAATCGTCACCCCATCGATGGGGCACGTTTGTCGCAAATAGGGTGGCTAAAATTCAAGCTGAATTGTCACCGGAAAATGTATTCCAGGTCGCTGGAACGGAAAACCCAGCTGATTGTCTCTCACGTGGTTTGCTTCCTGCGCTTTGGTTTTGTGGCCCTCCCTGGCTTCATACCACTCCTAACGAGTGGCCAAGTGTTCCGTTTAACCCCGCTACTGTTTCAGAGCCACCCGAGGAGAAGAAACATACGCTTGTAGTATCAGTTCCGCGTGAAGAGTCAGTTGTTTTGTTGTTGTCTAATCGAGTCTCGTCTTGGTCGAGACTATTACGCTGTGTAGTTTACGTCCTAAGATTTTTGAGATTATTACCATCGCGTGGTTCTATAATCGCAGCTGATTTGGATAGAGCTGAATCAGTTGTACTTCGAGAGTTGCAGAAATTTTATTTTTCAATAGAATTTCGTAGTTTAGAATCACATAAACCTTGTAGTCCCGCACTTCAACATTTGAAACCATTTTTGCAAGACGGACTCATTCGTGTCGGTGGCCGTCTGCGAAATGCTAAGTTAGAGTTTGAACAAATGCATCCAGTAGTTCTACCACGCAAGGATCACGTTTTGGATTTGTTGGTGGACTATCACCATAAGGTGAATTGTCACGCTGGTCCCGATTTATTAATGTCCATTCTTCGACAGAAGTACTGGATACTTTCCGCTCGCAATTTGATACGCGCTAGAGTGCACAGATGTGTGCCCTGCTTTAAGCTCCGCCCGCGTTTCAACGCGCCGGAAATGGCCGACCATCGTTCTTGTCGTGTTGTACAGACGGTGAAACCTTTCATACATACTGGGACGGACTATGCTGGACCGTTTAAAGTCGCTATTGCCCGTGGTCGTGGTATACGTTCCACAAAGGCATACATTTGCCTATTCGTTTGTATGACAACTCGTGCGGTTCACATAGAGTTAACCAGTGATTTGAGTACGCAGGGTTTTATGTCTGCATTTAAACGATTTTTATCTCGCCGTGGTCCCGTTAAGCGCTTATACTCTGACAACGGCACAAATTATGTTGGAGCGCGACGCAATATTTCGCAATTACATACATTCTTACGCTCCAAGTACTACCAAAGTGAATTCGCCCATGTCTTAGCTGAGAATCGCATTGATTGGTGTTTTAATACGCCAGCGGCTAGTCATTTTGGTGGCAATTGGGAGGCGAATATTAAAAGCCTTAAGTCGCACCTGTTTCGGGTCATAGGCGAACAGATTCTCTCGTACGAGGAGTTGAGCACCGTACTCGCTCAGGTAGAGGCGTTGATGAATACGCGTCCGTTGTGTCGGACTTTGTCTAGTGATCCATCGGAGCCACTAGCGTTGACGCCGGCTCACTTCTTGACGACGACTCCTCTTAAATATTTGCCCGCTTTAGATGTCGAGACTGACAAACTGCAGCTTCACCCGCGTCACGCTCTGCTAGATAGCTTAGTTCAGTCCTTTTGGAAGCGATGGAGGACAGATTATCTGCATACGCTGCAGTCGCGTCAAAAGTGGAACACTCCTTCAGATCCAGTCACAGTCGGTACTGTGGTGATACTGAAGACTGAGAGTGCGCCTCCTCTGCACTGGCCTCTTGGTGTAGTGGAAGAAGTTTTTCCGGGTTCGAACGGAATAACGCGAGTCGTAAAAGTTAAAACCGCAACTGGATCGTACCTGCGTCCGGTTATTCGCCTCTGCCCTCTGCCTAATCAGTAGTAGTGGCATAGTTAGTTATAAGTTGTTTCGCTACCTAGTATTGATAGTTTAGATTAGTAATAGGGTTTAGTTTCGCTTTTGTTTTTTTTTCTTTTCTTTGAAGGTAACCCTTCAAACCCGGGGGGAATGGTTGCGCCAATTTGCTATGATCCGCGACTTTGTTTTTTGTAATTTATTTTTTTGGCCTAGCAATCCTATCCCTACCGTTTCCGCTTCCCGCACGACCTCTTGAAGAAATGATTTTGACATTGACGTTTTGTGCATCGATTGTGAATGTGACCGCACCGCTAACCGCGCCCGCTCGAAATTACAAGAAAATTGACTATTTTCGTGATCCAACCATTCAAACTCAACAACAGTGGTGCAGTGTAGTGCAAAACAGGACCTGGCAGTGATTTAAATGTGCGAAGTCGAAAATCGCCGGCGGTGCCACGTGGAACCTTCGAAGTCTAAAGGTCAGTGCTCCTTCCCAATACCTTTATCCCATGCCAGGCATAGTATCTGCATATTGTTAATAAACCTTAGATCGCTTTTTTTAAATCTACAGTCCACAGCTTATTTGCGCAACCACTCGGTGTACCAGTTTACTTGAAAGTTAGCAGAAATAGTAAGCTAAGTATAAAGGTTGACATTATTCGTTTTCAGAATTAGCTCAACAAAACAATTTAAACAATTTTAAAGCTTGAGAAGAAATCTTTTTAAGCTTTAAAATTTGCATTAAGTTTCAAATTCATTAACCCAGGAAATAAATTCTTATTTCCAATCTATTCTCGATCAGTGGTCGTAATAAAAAACTGGGCAAGTGTGAGTCGGACTTTCACATTGAGGGTTCCGTATAATACTACAAGTAACTTATGTAAATAGTTCAATACCCGAAAATTTTCCTCAATAAAATAAGTATTTTTTTTGTGTCATAACTACAAATTTTCAGATTTATTCCTATATACATGTGCTTGTGTTACTTCATGACAAATTTCAGGGTTCTAGGTCAACGGGAAGTACCCTATGAATTTTAATTCCCTTGAGAGCGTCGAAATATACGTGTTTTGCGACATAAAAGGCTGTATCTTTATTTTTCGTTGACATAGAAGTTTGATTTTTTCACAGCTTCAAGGCACCGCAGACCAGAGTGTTAGTATATTTTGTATTTCGGATTGGTATCGCCGCAATTAAAGCGAGTGTTTTGCGTACGACAGTTAAGGTTTTAATTTCAACTCGATACAGAGGTATCGTGTTCAAACAGACAGATAACAAAGAGACCCTATAAGGGTTCCATTGATTCCTTTTGAGGTACCCCAAAAACTAAGTCTTTAAACTAACAAAATAAGTTCTAGTTTTTTGTATCTACTCATTTTCCTTCGCTTGCAATTCCAACATTAGCGACAAAATATAGGGCTATTATGTCAGTAAAGCCGAGATAGCTTGCTATAAATTGTATAGACATTCTACGACTGAACATTTAAATATTTTCGGGCACTAAAACTTTAGTACTATTTAAATTTTTTCTAAGGCAGAACACCTAAAATAAATTCAAGGGTTAGTTTTTTTCACGACGTTTACAAAACTTTTTCATTTATACAATTAACTTGATAGGAAATCGTCGCATTAGAGTTAAAAGCTCAGAAATATAGTTTGGATTTGTTTAATTTTATTAAAATTTTAGAAAGAAAGCATAGCATCAGCCTTATAATGTTCCCACTGCTCAGACTTACGAGTAGACCTCTCTGGGATAGGGAATGGGCCGTAATCGACAACACGGGCCCGGTGCGGGTTGATGGATGTCACATGTCTTCGAAGTTTTCCTTCACCGTTTTGAGAGCAATGGTGATGAAATAATTACATAAAGTAATACATCTGGCTGGGTTTGAACTCGTAAGTCGGGGACATTACCAATCGGCCACCACTGCTCTTAGAAAGAAAATCATCATCAGCATTCCAAAAAATCAAAATGTTTTTATTTCACATTGACCTAAATGGGCACTTAAAAAACATATACAAATAGTCATAAGCTAGTGCATGTTTTCCAAACATATAGTAATAAGCTAGTGCATGGTTCCAATTTGTCATTTCCTATGGAGAAAATCCGGCAAGAAATTCCATCATCAACATCATTTCAGCTGAAAGACGTCCACTGCTAGACATAGGCCTCCCCTAAGTGTCGCCACAACGACTGGACCTGTGCGTATACCACGGTTTTAAAGAACGTCAGTTTTACTCGCAGTTCGTCGGTGCTGGTCGACTAGCGAGTAAAACAGTTTTGAACGACCAGCCGACTAGAAAATGAAGCAAACACGACGAGCTGAGTGCCAGGCTCGTCGTTTGTATTGCGCGAGCTTTACCGACAAGCCATAAGACCGCGGTTTTACTCACCCGTCGAACTTTTACAGTTTCAGAGGTTTCGTGATTAATCAGTGAGTGGTATTTCGCTTTTGTATAATACGTACTTGCGACCCGTCCCAGCTTCGCGAGGGTACAATGTTGATATTAAATATATTATGCATGTATTATACATATAAACCTTCCTCTTGAATCACTCTATCTATTAAATAAACGCATTAAAATCCATTGCATAGTTTTAAAGATCTAAGCATAAATAGGGACAGATAGTAGGAAGCGACTTTGTTTTATACTATGTAGTGATATTGAAAATTAATTTAATAATGTTTTATTCATATCTCTATCCAGGTTTCCATTAAACTTCAGTTAAATCTGACGACTCCTTTTTAAAGGTCGGAAATCATCCAATGTTGCTGTCGACGTCTCGGCCTCGGTCGGTTAGCGAATGGCCGGACAGCGAACTGTCTATTGCTCATCGTCTACTAGCTCAAGCCTACTGTGGGCTGGGGTGTGAAGACGTGGGAACGTCTCTCATGCGTACGGTCGTTTCTTTCGCTAGAATTACTAATTCGCTGAAGTAGGCGAGTCCACGAGGACACGCCGGTGCTCCACGCAAACGGAGTAAACCTCCACCGCATGCTCTACCGTGTCCTCCAGGCACTTTGCACAATAGTGACACTATCTGACGGAAATAAGTAACCAGGATTGGTTACTTATCTACTTCGTTGAAGATAACTTCAAACTGACCAGACAAGCCTGTTGGTCTAGTGTTTAGTGGCTCTGAATGCTATGCCGGGGGTCGTGGGTTCGATTTTCACCCAGGACAAATGTTTACATGATGAGCACGATCATTTCTTCTGTGTCTGGGTATTTTGTTTTTATGTTATAATCATCCAATGACAAATCCCGCCCTTGGGCGGAGCAGGAAGTAGTGTCAGACTCTTACTGACTAAAAACATACCCCATTCCTTCGTAGCCTATCGTGCCGGGGCCGGGTATTCCTTTCAGAAGCGGACCCATGACCCCAGTAGGGTTCGACCCTGCCTGCCTGCAGCTAACAGGCTGGGCCTCTTCGGTGTGCTGACAACTCCTTGAGGCGCGCGGGAACCGAACGCGATGTCGAGGACTTGGGCTCCACCCGGTCGGTTACCGGACAATCGGACAGCGTGTTACCCATTGCACGCCGTCCGCAAACCCGCGCCTACGGTGGCCGGAAATCGGGAATTGAATCCCGGTGGTGGCTGGGGCGAGCGCCCCGTTGCCTCTGCCTGATGCGGTCGGCCTCCTCCTTTGCTAGCATTAATGATTCACAGAAGGAGGCGACCGCCTACCATCCCTCCTCACTATGGACCATGGCCTGAACCAAGGCCCGGCGAGAGAGATCGCTGCCGCCGATCGCCCCCACGAGGACACGGCGATGCTCCGCCCAGGCGGGGCACACCTCTACAATATGCTCCATCGTGTCCTCCGGGTGTTTCACACAGTGGCGACACCCGGACAATTCTGTGTCTGGGTGTAATTTATTTATAATATAAATATACTCGTATTTAGAAATATATAAGTACGTTTACCAGTTATCTAGTGCCCATAACACAAGCTCTGCTTAGCTATGTGTGATAGTTAACCAAAAAAACTTTTGTACATAACTTACCGTACTTCAAATTATGTATAGGTCAAGGTTGAAAAGGAGCCTTCATAATAACAATTGTTATGTAAGTCACGTAATTCAGTAACACTGCCGTAAAATCTGTTACTTTCGTAGTAAGTCGTAATCCCGTTTCTTTATTAGCCGTCGCAGCTATTGTTTATTGTGTTTGTTTATTATTCTTTGTAAGAATAAATGTAACATTTCAAAATCACCGTACATAAAAAAGGTCACATTCCAGCCAGGTTATTAGAAAAAGAACAGACAAAGAGAGCTGTAGAGATATCGAAGAGATCTTGGTCCTGCTGTGGTGAAATGTAGAAAAAATAGTCCACAAGGTCGACTTGAGTCTGTAGCAAAAAAACTGAGCAAGTGAGAGTCGGACTCGAGCACTGAGGGTTCCATACAGATCTACATATGAAAACGGTTCAATTCCCGAATCGAGCTCGAAGATTTTTTGAATCGCAATTTTTTTTTTTTTGTGACGAATCTATAAATTTTCAGTTTTCAGATTCATTCCTATACTTGTGCCATTAGACCTTGCTTCATGTCAAATTTCAGGATTCTAGGTCAACGGAAAGTACCCTATGAATTTTGATTCCCTTGCGAATGTTCAAAATAATATACGTTTTGTGAGACACAAATGACCTTATCTTTTTTTCGGTAATATAGAAGGTTATTTTTTTCACAGATTCAAGAAACGGCACATTTGAGTATACGGTTTTGATTTTCACTCAATATCTTTACGCGTTCTTGAGATAAAGGACAGATAGACAGACGGACAACAAAGTGATCCTATAAGAGTTCCGTTTCTTGCTTCAAGTCTTTCAGGATTCTGGGTCAACGGAAAATACCCTATAAATTATAATTCCCTTCATGACCATTATTATCATCAGCCTTTTAATGTTCTTACTGCTGAGATATAGGTCTCATCTTTAGGAGAGGGAATGGGCCGTAATCAACTACACGGGCCCAGTACAGGTCAGTGGATGTCACATGTCTTCGAATTTTTGGTTCTAGGACATGCCGGTTTCCTCACGATGTTTTCCTTCACCGTTTTGAGCGCAGTGGTGATGATATAAATTATACAAAGTAATGCGCCTGGCCGGGTTTGAACCCACGACCTACAGTGCGTAAGTCGGGGCCGTTACCACTCGGCCACTATTGCTCTCTCCACCACCATTGCTCCCTTGCGAGTGTATAAATATACATTTTTTGGGACATAGACGGCCATATCTTTTTTTTCCGTTACCTTAGAAGTTTGATTAACTTCAGAAAAATTCAAGCATTGCTGACAGTCCTAGAGATTACGTAATATGACGAAAGGATCAAGGGATTAGAAAAGTAATTTTAAGTAATCTTTTGTTTAATTTTAACTTCGAAACAGGCTCTAATGCCTACTCTTCTCAAATCGACTTAAGGCTGGCCAACCCGCGGTACATTTTCATACAACCGCTCTTACGCGATTATGATATCAGATATTTTGGATACACAGATATCTTGTGGCTATTGTCTAGGCTTCTATAGAAAGCAACATAAATCTGTGTAATACTAGCCCTATAAAGACCTCTGAAAATCGGCTATTTTATGTGTACTTTGGCCGTTAAAAATCTCGATTCTAAGTGACGACAATTTTTCCCAAAAACTTTTAAGGTTTTTAAAAAAAACCACATATTTCCTGGAACAAGTTTTGTGAAATATTCGTGTAAATCACGGAAATACTGAATGTCAACAGAGTTTTCAAGCATTATATCTGTTTTGTTCACGTTGCCTATTCATCAAACATCGCGTTGGATTGCGTTAGGTAAGGCAACAAGCTCTTAAACCACTCGACTTTGACGAAGGGCGAGTTGGGAAAGCCCCCCTTAAATTAGCAAACAAAACATGGCACGAGAGTTAAAGTACCTACATATTATACAAGAATCTGGATTTATAGTAATTCGTTCTACTAAAGATAGATCAACAATACCCAAAGGATGAGTCTGAAAGATGTCTACAATCCATTAGTCGGAGTAAGTGCTAAATCCTTGTAGTATTTAAGCAGCTGATATTTAAATATTCAGGAAAGTGTTCCGTATCTAAGACGGTAAAAACGAAGGCCCAAGGGCTAACAAGGCCAAAGCCTACTGAAGCCATGGGTTCGCTTTCGAAAGGAAAATCCAGGGTTTTGGGACGCAAGGCAAAGAAGAAACATACAAGTGGGTTTTAGTCAGAAAATGAATGACATGCTTTTCTGCTCCACCTCAGAGTATGAGAAGTCATTTGATAATGTCAAACCTTAAACAAAAAACCATTAAGTATCATAAAAAAAAATCATAACCTGTACTGCCATCAAAGACAGCTCATGATCAATCACGAAATCTCAAAAAACTATAACACCTTAAAATTTGGCAGGCAGTTTCCTTATAGGGTTTAAACATCCGCTAAGAACGGATTTTACGAAACTCCATCCCTAAAGAGGTAACTGCAGGGGTCCAGCAGGAACTGCAGGGGTCCAGCAGGAACTGCAGGGGTCCAGCAGGGCCGAAGCCTACTGGGGCCAAAGGTTATGTGAGACTGTCACCACGGGCCCCAGGATTAAGGCAAGGAACGGAAAGGTAGGTTTTTAGTCAGTAAAAGTCTGACACTATTTCCCGCCCCACCCAAAGGCGGGATTTGTCATTGGATGATTTTACCTACCCAAAAAAAAAAAAAAATCCCTAAGGAGGTGCGGCGCCCACTGTTCCCGTGTGCCTTAAGGAATTGTCAGCAAACTGTAGATTCCCAACAGGGTCGAAGCCTTCTTTGGGGTCTTGGTATAGTGTGAAAATGCATACCAAGGCACAGGAACCAAGACAACGAAGGAACGGAGTAGGTTTTTAGTTAGTAAGGCTGACACTATCTCCCGCTCCGCCCAAGGGCGGGAGATTTTATTGGATGATAAAAAAACTCCTAAAGGATAAAAAGGGGGTTGTTAGTTTGTATGCAGAAACTGATTTTCACACGAGCGACGCCGCTAGCAGAAGCTAGTATCTATATATAAATAAAGTACATTTATTTAAATTAAACAGTCCATAATTAACCAAAATTAAATTGTTTCTTCAATATGCTGATGACTGAAATCAATTTAATTTAATTTAATTATTGATTGTGGATTGTCAAAATTGTTTTCCATTTAATTAATAATTAAGTTATTTAAAGTTTTCCTTCGAATTTCACACTAATAAGATTTTTTTTTTTTTTTTTTATGGTAGGTAAAATCATCCAATGACAAATCCCGCCCTTGGGTGGAGCGGGAAGTAGTGTCAGACTCTTACTGACTAAAAACCTACCCCGTTCCTTCGTTGCCTATAGTGCCGGGGCTGAGCCTTCCTCTCAGAAAACGGCCCTTGACCCCAGCAGGCTTCGACCCTGCCTGCTTGCAGTTAGCAGGCTGGGCCTCTTCGGTGTGCTGACAGCTCCTTGAGGCGCGCGGGAACAGAACGCGCCGTCGACGACTTGGGCTCGGTCCGGTCGGTTACCAGACAATCGGACAGCGTGCTACCCATTGCACACCGTCCGCAAGCCCGCGCCTACGGTGGCCGGAAATCGGGATCGGAATCCCGGCGGCGGCTGGGGCGAGCGCCCCGTTGCCTCTGCCTGATGCGGTCGGCCTCCTCCTTTGCTAGCATTACTGCTTCGCAGAAGGAGGCGACCGCCTGCCATCCCTCCTCACTACGGACCATGGCCTGAACCAAGGCCCGGCGAGAGAGATCGCTGCCGCCGATCACCTCCACGAGGACACGGCGATGCTCCGCCCAGGCGGGGCACACCTCTACAGTGTGCTCCACCGTGTCCTCCGGGTGTTCCGCACAATGGCGACACCCGGGCGAATCCTCCGCACGAATCCGGAACAAGTACTTAGCGAACTTTCCGTGTTCGGTAAGCACCTGCGTCGTGCGGAAGTTGAGAACGCCGTGAGGTCTTTCCAGCCACGCCTCAAGGATGGGCCTTATCGCCCCAATTGTGGCGCGCCCCGAACGAGGTTGCGATAGTCGTTGGCGCCATTTCGCCATGAGATCCCGCCGGAGCTCTGTCCGCCATGCCTCGACTTGTCGTGGCAGCGGAATTTCGCCCCGGCGTTGCATCTCCATGCGCTTGTCGTGCATGTGTGCAAGGACTGTTGCCTCCAGATCCCACGGCGGTTGGCCAGCAAGGAGGGTCGCCGCCTCGCGGGAGATCGTTCGGTACCCTCGCACCATGCGTATTGCCATGACCCTCTGGCACGCATTCAGCTGGGCCCTCGGTTGCTGTGTCAACGTCGGTGCCCACACTGGAGCCCCGTAGAGAGCCATGGACCGAACGATTCCCGCGTAGAGCTTCCGGCAGGAGGCGTCTGGTCCCCTGAGGTTGGGCAGGAGCCGCCCGAGAGCAGCCCCAGTCCGATTCAGTTTGGGAGCCAGACGTCGGAAGTGCTCCTTGAAGTTCCACCAGCTGTCGAGGACGAGTCCCAGGTACTTCATCGTCGACCCGACGCTGATGTGAACCCCTCCTACCGTTAGCTGGGAACGCGGTGGTGGCGCACCCCGAGGGCCGTGGAAGCACATGGCCTCGGACTTGTGCAGTGCCACCTCGAGTCCCAACTGCTGGATCCTGTCAACGACCATCGCAACCCCGCGTGTCGCTAATTCGACCGCCGTCCGGTACGACTCTCCCCGCGCTAGGACCAACGTGTCGTCCGCGTAGCAGACACACTAATAAGATACAGTTTACTGCTGAAATCAATTATTTTACATGGAACGATTGCAATTGGCTTCCAAAACCAAATAGAATAGAATAAAACAAACTTTATTGCAGACCGAGAAAAAAAAATACATTAAAAGTTACAAAAATAATGCGATCAGGATAAAAACTATGACTGAGTTAAGAGAAAGCAATAAATTAAGTCGAAAATCAAGAAAAGTAAATAAAATTACATGACAATTAATATAAAATAGATCATAAAATAGGTTTAGGTTTTAAATAAAGTCAGTAACAAAAAATACATTCATAAAAAAGTAAAAAAATAATAACACAACTTATACATAAACTTAAATAACAACAAAAAATGCTAAAAACTACTAGCCTACTAGTTCTGAAAACTAATAAATTACAGCTCCTACTGCGGCTTCTGCTACTACTACTTAATACTACTAAACTACTACTACTACTTAATACTAGCAATTGGATAGCACGATACCACTTGGAAAGACTGCGGTTAGATTTCCTGATTTCTAACTATCAGTAATGACCATCACAAAGTTCTTCATGGTGAAATGGCGAGAGCGACTGTCGCAACCTCGTGCTGGGCACGCCACGATCGAGGCGGTAAGGCCCCTCTTTGAGGCGTGGCTGGAAAGGCCCCACGGCGTCGTCACCTTCCGTTTGGCGCAGGTGCTGACCGAACACGGCAAGTTCGGTCCGTACCTGTACAAGATTCGTGCGGAGACGACGCCCGGGTGTCGCCACTGTGCGGACCGCCCGGTGGACACGGTGGAGCACACAGTCGAGGTGTGCCCCGCTTGGGAAGAGCAGCGCCGTGTCCTCGTGGGGGCGATCGGCGGCGATCTCTCGCGCCGGGGCTTGGTCCAAGCCATGCTCCGGAGCGAGGAGGAGTGGCAGGCGGTCGCCTCCTTCTGCGAAGCAGTAATGCTAGTAAAGGAGGAGGCCGACCGCCTTAGGCAAAGGCGGACACGCCGCCGCCGCCGCCGGGTTTCCGATCCCAATTTCCGGCCACCGTAGGCGCGGGCTCGCGGACGGTGGGCAATGGGTAGCTCGCTGTCCGTCCGTCCGGTAACAGACCGGTCCGAGCTCAGGTCGTCTACGGCGCGCACCGTTCCCGCGCGCCTCAAGGAGTTGTCAGCAAACTGTAGGGGTCCAGCAGGGCCGAAGCCTACTGGGGCCAAAGGTTATGCGAGAGTGTCACCACGGGCCCCGGGACAAAGGCGAGGAATGGAAAGGTAGGTTTTTAGTCAGTAAAAGTCTGACACTGTTTCCCGCCCCACCCAAGGGCGGGATTCGTCATTGGATGATTTTACCTACCACAAAAAAAAAAAAAAAAAAAAATCACAAAGTTCTTCAAATGACAACCAGGGCCTCAAGTCTGCTATTACAATAGTTTTCGTGCTTGTGCTACTTTCAGTTAAATAGCTATTGCCAGTTTTATTATTCAAAATAAGTACAAAATACAGTAAAAATATGTACAAAATAAATGAGCAGATTTTGGATTTAATTTAGTTCAATTTTTTATTAAGATAATAAATATAAATAAAAAAATCAAGGTTTTTAATGACGCGATAAAAATTATCTTACGTCCTACTCCTGGTTCTAAGCTGTGATAGCTTAGAACCAGGAGACCATGACGAGCCACCATTTTTTAGCCAAATCGGTTCAGCCGTTCTTGAGTTTTAAATGTGTAACTAACACGACTTTCTTTTATATACATACTAGCTTTTGCCCGCAGCTTCACTCCCGCAATGCCCTACTTTACCCTATACCGATAAATAAGCAGATATTGGATTTTTTTTTTATTGAAAGGAAAAATATATCCTATGTCCTTCTTCTGGTTCTAAGCTACCTTCCCACTCATTTTCAGCCAAATCGGTTCAGCCGTTCTTGAGTTATAGTGTAACTAAAACGACTTTTTTATATGTATAAGAGGATATGCTATCTATCTATCTTCTGAGTATGGTTTCCGCACTCAGTCCTCTAAGGACCATTGTACGTGTAGAGGATATGCTACGTTCTAGCTTATATTGACCCCGAAAGCCTTAGTCCACTACAGAAGGGTCGATTTCCGGTATAACCAGATGCGGCCAAATGCCAGTATTTTACATATAACGACTGCCATTTGATGTCTACTACCCTATTACTGGAACTACAGTTATTATACGACCGGAATAGGTAGCTTTCGGATTTTCAGGGGACATACCGGGATTGCGGTCCCAACTTATAAAAATGTTTATGTTTTAGTCGTATTTTGGGACCACAAGGAAAAAGGCACGGCTACCTAGGTACTGTGGTGACTGAAAGGAGTTCACATGCCGGTAAAGTGCAAACTGGCACTTCAGTATAGCTTTGAGGGTTTAAGGTAAAAAAGAAGTTATGATTGACTGATAGAAATTGTTTCAGACTGTCAATGAAGAAAAAATAGGAATTGAATAAAAATATTTTGTAATGAATCTGTAAAACTGCTTCTTAAACAATATAACAGTGTATCTACATAGAAGCCTCAATGATTTATGTCTCCACCTACCACAGTACCTACCTAGGTACGACTACCCAGCTACTTACTTGTCCTACCCTAATTATGTATTTTGCTTTTAAATGCTCTTTGGTGAACAAAACAAAATAACAAAATTGGTCCAGCCGTTCATAAGTTGTGGCATAACCCGGTGAAAGATATTGATTCATTTTTATATTCATAGAATAGAATACAATAGATGTTTAATTTGCAAATATGGGTACAAAAACGGTGACATTAAAAATACAACAAGCATCAGCCATATTTAGCCAGAAGGCATGCAAAAGTACAAAACTACACTCGAGATTCTGAGTGTCTAGTACATGCGAAGAATTAAATAAAATTTTAACGAAACAAAAATTAAAGGTATCATAAAAATTACATGAAGCTAAAAATGAAAAAAATGAAAATGTAATTTGTGTACAGCAAAAAATTAAAAAAAAAAAATATTAATAATAATAATAATAATTAATTAATCAATCTTGTACTGTGGGGCTGTAGCGGCATGTCGCGTAGCTCACTGTAAATTTCCTAATTTTGACAGAGCTACACGACCAACCGTGCCGGCCTGGCAGTGCAGGATTGAGCGCCGTATCGGTGAGGCTAGAGCACTCATCGGCAAGCTTATCTGCTTCAGGGAGGGCAATACTCGCCCTAGAGTGATGCGCTTTGTGAGGCGGGCATTCTCTGGAACTGATATTAGTCCTCGAGATTATCTGCCCTGCGTCACAGAGCGTATCGACTTCCTGAAGCAGAAGATCTATGCATGGGCAAGCCGTATTCGTCGGTATAAGCGCCGAGTGGAGCGGTACACTCAGAATCGCACATTCCAAAGTAATGAAAGGTGGGTTTACAGGGCTTGGGAGCGACCGGACCAAGGTGTGACTGATACACGCCTGCCGGATGATAACGCCATGTGTTCATTTTGGCGCAGCATCTGGTCGGCGCCTGTCAATCACATCGAGGGTGATTGGATCCGAGAGGTCGAGCGCACATGTGATCTTTTACCAGAAATGGGGGCAATTACCATCAGCCCCCAAGATGTAGCCCGTGCAGTCCGTCCGTTGCCTAACTGGAAATCTCCTGGGCCGGATGGGCTGCACAATTTCTGGATAAAATGGTTCCAAAGGTCGCATGCTCGCTTGGCATCTCAGTTCCAGTCTGCCTTAGAGTCAGGGTCGCTACCCCCCTTCCTAACAACAGGAATAACCCACCTGCTCCACAAATCAGGTAGTACTGCGGATCCTAAAAATTATAGACCGATCACGTGTTTGCCGACGGTCTATAAAGTGCTTACATCCATTCTGAGAGCTAAAATCAATAGTCATATTGAGACAAATTCTATCATGTCAGCCTCTCAGAATGGATGTAGGAACGGGTCCCGCGGTACTAAGGAGCTGCTCCTCATTGATATGGCCATAAGCCAACAGGTTCGACGTTCTCGAAAGAATTTGTCGGCATGTTGGATAGATTACAAGAAGGCCTATGACTCTGTTCCTCATACATGGCTCATGAGGGTGCTAGAACTGTACAAAGTTGATACAACTCTGCGCACCTTCTTGATGTCGTGTATGGGGCAGTGGAGAACAGTCCTTCGCTATCCGGGATGTCGACAGATTCGGGAGAACAGTGAACCGATAAGGATTGAGCGTGGCATATTCCAGGGTGACAGTCTGAGTCCTCTGTGGTTTTGCCTAGCCTTGAACCCTCTCAGCACACTGCTAGAGGGTACTGGCTTAGGCTTCCGGTTGAAAAGAGGTGGTCAGGTCATATCTCACCTTCTTTACATGGATGATCTGAAACTCTTTGCCCCCAACGACTTGCAACTGATGGAGCTACTAAAGGTAACTGAAACCTTTAGTAGTGCCATCAGGATGGAATTTGGTGTGGACAAATGTGCAGTCATGCATGTAAAGCGAGGAGAGATTATGGAATCCGTGGGAATTCAACTTACGGATTCCATACACCTTAGATCCCTCTGCTCAACTGAAACTTACAAGTATTTGGGTATGTCGGAAGCGTTAGGCATCAATGCTGATGACGTGAAACGGTCGTTGAAGGAGCGCTTCTTCGGCCGCCTGAATAAAGTACTGAATAGTCTTTTATCAGGCGGGAATAAGGTGCGCGCTTTCAACGGTTGGGTCATGCCGGTGTTGATGTACTCTTTCGGCATACTCAAATGGACTCAGACAGAACTTGACGCCTTGGATAGGAGGGTCCGCACACTGCTTACCGCAAATCGGATGCATCACCCACGGTCTTCGGTGATGAGACTGTACATCCCGCGGAAGTGCGGGGGTCGCGGCTTCTTAAATGCTAAGACCCTACACAACCGTGAGGTGTACAGTCTCAGGGAATACTTCTTGGAAACCGACGTGGGCATGCACCGAGATGTGGTAGCGGTGGACAAGGGCCTCACTCCGCTCTCCTTGGCTAACGAGAACTGGCGCAAACCTATAATACTGGACACTAATGACCGCAGGGAAGTATGGCAGAGCAAGGAGCTTCACGGACGCTTTTACCGGGCCTTACATGGGCCCTCTGTAGACCTATTAGCGTCCGTATCTTGGCTCCGTTTTGGTGACCTCTTCGGGGAAACCGAAGGTTTTGTCTGTGCGATAATGGACGAAGTTATGATGACGAACAACTACCGGAAATATATTGTGAAGGACGGTACGGTTGACATCTGTCGGGCATGCCACCGGCCCGGGGAATCAATCCGACACATTATTTCTGGATGTTCTCATCTAGCTAACGGAGACTATTTGCATAGGCACAACCTCGTAGCCAGGATTATCCACCAGCAACTTGCTCTTAAATACAATCTTGTGGAATCAGAAGTACCGTACTATAGGTATGTGCCCGACCCAGTTCTCGACAATGGCAATGTCTCATTGTATTGGGATCGATCTATAATCACTGACAGGACTATTGTTGCCAATAAGCCTGATATAGTGGTCATAGATCGACTAGAGCGTCGCACAATGATTATTGATATAGCGGTCCCTCATGACGAGAACCTCGTGAAAGCTGAGAAGGATAAAAAAACTAAATATCTTGACTTGGCTCGCGAGGTTGTCGACATGTGGGAAGTGGACACAGCAGTCATTGTGCCGATAGTCGTGACGGCCAATGGCTTAATAGCCAAGAGCCTCGACCAACACCTACGGAGGCTCTCGTTAGGCAGTTGGATCAAGGGTCTGATTCAGAAGGCAGTACTCTTGGACACGGCGCGTATTGTCCGGAGGTTTCTCTCCCAGGAGCCCTGACCACCGGCAGCTTGGACCCTGTTCCCGATGCCGGTGGGCTACTATTTTTTATATTTTTAAATGTTTTTTATTTTCATAATTTTTTTGTTAAGAAATATTTAAAAATGTATAAAATATGTATTATATAATTTAAATAAATGGAATAATAATAATTAGAAATATTTAAAAGTGTATAAAATATGATGTGTGATGTAAATAAATGGAATAATAATAAAATGTCATAGGAATTAAAACAAAAAATTACATAAAACATGTCATAGAAGATATGTAAGTGCATTTAAAAACATATAAAGTATGTGTATAAGTTGTCTAGTACACATAGCACAAGCTCTGCTTAGTTTGAGACTAGATGTGTTGCGTGAAAGTTGAGAATATTGATATTGAAATATGCGGCGCTAAGGTTCACGCGTGATTTTACGCGCGTCGAATACGTGTCTTCAACGCGGCGTCTACGTGACTTTTGCACGAGATCTTCACAATAATTATCTTTGTCTACGCCGATGCTGGATAAATGTTAAGTCAGTCAAATTACTTGACAAAATCTTCTACTCACAAAATTGTTTACAGAGGTAAAGTTAAGAAGTTTCTAAACAACAGTTTTAGCTAATGACATTTCAAATTACTCAGGGGACGGCAGCCATGTTGGATTAGATTTAATGTAACAGTTGCTAAGTACTTTACGATGCTCCTCGGAATAATGTGAAACTAACGAGGTACCGTTTCACCAGATCTATGGAGTAGTTAAGTTTTGATATAGCGCAGTCTGGGTCACGAATTGTAATTATTGGACTAAGGGTATTTTAGTTTGTGTTAGTTGCCATCACTAAGCCAGCACAATCTTGAATATGTCCCAGAGTGAAATTTGCAGTCACGTTGTTTTTAGTTTTTAAATAATGTAAAGTGTTGGAATTCGATCCCACCTGATGGAAAAACAGTGATGATAAGGTACACTAGTTTATGACGAGGTTATTCACTCTAGCCTTAAAGAGAACGAAACTAAAAATAGGACGGAAGACCGCAGCAGGAAAATTGTTCAAACCCTTCGATGGACGCGGTGTAAACGGCGAGGTAAAACGTTTAGTCCGGACCGCAGAGGTTGCAACAAAGTTAGGGTGGAGACTCGCCATACGTCGGGTTGTCCGATGGTAGAAAGGTGATCGCGGAATGCCGCCATCAATAAGCTGTGCATTATTTCAAATATTTTTGATTAATTATCTTGAATTAATTCGACATGCTTATTTACACTCCTAAAATGTGATAATTTTTCATGTTTATAGAAAATCGTATATCGTTCTTATATTGCCATTTTGATAACTAACCCTTTAGTCAATTGGCCATTCTAATACAATTATTTTTGTCAAGAATTACGCATTCAAAGAATTAGGCTCCTTGAGAATTGGGCATTTACAGAGTCACGCCTTTTGCGCCTGTACCGAATCAAACAGCCGATACAATGCGAATGAGAAGCGATGAGGCAGGATTGAGCAAACTATTGAGGTTTACGTGGGTGCGAAGTGGCTACAAGCATATTGATATTTTCACGTGAACTCTTGCAATGTTTGTTTTACATAAATGGCGGCTGAATTACCGACTACCCCTCACTTAGGAGAAAACCAACGCATTGCGTCAAATCTACTGAACCTCAAGGGATCGCTTTACAACCGCAGTCGATTTTATTGCAGTATTTTGTCATGTGATTTATTGTTTTAGTATAATATTCAATTGTAAATTATATTTTCGTTTTATATATAAATGATATTTTTATTTGGTTTTAACGTAAACATTTTTACACGTAAACTTTTTCATCAATTTAAATTATATGAGGCTGGTATTTCCTAACTGACCTTGAGAAGAAACACCGCAGTAAACTCAGGGGTCAAAATTTCTTTTAAAGTCCATACAGCAAACATATAATGGTCAAATCATATGAGAACCATGCAGATTAATGTCTAAGATGGTCCTTTGAGGAAACAACTTCACCAATTTTTGTGGACATGCCCAGACAGGGCAAGCATGAATAACTTTTCGAATGTGTGTGGGTTTGTAAGAGTCTTACTTGTTGCTTAGTAATTTCTTATTTAGTCATTACTTGAGGATAGAAATCGTCATTCAAAATTTGAATTTTTCTTGGTATGAAAGTGCATACCAGGGCCCTGGAACCAAAGAAATGAAGGAACAAGGTAGGTTTTTAGTCAGTAAGAGTCTGAATCTCCTGCTCCGCCCAAGGGCGGGGGATGTCATTGGATGATTTTACCTAACATAAAAAAAAAATATAGAATACAAATTGTTACTTTTACTCAAGTAATTAGTTTTATTTGTTTATAAATACGGCTTTTAGATTATATTTATCATCATCATCAGCCTTTTAATGATCCCACTGCTGGGACACAGGCCTCCTCTCTACGAGAGGGAACAGGCCGTAATCCAACACGAGGGCCCAGTGCAGTGTGTTCGAATTTTTGGTTCTGGACATGCCGGTTTCCTCACGATGTTTTCCTTTACCGTTTTGAGAGCAGTGGTGATGAAATAAATTACACAAAGTAATGCGCTTGGCCGGGTTTGAACCCACGACCTACAACTTGTAAGCCGGGGCCGGTACCACTCGGCCACCACTGCTCTCTAAGATTATATTATTACATTTTATGAAACGTTTACTCTGTACAATACCTTGGATTTACTAATTTGTAATTTTAAACGTATACACTTGTAAATAAATAAAAGAAATTCATGATACTTGAAAACGATGGCTATTAATTACCCAATTTTTTTCAAATGATGATGAACAAAAATAGTCGCTATTTTTCTTGAATAAACTCTTCGAAAATTGTTCAATTTGTTTCTATGGTAATGTGGTAGAATTGCTTGCTAACAATTAATTAAAATATCAAAGGCAAAGTAAATTTTGTAATAGTAGATTGTTGATTGGTCCTATTGAAGGTGGAGGTAGGAAAGGCTTTGGGAGCTTCAAAGGGTTTTTGTGTTGTTATGTTGTACCTATTAGTCGATATTTTAGTTTAGGTGCTTAAGAGCAGCCAACACGAGGTACATTTTCGTACAACCGCTCTTACGTGATTATGATGTTATTACACATCTTTCTCCAAATATTTTAGATGCACTGATATCTTGTGGATATTATCTAGGCTTCTATAGAGATTAAAACATAAATTTGTGTAAAACTAATCCAGTAAAGACCTCTGTAAATCTGCTATTTTATTTGAACTTTGGCCCTCCATACTGTACTCATTTATTAAAAATATAAATAAGTACTTCTGAAGAAGCCTTGCACATTTAATTGAGATTCTAAATGATGGCAATTTTTCTGGAAATTTTTAAGGGTTTTAAAAACAACACGTATTGCCTAGAACAAGTTCTGTGAAACATTCGAGTAAATTACGGAATTACCGAACGCCAGCAGAGTTTTCAGGCGTTATCTCTCTTTTTTCGCGTTGCCTCTCCATCTAGCATTGCGTTGGATTGTTTTAGATGAAACTACAAGCTTTTAAACTATGCTCAACTTTGAAAATAGACGAGTGGGAAAGGGCCTTAAGATTATTGTAGCAGTAGATTGAAGACCTTGCCTTTAGAAATTATGGACTGAGAAGTAGTTTCACAAGTTTATTTACCTTAACTTCTTTTATTAGCACTGAAAATGTTTAAAATAGATTAAATTTAGTTGTTCAAAAAATAGTTTTAAACAAATTTTTAAATTATGTTAAATTGTTTATTTAAGTATACTAGCAACGCGTCCCAGCGTCTCAAAGATGTAATTCTCGACGTTTGTCTCCTGTAAAACATTACATTAAAATCATCATACCTTTATCACACCAAAACCCTTACTATGAATCACTATCCATAATGAAAATCACATCAAAGTTGAGAGAGAAAGAGATCAGAGGTGGCCGAGTGGTAACGGCCCCAACTTACGAGTTGTAGGTCGCGGGTTCAAACTCAGCACGCGTATTACTTTGTGTAATTTATTTCATCACCACTGCTCTCAAAACGGTGAAGAAAAACATCGTGAGGAAACTGGCATGTCCTGGAATTCGAAGACATGTGACATCTACCAAGCCGCAGTGGGCCAGCGTGGTGGATTACGGCCCATTCCCTCTCCTAGATAGGAGGCCTGAGTCCTAGCAGTGGGAACATTATAAGGCTGATGCTAAGCTAAGGGCCATTCAGAAATGCTTAACGTGCACAGGTTGAGTATAGCTGGTCTAGTGGATAGTAGGCATGATTGCTATGATGGAGGCGTTCGATTTCAACCCAAAACAAATGATTGTGTGATGAGTACGATCATTTGTTTGGCGTTTGGGTGTAATCTCGTGCATATATATAAGCGAAATACCACTCACTGATTAACCTTTTGATTACCTTAATTAGAGACACAATAGAAAGACAATAGGTGTGCGGACACCGGTGTCCTCTTGGGGCTTCACAGTTTCATCACGAAATCTCAGAAAATATAACTAAATTAAGTATTCGTTTGCATTCCACATCCTTTTTTGACAAGTCGTTTACTGTTCAAGCAGCTCGTTTGTGGAATGCGTTACTCATTGAAGTAAGGCGTGCTCAAACGCTATCGGCCTTTAAAGCTATGGTGAAGGAACATTACCTCTCACTATAAAATTTCTTTATTCTCCTTTCTCAATTTTATATTTGATATTTATTAGTATATTAATTGATATTGTATATATGTATTTTCTTTTATTATTTGTATATACATATAAATTACATTTTTAAATATTTTCTATAGAAGGTTATACAAAAAAAAAAAACATTTAAAAATATAAAAAATAGTAGCCCACCGGCATCGGGAACAGGGTCCAAGCTACCGGTGGTCAGGGCTCCTGAGAGAGAAACCTCCGGACAATACGCGCCGTGTCCAGGAGTACTGCCTTCTGAATCAGACCCTTGATCCAACTGCCTAACGAGAGCCTCCGCAGATGTTGGTCGAGGCTCTTGGCTATTAAGCCATTGACCGTAACGACTATCGGCACAATGACTGCTGTGTCCACTTCCCACATGTCGACAACCTCGCGAGCCAAGTCAAGATACTTAGTTTGTTTTTCCTTCTCAGCTTTCACGAGGTTCTCGTCATGAGGGACCGCTATATCAATAATCATTGTGCGACGCTCTAGTCGATCTATGACCACTATATCAGGCTTATTGGCAACAATAGTCCTGTCAGTGATTATAGATCGATCCCAATACAATGAGATATTGCCATTGTCGAGAACTGGGTCGGGCACATACCTATAGTACGGTACTTCTGTTTCCACAAGATTGTATTTAAGAGCAAGTTGCTGGTGGATAATCCTGGCTACGAGGTTGTGCCTATGCAAATAGTCTCCGTTAGCTAGATGAGAACATCCAGAAATAATGTGTCGGATTGATTCCCCGGGCCGGTGGCATGCCCGACAGATGTCAACCGTACCGTCCTTCACAATATATTTCCGGTAGTTGTTCGTCATCATAACTTCGTCCATTATCGCACAGACAAAACCTTCGGTTTCCCCGAAGAGGTCACCAAAACGGAGCCAAGATACGGACGCTAATAGGTCTACAGAGGGCCCATGTAAGGCCCGGTAAAAGCGTCCGTGAAGCTCCTTGCTCTGCCATACTTCCCTGCGGTCATTAGTGTCCAGTATTATAGGTTTGCGCCAGTTCTCGTTAGCCAAGGAGAGCGGAGTGAGGCCCTTGTCCACCGCTACCACATCTCGGTGCATGCCCACGTCGGTTTCCAGGAAGTATTCCCTGAGACTGCACACCTCGCGGTTGTGTAGGGTCTTAGCATTTAAGAAGCCGCGACCCCCGCACTTCCGCGGGATGTACAGTCTCATCACCGAAGACCGTGGGTGATGCATCCGATTTGCGGTAAGCAGTGTGCGGACCCTCCTATCCAAGGCGTCAAGTTCTGTCTGAGTCCATTTGAGTATGCCGAAAGAGTACATCAACACCGGCATGACCCAACCGTTGAAAGCGCGCACCTTGTTCCCGCCTGATAAAAGACTATTCAGAACTTTATTCAGGCGGCCGAAGAAGCGCTCCTTCAACGACCGTTTCACGTCATCAGCATTGATGCCTAACGCTTCCGACATACCCAAATACTTGTAAGTTTCAGTTGAGCAGAGGGATCTAAGGTGTATGGAATCCGTAAGTTGAATTCCCACGGATTCCATAATCTCTCCTCGCTTTACATGCATGACTGCACATTTGTCCACACCAAATTCCATCCTGATGGCACTACTAAAGGTTTCAGTTACCTTTAGTAGCTCCATCAGTTGCAAGTCGTTGGGGGCAAAGAGTTTCAGATCATCCATGTAAAGAAGGTGAGATATGACCTGACCACCTCTTTTCAACCGGAAGCCTAAGCCAGTACCCTCCAGCAGTGTGCTGAGAGGGTTCAAGGCTAGGCAAAACCACAGAGGACTCAGACTGTCACCCTGGAATATGCCATATTTTTATTATTATTATATGTATTTAATATTATTTGTGATTTTTGTACACTGATCGCCCCAAATCAATCTCCTCTTGTTTCAGTCCCCCCTAAGGTTGTCTGTAAGAGATTGCCCTGTGCGATAAGACGGCCCATTGTACACTTAGTTTAGTAATATTTATCCTGTGTTCATTATGAGGTTTTAAAGTATATAATAATAATAATAACATCTAAAAACTTAAAATTTGGCAGGTAGGTTCCTTATACGATGTAGATATCCGCTAAGAACGGATTTCATGAAACTCCGACTTACACTCCGGCGAAATCTTTGGTGGAAGCTAGTTTATCTATAATAATAAGTATATATTTAAATATACAACTGGATTTATCAGTTGTCTTGCAGTCATAGTAAAAGTCTGCTTACTTTGGGACTAGTTGGCGTTGTGAAATATTTAAGTAGACACATCAGTTTCAAAATATGATAATGAATTCATGAGCGTGAGATTGACACTACACTTCAGATTAAACTGTTTAACTACAGAAGCAGTATGGATTATGAAGAGCTGTCTTATTGAGATTGAATAATATTGGAACTGGAGCATTAGGTTTATATACTTAGGACATTTTCCTTTCGACACTGTCCGAAAGGACCTTGAGCGGAAATTCTATTCTTTTATCCAGTACCTACATGAGTTTTTTTAGGATGGAAATTCATTTAATGACATCTCCATGAAAAGGAGGGTATGTCAGACTTTTACTGACTAAAAACCCTCTTCTGTTCTTTCGTTGCCTTTCATACTAGGGCCGAATCTTCCTTTTAGAAGCAGGCCCGTGACCCCAGCAGGCACAGCTGAGCCTCTGCGGTTTGAACAGTTCGCGCTGCGCGTCGACGACTAAGGCTCGGTCCGGACGTTTACCGGAAGGTCAAATGTCGAGCTACACATCTCGCCGTCCTCAAACCCGCCCGCACGAAACCTCCCGAACTTACCATGCCCGGTGAGAACGTGCGTCATGCGAAAGGTGAGGATGCTGTGAGGTCTTTCCAGCCACTTCTCAAATAGGGGATATACCGCCATAATTATGGCGTGCCCAGCACTGGACAGTTACTATCGCCATTTTTACTACGCCATGGCGAACCGGTACATGACTGCGATCCCATCTGATGATAAGTAGCAATGCAACCGTTAACGGTGAATCTTTGAAGGCCAGTAGCCGAGGACAACGCGCACGCACTACATACTTTTGCCAACATGAGAATTGTACCTATTCGGCAATTATTATCTTTTCAAATTACAGTCCATTTTCCTTTCAATAATCCTTAGACAGGTCCCTAACAACTCTACCATAATTTATAATACTATTACTATTTCATTATTATGTATTCAAAACATTTAATATTACAAAGGTCTACATGATCACTTAAAAATCGTTAGAAGCTAGTGAAAATGTTAGTTTTGCTACCTAATGTTCATTATTTTATGTTTTCTTTCATAACTTCTCAAATAATTTTCATCTATCATTTCTTTGGCTTCCTCTCTTTCTCATTCATCCACATGTATACTCATATCACTGTGGCTGAACATACCAGTAACAAAAATGACATAAGCATACCTCACTTGTGCCCAGTAGACCTAATAAAAGGCATAAATAAACTCAAGCTCCATCAGCCCTTTATTATTAAAGATATAAGATTTTTTTTCAGTGGTCCTAGTGGTCTTTGCCATATTTTTAATTTAGCCTTGCAGTCTGCTACATATTCCTCTCAGTGGAAGGTTTCTAGAGACACACTTACTCCTAAAACCCAGAACAAAAGTTCCGTTAGAGATCACCGCCGCCCTATCGCAATTTTATCTTCCCCAGCGAAAGTCTTCAAGAATATTCTCTACAATGCCATCTATCAGCAAATAAACAAGTACTTATGTAATGAGCAGCACGGTTTCAGGGGCCAGAGATCTGTTGACACGAATCTCCTGACTCGGATCTAGCTTAGACCGCGAACGTCAAGTAGACGTACTTAATTTTGACTTCCGAAAGGCGTTTGACAGGGTTAATAATGACACGCTGCTGATGAAACTAAGCAAAATTGGTTTCTCACCCTCTCTGCTCCGTTTCATCGCAGATATCTACACAACCGTCAGCAATTTGTTAAGCTCGGAATAATTACGAATCCGGCACCTATCACACGCGTACCGGAGTGAGCAAAGGTTCAATTCTGGGGCCTTTAATATTCCTAATTATGGTAAATGATCTTTCTCAAGTTTTGCGTCACGCTGATGACTTGAAACTTTACCTCGAAATAAACTTTGAGTCTGACTGCTTGGCACTACAACAAGACATTGATATAATCTATAAGTGGAGTTTAAATAACAAGACGGAATTTAATAGTTCTAAATGCTTCCTTATGACCTTCGGTCGAATGCAGTACCTAGTTGATTTCGAATACCATATTGATAGATAATAATACCATCACGGCGTCGTATAATGAGACGAGATACGACGCCGTGCAGCTCTGTCTCTCAGCATGAGAGTTATAGATTTTATGAGGACCGTCCATCGTGTTGGAGAACGTCAACGAAATTGTTATTGTATTAGTCTGGGATACTCTCTTACTAGGAGCCGGATTTTTTAATTATGCAGATTTCATCATTCTACATTGCTTAATTCCTGTCGATATTTTGTTTTTATCCCAAATAAATGATTAATATTATGGTTACTCGTTGTGTCAAAGCTTCAAAGTCTTGAGCATCGATTGCCCGGTTCTGCGCTCGCAATCTTTTAAAAAGTGGGCGCCTTAACCACTGAGCCTAAACGTCTACGTCTCTCATCGCCTCTACTTAGATATATTAAAATATGGAACACACGACCACGAAAACTTCTGAATATTCAAAAAAACATGATGTCCAACTAAACATGAAACAGCAACGAACACAGAATGTTAGATATTATAAATTATTCATTGAACATCTAATGTGTATCGTTGAATAAATATCTCAAACGGAATTCTTGTTAAGAAAAGCCGGAACACGATTTTGTACTGACGAGATAATTGCTGCACATCATGACAATGAAAAGAATTAAGGCTATAATCACACTGTATAAAAGGTACTCGTAAATACTGACAAAAAATACAAGGCTAAAAATGGCTGCAGTGACAGAAATTTTGAAAACGAAGAGTTTGTTTTGTACAGAGGAAAAATTAAACGGAATCGAATAAGAGAGTAATGGATATGAATATAATTATGAATGAATAAAAAGATAAGGAGGTAAAAATGGCTTATGTGCGAAATGATTATGAAAGAATTTGAAATAAAAGATAGCGTGACGGTTTACTGGTTGGAGTTTAAGGAAGGATAAATAGTGTATCGACAATCCCAAGTAACGTAATAAAGTTGAGGAAGGATAATGACAATGAATTCTGGAGTTTTCACTACGTTTATTTGCCGAAATCTAAGTTTTACAATGATTATAAAAGTAAGACTTCTACACCAGGCCTTTTCCTAGTAAAGGCGAAGGCAGCGCTAACTCTTCTAACCCAAAAAGTATATTTTCGCACAACTGAACTAGTGAAGTTCTGTGAGGCTATTCCAAGAAAGACATGGTCCGCAGGTGCAATACTAGCTGAGTCACCAAAAAAAACTTAAAACTACGGGGAGATCATTGACTCACGGAAAGTCTTAACAGCGCGATTGAAAAATATAACGTTACACGTCTACGCCATCTAGTAGCAAAATCAAATATGTGGATAATTTAAAAAAAAAAAAATTGTCACATTATTTGTTTTACGAAAAAAGCTCCGTCAATGTACGCGTACGATATTGATAACGAAAACTTAACAAAAATGTAAATAAAAGAAAACTCATATATATAATAAACATAACCAAATAGAGATAACAAACGGTAGCAATAGTAAAGTTGCTTCTTCCTGATTACTTTCTCTTTATACAGCAATTAACGCAACCACCTACTTAACAATAACAGCACTCGTAAAACCTAATCATAAATTAAAAGTAAAACTAACGGTAGCTTCTACAATTCTATTATAACCAAGTCTTGTACACATTGCCTTACATGGTAACGGTCTGATGAATCAAACGAAGCGTGCTTACAGATGCGAATTAGCACACTGTAAACGATAATCTGACTAGACTTGATAATTTATTGGCTTTTCCTAACTTTCTTTTTAATGTAATATACGATAATTATGTCGCTGTTGAAGTAAATAAGGGAAAGGGCGTTATTGAAGATGTTGTAAATGTAATGCACGATAATTATGTCGATGTTTAAGTAAATAAGGGAAAAAACGTTATCAAAGACGTTGTAAATGTAATATACGATAAATATATCACTGTTGAAGTAAATCAGGGAAAGGACGTTAATGAAGACGGTGCAAATGTAATGCATGACAATAATGTAGCTGTTGAAGTAAATATGAGAATGGAAGTTATTAAAGACGCTATAGATGTTAGTGAAAAATGGTCCAGAAAAAAAACATGCAGTAAAATTTCAAAGGGTTCGCTATCAAGTAACAAAATATGTCTCAAAAAACGCAAAAAAAAATCTAGACTTTTGCAGAAAATAATTTCAAGAAACGAAAGAACTAAATAAATATTTAAATATAATGAGAGCGCTTTACATTAATTTTAATAAAGAATTCTGCCAATGTAGCTTTTTAATCATGTTTATAATAAAAGTGGTAATTATAAGGCTGAGGTTAATTAAGTTTCTAAAAGTACTTTTGTTCACGTAATAACATTAAATTAGAAGTTTTTTATTTCGCCGAGATTAAAATATGAAACTTGAATGGTTGTATTGTAAAAAATACGAGAATCTTTTATATTTGAAGCAAACTTGTTAATTTTCTTTTTGTTTTGGTTTTTTAGATTTTGATATAGATTAATTAACAGATAGATATTGTTCTTAATAGTAATAATATCTAACACTTACCTTTAGCAGTTCTTCCATTGTATATTTCCAAATCCAAGGCGTCATTTCCGTCCGCCTGTGAGAGTCTGAAGGTATAGTCGTTCCAATCAAAGCTAAACGCGTGGCTATCCAGGAAGTTTGTCAACCACCAGTCCTTCGACCTCGCCTGCCTCGTCTTTAATGGTTCTATCGTTAACACATTGAACACCTTCACAGATTTCTGTTGCTTCAAACTCCTCAGAATCTCCTTCGCCATGTGATCGATACACGTAGCATTATCACTACAGTTCAGATCAACAATCGCCCTAACATGCCCCATCAGCATAAAAGCAACCAAAAGGGCCAGGGGATTCATTTTCACCAATGTCTTTTTCACAAACACAGTGTCACAGGTTTTCACCAATCCATTTGTGGGTCACGCCTTCCCGAACCATCTACATCGATGGCTGCTTGTTTAATGAGTCCCTCCATGCCTGCCTGATCATTTTTATCTTGCGTCACGCTGCACTGGCCACCGCGGACAGCGTGTGCAATATTTTTTTCATTGAGTTCTTCACTTGCATGTGTATACGCTACACCACTTTTCTTTCCACTGTACACGTTTTTATTCAAGAATTTTCCGTGATCCGTACATTTAAGGTGCTTTATTGCGAATTATTGATGTGTGACATAAAAAATGTTTTCGTTTCGCTTTGGTATACGTCGCTAATAGGTACACTGAATCAATATTTTACTTTCATATGTATGGTCAGCAAAATAATTTTTGTATACAATGTTGCTGAAGTGTATAGTGTGTTCAATATTCATTTTAATTCAATCCCATATAATTAGCAGTCTGTTTTGTTTTCTGTCTTGGAGAACCTTAATAGTTCATATAAAGAACCTAATTAGTTTCTGTTTCTTGCCGTGAGAGGGCATCAAAGGCCTTTGCACTGTTTATAAGTTCATTAAAAAAAAAACTTTACGTAGAAATATTTGATTGAATTTTTAAAATTCTCTGTTTCATAAAGTTAATGAAATCTTATTGTTCGTTTAATATGCGAGGATTCCATCAAAGTTAAATTTGAATTATTTTATCACAAGTGTTTTCAAAGTTAAATATCCAGTAAACTTTTCACTTAAAACTCGATTAAAAAATCTTAACCCTTTGTGAGCGGATGGTATTCTTAATGATATTAAACAAATAATCTCAATAAATACACTACCTACTATAGAAATACACCATAAATCTATTTTGAAAGATAATTCGTTTTGTCTTGTATTAACAGAAGTTATTGCAAATCGCAGGGAAGAAGAGTATTTTTAACTGACTTTGAAAAGGAGGAGTTTCTATGTTCGGCTGTATATATATATACATATATATATATATATATATATATTTTAAAGTAAACAACAACAAAAATTTTAACCATTTAAAATCTTTGACTACTGGAATCTAAACCATATAATTTATTACAATTTAGCACTTTTGAACGTCGAGATTAAGATACAAAAAAGTGATGAAATATTTCTAATTCTCAATTTGCAAAGATCACACTAATAAAAATCTTTATAATCATCATCCACAGCTCGACTTTTGTTGCCGGTCGATGTTGTTGATTCTTTTTATTTGTGCTAATCCTCACACTTCAGTGTTCTTGTCTTGTTTTCATCCTCGTCCAGTACCTTGCCAGTTTCATACAACACTTTACAATGTGATCTGCCTGATTCTGCCCAACATCATTTCAGTTTCATAGCTTGTTTTCCAATTTCGAAACTTTAGTACGTCTTTGTATCTTTTCATGTTAGAAACCATGGGCAGCTCGCTATCCGACAGTCTAGTAATCGTTGGGACTGAGCCCGATTCGGCAATAGCACGTAGCGTTCTACGCGCGCCTCAAAGAGATGTCAGCAAAACCGTAGGGGCCCAGCAGTGTCGAAGCCTACTGGGGCCATGGTTTATGTGAAAATGAACCCCGGGGTCCTGAAACGAAGGCAAAGACAGAATATAGGACTGGATTTTAGTTAGTAAAAATCTGACACGTCCTCGTGCTCCACCTTGAAGCGATACGAGTAAACAGTCCAACCAAAAAAATTCCAATTCTCCTGTTGCAAGTTTGCTGGAAGAAATTTCGTTTGAAAAAGCAGCACTGTTGTGCTCTTTTATTGTTGTTTGTGTTCACAAAAATAAATAAAATGATTTAGGTACTGACATTATTTTCAGAGTCACGTCAGCAAACTCCCAAAAGCCCGTGTCACAAAATTCACTTTAAAATCAAAACTTCAACATGACTAGTGTAGCGACATCTGCCGCAAGTTTCAAACTAAACTTTTAGTAATTACGCATATCATTACGAAGGCGTGACGTTAGTTGGTTAAGTGTTTCAAGTTAAAGTTCTGTTTTAAATTGATTCTCTGATGCGATCTGAATAATTGACTAACTGAAGTTTGAATGTTTGGCCCGCTTACTTTGAGAGTCGTTGAATCTTTAAGTGTTTTTCTTCCAAAACGTTTGTCTCCTTTCAACAATGAATTTGTGATAAAATTAAAGGCTGTCGTTACTATCTTATTCTAATTAGCAAACAACATTTTTTAAATGTTATAAACTATTGCTTGACTGCGATCCCACCTGATGGTAAGCGATGATGCAATCGTTGACGGTGAATCTCAGTAGTACATAAATATTAAGAGCCTATGAAACAACTAAATAGCAGGCTAATTAGGATCAATTAGCCTGCTATACTCAGCCTGGACCTACTGCCTGGTTGACAGTTGCCGTACATCGGGCTATTCGATAGTAGAAAGGTGATAGTGGAAACAAGTCGTGTAATTCCTGCGCCCAAAAATATGGAATTGATATGAGCTAGTTCCCCTTACGCTAACAAAAAGACAAGTAGAAACATAGCGTCCAACTCAATAACGAAAAACATAGCGTTGGACGGCCTTCTGTCATAAGATATATTGATGAAAAACTTGATTAATTATGTCATTCTAAATGCTGCAATTCGTATTACGGTAATTTACCTTGTAAAATTAACCTAAAATCATGACAAAAGAAATAATACCAAAGATATATCAAATAAAAAAAACAGAAAAGAGTGATTTACGTAACAGAATTATCAAGGCAATTGAATACGTGGTCATCTGGAAATAAAACTAACCTTTCACAAAAAATATAATTCTCCAGACCAACCTTAGTGACCAGAATAAAAATATATTCTCACAAATGAAAATGAGCTTTCTGACCACGAACAGCTTGAACTGGCGACGAACAATTTAAAATTTAAAGTTGGTGTAGAAAAAGCGATAATATTAAACTTCAAGAGAGCAGTTTTAGTTCATTTCAAGAAATGGTGACTTGAAAACTGAATCAGAAATGGAATAATTAAGCTACAGATTTTCCTTGCGGGACACAATATAAGTTGTAAAGCACACCATGATGATTTAGCCATTTTATAACAATTACTTTAGAATATTAAAGGCTACAAAAAATAAGGTGAAAGGATAGGAAGCTAATGGCGATATTTTTTGTGCGTGTGGTTTTTTTACTGTCTACCTCATGGTTATTTTTAACGCTATAGACGATAGTTTAATTAAGAAAACAAAAATCATGTTACCAGTTAGTAATTACAGAAAAGGTGAAGCATTTTATCAGCCTGTTATTTTTTAATATTTTTAGGTGTTTATACTCTTCAAATGAAATTTTAGTTAGGCTGTTGGATGCTAATTTGTACCTGGTAGTATTTTTTCGGTAAATCCTTTTCATTTTTTGCAGGTATCTCCATTCACATTTTTAAATTATTCTTTTATTTTTAAGTTGTTTTTTTATTTTCACATCCATAAATTGATCAATCAGCTTGTAAGCTCTTGTTCACTCACTTGTGTAATCTTACTTTAAAAACTTGTACATCTGCACTTGATTTGCTATCGTTACTAATAAATGAAACTTATTTTGTTTAATCGCCTGCGTATTGCACGCGATCAGTGCTCTACTAACAAAAAACAATATATCACATTTGGTGTCCGGAACCACGCACCGCTGTCTGTTTCGGCAGCCCTAGTTAGTTCTGTATATATTTATTTATTGCCTTCATTTTATGAATAGATGTTACATTATTGTATTGTCTCAAACATGGATGATAGGGTGCAGCAACATGTGTATTGTTAATATTGCAATACAAATTAACAACAACATAATTATAAATTAATACAATTTCATTTATTAATAATATTAATTATATATTATAATTATACAGAGTCATTCTATTATTATTATTACATTAAATTATTATATATTTACAATAATTTTCAAGATTATATTATTAGTTATATATGTTTTATCTTAACAAAAAATTACTTTCCATTTGTGATCATAATGTTCTTCATTGAATATTACTTGTCGGTACCTCTCGATTAAGACTTCCCTCTATTTCCTCTTTTTCTATAGATGCCGCGCTTAAGGCATTATTTTGCTTTAATAAGTATAAGAATAAGATTGTAGTGAAGCGTTTTAAGTCACCTAAACGGACTCGAAGATGGATTTTCTCGGGACTTTTTTGCATCTTATTAAATAAATAAATGAGTTATTATAATTAATTATTATAATTAAGCTTTATATCTATCCTATTGATCTGTCACCGCAAGGATAGAGGTCTACTCTCTTTGAAAAAAAGCGGTTGAGTAATTCAACACGCGAACACTGTACAATTGTCTAGATATCAGAATATTGTCTACAAACGATTAGTTTTACGAAAACTTAGTTTTTCACTGATGTTTTCCATCATAATTTTTAGAGCATTGGTACACAAGCACTGCATATTACCTTCGTCCAGTTTGGAACAGTTTTTTTTTTAATTTTTTGTTGGGTGAAAATTATGCAATGCTATCACTAAACCTTGGGCGGAGCGGGAGATTATGTCAAACTCTTACTGACAAAAAAACCCGTCCTATTCCTTCATTGCCTTTCATACCGGGCCGAGCCTTCTTTTCAGAAGCTGACCCTTGACCCCAGTAGACTTTGACCCTGCCTGCCTGCTAGCAGGCTGGGCCTCTATGTTTTGCTAAAACAAAAGTCCAAAGGTTTGTGCTGGGTTTAAAAACAGTGAGTGAGTCAGGACTTTGTTTTGTCTATATACAGATATATATATATGAGTACCAATAAGAGTATTGTTGTCTTCTTCTAACCATAAGATAATAACATGAAAGCTAGATTTATCGAGCATTTAAAAATGTCAAGTTCTTCTGACATATTATGGTCATCTTTTTTTATCTCATTGATCTGTGTTGATAGTAGTCGTTAATGATCAATTAATTATGAATAGCGTTTCTGAGGTTATAAATTATATTAGTTGACTAGTTGATTGGTATAACGACTTGAAACATTATAAGAGATGATCTTGAAAGTATCAGACATGTCAATCTATTGTTTGTGTTTTGTTTTATAAATAAATAATGAAACATTTATAAGTCGGATCATCAAAACGATGCGAAGTAGAAAGTTTCGAAAATGGAATGATATGTCTGAAGCTATAACCAATTGAGAGCAGTGGTGGCCTAGTAATGAAGGCACTTACGAGTTGTAGGTTGCGGATTGAAACCCAGCCGGGCGCATTACTTTGTGAAATTTATTTAATCACCACTGTTCTCAAAATGGTGAAGGAAAATATTGTGAGGAAACCGGCATGCAGCGGCAATGCAGCCCGTAACGGCCGACGCCGCCTACAGTGCTCTGCAATCCCGTTCTTTCTTCAGCTTCGCTTTTTTATAATTTTGCTCTAAATCTTCCCTATTTTCTTCACCTCTGCGATGACCGTTTGTCCACGATTCCGTCCGCACCAAGTGTTCTTTGGGCGGCACATTTAGCTTTCCTTGAAGATTCCAGTCTAGTGCTATTACTGGTCTATAAAGTTCACTCACTGCTGGAAGGCAGACCTCTTTGCACTGAAAGAGAGAAGGCGTAATAAACCACGGGGAATCCATGCGCGATGGTGGATGCCGTTGGAATTTCGAGGAGCACTTCCAAAGTCTGCTCCTAAACTGAATCGGACTCGGGCTGCCCTCAAGCGGCTCCTGCTCAACTTAAGGGGTCCAGACGTCTTCTGCCGGAGGCTCTACGCAGGCATCGTTTGGTCCAGGGCCCTTTATGGAGCGTTGGTGTAAGCACCGTCGCTACGGAAGCAACCGATGGCCCAGCTGAACGCACACGTACCTACTTCTGTAAAGTGTCATTATTTTTTAAAATCACACTTTCCGAAAATTAACCAGTTTTATACCAAACTTCTAACAAATAAATGCAGTTCTATTATTGCAGTAGCACATTACTTGCGGCTTCGTTTGTAAATGTTTTCATAAAAACTTTAACTACCATTTTACCGTATTTTGACGGTCGTTTTTTAAAACTAATAATGATAGACTTTATTACTCATTTTAATTAGAATTTGTGTCAAGTTTTATTTATGGTAGGTAAAATCATCCAATGACAAATCCCGCCCTTGGGCGGAGCGGGAAATAGTGTCAGACTCTTACTAATTAAAACCTACCCCGTTCCTTCGTTGCCTATCACACCGGGGCTGAGACTTCCTCTCAGAAAACGGCCCTTGACCCCAGCAGGCTTCGACCCTGCCTGCCTGCAGCTAGCAAGCTGGGCCTCTACGGTTCACTGACAGCTCCTTGAGGCGCGCGGGAGCAGAACGCGCCGTCGACGACTTGGGCTCGGTCCGGTCGGTTACCGGATGATCGGACAGCGTGCTACCCATTGCACGCCGTCCGCAAGCCCGCGCCTACGGTAGCTGGAAATCGGGATTGGAATCCCGGTTGTGCCTGGGTCGAGCGCCCCGTTGTCTTTGCCTGATGCGGTCGGCCTCTCTTTTAAATTGTGCCAAGTTGGAAGTTTAACTTAAGAAAAAAGGATCCTTCATAAATTCATTGTTAGAATACGGAAGGTTGTCGCTTAACACTTCAGTCGGCGCGCCTATATTTGGGACGTAAGTACGCGCGCTCTACACGTGTAGAACACTCTTAATGTAGGATTTATAAAGAAAAGTTATATAAATTGACAAAAACGTTTACTATTATAAATAGTTTTATGATAAAACTAAATCAAACAAAACATAATTATTTTAGAAATAATAGGAACTTAAAGTCAGATTTTTACGAAAACTTAAAAAAATTGGTTAACTTTGGATCTTGAGTTTCTAATGCTTATCTTAACTACTCGCTCACTTTTTCTATGTCCGTATAAAGATACGGAGATAGAAAAATAAAGATTCGTTGTGCATTCAGAGCATCGAAGAATCTGATAGTCCAGGCAAATCCACTTTTTACAAGTGCCGAACCTAGAAGAATATCTTGATTCGATTCAGAAATTGATCTACTTAATTAAGTTAGTTTGTAATGCGCGACTCCGACTCGCACTTGACCGGTTTTTTTAAGGTGGGAAATCTTCCAATTACTTCTCCTATTCTGAATGGAGTGGGTGTGTCAGACTTTTACTGAATAAAACCCACCTGTGTACCAGTGGCGTAGCTAGACCCACAGGGGCCCCGTACCAAAAGTCTCACAAATAAAAAAAAATTGGTACTTTTTTACAAATGCTTGGTTTACCCTTTGAGACAGTTGTGGATAATTTGTTGCAAATTTTTGCCTAGGCCGCGCCGCCGCCCCTGTGGCGCGTGCCCCCGTATGACTTAAAATAAAAACACAGATTTTAGGATACAATCCGACACCAGAAACGTACGCTATTTGACTGCGTGTAGTCGTATCCAGCGCTCAAGCATCGGAGAATCCCACCGGTCCGTCAATACGCTCAAGATGCTGTTGGAACAAGCTCGCATGCGAGTTAGGATCGACGTGCAACATTTACGCAAAATTGTCGCAAAACTGTCGACGTTTGCCTCGGCAAACATACCGGAGGCACTGCAATACCGCGGCAGCCCCATCAGCATCCTGAACGCGTTGTTATACTGCACCCGCAGGTCACTGTATGCCCTCTGCAAATAGCTAACCCACAGGCTGCACGTGTAAAAGGATTGACAGTATGCCTTAAATAGCGTTACCTTTACTTGTGTTGTACAGCGTGCAAACCTGCGAGCTGATAATGATACGGCAAATACGGCTGTAGCGACCTTGCTGTGTACCTTCAGTTGCTCATTTAGTCCAAGGTCATAAATCTTTTGAACATTCGGGAATCCTATCAAAAATCATTACGCTCGCGCTAGTTATGTGACCGATTGCCAAACTCAATAAATTGGTGGCTGATAATTCATTAAATTATAATAATATGTAAGCAGCAGTTAACGCATGTGTGATTATTTACCACATTAATTTTGTGGCAACTTTCATAGCTGTATTTATTGCAGTAGTGTTTTAAAGTTATTGAAACGTAAGTAATTTTTTAGTTGTAGTTAGCATTGTTACTGACAATAGAACAAATAAAAAAATATTCGACGCAAAAAATAGTAAAAATACAAAATAATAAAAACAAGAGTACAAACATATGTACAGTTCAGTTGCGCTGATTATGTCCGAACCGAAAGGGTCGCCGACTCAGTAATTTCTGGGTGTCGGATACCCGGCGCTGGTTTTCAGCTGGCACTATACATGACGCACGAATGGTAAATGAAATATAAATATATAACATTATTTTTAGTATATGAGAAACCTGAACATAGTTTGTTCAAAATCAGTAACTAAATCGATTCCAATAAGTTTTGCACCATGTTATAATTTTCCTAAAAATATTTAAAAAAAGGTCACAAGTTGGAAATCATCGATACTAAGTACAACACAGGTCACGGCAGTTGACACCGGGCATTAGACGCCAGTACACCGCTGGGTGTGGCAAAAAATTTAACCCCTCAGTCACCCGGGTGGTCTGGTGACCATGTATTTGTGCGGAAAACTTAAAAAGCTTTTAACTTTGCTATTTTTACCCGACTGCGCCAGAAGGAGGGTTATGTTTTTCGAGAGTATGTATGTATGTATGTATGTATGTAATAATAAAGATAAACGTTGTTTTAACACATAAATCATTTAATTACAACTCCAAACTATTCAAAGTATGACGCCGTGCAAAAGTGCGGGAAAATTCTTTCTTCGACTCTCCAAGACGCTAGTGCGGGGCGATGGGATGCGGTGACATAGGGATGCGCCCACTAATCGACTTATTTTAGTCTAACAGTTCGGCCGTCCTGCTATCCTTCGTCCTCGAAGGATCTCCGACAGCTAGTCCGTGATTTTTCGATCTTCCATCCAAACTGCTACATTTCATTTCCATTTGCTCGGATAGTCTTCGAAGATGTGGTCCCTTGCAACAGGGTTGCAAGCATCAACATGCGGCAATAGCATGAAGGCCCCAAAACGGCAGTTACCGCTTTTGTAACCCTTAGCCCCTAACGGCAGTTAAAGCATTTGTAACCAACAGCCCCTTACGGCAGTTACAGCTTTTGTAATCCTTAGCCCCTAACGGCAGTTAAAGCGTTTGTAACCAACAGCCCCTTACGGCAGTTACAGCTTTTGTAAACCTTAGCCCCTCACGGCAGTTAAAGCGTTTGTAACCAACAGCCCCTTACGGCAGTTACAGCTTTTGTAAACCTTAGCCCCTCACGGCAGTTAAAGCGTTTGTAACCAACAGCCCCTTACGGCAGTTACAGCTTTTGCAAACCCTAGCCCCTCACGGCAGTTAAAGCGTTTGTAACCAACAGCCCCTTACGGCAGTTACAGCTTTTGTAAACCTTAGCCCCTCACGGCAGTTAAAGCGTTTGTAACCAACAGCCCCTTACGGCAGTTACAGCTTTTGTAAACCTTAGCCCCTCACGGCAGTTAAAGCGTTTGTAACCAACAGCCCCTTACGGCAGTTACAGCTTTTGCAAACCCTAGCCCCTCACGGCAGTTAAAGCGTTTGTAACCAACAGCCCCTTACGGCAGTTACAGCTTTTGCAAACCCTAGCCCCTCACGGCAGTTAAAGCGTTTGTAACCAACAGCCCCTTACGGCAGTTACAGCTTTTGTAAAGTCCTGCAAATCGAGGCACCAATTTACCATTGGTAAAACCAACCAAAGAACCAAGTGCAATTGGTTTTGTTACACGTCGACCTTTATCATATCGGCCTTTCATCAACTTTCACTGTTGCCTCTACCCTCAACACCAAGTCACATGAACCTCCTCAGCTGTATCTCAGGAAGATAACCAGTAAACCTGTAGGGACATCTATGTTGTCACAAATGAACTAATCCTGCATCGCACAAGTAACATTCTTCGCGCGATTCTAACACAGGAACAGCCCAAAATCATGTATAGAGCAGTAGCCCACCAGACATTACACCCGTCCGGTCGGAGGATCCTCCAAAACCCCTTTCTGACTATCGCCCATGTAAGCGATCAGAGAACTTAAAATTGATGCTCTGCAAGCCCATTCGCTCTTGGAAGGCTACCGCATTTAACAAATGCTTTGTGCCTTTTCACATTACTCTTTAATTCTTTTCAAATAAAAGCAGTGCCTCTATCACTCGCTATTCATAATGGATAACCAAACACTTGGCTTAACTTAGGTATTAAAAGTAGCAATAACACCTTTGACACTCACACTTGCCACAATCTCAAGCCAAACAAATCTCCTAAAACCAACACATCACATACGTAAGCCTTACCATTGCTCACACAAAAGGGACCAAAATTGTTCTCATATAGGACATCAAATGGAACCATCATCCTGAGTACAGGATGTATTAACCCTGGTCGCTTCCCAGTAGACTTTTAGGAAACTGGCACACAATACAATTGTGCACATAATTGCCAACGCTTTTAATAAGCTTTGAAAACTAATAACTTAGCTTGTACGGCCCAATCCCTCTCCTAGAGAGGAGGCCTGAGTTCCAGCAGTGGGAACATTAAATAAAAGGCTGACTTAGCTTGTATAGCTTCTACACACATTACAAGCTTCGATTACCCATCATTACCACATTATTATTTTTTTCACTGGCCTTGCTCCCCTTAAATAATTCGACAAAGCAGTCCATTCACCACCTTAAATCTCTTTGCCAGACCACCTGTCTTATTTTTATTTGGTTTAATCTGTAACAGATTCACAACACACCTTGTATCTCTTATTTAACATACTCAAGAAAATTTTACCTGATTCCGGCTTAACGCATCAACATGCGAACTCCAGAAGATCAAGCCACCAGCGAAGCAAAAGAGACAAGTCTCGTTTACACCAAGCCGACAAACTGTAACGCTGAATAGTCAGTTACCACACTGAACTTGAGTCCAACTTTTGGATATGAGTATTAGAAACAACCGAGAGAACCTCAAGTTTAAAACTTACTTAGTTCCAGTAGCCAATGCTTTGTATTGTATTGTATTTTGGACTGGTATCCGGAACTGCACAACTAAAGCGCGTATTTTACGTACGGGTGGGCCAAAGGTATCATTTGATCCACCCCAGCTCCTCTAGGAGGCCAGCAACGCCTTAGTGTTGTTACTATTTCGTGGAGGTTACCTGAGTTTCCGAAGTATTGTGCCCTGTATCCAGCAACAACAAGGCAGCTTAGAAGCAGATGTGCTGCTGTCTCGTCCTCCTCCATGCAGACTCTGCTCAGTGGCCTGTCTGTAACTCCTGGTTGAGGCGTTGGTGACACTCGTAAGCCAGCCCAGAGCCAACCGTGTGGCTGTTCAGCGCCTGCAGTACAGCCATGCTGTTCGATAGTATGCGCATCAAGTGGTCCTTAACTTTCCTGGTTTCAACTTCCAAGGCTACCAGGGAAATGCTCAAGCACTCAGCTTGGAGACCGTGTTATGAAAACCCGATGGTGTGACCAATATTTTCCATCTGATATACTTTCCACTCACCACCATCTTGATGTCAGAAAAGTACACCACTGAGACCTGTCAGCGTCCAGTCACTCTTCTACTTTTTTTTTTTTTTAGTCAAACTGTTTATTTGCAAAAATAACTCACTAAACCGAAGAACGTCTGAGGTTCATGTCATGAACATTCTGTGGAGCTCTGAAGTCTGCCACAGAGGTAGATTTAGGAGGGGTTGGACGAATCTCCCCACCCCATTATCAAGTTGTCACAAGACTCAACAGTTTCAGTTATTAAAAATGAAAATTTGTTACAGTCTAATTTGACACCCGCTGCAACAATCAATTTAAGTACTTTTTCTAAATAAGGCCAAACATGTAATGACGACTTTCGTTCGTCTTGATTAACAGCATAGGACTTGCATGTGATGAAATTGATCTACTATCAACCATCCCAGAATGCAACATCATATCAGCGCCAAAATATCAGTAACAACTTGCTAATCAATCTGTCTTGTGAAATAATGTCTTGTACAGTGTATAAATTTACAACTTTATCCTCAATTTTACAAAGTTTCATGCAATCAACCAAGAAACTGTCTTTATTTATTATTATTATTTTTTTTTTTTTGAACTGCTTCGTTGGCAATATTGACAAGTTTTATAATTGACACACCTTCTTTACTTTCAACTTATTTACCTAAAATATTCTAGTCAAAATTCTTGCAGCAATAACTTGTGACACAGTCAAAGCATCACCATAACCTTTGATTACCAGATTATCTCAATTAGTCAGTAATACTCTTTACTAGAATATTGCATGACAATATACCACATTAGCGGTGGTCCCAATGAAAAATATAGTCTTAAAATACTTCCCATTTGAATTAAGAGCTAGTTAACTGTTTGAACCTTTCTGACAGCTTCAGCTGGTAACCCTGCTGTAGAATGTTTCCTACTATACATGCCTCTTACTTTTACAAAAACAAAATTTGTTTAAGTTTGTCTTTCTAGACAAGGTTGCCTTAACATGACCCAGCTAGTCACAAAGTGAACACTTTGTCATCCATAACATTTCCCTGAGTGGTGGCAAACAAAGACCTCATGTCCATCCTTACCACATCTAAATATTTGAATTAATAAAATTAGACAAATTTATAAATTTTACTCTATTACCAAGCATACCCATAGTAGCTTTAGCAATTAGAACATCACTAAGCTGACATGAAATGCCAATACCAAGCTTACTGAGATAAACTCAATGGGATTTTCAGCAAGTAACCTTGTTTTGTTTGTATTACAAGTCTTTTTTTATTTGAATGAGCTTATTCTTTGTAAATGGAAAAATCCTGATAAGTTGGTTTTTTTACAACTTCTCCAGCTCATCTCATATACTGCCTGTTGCTCATACTAACTGTTGGCATAACCACATAGGTTTGATGTGCAATTACAAATCAAGGTACCGGTTCATTCCAGCCATATATCTTTGAAATATTTTTCAAATGATGGATTCAGTGTTCTATTGAAACTGAGATTGTTTGAGAATCAAACTCTGGAATAAAATCATTTTAACCCACATAACATTTGGTGTAGGTAGAAGGCCCTAAAACTTCTACCGAGGTATCCCGGTGAGAACTATTTTTCTTTCACAGCTCCCGGACTAAACCTTTTAATGCTTCATTACTTCTTTTCAACTTTTTCTTATATTTCCTTTCCAAGACCACATTATGTTCACTTCCAGAACATGAACTCCTACTACTTTTTCACCTCTTGTGATGGTCCATGTTAATAGATTTAAATCTAAAGTATGTTTAGTTAATAAGCACCATGGTACCAAAAGCTAAATCAAAACTTAAACAATATCTTTTCACTTCCACAAGCAAAGAAAATTAAAATTAAGTTTAGGTCCAACAATTCAAATTTCACATAAGTATCACCACAACCAGTGCAATTAAAGCTTCACTGTGAATGTTTTGACATGCAATAGCAATTGAAACCAAATAAGTGTTTTTTCTAAAACCACAAAACACTACTTTCATCACCGCATTTAAGTTTGGAACCAAAAGTCAATATTTAGTATAAAATGGACTGAGCTCACCCAGATCTTCATGCAAACCAATCTATGAAAATAATTAGCTGTTCTATAAGCCACTGAAGGTTTCAGCAATACCACTCCACAGCAGAGCAAGCAAGTAACTCGTACAAATAAATGTCCGCCAGCCAAACTAAACGCGTTGAAACTTGTCCACTTTGTTTACGTTTGGTTAAAATCGCATTTGAAACTAGATACACTGTAAACACATCACTTAAATAAGCTCAATAACCCGTTTCATGCTCATTTAATGCGTCTTATGATTTAATTTATCACTTTATATGCGTCTTTTCTGCCATTGAAATATCACGTTCACCAAACTATGCACTTTTGCAGGTAATTTCATCATCGAATTTTACAAACAAATACGCACGTGAGAATTATGCCACTTCTGAAATCTAATAAAGATAAACGTTGTTTTAACACATAAATCATTTAATTACAACTCCAAACTATTCAAAGTATGACGCCGTGCAAAAGTGCGGGAAAATTCTTTCTTCGACTCTCCAAGACGCTAGTGCGGGGCGATGGGATGCGGTGACATAGGGATGCGCCCACTAATCGACTTATTTTAGTCTAACAGTAAGTATGTATGTATGTATAATTGTTTGGCACGCTCTGCAGCCTGAACGGCTCGATGGATTTTAGCTTGAGAGGTGTCGTTAGATTCGTATTTACTGTGAGAGTGACACTGGGTATATCAAAATAAAAAAAAAACAAAATGGCGGATTTGTAGCGCCAAATTCAAATGTTTGGCACGCTCTGCGACCTGAACGGCTCGATGGATTTTAGTTTGAGAGGTGTCTTTAGATTCGTAATTACTTTGAAAGTGATATCGTAATAAAATAAAACCAAAAAAAAATAAAAAATAAAAAACGGTAATTTAAAAAACTAAAAAACCCGACTGCTTTTCTGAGCATTCATGAAAAAGCCCTAAAACAAGAAAATCTGGCAGTCGGGACCCATTCTAGAAAGTCAGCCGTCTAGTCAATAGATTGGAGTAATCTGCAATGTAATATAGGTATGTTCTGGGTCCCGACTGCCAGATTTTCTTGTTTTAGGGCTTTTTCATGAATGCTCAGAAAAGCAGTCGGGTTTTTTAGTTTTTTAAATTACCGTTTTTTATTAATGATACAATTATGAATTTTTGTACATAGAACTTTACATAAAAATACTACAAGACACGTGTTTCAGATTTTGCGTATATATACTAAAACAAATGTTGTATACTTAAACTTAATATTGACGCTAATGTATTTATGAAATATATATAGACATCACTATCACCATCTTCTGCCTTTTTCGTATATTACTTGGGGCTTTTTTATGGTAGGTAAAATCATCCAATGACAAATCCCGCCCTTGGGCGGAGCGGGAAATGGTGTGAGACTCTTACTGACTAAAAACCTACCACATGTCTTCGTTGCCTATCATACCGGGGCTGAGCCTTCCTCTCAGAAAACGGCCCTTGGTCCCAGCAGGCTTCGACCCTGCCTGCCTGCAGCATATTACTTGGGGTCGGTGCAATACGTTTTTTCTCTTCAATTTGGTTCTGTCACACTATCATTAACTCCATTTTCTTTCATATCATTCCTCACACAATCAATGCATCTATTCTTTGACTTCTTTCTTTTTCCATCCATCTACATGTAAAGGAATCTATGAATTTAATTAATTGAAATTTTATTAAATATTGTGAGATAGATAATTAAATAAAAAAATATATTTGTACGTCTAATGGCAAAGCATAGAAGACCAACAAAAATGTAACATCTCACACTTATGTGTATGTATATCTATAGCCTATGTTTACAAATAAATAAATCTGAATCTAGGTATAAATGGGGGTCTGCGCGTAACTAAAGCAAATGGTTCAACTTATTTTCCGCGAACTAAACCACCGATTACTTGTCTAACAACACAGTTAAATAAATATAATTATATCATTACCAGGTATGTAAAAAGACAAATCGATGTTGATGTGTGGGTTGCGTGGTAGTTAATCGACAACAGTAACTAGCATTGTATGTTATTATTTATAATAACATGCAAAAAAAAAACTTAAGAAAAAAGTAACAAAGGCATTGAAGTAGATATAATAATAACAACGACATGAAAAAGATGTTTGAAGTACATATACAAGAAAATCTAAAAAATAAATGTTCATACCCCGAGGACGCTGAAGGTAGAGTGAAAGAAAGAAGAAAATAAAAGGAAGACGTTTATTCGTTCCTCACACATACAGTAAAAATAAAAATTTAATAAAAAAAAATAGATAAAATAATAACATTAAAATCTATGCAAGGCCAAAACGGCACCTAACTCAGCTTAAGCTGCGGTATTTAAAAATGATAAATCACGCAGCGCTGGTATTCTGTTAGGGCCCGCGGTAATACCACGGTCATATTCACGGAGGTTAAATAAACTAAATATCAAACAAAATAATAAACAGTAATAAAAATGATGATAAATTTATGTTAATGCGTGTGTCGAGTAACACGTAAAAAATATTTAAAAAAGAATAGTGCATAAAATATTAAATAAGTAGTGACGCCAGGCACCGGACTCGCGCGCTCCAACATCATAATATCAATACCATTGACAAACGGACGAACGCAAGCGCACAGCTCACGGATATTAATGTTCTGTGGCACGAGATATCGGTGACAGGTGGCAAACGACTCAGATGTATTTCTAGCGAAGATGTAACCAATGAAGCTAGCAAAACCGCGGAGGATAGCTATAAGAAACGAACTCCAAAAAAACAGTTCTCAATTCTGTTGTTTGTATTTTTTATGTTTGCTACCTCAGAACTCCGTCGTTTATGGATCGGTGTGCGATTTTTTTTTTACCCATAAGGATACACTTCTAGATTGGTCCTATTTTTTTCAAATCCTGTTCTAATGATGAAATCTATGAGAAATCATGTGTGATTATTTAAGATGGTCTTTTTTAATTTGTCAATCATAGTAATCACAGAACAAAACTCGGAAATTCCTTGCGTAATCGGATCAGGAATGAAGATATCCGCAGAAAAACCTAGGTATAATGACATAATCCGAAGAATCGCCAAAGTTAATGGCAGTGGGCAGGAATGTGTCCTGCCCACTGCCACTAACTTTGGCGATTCTCTGGCTCACAAAATAGATGGCCTTTGGGGGCCGAAAGGTTCTAGAGTGGCGACAGTGTACTGGGAAACGGCAGCGTTGGAAGGCTTCCTAGAAGGTGGACCGATGACTTGGTGAGGGTTGCGGAAATCCGATAGATGCGAGACGCACAGGACCTTTTATTGTCACGATACTTGAGGTAGGCCAACAATCATCATTTCTGATGACATTACAAAAGTAAAGTAATTTTTCTCCAAATCGTAATACTGGCACATTATGATTTAAGGTCTGAATTCACTGGTAATTAGGAAGTGGTTGATGTATGAAGGATAGAAATAACATCAACGCACGAATGGACAGAGTCGGTGCATAATGAATAATTTCCTATTCACAAAGACTAAATAAACACAGAGTGATATAGTATTCTACCTACATTGTAATACTACAATGTAAAGACGCCACTCATAGGTGAGATTGGAGGTGCAAAACCGGGCAAATATGTGAAATTCTCAATGTATATTTACTTTTCTAAGTTTAAAGGACCTGACACCCAGAGCCTCATAACGCACGTAAAGGCTTTGGTCTCGGTAGTCAATCCTAGATCTAGACTTTGACAGTCGTTACAGATATTCAGACGCTTGATGCCGCTTGTAATATTTACCTGAATATGTAGCCTGAAAATGCAGTGATATTTTAGAAAATCTAAAACACACACAAAGAAATCAATAAAAGTTATTACAAAAAATAACAACATACCATAAATATAAAGTATATGTATTTGAACTTATAATTAAAAGTCTTTCCGAAGATATCACAATTCAAAGTAACCCTTTTATACAGTTTTAGCACGACTATTATAGTTATTGATATGCAGCTCAAATTATTAAATTTTTTCTTGCTCTGGCAAATGCTCTTGTTCTTTGACTGTCTACTCTTTCATCATCATCAGCCTTTTGATGTTCCCCTGCTAGGACTCAGGCCTCCTCTCTAGGAGAGGGAATGGGCCGTAATCCACCACGCGGGCCCAGTGCGGGTTGGTGGATGTCACATGTCTTCGAATTTTTGGTTCTCATGCTGGTTTCGTCACGATGTTTTCCTACACCGTTTTGAGAGCAGTGGTGATGAATTAAATTATACAAAGTAATGCGACCTACGACTTGTAGATCGGGGCCGTTACCTCTCGGCCACCACTGCTCTCATCTACTCTTTACGACCAACATAATATCGCCTCTGTTTTTACACTACTCTGTATCAGTAACGGTCGACATGTGGCACGATGCAACTTGTAATTGCGCCGGCTGTCCGAACGTTTCCGTTATCACTAGGAAACTATCCACTATTCACATTCTGTAATTAAATTAATATAGTGCATCCTTCTTTCCTTTGTTTACCTTCTTTTAAATTCAGAGTTTCCTTTGGAAAAGGACCAGAAACAATAACCGCCAAATGCGAGTCGGATTCGCGGACCATCCGTAGTAAAAAAATCACATTTGTTGTATGGAAGCTCCAGTCTAATACCGATTTATTTTATTCAGTTTTTTGTTATGGGTCTATTACACCACTCGATATTCAGACCGGGTGTTGTCGACGTCGCGTAGTGTAATAAGGGTCAGACTGTCTTACTCGAAAGTAAACTTTAAGACAGTCTGTGTAACTTGTTTGGAATATCGAGTGGTGTAATTGACGCTATAGCACTTTTGTTCGGCAACAGAAATACATAATTTGCCAAAAAGCCTAGTTTTGAAGCGTTTATCTGAGATCGTTTATTTAAGTCTTTCTTTTCGTTATTTTAATAGTAAAGTTCATATTCGTGTAATATTTTCTATAAGCCAAATCACACACGCTAGTCTTCTCGAGTCGAGCTCGACAGATGGCGTTGTGCCATCCGACGAGAATTCTGAATAGCGGTATGGTATCGTTAAATAATGCATTACTTAGCCATATGAACATTTGATATCGAGCAGTGGTGGCCGAGTGGTAACGGCCCCGACTTACGAGGTCGCGGGTTCAAACCCAGCCAGGCGCATTACTTTGTGTAATTTATTTCATCACCACTGCTCTCAAAACGGTGAAGGAAAACATCGTGAGGAAACCGGCATGTCCTAGTACCAATAATTCTAAGACATGTGACATTCACAAACCCGCACTGGGCCCGCGTGGTGGATTACGGCCCATTCCCTCCTTAGAGAGGAGGCCGGTGTCCCAGCAGTGGGAACATTAAAAACGCTGATAATGATAATGATGAACATTTGGATACCGCTTCATACGGTACACATATAAATAAATAATGAATTTATTCACAATGCAACTGTAATTTTTGAAATTCAGCCTTAATTGATATTTTTGAAAGGCTGATTTTAATATCACAAAAAATTAAATCTGTTTTGATACATTCAACTTTATCGTTAAATTTCTTATATTTATGGATCTTAATAATTTATTTTAATTCTAAATTCTACCAACAGTGCGTACGCTATAATCATGGCGGTAAGTCTCTCTCTTTGAGGTGTGGCTGGAGAGGTTCAAACCTTCTTCATGGACATGATAAGTTTGAGAGGTTTTTGCATCGGATTCAGGCAGAAGAAACGCCCAGGTATCTCTACTTTATGGACCGCCCGGAGGACACGGTGGAGTATACGGTGGCGTTCTGGTTCGCTTGGGCGGAGCATCGCTGTGTCTTCGTGTAGGCTAATGGAAAAATTTAATCCAATAGTACTTTTTACCCACCCGGGAATCGGAATCATAGCCAGGACCTCAAACTCAGCAGTCGCGCTTGCAACCTCGAGACCAATGAGGCATTCAGACAAACAGACAGTACACTTGTGTTTGTGCATATACTGCATATTTGGATAATCTTCGATTTACTGCGGTGTTCATGTCACCTTACTTGTTGTATGCAATAAATAAGACTATTTTACTCTGAAATCTCTTTATTTTTCTCCCTCTTTAACACCAAGCCACTTACATAATCCACCCTGGGAATCTTATAAACTACACATGAGCAACTACACCTTTAATTACCTTCTCCAATCTTATATTATTTAAAAAACCGGCCAAGTGCGAGTCGGACTTTTTTTTTTTGGTAGGTAAAATCATCCAATGACAAATCCCGCCCTTGGGCGGAGCGGGAAGTAGTGTCAGACTAAAAACCTACCCCGTTCCTTCGTAGCCTATCGTGCCGGGGCCGAGCATTCCTTTCGGAAGTTAACCCATGACCCCAGTAGGCTTCGACCCTGCCTGCCTGCAGTTAGCAGGCTGGGCCTCTTCGGTGTGCTGACAGCTCCTTGAGGCCGGACTCGCAAAAGAAGGGTTCCGGACCATTGACTAGGTAAACAACAGAACAACAACAAAATAGGCAAAAATTGGCGTTTCTTGTGTGGGAGCCTCCTTAAATATTTATTTTATTTTATTTTTATTATTAAAGTAAAAATACTACTGAGTATTTTGTGAATATTTCAAGTGCCCATCTGTTGCTATTATTGATATCGAGCTAAAAAAATCCTTCTTAAATATTTATTTTATTTTAATAGTATTTGTTATTATAGCAGCAACAGTAATATATATAAATACATAATTTGTGACAATTTCAACTGTCTAGCTATCGCAGATAAAGTTGAAATTTTCGCAAATTTTTTCTTGAGATACAGCCTAGTGACAAACAGACGGACAAACGGAGAGGCAACGAAGTCTTAGTAATAGAGTTCCGTTTTTACCTTTTGGCTACGGAACCCTAAAAAGAATATCACTTAAAAACATCGCATAGATAAAGTAACTGCCGAGCGTGAAATAGAAGGTGTATCGAATCGTTCAGAAACGCGATGTCGTGATGAAACTTCTTCCTTCCTGCTTATGCACTGTGTTTCTAAACTATGTATCTACATAATTTATTGATACGTTTATATTAATGCACTCACAGTTATAGCATGTACAGTCAGGTCCATTTTATCAACACTCTTTTTGGGGGCAGAAATCATCGAATATCTACAGCCGCACATGGGCTTTCTTTTTTTTATGGTAGATAAAATCATCCAATGACAAATCCCGCCCTTGGGCGGAGCGGGAAATAGTGTCAGACTCTTACTGACTAAAAACCTACCTGTTCCTTCCCTGCCTTCGTTCCAGGGCCCTGGTATGCATTTTCATACCTTCCCAGAGCCCCAGACTAGGCCTCGACCCTATTTGGCCCCTACGGTTTAGCCGCACATGGGCTGGTGTTGTAAAATGACATTTAGCAACTTTGGACATAGTAGGGAAGCGTGCAAAAAGGATAATTGGTGATCCAGATTTGGTTTAGACCAATTTACAAAGGATTGCCTTTGTACAAAGGGTACCCTTTTCGTACTCTCTAAAACGCATTTTATGTGCGCAGGAATTAGGTACATGACTTGTTTGATTATATTGTTGAAACTACTTTGGACTGAACTAAGCATTTCGTTTATACCGTGCACATCGAAGGACTGGCACAATTGTTAAATTGTGTGACAAACAAATGCTTGTATAGGCTTGAGTTTTACGTGATTTTTCGCAAGAAAAGCGCTTCGCTGCCTTGGAAAGTGAGACATAGTCGCAACAGCATCCTGAGTACTGTAGCGGTGAGCTATAGCTCTTTGACAGTAAAATTTCTTGTGCAAAGGGTAATTGGTACTATATTTAAGTTCCTAACACTTATGGATCGGAAGGATCCTGCAGAAGGGTCAAAGACTACTGGGGCCAAGGTTTCGCTTCTGAAAGGAAAGCTCGGCCCTGGTATGAAAGGCAACGTAGGAACAGGGGGTTTTTTAGTTAGTAAGAGTCTGACACTATCTCCTGCTCCGTCCATGGGCGGGAGTTATCATTGGATAATTTTTACCAACCAAAAAAGAAAAAAAAAGTACTGTATGTATTTTTTGTGTCTTAACTAAAATATATTATTCTACTCTATTCTATTATTTTGACTCAGACTATACCTTCCAACATTAGAACAAAATATTGCCGTTGTGTGGGAAAATCCGAAAATACATTACGTAAATAAATTATAGTGAATTCAAATGCAGACATAAAATAACAAATCATCGAAATACAAGATTTGTTGACAGACAATGACAATGCGTGGCTCGACAATGTCGTGCTCACCACTTTTGTATTTGATTAACTGCCTTCGGAACTTCAGATTATTTATGTAAACAAATGAAAGGACATGATAAATTAACACGAAATTCATTGGAGAGACAGCTCTTGCCTTCTTTGTTTTCTCGCCTTTGTGCATCTAGAGTCAAAAGAACAAAAATATCTGACACAGCTCTTAATTTGAGATATGTTTTTTTTTTTTTTGTTGGTACGTAAAATCATCCAATGACATCTCCTGACCTTGGGCGGAGCGGGAGATAGTGTCAGACTCTTACTGACTAAAAACCTAACCTGTTCCTTCGTTGCCTTTCATACCAAGACCAAGCCTTCCTTTCAGGAGCAGACCCTTGGCCCCAGTAGGCTTTAATCCTGTCTGCCAGCAGCTAGCAGGCTGGGCCCTACGGTTTACTAACAACTCCTTGAGGCACGCGGGAACAGTGCGCGCCGTCGACGATCTGGGCTTGGTCCGGATGGTTACCGGACGGTCGGACAGTGAGCTACAGTACAATCACCAAAAAACTTCATCTTCTCTGGGTGGAGCGAAAAGGAGTGTTAGAATTTTACTGACTAAACCTATCTGTGTATTTTATTTGCCCTTTGCGATCCAGAGCCACAGTAATTGTTTAGATCCATCTCGCAGTCCAATTGACACAGGGCTTGTGGACGGCAAGCATTAGGCAGCTCGCTATTTGACTGTCCTGTAACCATCTGGACCAAGCCCAGGTCTTCGACGGCGCGCCCTGTTCTCGCGCGCTTCAAGGAGTTGTCAGCAAACCGTAGAGGCCCAGCCTGCTATCCGGCAGGGTCGAAGCCTACTGAGGCCAAGGGTCTGTTTCTGAAAAGAAGGCTCGGCCCTGGTATGAAGGGCAACGAAGCAACAGGGTGGGTTTTTAGTCAATAAGAGTCTGAATAAGAATCATCCGCTCCGCCCAAGGGCAGGAGATGTCATTGGATGATTTTACCCACCACCAAAAAACCACCAACAACTCCCGGGGTAGCACGCTGTCCGATCGTCCGGTAACCGACCGCACCGAGCCCAAGTCGTCGACGGCGCGTTCTGTTCCCGCGCGCCTCAAGGAGTTGTCAGCAAACCGTAGAGGCCCAGCCTGCCAACTGCAGGCAGGCAGGGTCGAAGCCTGCTGGGGTCAAGGGCCGTTTTCTGAGAGGAAGGCTCAGCCCCTGTACTATAGGCAACGAAGGAACGGGGTAGGTTTTTAGTCAGTAAGAGTCTGACACTACTTCCCGCTCCGCCCAAGGGCGGGATTTGTCATTGGATGATTTTACCTACCATCTCCCGAACTTTTCGGCTTCATAAACTAGTGCGATTCACAATCAACGATTGCATCACTGTTCGCTATCAGGTGGGATCGCAGTCAAGCACTAGTTTATATAAAAAAAAGTAAACACTAAACTACTTTCAAAGTAATTTCAATGAATATCAGTTTTGCACGTCTAGTGACTACATAACATAGTATTCAAGAGTTTTTGCCAGTTATCTAATATCGTCAATGACGGATACGAACGTACCAAAAAACGAATGCATTGATATCTTTCACTTGACTTATTGTATTGTATTTTTAAAGTGTCTATCTGAAAAAAACCGCACCCATTTCATTTGTTAACTTCTGTAATGTAGGTAATAGTAGTATTTTTATTAGTAACAATAGCATCATAGCATCAGCCTTATAATGTTCCCACTGCTGGGACTCAGGCCTCCTCTCTAGGAGAGGGAATGGGCTGTAATCCACCACGCGAGCCCAGTGCGGGTTGGTGGATGTCACATATCTTCGAATCTTCGGTTCTAAGACATGCCGGTTTCCTCACGATGTTTTCCATCACCGTTTCGAGAGCAGTGGTGATGAAATATACTACCTACACAAAGTAATGCGCCTGGCTGGGTTTGAACCCGCGACCTACAACTTGTAAGTCGGCAACTTGTAATTATAATTATCAACTCATACGATAGTAATTAAAAAAAAATATAAACGTATTAATTATATAATTTATTGATTTATAATAATTTCATAATTATCTTACTGTAAATACCCTACCACCTACTCAATATTCGATAAATACTCTCAAATTTATTCCGCCAGGGACATCCACAACTAAATACTACATATTGTCAGCTCTTCTAGCGAGGAACCGGTTATCACGCCCAGCCACCGGGATCCCGAACCATATTTCCGGCAACCATAGGCGCGGGCTTTTGGACGGCGAGCAATGGGTAGCTCGCCGTCCGACTGTCCGGTAACGGATCAAACCCATGTCGTCGATGATGTGTCATTAGATGATTTTCTTACCTAAAAAAAAATACATGAAAAAAATATTTGTTATTTGACCAATAAATATAGGAACGAAAATAGAATATAAACGGGGAAAAAGTATCAAAATTGGTGAAAAAGTAAACGAGATATTAACCATTATAAATAAAATATCGTCTTACTCGTCAAAATGCCGTTTTCTATGGCAGCCGTATGAACTTTGACGTCAAATTTCACGTCGAACTTTTTTTTCTTATTAGTAACTTTGAAACTTAACAACTTCTTTGTTTATAAAGATATTTTGAAATATATAAGCATTTTTTTTTTTTAGGTATATAAACTAAGCAAAATTTTATAAAGTAAAAAAAAAATTCGTCTTCAAACCCACCTGATGGTAAGAAGTGATGCAATCGTTGATGGTGAAGCACACTAGTTCATTAAGAGCCTGTTCACTCTAGCCTTGGAAACGCACAAATTATAATCGGACGGAAAGCCTGCAGCAGGCAAATTATTCCAGTTCTTCGATATATGCGGTATACACGAATTTCGTCTTCAAACCCACCTGATGGTAAGAAGTGATGCAATCGTTGATGGTGAAGCACACTAGTTCATTAAGAGCCTGTTCACTCTAGCCTTGGAAACGCACAAATTATAATCGGACGGAAAGCCTGCAGCAGGCAAATTATTCCAGTTCTTCGATATATGCGGTATACACGACGAGGTGAGAAGTTAAGTGTGAAACTTTTTTTTATTTACCTAGTAAAATAATAAAAAAAAATGCGTCCATATTCTCTATTACATTTTTTGACCAATCTTCACTATCTCCGCGACTTAGTCGATGGCAGCGGATTCGGGTCTTAATTGCAAATTTTTTAGTACAATGAAAAGCAAACAAAGATTTTTAAAAGTAACATCTGCTCTAGAAACATCAAAACCTAGTGTCTAATAAAATAACATAATTAACAATATATTATAATCCAACAAAAGAACAACGTCATCCAAACTACAATAGAAAACCTAGCCGAGTAAGAAAGAGATGGTAACACTAAACACAGGTATTAGATAGAGACGGGCATAGTTTCTCAGTGCGCTTGACAGTGAAAGTACAATCAACTCAAGCGCATGTAGAAAGCCTAAAATAGTTCAATTTTTCTTCTATTTTTGGTAGCACAATAGTCGCAATGATTGGGTTCGCTAGTTTATTTATTGAAAATGAAAGTTATTACCGATCGGTTACGTCGGTTGAGATAGTTTTAAATAATATTAGCTATTGCTCGCGGTTTTGCTCCTGTGTTACATGACTACCTATACTACCCTAGGCAACCTACCCACTTATTTACCCTACGCTACCTATCTACTCTATCCTACCTAGTTACCTATCCTACCTTACCCCACCTACCTTCACGATAGCAATCAAATGGGTAGCTCGCTGTCCGTTTGTCCGGTAACAGACTGGACAGAGCCCAAGTCGTTTACGACGTGGACTGTTCGAGGCCTGGTCTGGGGCTCTGGAGAGGTATGAAAATGCATACCAGAACCCTGGAACAAAGGCAGGGAAGGATCAGGGAGCGGGAAATAGTGCCAGACTTTTACTGACTAAGAACCTCGGTAAAAGTCTGACACTATTTCCCACTCTGCCCAAGGGCGGGATTTGTCATTGGATGATTTTACATACCATAAAAAAACCAACTACTATCTACCGCCCCGCCTGAAGACACGGAAATGTCATTAGATGATTTTCCACCGAAAAAAAAAGAATAAGAAAGGCTACCTGCCTACCAATCTTACCTACCCACCCTACCTACCTACCTATCCTCCTAGTTTTTTTTAAACCATTTGACTAGCCTGTTGGTCAAGTAGTTAGTGGCCCTGACCGCTATGCCGGAGGTCGTGGCTCCGATTCCCACCCAGGACAAATGTTTGTGTGATGAGCACGATCATATTTTGTCTATAATATAAGTATGTTTATCAGTTGTCTAGTACTCATAACACAAGCTCTGCTTAGCTTCGGACTAAACGGCGGTGTGTGATAGTTGTGGATTATTATTATATTATATCCATTCCCTGTATGCTAGTGAACAAAATGAAAAAAAAATCGGTCCAGCCACTCTCGAGTTTTAGTGAGACTATCGAACAGCATTTGTTTTTTTTTGCATATACAAGATTGTGCAGTGAGTCACAATCCCGAGTTACTTTGAAAAAGTATTTGACGTAAATTGTGACACGCATTCAGATATTACAGGATATAACGTAATAGATAAATTAACTTATTTCAATTTCTTTTTCATGCTTTTTTGAATGTCTGAAGTTTTTTACCTGTTCGTGAAAATCAAACTAGACTACAATAAAAAAAAAATAGTTTGAAACGAACCCAGATCAGCATGACATCATTGGTCCGGTTGGTGCAGTAGATGAGCTATTCAATGAAGTGCTACGTGATGTGGGTTTGTTTCCCGCACAGATATTTGTATGGCCTTTAGACAGTTATGTCTGGGTACCTTGTGTATGTGAATTAAAAAATAAGCAATAATATTAAATCTTTACCTCACCGAATTGCAAAAGTTTCACCTTGGGTTTGGCAGAGAACTATGGAGCGCAGCACTCTGGGTGTAAAAAGAACAGACCGCATACGGAATGATACGCTCCAAAACGGGCGTAATAGACGTGCAAAAAAAGACTGCCAGGCTCAAATGCCAGGGCCACAATGGCCGCATGAGTAGTGACCGCTGGACAAGTGTCTCCACGTAGTGGGTTCCTGCCCAAGTAACAAAAGCTTCTATAACCAAGGCGTTTTATCACCAAACAGTGATATAGTGGGCCTATAATGGTAACCATTGTGACTGCTTGTACTATAAAGGTTTTCAAGAGAGCTTTTTGGTTCTTTAAGATTAAAGAGCATTTAAGTTCTATAATTTAGCTCTTAAAATGCTTATAGGATTATACAAAAGAATCTTTAAAGTGTTGCACTGTAAAAGATATGAAAAAAGCTATTATGGTACTATTTAGTACTATAGACCACCTTACTGACACTTTTATATATCTACTTTGCACTAATAATGTGTCAAACTGACGGTTACAGTACTAGTATTGTAGGAGTATCATAAACACTATTACAACATAAATCTGTGCTATAAAAGTACCTTGCACAACCATTACGAAACCCTTTAGCTTCTTAAAAGCTCCCTCAACACCGCTATGGGGCTAGTTCTGTAAAAGTCCTGAAAACTCTTCTATAGTACTAAATAGTACCATAGCGACTCCTGGCGCAGTTGTTAAATAACTTAAATTCTAAATACCTCTATAAATGAGTTTGAGCTTCTGCTACGACACCTAAAGGGTGACATATTCGTTTTCGATACAAATATGGCTGCTGTGGTCTGCCATGATGGCACATTAGCAGCACGGCTGGAGTCAATATGTACTATAGCAGCCATAGTCGGTACAATTCCTTAATTTATTAATTAAAATTTTATTAAAACACGAAAATTATGAAGGCGCATTGTTAAATTTGAAATCAGCGTATTGATTTTACCGATAAAATTATTTTCGCAAGTGCAAGTTATGGTACAGTTACGGTTCATGAATGTTTTATAGTATGTCCTTTGCAACAGTGGCAAATGACATAAAGCATAACTTAAATCAATATATTTTTTTGTTCTTAAAGGACACTCAAGATGATACGATAACAACACGGACAAGTGATATAAAAGATAACTGGAATCGTTTATGGTTCAAAATACCACTATAAACATGTTTTGGTTACTTTTATAGTGCAAATTTGTGACATAAATGTTGCAGACAGTACTATTTTAGTACTAAAAAGCGTTTCACGACACTTTTAAATTTCAACTATAGAGCTAATGTATCACCGTGAGAGACTTTAAGTAATGTTTATAGAATAAATCAGTGATAAAACTAGGGCCTTTTTGGGGTTTTGTAAAAGTTTACAACACCGCTATAGTACTAATCATGAATACTAATTAGCACGTCCTAAATCGTTTTCAGGGTTTTTATAGTACCAAATTTTTTTTCAAATTAGTTACTTGGGTGCAGCCCTACCTAACCAGAGGTAGGGTAGAGTTGCGTCCCAGGGTCTTTCTTTTATAACTCGAGTAGCTACCCTAGAGTTAACCCAACTAACTCTAGCTCCGAGCAGGGTAGGTTGGTGTAAGCGACCATAAATTATATTAACAGTTCACGTTCAAAAATGCGAGTGTAGAGTATCTACCTGATGACGTCATTAGAGTAAACTCTGACCTCAAATTTGAACGCAGCCCAGAGGGTAAGCGTCGTCGAGGCCAGCTTAGAAAGAGGTGGCGAAATGATCTGGACTCGTACCATGAGGACTGGTTTGAGACGGAGCGGGAGAAGAATATCTGGAAGGACTTGGGGAAGGACTTTGCCCAGCAGTGGGATAGTAATTACTAGTAAAAAAAATTGTGTTGTTGAACACACAAGTTTTAATGTCGTGCGGATTTCTTCACACTTGCGGATTTGCTCCGCATGCGTAACCTCCGCAAATATCCTTTTCATACAAGTATACACCGTTAAATTTTGATCGTTTTAATCCCGTGGAGGGTCGAACCTGTACATGAAACACTATCGATTTGTAAAGATATGATTAAAAAATAAGGTTTTTTTTTTAACCCGAATTATTTTACGCATGTACGAAATTATTTTTTTTAAGTTATACGTTCTTAACATTGATCCAGTCCAGTGTGAGCCTCCCGAAACTATAGCCATATATTTTTATTTTCTATTTGTCGCAATATTTTTCCACCAACTGAGAATTGTCCTTCGGTTCATTAGCATAGCTTGTACAGGGGTAATGGTCGGTTGGTATCAAGTTCCCTGATAATTGTCTTAAGTGCCTCTGCAAATTGGCTTCCGCCGAAGGTACGTTTGCCAAAAAACCAGGATCCCAGAGTCCTAAGATAAATAAATACATGAAGAAAAAACTTTACTTTCAGACCATAATAAGGGTCATAACAAATAAATAATTCAAACAAACATCTGCTTTACATATTATCATGCGTAAGAAAGCGGCCTCCTTACTGCGGCGCCTGCATGGTAGTGACAACAGCATTTTGAAGATGATTGCTGCCAGACCGGACTGTTCATTGCAGAGACACTGGGTGGCGACAGTCATAAATAAGATAAAATAGATACTTAAATCAATCAATAGTAAAAACTAACAATACTAACATAATTATTTAAGTGCTATTGTTACTAACACACCAATAGTAACAATACTATGGACAAATGTAGTCTGAAAAAAAACTTATTATTATTATTATAATCTTAATAACGATCTGTGTACCGCCATTCATTAAGAAAATATAAGGCCGTCCACCCTGCCGGCTACACTAGCCACGAGACTGTTGGGGCCAAGGGTTGGGGCTGTCGCACATCCGAAACAATAGACAGTCAGCCAGTGCGTTGCCAGTATAATTCATCATAATTACATCATCAACATCATCATCATCATGAGCCTTTTAATGATCCCACTGTTGGGACACAGGCCTCCTCTATAAGAGAGGAAATGGGTTGTAATCCGAGCGGGTTGGTGGATGTCACATGTCTTCGAATTTTTGGTTCTAGGACATCCCGGTTTCCTCACAATGTTTTACTTCACCGTTTTGAGAGCAGTGGTGATGAAATTAAATTACACAGAGTAATGCGCCTGGCCAGTCTTGAACCCGAGACCTACTAATTGTAAGTCGGGGCCATTACCACTCGGGCATCATCAACATTTCAGCCGAAAGACGTCTACTGTTGTACATAGGCCTCTCGCAAATGTCGCCACAATGAACGATCCTGTGCGTCTCGCATCCATCGACAGGTCATCGATTCACTTTGTAGGAGGCCTTCCAACACTGCGTCTTCCGGTACGCGGCCGCCACTTCAGAAACTTTCGACCCCAACGGCCATCGGTTCTGCGAGCAATGTACCCTGTCCATTGCTACTTTAGTTTGGTGATTCTTCGTGTTATGTCGGCTACCTTGGTTCTCCTACTGTATATATATTGATTTCAAATTCGATCACGCAAGGAAATTCCCAGCAATAGTTCTTTCTATTGCCCTTTGAGTGACTATAAATAAGCCTTCTGATGAGGTCCATTGTAAGCGACCACGTTTAAAAGCAATATGTCATTATTGGTAACACGCACTAATCATAGTCTTTCGTCTTGAGACGCTGTGGTATATTGGATGAGAAGATACCGCGCAGCTTTCCGAACGCCGCCTAACCTCTCGACTGTCTAGTTAGGTAGATCTCTCGAAATAAACAGTCTGACCGAGGTAGAGGTAATCGTCCACAACTTAGGCCTGATTTCATCATTCAATATAAAACTTAGTTCAACTAAACTGAGCTCAGCGTAATCTAGTTTAAAGACCCGTGTCGTAAACATGGGCGACTACAAAAGAATTCAATATGATTTATAAACATATATTTTAGTAATTTACTTTTATTTAGTGAAAAAAGATTGCATGTAGCAGAGATGAGAATGTTGAGGTGGTGTTGTGACAAAATGGAAGAAATAAATGTATTTGCGCCGACTCGAACTAACATGGGATGAGGAGAATGATGAACTAGTGAAATAACAGTTACCCAAAACCTTGGACAGTATAAGCACTAGATATAAGCCTGAATAACACCGGACCATCCAAATGAAGTTCTTACACAAACAAGGCTGTGTTTAATTATAATTAACTTGTAACCCAATTTAACTGGGCTGAACCTAAGATATTGCCAAGAGGGTAGTTTGAAATTAAAGTAAGTATACAAGCAGTTGATGATTTTAACATATTTTAGTACCTTAGCATTGATATTATAAAAGATAAGTTATGCGCTAACATCGCAATCAGAGAACCTGGACTCGAAATACATATTAAAAAAAAAATATTTTTATTATTATTATTAGTTTTTGTAAATTTTTATTTCTATTTTTATTTTTGATTTGATGTTTATTATTATTTTATTATTTAAATTAATGTTTCTATAATTTCAATTTTAATTTAATCTTTTTTGTGTGATTATTTTATTGTACATTGGATTTATTTTGCTTATTTTATTTAGTTTGTTGCCACTAAGGATCACTGACTCCTAAGCTACAGGGACATACACCTAGTTTAGGAGTCAGGGCGTTAAAAATGACCTTGATTATTATAGGCCTTTGTATACCTAATGTCATGTATAAGAATTTTGTAACGGAAGGCTTATTGTGGAAATAAATTATTATTATTGTCTTTATTCCTTAATACACATATAAATTATATTTTTAAACATTTCAATACTAAATAAAAAACATTTAAAAATATAAAAATTGTATCCCACCGGTATCGAGAACAGGGATGATTATTATTATTATTATTATACATCTATGATCAGTGTCATTACAATAGTAAACCTAAATTCACTGATAGACAAGGACAGAGATAAGAGCAGTGTCGTGCGAGCGAAATCGCGTTAGTGCCTAATTTCAGAGGTCCACGCATTAAAGGCGAGTCACCTATCTTCCGCTATTTTAAGTTAATCTAAGCCAAGTCTTACTTATTGAATACTGGAAAATGTGTACTTGTACCGTTATTACGAGTATTTTCTTGAACTTCATAGCTTGTGATCTAGAACCTTTGTAAAACTTTTATCAAAAGTTGAACCATCTAAGTCGGATATATCTGGCAAGCAATCTTGCGTTTATTCTGCCGGGGTCGCACATCCACGTCTATCATCTGTGTATCTATCGTCTGTCACCTATGGGGATTGAAGAGTTAAACGAGATGAAGAACCTAGTTGCAAATACAAGACCCTGGCAAATAGGTCGCTTGGCTAGGTGGTCTATTGTCTGGTGTCTGATTACCTGTAAACACTACTGTTAAAGATCTATGAATGGCAACAGAGCCCAACGGCTTTACGTACTTTCGGAGACTACATGTCAAGGCAAATAAAAATTATTCTATGTTCTAATTTCATTGCAATTTGTTCAGCCATTTTAGAGTGAAGAAGAAATCAACGTAAATAAGAACTTTACCTTTTTACATGAACGTGATTTCCTTGGAAGGTTTTTACATCCGAAGTAAATCCCTTGAGAAAAACCATTGAGTAAAACCCAAAAACAAAATACCTCCCAAAATATAATAGGTTTAGGTAAACACGATACTCGAACAAATGTAAACAAAGTTTTATTTGACAACAAACAAAGAAACATCTACGTGAATTTCAGGACAAATGATAAATAATATTTAGTTATGTTGCTTTTATTATGTTTACTCAGACCTGAATATAAACACTCCAAAAGTAACAAACAATATGGATTTTACTTAAAAAAAAACAGTTCAAATATTTACATGGTTGTTTTTTTTTTTTTTTAACACAGTTTAGCTCTTGCTTAAAACCTTATTCATGCAAAATAAAAAACGGTAATTTAAAAAACTAAAAAACCCGACTGCTTTTCTGAGCATTCATGAAAAAGCCCTAAAACAAGAAAATCTGGCAGTCGGGACCCATTCTAGAATTGAGAGCACATACCTATATTACATTGCAGATTACTCCAATCTATTGACTAGACGGCTGACTTTCTAGAATGGGTCCCGACTGCCAGATTTTCTTGTTTTAGGGCTTTTTCATGAATGCTCAGAAAAGCAGTCGGGTTTTTTAGTTTTTTAAATTACCGTTTTTTATTTTTTATTTTTTTAGTTTTATTTTATTACGATATCACTTTCAAAGTAATTACGAATCTAAAGACACCTCTCAAACTAAAATCCATCGAGCCGTTCAGGTCGCAGAGCGTGCCAAACATTTGAATTTGGCGCTAAAAATCCGCCATTTTGTTTTTTTTTTATTTTGATATACCCAGTGTCACTCTCACAGTAAATACAAATCTAACGACACCTCTCAAGCTAAAATCCATCGAGCCGTTCAGGCTGCAGAGCGTGCCAAACAATTATACATACATACATACATACATACATACATACATACATACATACTCTCGAAAAACATAACCCTCCTTCTGGCGCAGTCGGGTAAAAATTATAGAGAATTTGAATTTAGCGTCCGTTAATAATGATTAGTGGATTCTTAATTCGAACTCAAGCAGAGGAATCACTCTCGGCTGAGCAGCGTTCGGGAAGCTGCGCGGTATCTTCTCGTCCGACATACCACAGGGTCCTAAGACTAAAGTATACTAGGTATCGTATCAGCCTGTACACGGAATCCACTACATAATTATGTAAGGGCAATGCAGAAAAATAGAGATCTGACATGTCGCGTAAAAATAAATAGAGATGCGATTCTTTGAAAAAAAAAAAGTTGATCCGCACTAGGAAACAAAAATACTTAAAACAATGTCACAAGTTGAACACCACCAACACTAAGTACAATATACAGTTCATGGCAGATCTTAGCTGCATTAGGAGCCTAGGTGGCCTGCTGACCATGTATTTGTGTGGACAACAGGTAACATAACAAGCTTATAACTTTGGGATTTTTCATGATACAGTTATGAAATTTTGTACATAGATTCTTTGCATAAAAATACTAGACCCGTGTTTCGAGTTTCGCATAAACTAAAAATAAGGTTGTATAGCACAGCAGTGAATCGCTTAACTACTGCACCAACTAATACCGTAAGATTTGCTATTCTTTATTAAAAGTTAAATTTTTTATTGACCTTTAAATAAAAACAACTATATAATAATAAAATTAGCCTACATTTGACGAAGATATCGCCGGCGAAGAAAAAAAAACATTCAGTCAAATTGAAAACCTACTTTTTTTTTGAAGTCGGTAAACAGGCAGTTAGTTTGTAAACACAAACCGTATTTACAGGTATACTTGTAACAAGGCTTTTCAGCTTACATCTTTAAGCAAAAATTAAATTTCTATTTCATAACGATATTTTGTTCATTTTTGTTTAGTTTAAAGCCCTTTATCCGAAACATTTCTCCGTAGCCCTTCATTGATGATAGACACTCTCACCGACTCCAAAAATAAAAGAAAATGGAAGTCACCAAAGAAAAAAATGTGTTATTTCACGATCTAAAACGCAGATGTAAGGAGACTGGATGCGGTTAAAATATGCTTCGAAAAAATCAGTTTACTACTAGCACATGAGTAGATAAACCATTTATCTACTCATTTTAGCTACCTGTTTAGCTACTTCTTTATCATATCGTATTGTGAAACAAAGGAACAGAAAAAACAAATTTACAACTTGCTCATGTCTGAAATTACATCTATGTTACCTAAAAACAAGACGTATGCAAGCTCTATTTTTTTATTTATTTTGTTGAGTTAACTTATTAAAGAAAAGATCAAAGAATATTAGGTTTTTACCTCTCTAAATCTAAAACCACCGGAGGATCACATCAAGGTCACCCTGAAACTTCCTCGTGCAACGCCTGTTTTGAGACATTACAAATCCTTTAGGCTAAAATTATTATTAGTCTCAAATTTCTCTCTACAGTGGAGCTAGAGGGCGTGTTAGACTTTTACTGACTAAAACCATATAAATGCTTTTTGCGTTTTAGGACCATGAGTATCCTTTTTATAATTTTCTCTATGGCCCTATCAGGCATCTGCATTCTACAGTTTGCTGACATCTCTATGAGGCACTCGTGGAACGCTACGGAGCCGGTCTGGATCTATTGGTCGTCCTCTACAAGCCTCTGCTTGCAGTGACCGCAGATCACTCTGCAATTTCCAATGCCCGGAGCGTTATCTGTCGCGGCGATAGGCACTCATTTTTGCGGTCCGGACACTGTGTCTAAAACGTCAGTGAGTCTTAATTTCACTGCCACATCTAGCGTCTATACATCCCTATCATCAAGATGCAAACTATTGTTTTATTTTCATTTTACAACATTCAATGTCTCGTTTTTACAATAGAGTTATTCTGAAACTATTTGAATATTATTTTTATAATTTACTAAGGAATATCATGCAGGTTTTTTTTTAAATAACGATTTAATCAATATTCTAAAATAATTAAAAATAGAATTAATTGAGAAACCAAAATCAAAATTTGAAATAAATATGTATATCTCTCTCACTAAGATTTAGTTCGGCGGGCGTACGAGTGTCGTGTCTTTTGACGTCTAAGACCGTATTTCTATTTCTTCTTCGCAGTTTAGAAGCTTTATAACTCTTATTATTGACATGCTTAATTATATAATTAAAATATTATTATAGTGTTGCAAATTAACACTTTACAATTAAATTAATAAAATGTCATTAAATAACCCGCCCCCCATCGTTCCCGTTTTATAACTTCATAGTTGATGAAGATATTTTTATCCTTTTTACTTATCGTTTACCAGAGCTAAAAAGTATTTAATTTAACAAATAAAAAAATGCATATATTCCTTTGTTATGACATAAATGTGTTAAATAAAACCTTTTAAGAAACAAAACTATTTTTAATATCTTAAATTATTAAGTCACAGTCTGCTGAAATTTAACTCTTTTTTTTTTAATCCACTAAAAAGTTAATCGTTTTTAAACTATAATGACACTTTGCTGACACGTAATACGATCACAATGACAGCTACACAAAAGTTCTTACTTTATCTGAAATAAAATCATTTTGTCATCTTAAGTGTCAAGAGCCGAGCAATTTAACACTAGGGGAGACATCGTAATAACTATAATTTTATAAGTAAACAGAGTGTGTAAGTTTATGTGAACTAGTTGAATATTCTGACTTTACTTGTATATTTTTATTAAGAACTATTATCGAATGACTAGATTATGTGACAAGTTATATCAGCTAAAAAAAAGTTGAATGTTGAAATAGCTTCAAAGAAAAAAAGTAAAAGAAAAAGAAAAAAAAGGAGTTAAAAAGAAAGAAAAAAGCTTATTCGTGCTTCACAATTTTTTTTCGTCCATTAGCTGATCGGTTTTTGTCAAAACATGTATTCTTCTTTTATACATCTTTGAAAGAAAAATACATGTTAAAGACAGAATGACGAAATATTATAATTCAGGACATCTTCTATAGAAATGTTTGGCTATCACAACATAATGGAGGAAAACGGAAATTAACAAAAATTGCTTGTCATAATTTTGTTCCCATGGATGCGAGACGCACAGTACCGGTTGTCATGGCAACACTTGAGGGAGGCCTATTATATCTAACACTGGACGTATTTAAGCTGAAATGATGATGATGTATTTTATTCTTGTAAATGAGGAAAACTTGTTCATAAAAAACCATTTCATCTTTTGAAAGTTATGTCTTGACTTTTACTACTCGCATGATCCTACACAAAACAAAATACAACACATAACTATATAATTATCATTACATACATTCCTCATTAAACAAAATAAGCCCCGAAGACAAACAAACGAACAAAACCAAAACTTTCTTAGAACAAATTGCAGAATCGCCACACTTTTTACCACTCACAGTGATAGCGTCAAAGAAATCGTTCGCTCTTGCTTCTTATTTTTTTTAACCAACTATATAAGACTCCGAGACTCCCTTTCTTGCTTATTGCGCGACTCAGCATCAGACAAAATGTATCGAGAAGTGACGGTTTTGGTAGCCCTGTGTGGGATTACCTTTGCTTCATTACTAGACGGTGATATAGATTTAGCTGATGGAGTGCGGTTAGCAAGGATACCAGTGACGAACTCTCTCGAAGATGAAGGAAGATCTTTTGGCGAGAATTCTCCTCTATTCCGGATGGCCAAGTTCTTGCAAGGCCATGAGCTGCATGTGAAGTTACCGAACTTGATAGAGAAGGATCGTGTGACCCAGTTCTTAGCTGACTCATTGAAGGTCGTCGATGAGAGCTTTAAGGAGAATTCAGGTGAGTTTTGTGGTTAGAAAGTGATTTGAGTGGTGTAAACGGTTATCATCTAGCAAAATGGTGCGTAGAAAATTTTGTGATCTGTCGATTAGTGCCTTCATGTTATAATTAGGTGTTTAAGAGCGCCAAAACTGTGAAAACTTCCCATACAACCATTCTTTCTTTATTATGAGGTTAATAAACATCTTTTTCTAAATATTTTGAAAGTACAGATATCTGGTGGTATCTAGGTTTTTAAAAGGAACAAATAACAATTTTGTGTGAAATTAATCTCACTGGGCTAGCTAGACCTTTGTAAATTTTCTGATAATCAAAGGCTTGCTTTTATTGGCCAGCCGTAGTGAAAAAGTTTTGGGAATATTCAAAACCAAACACCGACCGATAATTCGTTTTTTTCGCGTCGCCTCTTTATGCTTTAAGCTTTTCAACAATGCTCACTTTGACGATAAGCGGGAAGGGCCTTCTTAAATAATTTCTAATTCCTCTTTCTTGCATATGTTAGTAAAAGATTGAAAGATAACGCAATCCTATTTGGACTTAAAAATGTACTGTATGTCTATTTTTCTTCATCATAATTAGCTTACAATTGAACTCACGGCTTCTATGCAGTAATTCGCAAGCAAGTCGTAACACTGCATAGAACGCTGGTTATTAGAAATAGCATCCTGGAGGCAGTGGTTGAGTCCTTACTACAGTAAATAGTAGTCCTTATTACCTTTTATCTTATTCTGAGGTACAATGTGGAGACTTAGAGAGAATAGTCAGGTAATTTACTCCTTGCTATATCGTTCTCTGTACATTTTACCTCAGACAACCCAGCATGGGCTTGCTAACGGCGAGTAATGTGTAGCTCACCGTCCGAACGTCCAGTAATCGTCCGGACCGAGCCCAAGTCGTAGATGACGCGTATTGTTACATGCGCGAATCAAGGATATGGCGGCAAACAGTAGGGGCCCAGCAGGGTCGCACCCTACTGTGACCAAGGGTTGACTTTTAAAAGGAAATCTCGGCCCTATGAAAGGAAATGAAGGAACAGGAGTGGGTTTTTAGTCAGTAAAAATCTGACACACCCTCTCGCTCCGTCCAAGAGAAGGAGATGTCATCGGATGATTTTCCCACCTAAAAAAACTACTTCACTGTATGTTTTTATTTTTTATTTTTATAACACCATTTTTCTTACAAAGTGGACTACATTGTTGTCTTTTAAACGCAATTTATTGTTATAATTATTATATTCTATTATAATTCCCAAACCATAAAACTTCAAACAACAGTCTGTCACTTAAAATGTCTGCAAAGTACAGCTTATTCAATTTCCGCTAGAGGGCAATTTCCGCTTTCCATCAACGTTCACTCAGCTGGGCTAGCACTAAAGTGATTGCACTTTTATTATGGACAGATTGCGGTTGGGAAATATTGATTTTTTTTCTCAAGTTATTTTTGTGGGGGTCTAATTTTTATCTGCGGTTTGCCCTATTATCCTAAGGTTACATGCTCTCTGGACAAAAAGTATTCTAGGCGCCAAATTATAATCAAATCCATTTAGCTGTTTAAGTATAAACTAGTAACAAACCTACAAACATACGTATACAAAATACTCATCAAGCTCCTAGCCTTAGATTCAGTTCTTTCATTCAGAAAAAACGAAGAAGCTTTCGATAAACAACTTTTTTACCGTACGGAACCCTTCATGTGCGAGCCAGATTCGCACTTGGCCAAGTTTTTATCAATTTTGTGAAAGCCCAGCACTCGAACAATATTTTGTGTTTTACGAGCCCAGCACTCGATCAATATTTTGTGTTTTACGAGCCCAGCACTCGATCAATATTGTGTGTTTTACGAGCCCAGCTCTCGATAAATATTTTGTGTTTTACGAGCCCAGCTCTCGATCAATATTTTGTGTTTTACGAGCCCAGCTCTCGATAAATATTTTGTGTTTTACTAGCACAGCACTCGATCAATATTTTGTGTTTTACGAGCCTAGCACTCGATCAATATTTTGTGTTTTACGAGCCCAGCGCTCGATCAATATTTTGTGTTTTACGAGCCCAGCACTCGATCAATATTTTGTGTTTTACGAGCCCAGCACTCGATCAATATTTTGTGTTTTACGAGCCCAGCACTCGATCAATATTTTGTGTTTTACGAGCCCAGCTCTCGATCAATATTTTGTGTTTTACGAGCCCAGCACTCGATCAATATTTTGTGTTTTACGAGCCCAGCACTCGATCAATATTTTGTGTTTTACGAGCCCAGCACTCGATCAATATTTTGTGTTTTACGAGCCCAGCTCTCGATCAATATTTTGTGTTTTACGAGCCCAGCACTCGATCAATATTTTGTGTTTTACGAGCCCAGCACTCGATCAATATTTTGTGTTTTACGAGCCCAGCACTCGATCAATATTTTGTGTTTTACGAGCCCAGCTCTCGATCAATATTTGTAACATGGAAACTTTAGGCGATCTGCATAATTTTTTTTTTTTGCTTCATCATTTCAGCTAAAATACCATGTTGCCACAATGAACGGTCCTCTGCGTCTCGTATCCATGAATTATTTTCTTAATTGAGAAAACTTTTTTAGCTCTAATAAACGATCTTGAAAGGCATCATTAAAATATCTTCATCAAGAACGAAGAATTCTTCAATAAGAAAGAGAAGTTCGACATGATTTTTGAAGTCAAAGGCCATGACACCCGTACGCCATCTAGAAATCGGCAACTGACTGCCAATTTTGATATTTTTTGCACAGTTATGTTCTATTTTTGTATATTTGTTACCAGCAATCTGTATAATTTAGATATTCTATACAATAATATATAAAATATATAATTTCTATTCTATTTTTTTCAATTAGTATTTTTTTTTTATTATTTATCTACATTGTGCTAACATAATAGAAGCGAGATGTAACCAAGATTTATGTCACTCATCAACAATATGATTTAAAAGAGTGTCCATGAAGTTTGTTGCACGTTCTTGTCCATAGAGATCTAAGCGTTGGAATGTGCAATTTAACTTCACTTTTTTTGGACTGACCGACATTTTGACAATTCAAAAGTGCCTGTAATTGGTCTATTTGAAATAAACGCTTTTGATTTCTGGTTTCTGAATATCGAATGCGCACCCAGTAATGTGTGTAAAAGACGAGAGTAGGGAAGGAGGTGATGTAATTTTAGGGCACTCCGACACGGACAGGTTAGCTTAGAGTTATTTTCTTTTATTACCACCTGAAAATAAAAGCCTTACTTTAAACCGTATTATATGTAATAATAACCGTATTATACGTAATACCGGATTATATGCTCTCATCTTTGGGACTGATCTGCCCGATACCAGCTTGATGCGCTTGAAACTATTGAGAGGCGAGCCAGGAGGATCATTGGCAATGATGCACTCGTCGAGTCGAGTCTTCAAAGTCTTGAGCATCGACGCCGAGTTGCTAGCCTGTCGGTTTTCTACCGGTTAAATTTCGGGGAGTGTGTGTCGGGTTTGCATAGCCTAATTCCGCCTAGCCCGTTCCATCATCGGACTACCAGACGTACGGCGATGCGCCACCGGTACGTGGTGGACATCCACCACCTATACGCACAAAGCGTTTTGGGAAAACATTCATTGTGCGTACAGCTTAGGAGTGGAATTCCCTGCCAGAGTCTGTGTTTCCAGATGGCTACAACCCGGGAATCTTTAAGTCAAGAGTGAATAGGTTACTTCTAGGTAAGCGCGCTCCATCGTCGACCACATCGTCGCTTTCCATCAGGTGTGATAACCATTGAACAATAAAAAAAATTAGATTGCCGGTAACATATTATCTATTGGTTAGATAAGATTTTTTTTTATTAATCTTTTTTTCCTGTTCGCGCTTTTAAGAGTTCAGAGCATGTGGCAAGTTTGCTGCTCACCTTCTTCCAAATTCGAAGATTTGGACGAGTAATAATGGCGAAATATCGCAATTGTTTGGCAAACTTGCACAATTTTGACGTTCGTGATTTAATTTTAATTAGTCCCATGCCTACAAAGTTTTGACGAAAATCATTATTAATGAATTTAAGATAATCGTAACTTGTCCAGTTTGTCGTAACTTTGGGACTTTCATCTTTATAGTTTGGCAAACTTGCACAATTTTGACGTTCGTGATTTAATTTTAATTAGTCCCTATATGCTTACAAAGTTTTGACGAACATCAATATTAATGAATTTAAGATAATCGTAACTTGTCCAGTTTGTCGTAACTTTGGGACTTTTAGTTTAAAGGTTGATATGAAGATAGATACGTTGTAGATAAACTTATTTGTTTGAAACCTGTCTAGTTAAATTCTGAAGACTAACGTTTTTGGGAGGTACCCTTGAACGGGGAAAATCATTAGAAAATTTCCTCTAAAGGAAATAAAGAAATCTTCAATGACTGCTCCGGTTCTCGGGTGCAGTAAATGAGCACGTCAGATTTTTAGTCTAATAGACTTTAACCTCTGAGTTTGTTTCGATGTTTCTTCTCAAGGTAGTCAGCAAACACCGGCCCCATCTCTTTTAAATTGACGTATAAGTTGATATGTAAAAAAAAATATTAATACTAAATAGCAAAATCAATCAGTTATCATTTAATGTTTCCTAGTGTTGGAATGTTATTTGTTTGGATAAGGTTTTCAAATGATCTAACACTTGTAGTCGTGTGTGACAGCTGATATATTTTAAAGTTAGAAATAACTGTCGTCTAGATGGCGTTATTTTTGATATCTACTTGTTTTATCAAATAACGATTTCACATTTAAAGTGGTGCATTAAATAATTCTTGTACTTTATGTGGCAATAAATCAAATGTTTCAGATATTTTTTATTTTTGTAAGGATTGTTCTGGTTGTCTTTATACATACACTGACTTGAATAAATAGTTAACTGTTTCTGCCAAGATGGCGGTATATCCGGTCTTCACTTTATTATTAGCGGGTGCTCGGGCGACTAGAGTATTCGGTTGTCAATTTTAGAACGGGCAAGTCAGGGAAATAAAGGTGCAGTGTGGATAAAGTCAGTAATGCTGAATAAGTGATCCAACACTACTTATACCTTTTATGAAAAGAAGAAAAATGGTATATCTTCAAGTTTTTATAGTACATGGCAAATAAGTTGTACCATTTGGTATGATTAAGCGCAGCCCCCCACTTTGATTGAGACCCGAAAATCAGTTACTGCGCATTCAAGGTCGACTGTCATGGTGGTCCAACTTGTGTGACGAAGATTATAACCAATTTGCGGGTCTCAATCGAAGTGGTAACGTGAAACCATAGAAAATAGTTCAACTTATTTGCCGCGTACTGTAAAAGCTTTAAGATTTACCTTCTTCTCAGATAGGTGCACATTACATACATGGCTAAATTTTTTAAACATTAATCGATTTGTAAAGATAAAATAAAAAATAAAGTGCTATTTTCCTAAAATTCGAATTAATATCTACACGCATGTACGAAATTATTTTCTTTAAGTAAACGAGTCAATGACCTTGTAGGTAGTTGTCGGTCGTTGCGTACTAGCTACCTACAGGTCATTGAACTCGCCCAGCTGACATTTACTTCAAGAAATTAATTTCGTAGATGAGTAAACCCTCCACGGGATTAAAACGATTAAAATTTAACAGTGTATAAAAGCATAACTTTATTCACTAGTTCATGTTTGGGACTTGCGTCATAGACATATCGACCCTTTTCAGGGAAAACATCGTTAACGACAGTTTGCGTGTTATTTATGCACTAGCTGACTCGGCCAACATTGGTCAGCCATATAATTTATCAAAGAAAAAAATAGGGGTAGGAGGGTATAAAATAGCCCACGGCCTACCACACTCCTCCCGTCTCCCCACCGCACTCTTTCGTAATTGGTATTTCTGATCCATGATTTTCCAATTGAACTCTAGTAGCGATACCTTTGTTTATGTTTTTTGGCCATTTAAATTATTAAAGAAAAAAATTAAGGGGTGGGGGGATTTTTGTGGTGGTGGGTAAAATCATCCAATGATATCTCCCGCCCTTGGGCGGAGCGGGAGATAGTGTCAGACTCTTACTGACTAAAAACCCACCCCGTTCCTTCGTTGCCTTAGATACCAGGGCCGGGCTTTCCTTTCAGAAGCAAGCCCTTGGCCCCAGTAGGCTTCGACCCTGCCTGCCAGCAGCTAGCAGGCTGGGTCTATACTGTTTGCTGACAACTCCTTGAGGCGTGCGGGAACAGTACGCGCCGTCGACGACCTGGGCTTGGTCCGGATGGTTACCTCACGGTCGGACAGCGAGCTACCCATACCTCGCCGTCCGCAAGCCCGCGCCTACGTTGGCTGGAAATCAGGATCGGAATCGGAATCCCCGCGGCGGCTGGGCCGTGAGGGCCGTTGTCTCTCGCGTGCGGCCTCCTCCAAGGGGTGGGGGTCAGGGGGTAAAACAAACTACGACCTATTCTTAGACCTACAATATAATAATATTATAAACATACATAGGGTAACTGGTAATTAGTGACCGCTACTTTAACACGTGATTGTAGTGTTGATAACAAACAACTTTTACTATGGGACCAAACCTTTGACTGGCCTGTTGGTCTAGTGGTTAGTGGCCCTGACTGCTATGCCAGAGGTCGTGGGTTCGATTCCCACCCAGGACAAAGGTTTGTGTGATGAACACGATCATTTGTTCTGTGTCTGGGTGTTATTTATCTATAATATGTATGTATTTAGAAATATATAAGTATGTTTATCAGCGGTCTGGTACCCATAACACAAGCTCTGCTTAGCTTGGGGCTAGACGGTGTTGTGTAATAGTTGTGGAATATAAAAAAAAAAACCTGAAATCGCGAAAAAATCTGCTAGTCAGTACATTTATGGTCGCCTAAATGATCAAGATGTACTGAACTTGGCAATTTTTTTCGCGATGTCCTTAAAATTTACCAAATCAGTCCGGCCGTTCTCCAGTTTTAGAGAGACTAACGAACAGCTATTCATTTTTATATATAAGACTAGCTATCCCGTCGAACTTCATACCGCCTAAAAATCGCAATTTTTTTGTGAATTTTCCCATATTTTCTCACCGTTTAAATCTTCCCTGGAGTATCACAAATATTTCAAGACCAAAATTGGCCAAATTGGTTCAGCCATTCTCGAGTTTTAGCGAGAATAACGAACAGCTATTCATTTTTAAATATAAGAAGACTAGCTGACTCGGCAAACTTCGTATCGCCTAATAGTCAATGAATACTTTTTTTTCATACCTTTTAAACCTTTCCTGGACTATTACGAATATTTCAAGACCAAAGTGAACCAAATAGGTCCAGCCGTTCTCGAGTTTTAGCGAGACTAACGAACAGCTATCCATTTTTATATATAAGCTAAGAAGATACGAGTATGTATGAACTTATTATCTTTTCAGTGACTGGAAGAGGCAAGGGCGGTGGAGGCGGAGGAGTCGCGCTCATTGGTCTGATGTTCGCAAAGGCGCTGGGAGCCATGGGCATCGGGGGTCTAGGATTGCTGACTATGAAGGTAAGCCACTAGTGTAACGTGTGTACAATACGCAGCATGCGAGTCAACCAAAATGGCGATCGGCATTCAATGATTCAAAACATTTTATTTCAAATAAACCATTTACAGGCACTTTTGAAAAGTCAAAAAGTCGGTATAAAAATGATGCTAATTGCACATTCCAAAGCGTAGATTTCTATGGAGAAGAATGTGCAAGAAACTCCATGCTCAATCATTTTGAAGAGAACCGAATGATCCAACACACGCGCCACCATCAGTGAGACATTTGAGTGAGCATGACAAACTCTCAACTGCCATGCTCATTTACGTCAAACAAGTCCAATAGAAATTCAATGTGCAGTAACAGATTCATGGATGTTAATTGAAGTGCGGCACAGCGGGAGGCTGTGAGTAGCCATAGCACTGACTTATCACGAAGTCAGCACGAAGAATCTTCGGTTCTCTGATATGAGGATTGCGTGACGATTTTGCGGTTTTAAGGGGGGAGATCATGATTTTTGAAGATTTTAAATCCAACATCACATCTAAACGGCTAGTCCGCATTTAAAAAAAAAATGTATGTCAAAGTAGACTATTTGCCTAATAATTTGATATACTATTGAATATATATATTTTTTTTTTTTCATAAATCTTGGTGTGATTTATTTTCAAAGTTATGTCTAACACAGACAAAAAAACGAAGATAAAGCAAAGCAACAACCATTTTTATGAAACTGTCATTATCTAAATGATAACTGAATTACCAATCTTTTGACTTACTCGTAGGGTTTGTAGGTAAGGTAGGTTAGGTTTATTTCATATTGTGTTTAATAAATGACGGACATATTATTATTCGAATAATTATCTACAGCGTAGTCACGCATTTTGACCTTCTTCGGCCATGTATCTCGTCGTGGTAATGACTCCATAGAGCATCTCGTAGTGCGGGGCAAAGTTGAAGGCACCAGGCCACGTGGTAGATCACCAACAAGACGGACTGACTAGATCAAGGCCGCAACTGAGTGCTCGGTGTACGAATGTACCCAGAAAGCTGCAGTCCGCGATGAATGGCGCCGCATGACCAAGAAGATCACTCACCGTGATTCACAGTGATGACCACGACCACTCTGACAAGAGCGTACCGACTAAGATGAAGATAATCTTGATGCGCGTTAAGTGACGCTAGCTCCACTTTTGTTCACTCAAGGTTACTGGCATTTAGTGTTTAGTTGTGGATTATAGAAATACTATCTACTGCCAGCGACTTCGCCTGTGTGAACATAGAAAGTAACCCCAAGAAAACATACTCGCGGGTTCAAAAGTACCCTATCTGCTATTCCAAGGCATTTGAAAGACCCCGAAATTCTGATGAAATTTACTGTTAGCATTCAAAAGTGCACGGGAGTGACGCCACTCGAACGTGGAGTTGCTCAGGAGCAAATAATGACAACAAAAACAAAGGGACGGACGTCATTGTCTGTGGTTTAAATGTAAGACAGGGTTTAGTCAGTAAGACTCTGACACTGCCCCGACTGACTCAACTGTGAGGCGGCCTGGGCGTCCATTAGGATTTCCTAAAACTACCGAAAAAAACATTTGAAAGAGTGATCGTGGCTCTAGAATGTAAAAAGCAACTAAAAGACAGGTTTTAGTCAATAAAAGTCCATCCATCGACCATCCACGTCGAGGCTTTTGGCCCTTAGCGGTCACGGTAACTGGCACTACCACATGACAGCCGAGTCCACGTTCCATATTTTTTTTTTTAATTGACATAAACTAGTGCTTGACTGCAATCACACCTGACAGTAAGCAGGGATGCAATCGTTGATGGTGAGGCGCGCTAGTTTATTAAGAGCATGCATGTCGACAACCTCGTATACTATATGGAGAAATTTGATTTGAATATCTTTCTTAACTTTAATGAGATTCTCGTCATGTAGTGTGATGATGACAGCGACTATCATTGTGCGGTGCGTTTATCGGTCTATCATCATTACATCTGGCTCATTGGTTAATAGTCCTATCAGTAATGATTGACAGATTATTTTTAAACATGTTTTATTATTATAGTTTTTATACATTTTCTTTGAATTTCATACCAAGGTCGAGTCTTCCTTTCAGAAGCAAACGCTGGGCCCAGTAGGCTTCGACTATGCTGGGTCCATAAGGTTTGCTGATAACTCCTACAGGCGCGCGTGGAACATTACGCGCCGTCAAAGACTCCTACGATAATCGGAAATCGGGATCGGAATCCCGGCGGCGGCTGGGGCGTGAGCGCCGTCGCCTCACGCGTGCGACCTCCTCCTTTGCTAGTACGTTTCGAATTTTCATACATGCCAAGCCCGTGCGGACTACCGGTTATAATTAATAAAAAAATTAATTACTTATTATATTAATTGTAACCACGTGATAAGTGATGTGCGGCACACTGAGTAGTAAATGGCTTTGAATTTAATTGGCGAGAAACTCAATTGAACTTAGAAGTAAATGGTAAAAAAAATATTATTGGAAGGTATTTGCTCGGAACTGTGACATTCAGGGGTCTTACAATGATGTTAAAATTTTAGTATATTTTGTTAGGTGGGAAAATCATCCAAAGACATTTCCTGTCTTTGGGCGGAGTGGGGGATAGTTTAAGACTTTTACTGACTAAAAACCCACTCCTTTTCCTTTTTTGCCTTCGTTCCAGGGGCTTGGGGTACACTTTCACATTACCCATGGCCCCAGTAAGATTCGACCCTGCTGGGTTTACGGTTTGATGACATCTCCTTGAGGTGCGCGTGGAAAAATGTTAGTCTTGCGAGCGAGAAATTGGGATGGAGCTATTCATCCTATATATAGCTTCATCCCTTTAACTATTCAGTTTAGGTCGTAAAATGGATTGCGATAACCGCTCGTGATAGGTCCTCGGGTTATCAAACAAATAAATACGTTGATGAAACAGAAATGAAACGGCTTTTATTTACAAAAAATCGACAAAACTACTGATGGCTGGTTCGTTAGTGGGTTCGTCGAGTTTGCTGACTAAGTTGACAAATATCCCGATTTTTGATACATTTCAAACTTCTTTTTTTTCGTATAATATTTCCGAAAGCAAAGCATTTCAATACGAGTCTGATGCAGAACAAAATGTATGTTAAACGAAGCGAAATCTTACGCACAGCCACGTGGTTTATTTCGTTTTTCGCGTCAGATAATCGCAATATTAGAGTAATGGAAAGAATCCGAGATTCTCCGAAATGCTTACCGCGACATTAGAACTAATACTAATAATACAACCTTCTGTTTAGTTTATTCGATACCTGAATCACGTTTCAAGTATTTTTATGTAAAGAACCTATGAACAAAATTTAATAACTGGTTTGTTTATATTTGGTTACTGAGGGGTTATTTTGCTGCCTCATCCAGCTGTGCGCTGGCGTCTAGTGCCCACAATGACCTGTGTTGTACTTATTGTCGGTGGTTTCCAACTTGTGATCATCTTTAAATATTTATGGGAAAAAATATAACATGATGTAAAAATTATTGGAACCGATTCCGTTACTGATTCTGAATGAACTATATTCAGGTTTCGCTTACAGTAAAAATAGTGTGGTATATGTTGTGTACTATATTCCACAACTTTTCCACGACGTCATATTTTTTTTATTAGGTATAGGCCCTCGTTTGACTTTTATCGCACCTGCTGGTAAGAAATGATGGGGCTGACGATGGAGCACGCTTGCCTAGAAGCAACCTATTTACTCTTGACTTAAAGACCCCTTGGCTATAGCTATCAGCAAACACAGACTTATCTAGCCTAACATTAATGTGGGGCTTTTGCTACGAGTACTAGACAACTGATAAACATATTTATATATTTAATAATACATATTATAGATAAATTATACCCAGACACAGAAAAAACGATCGCGTTCATCTCATAAGCCTTGAGATTTTTTTATAGTGTCGGCCAGTCAGAATAGAGGGTTTTAGTAGATTTTATCCTATACTTGTTATGAGACCTTGCTTCTTGCCAAATTTCAGGATTCTAAGTCCACTAGGATTTCCTCGAGAATGTCTTTTTTTTCGTTAACTTAGATCTTTCATTTTTTTACAGCTTCAAGGTACCGCAGGCCTAACCGGTTTAAATTTTAACTCGATACCTCCACGTTTTCCCGAGGTAAAGGGTTTTGACAGAGACACAGACAGACAGACAACAAAGTGATCTTCTAAGGGTTTCGTTCTTTCCTTTTGAGGAAAGGAACCCTGAAGTAGAAGTTCTAATGCAAAAACTTACTTTCTATCTAAAATCAGAAAATACAAGTTTCATAGCAACAGTTTCCTATTTAATAATGAGCTCACACTACTAATAGATTGTAAGATATTAACCAAAGAGTAGATATGCGACAGAGTCCGAACGTCACGGTTACACAGGAGACATTACAAGATGCATATTGGAGAGTGTGCGCAGGAATTGCATGACTTAATTCTACCGTCTCCGTTCTATCATCGGACAACCCGACGTACGGCGAATATCCACCCTTACGTTGTTCCCCGGGGCCCTGTGACGAAGGCAATGAAACGAGCATGGTAGGTTTTTAGTCAGTATGAGTCACTATTTCTCGCCCCACCCAAGGGCGGAATTTGATATTTAATGATTTTACCTACCATAAAAAAAAAACTTCATAATGGAAACATATTTAAAATAATTATCTAATTGTGACATATTAAAAATGCAGAGTGACATTTTATTCAGTTCGAAAGCTGACTTTTTGTATATACTGAGATAAGAGCCTTTTGGCCTCGAACTTAGTCTTTTTTAATGTGGTATTTTATTTAATTAACAGTTATTTATCATGTATGAGTGATAAATAAGTTAATTCTTTTGATTTTCGTTCTTTGAATGATTGACTAACAGATAGACCTAATTGAAAACCGTATATTAATCATGTGAGTGACATGCAATAAAGATAATTAATGTCCTTTCATTGTCTGCGCTGTAAACCTAGGTCTCAGAGTTATTGGTGGGAATTTTTGAAGTGTTCAGTGACTAAATGAATTAATCAAAGAGTGATTGAATACTAAGATTATATATATATACATCAATTTCACATGAACTCGACAATACATGGAATTAAGGGATAGCGATCCTAAAAAAGGGATTTTAGTATTTTTTCTATTGCAGTATTTTTTTTTTATTATTGTAGGTAAAATCATCCAATGACAAATCCCGCCCTTGGGCGGAGCGGGAAGTAGTGATGACCTCAACAAAGTTTTCCTAATTTTTTTACGTTTGCTGCCAAATACTGTGAAAGCATTAAAATATGTTATCAGTATCCTCCTTGCGTCATTCATCCTCAATTCTAAGGGTCATGACCTCGACGAATAACGTTTTTGTGTACTATATAAAAAAAATGTGTTGGAGTATTCATTGATTTAGCCAAGGCTTTTGACACTGTCTCGATTTCTGCTCTTGTTGACAAGCTGGAGAGGTGTGGAATAAGGGGTATGGTACTTAAAATCTACAAAGATTTCCTGACTGGCCGTTTGCAGAAGGTTAAGGTGGGTAGTACGATGAGCTCAGATGTTTCAGTCACCTACGGAGTTCCACAAGGCAGCATTCTTGGTCCCAGTCTCTTCCTCATGTATATAAACGACCTGTGTGAAATGACACTAAATTGTGGTAGAATATTTACCTATGCAGATGACACTGCGTTGGTATTTCAGGGAGAGACTTGGAACGAAGTCCAACGAAATGCGGAGATAGGGCTTCATAAAGTCAGTTTATGGCTGAGGCATAATCTGTTGACTGTTAACCTAACAAAGACCTCTTGTATACAGTTCACTAACGCTCGCATAAAACAACCGAACGTGGCTGTGCGATTTCACACTTGTGCACAACCACCGTTCACTCAATGGTGTTCGTGCACAGCGGTGAATAAAACCAAGACAATTAGATATCTTGGGGTTATTTTGGATGAGAAAATTACTTGGCAACCACATATCAACATGGTCTCATCTAGAGTGAGGAAACTTACATGGGTTTTCAAAAATCTCAGGCGTGTAGCAGACAGCGATCTTCTCCGTACTGTTTATTATGCTCTGGCCCAATCAGTTATCGGCTACTGTATAGGAGTTTGGGGCGGTGCGTGCAAAACGTATCTCTTACAGCTTGAAAGAGCACAGCGGTCATTGCTGAAGACTATGCTATTCAAACCGTACAGATTCCCCACAAAGTCTTTGTACGAGATATGCCGGGTATTTACTGTGAGACAACTTTTTATTTTCCATCTTATAACAAAGCAACACGTATGTACCCCGTATGATCGCGATAGGCTTCGAAACAAAAGGAAAATTCCGAATGTCATCGAATCGGTAAAATGCCGTACGGCTTTGGCAAGAAGACAAAAAACATTCCTGTCTGTATATGTTTATAATAAAATTAATAGTATTCTCAATCTTTACCCGCTGTCTCTACGAGATTGTAAGTTGAAAGTACGGGACTGGCTCTTTACTCTTGATTATGATGGTGTAGAGAAAATAATTCATAATTCATACTAATAAAAAATTCAAATACAAATATATTTCTGGACATACACATACATATACACTTACACATACATAAACACGCACACATACACGAGCACTACATACACAGCACGATTTAGGTAGGTAGTTAGGTAGTTAATTTTAGTTTTTGTTATTTACTTTTATTTTTAAATGTATACATAATTTTGAATAAATTTTGTTACTAAGCACTGGCATTAAATTGAACTATAATACTGGGAGGGCGCTGACTCCTGACATACAGGCCTGCCTAGTTCGGGAGTCAGAGGCTACTTAAACTGTATCAACCTTATAATTATGTCAATAAAAAATTATTATTATTATTATTATTATATTTCACCATAGGAGGAGTGGTGGCCGAGTAGTAACGGCCTCGACTTACGATTTGTAGGTCGCGGGTTCAAACCCAGCCAAGTGCATCACTTTGTGTAATTTACTTCATCACCACTGCTCTCAAAACGGTGAAGGAAACAATGAGGAAACTGGTATGTCCTAGAATCAGAAATTCGTATACAGGTGACATCCACCTACCCACACTGGACCTGCGTGGTGGATTTCGGCCCATTCCATCTCCTAGAGAGGAGGCCTGAGTCCCAGCAGTGGGAACATTATAAGGCTGATTCTATGCTGTGATTTAAGATTCGCAAAAATCTTCAAGAAAAGAGTAACCTATGAAGTTTCTTGCCAGTTCTTCTGTATAGGAAACGACCAATTGGAACTGTGCACTAGCTTTTGACGTTTAAGAGCCCCATGAAGGCTTTTGTGAAATAAAAACAATTTCAATTTTGAAATTCGAAACTGGGTTCGTACGATGTTTGTTTGTAAAGACTAATACGAAATAGGTAAAAACAGAAACCAAGTAAAGCCAAAAGATAAAAAAGCCTAGGACTCTGTCGCTTATCTACTCCTGTAGCAACAAGCATGTATAGTATCTGGCACACGGACCGGCGGTTTTCCTCGTCACGGCGCGCGGACTGGCCTCCTTATCCGCATTAATTACACACTTTTCCCAATTAAAATCACTCGGCAGTCTTTGTATTTTGTTATACTTGTACACGACATTCTGTGAGCATCTTCGAGTGAAGTTTTTTAAGTTCAGATTAGAGACATTCAAAATTTAAAAATTTTGTAGTTCAAAATTTAAAAATACAAACTTTTTTTATTTCTCATTCTTAATCAAATCTGGATCATTTATAAGCCTCTTCAGTTCAAAGCTGCTATATAGTATTTTGTGTAGCATCAGCCAGCTTCTGAGTAAATACCGTTAAATTTAGATCATTTTAATCCTGTGGAGGGTCGATCCAGTACATGAAACACTATCGATTTGTAAAGATAAAATAAAAAAATAAAGTACTTTTTTTTAAACTCGATTTAACGAAATTGAATTCTTTGAGTGAACGAATGTACGAAATTGATTTCTTTAAGTAAACGAGTCAATAACCTTGTAGGTAGTTGTCGGCCGTTGCGTACTAACTACGTACAGGTCATTGGACTTAGCCAGCTGACGTTTACTTAAAGAAATTAATCTCGTACAAGCGTAAATTAACTCGCGTTTAAAAAAAAAACGTTTTATTTTTAAATTTTATCTTTACAAATCGATAGTGTTTCATGTACCGAATCGACCCTCCACGGGATTTAAACCATCAAAATTTAACGGTATATTTATGTATCATTAGATTAATCTTCAGTAAAAAAAAAAACGTCACAATCTATTATTGTGATCATAATCTGTTGTTTCACTAACTTTCTTATGATTTCATATGAACACAATCAGATTTAAGTGATTAGAATGTGTACAACTGTGCATTGCGAAGAAAACTTTTGTTTTTTATCGACTGAACAATTTTCCTGCACACGAGCTCCAGCATTTTGCTGAGCGCTGGCCGTTTTGTGCGGATGTGACGCATATCTTACTATGTACTTTTTTATTTTTTTATTTTATTATATAGAGTCAGTGTGTGTAGCTGTTATTTTAAGATATGCGCCATGTTTTGGTACAAATAAACTTTTTTTCTTTTCTTTCTTTCTTTCCATCAGCGTCTTCTTTCAACTGTGGCTTTAGTGCAAGTCGTTTAGTGTTCAATCACGTTATTAAAAACGTAAATTTTCATTCTAATACTAGCTTTTACTCGCGGTTTCGACTCCCATCAACTGACTACCTACCCTACCTACAGTAACCTACCATACCCTGCGCGGGTTTGCGGACGGCAGGCAATGGGTAGCTCGCCATCTGTCCGACCGGTAACAGTTTATGGCGCGCACTGTTCCCGCCCGCCTAAAGGAGTTGTCAGCAAACTGTAGGGGCCTAGTAGGGCCGAAGCCTACTGGGGCCAAGGGTTATGTGATAATGTACCCCGGGGCCCTGAAACGAAGGCAATGAAAGGAGCAGGGTAGGTTTTTAGTCAGTAAGAGTCTGACACTATCACTCGAACCATCCAAGGGCTGGATTTGTCATTTGATAATTTTACCTAACATAAAAAAAACCTGCCAAACCTATATTATTATTATTTATAATAAGTTTTAAATTTATGGGCCACTTGACTCGTATACTTAAAAAAAAAAAAATCGTACAAAAGTACTTTATTTTTTTAATTTTATAATTACAAATCGATAGTGTTTCATGTACTGGATTTGCCCTCCACGGGATTAAAACGATCAAAATTCAAGGGTGTATATGTATGTATATACAAAAAGTCTAACATCTAGTCACATTCCCGCGACTCTCACCTTATAGGAGGCCTTCCAACGCGGTCGCCACGATGCGAGACGCACTTGGGGAGGTCTATGTCTTATTAGACATGGGCCTCCCCCAAGTGTCAAGTGTAGACGTCCTTCAGCGGAAATGATAATGTTATTTTTTTTTATTTATTTAATGGGTTTTGTCGCTTAGCGACCACATCGCCCAGTAAAAAAAACACATAATACTTACATCTACCTTAAGACTAACTCAAACAATTGTTTAGCTTTATCGGATATTGGAGAAGCGAGGATAGTATTGCAAATGCCAATATAATAATTTTTATAGCGTCCAAAAACATTGATCCTCGTATTTTCATTTCAAACACACTCCATCAAGATAAAGAATACATCATCAGATGATGATTATAATGACATAAAAAGTCGACCCGTTGTTACATCACATAATTAGGTCAATATCCTCTTATAAGATTACAAAATAGCAATTAGTGTGCTATTACTGGGAAGAAGTAGCAACTATCACAATTATAATTATAATAATATGAGCTTCTTTATGGTTTAATTAAGCCTATGTCTTAATTAAATCATAAAGAAACTTTGTTGGTACTTAAGATTATATAGGAGCGCTCATTACGGCTGTTAGATATCACAGTAATAAGTTTTGTATGTATGTGTGTGTGTATGATATCTTTTTTCACACTCAACCAGTTTAAAAGAATAATTCTACGTAGCTAAAACCGGGTAGGAAAAAACCAGTCAAGTGCGAGACGAATAGATTAATTATGTTTCACATTTGTTACTCCGAGAGAGATAGTCTTCCTGATATTATAATCACATTGCAAAGGCAGATCCATTTACAACTGAAACCTCTTATGTATAATAGCATGGTGGTGGATTACAGCCCATTCCCTCTCCTAGAAAGGAGGCCTGAGTACCAGCAGTCGGAACATGTTTCCACTGTTGGACTGATGCTATGCTATTTATTTAAATTTCATGTACAGTAGTGGTACATAGGCGGACTTAATGTAACAAGACATTTTTCACCAGTCAACCTTTGAGTGAAAAATTACAACACTGTGGTAGGTGTGCACAATAAATAAAAAAAAGATATTTAACTATTCTCTACTCTTCCCCAGGCTCTAGCCGCTTCAGCGTTAGCCCTAATGCTTGCAGCCATCGTGGGAGTAAAGAAACTAAGCTCACACGACGGGGGCGAAGATCACCAGGTGATCTACGCAGGTCACCACGGACACCACAGGCGAAGGAGGGATGTCGATGACGTTACGCCCCTACCTTACAGGGGGTGGAGGCAGTACGAGGGTAGCTCTTAAGGTACTTAAGTTATTTATTTGTGTTGTTAATTTATTGAGTATTTATTAAATTATTTTTCTTTTTAGTGGTTGCTGTTTTATTTTTTTACAAGCATTTGCCTGTGGTTTTGTGTGTTTATACAGATAAAGCAAATTTAGTCAGATGGTCCTAAATAAGGGATAATAGTATTGTACGTGTAAGGACATAGACCCTTTTAATTTGTCCACCTCACAAAATTTCAGCTCAATCGGTTGAAGATATCTGCTTCCAAATTGAGTTGGAAGATTCCACCCGAATAAATCTGTGGCCCTAGTCAAAAAAGTGTAAGTCCGATTTCATCAAAAATGTGTCAAGTATACCAAAGTTTGGTGAAAACAGATTTAAGCTCTCTCAAAAGAAAGAAGTTACTTTGTGTGAAAGAGTCTAACTGCCACAAAAAAAAAAAAAACTACAAAAGTCGGATTCAAGTACTTTTGTATTTTTTTAAACGGAAAATATTTTTTTTATGTAGTGTTTTTATTCCAAATTGACATAAATTGCTCACGTTTTAATTTGGTTAGTGTTTATCGGTATAACAACACCTGGTAAGTAATTATATTACTAGACATAGATCCGTTTTCACCAAAATGAAGAGATAAAATCAATATTTTTTTGCATTACTTTTAACCTAAAAACGAATTGTCATTGGATGATTTTAAATACCGTAAAAAAAAAAAAAAAAAAAAAATGCGTATCTTCTTCACTCGGGTGAATTAAAATTTAACATATGGAAAATAAGGGGTATAACTTAAGGATCTATTACACCACTCGATAAAACGATCGGTTTTGTCGACGTCGCGTAGTATAATAAGGCTCAGACTGTCTTACTCGGGAGTAAACTTGTCTTAAAGTCTGTGTAACTTGTGCGGAATATCGAGTGGTGTAATAGATGCTTTAAAGGAATTCATTGGTTAGTATAAGTCGCTATCTTAAAAGCTATTCACTTTACAGAAAAAAAAATAACTCAATAATAATAAATAGCATATTTCGTTTACCTATAAAAACATATCACATGTATTTTATTACGTAGCGGTTTAAATATCACACGAAATCATACATGATGTTTTGCGTTTCCTTTAAAGTTGCATTTTTGGACTTAGGTCCCTTTTCACTAAAGTCACAGAAATATAGTTACATAAATATATTGCAAATGAAATAAAAGTTTGTAAACAAAATGGTGGACAATAGGCAAAAACAAATGAAGTTTTATATTGGTATTTGTAGAATAAAGTATTACTCTCATATCCACCAATATTCTTCTATATTTGAATATCAAAGATCGTTTTATATTGTATGAAGAATCTCATCATGTAGAACATTCTATATTCAAGTCACGTTCAACACGCTTTTACCATAGCACGTCAACACCCTTTACAGATAGATTGGTGCAAAACGATGAAAGCACTGGGGCTCACAAGTCGAATGATTTATTAAATTCAGAGGGTTAGTTTTGATGGCAGAACGTGAAAAAAATAAAAACTCTACCCTTTCCTGCAGGCAGGCGGGGTCGAAGCCTGCTGGGGTCATGGGTCAGCTTCCGAAAGGAATACCCGGCCCCGGCACGATAGGCAACGGGGTAGGTTTTTAGTCAGTAAGAGTCTGACACTACTTCGCGCTCCACCCAAGGGCGTGATTTGTCATTAGATGATTTCACCTACCATAAAAAAAGCCTACCCTTTTCTCGTCTAGCTATGGGTCGAAGTCCAATCTAACCAACTGAATAATCGTGTATAATATGGAGGGACGGCCTATCATACATCCATAACCTAGGTTCTAGGCAACACGATATTCCTTGGTTACACTGATGGTCTTAAAATGATCCTACAGAAAATTACCTTCTGGGATAAAAATTGTCTCATGTGTCTCCAGTCCAAGATCTGGTCTATGAGATCTCCACAATCCATTTACTACGCAACACGATACTCCTTAGATAGACTGATGGTCAGACATTCTGCTAGCGACTGTTAAAAGAAGATCTACGAATGACAATTAGGACCGACAGTGTGTTTTCCGAGGTATGAGGTGTCAGTAATGTCCGAGATGAAATAAGAAAAGTAATAAGTCACATTAGTACTTGCACAATTTCCGACCTGCATGAGAGGGTTTAGTCCACTCTCGGCCCCTCGACCCCTAAAAAAAGATTTGTCTATTTGTGTCCTCTCAACTCTTGAACATAGTCCACATTCGACCCCGGCGGGAGATGTCATTGGATGATTTTACCCACCACAAAAAAAAAACCCTAGGGGGTGAAACTGGATTTTCATACAGAGGACAGGCATACCTCGTCCACTTTCGACCCCTAGTTCAAAATTTTGGTACAGTACAGTACATGAGAGGTGGTTGTCTTAACTACTGCACCATCACGACCATTTAAATTAATAAATGAATTTGAATTTAGATGTTAGCATTAGGTATAACATCCAAATTAAAATTCATTTATTAATTTTGTGAATACAGGGTACAGTTTTCTATAAAATGTTTGGTCCATGCAAGTTCTACCGAAAGGCTTACAAAACAGTGATGCTAATGTCAATAGTATCAAATCTTTTTTGATTGTAAAATTGTTCAAAATCTTATAAAAAAAGAAATGAAAATTCTCAAAATTGAAATGACTTGAATGATACAAAAATGGCGCAAAAAGATAATATAATATCAATAATCTAATGTTTTAATGATAAAATACTATGTCGATATGTCGACGTGATCGGGTTATAGAAATTTATCAGTTCATGATATGGCCAAGTTAAAATGGCAAGTTCAATGATATGTCAATCCTCGTTTGGCCTATTTTTAGACTTTTCACAATCATATAAATCCTACTTCAATGAAATGGCCAAACGAGGATTAACATATAATCAAATATTAAAGTTTAAACGATGTGGCCAGTTTTAGTTAGCCATATCATGAAGTGATCATTTAGAATATAGATAGAATCTGTAGGTAGACTGTGATAATCAAGATTGACCAATTGCTAGTTACGACAGAAAAAAGAATTAAACTCAACCTCGTTTCTCTCTAAAGAATTTTATAACAAGCCACACCAAAAAACAAAAACTAAAGAAAGAACGTAAATAGAAAAAGACTATAACACTTTTCACTTCAATGTCGATACACTTTCACCTGATTTAGAACTATTTTTATTTTTTATATTTATAAAAGCCTTTCACCAGAAAATTGATGTAAAACGAATAAGACTGGCTTATGTCAATGGAATTGAGATGTGTTTGAAGACGTAATAGATGCAATTCTAATGTTACGTTGATACATTTACTGTATTTTTCAACTGACTTCCAAAAAGGCAAGATTTTTTTTTTTAGGTGTTTTGTTCAGCGATATTTTTGCCAAATGTAAACCGATTTTGAATATTTTTCTTTTGTTTCAAAGAATTTATTTGCCAAGTCGATAAGATATAAGAAGTAATGAAGAACTTTGGAGATAGATCATGGAACAATTCAATGAATGATATCATCTGGAATTGTTTCAATCGCCTGTCTGTTTATTATTAATACCATATCAAGGCGGCGATGGCGTACGAGCGGTACACTCCGGTTGAGCGGTGGTATATTACGAGTATATGGGTAGCTCACCGTCTCGACCATCCGGTAGCTGTCCAGACTGAGTCCAAGTCATCGACGGCGTTAACTGTTCCATACGCACATCAAGGAGATATCAGCAACCCGTATGGACCCTGCAGGGTCGAAGCCTACTGGGGCCACAGGCTGTACGAAAGGGAACCCCGGTGCCCTAGAACGAAGGCAAAAAAGGAACAGGAGTAGGTTTTTAGTCAGTAAAAGTCGGACACTAGATGATTTTTCCACGTAAAAAAAACATCTAATATAACGATAAGTTTATCAGTTACCAAAAAGATATTGCCGTTGTTTTGACAATTTATTCGCAAACAAAGACACTGATATTTCAATCATTAGATATTTCATAATACAATACTACACTGGCTTCGAGAACAGTCTACTTTTCCGCCCTGCACACCGCATCGCCGCTGCCACTGCCTCGCTGCCCGCTAATTTTGTGTCCATAGCCTTAAGTGACCGGTTGCTATATCAACAAATATTTAAGTAGGTAGGTGCTTATTGAAGATCCTTTTGGCTTGAAATGTGATGTATAAGAGAATGGTTAATAGAGAAATATAGAAGAATGAAGTTAGAACTACATTAAACCGACGCACACGTGTAACACACCTGATTCGTACGTAAAAGGACCTCGCGTGGCGTCGCGGGGCGTGGATCAAGTGTAACTCTACAACTCTAGTTGCCATATAAAATGTTTTTTTTTATGGTAGGTATAATCTTCCAATGAAATCCCTTGCCCTTGGGCGGAGCAGGAGATAGTGTCAGACTCTTACTGACTAAAAACCTACCCCATTCCGTCTTTGCCTAATATTTATGGAGACCGACGCGTCCAGATCGGCGTGAGTGGCACACGTGTGCGCAGTGTAGCCCTTAAAAAATGCTGCATCAACGTTAGGTAAATAAATCGGAAAAAGGAACTAGAGAATGGCAACATATTGAGAAGGCTAACTAGTCTGTACTAGAGATGTAACAAAAGTGGTTCTATTGGAACCCGAGTTTTTGACATGACTTGGTTCCGCTATCACCTTTCCACCTTTACATTATTAACACCTCAACAGTCTGGACAAAAGCGTTTCGCCTCGTCGTTTATACCGCGTACATCGAAAGACTGGAACAATTTGTCTGCTGCAGTCTTGGTCTGGTCTTGGTCTTGTGTCTTTAAGTGCTTGATTACGGAGACGCGGCGCGTTGAGCGGTCCGTCGTACATTACCAATTATGTTTGTGGTTGCCCGAGCGATGACGTGGCCCGCTACTGCAATGTACGACGAATGCCCAACGCGCCGCGTCTCAGTAAACAAGGCCTAAGGCTAGAGTGAATAGGCTCTTAACAAACTCAGGTGGGATCGCAGACAAGCACCAGTTTATAGGTATCATTTATCGAATCATATTACTACTTAGATTCATCCCCATAGAACCGACTTTTAAATCGGAGTCGGGAGCAAAGACAGAAGCCCAAATGAAACACTACCAAAGCTAATCAAAAACGTGGATAGTAATACTGAAGAGCAAACTCACAGCATTCCAAGGATGAAACCAAACAACAAATGAAAGAGTAATCGCCAGAAGGCACAGGCACACATGGTAGAGGGCGGTCCCGGAATCCCGGCTAAATGCAACAAGGCATTCTCTATCAGTCAACCTTAGGGTTAAAAAAGACAACACTGTGGTAGGTGTGCACAATAAATAAATAACAGATATTTGAAATATAATGTAGTATCATTAAAATTAGTTACTTAGAATAATAAAATACGTGTATATATGTTGATATTATAAACTAATAAATACTATGATAAATATCAAATCATTAAGAGAACTTAAAATATGACAATTCTGACGAAAACCGAACTAAAATTGATATGACTTCAAGTAGTAGTTCCGAATTTTTCGCTTGAAGGAAAATTTACTTTCAGCTTTTTTGATGTCAAGGGGAAGCATATTCCAGAGTTTTATAGAAGATACAGTGAATCAATTAGCCATAAACCTAGTATGGCGAGAAGGAATATGACTAAGCAAGTTACCGTTAGTTATTTGAGTGCAAGTTAGGTCTATACCTCTGATATAAAATTCAGATTAAAATCGGAACCGAAATATCGGAATCGAAAGTGCAAAATCAATCGGAAATTCCGACCGTAATATCTCTGGTCTGCACGGATACTTTCTCTTACATAATTACCATACACATACACGAGTCATTATACGAAACTTTTATAATGAATTACTTTCATACCATTACATTAAAAAAATAGATACTTCCCTATTCAGTAAAAACTTGCCCGCGGCTTCTCTCCCGTTCTACCCTACTCTACCCTATACCAATAATGAGCAGGTTTTAAATTTTTCATTTATTTAATGGAATTATAATTACCCTATATCCTTCGCCTGGTTCTAAGCTACCTTCCAAACAATTTTCAGCTCTCAATCAAATTTTCAACTCAAGAATGGCTGAACCGATTTGGTTCAGCCATTCTTGAGTTATAAATAGTGTAACTAATAAATACTACTTTATTTTATGTATATGGAAGATTTATAGATTTTCATTAAATTCTGAGTTTTATGTCTAAACCTTACTTTGTACTGAGGATTGACTCAAAATTGTCTTTATAGCATGTGATGCCAATTATGGCAATTAGTTTCAGTCGCTTTTACAGCAGTGTATATTATGCCAATAGGTATGTCAAATTAGTTTTAGTTTCTTTTACTTGCTGCGTAATTATTATGCCATTTACGAGAAATTGAAATTTTTATCATATTTAGAAAACTATTCGGATTTTGGAAAACTGCTTAAACTGACTTAGGTAATATTTTTTTCGGAAAATAAAATTAATAATTTTTTTAATCAATGGGTATAAATAACTTTTATTATCCAAAAGATGAAAATACTATGAATTGTTTCGACTAAAAAAGTAAAGTGCCACCTAGTAGCGTTTTCATGTACTTAGACCACACCATCCTTTGACTTTCACTTGACTTGCTTTAAATCTAACAGGTTTCGTGTTATGATTCAAAGATGGCGATGTAACCATCTTATTGAAAACTTTTACTTTCTAAAATCAATCTTTATTTTATACACTGCCATCTAGCTGTGCTCTCTTTTTACTCGTACTTTCAAAATAAATTTATAGATGACGCCAACCAACCTTGTAACATTATATAAACTGCCATCTAGGCAAGTTAATAGAAACTTCAGACTCTTTCACCGTGTCATTTCTCTAATGTACTTTCGATATAATTTCACAGATGGCACGATGATAGTTTTAATCACATTCACATCTTGAGCGAACCAGCCATAATCAATGCCGTGGGAGATTCATTTTGTAAATTTTGAAACATTGAATAAATAAAATTTATGAATTTGAAATTTAGTTCAAAACCATGAATTTGGGAAATATTTTTGCTGAAGCTGATACTGTACATCATTTTAAAATGTTTGTACCTGCAGACGATAGTTTTAATACCTTTAATATATTTCTCGTAAAGCCTTGTAATTTACACACAGCTGGGACGCAGGCCCTGTGTGGATTGGTGGATGTCACATGCCAGTTTCCTCACGATGTTTTCCTTCACTGTTTTGAGAGCGGTGGTGATGAAATAAATTAAGTACCTAATGCGCCTGGCTGGGTTTGAACCCACGACCCATAAATTGTAAGTCGGGGCCGTTACCATAAGACTACCATTTTTGATTATCAATGTAGTGAATTTTTTCAATTAAGGCAAAAAATAGATGATTGAAACCTCAAAGCCAATAAAGGTTTTCTTTAAGGGGATTACATCGCCCAAATCCAAAAAAACACCTCGGTTGTTTGAAGTTTCCTTATGTACGATTACCATATAAAAAATGAAGGGGATACTTAAGGACATTACTAATAAATTGTATTGATTACGTTTCTCAAAAAAATACTCTAACTCTAGAAAAAAAATCTGATAAATAGGCCTTTTTTGAACATTAATTCCATATTTTCTCGAAAACGGCTCTATATTTATACATTGAATTTATACCAAAATATATGTTACGATAAATTGAATAACTTGTATTGATTTTTTTTTCGAATTTCATTGAATATCGATAAGTAATCTAGAAAAAACTCGAATCAGAACTAACACCCCGCGCGCAGCACCCCCTGCAATGCCTGTTTAGAGGTCAATTCTTCTCTACTAATGTAGAGGTAAATTCTTGAAGGTCATTGAGCGATGTAATACCCTTAAGTTAGGTGCCTACTTGATATGTTTGCACGAAATTATATATCTACGTATTTTTCATAAGTAAAGATTATGAGAGGAGGCTTCAGTCCCAGCAGTGGGAAAATTATAAGGCTGATGCTATACTATGCTAAAGATTATGACAAGTAGGGAATATGCATGACAAAAACATTAATCGATAACTATCCAGTTTATCAATAACTATACAAACATAGAATACCAATTGTTAATACAAGTTATATCAAAATTGGTATGAAAGTAAAGCAACTTATAACAATTTTAAATAAATATATAATATCTTCGACACACAAGTCGAGCCACCATGGCAGTCAACCTTGAATGCGCTGTAACCGATAACCGATAAGTAACCGATTTTCGGGTCTCGATTGAGGCGGCACGTAACCATAATAACGGGTTCTAATTATTTAAATAAAATCTAAAAAAATAGCTTTTTTTATGGTAGGTAAAATCATCCAATGACAAATCCCGCCCTTGGGTGGAGCGGGAAGTAGTGTCAGACTCTTACTGACTAAAAACCTACCCCGTTCCTTCGTTGCCTATAGTGCTGGGGCTGAGCCTTCCTCTCAGAAAAAGGCCCTTGACCTCAGCAGGCTTCGACCCTGCCTGCCTGCAGTTAGCAGGCTGGGCCTCTTCGGTATGCTGACAGCTCCTTAAAAAATAACATACATTATCTTACATAATAATAACTATATTTAATAAATCTTGCGAATTCACTCAAAATGCAAGAGAAAATAATATCTAGTTGCTCGTAATAGGAATTGGAAATATATAGGTATTTAATTTAGAAAATAAAAATAAGAGAATGTAAATTCCCTATTACAAAAATAAAGAATCTCCTCTATATTTTATCGCTTACAAATGTTGTTTATAAAAAAAAAAGTTAAAGTACCAAAGATATTAGTCCACGTATCGCACGAGTCTAGCCCCACCTGATATCAAAAGTGAAGTTCACATTCATCCCACATACTGGCGATGGCGTAAAGCAGGTTACTGACAAGTAGTGATGTGGTTCACTCGATATATCGATAGGCTTGACCTTAAAGTGCATGTTTTTTATACAAACGTTCTAAGAAAAAGAATATAAGTGTTCATTCAAAGACCTCAGAGAGATCGGATCACTTGAATTATTTAGACACTCAAATATATCGTTAATCTACACCACATTTTAATGATGCCACTTGGATCAAAAATATTTAGGCATACTTTTCTTATGTTTTATAAGTATTAAATGGGACATAAATGCGCTAAAGGGATAGATCGCGCGACAATACATTTTTTGACATACATAATTTTTGTGGTTTGTACAACTTCAAACTTCTTTGTGCGCCTCACCATCGACGATTGCATCACTGCTTACCATCAGGAGAGATTGCGGTCAAGCACTGGTCTATAAAAAAAAAAACTTTATTAAACGTCGTTTGTACACACGGGTGTACGAAATTTATTCGGCAGAAAATTGTGGTCTCTATCTTCGTTTTTCCTGGAAAAAACCAGAAAAGGTAAATTTTTGGTGATTTTTGTAAATAACGCGTAATTACGTAGATAATAATAATATGCGTGCGTATAGTCTTTGTTATATGAAAAATCACAATTTTTTTCAGATGACAAAGACTACATTATATATGTACTTCATGCGTTGCAAAATCAACATACAGTACAGTATGTATTTATTGTTTTGAACCATTTATTTTTTGACGAGTGCACAAGCGCTAAAATTCGCAGAGCTTAACTTCAGACTCGCCACGCTAGAACGGCCGTACTGTACAATTTTCTCGCGCTGCTTGCTGTTCTTCAAGTAGAGTGCAAATAAGATAAACACTTTCAATGCGATGGATCTAGCTTATGGGTCGAATCCTGCGGGAACGTTTAAAAAGTGACCGCGGTCGTTTCAAAAGTCTTGTATCGATATTCCGAGAGATCACTACAGCGCATCTCTAGATAAAACAGGAAGTAGGCATCGCTACAATATGTAAAACTGTGTCACAAGGTGACAGAAGAGATCTTATGATCGTGTCAGCAAAAAATATACATCATTCACGTACATATAGACCAATGTGAATTCCGCTTGTAAACGCGTATCTTTACTCGTTTTACTTCACAGCAAAATAACTATGTACGAGTATTATCTCTCTATATTTCCATTTAAGCTTCCCAAGTGGAAGTTTAGATTTAGTTTTATAATTTGACCATGCATACCTGGAACGATTGCTCGATATCACACCACTCATTTACATTAAAAATTAGCTCTTACTTTTTGGTTCTCGTTTGGTACTCGTAGGCACTTTTCTAGGAGAAGGAATGAACCGTAATGTAACCAAGTGGGCCCAATGCGGATTAGTGGTTGTCACGACATGTCTTCTAACTTTTGGCTCTAGGATATGCCAGCTACCTCAGGATGTTTTCCTTCACTATTCTGAGAGCAATGGTGATGACATGCATTACCCTAAGAAATGCGCTTGGCTGGGTTTGAACACATGCCCAAAAAATTTATCCATATTTTTTTTTTCCTTAGTTCATATCTCTTAACGCCAAATTAAAGAGAATTTCACGTAAGCCTTTATAATCGCCTTTTTCTTTTCAACACATACATTTTTTTCCAGAATAAATCCTCGATTTTCCTTAGCAAACTAGGTTTAATTATTGACCATAAAAGGTGAACTAAGATTTCCCGACAGCCGGACATCCTTAGGTGGCCGGAGGAAGCGGCCATTACGTGAGGAGCGGCGCATGCGGCTGCGAATGATCGGGCCGGGTGGGTACAACTGGTACAAGTGAGAAGAAATGTGTTTTCTGACATTACTTATTTCGTAAGGAAAATCTAAGTTTCTGACAATACCAGGTTTTGTGAATATTCATAAGAAGGCCAAGAAATGATGATAGCCTTAGTCATTTATTGGTAAGAGACCGTTTTCTTTGTGTGGTCTCCCATTTCGACCGGCACTGTATTATTCATGCATTTTTCCTTTTAAGTAAGTTCTTTGATAATAAGTAAAATTTTTGACGCCACGTTTGACGCAGTGATTGAGAATTAATGCGCTGTGTAACGTGTTTTCATAACCTGGCTGCAAAAAGCTAGGAGTCCTTGCAAAGGTCAGACAATACTTCACGGCAGAACAGCTGCTCTAACTTTATCAAACGCAAGTTCGATCGTGTATGGATTACTGCTACAGCTGAATATACTTTTTTGAATCATTTTTGTTTTTTTTTTTTAAAACTCAGCCTTGTTTATAAGAATTCTTTCATCATACAATTCATATAGTCACGTTCTACTTCTATGAATACCAATGGTAGCCCATTCACTGAAAGATACATTATTATTAACCGAAATAAATTTGGGTATAGAAGTGGAATTAAATTGCTTACAGTACATGTTAAAAAAAACTTTCTTAGTGAAGATCAGTGATAAAACTGGTCTCCTTCTTCTTCTTTTCGAATCGATGGTAAACTCGTTAAATTATTGGGCCCAGTATGTTGCCACGTTAACTGCAGCATCGGTGGCACCCATTAAGTCCTCCAAAGTGCAGGTTTAAGGCACCTGGGACATTCCAACATGTGGGTCATGTTTTGAACAGCACCGCACTCGCATTGAGTATCTGACGGGTCTACAAACCCCCATTGCGCCAAGTTGTGTCTACAGCGGCCTACCTGGGTGCGCAGCCGATTTAGTGCTTTCAACACAGACCACTGCAATTCACGTCCAGGCGGGAGACGTTCCTGCGGTTTCAAGAAGTCGGATGGTGGCAAGTTACGTTCTTCCCAAAGCTTGATTCTATCTTTAGGTGGTGGGTCAAAAATGGCCTGTGTGCTAAAAGTGGTGTTATTTATTAACTGGTATTATTATACTATTTTCGAAAGCTCTACGCACGCGACTGTACCAAGCTAGTCTCGCATCTGGCCTTGTTGCGTTAGAAACCCAGCTTATACTTAGTCCGAGATACAACACTAGGTACATATAGTAATAGCTACTTCTATTAGTCATAAACTTAGCAGGAACGATTTCATAGCCTGCGGGCTTGGTAGCTTTAATATTGGCTTTGGGTAATCTAGTGAAGTGAAATTGATGGTATATTGGGTGTTATTATTTATCCTTTGGACTAAGAACAGTTGCTTGAATGTACCATTTATATTAGTAAGCAAGGTAATCCAGTTTTTTATGGTATGAAATCATTCAATGACTTCTCCGGCTCTAGGGCGATGCAGGAGAGCGGGTTAGACCATTCATGAAGAAAAACCCATGAATGGCCCCAGTATGCTTCGGCCCTGCTGGGCCTCTATGGTTTTGCGCACATTTTTTTGAGACGCTTGTAATAAAGCGCTGATGACGACTCGTGCTCAATCCGGACGGTGAGCTACCTACTGCTCGCCGTCCACCCCATGTTGTCCCGTGTTTTTTTTTTACAAAATACGTGATAATGTTAGATGCCTTCTTGTAACCGTCCGGACACGTAGTGTTCTGCTCGTGCATCAAAGTGATGTCAACAAAGCCGTAGAGGCCCAGCAGGGTCGAAACCTAGCTAGGTCCATGGGTTCGAAAGGGAAACCCATGGTCTTCGAACGCCAGAGCAAGGAAGGAACATAGGTTTGGATCTAGTCAGAAAATGTGTGGCACGCCCTCAAAACAGAACTCAGTTCTTGTTATATCCAGGGGCGCCGACTCCGTGGGTGCTCAAGGACTTGAGCACCCATGAGAAATAAACAGCGGGTGCCGAGTACCCCTGTAAATAGACATCAAGAAACAGATTAGTAATCACCTTTTTAAGATAGGCGTTTTTTCATTACCCTACGGCACATTTAGTCCAGTGATTTAAAGCGCCGGTTGTGATGCAAAGGGTGCTTTGATTCCCGCACCAACACAAATCTAATTACCTATATTTTTTATCAAAAATAACTAGTAATCAAGTACGCAGTAGGTCTAACTTTGAGAAAGAGATCAATCGTCGACCCCGACTCGGCTGGGCAGCGTTCGGGAAGCTGCGCGGTATCTTCTCGTCAAGATGAATGTCTATGACCAGTGCGTGTCGCCAGTGATGACATATAGCTCTGAAACGTGGTCGCTTACAATGGGCCTCATCAGTTACAATGGGTCTCATCAGAAGACTTAGTCACCCAAAGGGCAATGGAAAGGGCTATGCTCGGAGTTTCACGAATCGAATCAGGTATGAAGATATCCGCAGGAGAACCAAGGTTACCGACATAACACGAAGAATTGCCAAACTTAAGTGGTAATGGGCAGGGCACATTGCTCGCAGATCGAATGGCCGTTGGGGCCGAAAGGTTTTGGAATGGCGACCACGTAACAGAAGACGTAGCGTTGGAAGGCTTCCTACAAGGTGGACCGATGACCTGGTAAAGGTTGCGGGAATCCGGTGGATGCGAGACGCACAGGACCATTTATGTGGCGACAATTGGGGTAGGCCTATCGCCAACAATAGATGTCTTCCGGCTAAAATGATGATTTACGCAGTATGTAAGTAGGACATTTATTTATTTATTGATCGATCAGTATGCATTTCTCTTCTTCCACATCAAATCACCCATGAGGTTTTCTAAAAGCCGGCGCCTCTGATCATAACCCTTTAACTTCATGAACATAAAGGCATCAAATAACTTTCCACAAATCCGAAAAACACTAAACTTCCACCTCAATTTAATCATTATTCTGCTATCGTTTCCTATCCGAAATAGGTGTCGTTTAGTTCGATCTATTGAATGTAAATTGCCTTATCCTAGGGTGGCATAACTTCGCATCCAAATAGAGATCTAAGGCCTGATTTTAATCCGTTTGAGAATAAATTTTAAATAACGGACTTTAAGGTGTATTTTGTTTTTTTAAGGTTTGAAAACATTCCATGGTTTCTTCCACTCTACGGTGTAGTAGGAGGGCGTGGCAGACTTTTACTGAATAAAACCATACGTGTCCTTCAATTGCTTTTTACAGAAATCCTCAAGGCTCTAGTGGGCCCCTACGGTTTGCTGACATCTCATCGAGAAGCGCGTGGAAGACTACACTGTCGACGACTTAGGCTTGTTAGGCTTGGTCTGGATGACTACTGGCCGGCCGGATAGCGATTTATACATAGTTCGTCGTAAGCCCGCACTGTATTAATATTATACTTGTTAGGTTTTTTTTTATGGTAGGTAAAATCATCCAATGACAAATCCCGCCCTTGGGTGGAGCGGGAAGTAGTGTCAGACTCTTACTGACTAAAAACCTACCCCGTTCCATTCTTCGCCTTGGTCCCAGGGCCACGGGTGCCATTTTCACATACCCTTTGACCCCAGTAGGCTTCGGCCTTGTTGGGCCCCTACAGTTTGCTGACAACTCCTTGAGGCGCGCGGGAACAGTGCGCGCCGTAAACGACTTGAGCTCGGACCAGTCTGTTACCGGACGGACGGACAGCGAGCTACCCATTGCCCGCCGTCCGCGAGCCCGCGCCTACGGTGGCCGGAAATCGGGATCGGAAACCCGGCGGCGGCGGCGGCGGCGTGTACACCGTTGCCTGATGCGGTCGGCCTCCTCCTTTGCTAGCATTACTGCTTCGCAGAAGGAGGCGACCGCCTGCCACTCCTCCTCGCTCCGGAGCATGGCTTGAACCAAACCCCGGCGCGAGAGATCGCTGCCGCCGATCGCCCCCACGAGGACACGGCGATGCTCTTCCCAAGCGGGGCACACCTCGACTGTGTGCTCCACCGTGTCCTCCGGACGCTCCGCACAGTGGCCACATCCGGGCGTCGTCTCCGCACGAATCTTGTACAGGTACGGTCCGAACTTGCCGTGTTCGGTTAGCAATACTTGTTAGGTGGAGGAACGAATAAGATATTGAGTACGAATATGAAGTTTTTAAGAGAAGAAAAAAACATAAGTAATTATGAATGGATTGTGTGTGATCACGTGCGCCATCGGTACATGGTGGCCATCCATACAATAGCCATACGTACAAAGCGTTATGGGAACACATTCATTATGTGTACCTACAGTTATGGAGTGGAATTCCCTGCCGGAGTCTGTGTTATGTGCCTAATAGCTACAACCTAGGGGTCCATCGTCGACCACATCATTACTCAACGTCAGGTGAGATAGTGGTCAAACGCGAGCCTATCAGTAATAAAAAAAAACACACTAGTGTTGAAAAGGCGAAGGTCATGGTGTGTGTTTATATTTGTTTCTTCTTCACATTCAAACGGCTTTTCGAAGACATGTGACATCCACCAAGCCGCACTGGGGCCGCGTGGTGGATTACGGCCCATTCCCCCTCTCTTAGAGAGGAGGCCTGTGTCCCAGCAGTGGGAACATTAAAAGGCTGATGATGATGATGATGATTCAAACGGCTAAACGGATTTTGATGAAATTTGGTACACGGGTAAACCACGACCCAGGATACAGAAGTACCCTTCAGATAATTTTCTGCTTTCACCCAGATAAAATAGGAAGTTAGAGTAAAATAAAAACAAATTATTTTAAAATTATTAGTAAAAGCCATTCAAATACATAACTAAGTTGTTTATAATTTTATAAATAATAACCTAAAGTCTTTTTGACATCGTCTGGATGACAGCAGGATGAAAATATGCATCTTTAAGATGAGAGAAAAGGATCGATAGCCAAATTGTATGCATTTGACAGCTGTCACACGTACCATCCTATATTAATTGTAGTGTAGTCCAAATGAAAAAATAATATTTCAATAACTTCAAAACTACTACGCGCACTGATGGCTCTGCAGAAACTTACCTACCAAATAGGTTCAATTTCCAAATCGAGTCTCGAAAATTTTTCCGAATCGCAAAAAGTTTTTATTTGTTGACGTAACTGTTGCAGGTTTTTGATTTTTTCCAAGTATAGGAAAAAATCAAAAACCTGTTACTAAGTACTGAAGTACTAACTTTGCTTCATGAAAAAAATGTTTTAATGGCTATGAATTTTGATTCCTTTCAGAGCGTCGAAATGTACTTTTTGTCACATAAACGGCCAAATGACTTTGATTTATTAAGTTTTAATTTAAAAAAAAAGCAGAAGTTTTTTCATGAAGGCTCTTGATGGACAGAAAGCCGGTCAACAAAGTAATCCTATAAGGGTATCGCTTTTTTCCTTTTGAGGTACAGTACCCTAAAAACACACACACACGTACAATAATAATCAAGTCGACATCTCACAGTCATCATGACACCCCATTTGATGCCCCATCACAACCGCGATATAAATATGGAAGCAATTTACTTGGAAAGTGCGTCGCCGAGTTATTTACCTCGAAACATACAAACCGGACATAGCGTGAGCTCGTGGATATTATACGAGTTTTATGAATACTAGCTGATGCTAGCGGTTTTGCCCGCGAGGTAGTAGAAAATTATTTCAAGGGAACATACTCTCGAGATAAATAGTAGATTATGTAATTAGGAGATGAAGTGTGAAATGTCTTAAAGTTTTGGGCGGCATTTTGATTTCCAAGGAAACGAAGAGTACTTTGTTTTAATCCCGAGCGCAGTGAGGGATTTATATAGCTAACCCCTGAGCACATCATCATTTCAGCCGAAGGACGTTCACTGCTGGACAAAGGCCTCTCCCAAGTTTCGCCATAACAAACGGTCTTGAGCGTCTAACTTCCACCGCATTCCCCCGACTCTCACCAGGTTATCACTCTAGAACCTTTCGGCCTCATGAAACATCCGTTCTACGAGCAATGTGCCCTGCCCACTGCCACTTTAGTTTGGCGATTCTTCGGGCCTTGTGGGCGACCTTGATTCTCCTGAATATCCTCACCCTCGCGAATATTCTCATTCCTGATGCGATCACGCAAGGCAACTCCGAGCATATCTCTTTCCATTGCCCTTTGGGTAAGCCTTCTGATGAGGCCAATTGTAAACAACTATGTTTCAGTGGCAACACACACTGGACTTTCATCTTGAGACACTGTGGTATATTGGACAAGAAGATACCGCACAGCTTTCCGAACGCTACCAAGCCATGTCGGATTCGACAATTGAAATCTTGACTCCCGAGTACTGCGAGGGAGTTAGTTTAAAAAAAAAATTGGATGCGGTCGCTTTCTTTTGCAAAACAGTAAAATAATGAAGGATGGCAGATTATGTTTTCCTACCCCAAAAAAGTCTTGTTTATTCAGTTGTATTTTCTTATCTGGGCCACTAAGACTATGCAGCCCACATTTTACAAGCTCAAGATACATTGTCACATCTTTAAAAAAAACTCAAATGAACAACGAAAGTATAATAAACAAATACTTTCAAAAACAAGGGAATTGAGTGTACACGCATTGTTATTCGGAGACGTAACGTGACGGACATATTAAATAGATGGCGTACAATTTGACACAGATTTTAGTTTTACTACGGTAACATTGACAATGTATGGAAGAATGCAGGTCAAGTTCGAAGTCAGGAAGGTGTGAGTCAAGTGCAGAATTTCCTGCAGTTCGTAAGTTCGCTTTCACTGAACGCAATTGCGTGCATTAAAATAGCTTTCTTAAGGCGAAACTTAAATACAGGTACGTTTGACATAATCCTAGGCGAGGGATTGAGAACCTTTATTGAAGAATGAGCAACTAAAAAAAAAAAAAAATGTTATCCTGACCTGCCGTCAGACTCTTGTTTTAGTAATTTAATGAACAAACTGAAATTCGTATAGCATAAACTTTGTGGTTGTTTGTTTGTTTATTTAATTAAATAAGAGTAAAAATTAAGCGTGATTGACGCTGTATAAAATCACCTATACTCCATTTATTTAAGTACTCAACCTTTTGAATATCGTAATTAGAGAAATAATAAAAAGACAATAGGTGTGCGGACACCGGTGTCCTCTTGGGGCTTCACATCTATATATATATATATGTCGTGTTAGTTACAATATTTATAACTCAAGAACTACTGAACCGATTTGGCTGAAAATTGTTAGGAAGATAGCTTAGCACTAGGAGACGGACATAGGATAATTTTTATCCCGTTAATTAAAAAAAAAAACAAAGCCAGATAGCAGGGCAGGGCTGGGCAGAGCAGGGTAGAGTAGGGTAAAGCGGGAGCGATGCCGCGGGCAAAAGCTAGTTTTAAATAATATAAACAATCTTGACATGTCTTTTATCTAAAAAATGTCTAAAAAAATTTTGCAAATATGTTTACAGTTAGTTATTTACCTAAAGCCATATTAAGTAATTAAAAAAATATATATATCTGAGTATACCTTTTATACGATAAAAAAAAAATGAAAAGACATAAGTATCAAGATTGTTTACGTTTAGTTAAGGACCTAAACAGATGGATTTATTATTTTGTACTTGTACATCTTACACTGCCATGCCCGAATTATTTTGCCACGTGCCACCATTGCCACGCGTGACTTAGGTTTGCCATCCTTTGCCTAGGCAATGAATCTTGCTAATACTTTGTCGATTATAACGCTATACGTACTAAATACCGCTTGTGTTTTGTTCGCATAAAGTCCCAAAATAATTTAAAAAAAACTGGCCAAGTGCTAGTCACACTGAGGCTTCCGTAAATTATGTAATAATTAGTTCAATTCCCGATTACAAAAGCTAGTTAATAACAATATTGATTGTGAACTTTGCCAAGCCTCTTATAACATAAGCATTAGAATAATCAGTGTTGTAATATTCTCATTGTTGGGACTCAGGCCTCCGGCGACCGTCCGGTAACCATCCGGACCAAGCCCAGGTCGTCAACGGCGCGCACTGTTCCCGCGCGCCTCAAGGAGTTGTCAGCAAACTGTAGAGACCCAGCCTGCTAGCTGCAGGCAGGCAGGGTCGAAGCCTACTGGGGCCAAGGGTTTGCTTTCGAAAGGAAAGCCCGGCCCTGGTATCTAAGGCCACGAAGGAACCGGGTGGGTTTTTAGTCAGTAAGAGTCTGACACTATCTCCCGCTCCGCCCAAGGGCGGGAGATGTCATTGAATGATTTTACCCACCACCAAAAAATAAAGCCCTGGAAATGCACTGTAACCTGCCACACAATGGTTTTGGTACGTCTCTTACTCATAAACAGTCCGATAAACCTGCAACGGTATTGATCACGAAAATCGCAAAATGTCGTGTTTTTACTGTTTGTCAACATCACGAACATGTATGACAGACAGGTTCAAGAGAGCCCGATGCCATTGTTGTCATTGAAATTACATGCACACGGTCTATTGTTTACTTTTTATCTGAACCAACAACCTTAAGTGCGCCCAACCCGTTTCGATGATTATAAGCGCTGTTTTGTGATTATAATGTTACTAGCTTCTGCTACTACTAGCCTAAATATTGTTTTTGTGCTTTTTGTTGTGCCATATTTCTTCTTATTTTTTTCTTATTGGATTCAAAACATAAATTTGTATAAAAATAATCACTCAGCTTGATACTTAAAATTTTACCTTTGAAAGTATGTTATTTTGCGTGAGTTTTGGCCCGTCATATTGTACTTACAAATCAAATGTATTTATAGCAACTTTACTGATGTAACGGATTTAAAAAAAAAATTGCAAAAACTGTTTTTGATATATTTTCAAAAAGGTTTTAAGGTTTTTAAAAAAACACGTTTCAAAACTTTAATGCTACTTAAATGTATTAATTTTATATTAATAAATATAAAATAAGATTATTGTACTTTAAAACTTAACGAATGTTTTACTGCAAAACATAGTTAATTGTCTCAGATATAATGCTAATATAATAAACTAAACCTATGTACACAAAAACTAAACTAAGAATGTAAACTAGATATAACTATGTACAAATATAATACAAAAACACCAAATACACTCAGGCGTCGAAGTACTCCTCCACATCGCTGTCATCCGGAAACGTACCCAGAAGACTGGCATTCAAAACTAGTTTTTGAAATATTCTAATTAGTGACGTTATTACTGAATACCAACAAATTCACGTTAAAATAAAAAAAAAAACAATACACTTTCTCGACAAACCGCTCTTATCCCACCGCTTTTAGTCTTTAGTGCGTAAAAAAACGCGTGCTCGCCCCCGCGTCGCCCATCGTATCAGGCTGGGCGCGCGTTGACCCTCACGAGGCGCGGGTTAACCCCCACGAGTCGTAAGTGTATTGAAAATGGTCGTTTAATACGCGTGCAAATTTGTCACTGCAGCCCTAGGCTCCCTAACACACTTGCCTACGGCTCGTGCAAATTTCACCTCAGTCGCAATGACAAAATTTCTGAATTGGTATCAAAATTTATTATTTCAAACCATGGTCAAGTTCACAATCGACGGATCGGGAAAGGCCCTCTTAAGGTGACCTAGGCTTAACACAGATTGTTAGTCGAGTTCACGTGATATGACCTAAGGTTGTGGTAATTGAGTATGAGAATTTACTGTCGCGTGCATGCGATGAGAAGAAAATTAATACTCTCCTTGAATCAACATCAAATCTAGCTTTTACGGTACTTTTGTAGCCACGGAAATTGAGTAATTCTATGAAAATAAAATCGCCTGGCACTCAGCAGAATAATGCAACTTTCCACGCGCGTTCAGTTTGGACTGTGGATCTCTTCGAAAGAATCATGATCAACTTAGAACGCAGAAGTAATTGACGGAACACGAGTTTCTTTTTTTTAGTAGGAATTCATTCCACGGCTTCACCCACTCTAGGGTGGAGTAGGAGAGCGTGTCAGACTTTTACTAAAACCATACCTGTGAATAGTCACAGGTGTGGTATAGACCAGGACCACGGGTTTCCTTTTTAGAAATTCTCCGTGGTCCTAGACGGCTCGAGCTCAGTCTGTACGACTATTGGACGATAGGACGGCGAGCTACACATTGCTCGTCATCTGCGAGCCTGCGGCCAGGGATCGCCCTGTAACCTTCGATGAAGACAGACGGTTGGGATATGAGGATGTCCGTTCTCTCACGGTTGTGGCCATCTCCTTCGTTATCATTACTACTTTGCTGAAGGAGGCAATCGGATCCCATTCTCTCTTGCTACGGACCATGATCTGAATCAGGGTATGGAGAAAGACGTCGCTTTCGCCGATTCTGTAAAAGTGTAATACAACTCAGAGCAGAATATCAAAAGTTTAATACAACTCAGAGCGGAATATTAAAAGTGACAACGCAGAGCCGGGATATTAAAAATGTAATAAAACTCAGAGCGGAATATCAAAAGTGTAATACAATGCGAAGCGGGATATTACAAGTGTAATAAAACGCTGAGTGGGATATTAAAGGTGTAATACAACTCAGAGTGAAATACTAAAAGTGTAATACTACGCAGAGCCGGGATATTGAAAGTGTAATACAACGCAGAGAGGCATATTACAAGTGTAATACAACTCAGCAAAATATTAAAAGTGTTATACAACGCAGAGCGGGATATCTAAAGTGTAATACAAATCAGAGCAAGAGAAATTTGATTATTTCCATCCCAAATAATAAAAAGTTAAGACAACAATCGTGTATAAAGAAACACGAACTTCGCAACAAAGTAAAACATTGTACTGAAAAAAGCTACAAGTTATGTAATAAATTACCGTTAGATTGTCTGTGGTTAGGGACTGTATCTCGGCCTAGGCATCCGTTACAAAGATTGAAGAAGCTTCTTGTGGATATTTTTTTTATAAAACTCAGCTATTAGGAATGAGTTGAACTAAAAACGGTTAGATGTCATATCAATGACTAATTTTAATAACCCTTGTCAAGATTTAGGATGATTGTGAGATCAAAAAACTTATGAGCTCAAAGATACAGAAAGAAAGAAAGAAATGTTTATTTTTAACTCTTACACACAACTTATTAAAACCAAATACCTAGTAAACAATAATGATAATAAAAAAGCCGGGCAACTGCGAGTCACAAACTTACCTATGAAAACAGTTTAATTCCCGAACTGAGTTACGAAGATTTTCCCGAATCACAATTTTTTTTTTGTAACGTTACTACACAAGATGAGTACCTGAAAATGGACGACGCCTACCGCAAGGGCTGGTTCGAGGTGGCCCGAGAGAAAAATACCTGGAAGGAATTGGGGGAGGCCTTTGCCCAGCAGTTGGAAAGTATAGGCTAACTAAAAAAAAAAAAACGTTACTACAATTTTTTCAGATTTTTCTCTATACTAGTGCCATGAGACCTTGCTTCATGCCAAATTTCAAGATTCTAAGTCAACGGGGTCCTATGAATTTTGATTCCTTTGAGAGTGTTAAAATGTACGTGTTTTGCGACATAAATGGCCTTATCTTTTTTCCGTTAACATAGAATTAGATTTTTTCACAGTTTCAAGGGACCATAGATATGAATACTTAGTTGGTTTTAATTTCAACTCGATACGTTTACGCGTTCCTGTAAAGGGTCTTCATAGACAGATAGACAGACAGACCTACAAAGTGATCCTATAATCTAAACCAAAATGGCGTCCGACCATCAATATGCATTAACAGATTTTCGAGTCTTAATCGAAGCGGCTGTGCCTAACTTAGGGGTCTTCATGCCAAGAGAAAATAGGTTACTAGGCAATTGTGCTTCATCCTCGACCACATCATCGCTTACCATTACGTGAGATAGGTAATGACCAAACTTGCTGGATACGACAAATAAATAAATAAGTAAAAAGACAATTCTTTTTAAACATAATCAAAAAAAGTTGAAGTCCTCAATTCGAAAGTATTTAAAAAAAAAAAAATTACTTTATTCAAATATATTTGTTAATTTTTTACACATTTGCAAAATTCTGTGTTTTTTCCGAGACACCCAACATTTGTTAACAAAAAGTTAAGTTTTCCCCAAAACGGGGTCTACTGTTGCCGTCGTGTTGCTTTGTTATTCCATAAAAATAAAAACGTGCAACTGCCGCGCTACAACCGCGCCGCGGTCGCGCGCTAATTTGAAGGTGCCCTTGGTGCCCATAAGCACTCCTAGCCCCCCAGCTTTCTTGCCTCGTACCCTTTTACCTCAGTTGAACTTCGCCTCTCGCTCTCTCTGACTCACGCCCCATCGATCAGCAGATTACATGACATAACGAGTTAGAAAGTCACATTTTAACAAACAAATTCACACGCAACATGTTGAAACTCATCTCTCTTTGTAACAAAGATGAAATTTCGTGATATTATAGCAATTCGACGTGGAAGTGAATTTTTTTGGTGTGTTTACAAGTCATTGTACTGGGTTTTTCTGTTTTAAAATGTTATTGGAATATGAACAGGTTTTTGCAGTGTAGCTATATTTTTTTTTTTTTTTTGTGATAAACTAGATTTTTCAACTTTATTGCCGTGGTCTATTCGACATAAATCGATCGTTTCGTTTCATCATCATAATTTTTCAGATTGAAATTATTGTCCATTATTGGACATGCGCCTACCCCAAATGTCGCCATAACGAACGGTCCTGCGCATCGCTAGTCACCGTAAGCTAGAACTACATTGCGCGGACGTCCGCCACAGACGCCGATCTGGGCGCGTCCATCTCCATATATTTTACAGGGAACTACACTCTTAGAACTACACTTGACGGACGCCCCGGGACGTCTGAGGTGTCTGTGGCGGACATACCGCGCAGTTTAGTTCTAGCTTCAGCAATTCATCGGTTCAGCTTGATAGTGGTCAAATGGAAACCAAAAAAGCAATGCATAAAATATACATACAATTATCATACATACGAAATAAACATACGTCGATTTTAGATTTTATCGATGACAAAAGTTACCATTCTTGTTAACTGTTGCTCCTATAGCTTTTAAATCATCGCTCTTTACTGAGAAAATATCAACAAGTAACGAATGCATGACTCCGTGGTTTTCAAACATACATCACTCGAACAGCATTACAAATGAAAGTGTTACCTATTGTAGTGTCATCTTCTTGCTCATTACGGCATTTCCTTTCTTAATTAACCACTCTCGTTTGAAAGTGATCACTACAAATGGAAACCGTAAAAGTGTTTATGAAAGTACCTATTGAATTTATCGATATAGGTGACGAAAAAGTTGGGAATTGGAAGTAGATAGTCAAATAATAATTGCCTTTGTTTAACTATCTTATTAATGTAGTGTACTCTTTGCAAGAAAGAAGAGTTTAATTTGAGCGAAACAATAATAAATTTACGAGATTTATTGCAAAGTAACAGATTTTGCAAGTTTCTAGTGACATTTGTGTCACTAGAAAATACACACACGATAGCACTGTTGTTGAGAGATATATGTCCGATGCACATGCTAGTGGGTAACAGATCCAGTCTTTCCGAAAAGCTATAGTGGAACGCTTAAACTTGTCCTTGGAGGCAGTCTCAGATTAGGGCGATGCCATGCATGTTTTTTTTTCCGCCAAACGAAGCCAATTCCGCCTGGCTCTATCTTTACGAGGTATAACCGTGCCGAGAACCGACAACCTTAAGCTTAGGGTAACGTTGTCTTCAGCCCTTAATTTCGGCTCTCGAGGCAAAAGCTCAACAGGTTGCCAAAAAATTTTGGATCTTGGCTAAGGTGAAACGGTACCTACTTCACACCGGAACAGCTGCTCAACCTTTATCAAATGCAAATTTCATCATGTATGGAGTACCGCTCTCATCATTGGGATGATTTAATAAGTATCAGCTTGATGTCTTAGAGTGGATTGAGACGCGAGCCAAGAAGATCATTGGTGATCATGCACTTATCGAGTGAAAACTCCTAAATCTTGAGTTAGTAACGGTTACATTTCGGGGAGTGTGCGTTGGAATTGCACAATTTAATTCCACCAAGTCCATTGCATCATGGGATCACTAGGCGTACGGCGTTCACGCCATCAATACACGGTGGACATCCTACCCATACATATAATGCGTTTTGGGAACACATTCATTATGCGTAAAGCTAAGGAGTGGAATTCCCTGCCAGAGCCGATGTTTCCTGATAACTCTAACCTAGGGGTCTTTAAGGCAAGAGTGAATAGGTTACTACGGTAAGGCAAGCGTTCTCCATCGTCGGCGACATCTTCGCTTACCATCAGGTCAGGTAGTGGTCAAACGCGAGCCTATCAATAATAATACTAAGAAAAAGAAATGCTAGTTAATCATAATAATTTCAGCTGATAGACATTCAATGCTGGTTAAGTCTCTCGGATGTAAAGAAATTAGCAAGAAATAAAATGCTTCCTACCCCAGGAGTTTAGTACGCGGCAGATAAGTTGAAACATAACGGCCGTTGTTGCTATAGCACAACGGCACATGCACACGCTATCAGGAAACCTTATCCTGCAGGGAATTTCACTCCTTAGTTGTACGCATAATGAATGTGATCCCTAAATGCATTCTACGTATGGGTGATGCTAAAGACGTTGTAGTTTTGACTCAACAAATGCATCATTCCCGATGATCTTCTTGGCTTGCTTCTGATTTTTTTTTTTAATTATTATTATATTTGGCCTATACTGTCCCACTGCTGGGCAAAGGCCTCCCTCCATTCTTTCCAAGTATCACGGTTACTTGCTTTCTCGTTCCAATTCTTAAGGAAGACATCCAGTTCGTCCCGCCATCTCCTTCGTGGTCTGCCGCGGCCACAAGTAACTGTGTCCGGGCACCAATCCTGTGTTTTACGGGCCCACAGCTCGTTAGACATGCGGCAGACATGTCCTGCCCAGTCGCATTTAAGTTGGGCAGCCTTTTGAGCCACATCAACGATTTGTGTTTTGCGCTGCGCTCCAAAACACAAAACACAAATCGCTTCTCAAGATAAAAAGAAAATTTAAATAACACCCGTAGCCGTGACACATTTCTAGAATCCGGTCCCGTATCTAGTATTATTTAACCCGCGCATGCTTTCACCCACTCTCGCTTCTCCGGCCGGCTGACCGCCACTTATATTAATGTGTGGAAATGAGGCGAGGGTTAGATCAATGTGAGTATACTTGTAAGTACTGATGATGAAGATGACGATTAATATATGTTTGATGGCAACTGTGGGATGCAGTTTGTGGTGTGGATACTGTGAGTTTAGTGAAAATAACAAGTTTTCAATGAAAATATTTTTTTCATAGCAAGCATTAAAAGCGCCGGTATATTTACTTATATGTATAATTAATACTCATTAAGACCACTGCAAAAAGTTCAAATACGATGTGGCTCGTCAATACAAATCAAACGAGCCCAAACTCGACAGGGTTGTGTCGTTTACGACCGAGTTCCTATGGCCACCTTCCAGCTCCATCATCAGATCAACTCCATGTCATCGTAATATTGCATTCACGCAATTTACACGTGTCCAAAATTTCAGCTCAATCGGTAACCGAAAAGTGAATCAAATTTAATTTTCAAGATGTAAAACTAAATAAGAGCTTGTAATAGTTTTTTTTTTTTTTTTTTTTTTTATAAACTAGCACTTGGGTTCAAGGCTAGGCAAAACAAAAGCGGACTCAAACTGTCACCCTGGAATATATCTCACTTGATCCTTTCCGATTCGCTGTTTTTCTGCATATGTCAACCTCTTGTATAATGAAGAACCGTCCTCCATTGCCATTGATGAATAAATGACATCAGGAAAGTGGGTAGTATTGAATCAATTTTTTATGATTCCAACACCTTCATGAGCCATGTATGAGACACCGAGTCATAGGCCTTCTTAGAGTCTATCCAACATGTCGGCAGATTTTTCCGGAACGCCAAATCTATTGGCTAATGGCCATATCGATGAGAGCAGCTCCTTAATACCGCGGGACCCATTTCTACAACCATTTTGAGAGGCATGATTTTATTGTTTACATGGCATTTAATCTTCAGCTCACAAAATGGATCTATGACCTTTGAAGCCACTGTATTCAAAAGTTGTGCAGTCCGTCCGGTCATGAAGATTCGCGATTAGGCAACCGATGCAATTGGGCTACATATTGTGGGCTTTTCAGAGGTGTGAATTTCGGTAATTTTTTTTTTCAATGAGGAACTCTTCCGATGTCATCTCGGCGCCCTTGGGTGGGGCGGGGTAATGTCTTTTACTGAATAAAAACCTACTCCTTTTCCTTCTTTGCCTTTCATATCGGGGCCGAACCTTCCTTTCAAAAAACTGTCCTTAGCCCCAGGAGGCTTCAACTCTGCTGGGCCCCTACGGTTTGCTGACCACTCCTTGAGGCACGCGTGGTACACTACGCGTCGTCGACGATTTGGGCTCGGTCGGATGGCGAGGTACCCGAATTTCAGACATACTGTACCACATACACATCATTCTAGTCACATCATCAACTTCCCATAAAACGTCCCCACTCAAAGCTGTATCACATACCTCATTACTCAAAAGTAGGTAAGAAGAGCTCCGTAAGCGCTCTACTAACATAGAGCTCATAATTACGATGGCGGTATATTGTTGTCGTGGGAGCTCTATAGTAGAGCAGACGATGGTGAAGTAGGGTGTTTTTGTGGTCATTAATTAGTGGAGTCGTAGCTTAGAATGAAGTTCTGACTTATGATTAGACAGAGCATTAATTAAGGTTTGATTCATCACAATAATTGAAGAAAGAAAACACGTTTATGTTTATTATGCCTAAATAGACGCACATAAAAAAAAAATACAGTTTCCCGTCAAGCCATGTGTGGATCGGGCACAGTCATTTTGCACCATAAGGCTATAGACAATACAGTTATCTACGTTGTCTACGTTGAAGGTGTTACCCTTCCGACGCCGGCCTCAGCAGAGACATAACCAATCGTAATCAACAAAAACAAAAGAAAAGAAACATAATTTTAACAAAATACAAAATATAACACAATACAACTTGTGCGTCGCATCCAAGCAAGTAAGGATGGACCGTTGCTCAGCGTATACCGAGACGCTTGGTAACTCCAGCTATCTGCGATGCTGATTTTGAGCAACCACCCGTTGAATTTGAAATCGCATTACTTTGTGTAATTTATTTCATCACCACTGCTCTCAAAACGGTGAAGGAAAACATCGTAAGGAAACCGGCATGTCCTAGAACCTAAAATTCGAAGACATGTGACATTCACCAACCCGCACTGGGCCCGCGTGGTTAATTAGGGCCTATTCCCTCTCTTAGAGAGGAGGCATGTGTCCTAGCAGTGGGAACATTAAAAGGCTGATGATGATGACCCGTTGAATTTACAATATCATCTTCCTACCCTTATACCGTGTTACTTAACCATTCTGCCCAGTAATTGGCCGCACCAACGCTTACTCCCCATACTTTCATATCACTTCCGTCACAACTCATCTATTTTTCTATTTTTTCTTGCCTCTTCCTTCATCCATCTACATGTAGACTCATAACTCTTTTAATAATATGTTTTTCATCTCTCCTCTTAACGTGACCATACAAACGTTCTCTTTCAACTTTTTAGTCGCTGGAGCCACTTTGAAACTTACACACAACAAGATAGGGGAGACCCATCTGTTGTCTCCTCATGGATCTAACAAGCGTTGTACAGAGAGGGTCCCAGGTACTCTTTTAAGAGGTCACGGTATACGTTCTCGTGTTGATGCTGATAACTAGGATGGTTTTAGTAACGTCAAAATACTGCACCCTCTGGCCTGTCTCCTAAAGGCATCTTTGAAAGGTTTCCACGAATAATAAATAATAAACTGGGCTCCGTTCAATCTAATTTAGTTCCGTTCAGTTCCCGAAACGAGTTTTGGAGATTATTCCGAATCCGAAAAGTATATTTTTTTTGACGTAACTGCAAATTCACTGTTTTCGGATTTATTCCTATATTTGAGCTATATGACCACATGCCAAATTCAAAACCACGATTTCATGCTGAATTTCAGGGCTCTAGGTTAACGGGAACTACCCTATGAATTTTGATTCCTTTGAGTATCGAAATACGACCGTTTCTTTTTTTTTTTGTTAGCTTAAAAGTTTGACTTTTTTACAGCTTCAAGAGACCGGAAATCTGAATATATGCTGTTATTCTTTTGAATACCGTAATTAAAGACACAATAGAAAGACAATAGGTGTGCGAACGCCGGCGTTCCATTGCATTGGAGCTTGAGTAAAGGACCACGCGTTCCCGAGATTAAGGGTCTTGACAGACAGACATACGGACAACAAATCCTGTAAGAGTTCCGTTTTTTCTTAAAAAAGGATCCTCCTCCTTAGTCGTTCACTCTTGACAGAGTGGTCGTGGTTGACGATGTTGCATTTTCGTTGGCAAGTGAGGCTCCCGCGATGCGTCTCCACTTATCCCGGCTAACGGCGTCTCGGGAACACTGAACTATGGAAGTCTGTGTTGCAGCTCTGATGAGGTCTATCCAACGCGTAGGTGAGCGCCCGCGTGACCGCTTCCCTTCCACTTGTCCCTGGATAACGAGTCGCTCCATGGAATCTTCGTTGCGAACAATGTGACCGAAATATTTAAGGCTAAAAAAGGATAGAGACTCATTAAGCAGAGCAAAACTACACAAGCAAACCAGCTACAGAAATAAACAATAGACCACCAAACACTTCTGACGTCACTAGCCGTTACCAACTCGTCGGAGCGGTATAACCTGTCAAAGCTAACCGTTAAATATTACGTAGTTATGCGTAACTTTGAAGGTCAACGTATGATAATCAGCTCGAAAGATTTTCGTGCCGTTAGCGTGGATATGTTAATTTTATTGAAGACATGTAGTAGGCCGTTCTTAAAAACATTTTTGGTCGTGAAAATGCAATGATATACATTTTTTGAATGATTGTTCGAATTGCAGTAGTGTAAAACAAGTTTATGTGTTGAACCACGCAAATTGTGAGGTGTTTTATGCTAACCGCAAATTACAATTTTTTTAAGTTTGGGTTTTAACTGATTTTTTTCAATACAGGTTTGCGTTTAGCACGATCTCTCTAGCCATCTTTAACACTTGATGGTAAGCGATGACGTAATCCATGATTGAGTATGCTTGTATAAAAGCAATCTATTCACTTTCACTCGACATAAAGACCCCTAAGTTCGTAGGAAATCTAGATGAATGAAAAATATTAAACAGGATCGGAATCCTGGTGGTGGTTGGGGCGTGAGGGCCTTAGTGAGTAATGTCAGGCCTGGCGCACTTGTCAGTGAAAATATAGATCTATACCTACGGCGCCCCGCCACTCTAGAGGGGTTAGTACGATAGAGTGTCGCACGCGTGATCGAACGTTGTACGAAGTATTATTTTTTTTCATATAATATTATTTATATATATATATTTTTTCATACATTTGCAACTTTTGTCGAGCAAAAAGTCAACGACCTTAAAGACCATTCCATTGTCTTTAAGGTCATTACCAGGTCTACACTTAAGTAGACCTCCCAGTACAGTGACTGCCTACTAATGCAAGGCCCACATATACTGGATCGTGTTTTTTGGTATTTGATTTTCATTTCGTGGTTTGTACCCACTATCATTAATCATTAAAATAATGGTCACGTCTTAGATAACCTACCATCTTTTAAAAATCGCGCAGCGGATACCAACAAAGTTATACTCAAGTAGATAACACGACTTCTCTGTTATTCTATTTGTTTAGATATCTACTTAACTACCTAACAAAATGTTGTTCACATTTTCGGCGCGTACTGTTCCCGTGCGCCTCAAGGAGCTGTCAGCGTACCGTAGAGACCCAGCCTGCTAGCTGCAGGCAGGCAGGGTCGAAGCCTGCTGGGGTTAAGGGCCGTTTTCTGAGAGGAAGGCTCAGCCCCGGCCTGATAGGCAACGAAGGAACGGGTTACGTTTTTAGTCAGTAAGAGTCTGACACTATCTCCCGCTTCGCCCAAGGGTGAGATTTGTCATTGGATGATTTACCTTGATTTACCTACCATAAAAAAAACCTCCTGATGATTTTATTGAGCTGTTGGAGATCCTCTCTCCTGGAAAACTTTAAACAGACTCCACTGCTAAGTTGAGCGCAGTAAAGACGCTATCATTAACTCCCTTATCTTTCAAATCACTCCTACGAAAATTGTAATACTAAACCAAAATGAAATTACCAAAAAAAGAACTTCCGTCACGAAATATAAATTAAAAATAATAGAATTGTTAAAAATTTAAACCACTGTAATAAAGGCAGTTAGATTTTAATGTTATTATTAGTGAGATGAACGTCGTAAATATCTATGAGTTAAATCATGCGGTTATGTAGCTAGCGATAAGCGATTTTAAAAAAATCGCTCTTTGTCCCGGGACAAACGTCACCGCAGTTGAAAACTTCTTCGCTTCGACATTTAACAGTTAGCGGAACTTAATTTTAATACAATTCTTTTTAAAATATAAGATTAACTGAAAGTTTAGGTAATCTTTACAGTAGATAAAAATATCTCGTCTCAAACCTACTGCCGGAGTCTGTGTTTCCTGATAACTACAACCTAGAAATCTTTAAATCTTAATTTTTTATTGTACACCAAAACAACATATAACAAAGTGGATTACAAATTTTATGTACAAAGGCGAGCTTAACTCAAAGTTGAGTGTTCTTCCAGCAAACCATTGAGTGATATAGAGAGATCACATTGGAGGGTAAGATCCAGTGTACAATTTAAAAAAAAAACACAAAATATAGGAATTGAATAATACATAAACATACATAAATACTTATTTAGGTGGGTTTAGGTTTATCTTATTTAGGTTATTTCTAGACAAGCGTCCTCCATCGTCGAGCATATCATTTCTTACCATCAGGCAAAGACATTAAATATATACTACCAATAGACAGGACTTGTAACCTAGGAGTAGTAAGTCGCTCAGTCTAGTGTGGACGACTAGGTCTAACTTCAGTTTATTTTCGTAAATATTTTTCGTATTTACTCTGTATTTAATTAGAATACATTAATTTTCGCAAATAGTTCTAGAAAATGGGAAATGTATAAAAAAGATATAAGTTACAAATTTAATTCGCATGTTTACTATTGAAAGCTAGATGACCTATGATGACAGTTTTTCTAAGACATTTCTTCTGATGTTCGCTCTATTGTATCTCTTTTATCTCTTTGCCATCAGGTATTTACCAATAATATAAAACATAGAAAATATTTTTTTTATGAATGTCGTATAAATTACATCCGCCACAATTGTGACCACACCTCACTCTTACGATAATATTCTGGTGATAGCAGTTTATCGCACAAAAGCCTTCACTTTCTACCATACAATTTAATTAGTAAAGCATTCTTATGAATTTTATAGTGAGTTAATTCACTGTTTCATTTTCTTATGACTGATTTTGAAATCCTTTATTTAAAATGGAGATGGTTTAATCGATTCGATATAATTCTATGTAAAAGCATTTCAGAAATTGAATATAAAAATCCAAGAGCTTTTTTATAGTGATTATTTTTCTTTATAGGTATTATCTTTTCTATTAATTCTAATCACTTAATTTAAAATTTACATATACTCTGAGATACAAAATTCTACCAAATATTAAACGTTTAATTATATAATTAAGATAAATATTCATGGTTTTTTTTTTTTCATTAGTAACGTACATGTTATTACAACATCATTTTTAGTATATACGAAACCTAAATATAGTTTGTTCAGAATCAGTAACTGAATCAATTCCAAATATTTTTTTACCATGTTATATTTTTCCCAAAAATATTTAAAAAAGGCCACAAGTTGGACAACACCGAGACTAAGTACAACACAGGTCACGGCAGGTCATAGCGGGTATTAGCCACCAGCGCACAGCTGGGTGCGGGAGTAAAACAAACTCTTAGTCACTCGGATGGCTCGGTGACCAAGTATTTATGTTGATAATCAGGAATAAGCTTATAACTTTGTGATTTTTTATGATACAGTTATGGAATTTTGTACACGTGTTTCGGGTTTCACTTTTACTAAAACTAGTGTTAAATATCTAATCTTCCTTGTATTCCCATTACTGGGACTAAGCCTCCACCACCCCACCACGCGAGCCCAGCACGGGTTGGTAGATGGAACATGTCCTAACTTTTTTTATTCTAAGACATGCTGGTTTTCTTACATTGTTTTCACTGTTTTGAGAGCAATGGTGATGAAATAAATAAAGTGCCTGGTTTAATTTGTAACCAAGATTTACAACTTGTAAGATGGGGCCTTTGGTTTTGCCTTTGGCCACAGGACTAATAGGGCTCCATGGTCCCCCGATTATGGCGCTACACATGCGGTAAATTACGTAATGTCCAAACATTTAGCAATTTATCGCTCTCGTGAGTCAAGCAAATCGACGCCCCCGAGCAATAAGTCGTTAAACGTAAAAAATAGTTTTTCTGTTACCAACTTTACTGTTCCGGACATTAAGTCGGTAATCGAAAAACATTTTTTTGCTATTACCGACTTATTGCGCGGAGGCGTAAAAATATGAAAAAATTTCAGCCTATTTCTTCATCCGATGATTTGTCCTGTTTTTGTGTGGAATGAGTTGGTTTTACTAACACTACGCGTCGTCGACAATTAAGCTAGTTCGTTCCTTACCGTACGACCGGACGTCGAGCTACCCATTGTTCATCGTCCGCAAGCCCGCTCCTACAGTAGCCGGGGATCACCCTGCAACTCCCGACAATTTTTTTTTAGGTGGGAAAATCATTCAATGACATCTCCCGCCCTTGAGCGGAGCGTGAGGGTCTTTTAGACTTTTTCTGACTAAAAACCCACTCCCTTTCCTTTTTGGCCTTCGTTCTAGGGTTCCAGGGTTCACTTTCGCACAACCTGTAGCCCCAGTAGGTTTCGACCCTGCTGGGCTCCTACGGTTTGCTGACCTGGAAGGCGCGGGTGGAACAATACGCACCGTTGACGACTTGGGCTCGGTCCGGTCGATTACCAGATAGTCGGACGGCGCTTGAAACGGTTACCCATTGTTCCGTTGCTCACCATCCACAAGCCCGAGACTTCCGACATCTGAGGCGTCCCTTTTGACGGCAGTTGGGGCGTGAGGACTAACTTTGGATACGTGTTGTTAATGTATAGTTCTACCCACTTTTTTAAGGCGGTAAATCTTTGAATGACTTCTAGGATAGAGCGGGATGGCGTGTCAGACTTTTATTAACACTACATCTATGTTCTTTCTATTTCTTGCGTACCAATCTCTCTTCTCAATTATGCATTAACATAATAAATCGAAGCGTAAGTAGGAAAAGCACATCAAGCACGTTATTATAGCATTTCTCTTGTATGACCCTTAACATCACTATGACAGGCAATTCATATATCACAAAATAACATACACTATACAGTATGTTCTAAACAGATATGTGTGATGTTCAATTTCGAATAAAGCCAGACTTAGTATGGAATAGAATAAAACTATTGTACACCAAGAAAGTTACACAATCAGTACTTAAACTTAAATCTATGCGTACAATGGCGGTCTTATCGTCTTAGTTTTTTCGTTTTAAATCCAGTTAGTGAATAAAAACACCGTTTTGAAGTTTAATTACTAGTTTCATGATACGAAACGCTCAATCTACATGATGTTACAATATTTTTCAGTGACATTCTATTCTATTATAATCTATTCTATTTCATTCCATTCTATAAAATTCCATTCAATTTCATTTCATAAAATTCAATTCCATTCCATTCCATTCTATTCTATTCTATTCTCCATGAGATAGTGTCCCGCAACTTGACCCCTAATATTTTTTAAAGCGTCAAGTGAATACGCATGACATATTCTTGGGTAATTTGACCGCATTGCACGTCAATATGGGAATCATTTTACACCTTAATGTATCATTCTGAAGCTCTATGTTATAAGCCACGGTGACTCTTTCGATAAATTCTGCAGGGAGAGAGAGATTGAGTGAATGAGAGAGAGATGTTACTAAGCCTTATAGGCCCAGTAGGCCCGAAAATTCCTGGCCCCAGTGTGTAACTGGGGCCAGGAATTTTCGGAAAAGAAAACTCGTGGTCAATAAAAATTTGACATGCCCTCTCACTCCATTTAAGAGCGGGAGAAGTCATTGCAAGAGTTCCCACCTCAAAATGATAAATGATATTTGTTTTGCAAATAGGTTTTAAAAAACACTTTTACACGTCAATTTTTTTTTTCGTCAGTCTAAACTAGATGAGGCCAGTGTTTTCTAGCTTACTACCCTGAAAAAAAACACCGAAACAAACTCAGGCTCAAAAAAGGCTTTCGAAATGAGGCTGTTACTTTTTCGGTTACTAACTTCTCAGCAAAAAAGAAACAGCCTGTATCTAAACGCAAAAATATACACGCCAAGCCGAATCGTAATCACATTCATTCATTTCAAAAGTACTCTTACCTTACGTACTACAAAAGTAAAAATATACATACTCACAGCTAGTGAAGTCGATGAACTTCTTTTTGTAAAAAAGTGAAAGGGTTTCTTGGCTACTCGACATGTATTTCGGGTTCCGGACACAGAAATAAACACTTAATTGGTCGTTGTATATGATTGCGTGATGTGGGTGAAAGATTGGTGTGGGAGATTTGTTATTTGTGTATGATACGTTCAATATGAGTTTGGGAACAATGTGGTTTGGGCACTTTTATAATTTTTTTTTTTTTATTTACCTATTGCTATTTCTTAATATTGATCTCCACTCTGCCCCGCTCCAGCCTTAGCCTTTTAATATAAACTGTCCGTGTCGGGGTGCTCGAAATATATTAACTCTTCATGCGTAAAATGTAATCTATATTTAGATTATTATCAGAAATTAAGTAATTACAATGAATTAGAATATTTTATTCAAGTAAAGAAGCTATTTTATTATATACTAGCGACCCGCGCCAGCTTCGCAGGGGTTCAATGGTAATAATAAAAATAAAGTGCATGTATTATACATATTAACCTTCCTCTTAAATCACTCTATCTATTAAAAAACCGCATCAAAATCTGTTGCGTAGTTTTAAAGATCTAAGCATACATAGGGGCTGACAGGGTGAAGCGACTTTGTTTTATACTATGTAATGATGATGAAGCGTCTGCTTGGTTGTTACTCTACAGATTACCTAGAAAGTATGAATATTATTATCTAGTTAATATAATAAATTAAACATATTTTCCCAATTTAACGAACTCAATCAGATAATCTACAGATTCACAAGTTAATCTGCACTCTAATTGATTATTTATTAGTCATAAACTAGAACAAAAAAAAAAAATTACCCGTCACTAATTAAAAACATTCTTAAATATCGAGCTTTTTTAGCAAGAACATTTCAAGTGACAGTTAGCGTTTATTTATTTATTGATTTATGTTCCCAGCAGTGGGAACATTAAAAAGGCTGATGATGATGATGATGTATACACAAACACTTAAAAGGAAAATAACAAACAGATAGAAGAACACAAAGGTGCTGCTTATTTCAAGTGAAATTTCTTCCAGCAGACCTGCGACAGGAGAGTTGGATGAGAGATGTAGACACAGTGTACAGAAAACAAATAAGTTAGCTAATTAAAAATATACTATATTATTCAAATTAAATCATATACTACAGAAATGCGTTTTTAGCAGAATAGGGTTTTTTTAAACAAACAAATTTTATTAATAGGAACTATTCTAATGGATTAGTAGTTGAATGAATTACAAGTCCTATTTGGTTTAGAAAGATGTTACAAAATACTTTTTAATCAGGAAAGAAGAAACCTCTTCCTGAAAAGATCGATATGGCATCAATATACAAACTGGTCTGTTGATGTAGTGGTTAGTGGCCCTGACTGCTATGCCAGAGGTCGTGGGTTCGATATCCACCCAGGACAAATGTTTGTGTGATGAGCACAATCATTGGTTTTGTGTCTGGGTGTAATTTATCTATAATATGTATGTATTTAGAAATATATAAGTATGTTTATCAGTTGTCTACTCATAACACAAGTTCTGCTTAGCTTGAGACTAAACGGCGTTTGTGTGATAGTTGTGGAATATTATATTATATATCATATTAATAAAAACCATTGCTGTCGACGGTAACGTACCTAAATGACTGGCGGTGTTGCCACGCTATATAGTAATGTCAAAGGAAAAAGCCAGACCATTTAAAAATTGTAGTTAAAATTAGAGAAGGGATAATTATGATGGTAGGACGACTTAGACGATTTTCTCAGAGAATGGTAAGATAAAACACAACATAAAAAGAAATCTAGAGAAATAGTAGACACAAGAAAAGCTCTTTCCAAGATTGGAACACTTCCAGCAAGAAATACTTAATGACGTTTTAATTTCGTAGCTTACTATAAAGGTAAGGGTCACAGGAAACACAATAGCTCAAAAGTAAATAACAGCGGTTAAAATAAACTTTTTTTTATAATATGTAGGCTCACGTTTGAACACCTTCTCACCTGATGGTAAGCGATGATATGGCCGATGATGGAGCACGCTTGCCTAGAAGTAACCTATTCATTTTTGACATAAATACCCCAAGGTTACAGCTATCAGGAAACACTGAATCCGGCAAGTAATTCCACTCTTTTCTTTACTGATCTTAACCTTTTGAATACCGTAATTAGAGACACAATAGAAAGACAATAGGTGGCAGACACCGTTGTCCTCTTGGGGCTTCACAGATAAATAATTTAATGTTCTATTCATTAAGGTTGATCTTTTTTCCCATACGCAAAATGCTAAAAGCTTTAAAGCTATAAATATAATCTATGAACCATCGTTTGATAATCTAAGACAAGATTATTCGAAACAGTCCTGAAATGGAAATGGTAACTGAAGAAATATAAGTGAGCTTAAGTAAGTAAATGTTTGATAGAGATCTGAGAAGCTGTGAGAAATCGAACCTGTAAGTTAACGGAAAAAAGATACGGCCGTTTCGCAAAAAAGTATATTTCTACACTCTCAAGAGAATCAAAATTCATTAGGTACTTCCCGTTGACCTAGAATCATGAAATTTGGCATGAAGCAAGGTTTCATAGCACAAGTATAGGAAAAATCTGAAAATTTTAAATTTATAGTTACGTCACAAAACGATTCGGAAAAATCTTCCTTGGTAAGTTTGGACCCTTAGTGCGCGGGTCCGACTCGTTCTTGCCCGGTTTTTTTTAATGTTAAAGGCTCGCGCTTGACCAATACCGCACCTGATGTAAAGCGACGATGTGTGACGGTTGGTCTGTGGGAATGGAACAGTTTTTTTTTTTTATAGTAAAACTATAATCGTGACAGTAAGTCTCCTCTTTGAGAAGTAGCTGGAAAGACGTCACGGCGTTCTGCATGACGCAAGTCCTCACCCTCACATATGATAAGTTTGGTAGGTTCCTGCACCCGATTCGTGCAGAAGAAACGCCTGGGTGTCACCATTGTATGGATTTTCCAAAGGACTCGGTGGAGCATACAGTGGAGGTGTGTCGGCCATGTCCTCGTGGGGACAATCTGCGGAAAAAACCTCTCGCGCTGGACCCTGGTACAGGCCATGGCCCGGCGAGGAGGAATGGCAGGTTGCCTCCTTCTGCAAGGCAGTATTGCTATCAAGGGAGGCGACCGCACGTGCGAGGGAACGGACTTTCTCTCGTCCCAGCCGCCGGAATCCCGATTCCGACTTCTTCCACGATTTTATATAAAAAAGAATCATTTTTTTCATGAATCATTGGGTTCATTCTAATGGGTGGATTTGTCATCGTTACACTACAACACTAGTGTGCATCTAGTGTACAGCTTTGCGCCATCGGTAAACGCCAGCTCAGCGAGGTCAATGAACTGTAGGTAGTTAGTACGCAACAACTGACAACTACCTATAAGGTCATTGACTCGTTTACTTAACGAAATTAATTTGTGCATACGTATATTAACTCAAGTTTTAGAAAAAAAGTACTTTTTTTTTATTTTCTCTTTACAAATCGATAGTGTTTCATGGACCAAATCGACCCTCCGCGGGATTAAAACTGCCAAAATTTTACGGTGTATATTAAAAATATAAAAAGGTACTTCTATTCAAGCCTTGCACATTTAATCGAAATCGTAAATGATGACAATTTTTATCAAAAACTTTTAAGAGTTTAAAAAAAAACATATTTCCTTTAACAACTTTTGTGAAATATTCGAGTATATCACGGAATAACCGAATGCCAGCAGATTTTTCAGGCGTTATCTCTCTTTTTTCACGTTGCCTCTTCATCAAACATCCCGTTGGACGGCTTTAAACGAAGCAACAAGCTTTTAAACCAGTGTGTAAGGGCTACCTTAAGGACTTTAGAATTGTGTGTCTTTAAATCAAAAGTGAAAAAAGAAATTCGTCAGGTACTGTATTGACCAAGAAAGTTTGTCAGACTTTTACTGACAAAAGCCTTTTTGTATTTTTCAGTTTCCCTTTGTGGTTCTACGGCCACGGTAACTAAATTAACAAATGAAGGATACCCTGTATCTTGAAGAAAAGTTATATTATGGATTTTATATGTTACCTATATTTTTTTATGTGCTTTAGACTTTACCAATTAGTAGTATTGATCACCTTTTATAAGATAAATAAATACTTGTAATAGCCATCGGAAATACTGACTGCAGTTAAGCAATTTAACTATATTGTTTAAATCAAAGCTTTCTAACTCTCATGACGGGCCAGTACCTTACGGAACACGTTTTATAAGATTCCTGGCATATCTATGGGAAAATCTTTTTCGTAGTTGGGGTCTTGAGGGTATTAGCCACTTTCCTCTGTAATGGAAGGTCATTAGTCTGACTCATAAAGTAAATCTGTAAGCTCGTGATGTTCTAAGAGTTATTTACGTTTTACATGCAAGATAAATATTTAACATCTGGACAAATACTCAAGTTTGCAAACGTTTACATGTCACAGTACGGTATAATAGTAGATTATGTGACTAGGAGATAAAGCAGTATCTTAAAGTCGCGAGCGGCATGTTAAATTCCGAACGAAACGAAGGTTGCCAAGTTTTAATCCCGAACGCAGTGAAAGGTTTATATAATTAACTCCCGAGCACTGCGAGGGAGGGGCCCAGCAGTACCGTTACCTTTTTTGTCCAAATAATACTTCTGTAGACGCCTTGCGCATTTAATCTAGATTCTAAATGTTGAATATTTTTCTCAAAAACTTTTAAGGGTTTTAAATAAACCTGTATTTGCTGGAACAAGTTTTGAAATATTCGAGTAAATCACGGAATTACTGAATGCTATCTTAGTTTTTAGGCGTTATCAATTTTTTTCGCGATGTATCTTTATATCATTGCTTTATATGAAACAACAAGCTTTGAAACCATGCTCGTCTTTGATAATATTAGGCTAATGGTGAAGGACTACCTTAAGATAATTCTCTACTATCACACGGGCGCCGCCGCTGCCGCCGGGATTCCGATCCCGATTTCCGGCCACCGTAGGCGCGGGCTCGCGGACGGTGGGCAATGGGTAGCTCGCTGTCCGTCCGTCCGGTAATAGACCGGTCTGAGCTTAAGTCGTCTACGGCGCGCACTGTTCCCGCACGCCTCAAGGAGTTGTCAGCAAACTGTAGGGGTCCAGCAGGGCCGAAGCCTACTGGGGCCAAAGGTTATGTGAGAATGTCACCACGGGCCCCGGGACAATGGCAATGAATGGAAGGGTAGGTTTTTAGTCAGCAAGAGTCTGACACTATTTCCCGGGCGGGATTTGTCATTGGATGATTTTACCTACTAAAAAAAAAACTATCACACGGGCGAAGCCGTTGGCAGCAGCTAGTTTATCATCCAAATCTGTATCAATGGTTGACGAGCCCCTTTTCTCATCATGACTTAGAAACTCAATAGACCAGTTTCTAGTTTACAATGACCGTCGGCCGAACGACCTTGAAACCAGAAAATCAAGTTCATCGAATTAGCATTATGATAATAAATGGTCAACGGCCTAATGCTTGTTTACTTTAAAAACGTAGTTTAGCCGGCCAACGTATTTTAGATAAGACTACAAATTGGTGGCAGAAAATGGAACCTTTGGAGAATGGGATCTTTGGGAATAGGATGTTTCACGAATAGGATATTCGTTTTCACGGTGACAATTTTCAAATGGGCCATATTGAGTCAGATCCCTGCAAACTATATCCACCTTATTCCAAAACGTGATCTAAAATAGTTCCGGGACTATTACTAGTTTTAATTGGCATTAAACCTAATAATGGTCTCAGAAACACATTTAGATCGCTTTTAAATGGTATTAAATTTAGTAATAATCCCGAAAACTACTTGTACATATAGATAGCGTTTAATCGGTATTAAACCTAGTAATAGTCCCGGAACTATTTTAGATTGCGTTTTGGAATAAGGCGGTATGAGTTTATACGAATTGGACCTTTCGAGAAAAGGACCTTTTGAGAATAGGACATTTTGCAAATAGATCGTATCGTGAATAGGATATTCGTTTTCACGGTTATATTTTGCAAATGGGACATTCTGCGTCAGATCTCTGATAACGGTATATTCAAAGTAAGGGATTTTTTATGGTAGGTAAAATCATCCAATGACTAATCCCGCCCTTGGGTGAAGCGGGAGATAGTGTAAGACTCTTACTGACTAAAAACCTACACCGTTTCTTCGTAGCCTATCATACTGGGACCGAGCCTTCTTTTCAGAATGCAGCCCTTGGCCCCAGTAGGCTTCGACCCTGCCTGCAGCCAGCAGGCTGGGCCTCTTCGGCGCGCGGAAACAGAACGCGCCGTCGACGACTTGGGCTCGGTCCGGTCGGTTACCGGGCGATCGGACAGCGTGCTACCCATTGCACACCGTCCGCAAGCCCGCTTCAAAGTAAGGGTTTCGAATCTCAGTTCTAGAATTATTCTGTGTTTAAGATGACGTCACAAAACATCTGAAATAGTAGATAGTTGAATTATATCATGTTGTTATCACATTAATTAAAAATTAATTTCAACCAGTTTTGGCGATTAAACTTTTCGAAAAATGATCATGTATTACGAAGAGACCTGAGTCATTCACATTCACTTAATTTGTTTATCAGTCTGAAGATGAATTCAATAATTATGCAACCTATTTGAATACCTACCAGTTACAATAAATTTAAGCTAAGAATAGACTGAAATACTGTTAAGCTTTTTATGTAAGTAGAAAACAAAATATTCAAAAAGACTATTACATAATTTTGAAAAACCGTTAGTCAACATTAACTTTCGTAATAATTTATCATTACTGTATTATTCGTAATTTGTTTTTGTGATTCGAGAAATTCTGTGTTATTTTCCATTTTTAAAGGTGGTCTTTGTAACATGAAATTAGTATGGAGACTGCGTTAATGGCATGCACGTAACAAAAAACATAATTAACACACATAAGATGAAACTTAATAGAAGTGTTATTGTAATTATAGTCCGTCAGTAAAATCTGAAAGTGTGATACTCGGTTTTACGTTTACTTGTTTTACAAAAAGAAACCGAAAAGCTTTAAAAATGACAATAAAAGCGATATTAAAAAATAACCGTTTACAAAATATCATCAATTAATAAATTCTCGTTTAACGAACTCAAAGATTCAAAGCATTTTCTTTCAAATAAACCATTTACAAACACTTTGGAAAGGTCAAAAAGTCAGACCGACAGAAAAAAACATATGCTGATTGCAAATTCCGAAGCGTAGATCTCTATGGAGAAGAATGTGCAAGAAACTCCATGGATACTCTTTTCAATTATGTTATAATATGTATTATAAATATCTCGGTTACATGTTAATTGCCGCTGCTATTATGGGTAGAAGTCAAAATAATCGTACATGGGTTAAAAAATCACATGTCCTCTATATTTAATGGCCTATTTTAAGATCAAGAGAGATCAAAAGCTTCTATTAACCAATTTTTATTTAAAGTCCATTAATATTCTATATAATTTAATCACTTTTGTAATGGTTCGAATCTAATTAAACCGAAAAAATAATATTTAACATAAGTCAAGAATTTCTGGTCCATACAAATAGAAAGTGTCCTCGCGCGTTCTGCCAATTAAAAAAATATAAAATGATCTAAATTATACAGTTTTATGCTTCGTTTATTTAATAAAAATGTAAATCAATATCGCAACAAATGTTTTCTTTACATAAAATTGTAATTTATCATTTATTCCATTATAAAATTCTTACTTAAAATAAAAGTACAAATATTGATCCTGTGATTAACTCCAGATAGATAACGGCGTTTTAGTTGTACCCAGTAATAAAAACTACCAGTTCGCACTTTTATAGCAACAGCAACAGTTTTCTAAATATCACGTGACTTTCAAGATGCCATCTTGTCGCGTCTTTGAGTTTTGGATGAAAAAATGTACGCACACAAAAAATATTCCTGTGAAAAACGAGAAGTTTTTTCGAGTTTTGATGTGAATTTAGGAAATCTAAGTACGTTATCAGTTAGAGCATACTATAGTGATTGTACGACACACTGGTTTATGATCAAGGTAAGATGTTTTAAGTTATTCATGAGTATCCATTTTAGAGGTTATTCCTTTTTTCGTTCCTGTAGATAACGTAACACAACTAAGGGCTACTTCATATTGCACAGTTACTCACAGGACTTGTGAATAACACAAATTATTCACTGTTATTTAACACGAGGTCGGTAAATAGTATATTATTATTTATATATATTTATTATTTTTATATCCATGTAATAGTCCTATGTCAAGAATATTTTACTAAAGAACGCGCGTCGAATATCAAGTTGAATTTATAGTAGAAATTATAGTAACTCCCTCTACGTCGATGATTCACAACGAAAATACAACCTCAACAGAAACGAAAAAGAAGAATATAGTTATATTAAGCAATGAAAGAGTGTATTTTCCAGAAAATGTACCATTACCTAAGAAGAAAAACAAAAACAAGCGACCAAAGAAAAATTATTATTATTATGATGAAGATATTCTTAAGATATTAAAAGACTGAAAGTTTTGAAGAAAGTAAGATTTTTGTTTAGTTCTTAAGATTTGTCATTCATATTTTCGAGATCTCAGATAAGTTATTATTGTTGAATAGTTGATAGGTTATTATTTAAAAAAAAAAACATTTTATAAAAACAAATAAATGCCGTATTATTAGGTTACCTATGCTTAAAGTCCCCCGATTATGTTACGTATTATTAATTAGCATACTATAAAAAATGACCTTAAGGGTCATTTTAAAAAAATGACTAAGGCTGATTAAAAATACGTTAAAATAAATATTATAGAATGATAAATAATACTAATTATAATGTTCAGAAGCAATAAACGTTCAGTTATTAGATTCATTTATATACTCAACATGCGTATATTCTTTAATAAAAGTTATTCTTTGTAAAGTATTTTGTTTCAATCTGAATGCTTCCTAATTTTTCCGTGAGTTACATTTTTGTATATGTGAGTAACGTTACCAACTGGACTTCACGTGAGTTGCGGTTGATTATTTTGATTTCTACCCTTATGTGAGAACAACAAAAAAAGATGTAAACAAAGATATTGAAATAAACCACAGGCAGCTAAGAGATGACCAGTCTAACCAAAATAACGAAACCATTAATTTGAAAATCGCAAAGCTCCATAATAAAGCTACATATCCACAGCATACAACCATCAGCCAAAGCATAAACAGTTAACGATAAACTAATTCCCATCAAAACAATAACAATTGAAAAACGCAATGAACTTTCGCACTATATTAACCTACTCTAAACTAGTTCAATTAAAACCCCACCTAGTTAGACCACCGAAACATTTGCGAACGCATCCCAAGTTCATGACCTCTACAATGACCGCACTAACCTTTCGTTATGAAACCTGGACGACACTTTTACTGGCAGGCTGAGAAAGTCCAATTCGGTGGTTGCCACACTTGAGGGAGGCTATATAGGAGCGTCGCGACAGCCGGCTCGCAGACGTAGCTAGCTCTCACAATGAGGCGGTCGGTAGTCTTGCTCTTACTCGCGGTTGCACACGCGCTTCCTGCCCAAGACAACGGCCACACAGACAACGACATAGATGGATTAACAGATTGTTTAAAAAAAGAATCAACAACATGCCTCAAATACAAATTCTTCTCGTTCGTCGACAAGATGATCGGACAAAAGGAATCTTTTTCACTCACCGATGGAGTCACCGTCGTCAAATCTGGTGACGTACCGACCGACACTGGAGCGCCAAGAGCTTTAGATCCTGTTTCGCGGTTGAAGAACTACTTCGAGACGCATTCCTTAAGAGTAGAAGTGAAAGGTTCCGATGTGATTGACGTGGTTTCAAGTGCTGGGCGCGCGTTTGAAGATACAGTGTCATCGTTTACGGAAGATAATGAAATTAGTGAAGGACGTGGGAAGAAGAAGAAAGCCGCGAAGATTCTGGGGCCTTTAATAGCGGCAGTGGCTTTGAAGTTGATGGCGTTGATGCCATTAGCGATCGGAGCGATAGCATTGATAGCAGGAAAGGCGTTGCTGTTCGGAAAGCTTGCCCTAGTTTTGTCAGCGATAATAGGGTTAAAGAAGTTGTTGTCTCAACAAAAGCATGTGACGTATGAAGTGATAGCTCATCCTCATCACACGTCGAGTCATGACTACAGTAGTGGAGGGACGAGTGGATATGGGGGTGATTCGGGAGGGTCGTACAGTAGCAGCGGGAGCGGAGGCGGTGGTGGCCACGGCGGCGGCGGATGGGGTCGGTCGATCGAAGCTCAAAACTTAGCGTATTCCGCGCAGAAACCTTAGCGACCCGGTTCCGTGGCCCCTTTTCCACTGATTTCTCCGATCTTCAATGTATTTAAGTATTATTTATCTTGTACGGATGTGTGCGTGCCTGTTATTTATTATTGAGTGATTTATATTTTAATTCATCAACGTCATGCCATGACTCGCGATTTTTTAAGTAATTGACGTTTTATTTCTTAGTCACTTCAAGTCATATTGTTATTTTATTTTTTTCTGTAATGTTTTTCTTTTTCTATTTATTTATTTTCATATACTTCGTTTCGTATGTTAGTGTTTTAGTTGATAATGTATATTTTTATTTAAAACTCAGTACCTGGCTTTAATATTTTTAAGTAATAATTATGTAAGACTGTGTATGTATTTAGTTATTTATGTATTTTCCCCACGAGTATTAGTTGTACAAGTTTTATTTATTTGGTATGTATTGTTATGTAGCGAATTCTTCCTAAATACTCATAATTTAAATATTATCGTTGTAATAATGTAATTAATGATACAAAGATGTTTAATTGTTATAATTATTACAAATAAAAATATGCAATTTTGTTCTGTGTTTTATTGAGTTAAGAGAGAATAATTTTAATATATGAATAATAATTTATAAACTTTAATAAACTCTTCTATTCCTGACAATATACTAATTCCTTAATGCTTATACTATCATTAAGCGACAAAATGAAACATAGTTTTAGTAAAATACCTTCTTATAAAGCTTCTATATGTTTCTAAGCTGTATTTTCAAATTTGGAATAATCACTTTTCAAATAATTTTCCTTATTAAAAGGTACAACTCTAGGTTACTATAAACACGTTTATTACCCAGACAATGAACTTGACAAACTGGCTTGAAAGCTGCTCTACTTTGCCACCATAATTTAATTTAATTTTGTTCTAATATACAATCTAAAACTGAATTCCAAGTAATTCCAATTATACATTAACGCTAGATTTAAGTATTTTAATCATAAATCGGCTTAGCATTTCTTTCGTAAATTAGTAATTGTGGATTCCTAAGCTGCTAATAAAAGATATTTCACCGATGTCTGATAGATATATAAGTTTTATATTATTGTCAGATTGATTTATTTTATACCTTGTAATTGTAAAGGAGCAAAATTATCCCAAGGAAACATACTTACAGAATAGAAACTAGTCCATGTGCTATACCAGGTCATCATTCACCAGGGTGCCAAATGTCTTCGAATTCCTTTCAGCTATTTGATCGTACATAAATATAAACTTTTGCCTTTATAATATTAGTGTCATTGATAAGATTACGTACAAAAAATGTTGTTTTCATCATAGGAACATAATAGATTTCATAAGATTCGCAGCAGATTCACGGGTAAAAATTTCGAAAACCGGGTTCAGTGACATAACTAGCGAATGATATTTTTTTATTATTATCTCACTAACAAACGACCTTAAAATGGAATTTGGAACCTCTATGCAAAATCTCAGTGTTTTAGGTCCAATGGACCCTTGCACTGACTGGACAGGTCCGCTCAAATTAAAATCAAAATCAAAATCAAAATCAGAATCAGAATCAGAATCAAAAATATTTTTATTTTACATGTTTGCTGTAGGGACTTTGAAAGAGACTTTGACCCCTGAGTTTGTTTCGGTGTTTCTTCTCAGGGTAGTCAGCTAGGAAACACCGGCCTCATCTAGTTTTAATTGACAAAAAAAATGACTTGAAAAGTGTTTTTGTAAAACCTATTTGTAAAATAAATATTATTTATATTATTTTTTTTTCGCCTTTCGCCGAGGAGCTTTTGGTCAATGAAAGATCTTCTCAAAGGAGATCTTCCGTTTTGCCTGAAACGAAAAATTATGGACATGTGCATTCTTCCTATACTTACGTACGGAGCTCAAACCTGGTCTTTGACACTTCAGCAGAAGTCTAGACTCGAGGTTTCACCGCGACCCATGGAGCGCAGTATCCTGGGTGTTCGAATTTCCGACTGCGTAAGGAACACAATGCTGCGCACCAAAACTAAGATAAAAGACGTTACCCAAAAAGCTGCTACATTAAAGTGGGATTGGGCCGGACATGTCTGCCGCATGCCAGATGAGCTGTGGGCTAAAAGAGCCACTTATTGGGTCCCGATAAACGCAAGGCGATATCGCGGCAGACCAAGGCGAAGGTGGAAAGATGAGCTGGACAAACACCGGAGGGACTGGCCCACAATGGCCGAGGACAGAAGTGTGTGGAAAAGGAAGAGGGTGGCCTTTGTCCAGCAGTGGGACATAATAGGCTAAACTAACTATTTATCTTAATGGTTGTTAGTCAGTGAGTATCCAAATACAAGAGAAAAGTCTACTGAACTCAAGATATTACCAACTTGTCATTACAATGGACTTGGCAACAAAGTTAACACCATAACTTTTCCATCTCTATCTCAAATGCTACCTTACCCCTAATGGGGTGCCATGACAGAAAACCTCCACGAGTGCCCGCAGGCTATAGTTCCCTTGCGGATACGTCCGGAGCGAAGGCTAGTCTGCGGGACGGTGCACCCTGGGAGGCGGCCAACCACCCTCTTGGGCACTCCTGCCTAAGGGGCCTCGATGGCCGTCTGCGAATGTTCTGTCGGGAGTACGCTTCAACGCGTGTCCCTCTGCTTTAGCAGAGGGCACAGTGGCGAAGCAAGAGCGGGCTCGGCGTGCACTCACCCTGCCACCGGGCAGGCAGGAGGAAGGCTTTCTCCTCCTTCTGCCACCGTTGTTCTCGTAGCCCCAGAGATTGTCCAAGGTCATGTTTCTGACTTTTGATGGGGGTCGAGGGTCTTGGCTTAACCGCCCGGGCCGCGAGGAAGACAACCTCTATAAAAAATTACCCCAAACCTCCAAGCGGCGGCGCACCGTGAGGGAGGTTGTTAGCTTGACTAATGGGTAGCTAAATTAGTCCCTAGTGCGGACCACGTTTTTGAGCAAGTACCCGAAGTTTTTACTCGTGGGAACTAAATGGAAAATTCGAAATTTTTAAAAAAAACCACAACGGAGAGTGATGCGCGGTCGGAGTCCGACGCGGCATCCGGAAGGAGCTCAGGCTCGGAGGTGGAAGAAGTGGTGGAGTCGGGAGGCGACACCGGAAGAAACGCAAGTTTCTTCCGGAAACGCTCCCTGTCGAGGGACAAGTCGTCCTCCGACGGTGAAAAGGGCTCGGCCCGAAAAATCCCTACCAGTGGGCGGGGAGCGGGCCGAGCACCGGGAAGAGGACGGGGAGTCACCTCCCAGGAGGCGGCCGAGCGAGCCGAGAGGCTCGCCGCGGAAGGGCGCCACCCCGCTGCGATGGACCCCTCGGGGCCATCTGGCAGCGAGCGGGAAGACTCCGCCGAGGAGTCACGCCGTTCCTTCGGCGAGCTCGTCGTCGCCGCTTTGCGGGATATGGGCCGCAAGCGAGAGCGGACGTCGAAGGAGAGGACGGTCCTCCGCCATGCCGCCTCAATGCAGGAGGCCTTCGACGTCGCCCTCCGGAAAGGCGTGGCGAAGCTCCGGGCTGAGCTCAAAGCCGGGCTCCGGGCCGAGATCCAGGCCGAGCTCGCTGGGGTCCATGGGGCCCGCAGCCAGGAGCCCGTGGAAGGGGGGCGCAAGCAAGGGCAGGGGCAAAGTCGGCCCCAGCCCCAGCCTCAGCCCCAGCCTCGGCCCCAGCCCCAGCCCCAGGCCGAGTCGGGAAGCCAGCTGCTGACGCTGGTGCAGCAGGAACTGGCTGCTTTTCAGCAGCAGCTGCAAAAGCAGCTGCAGGAGCAGCAGCAGCAGTTCCAGCTGCGGATCCAGCAGCAGCTGTCCCTGCTGGAGGGCATCGTGTTGCGCCCCCCACTAGCGGCCTCCGGCCAGCGATGGGCGGCGTCATACGCTGCCGCCGCGGCCTCGGCGGCTGCGCCCAAGGCGGGCCCGTCAGGGCAGACCAGGCGCGTGGCCACGGTCGCGAACCCCGCCGGAGCGGCCCCACAGGCCAAGAAACAGCAGCAGGTGAGGCCAACCCCTGCTGCTGCCCCTAAGAAGGGCAAGTCGGCACCGGCCACAAAGGCGGCGGGAGCCCCTGCTGTGGCGGCAAGCAGGCGGCCTAGACCGCCTCCCCAACCTGCAGATCCTCCGGCCGAAGCCGGATGGCAAGTGGCCGGAGCCAAAAAGCAGGCTGGCAAGGCGGCTCGGGCTGCCAGGAGGCGTGAGCGGCAAAAGCTGCGGAAGCGGACGGCCCTCGCGGCCAGGATTCGCACCCCGCGCTCCACGGCTGTAGTTATCACACTGCAGCCGGAGGCAGCGAAAAAGGGTGCGACCTACGGCGAGGTCCTCCGTAAGGCGAAGCGGGCGGTGAACCTCACCGACCTCGGGATCACCGGGGGCTTCCAGATGCGGCATACCGCAACTGGTGCCCTGATGTTGGAGGTCCCCGGAGCCAACAGCGGCCCCACCGCAGACGCCCTGGCTGAAAAAATCAGGGCGTCCTTGGATGCGGAGGAGGTCCGGGTGTCCAGGCCCACAAGATGCGTCGACATGCGCATTATGGGCCTGGACGATTCCGTCGAGGTCGAGGAGGTCGTGGCCGCTGTCGCCAGGACGGGTGGGTGCCCTGCCGATCAGGTCCGGGCAGGCACCATCCGTGTTGACGGCACTGGCATGGGGGCGGTTACTGTAAACTGCCCCCTGTCAGCGGCCAGGAGCATCACCGGGGAGGGTAAGCGACTCCTGGTGGGCTGGGTCTCCGCGCGAGTCAAGCTGCTGGAGCCCAGACCGCTGCGCTGCTATCGCTGCCACGTGGGCCACCACGTGGGGGTCTGTTGCGCAGCGGAGGAAGATCGCAGCGACCGCTGCTTCCAGTGCGGTCAGCCCGGCCACAAGGCCGATACCTGCAGTGCAGCGCCGCACTGCTACGCATGTGCGGCGGCAGGCAAGTCGGCCGACCACCGGGCTGGGAGCAGGACCTGCGATCCCCCCGCCAAGGCCAAGGGCAAGGTCCCAAGGCCCGTCCCCGCGAAGGTGCTCACCGCCGCGGCTGCCCCGTTGGCTGCCGCCGCCATCGCCTCCGCAGACGCCGCCGCCGCTACCACCGCGGCAGGACCCTCACGGAGGGCCCGGGAGGAGACTGTAATGGACTGTCAATAACGGCTCCATTACGTCTCCTCCAGGCGAATATCAACCACTGCGCCCCCGCTCAGGATCTGTTGCTCCAGAGCATGGCGCAGTGGTCGATCAACATCGCCGTTGTCACCGAGCCGCACTTTGTCCTGCCCAGAGCCGACTGGGTTCGGGACCTGACCGGCTCGGTGACACTTATTTCGTCGGCCGCCGCCGGTACCCCGGCGCTCGAGGCCGTCAAGAAAGGTCGGGGTTGCGTGGCAGCACGGTTCGGGGACATAGTGGTGGTAGGCGTCTACCTGTCCCCGAACAGATCTCTCGCCGAATTGGATAGCTCCCTTTTGGAGCTGGATGCCGTCGTTGCTGGGTTTGACTCCAGCCTCCCCGTGGTCGTTTGCGGGGACTTCAATGCCTGGAACGAGGCTTGGGGTTCCCGGTTCACGAACCAGCGAGGTCGAAGGGTGGAGGAATGGGCCCTAGGGCAGGGCCTAGTCGTACAAAACCGGGGTTCTGTCCCCACGTGTGTGCGGATGCAGGGCGAGTCGGTGGTGGACATTACGTTCGCCAGCCCTGCACTGGCACCGCGCGTCGTCGACTGGCGCGTCATAGAGGAGGTGGAGACGTTCTCCGACCACCGGTACATCCGGTTTGACGTCTCCGCCCAGACCTCGACCGTGCCGGTCCGACAGACCCCGTGTGGTCCGCGTTGGGCGCTGAGGCAGCTGGACAGGGACCTGCTCCAGGAAGCCGCGATAGTCCAGGCCTGGGTGCAAGCACCGGACAGGCCTGTCGACATCGACGTCGAGGCGGACTGGTTCCAGGTGGCCATGTCGAAAATATGCGACGCGGCCATGCCCCGAGTCCGGCCAGGACGTGCCCGGCGCCAAGTACACTGGTGGTCGCCAGAGATTGCGGCACTGCGCGATGCGTGCAATGCTGCGCGACGCCGGTATACTAGACACCGCAGGCGCCGCACCCGTCCACCGGGTGCGGAGGCCATAGAGGCGGAGCTGTATGAGGGATACAGAGCTGCAAAGCGCACCCTCCGAGCGGAGATAAAGCGGGCCAAACTCGAGGCCCGCAACGTGTGGCTGGAGTCTCTGAACGTCGATCCGTGGGGACGCCCATACAAAATGGTGATGGAGAAACTCCGCCCATGGGCTCCCCCGCTGACTCAGAGTCTCCGGCCCCAGCTCGTGGAGGGTGTGGTGAGCGCTCTGTTCCCTACGCGAGGGGAGCATAATCCCCCGCCTATGGCTCCGCCACCAGCAGCGGTGTCCGATGCGGACCACGACGGCAACGACGGCAACAATGCTCCAGAGGTGACCGAGGTGGAGATGAGAGTGGCGGTGCGAAGGCTGAGTGCCAAGAACACCGCCCCAGGACCCGATGGCTTGCCTGGAAAAGCCTGGGTCCTGGCCATGGAGGAACTCGGGTCTCGATTGAGAGGGCTCTTCAGCGCATGCATGGAGAGGGGCCAGTTCCCGCTTCGCTGGAAGACGGGGAAACTGGTCCTTATCGCGAAGCCGGGGCGCCCCGCGGACTCTCCGTCCGCGTATCGGCCCATTGTGCTGCTCGACGAGGTGGGCAAGCTCTTTGAAAGAGTAATTGCAGACCGCCTCGTCGTGCATCTGGCACGGAAGGGGCCGGATCTTGCGGACGGCCAGTTCGGATTTCGCAGGAGGCGCTCCACTGTGGACGCCATCATGCGCGTGCGAGCCCTCACGACGGGGGATGCGGTGTCCCGGGGCAGGTGTGTCTTGGCGGTGTCTCTGGACATCGCCAACGCCTTCAACTCCCTGCCCTGGAGTTGCATTGGTAGGGCACTCCGGTATCACCGGGTGCCCGACTACCTCTGTCGGGTGATCGAGGCCTACCTGTCGGACAGGTTCATCATCTACCCCGGTCATCAGGGGGAGTTGAAACGGCGAGAGATGTCGTGCGGTGTTCCGCAGGGATCGGTACTAGGACCGCCCTTGTGGAACATCGGGTACGACTACGTGCTGCGCGCCGACCTCCCCGACGGGGTCAGCGTGGTCTGTTACGCAGACGACACGCTGGTCCTGGCGCGGGGACGGTCGTACCAGGCGGCGGTCGAACTAGCGACGCGCGGGGTTGCGACAGTTGTGGAGAGGATACAGCAGTTGGGACTCGAGGTGGCATTGCACAAGTCCGAGGCCATGTGTTTTCACGGCCCTCGGAGCGCGCCACCTCCGGGCTCCCAATTAACGGTAGGAGGAGTTCACATCGGCGTCGGGTCGACGATGAAGTACCTGGGACTCGTCCTCGACAGCCGGTGGAACTTCAAGGAGCACTTCCGACGTCTGGCTCCCAGGTTGAATGCGACTGGGGCTGCGCTCAAGCGGCTCCTGCCGAACCTAGGGGGTCCAGACGCCTCCTGCCGGAGGCTCTACGCAGGCATCGTTCGGTCCATGGCCCTTTACGGTGCGCCGGTGTGGGCGCCATCGCTACGGAAGCGAGTGGCGGCCCGGCTAACCGCCTGCCAGAGGGTCATGGCCATCCGGATGATCCGCGGATACCGTACGGTGTCCTGTGAAGCGGCGAGCCTCCTTGCTGGCCTACCACCATGGGATTTGGAGGCAACAGTCCTTGCACACATGCATGACTTACGCGTGGAGATGCAACGTCGGGGCGAAACTCCGCTGCCGCGACAAGTCGCGGCATGGCGGACAGAGCTCCGGCGGGATCTCATGGTGAAATGGCGAGAGCGATTGTCGCAACCTCGTGCTGGGCACGCCACGATCGAGGCGGTAAGGCCCCTCTTTGAGGCGTGGCTGGAAAGGCCCCACGGCGTCGTCACCTTCCGTTTGGCGCAGGTGCTGACCGAACACGGCAAGTTCGGTCCGTACCTGTACAAGATTCGTGCGGAGGCGACGCCCGGGTGTCGCCACTGTGCGGACCGCCCGGTGGACACGGTGGAGCACACAGTCGAGGTGTGCCCCGCTTGGGAAGAGCAGCGCCGTGTCCTCGTGGGGGCGATCGGCGGCGATCTCTCGCGCCGGGGCTTGGTTCAAGCCATGCTCCGGAGCGAGGAGGAGTGGCAGGCGGTCGCCTCCTTCTGCGAAGCAGTAATGCTAGTAAAGGAGGAGGCCGACCGCCTTAGGCAAAGGCGGACACGCCGCCGCCGCCGCCGGGTTTCCGATCCCAATTTCCGGCCACCGTAGGCGCGGGCTCGCGGACGGTGGGCAATGGGTAGCTCGCTGTCCGTCCGTCCGGTAACAGACCGGTCCGAGCTCAGGTCGTCTACGGCGCGCACCGTTCCCGCGCGCCTCAAGGAGTTGTCAGCAAACTGTAGGGGTCCAGCAGGGCCGAAGCCTACTGGGGCCAAAGGTTATGTGAGACTGTCACCAAAGGCCCCAGGATAAAGGCAAGGAATGGAAAGGTAGGTTTTTAGTCAGTAAAAGTCTGACACTGTTTCCCGCCCCACCCAAGGGCGGGATTCGTCATTGGATGATTTTACCTACCACAAAAAAAAAAAAAAAAAAACCTTACCCCTAATGATGGCTCCACTTAAATTATAATGGCCTCATAAAGGAAATATAAATGACACTCATAATTAATAAATGTGCACATAAAAGTCATATGTATGACTTTACATCAGTTTCTCGTTAGCTAGAGAAATCAGACGTATGACAAATCTAGATTTAGTTATATGTTACTTTGACGGTAAAAAAACTATGTGTTACTTTTGAAGTATGCAGAAAGAGATTTCATATAAATTTTAAAAAAAAAACGGGTCAAGTGCGAGAAAGGCTTCGCACCGTCCGCAGTAAAAATGGCGAAAAAATTACGTTTGTTGTATGGAAGTCCCCTCGAATATATTTTATTTTGTTTTTTAGTATTTTATTTTTTTGTTATAGCGGCAATAGAAATATGTCGTCTGTGAAAATTTTAACTATATATCTCAGTGCATGAGATACAGTCTGGTGACAGACGGACAGACAGACAGATAGCGGAGTCTTAGTAATAAATCTCAGTAAATATAAAAGTTACTACATTAATAATTAAAAAAACAGAGAGAAAAACTTCTGTGCCACTTTCATGAAACTGGTTTTAAAAAGTTATGATTAACTGGTATTAATTTTTTTATATGCTTTTAAAACAGAAATTCAAACGAAAATTAATAGAAACTCGTATAGTAACTCAATATTACCTACTTAGTTTTTAGATCTAAAAAATTAAATTATCAATGTGGTTAAATTGACTAACATAACGATGATTTAGATTTTGTTATTTTTTTGTAATTTAGATTGCGTGTTGAGATTTATGTTGTATATTGATGGCAGGATGGATGATGTGGCGAGAAGTCACTGGAACAACTTGTGACCCACTCAAGTTGAAGGGTAAAACCTACAGAATGTTTGGCTGTGAAAAAGACGAATGAAAAAAGATTGCATGTCGCGGAGATGAAAATGTTGAGATGGATGTGAGGTGTGACGAGAATGGATAAAGTGAGAAACGAGTATATTAGAGGAAGTTTGAAAGTGGCGCCAGTGAATGAAAAGTTATAGGTGAATCGTTTGTTTGATTGATTGATTGGAATAGGACAGATGAAACTGCACTAAGTGTAGATAGATGTAAACGGAGAAAGAGGCCAATGAAAAGATGGTAGCATAGTGTGACGGCTAACAGGGTAGAATGGAAGCAAAACAATATTGTGCTGATCTCAAATAACATGGGACAAGGGCAGGAAGATGATGATGATTGAAGATAAGCTGGAATAAGTAATTTGTTCAGGTTAGCTAGAGAGTCACATTTGCGGTTTCTTTATAGATTCGAGAATTTTCCAATCGATAAACCACTTAATTCAATCACTTCTATGGCCTTTGATTATGCTGATGTTTGTTACTTTAATCTGACATCTGACCTAAGAATTCCTGAACAAATTGGATCGACTTCTCAACAACTGCATTTGTTTCATTTTTGGCCTTCACTATCACTATCACTATAAAACAATTGCACTCGTGCGAAGCTGTGGTGTGTCGCTAGTTGTAAATATGATCATATTTCTTCCTTCCGTTCTCAGCTTGAATGGCTATCTATTTATTACAAAATTATCACGCTCAATAGTATTTATAAGCAAATCTTGTGCTTCAGATTATTTGTAAGAATATTTTAAAATGGAAAACTGTAACAGTCTTAAGTTTATCTAGAGCATTATTGACACCCCATGCCTATCGGTGGCGACGATCTCTCGCGCCGGGCCTTGGTACAGGCCATGGTCTGGAGTGAGAAGAAGTGGCAGGCGGTTGCTTCCTTCTGCGAAGCAGTAATGCTAGCAAAGGAGGAGGCCGACCGCATTAGGCAATGGCACTCGGGCCCTTGTCGCTTCAGAATTCAGAATTTTTAATATTTTAGTCTATTTATCGGCTTATTTCGGCTAATCTCCGAAACGGCCAAACCTATTTTGATGCGAGGTTTCACTAAGGGGTAGGTACCTCAGTTGCTCTACTTTGAAAAGCAAGTTAATGTTTTGCACAAAAAAAAAAAAATAACATGAAATTGTGACCAAAAACCGGTCGCAGACGAAGCATCAGTTAGTTTATTATAAAAAAATTGTTTAAACTCAAATTTATCAGTCTATTTGAAGAAGTTTCATATTTAAATAACTATTATTTATTTGTACAGGCCACTCGTGGTTTAAAATTTCACTTTAATTTCATTCAAACTTTAGGAATTCTCACCAAACGCATGGGAACTTTGAGAATTTATTCTACTTACAAAGTAATTAGTTTTATCAAGTATTCATCATTGTTAGAATAATCTACACAATTTTAGTTGGTATCCCTTCCATTTCTTCATTTTTTTCTCACAATTATTTTAGAATTAAAGACGAATTCAAGGTTTTGATAGCCCAAAGAGAAATTTACAAACAAAACAAATAAAAAATCATTTAAAGCAAAGACACTATGCTCCCCACACAATGTTTACAAAGAAAACAAATTTATTGGTAACTAACTCAGCCTTATGCAGTATACAGTTAGCCTTACAGACCTCACAATATCCAGTTTCGTGTCAGCATAAATCCATGACTGCTGAGAGAGATTGATATGTTTTTTTTAGAGGTAGGTACATGATATTACTACAGTCACTCCATGCAAAACTTTGATATACAACATGTATATCAAAATTTATGCTTTCAACATTTATATCATTACATAGTATAAAGCAAAGTCGCTTCCCGCTGTCTGTCCCTACGTATGCTTAGATCTTTAGATCTTTAAAACTACGCTACGGATTCTGATGCGGTTTTTTAACAGATTAACCCCGGATTTCTGATTTGAGCATTTGAAGTTGAGAATTACTCAAATTCTACTTTTGCCTCTAAACCTGTCAAAATTTGGCATTTAAGTATGGTTTGAGACGTTCTTAACTCAAAATACTCAATTCAGAAACCCGCCCATAGTGATTCAAGAGGAAAGTTTATATGTATAATACGTGCATAATATATTTAATACTAGCTGTGCCCACAACTTCGTTCGCGTGAACGACTAAACTTATCAATGAAGTTTTTTGTGTAAAGTGCTATTTGTGTAGAACGTTATCTATCGAGCATACTTACCGGTATTAATACTTTTGTTTAAGCGCGGGCCTTTTGTAGCTAATTACAATAGAAACGGGTAACGTAACCTGCGACAAACTTATTATTTGCGGTTGGTACAGTAATCGGGCTTAGGGATCGAACTGCAAAATTAAGTTTGTTTTTTATTGTATATACTTTTCCGGGATAAAAAGTACCCAGTGTGGTGCCCCCGTTCCCGCGCGCCTCAAGGAGTTGTCAGCAAACTGTAGGGGTCCAGCAGGGCCGAAGCCTACTGGGGCCAAAGGTTATGTGAGACTGTCACCAAAGGCCCCAGGATAAAGGCAAGGAACGGAAAGGTAGGTTTTTAGTCAGTAAAAGTCTGACACTGTTTCCCGCCCCACCCAAGGGCGGGATTCGTCATTGGATGATTTTACCTACCCAAAAAAAAAAAAAAAAAAACCCAGTGTGGTGCCCAGGATATTAAAGAATAATTATACCAAGTTTCATCGTAATTGAACCGGTAGTTTTTGCGTGATGCCTGAACAAACAGACAGACAAAAAATTTTTTAATCACATTTTTGGGTTCGGTGTCGGTCTAGTAACACCCCCTGCCATTTATTTTTTTGATATTTTCAATGTACAGAATTTTTACTTCTACAGATTTATTATAAGTATAGATTACTATTGCACCCGTGTGAAGCTGTGGCCGGTCGCTAGTGATAGTATAACTTATACTTATGATAGACCCATATGTGAACTGATAACACGGCTAATAGTGCGAGATGGAAGTTTGGTCCCATGGCCTGTGTAGAGACGTTGTACAAACATTGAAGATCGAAACCATCTAATTTAACATTGCATTGTTTACCATATTTTATTTTTCATTGTATAAATTAGTGCTTGACTGTGATTCCATCTGATGGTAAGCAGTGATGCTATCGTCGATGGTGAGGCACAACATTAATTTTTAATTTTTTATAACTACGTAAAAAAGAGGAGGTTAAAGTAACAGACTTCAAAAAGGATGATGTTATAATTATGTATTTTTGTCGTTGTTTAAAAATTATATTATACAAAAAAATAAGTACAGGCAAATGTCCAATTGTATAGGATATACCTACAGATAAGTATTCATTTTATGTTCTCACGCACAGAGATTGTGCGCTATTATAATCTCCTTGTACAAATATTATTACGTGTTAACTTTAATTGGCGTGGTCCAAGTGATGAGATTTAAGTGAAAATGTTTAAATTATTTTTGGTTTGTGTTAGTTCATTTGTGTAAGATCAATCGTTATTGCTTCTTTCTTCCGCATTAAAAACCTAGTCTGTCAGTTTCTAATACCTTTTCTTACAAATAATATTCTGTTAAACCAAAAATAATATGCTTGGGATCAAATACCTACTGTTTTTATTACAACACCTAAGATCCTCCTGAATCCTGGCGCTTATCTACCTTTAGCACTTGGTCTTCTGCCTATTTTAACATACATTAGACGATTCATTTTTAATGACATACCTACTTAACCTAAATCAAAGTTATCGACATGATGACTTTCAACCTAAAAAGAGGGCAGGGTATTAAAGATATCAGAAATGTTTAGAAATACCGCTGAGACGACCCTGCCCTGCTGAGGGACTCCACATACTCGTCGCGAGGACTCACATGCGTATGATGACATGATCAGGATGTTTGCGTCTCAATATGTGACTATATTGCATCATGTATTTACTAATAAAATTTCTAGGCATTTTGGGTGTTTTGAGTTACTTCTTTATCGGTTAGTTCATCATGTTTTACCTTGGATAGGACTATTTGTAAGAAATGAATATATTAATACTAGCTCTAACAAATACTGAAGTCTGCGTGGTTGGTTCTTTCCTCAAAAAACCATCTCAGACACAAGTCTGTATGGTCCTCATATGATTTGACCATTACATGTTTGCTGTATGGATTTTAAAAGAGACTTTGACCTTTGAGTTTGTTTCCGTGTTTCTTCTCAGGGTAGTCAGCTAGGAAACACCGGCCTCGTCTAGTTTAAACTGACAAAAAAATTGACGTGTAAAAGAGTTTTTAAAAAACCTATTTGCAAAATAAATATCATTTATCATTTACTGTGTATGTAATGTGAACCTATGTATTTTTATTCAAATAAGAAAGCTACTTACACATTGACAAATGGTCCTAGAAACTTAAGGCTCCGGCCTGTAGGCACACTTTATAAATATAACAAGCCACTTGGTGGACGAGGTGATTTAGATTAATGGCTGCGGTGAGCGAATGAATTCATAACACTTCTGTGGTATTTGTGGTCGGTGCTTTAGACCTCTTTATTACAGTTACGATATAATATTTGTACAATGGAGTGAGATTATATACATAATTAGCTTCTACTAGCAGCTTCGCTTGAATGAAAGTTGATTTCTCCATACAAACCTTAGACCCCCGTTTTATCTCCTTGGGGGCTGAGTTTAAAAAACCCGCCGCTTAAAAGATCCGCCCCAGCTTAACCCGGGCGTAATGGTGATATTAAATATATTATGTATGTATTATACATATAAACCTTCCTCTAGTATCACTCTATCTATTAAAAAAAACCGCATCAAAATCTTTTGCGTAGTTTTAAAGATCAAAACTGCTATGCCGAGGTCGTGGGTTCGATTCCCACCCAGAACAAAATTAAATGTTTGTGTGATGAGCATGATCATTTGTTCTGTGTCTGGGTGTTATTTATCTATAATATGTATGTATTTAGAATTATAAAAGCATGTTTATCATTTGTATAGTACTCATAACACAAGCTCTGCTTAGCTTGGGACAAGACAGCGTTGTGTGATAGTTGTGGAATATAATACCTATATATTTTTAAACTCAGCCTGAGTTTTAAAAAAATCCTTTCTTAATGTTCGGCAATGTCCTAGAAGGAAGCCTTGTTCATTTGCTCATACGGACTAGATATTATAAACAAAACTAGTACAAAGAAATTTACCTAAATTATTTTTTGCGACCAAGTCAATATCGATTAGTAGAATAGACTACTTTTGAAAATAATTCTAATGTCTTCAGTCAAGAGTAAAAAATGCTATATGAATATGAACTCAAATAGTCTCAAATAAGACATACAAAATTAATCAGTGCAAAAAGAAAAAACAAAGAAATTAGCAATATTAAATTGATGTCATGTACACTTGACAGTTACACACACAGATAGCGATTTATTTGCGTAGAATGTAGGTAATTAATATAATTTGGTGTTACAATATTTTTGAAATGCTTGTACATTCTATTTGGTTTCTTTCACTATCCCTAGGTAAACTATAAAAAGAGAAAAAACTTATTTACAGAAGAGCCGTTTGAAGTTTATTTTATGGATAACTTTGTCATTATTGAGTATTATCTGTATATAAATTTGGTAACATAATGGTTGGGTTTAAGAAACATTACGATTAGAACAAACGATTTTTTTATCAAGCTTGAAACAGAAACAAAAAAATTGCAAACAAAATAATTTTTCATTATTTTAAATTCTATTTACATAACGCTGTTAGGTTATTTAATACTATCTACATAAAAATTGTAAATTAAATAAACCACAGCCGTGACATTTCAAGGACAGTAATTATAATCGCAGCCTCTTATGCTTTACCCGCTACCTCCTACAGCATGTACCACACAGCTTTCCTCACATCCAGGTCGGACATTTGCCCCTAACAGAGAAAGGTGTACTGACTACGGTGAAATCACTCATCGCGCACGTTCGTATTGCGATAAAAGTAAAATTTTGCTTGTATCATCTCGTTCGTCATGTTTTATGAAGGTACTAACATTTGTCGTTATGATTGTAATCGTAGTTAGACAAAAGTTTGTTCCGGATGTGTTATGATCGCTCTTTTCGAACTGTGTTAAAATGGAATGTAATTATTTCATTTGATATCCTGTTGGTTTAGTGGTTAGTGCCCCTGATTGCTATGCCGGAAGTCATGGGTTCGATTTTCACCCAGGCCAAATGTTTTTGTGATGAGCAAGATCATTTGTTCTGTGTCTGGGTGTAATTTATTAATTATAACACCAAGTAATCCGCTCCATGCGAAGCCTGATGTATGCAAACTATAATATGTAGTAATATTGAGAATCTCATGAAAGTTAAGAGATTCAAATCTAATGTGACCTTAAATTATACGAGGTTCTTGACATTTATTTATTTTACACTTCATACACATAAAGGTACAGAGGCGGATTTAATGCCTTAGGCATTTTCTACCAGTCAACCTTTGGGTGATGCAGAGAAAAAACACACACATGACATGTAGGCTCTTAATACTCGTAAACTAGTCCAACTCACCATCATCAGGGAGATCGCCGTCAAGCACTAGTTTATTTCGATGTGACTGGCCTGTTGGTCCAGTTGTCAGTCGCCCTGACTTCTATGCCGGAGGTCGTGGGTACGATTCCAACCCAGGACAAATGTTTGTCTGATGAGTGTAATTTATCTATAGTATGTATGTATTTAAAAATATATAAGCATGTTGATCATTTGTCTAGTACTTATAACACAAGCTCTGCTTAGCTTGGGACCAGACGGCGTTGTGTGATAGTTGTGGAATATAACATATATTTATTTTCTATCCTGTGCATTTAAAAACCAACCAGCTGACTCGGGCTCGTGCTCGTGCTCGAAGGGTTTTGTACCATCTACTAGTTGACATTATAGCGTCTTCTTATCACGAGTACCATTATTAATATCGAGCAGAAAACGGCAAAAAAGCACGTTTGATTTATTGCAGCCCCACATGAATATTTCTTTCATTTTGTTTTTAGTATTTTTTGTAATATCGGCTATAGAAATACATCATCTGTGAACATTTCACCTAGAGGTCTTTCAAGAGTGAGTAGGTGACTTCTAGTGAAGCGGGCTCCATCGTCGGCCACATCATCAGGTAAGATAGTGGTCAAACGCGAGTCTATCAATCAAAAATAATAATAAACTGTGATTCTACATTTGCAATAAATTTTCTTATATACCAGCCTGCATGCCTACCTAATAAAGTGAGAAATGAGTATATTTGAGGAATTTGAAAGTGGCACCAGTGACTGAAAAGTTTAAAGAGACCGATTTGTCTTGATATGGCCATGTAAAGAGGAGGGGTGAAACGCATGTTACTAAAAGAGCTATGAGTATACATGTGGATGGATGGAGATGGAGGGGGAGACCAAAGAAAATATGGATGAATTATGTGAGAAGTGATGGGAAAGAAAAAGGAGTTAGTGATAGCGTCACGGGTGACAGGGCAGAATGGAAGAAAAAAACGTATTACACACTAAAAAAACGGGACAAGAGCAGGAAGATGACAGTATTTCCTATTGCTTCATGCTTCCCTGGTCTTAGTAAATTGCTTCCAGGTAAATTTACCTACCCGACCTTATTCTAAAGTTTGCTTTGGTTCCCAGTCTAACCAGATACATCTGAAACTAGTTTTTAAATGGCGCGATTACCTATCAGACCTCACGTTCACATTCCTTTGCAAGACTGGTATCAGATTTCTTGGTTTCTGACTGGATAGAACGAACGACTGCAATAGATTTTTAAATGACAACCACAGAAGAGGAGTACTAAGTACGGGTTTTTGGACGGCAAGCAATGGGTAGCTCGCCGTCCAGCCGTCTGATAAAAGTCCAAGCCGAGCCCAAGTCGTCGACGGCGCGTATCATAGGACTACGCTACAAATCGTAGGAGCTCGTGTCAGCAAAAGTGAACCCCGGATTTCACAGGGAGAAACAAGGGGTAGTAGCTTAGTCGGTAAAAGTCTGATGCCCTCCCACTTTGCCCAGAGTGGGAGAAGACATTTGATGATTTCCCACCTAAAAAAACAGAAGAGGGGTCCACAGACTAGACTTCATCACCTTGGCAAGCGTTGCCTAAACTTGGTGATCTTTTGTAGCTCATGTAGCTGTTATTATTCTAGTCACGTACTCCAAATCACATTCAGGTCTTCGATCTTTGATAGGTTGCTGACTACCCATTTAAGACATCATCACCCTAGCCTTTTTCTCAACTTGCTTAGGGTTGGCTTCCAGCCAATAAATGCTTTGCAATAAATAATGCGCCTAAATGCCACAGTAGGCATTAGTCCTTCGATCGTGGTATAAACAATGAGGCAAAATACTTATTCTCGACCGTAGAAGTTTTAACAACATAAGGGGCGCATCAGTTGTCCAATAGTAGAAAAGAGATGGCGAAATCAAGTCATGCAATTCCCGTCCACACTCTTCAAAATGCATCCCGTAAAATACCAAAAGGTTATTGCTCGCCTGTGCTCAAAGCTTTGTAGTTTGAATTTGTCAGATCTGGTCAGACTTTCCAGTCTGACTAACTGTGCTGTAACGATTGTGAAAATCTACGAATGACAACGGGACCAACTGCTTAATCAACCAAAGAACCACTGTTTAAGTGAAGGTAATTTTTTTATAACTAATGTTTGACTGCAATCCCACCTGATGGTAAGCAGTGATGCAATCGTTGATGGTAGTTTATTAAAAGCCTATTCACTCTAACCTTGAAGACACCCAAATTCTAATCGGGTGGTCAGACAGCAGCAGGCAAATTGATCCAGTTCGATATAAATGACTAAGCGAAACGCTTAGTCTGGACCGTATAGGTTTCAACAACGTTAGGTTAGGTTAGGTTAATAGTAGAATCAAGACATACGATTTCACGTACACTCTCGAAAATGCAACCTTTAAAATACCGAAAGGCTGGCTACCCCACGCCTGTGCTCAAGGTTTTGAAGATTGGATTTAACCAAATCTGGATCACCAATTATCCTCTTCACACGCCTTTTTACTTATTCGCATAAGGAAGAGAAACGTATCCATCATTCTCTGCAGTTAATTATGATGCAATTATTTCTAAAAAAAACTAAAGTACTTTTGTTATGATCATGTTTAAGAACTTTCTCCGTGTAAAGTGGGCTGTACATTACCGCAGTTAATTAAATGCTAATTTGAGATTAAGAGGCAAAACGGAGTACTTAACTTTTTAGTTGTAATAGTTTTTTATGATGATGGGTCAATTACCACATAGCGCAACGCTGTCACTTGAGTGATAGCTGTCATTTTGACAGGATATCTTTTATTCTCATAACCTTTAATTTTAAATATACTATGATTATTTGCTTGATCTTTTTTTTCGGTGGTAAAATCATCCAATGACATCTCCACGCCATAAAGACAGACTTTTACTGAATAGAAACCTAGTCCTGTACCATTGTTGCCTTTTATACTGGGGCCGAACCTTCCTTTCAGAAAACAATCCTTGGCCCTTAGCTTGGTTAGAAGGCCTCCTACAAGGTGGAGTGATGATCTGGCAAGAGTTGCGGGAATCCGATGGGTGCGAGATGCACAGGACCGTTAATTGTTGCGACACTTGGGGGACGCTTATCTCCAACAGTGGTCGTCTTTCGGCTGATATGATGATGATGATGATGATGATGAAGAGATTTTTAACAATCAATGTTTTTTTTTATCAATCATATGGGCTGGTGCTGCAAAATGCCAACTAGCAGCTTTGGACTCGGTGGAAAGGCGTGCGAAGAGGCTAATTGGTGATCCAGACTTGGTTAAGTCCAATTTACAAAGCCTCGAGCACAGGCGTAGAGTAGCCAGCCTTTCGGCCACCCGGCGTACGGCAAATATCAACCCTTACGTTGTTGAAACTTCCACGGTCCGGACTAAGCGTTTTGCCTCGTCGTTTATACCGCGTACATCGAGGGACTGGAACAATTTGCCTGCTGCGGTTTTCCCGGCCAATTATAATTTAGGCGTCTTCGAGGCTAGAGTGAATAGGCTCTTAATAAACTAGTGCGCTTTACCATCGACGATTGCATCACTGCTTACCATCAGGTAGGATTGCAGTCAAGTGCTAGTTTATAAAAGATAAAAACAAAAAAAAAACCATGCTTCTGCCAGCAACTTAATCCACATTATAGTAGTAAATATATAGCAGCGGCATCGCCTCATTTTAAGACTACTTCCAAGGACAAGTTCAAGCGCTTAACCATAGCCTCTTGGAGAGACTGAATTTGTGAACAAGTAGTATTGCGCGGTGGCCATGTAAACCTCAGTAATTATAGCCTAATGTGACTCAATAGAATTCTATTGATAAAATAGTTTTTTAAAATCTATCTAGCAAATTGAGTTTATTCATTACAACCAAAAATATAAATCGTTCCTCTTTATAATATTAGTATAAAAAAAAATTGTAATAAATAAAGACATTCATTCTAAACAATTAAATAATTTATTTGAAATATATATTATTATTATATAAAATCTATTTATTATTAATTTATAAAATATTTGGGTTTTTTTATGGTAGGTAAAATCATCCAATGACAAATCCCGCCCTTGGGCGGATCGGGAATTAGTGTCAGACTCTTACTGACTAAAAACCTACCACGTTCCTTCTTTGCCTATCGTGCCAGGGCCGGGCCTTCCTTTCAGAAACTGACCCATGACACCAGCAGGCTTCGACCCTGCCTGCCTGAAGCTAGCAGGCTGGGCCTCTACGGTTTGCTGACAGCTCCTTGAGGCGCGCGGGAACAGTACGTGCCGTCGGCGACTTGGGTAAAATCTTTGGGTAAAATAAAGCACATGTATTTCAGTTTTCTTCATAATTATATGAATAAAAAACGTTGTGTTTTATCACAGTTGGTTTGAATAAATTGTTGGTCTAATTTATTGCTGAATTTTATTTATGTGCGTAAAAACCTTATGTTAATAAATAATTTTATTATCATATTTATCTATTCAATCATTTTATTTGTTATTATATTGCTTATTTCGGGGGCTCACAGTTCAGCAGATATTGTTAGGCCCACCTAGTTTCATTTTAGAAGTCTCACTCTTTCCACAATATCCGTAGATAGTCTTACTCATTTTCCTAATTATATTAGTACATTACATTTTATTACATTACTAAGATATTTATAACCAAGATACAATCTTTCCAATAAATAGGATACAACTATTATAGAGAGAAAATACCTGATATTTGTAAACTAGGTTGGAAAAGCAGGAACTAGCCAGTTGCAAACAAGTTCTATGCGTGTAAGAAAAACGGACGACTCGTACAGAGAAATTATACTCATGCTGTGTTTATTGGGGTGCGCAGATGTTGAGGAGGGGTGATCATTATTTTTGATGATTTTAAATCCAACATCACGTCTAAATGGCTTGTCCGTATGTTTAGGAAAAATATATGTTAAACTAAACTATTTACATAATAATTTGATAAATGAATATTTAGTTTTTTTTTTTCATAGAATATGGTGTGAATTATTTTCAAAGTTATGTCTAACACAGAAAAAAAGCAAAGATCAGGATAAAACCATTGGGTGTATTTTTATAAAACTTTCACAAACTAAAAGATAATTTAATATCCAATCTTTTGAGACACGGTTTTTATTGATATTGTGTTTAATCAATGAAAGACATATTATTGTTTGACTAATCTTGATACGCGGGGAGTGACGCTAGCTCCGCTTTTGTTCGCTCAAGGTCGCTGGCTTTAATGTCACCTTAAAAATCATACTTACGTTTGTTTTTTTTTTATGGTAGGTAAAATCATCCAATGACAAATCCCGCCCTTGGGCCGAGCGGGAAGTAGTGTCAGACTCTTACTGACTAAAAACCTACCCCATTCCTTCGTAGCCTATCGTGCCAGGGCGGGTATTCCTTTCGGAAGTTAACCCATGACCCCAGTAGGCTTCGACCCTGCCTGCCTGCAGTTAGCAGGCTGGGCCTCTTCGGTGTACTTACGTAAATAAATTCACGCCTGTATTCCATGGCAGTGGACAGGAGCTACAGAATGTCTGCTATGATCGTTACTAACCGTCATGCATTATTTCGTACTCATTGTCTCAAAAGTTCTTCCGAGTGAGCCTTTTATGAGGACTACAGCACCCAAAGCGCGGTCTCTCTTGTAAGTCTGATCCTCCATCTTGCCTCACGAAGGCTCCCAGAAGCTATACTTACACCTGTATTTATAAACAAGTAAAACTAATTACCTACTTGAGTAAAAGTAACTATCTAAGTAACAATTTGTATTCTATGGTTATGAGAATTGAATTTTTTAATGAAGATTTCTAACCTCAAGTAATTACAGTTATTACTTCTTTATAATTACGGGTGTTAGAATCCTAGAATCCATTAGGTACTTTGAATCTTTTTATAAAATCAGTCAGTTTTTTTTCGAGATAGCATTCAAATCATACATCTTGCAAGCACATAATAATAATGTAAACTAATAATTACTCGTTGAAAAACTGCATTAAAATACAATCAAACACGGTCATAATATTATTATTTTTTTACTTAATATTGTTATTCCCATAGCTAATCATCAAATCTTTGAACAAGGTAAAACTAAATAAACAATAGTAAAGCTAAATAAACAACGGTAAAGTTAAATAAACCTAGCGTAAAAGACAAACTAAAATAATGATGTTTCACTCAACAAAACAAAACAGCTATTAAATAACAAAACTGCTTACCTCATAGCATAAAACAAGACGAAAAATACACGACACAGTAACCGAGTTCAGTAAAGCAAATAAAACAAAAAACAACGCCATCTATTACTCGACGGCTGCAATAAAAAGGCGATCGGTATCATGGCCGACTATTTCATTCATTATTGCGCCGGCGCGTAACCTTGGTAAACCCGGTTTTATGAATGAAAACGTAATTTATTGATAAAATAATGTAATATTATGATGATGTAAGAAAATTATTAAGCAGTTTAGTTTTTTTTTTTTATTGTAAGCATGCAAAACAATCAAGTCTAGCTATTCATAAAAACTATAAAAAAGGAAACCAAGTATGTTAGTAGGTAGGCAATAAAAATACGAACATTGTGTTGCTACACACATTCATTCATAAAACATGCACAAAAACTAACAAAAGTGCATCAATCCAGTACAAAAGGAACAAATCAAATTAATTCACTGTGAGTTCGTCGACTCATGATTGCGTTCACGCTACGGCAGAACCTTGAACTTTTGCTCTCTTTGCAAACTCGTAGATGTAAACAAACATGGCCGTGAAAATAGTTCTGTGAACTGACAACAGATGGCGCTGTTCTTAAAATATTTTGCAATATAAGTAAAAGGTTTTTAAAAAATTTTTTTTTTTTTTTATATTAAATAAAGTCTATAGAAATCGAATTTATTTGTGATTTTTGTATTGTAGTTTTTGGTTTGATTTTCTGCAGTATGGTTGGAAGTTATGAAACAACTAGGCATACCAGAAGAAAGTCTTTCTTTTAAAATAGTATTCGCTGTTTTTAATAGATGGCATTATTTTAATACTTTACAAAGTTTTGTGATTCAAAAATTACAAAATCTGCAACAGTTTGAACTCAGACAACTTAACAATATACGTGAATCCTGTTAATGATTATGATATTATATTAATCCTTTCGACCGAGTATCAATAATGGTGGCAAATCTCAACAGAGCTAGAGCTTCAATTAGCTAAGTACGCAAAAAATATAATATAATGTTCAAAAACACAGGTGCACTCTCTGTTCCTTTACTCTCATAGTCTGATGCTAATGGGATGACGATCCGACATCACTGGAGGGAGATTAGGCGCAGAACCGGCTGCTCGCAAGTATGACTGCTGAGCGTGGAGTCTTGGGTTCGATTCCTGGTTCGAGCGAAAGTGCTATTGGATTTTTCAATTAAGTATAGAAACTGTAGCAGCCCAGAGTAATTTGTGGTGTGACACCCAAGTGTCTTGGAACTGCATTATGTTATTAGTGAATCCGGGTTCACAGTAATTATATCACGCAAAGAAATCTAGACTCAAACTAAGCAGAGCGAGTACTAGATAAGTGATAAACATACCAATGTATTTCTAAATTTTTACATATTATAGATAAATTACACCCAAACACAGAACAAATGATCATGCTCATCACAAAAACATTTGTCTTGGGTGGAAATCGATTCCACGTCTTCAAGAATAGCAGTCAGAGCCACTAACCATTAAACCAACAGACCCATCAAATGGAAAACAAAAATTTCTTTCAAAATAGCCTAATTTTGGTTTGGTCAATTACCTTTAATACGACTTAGCAAAAGCTGGCTACTGAGTTGAGTTGATTGAGAAGCAAGCCAAGAGGATCATTGGAGTATTCGGCTAGTCGAAGCTTCAAAATCATGAGCATCGACGATTCCAACTGGTTGCATTTAGGGGGCGGGGGAAGGGGTGTTCGTTAGAAATGCATAATTTAATTCCGTCAAGCCCGTTCCATCATCGGAGCATCAGTCATGTCGGTACGGCGATGCGCCACCGTACGGTGGACATCCCACCCATTTTGACAATTACTGTCCCCAAAGACGAAAAAAAAATGCTCATCAATTAAAATATCTTAAACATGTCTCTGACAGCTCAACACTAATGTGGAACCATTAATTTTCGGATCATCGAATACGATTTATGAGCTAACGGTTCTTCACTTTCGATTAAAAATGAGGCTCGTTTGTAATATAATATTTAATTTCTTAGGGTCTATCAAACGATGGTTTAAGTCATAGTGACCTACTATTGCTAGTTGGTCGAACACAAAATTAGGGCCAGTTATGAATAAGTTTGTTTTCTATCGATTATATTTCGCGGAGTGGAATTCGCTGCGGAGTCTGTGTTCCCTGATAGCTATAACCTAGATACCTTTAAGTCAAGAGTGAATAGTTATCGTTATCGTGTTTCGCCCAGTAATTGGGTTGTGGAGGACTGTTAGGCAGTCGTTCCATGTAAAACGCGAGTATTTAGCGGCATGGTTAGGGTGTTTTTCACGCATGCGGACTTGCTCCACATGCAGAAATTTTCAAAAGCGCGTCTTAAATTGCTAGCATTACAATAAATACTTCTATGAAAAGGACATAGAATATTGATGAAATGCGCACGATATTAAAACACCCTCAGACTGGAAACCGACTTAGAAAAGCATTTAGAGATCAAAAGAAGGACTGAGCAGAGGGACGTACTCTTGACCCTAGACTTGGCAAGTTCGGCTTGGAACTACTAAATTTTTACCCTGAAGGATCCTTATGTCTTTATGTAGTTTAAGTCATCATTATCATCATCAGCCTTTTTATGTTCCCACTGCTGGGACACAGGCCTCCTCTCTAAAAGAGGGAATGGGCCGTAATCCACCACGCGGGCCCAGTGCGGGTTGGTGTAGTTTAAGTACTTTCTTGGAATTCAATAAAGTTTTATTCTATTCTATTCTATGTCAGTGAATTTGTCCTAACGTGACTGTACTACACTACTCAGACTATGACGAAATACCTTTTCAAGAAAAAAGTGACAAAACTTACAACGAAACTCTTTCTCATCACTCACATAATTTAGGTCAATTTCCTTATCCTTTTCATTTACTTGCAAGATTTTTTCCAAATAGTACATTTTAAAAAGAATGCAGGCAAGAACAGGTTCAAACTAGTTGAAATAAAATTAGAAGAATGACAGTGATAGAATTTTACTAACCTAAAACTGTATGCTTACTGTTTTGGATTGGTAAGATTCATTTTAATAACACTGTCTAAGTGCTCATGGCTTGTGGGATACAGCCATATAAAATGAATGGCTGCAGAATCTCTAAAACAATTACGTCACATTGAGAAACCTCGATTTCCCAAAGGGTTGTGGAGGTCAGACTCAAGCGCTTAGAGTCGAACTAGAAACTTACCGTGAGCCTTGGATATGTAGGCAATTAGATATACTTATCTACAATCTAAATTGTGAACATGATAAATGATAAATGATATTTATTTTGCAAATAGGTTCTTAAAAACACTTTTACACGTAATTTTTTTTTTTTCGTCAATTTTAACTAGATGAGGCCGGTGTTTCCTAGCTGACTACCCTGAAAAGAAACACCGAAACAAAGTCTTTTTTAAAGTCCATACAGCAAACATGTAATGGTCAAAACATATGAGAACCATGCAGATTGGTGTCTGGGATTGTCTTTTGAAGAAAGAACCACACAGTTCAGTTCAGTTCATGGAGTCCTTTAAAAATGAGGAAAGTCAAAGAAAAGAAAAAAAGAGGTAAAGTTTTTATTGATTTAATAATCCTCCCGAACCAATTTCAATCACGGTGCACGGTGGCCAATCTCAATGGAGAATTCCCAAAGACACCGAAAATATTATAGTGCATAAGCGAGTGTGCAAACACAGTTTACTCTTTGTTTCTTTACTCTCATAGACCTATACGACTGGAGAGAGATTAGGCGCTGGATCAACAGCTTTAAATGCTTTTCGAAGTACAGGAGTCTCACATCACCAATTTAAAAAAACTTCAGGCTGCTGCAGTAAATCCTAATGGAAAACCTCAGTAGCACTTTTTGCCCGATACGGGAATCGAACCCACGGTTGGCGGTTACCGACCGCTACAAATATTGGTTGCGTGCTTGAACTCAACAATATTGCTTTTTATTTATAATAATAAATCACTTCATTAGTTCTGCTCTCAAAGTTATATTGGAAAACATTGTGAAGAAATTGGCATGATCTAGAACAAAATAATAGGAGACACGCAACTTCTACTGACCCACATGATGACTAGCTTTACTTAGTGGATCTGAGCCTCAACAGTCAGATTATTAAAAGGCTATTATGAGCTATAAACAAAATGAAGACATCCGTAATAGAAACAAAGTTATCGACTTAGCCAGAAGAATCCGCCAAACTTAATTGGCAGTTGACAGTACACATCGCTCACAGCGCAGTAGCCGATGGAGCTAAATGGTTCTGGAGAGGCGACCGCGTACCGGCAGACGTAGCGTTAGTAGGCTTACTATAAGGTAGACCGATGACTTGATAAGGGTCGTGGAAGTCTTTCGATTACTTTTGCTGTTTTATAGGCAGGTGTATTTGGAATATTAAAATAATTTGTAAATTTACAGCTTTTGATACTTCAACAAAATTATTTAATCTATTGTTATTGTTCACAAGTATATTTTATGAACAATTCATGTTAATAGTCATTTTAAAACATTAACTTAAAGCTGTATCTATCCTGCGGCAATGTTTGAAAGATTAATTGTTTGAAAAAATTATAAGTGGGTTTCAATAAAACTCTAACATGCTCTGGCACGCTATCCTAGTGGTGAAGAAATTATTTAAAACAATATTTTGAGGTACCGGACAGTTTTCATAATCGCAACCTTCGAGCTTCCAAAAACATACTTCTTCATATTCCTTTTCACAGGGTTTATGGCTAATTCTTATCCTGTCTCTAACATAAAACTCTGAAATCAACTTCCTTTTGACATCAAAAAAGCTGAAAGTAAATTTTCCTTCAAGTGCAAAATTTGGAACTACTACTTGAAGTCCTCTCAACTTTAATTCAGTCTTCGTCATAATTGTCATATTTTAAGTTCTCTTAATTATAATGATTTGCTATTTATTATAGTATTTATTAGTTTGTAATATTAGCAAATGTACGTATTTTATTATTATAAGTAACTTGTTGATACTGCATTCTATTAATAATATGTGTTATTTATTTATTGTGCATACCTACAACAGTGTTGTATTTTTTAATCCAAACGTTGACTGGTAGAGAATGCGCTGTTGCATTAAGTCCGCCTATGTTACCAATACTGTACATGAAGTTTAAATAAATAAGAAATCATTTAAGAATTTCTCACTATAAGAAAAAATCTATGGGAAAGGAAAAGCCCTACATCTAGCCGTGACCCAACTAGCATGTTCAAATGTATGCAGCGTGCGTGATTTCCTCTTCGTAACTGTAGAGGAAACGCGAAGGAAATGGAAACAAATGATGACTTACATACAATTTATGCACGCGATTCTGTTCATCATGAGGAAGTTGCGGATGGAGGTCGAGAATAGGTGGTGGAAGCAATCAGAACTATTATTGAATCACGGTAATGTAGGCGGGCTTAGTATGTTAATAATTGATTACTTCCATCCAACATGAAGTGTATTGGAACTGTCAGTTTATACGTAATGAGTCAATTAAATACTAGCACATTAGTTAATGGTATTGTTTAATAATGTTACAAAGAACACAGAATGCATGAAATATAGAACAACATTTACATTAAAAATTCAAAATAATTTCACCTTACCATCTTCTCGAAATTCCAATAATTTGTTGAATTTTGAATTAAAAAATTACGGATGTCAATTTAGCAAATGATTTCCTTCACGAAGATATCGCAATATTGCATTAACGTTATTTATCATATTCATGATATTTCTGTTAATTTACTTACTTTCTTAACCAACTAAGCATCCGATGCTTTTTACTTCAAACGCTCGCTTAAAGTCTACAAAAATACTACAAGTAATTTCTCTTTTTCTTCTACCACTTTAGAATTTAGACAATTTTGATATGTAATGAGTAAGAATACCTATCATGGGTAACATAATTACCTAGATACCTTTTCGTTAGAAAGTGTGTCCTACGTGCGCTCCTTTTCCTCTACAACTTTAAAATCTAGACGGCTTTAATATGTTACGACTAAAAATCAGGGGTCTAACATCATAACATAGATATCTTTCTCCTCTTTCTCTAAAATATCCTTATCATCCACTTCCTTGGCCAGTTTTTTACTCGTAATTACTTTTGCGATTGCTACTGTATCAAAAACTCCGGCAAAAGCAAAAGTAATTTCTCCTTTTTGATTTCCTTCCTTTACAACTCCAAAATCTAGAGCATCGTGATACGCTATGTGTAAATTGGAATACCTGTGTACTATCACGGGCGTGACTGCATTAAGTATTTGTGTCTTGTCTTGTCAGAGAACGCACGCTTTTAGAAATTGAAAGCTATTGTTTTACGAACCATTGTTTTGCTTGTACACTTTCTGTTCAGCTTCTGTAGTAAATAGTATTTAATTATGCGGTTGCTAGGGGGTACGGTGTGGGAAATTTATCGGTAATTGGCAATGTGATGGCAACTGATATGCAGTGTGTGGTCTGCTTTCAGAAACGAACTGTGATTCACAGAGGTTGATTTTTTTTTAATTCGATATAAACTAGTGCTTGGATGTAACCTGATGGTAAACAGTGATGCAATCATTGATAGTGAAGTATACTAGTTTATTAAGAGCATATTCATTCTAGCCTTGAAGACACCTAAGTAAAACGCTTAGTCCAGGCCGTAGATGTTTCAACAACGTAAGGGTAGATATTTGCCGTACGGTTGTCCGATGGTAGAAAATGAGATGGCGGAATCAAGTTACGCATTTCTCGCTCACATTCTCCAAAATGCAAATGATTGCGGATTGATTGACGAAGCTACAGTGGCCCCCACAAAAAAGTAACTGAATTAGTGCTGTAGGCTTTAGTCAGTAAAAATCTGACACTTCCTCCCACTCCAAACAGAGGCAATTTCTACAAAAATCAAGAATGTTAATAAATACGAATACCTACTGCCATTAGTGTGTACTATGAGTAACCAATGGGAGCTGTGGTGTGGTGTAGTGGCCCAGGGGTAACAGTTTCGACTAACAAATTGTAGGCAGCGAGTTCAAACCCAGCTAGGCGTATTACTTTGTGTAATTTATTTAATCACCACTAGTCTTAAAACGGTGAAGGAAAACATCGTGAAAATTCGAAGGTTTTTGACATCCACTAAACCGCTATTGGCCGCGTAGTAGGATTTCTTCCCTCCTTCTCCTAGAAAGGAGGCCTGAGTCGCAACATTAAAACGTTGATTATGGATGAATAACCAACTAAAAATTGTTGGTGAATTTGTAAGGTGCCAAATGGTACTAAAACTAAGTATACAGATACTAAACATCTGTTAAAGTAGTTGAAATAAACTGAAGAGCTGATCAAATATTGTAGCAAAATATTTACTAAACATGTCCGCCACCTACGTATACGTATAGTAAACAGTTCAACGGTATTATTCATAATTAATCACTATCAAGGGATTACTATCACAGTTTTGTTAATATTTGATATTAATAGGAAAAGATTTAACAATAATAATGTTCTTTCGGGGCTGCTTTTAACGTGCAAGTCTTTCTACATAATTTTCACATACATCGTTAACTTTTCATCGTTTTAATTCCTTGGAGGGTCGACTCGGTACAAGAAACACTATCGATTTGTAAAGATAAAATTAAAAAATAAAGTATTTTTTTTCTAAAACTCAAATTAATATACGCATGTACGAAATTAATTTCTTTAAGTAAACGTCAGCTGAGCGAGTTCAATGACCTTTAGGTAGTTGTTGTTCATCGTATACTACCTACCTACAGGTCATTAGCCACCAAATGTGTGTGATCGTCGCGACCAGTGTGAAATCGTGCCATATAGGCACAATTTCAGCGGCCCACTCGCTAGAGGCGAATCATTTATTTTCTGCTGTTTTGATTTAATCGAAGCAAAGGCACAATAAGTTTGAAGCTTAATGTGATTTCTTTTCATTTTAAAATAATAATAATTGTAAATCACTGTTTGTATCAGAATCACTTTCTTCGTTACGCTTTTTAAATTGCAGGTTGTGTTAAACTCCAAATTGGATTGTAAAGTTTTCCTCCTAATTAATTAAATCACATAATAAGGCTTTCTCTCATAAATTTAAAATTAGCAAATACTTTAAAAGTTGCTACTGTTGCTGTTGTTGTTTACTTTAAAGGTTGTCTGTAAGAGATCGCTTTTAGTGATAAGACCGCCCATTGTGACAACCTATTAATTTTAAGTTCTTTATGCAATTTTATTTTTGGTGTACAATAAAGAATACATCTATCTATCTATCTATCTAAAGTAACCTTATTGTTCACAGGTTTAGATGTGATGGGTATGTATGTGTGTTTTACTACTAAACATATTAGTCATATTTTTATTTAGTATGTAAATTTCAACATTTAAAAATGCAATGATAAGTATGCACTTATTAAAAACTTTTATAGTAATATTTCTGTTTCAATGGCGTAAGAACATCAATACTGGTAAAACTAGCAAAACAAAAACAGTCAAGTGCGATTCGCACTCGTAAACAAGGGATTCCATACCGTACGTAGTATAAAAACAGCAAAAAAAATCACGTTTGTTTGTTTTTAATATTTGCTGTTACAGCGCCAACAGAAATACATCTTTTGTGAAAAATTCAACTGTCCAGATATCACGGCTTACATATACAGCCTAATGATAGATAGATGGACAATGGAATAAAGCAATAGACTCCCATTTTTACCTTCTGGGTACCTACGGAATCCCAAAAACTTAACAATTTCAGAAAGCTGAGTATTTAACAAGATTGTTATGTTCAATCTAATCAAGAAACAATTTAAAATCACATTTTCTGAGAAACCATCTTTTTGGCATCAAACTCACGAGTCTGTACGGACGTTTAACCACAATTTAGGTCATCAAGAATGTTGCTACGTATAGTAGTATCAAAGTCTCTAGCCATAGTACTAACGACTGGTCGGGAGCCTGCTAGGTCACTACTAAAGAATGTCTGTGACCCATTGAAGAATTGCCTGATAAGCATATTATCGTAATTGATATACATACTTTAGGTTCTGACTCGAATTTTATAATTAGAAAACTTAGTGTTCTAAGTCTTGAAAATGATAGAAAAATAAGAATGAGTAATACTTTTAAACGTCATTGTAGGTAGATAGGCAGAACTGAATAACTTAATAATGAAAGTTGGCCGTTTTAAACCGGACGAAAATCAAATTAGAAACCTAACTGAATAACCAGTGTTGGTTAACGGCTGGATAAAGATCTAAGTAAGTAATATATTTATTTTATTTTTATCTATTAAACGATACTTATTTTGCAAATAGGCTGTAAATAACACTTTGACACGTACCTTAATTTTTATGTCGTAGATGAGGTCTCAAGGTGTTTAAATTTTTGTATTCATAAGTATATTTTAGGCAGTGTTTTAGATCTTTATTAACCATATTTGTTGTGAGACAGAAAGTTATGAATCTTCATTTCAAACTCGATTATATAACAAAAAAAACTTGTCAATTTATAACTATTAATAAAGAAGCTCGAATAAAAATGTATGATTTCTTTTTTATTTTGCAATTGATTAATGATGTTTCATATTGATAGCATAATGTTTGCTAGGAAATAGGGTACAAAATGACACAAGAAAATTATAAAACAACTGTTATATTTAGTTTATTTGGGTGGTTCATAATAAATTATAACAGCTAAAGTAAAGAGTAAAGATTTGTACACACGAAGACATCACCTAAGAAATATATACTCTACAATATAAAATATATAAAGATATAACAATAAACGAAGATGCAAACAATAATATTTTACTTATATAAATCAATACGAAAAATATTTACAAAAGTTATATAAGAATAAAATATAATATAGGAATAAGAAAAATAGATCGACTAGTAAGAAATGAACACATAAAATTGATACTAAAATAAAAATATTAGCCTCCTTGGCTTTGCCAGTCGGTTTGAGGTGAAAAAATAATAATTAAAGCTATTGATATCGTAAATACATTTGTACTTTAAGAAAATTATACTAATAAAAAACAGGTACGATGTAGTAATAATAATGAAGTAAAGAAAGATGACAAGATTTAAAAAGAAATCGGCGATGCTGAAAAATTCGAGACAAGATTCACTCGTTCAACAATTAACAATACAATAATTTAAATAAATTATTAAATAATAAATTAAAATCGTTACTTTGAGGTCCAAACTAATTTACATGAAGATTAACCATGGCCCTTGGGACTTAGATTTTATCTTAGGTATTAGTTGGCATAGGCGCTGTAGGCCATATTTTGGGCATCGGCAGATCTGCCCCAACCGCCGTGACCACCGCCTCCGTGGCCGATGTGTTCTTCGTGGTGTGGGTGAGCTACGACTTCGTAGCTTTCATGGTGTTCACTCTTTGACAACAGTTTCTTGAGGAGGACTAGAGCAGAGGCGAGGAGGGCGGCCTTGGCGAGCATCAGACCCTTGACAGCGGCGAAGGCGATGATACCGAGGAATAGAGGGATGAGGGACTGGATCTTCAGCTGGAGGAGGGCGAGGATGGGGAGGAGCTGCTTCAGCTTCTTCTTCTTGCCACGGCCTGTAAAAAGAACAATTTTTTTAGAATATTGTTGATAAAGAATTTTAATAAAAATAAAAAGATATAAACTGTTTCAATTGATGCAATATGCTGTTGGAAATATATAAATGCTCACAGAAAAACTTTCGTTGCAAAGAATGGTATTGTATGTAAGATTTTCTAAGATAATAATGTAATTCGTAATTATAGAAAACATTAATCGCTGTTTGTACATAGATAACTGTAAATAAATGAATGAAAATAAAATATAAGCTCAAGTCAATATCTAATGGTAAGTAATGAGATAAAATTATCTGCACAGCATTTAACGTCAATAGCAGAAGCTTATAAATTTTAATTAACTTAATTCACTTTCTAGTTAAAGTTACTGTAAACTATAAGTACTTGTACGCGGTCAAATAAGAAAAGGTGTTTGTAGGCAAAGTCTTTATTTGAATTTAAAATAGCCCCGTGCTCAGTTTAGATAATTTACTATTTAGGTTCAAATGTTAATCGGGTATGGAAACTTCATTGAAATTCAATGTCCTTACCAACTGAAATTGAAATTCACCATGTAACATCAAGTTTGCATAACCCCATTCACCTAGAAAGTGTTTTGTTGGTACCAATTCGAAAGCTTCAAGCCTACATCCATATTTCGTTGGCAAGATTACGCCTGGAGCGTTACTTTTACTCGTTTCTTGATAGAGATTTCGATCGCGGACCGTCTTAGCGGAACTTTAGAACAAGTCGAGCCTACATAGTCAACGTGTACCATGGACATCTAGCAAAAACCAGAAACAGTTCGTCCGCTTTCCACGATAATCAACCTTGTTAATAGGTTAGAGAAACCCTCTTGAGACTTGTTCGGACGTTTTCTAGCTTCTCATGGTGTGTTACGGATATCCGTTTCAAATTTTCTATATTTCGTAATGTACCTGTTTTAGTTTCGGTATTAATCGTCTCGTCATGTGTAATATCAGATTAATTTTTTTTTGTTCGTACTTTCTATTTTAAAATTCTCAAGCACGCCAAACAGGTTTTGGCGTGTTTTAATTTATTTGGCGAGAGTTATGCAGGGAATTATATATGAACATGAGTGCGAGATTTTATGTAACTATTTTTTACTTTTATGATGTTACCTTGTGAGAATATGTCGTGACTTGTTTAGTACGAAATATAATTGAGAGTTTAGTGGATGGTTTTCTCTACGACAGTGACTTGCATTTTGAGAGTCCATCACTTTTTATTGATATCATCAAATTTATGGAAAACCAGTTTTACGAGAGTGAGAATGAGCCTTATATAATATTCAGTTTCATAATGGTCTGTAACGAATTGGCAGAACAAACTACTTGAACAATCGACAATGAGCCATGAAATTAGTTGGTCATATTTTTGCTAATAAGCTAATGAATGAACCTCTGTTTTACGACGATGATGATGTTTTGATTGAACTCTGTTTATTATGTCTTGAGAAAATAAATTGCCCTTTTAACAAGGTAGCATTGTATTTTGTACATCTTTTTGGGAACTGTTCATGATTATGTTTCTCATATACTTTCACTTGCTTCGTTGAAATAATTTGATCGCTTACGAGAATTGCACCTTAATTATATAGTAGATGTTAAATACAGGTTCCGTGGTGATAAATCTGTGCTTTTTTGTGTGAGCATCATTACTGGACGTGACACATATAATTATTTTTGGTTATGTGAGAAAAAATTGTGCGCAAGTTATTTTTATGAGATGTGTGTTAAGAAGCTTAGAATAATATTTCTGTTGGTTGTTACGTGGGCTTTAGTCAGCTTTTTTTATGAGTAATATTTGTTTATCTTTTAAAGTTGATTATTTAAGTTTGTGTAACTTGAAATTGACTACATTTGAACAAAACTTGTTCCTATTTGTGTTACTGTCCAATGTTTTCTTATTTTAAAGGACTTCTAAATTCAATTCATGAACTAAAGCAGGTGATACTGACCTTCCTCAAGGGACCGCTTCATATCTTCAACAGTGCTCTTAGGCATGCGCAGCTGGATGACATGGTTTTCCATGAAGTCTGCAGCAGCATCCACTAGCCTGGCCTCCACCTGATTTTCCCTAGCTTGAGGATCTTCAGGAAGGGGTTCATAGGACCTGGCAGAACGAGAGGTGCCGACGTTGTAGATTGCGAGGCCATCAGTAAGTTTCAATTCCCGAGCTGATGCCGCGTTCTCTAGAAATCTCATCGATTTTTCCTGTGGGAAGAAATTTACTTATTTAAATTTTGGTGTATAAATAATGTTGCAGAAAGCGTTCGATCTTCAACCAGTTATTTTATTTTACAAAAATATTGGCGTGAAAAAATCTGTTTCATGCTTCATGGTTCATAAAAGTTTTCAAAGCAAATATGATTATTGCAATGAACTTGAAAGTTGGCTAGACAACAAAACAAGTTCCTGCGCTAACTCAAACGGTAAGTTGGCGGCAAATAGCTTTACAAACATTTGATGTTTAGTCTAGTCACCAACACGAAGTGCCAAATCATTAACTTGTTATGCATTTAGAGCATGATGTGGAATGATTTGCAAGTCAATATTAAATGCAAGTTTGCATTGCAATAAAGAAAAGTTAAGTTGTATAAAACTAGTCAAAGTTGTTAAATAAATAAGGCTGTTAATTAGTTTGGTGTGCAATAAGAAGTGTTAATTGTATATAAAATTTCTACGTTAATTTAATGTTGAGATGCAATTAAGGTCAAAAAGCTTGCACGTTTAATTAAAATTAGGAATTTAGTAAAAGTTTTAAAGTCTGGAGGCACTTAAGTTGAGCAGGTGTTAATAAGAAGAATCAGTTAGTTTATAATTTAGAAGTAGCACAATTCAAACGGAAGGATGTCAAAGTATTTAATTTAATAAAAAAGGGTGATTAAGATTATGAGTACTTCGCAAGACTAAGTCATATGTCAATAATTGAGGGTTGTGAAGAACTAAAGAGGTTGCAAAAGATTTTCAAGGAAGCTGAAGCCAAAAAAGCTCAAGTCCAAAGGATCCACTTAAACACAATCACAACACACCTTAAGGCACATCCAGGTATCTTCTTCGGCACAACTCTTGACCACCCCGACGACTGAACCAATGACGTCATCATCGGAACTGGCTGGCTTGCAGCTGACTGCAGCCACACACACTAATAATACAAGGAAGCTCTTCATTTTTTTGGTCCTACACTCCTTCGCGGTGGTAAGTGAAATGTGGTGAGGGGTCTGTCAGAAAGCGGTTTTATTCTGCGTCCCCCCACTGCGGGGTTTAAGCCGAATTGCGCGGGCCGATGCGTGTTACGAATGATATAGAAGCGACTACAGGTGGAATACTTTTTTTATGATGGTGATAATTATGCTATAGGGTGGATTGCTATTTTTATAGGTCCTGTTCTATGATTTGGCTACTAAGATGTAGGACTTTCTTTTTTCTGGGCTTTAAAAATTATCAAAAGACTACAGAAGAATTCGGAAATCATTAACGCGCTGAAATTTTTATCGAAATCATTGTGTTTGGTGAAATTTTTTTAAACCTTGAAAAAATTTTTTTTTTTTGTAATAGAGGAAATATTGTATTCGATAACTGTGATGTAATATCGTCCATCAGATAGTTAATTAATTTACCTCTTAATATGAACTGATTAGAATTTTAAATCACAATGAGTTTTTTATTCTGAACATTTTTTTTATTATTCATTAGCGTATTTTGGTTTATCTCCATTATATCATAGTTTTTCGTATTGGTAACCATAACTTAAGTAAACCTTAAAAATTTACATTATTTATTTATTTATTAAACAACAAGCTCATGCGGCAAAGTTCGTCTGTAAATAACGTATTTTTTTTTTTTCGTAAATTATCGCATATTTTCGAACCGAGGGAAGGTAAACCTTGCCTGGAGTGTCACAAATATTTGAAGGTCAAAATTGACCAAATCGGTTCAGCCTTTCTCGAATTTTAGCGAAACTAACGAACAGCTACTCATTTTAATACATAAGTTAGCTTGAAATTGTTGTAGTATGCACAAAAGTGTAAAATAGCAAGCACATAATATTATAGTTATTTCAGTTCTCATGATCTTACTATATCATTCGATTTTACAATTATCGATTGCTTCTCTATTAATGAAGCCACAAGTAGCATGCATTGTATTGAGGGCACAGCGAGTTCCTTTAAGCAAAGCGGTCCACACTAGGTCAGGAAACTTCTAACATAGAGGTAGGCAGAGAAAACCAAAAGCCTAGTAAACTTTTTAAAAATTCTGACCATATCTTAAAATAATAATGGCGTGAATTTAACACACACGCATAATATTATTAATATAATACTTTCTTTTGCCTCGGATGCGAAACTCAAATATGTATAATTTAATATTATTATATCTCTTTCGCTACAAGTATGTGTATTATTATATTTACACAGTCGTCACGCAGGTACTTTTCAAAGGGTCAAGCAGAGATTTATTCTCAAGCTTACCAATAGTGATGAATAGTTAGAATGGCTACTTACATATCACATATATCAAGCTTTGCAAGCCTTGTCACTATTTGTCATCAATATTATTTAGTAACGTCATAATATTATATAAGTCATAAGATCTTTAAAAATGAAAATAAAAATGAAAGTATACTGTAAGTTTAGTTCAGATCCTTCATTATTTTTACATTTAATTATATGCCATACTATTATGATAATAATACATCACAACCGTAAATTACAACATTATATTTGTAACAATTTAAACAAAAGAAATTTTATTTTTTTAAACTGGGATATATTAAAATTTGGTTGATTTTAAAGTTTATAAAATTAAAAAGCCTGTGCAGGACAAGTTTAGATAATTGAAATCAAAAGATTCTAGGTTTTAAAAAATCAATTATATTAAATCTCAATTATCAAAACCTTACTGACCATATTAATAATATTATACCTAATCTCAACAAAGTTGAAGACGTAAGTAATTGTCTAGTTAGAAACTTCCGTTTCTATATGTAGGGCGTATCGTTGAGTCTAAACATTTGTAATGCGTGTATAAGTTGTGAAGCTACTCAATTGGTCATTTTTACTTATTGTAACCTATTGTCCATCTTATCTTGACGTTTTACAATAGCTCCTCTGTCTTCATCTATCAGTCAAAATCTATCAGATTCAATATTAATTCGTCTTTTGTTACGTTTACCGTCTATCGAAATAAAATGGTCTATATTACTCAATAAATTTTTCACGAAATTTATGTCCCTTAGATGATTTTCTAAAAAAAAAGTGATAGTGCTGAGTGTGTTTTGTTTCTGGTTGAATTACTAGCGGTTTTGGTAATAGCTGTGGGTTTGAATGTTACAGTGTAAATGATGATTGAAGTAACCGATGTATTGCGTCATGCAAACGAATTTTGTTTTAATGAATGAGTTCTCTTAGATAACAGCTGTTGCTTTTCTAGTGCGATGATTCTTAATTTTTAGCACGCTTGATTTGTTTTCTAACTTTAACTATTCAAATATGATAAATGGTCTGATTGATGATTATCTCATTATCATCGTGATCATTTCAGCTAAAAAACATCCACTGTTGGACATATGTACTTCTACTCCAAGTAGAGGGTCGTTGCCTTGCACGTGTGGCCTCCTCTTTTGCTAGCATTACTGTTTTGTAGAAGAAGGCGACCTGCCACACCTCCTTGCTTCAGACCAAGGCCCCGCGCCAGAGATCGCAGCCGCTCAAGTGAGGCACAACTCTACTGTATGCTCCTCCGTGTCCTCCGGACGGTTCATACAGCGATGACACCCGGGCGTTCCTTCCTCTCGAATCCGGTGCAGGAACTTTCCGAACTGACATGTTCGGTGAGAACCTGTGTCATGAGTCACCTTGAGTATTTTGTGATTCGAATCTAAATACACTCATCTTGACCCTGCTTACGTGATGTCCATCTATTCACATTCTCAAGAACCCATCGTCGAGCTTAGCTGTTAAAGTGTGGAAAATCATTCAATGACTTCGCTCACCTGTGGGCGGATCGGGAGGTCCTGTCAGACTTTTACTGACTAAAACTACAACTGACTTGCGTTTCGCTGACATCTGTTTGAGGAGCGCGTGAATCACTACGCGCTGTTGATGACTAGGCTCGGTTTGGTCAATTATCGGACGTCCGGATGGCAAGCTACCCATTGCTCGACGTCCGCAAAAACGCGTCTACCGTGACTGGGGCGTGAGGACGTTCATTCTCTCACGCGTGCAGACTCCTCCTTCGTTAAGCTGACGGGTTTTACTAGGGTCGATGCCTACCAAGGCTATGGGATCATTTGAAAGACTATACGTGACCTTAGAAAGTAAAACGTAATTAAAGGGAAGGAACACGTGAGGTTTTAAGTCCGTAAAAAACATCCTTTAGCTCCATCCAAAGCGATAGAATTATCTGATGATTTTCCAAATCTTAAAAAATACACCCATCCTGTGGAAAGTGCTGCCCATTTTACTGCCGCACGAATTAAAAACTCAGTACCTAAGGAAGGATTTTTAGAAAATTGAATTACTCATAGATTCGGATTCCATATATTGAGCTCTGTATAGTTATTTAATCCTAAAAAACAGGTACACTACATAAATACGAAAAAAAAATATTCCGTCAGTCACAAAAACGAATTTGTAAATAACGATTTTCATAATTCCGAATAATTTAAAATTCCGAATATAACCACTCCGACTTATCATTACTCCTATTTTTATAACTCCTTAATTTCAATATTCCTCCCGTTTATAATTACATATGATCGAATAACAAAAAGTCCGACTTAATGGTAATTCGAAACACCAAAAATACGAACTCCGACTATTAAAATACCCATTAATACAATTCCGAAATAAAGCAGGCATGCAACATGCAGTAAGCAATGTTTTTGTCACGGCTCCGGCACTGCGGAATTTGGGCGGCCCCACGCGTGCTTATCGTCGCAGATGGTTTTAACGCTCACCACCGCAAAATAAAAATAAAAATTCTATTCTATTCTACCGTAGTTCACCTTCGCGTCTACGCGAGCTAATTTAAGCTCTAGGGGTAGGGCAGACAAAACTGCGTGAAATCGGTTTTGCAGAAATTCGTTTCTGTCACTAAATTTTGTAGCACAACATGTTGACTTTTAGTTTATTCGAAGTATTGAAAATCGGAATGTAGTTTTTCGGACCGAGAACCCTTCGAGCTTTTGATTCTTCGAAGGTATGAAAATCGGAAAACTAACTAATCGTATTTACAACTTTCGGTAAAATTAATTTCGTGATTTTTATTAATAGACAGTATAATTCTTAGGTATCATGAAATTCGAACTTTTGAAAATCGGAACATCGAATTTCGGAATAAAATATTTCGGTGTATTTGTTCCCCTAAAAACACTACTAATAACCGCCTTACTGCACTTTTATTAGCGCGAGAGTTTAAGCATTTATATTTTCTTTAGATGTTAACTCGTTTAACTTTTCTTCAACTTTGCATGATCATAATCGTCCTGCCCTTGTCCTGTGTTATTTGGGGTCGACGCAACATGTTTTTTTCTTCCACTCTGTCCTGTCCCCGTCACGTTATCACTAACTCCCTTTTCTCTCATACCAATCTTATCAAAATCCATCCATCTTGTAATATGAATATAAGAAAATACCTTCCGAATTAAATTTAATGTACCTATATAAATAAGTCTTAACTTTGAGTATAAGGTAAAATTGTTTCGATATAGTTTATTATTATTTACTACTTTATACATTATCTTTGATATTTCCAGAGTATTGGCGATTTTTGCGGACCTCAAAATTTTAGGACAACTATCCCATATAGGGTATAGTTGCCTAAACCATGTAAATTACTTTTAAGATAGATGCCCCGTCGAGGAAGTGGACATTTATCCCGCAAAAACTTTGATCGCACCTAGCCGTCTCATGAAATCGCACAGAGACATGCAACATGGTCAACTTAGTAGCAAAGTATCTCTATAGACAAATAAAATAACATGTTTTTCATTTGTGAAACTAGAGTAATTGCAATCAAGGCAACGCGTCGCCCGGGAGGTATGAAAATGCATACCAGGGCCCTGGATCCAAGGCAAGGAACAGGGTAGGTTTTTAGTCAGTAAGAGTCTGACACTATTTCCCGCTCCACCCAAAGGTGGAATTTGTTATTTGATGTTTTTATCTACCATAAAAAAACCCCAGGTTGACTATCCGGGTTTTACCCCTACTGTTACACTGTATCTGTGTGTGTCAAAATCAATCTTTTCTTTCTAAAATGATGTAGTTTCTGGGGTAGGTTCTTTTAGTGTATTTTAATAGATCATAAACTAACCAATCATAAACTCACCACTACACTACATTACTTGCTATGCTGCTTACCCTTTTTTTAAAGACATTAATTTCGTACATGCGTATATTAATTCGAGTTTTTTTTTAAAAGTATTTTTTTTTTCTTTACAAATCGATAGTATTTCATGTACCGAATCGACTCTCCGCGGGATTAAAACGACTAAAATTTAACGGTGTATATACGAGTTCAATAACAGAGCTATAAAGGTTTCTAAATACCTACTGGTCTGAAAAAAAATAGATTGATTCGGTCATAGTATCTGTATATCATACTGGTTATGTGTGATTAAGAAGTAAGCCTTCTAACTTTCTTCCTTTCTGTTAGCCAAGGTCAAAAGAAAGCCTATATGACTCATGAAAAAAGCGACCTTAAACGCAAAAAGCGGATGCCTACTTAATACTTAAATTACACGGATTACCCCCTTGGGCTAGCCGTGAAGTTATAGAAATACGTACTTTGTATGATTTCTAAAATTGCATAATCGTGCAGGTGTTTCGAGCGTATATTTTAATTCGTACGAGTATTATGTTCGCACGTGAACACTTTTTTACGTAATGTCCGGTGCGGTACAGGTATAAATTAATATCAGTTCCTATTTTTAGTTTTTTTTTTGTCTTAGTTTTAGTCTGTTCTACTTTAGTTTTCCTTTATTGTATTGACCGTTTTTTTTTTGTAATTGCTTACAGAATTTTGGATTATTTAACTCCATAGTATTATCTATTTTTTTACACAACAAGGCTGTGTGGCAGATCACCGATTCCATGGACTGACCAAGTCAAATTGGCTGTTGGTGAACCATTGAATGAGTGCGCCCGGATGACTGCCAGCTGATGGTTTCCGGAAAGTTACCTCCATGATGGCTCAGGGAGAATGGAATCGGCGAGAGATGTCGTGCGGTGTCCCACAGGGATCGGTACTAGGGCCACCCTTGTGGAACATCGGGTACGACTACGTGTTGCGCGCCGACCTCCCCGACGGGGTCAGCGTGGTCTGTTACGCAGACGACACGCTGGTCCTGGCGCGGGGACGGTCGTACCAGGCGGCGGTCGAACTAGCGACGCGCGGGGTTGCGACAGTCGTGGAGAGGATCGAGCAGTTGGAACTCGAGGTGGCATTGCACAAGTCCGAGGCCATGTGCTTTCACGGCCCTCGGAACGCGCCACCACCGGGTTCCCAATTAACAGTAGGAGGAGTTCACATTGGCGTCGGGTCGACGATGAAGTACCTGGGACTCGTCCTCGACAGCCGGTGGAACTTCGAGGCGCACTTCCGACGTTTGGCTCCCCAACTTAATCGGACTTCGGGTGCACTCAAGCGGCTCCTGCCGAACCTGGGGTATCCAGACGCCTCCTGCCGGAGGCTCTACCCTGGCATCGTTCGGTCCATGGCTCTTTACGGGGCACCGGTGTGGGCGCCGACGTTGCGAAGGCGACCGGCGGCCCTGCTGAACGCCTGCCAGAAGGTCATGGCCATACGGATGATTCGGGGATACCGCACGGTATCCCGCGAAGCGGCGAGCCTCCTTGCTGGCCTGCCACCATGGGATCTGGAGGCAACAGTCCTTGCACGCATACACGATCTGCGCGTGGAGATGCAACGCCGGGGCGAATCCCCGCTGCCGCGACAATTTATGGCTTGGCGGACAGAGTTCCGGTGAGATCTCATGGTGAAATGGCGAGAACGACTGTCGCAACCCTGTGCTGGGCACGCCACGATTGAGGCGGTAAGGCCCCTCTTTGAGGCGTGGCTGGAAAGACCTCACGGCGTCGTAACCTTCCGCATGGTGCAGGTACTAACCAAACATGGCAAGTTCGGGCCGTACCTGTACAAGATCCGTGCAGAGGTGACGCCCAGGTGTCGTCACTGTGCGGAACGCCCGGTGGACACGGTGGAGCACACGGTAGAGGTGTGCCCCGCTTGGGAAGAGCATTGCCGTGTCCTCGTGAGGGTGATCGGTAGCAATGATCTCTCGCGCCGGGGCTTGATTCAGGCCATGCTTCGGAGCGAAGAGGAGTGGCAGGCGGTCGCCTCCATCTGCGAAGCAGTAATGCTAGCAAAGGAGGAGGCTGACCGTATCAGGCAACGGTGCTCACGCCGCAGCCGCCGCCGTAATTCCGATCCAAATTTCCGGCCACCGTACGGCGAGCAATGGGTAGCTCGCTGTCCGTTTGTCCGGTAACAGACTGGACCGAGCCCAAGTCGTTTATGGCGCGCACTGTCCCCGTGCGCCTCAAGGAGTTGTCAGCAAACGGAGGAGTTGTCGAGGCCTAGTCTGGGGCTCTGGGAAGGTATGAAAATGCATACCAGGGCCTTGGAACTAAGGCAGGGAAGGAACAGGGTAGGTTTTTAGTCAGTAAGAGTCTGACACTATTTCCCGCCCCACCCAAGGGCGGGATTTGTCATTGGATGATTATACCTACCAAAAAAAAAAAAAAACCTCCATGATGGCCACGACCACTCTGCCAAGAGTGAAACGACCAAGAACAGATTATATTATTTCTGTGTAACGAAAGACGCAGCATTGGAAGTCCACAAGGTGGACCGATGACCTAGTGAGGGTCACAGGAATCCGATGGATGCGAAATGCACTGGACCATTTGTTACGGTGACCTTTAGGGAGGCCGAAGTCCAACAGTGAACGTCTTTCGTTTGAATGTAATAATGTCTAAATAGTCAGAAGTCTTATTTTATTGACACATGTTTGAAATCTATATTCTAACAGGATAAAATCGTATAATTATCCAATGACAAAGGAGGTGATAGCTGGTGGAGAAGTAAGGAACACCGTTACATAAAATAATAATAATAATACAAAAAGGTAGGGAGGGCACAAGGATGGATTTAATAATGATAATGAAATTACTGACCCATATGATAATTTTATTAATCAGATTATTCAGAAATCTTTCTCTGCTATCAAAACGGTGAAGAAAAACACCGTGAAGAAACCGGCATTTAACCAAAAATTGGAAGACGTGTGTCATCCACAAATCCGCACTGGGCCCGCGTGGTGACTTACGGCCCATTCCCTCTTTTAGAGAGGAGGCCTGAGTCCCAGCAGTGGGAACATTATAAGGCTGATGCTATGCTGCTACGCTATGCAGAAATCTTTAGCATTTTTAGTGAGGAACGAGGTCTTACACACCTCATAAAGAAATCATAGTCTGCTCTGCCGCGGCTAGGCCGTAACGTCAGTTTAATTTAGTTTAGGAAAGAGATGAATATATATCTAATATGCCTTATTAAAACAGAATGCAATGATCTGTCTATTTTGATACGGGGTCATTTTGACCTCGTACCGTTCTGAAGAAATGAAATTTCTTTTAATTGACATAAAAAAAAATTTAGCTGCTTTAAGGTTACGGGGTCTAATAAGCCCCTTACTGTCTTAATGATACTTTGATACGAGGTCTTAAACGCCCCGTACCGCAGGAATAGAAATGAATGCCGTTGTTAACGTTTAAAGGAAATTGAATAAAAGGGAGAAGCGGACTATAAACATCCGGAGACCATTACAAATAAGTAGGCGAATAAAATTCCGATACAAATCGCGAGCTCCATTGATAATAACAAGGCAGGTATTACAACCGCCCACATAGCAATTACGTGCTGATTTTAAATTAAAGATCGCCACAGCGGTGGTGTTGGCTGCGAATATTTCAGAGGTGAGGAGGAAAATAAGTAATATGTAGGCCATCTGTTTCGTAATTTGTTTGTTTTTGTTGATTTAAGAACGGATAGGAAATTATGAAAAAAAAGACATATTACGTCAATCCCAAGTGACTGGAATAATGATTGGAAGATAATGATCCTAAGGTTCAATACCTAAGTCAGTAAAATGTAACCATTATTGGATCACCTTTTTGTCCATTTGTCTGTCAGTCTATAATATTCCACAACTATCACACAACACCATCTAGTCCTAAGCTTAGCAGAGCTTGTATTATGGGTACCAGACAGCTGATAAACATACTTATATATTTCTAAATACATGCATATTTAGATAAATAACACTCAGACACTGAACAAATGATCGTGCTCATCACACAAACATTTGTCCTGGCTGGGAATAGAACCCACGGCCTCCGGCATAGCAGTCAGGGCCACAAACCACTAGACCAAAAGGCCAGTCAAAGTCTGTCCGTCTGTCCGTCTCCTAAGTAATCACTACATAGTATAAAACAAAGTCGCTTCCCGCTGTCTGTCCCTATGTATGCTTTGATCTTTAAAAATACGTAATGGATTTCAATGCGTTTTTTTTTAATAGACAGTGATTTAAGAGGAAGGTTTATATGTATAAAACATACATAATATATATAAAATCACCATTGCACCCGTGCGAAGCTGGGGTGGGTCACTAGTAAATAAATAAAATGATTGAATCCACACATAACATTTCGTCATCCTTAAGAAACCGGTTCATGAAACCGCTTTCAAGAACATCATTTATGAACAACAAAATTCCTTATAGTGTGTTATGTTATGTCATGTACGAGTATATGTTACCGGCAATCTATATAATCCGGTATGTTGTACAATACCTAGCAATGTATCGAATACGGTTTAAAATAAGGCTTTTATTTTCAGGTGGTGATAAAAAAAAACCTAACCTAACCTGTCCGTGTCGGGGTGCCATAAAATTACATCACCGCCTTCCCAGCTCTAGTCTTTTACACACATTACCGGCTGCGCAATCGATATTGTATAGAATATCTGAATTACAGATTTCAGGTAACATATACATAGGTATGTACACAGTATTGTAAATTTTGGTTATTCTAAACAAATGCTGACCAAGTACCTAATCTATACTAAATCTGCCGGTACTTGACGATTTTGCATCCAAAATGAGAATAAAACTACATAAAGTAGAGATATATTGAAGGATTACAGCTTTTTGCTAACATGTTACTTCGTCTTAAACTATATTTATTTATATATTTTTTGGTATATTGGTGTTCACAATTATATTCCCAAGTTTATCTGAAACAAATATATTCATCATTATCATCATTATTTTAGCCTAAAGACGTCCACTGTTGGACATAGGGCTTCCCCAAGTGTTGCTGCAATTAGTGGTCCTGTGCATCTCGCATCCATTGGATTCCCGCAACCCTTGCCAGGTCATCGGGCCTCCTTGTAGGAGGCCTTCCAGCACGGCGTCTTCCAGTACAAATACATTTTAAGAAAAATTATTATTATTTTCAACAAAGAAGTTATAAAGCTTCAAGTCTAACATACTTTTGAGGGCAAAAGACACGGCGTCTTGGTGAGAATTACAGATTTATTTGTCTAAAATTATTCTCATTTGTTTTCCAATCAAATTCGATATAATTTTCACAATTAGTACCTATTACAATTTGATATATTTTTTATACATACATAGGGACATAGCTGTTATGTTTTTCCCCTCAGTATACAAGAATTAATGGAACCCGTCACGATGTTCACACGAAAAACAAATATACATCTAGTCTCGTTCACGTCTATGTCAATAAGCAATAGTGTTGTGCTCACATTAACAAGATTTTTTGCTTCAATTTCTTTGACTATTATATTACGCGCGTGCGATATAATTGGCTGACAAAGTCGGCTACGTTTTTCATTCATTTGTAATACAATGGAATAATTGAACGACGTATTTATACAAAAAGTTTTGTCTTCACTTTCGTGTGTGTATGAAATATTTAATTAGTGTTAAGAGAAAAGATTGGGTTGATGAATAGGTGAGAAAAAAAATGTCCCATGCGTGTTGCTACGGGAAGAATGTTAAGTTTCGAATAATGTGGGTTTTTCTTGTCTTTTCTGTGTGAAAAAAATGTAACCCTGTGTTAGTATTTCTTATCTGCTAATATAAATACATTTTAACTCTGGTAAATAAAATTTTCTTCATTACCACAAATTTTTTATTGGTAAACTAGCAAACATACAAATAACAAATATTTTTTTCAGGCATATTCTCTACTGTTTTACGTAAAATCTTAATAAAATTAACTTCTCTTTTTATGTAAACATTCAAAATATGAAATATTACTGTAATAATGTTTTAGCACGCCACAATCACGGCTACAGGTCACAGTTCCGCCACGACATCGTCACCTTCCGTCTGATGCAGGTCCGGTGCGAGATACGGAAGTACACTTTTGGTCTGTCAAGAAGATACGCCTGGTGTCGCAATTGTGTGAGTAGCTCGGGAGACACGGTGAAATATTCGGAACAGGTCTAAATAGCGCGGGCTTGCGGACGGCGAGCAATGTGTAGCTTGCTGTCCGACCGTCTGATAACTGTCTAGACCGAATCCAGGTCATCAATGGCGCGTGCTGTGCCCGCGCGCCTCAAGGAGTTGTCAGCAAACTGTAGGAGCCCAGTAGGGTTGAAGCCTACTCTGTGGCCTTGGGTAAATGTGAAAGTGTACACCAGGGCCCTGGTACAAAGGCAATGAAGGAACGGGGTAGGTTACACTATCTCCCGCTCTACTCAAGTGCTGGAGTTGTCATTGGATGATTGTTATCCACCAAAAAAAAAAAAAAAACTATTCTTGGGTGCAGTACCAACGTGTTCTTATTCTTATGGAACAGACGGGTACCACCAACCTCCTTGTCCAGCTCTGCTCCAGGCCATAGTTAAAATCATGAGGACATAGGAAGTAGCTTCTACCAAGCAGTAAGTCAAGCAAAGGAGGTAGCGGAAAGCGCTGAAAGACGAAGAGTTGCTTGTCAACCTATGTAAATCTTTTGTTCACAAAACATTTTTTTTCTTATATACATATTTTTGACATTTCCAAATATAAAAAATAGTAGTCCGCCGGTGTCGGCAGCAGGGTCCAAGCTACCGGTGGTTAGGGCTCCAGAGATAGGAACCTCCTCACAATGCGAGCCGTATCGAAGAATTCTGCCTTCTGTATCAGGCCCTTGATGCAACCGCGCAACGACAGCTTCGACAGATGGTCGTTGAAGCTTTGGGTAAATTAATAATAATTTATTATTATTAATACTATTTTTATGCTCGGAGTTTCCTTACGTGATCGCATCAGGAATGAAGATAACCGCAGGTATACCAAGGTTACCCACATAGCCTGACGCATCGCCAAACTTAAGTGGCAGTGGGCAGGGCCCATAACTCTCAGAACAGATGGTCAATTGGACCACAAGATAAACCAATGACCTGGTAAGGATCACAGGAATCCGATGAATGTGAGACGCACTGGAGTGGTTGTTATGGTGACACTCGAGGGAGGCCTACAACCAACAGTACCTCTACCATGAGTTTTAAGCAATAGTATTCGTCGCTACTCGATATCGACGCCGTAAATATTTTGTATGGCAAATTTTGGTTCTGCAAGTGACCGCTAGAGGCGCTGCAAAATTTGCCATACAAAGTATTTACGGCGTCGATATCGAGTAGCGACGAATACTATTGCTTAAAACTCATGGTAGAGGTACTGTAAAAGTTTTTCGGTGGAAATGGTGATGACTTTTTCTATTACTCTCTTGAGACTGGTGGCAGTTTCCATGGTTATAAATAGTGGCTAATCTAGGTCGAAATATTTTTCATATGAATATATAAGACTGTTTGAATGAAACCTAATTCCTTTAGGTTAACTACCGAAAAAATAACAAGAAGTGAAAACAGTGTCCAAAAGAATCTAGTTTTCATAACAAACTTGAGTTTTTTTTTTTTTTACAAAATTCTGACTTATCATGGAATTATTCAACTTTCTTATGTTATATTCATTATAAACTAGTTGAGCAAATTATAAAGCAAAAACTAAAAAGTAAAAGTGGTTTTTATGGCGCTGTATTTTATATTATACGAACAAGTAGAGACAGTTCATTGAACTTGTCTAGAAGTGGTAGATAAAAAGATTTAGTTAGGTTGTGATAACAAGTTATGATATAATCATATGAATAAAATTAATAACTTATAAATTACATAATATATATTTACATAACGGAATAGCGTCTTCAGAGTTGTCTTGCATACATTTTTTTTAAACTAGGTTACAATACCCGGCATATAAGTTGAATTAAAATAGCGACATTTTTTGGATATCCATTTTAGTTCAAATTATTTGCAACGATAGCCATTTTAGTTCAAATTATTTGCCGAGTACTGTAACAGATTTTTGTGTCTCAATCGAAGCGGGGACCTGAGAGAAGGCCTGAATCCCAGCAGTGGGAAAATTATTCTAAAATTATTATGCTTGTGCTATGCTAAGTTACATAATAAAAGATTTATTTCATTATTTTTTTTGGGATTATTTACTGTGTGTCGGTATTAGACCGTAAAAGTCTGACACATTCTCTCTCTCTACCCTAAAGCGTGAGAAGTTATTAGCCAATTTCCCACACCTCAAAATAAGGGACTATCACTTACGCCATTACATCAAGTCACAATTGTACAATATTACTGTATTCCGGTACAGGTAATTGGTAAATTGCAGACGAAATTTTTCTAATGGTAATGACATGTTGTTATTTACTTTTGACAATGCTGTGGTCAACACCATCTAATCACACAATGATTTTATTTTCTTAGTATGGGTATTTTGTTTGCTGTCTTTGCCGTATTCTCTTATAAACCCCGACTGAAAAGAGGGGTATTATAAGTTTGACATGTCTACCTGTGTGTTTGACCGTGGCATCGTAGTTTCTACACGAATGGACCGATTTTGATGCAGTTTATTTTGTTTGAAAGCTGAAGTAATCGAGATGGTTTTTAGCTACAATGTATGAAGATCTGTGCAAGAGTTTAAGGTCATCAGCCCGTTTTTTAACTATAGTAGGGATTTTAAACACTTAATGGGTATTTACTTTATTTTAAACATATTTGGGGGTATTTGGGACAGAGAGTAAAGTCCCACATACCTCCATTGAAAAGGGAGAATTCTCCGACCAGACAGGTGTTATATCTGGTGGGCTACTGTCCGATAGGTGATTTCGGGTTTGTTCTATATGTTCCAATCGCGCCGCGAATCTTACTTGCGCGATGCAGGATTAGTTCATTTGTGACGACATAGATGTCGCTACATCACTCCCCTCCGGAGATCGGAGATCGATAGTTCTTGATGCTTCTTGATGCGTCGTGTGATGCGTGCCAGGCCAATGGAGGTTGGTTCCAGTGAGTCGGAACCGGATTCCGCATAGTTCTCGGTGAGTCGGAACTGTCTGCGGTGAAGCCCCAGTGAGTCGGGGGTGGTGCTATCCCAGTGAGTCGGGATATGATGCTGCAGGCTCCAGTGAGTCGGAGTATTGCGGCTGGCTCCAGTGAGTCGGAGCGTGGCTGAGCGACGTAGGGCTTGACTGCTGTCGTCGACCAGGAGAGGTTCTTCAAGGCTCTTCATGTGACTGGCCGAAGGTGCAGGTGTTTAGCCAAGGTCGCTGATGAGGCTGAGGGTGATGACCAAGTATGACCAAGTAGGCATGCTGGTGGTACCCATACCCATATAGCCGTGGGTACTGGCTGTATGGCTCGCTGCTCGATAGCTTGAGGGAGTGATGATGACGTCATGAAGTAGTAGCTGCATGAAGGCTGCGCTGACGTTCTTTGTCGAGGGTCACCAGTTTGGAGGTAGTGGAACAGAGAGTAAAGTCCCACATACCTCCGTTGAAAAGGGAGGATCCTCCGACCAGACAGTTGTTATATCTGGTGGGCTACTGCCCGATAGATGATTTCGGGTTTGTTCTATATGTTCCAATCGCGCCGCGAATCTTACTTGCGCGATGCAGGATTAGTTCATTTGTGACGACATAGATGTCGCTACACATATGTGTGATCTAATGTTTGAAATTGGTAATAAAAATAAAATGAATAATTAAAATAAAACCCGACGAAAAAAGTAAAAAATAAATTATTAAATTACATTTTCAGCCTCTTAACTTCATTAAAAGAACCTATAAATATTTTAAAGATTAGCGTCACTGAGTCGGGGGACCGCTAAGTAAGAACTTAGGTAAGATTAAAGATTGATTTAAAAAAAAAAATATAGTATATTTGAAAGTAGTAGGTATTTTCTATTCGTTAAAGCTTAATAAACTTCTCAGAAACTAGGTTCTAGTTAAAAGGCTGAAAGGGTAATTTATTTATTTATATATTCTTTATTGTACACCGCGTAAACAACTTTAGGACAAACATTCGTCGGGTTTTTTTTTAATTTTTACATTATATTATTTTGCAAATAAGTTTTAAAATAGGTTAAAAAAAAATACTTTTAGACGTCAATATTATTTTAATATCTATATATCGATTTTTTTTTCTTTATTTTATTTACATTGTTTTGTGATGTGTAACCAAGATAATTGTAATACATAACATGATTGAGCCCAAGTCGTCGACGGTTCCCGCGCGCCTCAAGGAGTTGTCTGCAAACCGTAGAGCCCCAGCAGGGCCAAAGCCTACTGAAGCTATGGAATGATTTCTGAAAACAAAGTCCGGCCCCGGTATAAAGGGCTAAGAAGGAACGGGATGGGCTTTTAGCCAGTAAGTCTGACACTAACTCTTGCTCCGCCCAAGGGCGGGAGATGTCATTGGATGATTTTCCCCTACGCAAAAAAAAAACATGGTCGCCCTTAGCAGGACCTGGCGATGAACGATTATCGCAGAGGTGAAGAACATAGGCCACGTAACGAAAGATGCAGCGTTGGAAGGCCTTCCCAAGGCGGACCGAGGACCTGGTGAAAGTACGGGAATCCTATAGATGTGACATCTCACATCTGCATGATATATCATAATATGCATCCATAAGACGGGTTGTTATGGCGACATTTACGGAAGGCCTGTGTCTAACAGCAGACGTCTTTAGGCTGAAATGATTTTTTTTATGGTAGGTAAAATCATTAAATGACAAATCTCGCCCATGGGTGGGGCGGGAGATAGTGTCAGACTCTTACTAACTAAAAACCTACCCTGTTCCATTCATTGCTTTCGATCCGGGGCCCCGGGGTTCATTTTCACCTAACCCTCGGCTTCCTTGGGCTGAAATGATGATGATGATAACAACAATAGGAAAAATATAGGATGGTATCCACAGGAAAATCTAAACCACTAGTCGGAGTCAGGTTTAGCAAGTTTTTTTTTTAAATGTATTTAAAATCATCCAATGACATCCCCCGCCCTTGGGCGAAGCGAGAGATAGTGTCAGATTCTTACTGACTAAAAACGTACTCCGTTCCTCCTTTGCCTTGGTTCCAGGGCCCAGACTCTTTGAGTCGCGTGGGAACAGTGCGCTCCGTAAACGATTAGGGCTCGGTCCGGTCTGTTACCGGACGGACAGACAGCGAGCTACCCATTGTCCACCGTCCGCAAGCCTGCGCCTACGACGCCCGAAAATTGGGATCGGAATTACGGTAGCGGCTGCGGCGTGAGTGCCGTTGTCTGATGCGGTCGGCCTCCTCCTTTGCTAGTATTACTGCTTTGCAGAAGGAGGCGACCGCCTGCCACTCCTCCTCGCTCCGGACCATGACCTGAACTAAGGCCCGGCGCGAGAGACCAGGATTAGCAAGTAAGATATAGATTATTGAATAAAGATTTACGCAGTTAGTATTCATTGTGCATCACAAAGATCAAGTTCAGTGTGTCAGTTTGTACTTACTGTCCATTCAATGGATTCTTTGGTGTACACAAATGTTTAGATAGTTTATTTTGCATGTCAAGATGCGTTACACGCTAACATTGCAATCGAAACTCACTCGATTTATGATCAGTATCATCACAGTCACAAAAATACTAGTATTACAGAACAATGATTGTCAAAGAGCACATTTCAATAATTACAATTACAAATTAGAATCTTGGTACTATCTACAAGGGTTATGCATTACCTAGCACCGGTTCTTCGAAAGCAGTAGGATCAGCTATTACAAGGTTCTTGGCAAAGGAAGACATTTTTCTAGAACGTCTTGTGGCAATTGGTTGTTATAAGACCAATGTGAATTCTGGAAGGTACGATGAATGGTGGACGACTCCTTGAAAAAGACTGTAAAATATAGGACGGATATTTTGCTTATTGCATACTAACTGTGCCCGCAACTTCGTTCGCGTGAACGACTAAACTTATCAATGAGTTTTTTGTGCAAAGTGCTATTTGTGTAGAACGTTATCTATCGAGCAGACTTACCGGTATTAATACTTCTGTCTCGGCGCGGGCCTTTTGTGGCTAAGTACAATAGAAACGGGTGACGTAGCCTGCGACAAACTTATTATTTGCGGTTGGTACAGTAATCGGGCTTAGTGATCGAATTGCAAAATTAAGTTTGTTTTTTATTGTATATACTTTTCCGGGATAAAGAGTACCCAGTGTGCTGCCCAGAATATTAAAGAATAATTATACCAAGTTTCATCGTGATCGAACCGGTAGTTTTTGCGTGATGCCTGAACAAACAGACAGACAGACAGACAGACAGACGGACAAAAATTTTTTTAATCACATATTTGGGTTTGGTGTCGGTCTAGTAACACCCCCTGACATTTATTTTTTTGATATTTTCAATGTACAGAATTTTTACTTCTACAGATTTATTATAAGTATAGATAAACGAGCTACCATTAAGGCATTTGTTTTTACATATTGACGGAGACACTTCAGGACTCAAAGTCACGTTGTTTATTTGGGAAATAGGTGTACTTGAAACTAGTTGGCTCACATGTGCTAATAAAATATTAGTTTTATATGTAGCAACAGAGAAACCATCAGAGAATTTCATTGCTCTGGCCAGCATTTATTGCAAAAGTTTACGCCCCAGCTTGGTTCTCGGCAACGAATAAACCACCCCGCAAAGATGGCACTCGACATCTATTTAAATAATAATAAGCATTTATTTCAGGTAAGATACCCATATGTTAACACAAATACACAGAAACACACAAAGCATAAACAAAGCATACGAATTACATTAATTTATTACCTACAATTATGTAGTTGACATCACATTAAATAAATAAATCAAAAAACCTTTAAAACTATAATCATACACTATAATCGACCTCATCATACAACGCAATAGCTGTTTCGCGCAAATAAAAGATGCAAGTAGTAAATTCTCAGAATGTGCGAAATAGACTCGCTTTGCCAGATTTTTTAACGCTTGGTGCAACTATATCTGCTATTTGTGAAAATGTTGGCTCTTATACAGTTTCTAGTTGCAATATTATTGTGGTTTCTCCCACTAGTAATACCTACTTCATCACATCTTCACACATAGATAAAGCGCTCTCTCTAATATCTCGGATATCAAAAAGGACCAAAAACCGGACACTCGTATGCACTACGACTTCTTTTCGTGCACAAAGCAATCAATAATTATTGTCTAATAATTATTAGCGTGACTGTTTCTTTAAAAAAACAATAGCATACTGGCAGTGACACGGCAAGGCGCGACAAATTACCTATTGCGAGTGCGCCAAAATTACTTCCCTCACTCGCCATTTTGTGTTTGATATAAAGTGCTATACGTGTTTTTTTATTGATTGATAGTAAAAAAATACTATATTTTACACCAAAAAATCAAATTAAAATGTTGGAACCTACCGGACCCAAAAACTTTGAGGGAAAAGAAAACCATCGATGCGATAAAAATTAAAATGTTAAAACTATTTGTTAATAGCATATTTACATTGCGTCAAACCTAGGTCGAAAATCATAGTTTTTAAAAAGTTCAATGACCTGGCGAAGGCTATTACCCTAAATCAATGAAAATAATATTTTGCATGAATTAATGTGATCTTTAAAGGCACCCTTTGCGCACTATTACAAAAAAATAACTTTTTGGCTCCACCCTAACGTACAGGGCAACTTACTAAAAGGATAGATGCGACGATTTCTAACCTAAATAAAAACAAAATGAAAGCATTTGTTTTAAATTAACTATTTCTCGGCACATCGGAATTGGCAAGAAGTCAGTTTATCAGAAAAATGATGCTATTGCGCAATCCATTTTCAAAGCGTAGCTTCTTCTTCTTGGCCTAAATCAATACCAAAATTAACTACAAAATATCGTTTACGTATAAGACTCTAAGTACATACATATAAAAAACTTGCTCACAAAGGTAATAGAGAGTGAATGAAACCTATGAGTGAATGACATTTTATAATGAATGAAGCTTTACATTCACGAAGAAAATCACAACGTTATTACTTATTACTCCATTCATATCGAATGAGATGTATCGATGTGAGAACACAGCACTGATTAATGGATGTGGTATATTTGTGGTATAATATTTAGACATGAGACAATTGGTGAAGAAAATACTTTGCATTTTCGACAAATAACAAAGAACAAGGGGTAAGAGAGTTTTTTTTCTATGAGCCTTGTTTGCGTAAAATCACAACAACTAAATTCATACTATATTGAATAAAATTAAAGTGTTTTGAATTAGAAAATAATAAATTGTATTAAATCAATTGAAATAAAAATATTGATTTAAATTAAATGGAATTAAATTATATTATATGTTACATTAATTAAATTTGTTATGGAAACAAATTATTTTATTTTGTAATACAAAAAGCTTTCGCAGAAGGCAATATATTCTGTTAACTCTTACCACACTCCTTCTCTTCTCTTATTTTTGTGTTAACATGTAGACATTGGAGTGGGTTATATGTTTGTGCATCTAGTTTTAAAAAATATTTTTCTCCAGCATGTAACTGTTTTTTGTCCTTAATAAAAACAATAAAAAAAAATTGTAGGGCATACAAATATTTGTGCCGCACCGTAATCGAATACGCACGTAGCGCAGCAGTCAATCACTCAACCTCTGCGCCAACCGTTGTATCCTGATGAAGCTGTTGACAACTGCAAACAAGAAATTGTTTTTGCTGATTGTACTTTGGACAAATCTTGTGGACCCGTTGGGAATTGATGTAAGAACATTTCAAAACAAGATTTTTTTACTAAACAAAAAATATAGTTTTAAAAGTGCCGCATCCAAAAAAGCTCTTCTTTTTCCACTTACACGCGCACGTGTTACAAATAGGCGTCCGCGTCGTCACGCGAAATATCGATACATCGCCCATCGACGATTCGCTCCACTATAATAAAACTTTCATCGACATCGATTGTCGATAGTGATGTAATGCCCATAATTTCGAAGTAGGAAAGTGTGGTTTGACTATTGAGTGAAGATGTTTTTATTTTTAGCATTTTTTTTTTTGCTAACTGTGATGAATTGGTGATCTCCAAAAATAGTGTGTTAGTTGTCATGGCGATTGAGTTAAGAGGATTAACATTTGAATGAGTGATGCGATTTTTTTAAATGCATATGGTATCTATCTATACAAAATTATTTTTAGTATATGCGAAACCTGAATATAGTTTGTTTTTGTAATAGACGAACATTATGAAGGGCTTTTTAAAAAATCAACTTTTAAAGAGTTGAAAAATAGGAAATTGGTTTGTATGCAAAATTTTATTTATTTGACCCACAGAATTGAAACTTAGCATACATTGATAATATAATATTTCTTCACTACATAGTATAAAACAAAATCGCTTCCCGCTGTATTTCCCTATTTATGCTTACATTTTTAAAACTACTCAACGGATTTTGATGCAGTTTTTTTAATAGATAGAATAATTCAAGAGGAAGGTTTATATGTATAATACATGCATAATATATTCAATATCACCATTCCACCCGTGCGAAGCTGGGGCGGGTCGCTAGTTCTTCTATAGATGAAAATTGGTTCAGCAATGTTTAGTTTTTTTTTTTTAATAAATCCTTTTGTTCATAACAGCAACGTGGAGTTTTGATAAAAAAAAAATCCGTGTTACTAAACCAGTAGAAAAAATATTATGATAAAATGAATTGTATTTCGGGCTGGTATCCGCAACTCCACGACTAAAGCGCGTATTTTGCGTACGGGTGGGACAAATGTGTCATTCGATCCACCCCAGCTCCTCGAGGAAGACCAGCAGCGCCTTGGTGTTACTGACCATTTCGCGGAGGTTACCTGGGTTTCCGAAGTACTTTGCCCTGTATCCAGCGACAACAGGGCAGCTCAGAAGCAGATGTGCTGCAGTCTCTTCCTCCTCCATGCAGGCTCTGCACAGTGGGCTATCTGTAACTCCTATGACAGAGAGGTGCTTATTAAAGGTCCCGTGGCCAGTTGATATTATTATTTACATACACCGGAACTGCACACAGGGCTGAAATTACATCATTGAAACAAAATTTTCTCTCACGTCTTAAAAGTCGTATCTCGAATACATATCATGCGATTATTCGCATAATCGACTTTCGACGGGTGACATCGATATAGCCTTTAATGAATCGATTTGAATTGCAATCGAATAAACGTGTGGCTAGACGATGGTACCGTTTTATTTATTTTAGAATTTTAAGTTTAGGCTTGAGGAATGTGTTTTTGCGTCACAAGTGTGAAGAAGTCGATGTCTATTAGCGGTCTGTTACTGTGAAATTAATTTTATTGGCAGAATGGCTTTTAGGAGTTTTTTTTTTAGGAGTTAGGGTCAGATTTTTACTGAGTACTGAGTGCGTAATTAACGCACTCTTGTTCCTTATTTACCTTTCTTAACAAGGCTGTTTTCTTTTCAAAAGCAGACCTTTGGCCCTAGTAGGCTTCGACTATGCTGGGCCCTTACGGTTCGCTGTCAACTCCTTGAGGCTCGCGTGGAATAGTACTCGCCGTCGACGACTTGAGCTCGGTTCGAACGGTTTCTAGCCGGACGGCGAGCTACCCATTGCTCGCCGTCTGCAAGCTCGTGCCTATAAAGTTGGAGTCAGCGGGGCAGTTTATCTGGATAGAAAGACTTGGAAAAAAGTACATTGACCTTTTCCTAATAACGCAGAGATGCGTAGGAAGTAACCCGAAAAATAATAATCATAATAATTTATGTGCTAAAATGGGTAAATTACATAAATTTATAAAAAAGTTTAACACAGTCCAACCAAAACATGCAAAATCCAATAAGGAACTGTTTTTAATTACTAGAAAATGTAAAAGATAGTGATCGATTTCAAACACCTTTATGTCTTTATTTCCGTATTTTGAATTTAGAATGTCAATAAATGTCGGAGGGTCAATGACCGTTATGCCATTTTTATCTCGCGCCTACCTTAGCGATATTTATGTTATGGTTTCATTTGAATTCATTCCCAAGCAACACTTTGACTCCATTAACCATTACATTTTACATCTTGTAACATAAAACAGCTGATAAAGTTAACATTTTACCTAATTTTCAAATTAACATGTTAACCGTTGAGTTGTTATGTATTCATAGTCAATTTAACATGGCCATTCAGCAAACTATACCAATTCATTATCGTTAGTTAGGCTGTAATTAAAATCGTCTATTTTTCTTGTCGTTTAATTTTATTGGACACTAGCTTTTGGCCACGACTTCGTCCGTGTAGTAGTCAAAAAGGAGATGTCCGCTTTTTGTATGGACGTTGGTTTTTTATTCCGAGAAAAATCTAACCAGCATCAAAGTCTACTCAACTAAATAAGCCAAAAATAAGGAACTTGAATGTACTGAAATAATATTTTTAAACCCCTCCATTTAAGCGAAAAATCATAAAATAATAATTGATGTTATTGCTATTTTATTATTTGTTGGCAATCCTTAAAAAAGCTCCGCCACTCTGTGAAAATGTCATATTTGACAGACGATTATTCATCTGTCACTGGAGTTAGAGATGTGCCAACTTAGCATAAGACACGCGTCAAGTTAACTCGAATTAAAATTCAATTGATTCGGGATTTCGATACTTATTTTATTGCCATATGAAAGCATTTATTTTCTAAATGTATTTTAAATTAGAAAATATATAATACAACATAAAGTTCCAACAGAAAAAATCAAATGTTGATTTTCTAGGATCAATTGATTTTACTGGCTCGAAAAATCAATTGTTCAATTAATTGATTTCAGATCGCGACCCTATACAGTGTGCACGTGGGTTGTAGGAGTTGTAAATGGTCGGTTTAAACGAGATTTTAAAATCTTTCGAAATAAATATTTTAATATAGGGTCTCAAAACCTAATGGATGATTTCAAAATTGCAGGAGCCATTTTAAATAATTTTCATCCCGTTTTGACTGACCATCCTGATGCTCAAAGTATACTGGAAAGAGCTAATCAGAGAACGAATATGCAAAACTATTTAGCCGACCATGTGATTAGGCATCAGCTTAATAGACGCCGAGCCAGTTTCGTCCATATAAATGCTCAAATGCCACAGCTGAATGTGTTCCCCATCATGGAGATGTCCGATTTAGTTTTATTTAGCTTGGGTATTTATCAAATTAAACAGGCACACTCTTATTATGGGGAACATATTCGGCTAAACGTTCAAATAAATGTTTTTTCTTTCTTTCTTTCCAAACGGTACTTTTACCGTAGAAGTAAGTGTAGATGTACAATCTATAAATATTCCGGGCATTTCGTCAACACATGAAACATTAGGACGACTAAAGTCACGCCACATTAGTAGTCGAATGTATTACACATATATTTTATTGAAAGTGGCAGAGAATAGTTGGTAAAACTGTATTTCTGATTATTAGATATTGTAGTTGTGGTTGCATAATTGGGAAGAGGACTGTTGGAAGCTGTGCTCATATAATGACAATTGTCTGGTATCTTGGATGGGCTCGGCATCAAAATAATATAACTCCACCTGCTCAGTTTCTCGACAATATTTTAATAAGAGAAGACGTTGAAAATGAAGAAAATCAATAAATAAATACTATTTAAAAACTTAAGTTTTATTCATTACAAAACCGTACATTGTGTCCATTATAGCTTGGTATTAATCAGTTTTTAAATAGCATAATTTTCGAAAGGCTTTTCATCCACTTCCGATCTCGATTCCCAGTCAAATAAAAGGAATTCTCCTATTTATTTGAACAATGGTTTCGATCAGTAGTTAACATTATTACTCTGCTGATTATTATCTTCTGCTGATTATAAGCTCTTGTGTAATATGCTGAAACATGCACTTCTTGTTATGATGGATAATGCTACACATTTTAGACGATGAATAATGTAATAGCGATTGTATTATTGTTATGTTTACACTGACAAACAAAAAAAAAGTGTTTGTATTGACATATTAAATCAAATATTGATTGACACTGACAGTAATGACAGTTCTCCTGTGTCAATTTTGACAAGTTAACTTTTTTTGGGTGTGTGTCACTTTATTAACCTAGATAATTAGAAAGGTTTGTTCGTTTTAGAAGTAAATTCTCACTAAAATAAAAAATGATTTTTCTCAAAATTGGAGGGCTTTAAAAATGTATGATATAGGTAGAAGCACTAGGTTTTGAGATGTCTATCCAAATATATTTAAATTACCCTGGTTAGAATTATTAAATAATAAAAAACCATTTCCGGACATGTCCTTTATTTATTATTTAAACTATATTATTATGTACAGTAGTGGTATAAAGGCGGACTTAATGCAACAAGGCATTCTCTACCAGTCAACCTTTGGGTTAAAAAAGTTTGGGTTAATGGTTCTTTTTTTTTATTTCTTTCTAGATAGAATAAAAAAGCTGTGTCCGCCTCTATCACCAATGTGGACGCCTCAACGTGACCACGACCGCTCTGCCAAGAGCGAAACGACAGAGAAGAGAGAGATAGAATAACTACGTGTCGATAAAGTTTCCTTCTTTTTTAAATAATATAAACTAGTGCTCGACTGCGATCCCACCTAATGGTAAGCAGTGATGTAATCAGTTTATTAAGAGCTTATTCATATTCACCTTAGCCTTGAAAAAACCTAAATTAACTTTAAGATTAGATAATCATTATTTTAGCCGAAAAACTACCACTTTTGGATGTAGGCCTCCCCCAATTGTCGCTTTAACTACCCGGTCTGTCCGTCTCGTATCCATCGAATTTCCAAACCCTCACCAGGTTATCGAAATATTATAAGTGAAAGCATTTTTTATGATCCAATTTGAAGATATGGCTTACTGTCTCATTATTATAAGAAGAATCTAGGCAAAGGGCCTTTATCACAAAACTAGCTTCTGCCAGCGGCTCCGTCCGCATGAAAGTCGGTTTACCCCCTTAGGGGTGAAGTTTCTTAAAATCCGTTCTTAGTGGACATTTACACCCAATAAGAAATCTACCTGCCAAATTTTAAGTTTTTAGATTTTATAGTTTCTGAGATTTTGTGATTAATCAGTGAGTGGCATCGATATATATGTACTACGCACAGGTCGATGGTGAGTGGTATTTCGCTTTTATATGCACCGTTAAATTTTGGTCGTTGTAATCCCGCGGAGGTTCGATTCGGTACATGAAACCCTATCGATTTGTGAATATAAAAATGAAAAATAAAGTACTTTGTTTTAAACTCGAATTAATTTACGCATGTATGAAATTGATTTCTTTAAGTAAACGTCAGCTGATCGAGGCCAATGAACTGTAGGTAGTTGGTACGCAACGACCGACAACTCCCTACAAAAAGAAATCAATTTCGTACATGCGTTAATTAATTCGAGTTTAAAATAAAGTACTTTGTTTATCATTTTTATCTTTACAAATCGATAGGGTTTCATGTACCGAATCGACCCTTCGCAGGATTGAAACGACCAAAATTTAAAGGTGTATAGATAAGCATCACCATGAAACGTAGAATTGTAAAACAATACTTTCCACCTTGTCATAAAAAAAAAAAATAGTTTCTATTGCTACGCCTGCATGATCAAAACCCTTTTAAATTGTAACTTCTAATTAACCAAATGTAAATGCTAACGATGTTATCTTGTTTTCATCTTCACCGACCTCTATGTGCAGTATTGTTACCAAAAAAATTAAATAGCAGAAGGCTTGCTTTGTACAATGACATTTTGATATTTTTAGAGCAGGTAATACTTCTAAATCTTTAGGTTATTTGCATTATTGGATACTGATGTGAAATATATTATTAAAAAATAAATAATTATTAAAAAACTTAATAATGTTCGTTCGTAATTACCCTAAGCACTGTTCCGTTTTACATATCGCATGTGGGGTAATGTTAAAAAAACCAAACCCTTGGTAATGTCCCAAGTCGTCGACGGCGCGTACTGTTCCCGCGCGTCTTAAGGAGCTGTCAGCAAACCGTAAAGGCCCAGCCTGCTAGCTGCAGGCAGGCAGGGTCAAAGCCTACTGGGGTTACGAGCCGCTTTCTGAAAAGAAGTCTCAGCCTTGATATGTTAGGCAATGAAAGAACGGGGTAGGTTGTTTAGTCAGTAAGAGTCTGACACTATTTCCCGCTCCAGCCAAGAGCGGGATCTGTCATTGGATGATTTTACCTAAAATAAAAAAAAATGTAAATACCAAGGTTTTTTTTTTTTTTTAAAGATTATTGTATCAAATAGTATAATGATGTTGATAAACGAATCGACTGAAAAACTTTACTGAAGAGCATTAGAAACTTTTCTACTTCTAAACTGTATTGTTATTTCAATTTTCCCTAAGCCATTCGTCATTACCCCACTCCCCACTTAAATTCATTTATGTTTGATCCTGGTGATTTTGATACCATTTTCACCGGCCTCTTCAAGAATATACATTTTTTGGTCAGCACGCATTTCTTCCAAAATTTGCATAGCATTGCATCAGCCTTATAATGTTCCCACTGTTGGGACTGAAGCCTCCTCACTAGGAGAAGGAATAGTTCGTAAACCACTACGAGGGCTCAGTGCGGGTAGGTGGATGTCACATGATCTTCGAATTTTTGGTTCTAGGACATGCCGGTTTCCTCACAATGTATTCCTTCATCGTTTTGAGAGCAGTGGAGATGAAATAAATTACATAAAGTAATGCGCCTGGCTGGGTTTGAAACCGCGCCCTACATTTCATAAGTTAGGGCCGCTACTGCTCTCCAGAATGTAACTTACGCAAACTAAGCGTCTTTAATTTAAATTAGGTTAAGTTCAAAAGATGGCTGAAAATTTTGAAGTAGCGACTGCTCACAAAAATATGCAGCTTTGAAAAGCCTCCAACTAGGTGGACCGATGAAGGTGACAGGAGAGATAGAGAGTAGCGGGAATGCGATGGATGCGAGACGCATAGGATCGATTGTTGTGGCAACACTTGGAAGAGGCGTATGTCCAACAGTGGACGTCATTCGGCTAAAATGGTGATGATGAAGAAGTTCAAAAGAATTATGATTAAGTTTATAATATTAAGCTTGTCGCAAAAATTAAAAGCCAATTAGTCCAAATAGGACTAATTCGAAATTTCACACAAATAGGTAAGATCGAAAAATATTATATAAAATGGCACTTCTGGTATCAAAAGGTGCTAATGGGTTACTTAAGCAGCTCCGTACTGATTTAATACTCTGCCACATAACTTATGCTAAGACACCATGTTCAAAATATGTAAGTTATGCGCTCGTTTTGTGAAAGTGGTCGTTATTCTTAAGCTTTGTGGTGAAAACATACGGGAGCAGAATGTGACGAACTTTGTGAAACCAACTTGTTGGTTTTTTTAATTTTCTTTTATGGTAGATAAAATCATCGAATGACAAATCCCGCCCTTGGGTGGGGCGTGAAATAGTGTCATGCTCTTGCTGACTAAAAACTTACCCTGTTCCATTCATTGCCTTTGTCCCAGGGCCGTTGGTGACATTTTCACATAACCTTTGGCCCCAGTAGGCTTCGGCCCTGCTGGGCCCATACAGTTTGCTGATAACTCCTTGAGGCGCGTGGGCGCCGTAGACGAGTTGAGCTCGGAACGGTCTGTTACCCGACGGACGGACAGCGAGCTACCCATTGCCCGCCGTCCGCGAGCCCGCGCCTAACCAACTTGTTGGTGGATATTTTTGTATAATGGCCAAGTATTAACTTAGGCTTACTATTCACGGACGCGTAGCTTCATAGACGCGTATCCGTCATTTTACTCTATACAAAAACATATTTTTTGCTTTGCTCAAAAGTGTCCTCACGTTTTGTGTTTAGGCTACAAGAGTTCATAAATGTATCATCATTATCATCATATTAGCGAGCGAATAAATTAATAAATCACTGCTTATTCTAATTTAATATAGGCAAACATGCTCCTATATAAAATTACTCACTTCAAGTAAGGCCAACAAGCTCTCCCAACAATTTTGCCCGAACATGTTGGACCAAACATTCCACCGAACATGCTTGGCCAATATTCCACTCATATATTTCACACTTATTAGCAAGTCTCGTGACGATCAGTCTCCACTTCACATGTCATACTTACATAACTTTTAATACGATGAATGAACTTTATTTTGCGATTTTAAGTATGATTTCGGGACATCCAAATATTTAGTTTTGTTGCTGGTTGCAAAAGTTTTATTTTGCTTAACTGAAATAATAATGTCTTAGGGGCGCTCGCCTCAGCCGCCGCCGGGATTCCGATCCCGATTTCCAGCCACCGTAGGCGCGGGCTTGCGGACGGCGTGCAATGGGTAGCACGCTGTCCGATCGTTCGGTGACCGACCGGACCGAGCCCAAGTCGTCGACGGCGCGTTCTATTCCCGCGCGCCTCAAGGAGCTGTCAGCGAACCGTAGAGGCCCAGCCTGCTAGCTGCAGGCAGGCAGGATCGAAGCCTGCTGGGATCATGGCTCAGCTTCCGAAAGGAATACCCGGACCCGGCACGATAGGCAACAAAGGAACAGGGTAGGTTTTTAGGAATTAAAATTCATAGGTGACCTAGAACCCTGAAATTTATGCATGCGTTTGCGTAACCTTCGCAAATGTCCTTTTCCTTTTCATACTATTATTTATTGTAACGACGCCATTTTGTTGTAGGACGCGGTTTTTTGCCTATTTGAAATTTTCTGCATGCGGAGCAAATCCGCATGCGTGATGAAACCCGCTTGATATTAAAAACACTCAAGATCGTGAACAGTTTGATTCATCGTTTGGCATACGGTATTCAATTTGATAGAATTTTGAATTGCGTCGATATTCTCGTATACTGGCGATATAATGTACACACTCACATAGGAGTCATTTTTAATGTGGGCCCAAGTTTCATACGAAATCCAAACAACACACAAATGATACTCGGGAAACTTTAGCGCGCGTTGATGTCTTTTCTATGAAATAAGTAAGAAAGCCGAACGTTTAGGTTTTTATATTTTTCTTTTTCCCAGAAAAAATCGTTTTTTTTTTTGTGATTGATATATTTATTTTGATAAAGGGGGTCAATGCCCCCTCAATGACCCCTGGCGTCCCAGGGGTTATGCGCCGATAAAAACACTGTTAGTGTCGCCGCATACAGGCCTCAAAAAAGCACCGCCACAAAAAAAGCCGCTTCTAGCTTCTTTTTGAGGCAGCCTTTTTTCGTGGCGGCGCTTTTTTGAGGCCCTTGTCTCTTGTCTTGTCTTTTTTGGGGACACTAAAGGGTAAATTCAAATTCTAACAAAGCTTCCTTTTGCTACACACAAAATACATTTAAAAGTTTTGAACGATTTTTTTTCGTTTTATTAGTATTTATGTGACAGAACTACGTTTGCCAAGTCAGCTAATATCATTAAATTGAAAAAAAAAAATCGTGTCACTAATATTTCCCTAAAACTTTCTTCCACGCTACTGAGGAGAGCGCTCTCTAACGGAATTTGTCGGAACTAATACTGCACACATTACACCTAAACTTGAACTTGACCAAACACTTGAGATCAAAACTGGTATTTAACGTGTATGGCATGCGTGAAAGCAACGAAATGAAGATAACAAGAGTGAGGTATTTTTAAGCATCGTTTTTTGCCGTTGACGATCGATGAAATGTCACAATCACTTTCTAACAGATGGCGCTAGTAGACAAGGTCAATGCTATCTATGAAGTTTTTGTTTTTATTGATTTCTTTGCTTTGAAATGATTTTTGATAGTAACTGCAGATATTGTAGTAAACTTCGGTTGCAATGGTCAGGGCACATTGCTCGTAGAACAGATTCGGAACTAACTAATGCGTCAATTCTTCTTCTTCTTCTCGATTCGATGGTTTCCATTTCCCTCAGGGTTTTTGGGCCCAGTAGGTTACCACGTTTGTAGCAGCGTCAGGGCGTTTTTACGTCCTCCAGGGAGCATTTGTAGGGACATTTTGGACACTCCAATAAGTGGGCCATTGTTTGGTCAGGAGCACCGCACTCGCACTGGTTGTCAGAGGGGTCTGTAATTCTCCATTCTGCCAGGTTGTTTTTGCAACGGCCTACTTGGATGCGCAGTCTATTGTCACTGTAATTGTCATCATAGCAACCAATATTAGTATTTTTTTATTGGTTATACAAGTGCTTGACTGCGATCCCATCTGATGTTAAACAGTGATGCAATCGGAGATGCGGCACACTAGCTTATTAAGAACCTATTCACTCTAGCCTTAAGACGCCTAAATTATAATCGTAGCATGAAGACAGCTTCGCAGCAGGCAAAATGTTCCAGTCCTTCGATGTAAACGGTGTGAACAACGAGGTGAAACGCTTAGTCCGGACCGTAGAGTTAGTATCTTCATATAACATTGCAGACAGTAAATTACAAATTTCCTCCGAGTATCAGCAGATTATAATGTACCATCAGGGGTCAAAAGTGCAATTGCACTCTACCAATGATAAACTATTGAACATTTCTTTGTAGTTGAATTTCAACGGTCCACGACTAGTTTATTCAATACTTTAGATTGTATGCTACAAATCAAATCAGTTACTAACCACTGTCCCTCTTCTACAAATAAATTTTAGACACTAGCATTTTGATAGAGTGCAACTGCACTTTTGACCCTTGACTGTACATACATATTTCTTTAGCTTCTGTTTAAATGTATTCGCGTTATTGCACTCCTTAATATCGTCTGGTAATCCATTGAACAGATGAACTCCTTCAAATAATATGGTCTTTCTACCGTAATTAGTGCGTACGCTGATGACTACAAGTATGATATTTGTATAATACATGAATAATATATTTTATATCACCATTGCACCCGTGCGAAGCTGGGGCGGGTCGCTAGTAATAAATAAATACAGACGTGCCATACGCCTAGTGTATTGTAAATATATACAACAAATATGAATATTGAAAATGAAATCAAAACAATTTCACTTGTGGCACACGCAGTTGGTATCAACACAACCACACAAGGACATAAGTGTCACACTCCATATTAATTAGTTCTTCGTATCCTTTTACAAAACACATGCATATTAATATTTAATAATTAAGTAGCAGTATTTAAAAATGGTATGTACGGTTCACAGTATAAGTAAATATACTTTGACTTTTGAATTTACTCCTAAAATGTTATTTTTGTATTATTGTATTCTATAATACAAAAATAACATTATTCTGATCTATAATCCAGTAAGGTGCTGGTAGGGATCTTGACCGTACTTCCGAGATTGTCCTAATATCCTTGGTATACCTCTCCACTTCTCGAGCACTCTCCACTCTGAGGTTATGTTGCCCTCTTGTTGCTACGTCACTTCATGCTAGCGGCCGTTATTGAGGGCCCATTTATTGAATCTGCAATTAGCCCTCTGCTTGTTTACCGATGGATATTAATAAAATTGTTTAGGCAGGGGCCATAGTTTTAATATAGTTTCTAGTAACCAGTCCACTTTGAATATTAACAGATTGGATCGAACCCAAGTCGTCTACGGCGCGCACTGTTCCCGCGCGCCTCAAGGAATTATCAGCAAACTGTAGGGGCCCAGCAGGGTCGAAGCTTACTCTGGGGCTTTGGGGAGGTATGAAAACGCATACCAGGGCCCTGGAACCAAGGCAATGAAAGAACGGAGTTTTTAGTTAGTGAGATTCTGACACTATCGCCCGCTCCGCCCAAGGGTGGGGGATGTCATTTGATGATTTTATACCATAAAAAACTGTTCTATTTTTAAATGTGATTCAACAGATTGACTGTACTACAAAAAGGGCTATTCTTACACAAAAACAATATGAGTTATGAATACTTAAATTATGTAGTATTGTTATATCATAGCGTTGTGTTGTTATTTTGTATGACTGGAAGTGACGTGTTATTAATATTGACATAGTTATGAAACTTAATAATTTATTTATTTTGATAGAAAAAACAGTACGGCTATTGAATAACAAATAAATAATCAATAACGTTACGCTTGAATTTCTCCAAGTGCTAGGCAAAATTATCAGGATGTCATGGAACCCTATAATTGTAACTGTATATAATAAATATATATATTCGGGAAAACATGTCCAGTGTAAAATATCGTAATATACTACGTATTCTTGTTCACGCCCCGCAAATGACTTAAGAGGACTACAAGAGTTAATCACTAATTTTATAATGTGCAAAAGCATGTGATTCACTGCAGTAAGCAGAATCTGATAATTATATGTTATTCTTCAGGATAAATGTTTGATAGATGCCTCTTCAAAAAATGATACAGCTAACTTAGTATGGTTGAAAAAATCTCATAAAAAAATATTTTTATCGATTAGATATCGAACGTAAAAATATTGCTAGCTACAGTTTTGATTATTTATAAAATTAAAACAATGTAGTTTTAATTTTATAAATAATCAAAACTGTAGCTTTTTTTAATTATTTATAAAGTAGTGATGACTGCAATACCATGATGTTAAACAGTAATGCAATCGTTGACAGTGAGGTGCATAGTTTACTAAAAGCCTATTCATTCTAGCCTTGAAGGCACCTAAATAATAAAAATCGGTCGAGAAGACCACAGCAGGCAAATAATTGTTCTAGTCCTTTGACGTATGTGAAATAAACGACGAGACGAAATACTAACATGATTTTACCTACCATAAAAAAACATCCGTATTTATAAAGAAGTTATTACGTGTTGTAAGTAATACTGTCAAGCTCCAAGCGGACACTGGTGTCCGCACATCTATTGTTTTTCTATTGTATCTCTAATTACGGTATTCAAAGGTTAAAATCATTACTTGTTTTTTTTTCTTATTACTTGTGGTTAGAAATCTTTATTTAAAAATTTAAAATTTTCTTTAACTATAGAATACAATTTTAAACTTAAGTAATTACTTTTACTCGAGTAATTAGTAATACTTATTTATAAATGTGCGTGTACGTTACCGATGGTTAGGGCTTTAGAGACAGAGACTTTCTCACAATGGATCATCTAGTCATGCGTATTAAGATGTCTAGAGAGAAGTTCGTTAGAAGTGCCTTCTGTGTTAGGCTTTTAGTTCAAGAGATTCAACCGCGCAATGATGGTAGATGTGTGACTCCCTAGAAAGCAGCGGGTGTTAGATTTTTGGTAAAAAATGAAAGTGCTTCATATTTGCAAGTTTTGTGTCTTTGCGCATTTCTATCTTTTGTATGCAGGTCAAGAGTGACCACGCTTTAGGCGCTGTAGTCCTCTTAACAACTGTTTTCACTCACAACTTACGCACGGCTCATTCACACAGTGTGACGCAACTGAAGCAAAAACACATCTTACTACGTTCATTACTACATTATTTTGTCTTCACGCGAGTAAACTTTATAATTATGTCAGTTCTAGACGGAAAATGTATTAATATTTATTCTTATAAATATATGTAGATACTTTAACATATACACCATAAAATTATGGTTGTTTTAATCCCGCGGAGGGTCTATTTGGTACATGAAATACTATCGATTTGTAAAGAGAAAATTAAAAAATAAAGTACATTTTTTCAAAAACTCGAATTAATATACGTATGTACGAAATTAATTTCTTTAAGTAAACGAGTCAATGACCGTGTAGGTAGTTGTTGGTCGTTGCGTACTAACTACCTACAGTTCATTGGCCTCGCTCTATTAACGTTTACTTAATGAAATTAATTTCGTACATGTGTAAATAAAAACGTCTCCCGCCTGGACGTGAATTGCAGTGGTCCGTGTGGAAAGCACTAAATCGGCTGCGCACCCAGGTAGGCCGCTGCAAACACAACTTGGCGAAATAGGGGTTTATAGACCCATCGGATACTCAATGCGAGTGCGGTGCTGTTCAAAACATGACCCACATGTTGGAATGTCCCAGGTGCCCTTACACCTGCACTTTGAAGGACTTAATGGGTGCCACCGATGCTGCGGTTAACGTGGCAACTTACTGGGCCCAAATAATTTAACGAGTTTACCATCGATTCGAAAAGAAGAAGATTACATTTTTAAACTTATCTACTTCTTAAAAATCAATAAGAAAAATAGCAGCTTATCCTGCGTCATAGTAGAAAAACATCCCAAAGGAACTAATTCCCGTGATAAAAAGTATCCTATGTGCTAATCCAGGACATGGTTCTTTTTTTAATTGATATAAACTAGTGCTTGACTGCAATGCCACCTGATGATAAACAGTGATGCAATCGTTGATGGTGAAGCGCACTAGTTTATTAAGAGCCTATTGACGCTAGCCTTGAAGACACCTAAATTATAATTGGACGGGGAGGCAGCAGGCAAACTGTTTCAGTCCCTCGATGTACGTGGTATAAACGACGAATATCGTAAGGGTGGATATTCGCTGTACCTGGGATTGTCCGATGATAGAAATGAGGTGGCGGAATCAAGTCATGTAATTCCCGCACACACTCTCCAAAATGCATCCTGTAAAACACCGAAAGGCTAGCTACTCTACGCTTGTGCTCACAGGCTTTGTAGATTGGACTTAACCAAATCTGGATTACAAATTAGCCTCTTCGAACGCTTCTCCACCGTTGTGTACCCATATACCAAATTTTGTTTGATTCTGTTCAGCCATTCAATTGTGAAGAAATAACAAACATACACACACCTCTTAGTAATATTCATACATTTATAATATTAGTAAATGGACTACTATCACATCACACTTTATGTTATAGAAGTTCTTTTGGGGAGCAGAGTACACCTGTATTTATAATGAAGTAATTACTTGTTGCTAAGTAATTTCTAAACAAGTCATTACTTGAGGTTAGAAAACTTCATTAAAAATTTAAATTTTTCTTAACTATAGAATACAAATTGTTACATAAGTAGTTACTTTTACTCACGTAATTATTTTTACTTGTTTATAAATGTGCGTGTACGTTACCGATGGTTAGGGCTCTAGAGATAGAGACTTTCTCACAATGGATCATCCAGTCATCCGTATTAAGAGACAGAGAGAAGATATGAAGTTCGTTAAAAGTGCCTTCTGTATTAGGCTTCTGGATCAAGAGATCAAACCGCGCAATGATGGTAAAGGTGTAACTCCTTGGAATGCAACCGAAAGAAAGCCGACAGGCGACGGCCACAGGCAAGGGTCAGGCAGTTCACGTCTTCAGCGTCGATGCTAAAGACTTAAAACCTCAATTCGACGAGTACGTCATTGCCAATGATCCTCCTGGTTTGCGTCTAAATCTCAATCAAATCAAGGACAAGTTCGAAGATGTAGAACGGAACTCCTCATAGGATCATGGTATACTGTCGAAACAAGTAAAATTGCTTTGTTTATACATGAGTTTTATAACTCTGACCGATGAGTTGTTGGTCGCCGGTTCAAAACCAGCCAGGCACATTACTTTGTGTAATTTATTTCATCACCACTGCTCTCAAAACGGTGAAGAAAAACATCGTGAGGAAACCGCATGTCCTAGAACCAATAATTTGAAAATATGTGACATCCACCCGCCCTGGGCCCGCGTGGTGGAGGTCTGTGTCCCAGTAGTGGGAACATTAAAAGGCTGATGATGATGATGATGATGGTGATGGATCTGATCTGATGATAAAATATGATTATTATTATATAGGAACTCGGTAGTAAAACGACACAATTCCATTGAGGTTTGATTCCTTTGATTTTTATTGACGAGTACTTTGGTGTTAAATAGTATCTGATGATGAAGATGGCTATAGGATCTCGGTAATAAGTGCAATAAGATAACCATATCTTGTTTGAGTTTTTACCCGACTGCGCCAGAAGGAGGGTTATTAAGAATGGCCTTGATAAGTATTAGTTAGTTCTATAGGGTGACTTGTAATTAGAAAAAGATACTTAAACACGTGATTGTAGCCATGATAACAAACAACTTTTACTATGGGACCAAACCTGAAATCTACCAAGTTCAGTACATTTGACCAGTTAGGCGAACACAAAAATAAATGTACTGACCAGCAATTTTTTTTGTGATTTCAGGTTTAGTCCCATAGTAAAAGTTGTTTGTTATCATGACTACAATCACGTGTTTAACTATCGTTCACAAATTACCAGTTACCCTATTTAATGAAGTCAGTTGTATTTTTTTGTAAAAGTTTTTTTTTAAGTTGCAATAAAAGAGACACTTACACTTCAACTACGTAAGTAATTGAAGTGTAAGTGTATACTACTGATGCATGACATGCGGTTTACCTCAAAAATAGAACATTATCTAGTGAGAATACTTTTAAAATATATTGCCAACAAACAATTGTTTTTCATTCCCATAACATGCCATTGTGTTCAAGAATCACTTTCGTTGTAATGGGTAAAAACATTTGATTGAAGATGCCTGATGAGATAATAATTAGTTGTCCATTGATTGTGTAAGACAAGAATCTATTGTGTATACTAAGGGTTATTGAACTTAAGCCTCACTCATCTCTATTAAAAAGAAAGAAAGAAAAAGAATTGATTTGGTACAGCACATGACACAGCTCGTAAACAACCTTATTTTTAATAAGCAAAACCCGAAACACATGTCTAGTATTTTTATGTAAAGAATCTATGTACAAAATTTCATAAGTGTATCATGGAAAATCATAAAGTTATAAGCTTGCTATGTTACCTGGTTATCATACAAAGACATGGTCACCAGGCCATCCGGGTTACTGAAGGTTTGTTTTGCTCCCGCAACCAGCTGTGCGCTGGCACCTAAAGTCCACACTTAGAGGTGGTATCCAACTTGTGACCTTATGACCTTTTTTACATATAGGGTGACTGGTAAATAGAGAACGATACTTAAACACGTGATTGTAGTCATGATACCAAACTTTTACTTTGAGACCAAACCTGAAATCGCGAAAAAAACAAGCTAAGTTCAGTACATTTTGACCAGTTAGGCGAACACAAATATACTGACCAGCAGATTTTTTTTCGCGATTTCAGGTTTGGTCCCGTAATAAAAATTGTTTATAATCATGACTAAAATTACGTGTTTAAGTATCGTTCACTAATTACCAGTCACCCTATATATTTTGGAAAAAATATAAAATGTTGTATAAACTATTGGAATCGATTCAGTGACTGTTTCTGAACAATCTATATTGTGATTTCGCACATATTAAAAATAATGTTTTATAAAGAAATTTCTTCCAACAGATACTGGAATAAATTTCTTTGGAAATAAGCAGTAAAAAGTACTGCTTATTTCCAAAGTACTAATTTCTATTAAGTACTATTATCTTTTGTGTGTACATAAATAGTAAAACAAATAAATAATGGAAACCACACACAGCCGATTGTTCGATACTCAGAACTACCGTGACTCTAGAAACTGAAGCGTGACAGAAAAGACAGAGAGATTTTTTTATGGAAGCAAAATCATTCAATGACGTCCCCCGCCCTTGGGCGGAGCTGAAGATAGTGTCAGACTTTTACTGACCAAAAACCTACCCCGTGCCTTCATTGCCTTGGTTTCAGGGTCCTGGTATGCACTTTCATACCTCCCTAGAGTCCCTGAGTAGGCTTCGACCCTGCTGGGCCCCTACGGTTTACTAACAACTCCTTGAGGCGCGCGGGACCAGTGCGCGCCGTCGACGACTTGGGCTCGGTACGGACTGTTACCGGACGGACGGACACGCCTAAGAAAGAACACAGGTGGATTTTAGTCAATCATCCTTACTCCTTTTCGGTGTTAAGTAGTCATCATCATCATCATCATCAGCCTTTTAATGTTCCCACAGCTGGGACACAGGCCTCCTCTCTAAGAGAGGGAACGGGCCATAATCCACCACGCGGGCCCAGTGCGGCTTGGTGAATGTCACATGTCTTCGAATTTTTGGTTCTAGAACATGCCGGTTTCCTCACGATGTTTTCCTTCACCGTTTTTGAGAGCAGTTGTGATGAAATAAATTACACAAAGTAATTCGCCTGGCTGGGTTTGAACCCGCGACCTACAACTCGTAAGTCGGGGCCGTTACCACTCGGCCACCACTGCTCTCCATGTCTCTCGTGTAAAGTAGTGGCAGACTTTTATTGACTGCCACCAGCCAGTGGACCGCCACTCGGGGCGGGAAGAGTTACTCGGTGATTTCCCACGCCAAAATAAAAGAAGGTCGACTGTCAGTCTTACCAGATGCAGTCTGGTTGTTCGTCACACGTAAATTATCAGCAGGTGAATGACAGTAACCGGTTCTATAAAACCACTCAAGTGAACTGAGCGAGTATCTGTCACTCACTTGTGATCTTAAAACCTACCTGACTGACACATGTGTATTTATAATATATTCCACAACTATCACACAACGCTGTCTAGTCCCAAGCTAAGCAGAGCTTCTGTTATGAGTACTAGGCAACTGATAAACATACTTATATATTTCTAAACACATACCTATTATACATGAAAGAAAGAAAGAAAGAAAAATATTTTATTTGACACAATATAGACACACACAATGCAGAAACAACATGTAGACACTTAAGATAAAAAAAGGATAACGGTTGCGCCAAATAGGTCCAGTACATAAATTACACCCAGATACAGAACAATTGATCGTGCTCATCACACAAATTTTGTCCTGGATGGGAATCAAACCCACGACCTCCGGCATAGCAGCCAGGGCCACTAACCACCAGACCAGACCAGGCAAAATAATGTTGTATATAATGTTACGAGTTTTTGCGTAGGAGGTATCAAGAGAGTGTACTTGTGTTTACGAATACATCACATGCTAATATCTGTTGAGATTAACCGCCGTGATTGAAATTCGGTCGGAAAGATTACATTACTGATTTGGTTGCACATTGAAACATAGCCCCTAAGTCGCAGAAATTAGAACTCAAATCATAATGACTCACTTCGCCCTTCGCGGCCCTACCTCTGACCTCACGTAGAAAGTAAACTATGCAAAGAATTCATTCAAACTAAGAAAGTGAGGTGTGTACGAAATCGAAAGTTTCGATGGTCCACTGTCGTAGGCGATGAGTTTCAAAAATTAACCATATTGATCGCGAGACTTTTAGTGTGTGCGATTGCAGATCGTTTAGAAGTCAAAAGCGACTGCAGCACTTTTTTTTATGGTAGGTAAAATCATAAAATGACAAATCTCGCCCTTGGGCGGCGCGGCAAGCACTTTGATTTTTTGTCATGACTCTAAAGTATTTGCAAAAATTAGTACTATTTTAGATATATAGCAATGGGGCATTAACGGTTATGGGCTCGACAGTTTATAGGTAATCAACTGCCAGCAGTTATTTTTGGTGCCTTTCAAAGCTTGTTTAAATAAATGACTTATCAAGCAAGTTTTTTATTTTGTTGTAAAATAATGATCTAAAATTTCACATGAATCATAATTTAGACTGTAAAATGGTGACTTTTCTTTTGATTTTTTTTTAGCGTGATTTGACTTTTTTTATTTGTTTCTTGTGTTTTCTTTTCATAGTTTAATATTTTTTATTATTTGAAATTGTTTAATAATATTACTTATTTCTAATAATTTGTTGACTGTAATTTAGTATTATGCATATGACTTGCAAGAATGTTTTACCAATAATGTAATATGACTACTATGTCTACATTATTAAATCCTATTTGATTTAACTAAAAACTTTTAGTTTTGAAATTATTGTATTTGTGATAAATTCGCGTGATTTCACGTAAATATATTTTTATTTAATATTATAAATGTTATAGCTCTATTCAGTTTGTTTTGTTGAAGGCAAAATCTGTTTAAATATATGTAAGTGAAGAGGAATTTAAAAATGATAAAATTAAAACGTCCATATAATCTAGGAAAAATGATTTTTTTTTTTACAAAACTAACTAACCCACAAATAGTTGTTACGGATCTTGAGCACTTGTGATGTGAATATAAATTTTTATAAACGCACTTATGATACAATAATAATTCTTTACTTATGATACAATAATAATTCTTTACTTATGATAAATTAAACCAAATTTAATATATTCTGTTATTTTATTTTTTATTCTTTTACAAAATACGGCGACACCAATCTGACAGGCACACGAAAAATCGTACCGTCTAAAAGTCTTCTAACGGTCCCCTGTCATCTATATCTTAACTTTCGATATCTATAGATTAACGTCATCCATCCCTGTCTAACACAAAACAACTATCTTCTGTCCCTTTCCCTCATATTCGGTATTTTACTGATCATCTAATTGTTTTCTTAATAGCTTTCTAACATGTGTAAAGGTTGTAAGATATATATCGATGGCTTTATGGCCCACGCAATATTTGACAGTTAATATGGAAAGTGGCGGCTGATTCGGTAATTGGTCGGAGCTATTTAAAGTCGAGTTCCGGTAGTGTGTTGGCAGATTGGAAACGGATTGAGTAACTAGCAAAGATAAATTGGCATTGCTAAATATGGGCCCTAAGAGTAGTCAAAATTGACATAATTGATAACCATTTTTGGACTTGTCATTATTAGAAGAATCATAAATGAGGGTATCAAAACTATTATAGTTATTCAAAGGACTTAATAGTTTTTAGGATACTTTACAAATAAAACCTTGTAAACCGACATTTAGTCGATAAATATTAACAATATTCCACTAATAGCCAAATACTATTGAATGCATTAAAGAAGTACTTAGTAAAATGCTAACACTGTTTTTGTATCATGTTTCTCATGTAAGTGACGGTAGTCTTTTATGAGAATAAATTACTTTAAACCTAAAACCAGGACCATATTGCGAAAACTCCACTGTCCGTCCATCTGTCACCACGCTGTATTTCATGGACTGTGATAGCTAGACAGTTTTTTTTTTTTTTTATGGTAGGTAAAATCATCCATTGACAAATCCCGCCCTTGGGCGGAGCGGGAAGTAGTGTCAGACTCTTACTGACTAAAAACCTAACCCGTTCCTTCGTAGCCCCTCGTGCCGGGGCCGAGCATTCCTTTCGGAAATAAACCCATGACCCCAGTAGGCTTCGACCCTGCCTGCCTGGGCCTCTTCGGTGTGCTGACAGCTCCTTGAGGCGCGCGGGAACAGAACGCGCCGTCGACGACTTGGGCTCGGTCCGGTCGGTTACCGGACGATCGGACAGCGTGCTACCCATTGCAAGCCCGCGCCTACGGTGGCCGATAGCTAGACAGTTGAAATTTTCACAGATGATTTATTTTTACTGTCGCTTTTAAATACAAAGTATTTATGTGGGGCTTCCATGCAAAAAACGTGATTTTTTTTTACCCTTTATTTGCTACGTACGGTAAGGAACAAGGGTTCAACCGGCCAACTGCAAGTCGGACTCACGCACTATGGCGCGCACTCGACGTTGACCAGTTTTTTTTTTTTAATTTTGTAATTTTAAGTTTATTTTAGGTATCAACACACAGCATTATTAGGTATGAAATTAATTATTAGACCATAGTAAATAGATTCGAAAAAATAATTAACCTGTTGAATACCGTAATTAGAGACACAATAGAAAGACAATAGGTGTGCGGACGCCGGCGTCCTCTTGGGAAATAATTAATTAAATAAAGTAGTAAATATTTACTTCTAAAATTATCAACATTTTTTGTCTGTGTGAAAAGCTAAATTTATTTTACAATAGGTAGGTACAGTAAAATTGATACACAAAAAAGAAGATAGGATGGTAAAGAATATTATCTTTCTTTGTCTCTTTCAAAGCATATTCTGATCATCTTCCTATCTGGCTCCAGAAAATGTGCGTTTGGAACATCTATTTGTCTCTTTCTGTGCTCTCCTGTTCTTTGTACTATCATTCACCGTCTTCTTTCTTCATGCAACACAAAATTACAAAGGATTTAATGCCTTAGAAGTATTCTAACAGTCGACCTAGTGTCACTCACTAGGAGACATATGATAGGTACATAAAAAAAAACTGGTCAAGTGCGAGTCGGAGTCGCACACCGTACAAACTAACTTATAAATAGTTCAATTCCCAAATCGAGTCTGGATGATTTTGCCAAATTCAAGCAAGGTCTTGTAACACAAATAAGACCTTGCTTCATGCCAAACTTCTGGGTTCTAGGTCAATAGAAAGTATCCTATGAATTTCGATTCCCTTGAGAGTTTATATATGAACTTATTATTTACTTCTTTATTGCACAACTTACATACACTTGGAATTCTTTATTACATGACATATGGAATAGAGCTCTGGGGAACAGCATGCAATAGTAACATAGAAATTCTACAGCTAGAAAAACTAAAGCTATGAGATCCATGTTCAATATTCCAAAATGCATCCATAACAAATATATTCTGCACGATTTGAGGCTAAACACTGTAAAACAAGAAATTGCTGCGCGTAGCCTAAACTATCAGCAAAAATTAACAATACATGTTAATACTCTGGCTGCTAGACTAACGGGTTCTGGAAGTATAATTTACTCAAGACTGAGAAGGAACAGCGTTCCAAATCTTATAAAACGTTACCCCAAAGAATTGTGAGAGTGGTCAATGGACGACTCCCCGTGCTCAACGAAAGAAATACCCAGACATAGCTCAAACAAAGGAATAGCTAAATGTCTAAGACAGATTGCTGTGCTAAGCAGGATACAGTAAAAAAAAAAGATTGCACGCGTAACTTATTATGGGACAAAAATTAAAAAATAAATAAGTGTGCAATAGGCGGTCTTCTTGCACAGGGCAATTTCTACCAGACAACCTTTGGATGGACTGGAAGAAAGGAAAAGATTTGGGGTTGTCAGTATACAACAATACAAATAAACGCCAATGTTCTGCGACATAAACAACCGTATCTTTTTTCCGTTAATTTAGAAGTTTTATTTTTTCACAGATTCAAGGGACCGCAGACTTTAGTAAATGGTTTTGATTTCGACTTGATACCTACACGCGTTATCAAGACAAAGAATCTTGATAGTCTGACGGCCAAACAATAAAGTGATGCTATAAGGGTTCAATTTTTTCCTTTTGAGCTACGGAACCCTAAAAAAGAAAATGTCACTGACTGATTATTTTTGATATCCTCACGCCTTCTGCTTTACATAAATTTTATTTTAATGTGGAGACATTATCATACTACCGTTTTCAAGCCTGTTATAATGCCGTTATCGGATGAAATCAGATTTTTGTGTTACGCACAAAAAAGGCACAGATGAATCGGATAAAAATCAATGATTGCCCTCATTCCAGGGCCCTGCTGGTTCACTTTAGCACAACCTGTGGCCCCAGTTGTAGGCTTTGACTTTGCTGTTTTGCTGACAACTGCTTGAGGCGCGCGTCAGTACGCACCGTCGATGACTTGGGTTTGGTCCGGGCGGTTACCGGACGGTCGGCAAATCCGCATCTCCGGTATAATGTGTATCTAAAGACATAAAGATAATAAAATAATTTGATAAATGTGGTTTTTCTCATATATATTTCATTTGATACAGTTTTAAATGTCACACGCAATTTGAAGGGTGCGAAATATGGGGCGCTCGCCCCAGCCACCACTGGGATTCCGATCCCAATTTCCGGCCACCGTAGGCGCGGGCTTGCGGACGGCGTGCAATGGGTAGCACGCTGACCGATCGTCCGGTAACCGACCGGACCGAGCCCAACTCGTCGACGGCGCGTACTGTTCCCGCGCGCCTCAAGGAGCTGTCAGCACACCGAAGAGGCCCAGTCTGCTAACTGCAGGCAGGCAGGGTCGAAGCCTACTGGGGTCATGAGTTAACTTCCGAAATGAATACCCGGCCCCGGCACGATAGGCTACGAAGGAACGGGGTAGGTTTTTAGTCAGTAAGAGTCTGACACTACTTCCCGCTTCGCCCAAGGGCGGGATTTGTCATTGGATGATTTTAACTAAAAAAAAAAACAAAAACCTACTCAGAAAATAAATTGTGTTATACGTAAAGCTAAAATAAACTATACAAATATAAGCAAGTACACAATACATTACATACTGTAATACAATCTTTATCTATCTATATACTCGTATATAAAAGAAAATCGTGTTAGTTAAACTATTTATAACTCAAGAACGGCTGAACCGATTTGGCTGAAAATTGGTGGGAAGGTAGGTTAGAACCAAAAAAAGTACAGGATATTTTTTATCCCGCTTAGTAGAAAAATATTTATTGGTATAGGATAGAGTGGGGTAGAGCAGGGTACAGTAGAGTAGAACAGGGTAGAGTAGGGGAGAACGGGAGCAAAGCCGCGGGCAAAAGCTAGTAATAAATTAAACCTATACAAACATTTTAATGGATCAATTTGACAGGAAATTATTTTCTGGATTTGCGAGGTATATTATACCTTTCGACTCACTTTTATTCTTAAGAACTAGACCTTAACATTCAGGTTCCCGGCTACAATATCAGTAGGTAAACCAGTAAACACTATAATTTGCATAATCATGCATTGTAGTCAAGTCGATCATTGCTTGCGACCATCCCACTGACATATTTCTCACAATGTTTATCTTTGAAATATACATTATAGGGTATTTATAGCAATATGTTTTCAGATTAGCATGTTTTTCCAATTTGCGTGTTATTAGATTCCGGTTGAATCCTATGTAACTAACCTAGACCTGCCTTACTTGGTCCTTTGACCAAATGTTGGGGTTGTAATGCCCAACAGTGAGAACAATATGTTCCTGTTATGTTATGTTATGTAAATGAGTAGATCAACGTTTCCCTTGATGGATTTATTGCTACTTAATAAAATTACATAATTGTTCGACTTAAATGCTATGTTGAATGCACAGGTAAACAATATGAGCTATTATGAGTATGACGCACAACGAGTTCAATGTACAGCGTAGCTCGTACACTTACTGTACTAACATTATTACCGTACTTTATTTGTAATAAGTTATAACTTGATTCAAGGGCGTCGCCAGCCGATGATTTAAAATTTTTTTGAAAAAAGTTAATTTTTTAAATAATAATAAAGTATAATTTTTCTCCTCAATATAACTCCTAATTGCTATTTAAATTATAATTTATATAACTCCTAATTGCTATTTAAAATATAATTTTATTTTAAATTAAAGATTAAGTTAAGCGACGGTACCGCAGAAAGAAAAAACTTAAGCAAAGTTATTGTAAACTTAACACTGACTAACATTTTAAATATGGTGTTTTAGTAGCCTTTTAAAAGTTGGAAATGATTTCGATTCCTTTAAGTCTTTAGGCAACTAATATAGTTCAGCTCCTTCATATACGACAGTCCTTCTATCGTAAATTTTTCTTGGTGCTCTTAAAATTATATGATTAGCTGCCTAGTCATGCGCTCTTGTGTTAGTATTCTTTTGTAAATATTATTTATGTATGTATATCTCTATTAATTTTACCTACCAATATACTAGTATTATATTTGTAAATTTGATTAATTTTCATGTTAAATACGATAATAATCTTAATTTTCTACCGTTACACAAAAATACGAATAAATTACATTACCAGAAGAAAAGCAAATAAAAAAACTGCAAAGGCCCGCCAGCAGAACAGAAAACATTTTTGGTCCAAACAAACAAAGGCTAAAGTAGTTAAACAAACACACATGAAAAGACTAGTCTGCGAATTTAGTTCCGCGTCTATCAGAGGTCAGAAGACGGCAGTCAATAAGCGTAAAATCGATTACCTATCATTCATTACCGATTATGTAACTCGACTTACGCTTACTATGAACTCATAACTGTAAAAAATGGCAGAAAAGTAAACGTTGATTTATGAAAAGGAAGAGTTTTGTTTATAGGCTCTAGAGCTTTTCGACACCATAGTGCTAACTTTGTGTTTAGAAAGTTTAAGTTTTTTTTATTATTGACAGGCTCACGCTTATCTCACTTGATGGAAAGCGACGATATGGTCGGCGATGGAGCACGCTTGCCTAGAATTTTCTTACCTTCGGAATTTTCAGAGTTGCTAGCCTGTCGGTTTTCTTTGGTGCTGGAACTGCAGCTTAATTCTACCAAATCCGTTTCATCGTCGGAATATTAGACGTATAGCATTATACTAACGGTACATGGTGGATATTCCATCTATACGTACAAAACGTTTTGGGAATATTTCATTGTACTTACAGTAATGGAGTTCCCTACCAGAGTCTGTACTTCCTGATATCTGCAACGTAAGGGTCTTTAAGTCAAGAATCAAGAGGTAACTTCTTCGCAAGCGTGCTTGATCGCCGACTACATTGACACTTACCGTAAGGTGTAGTGTTCATGTGCGAGCCTATCAAATGTAAAAAGCTGTCCTAAAACACAGACTTCAACAGTTTGTACAAGACTACCAAAAATCTGATTTAGCCAAATGTCAGATCATCTTTATTTAATTACTAGCTGTGCCCGCAACTTCGTTCGCGTGAACGACTAAACTTATCAATGAAGTTTTTTTGCGGTATTAATACTTCTGTCTCGGCGCGGGCCTTTTGTGGCTAATTACAATAGAAATGGGTGACATAACCTGCGACAAACTTATTATTTGCGGTTGGTACAGTAATCGGGCTTAGGGATCGAACCGCAAAATTAAGTTTGTTTTTTAATGTATATACTTTTCCGGGATAAAAAGTACCCAGTGTGGTGCCCAGGGTATTAAAGAATAATTAAACCAAGTTTCATTGTAATCGAACCGGTAGTTTTTGCGTGATGCCTGAACAAACAGACAGACAGACAAAAAATTTTTTTTTCACATTTTTGGGTTCGGTGTCGGTCTAGTAACACCCCCTGCCATTTATTTTTTTTGATATTTTCAATGTACAGAATTTTTACTTCTACAGATTTATTATAAGTATAGATAGATTAAACAAAAAAGTAGACCATAAGAAAATTTTGTTAAGATAAAGTATTAAAACAAGTAAAATAAAACAAAAAATACATACACTAAAGGCAATTATTCTTAGCTTAAAATGCCACCAGCTTTTTGGACACACTTCCAGTTGACAGCGATGCGGAGGAGTTTTATGACGACATATTAAGCTGGGAATAATTGCCAAAAAAGTTATAGATTATTAAACGACTACTTCAATATTCTCGAAGGAGATTCAGGAAAAGCTATGCATCATCCGTCTAGCCTTTTCTAGCCACGAGCTCATCCTGCTGGGAAAGCTACTGTAGGTTTAAATTTTTCCCCATCGATGGGAAAATAAAAGCGTTACTGATTTATTTAGTTCCAATAGTAACCATTAGAAAACATTACGTACGTGCGTCAGATGGTAACTTAATCGAATGAAGAAATAGATTTTTCATTTTCAATCGGTCTGAAGACACCGATATAGGTATCGTAGAAAATACCTAAGCTATCACCGGCTACATAAGCTAGATGCTTATATAGCCGGTGAAAATGATAATATATCAGCATAAGTATTATCAGCCTTAGAATATTCCCACTGCTGGGACTTAGGCTGTATCTCTATGAAACCCTTTCATAGAGAGGCTGCCTGAGTCCCAATAGCCCATTCCCTTTCATTGAAAGGGAATGGACCGTAATCTACCGAGCGGGTGCAGTACAGGTAAGTGGATATCACATTAGGGTTTGGGTCCCGGGGCGTCTCGTGTCTTGAAGTCCCGCTTATAATACTCGACTTCCTGTGACCATGGCTACCGTTGCTCTACCGGTGCAAAATGAAAAATAATAACAAAAAAAGAACCAACAGTTAATAATAATTAAGAAACAAAAGAAATAAATGTCTCCAAAAAGAATAATAGCCGAAGCAAGAACCAAATCGTGCGCAGATTATCAAGATTCTTTACTGCACGACGAATATAATTCAATAGCAGATTGCTGTGCAATGCTGAGATAATCTTATTTTTAACTTTTAGATGCCAGAAAAAATATGTTACATAATAGTTCTAATAGGTTTAAACCAGAAGTTAGCCAGGCAAATGTCACTCACATCTCTCAGCGATGCATCGGCAGCGCGTGTGTTGGGTCATTTCGGTCCCTTCAAAATGGTCGAGTTGAGCGTGTCATGTCCGTCAACGGGCGCTGTCGATTGAGACTGGCCATCTCTTAGCTGCCAGTGGCTTATTTTATTTTCTATGTTTAAAATTAGCTTTTTTTACTTTACTCACATTGTTCTCAAATAATAGTAGAAATAAGAAACATGCATCCGAGATATTTATATAATACGATAGAAAAGAGTGTCCATGGTATTACACAGGTACACTGTACAATAAAAATCATTTTTCTAACCGTATTCTTGTATATAGAGAGATAATTAAATGTACGAGTACAATACAATGATATAGTATACTGTATCTCCCAAAAACTCCGTATTTAAAAATTGATGCTTATTGCACATTAATAAGCATCATTTTTCTGACCAAATTCATCTACATCAGACTCTACCGATACTAAAGTGTCTAGAATTTTTTTATAGAACAGGATCAATGGATCATCACTCAGTTCGTTTGTACCATAGAACCTAAAGAATTAAATAAATCAGTTGTGGACCAGTGGCCCTCTTTTACAAAGAAATTTTATACACTTTAGCATTAGTAGAGTGCAACTGCACTTTTGACCCCTGACCATACATAGCATAATAATGTAAAATGCTTTTAAGGATAGTATAATTATGAAAAATGGTTTTTATAGGGCTCTATGCTGGCACCGGCTAGCCGTGTGAGGCTGTATGCATTTAACTCCACCCAGATGTTCAAGGGACTATGCCTTAACCAATCAGAGAACCAATGTTTCGAGCGCGTCAACACAAATTCATCTCACACTCGGTGCATTGAGCCGCCGCAAACCATATAACACATTGTAATACTCCATTTATATTCATTCAACTTATCGTAACTCTTATGTAACGCTAACCACTGACAGGTTCAGGTTCTTTATTATGCATTCATAAGAGGAACCACAAAAAAAACTTGTCGTTAATCAAACTTCATAATATAAAATGTAGAATAGTATTTTTTGTGCAGTTTAGAAATGTTCACGATAATCATTATAATATTAAGTAATATAACCTCTACCATCATTTATCTGGGTGTAATTTATTTCATCACCACTGCTCTGAAAACAGTGAAGGAAAATATCGTGAGGAAACCGGCATGTCTTAGAACCAAAGATTCTAAGACATGTGACATCCATAAACCCGCACTGGGCCCGCGTGATGGATTACGGCCCATTCCCTCTCCTAGAGAGGACACCTGAGTCCCAACAGTGTTAATAGGCTGATAATGTTAATGTTAAATAACCTCTAACTAGTCAGGTTATAAATCCTGTCAAAAACTCTTAATCTAAAGAAATTAAAAGTATATAATTAAATGTACAATATTGTATCTCCAAAAATTCGTATTTGAAAATGAATAAAAATTTGTATAATCAAAAATAAAAAGTGAGTTAATTTGTAGTAGGTATCAATAACATCAGAATCTATTCCATTGATGTTTGTAGAAGATAATAGTACTGGTAGCTGGCTGTAGTAGGTTAAACGTAAAAGCCTTTCCACACTATGATAATATTGCGATAAAACAAACAAGAGCACTCTGAACATTGACATAAGGTCTTCAAAATATCTTTCGCAAATTATAATAGTGATATAGTAAGTAATTAAATTATTTATTTATTTAAACTTCATGTACAGAAGTGGTACATAGGCGGACTTAATGCAACAAGGCATTCTCTACCAGTTAACCTTTAGGTTAAAAAAGAAAACACTGTGGTAGGTTTGTACAATAAATAAATAACAAATATTTCAAATAATTAGGAAAACATCGTGAGGAAACCGGCATGTCATAGAACAAAAAATTGGAAGACATGTGACATTCACCAAGCCGCACAAGGCCCGCGTGGTGAATTACGGCCCATTCCCTCTCTTAGAGAGGAGGCCTGTGTCCCAGCAGTGGGAACATTAAAAGGCTGATGATGATGATGATTTCAAATAGAATGTGAAATAAATTAAGTACCATAAAATAATAAAATACTGATATAAGCTAATATTATAAACTAATAAATACTATGATAAATATAAAATTATTACGATTAAGAAAACTTAAAATATGACTATTATGACGAAGACTGAAGCTAAGGTTGAGAGGTAATTATAAATAAGAAACACCCGACTTCTCCATATTTCATACTTCGCCAAACTATGTTCCCTCTGAATTCGAACATAAGTGGCCAGTACGTAAATCTTTTAAGCGACTGTGAACCCAGGTTGGCGATATCACGGGGACGCTACAATCGCATCAGTAACTCCTCACTGAGGCCACGGTCTCCTCACCTTACTGAAGTATGTCCTCACCGGTGACAAGGGTTTCTATTTTTATTTTTGGTATAACACATTGGTATAACTCTGCCCCAACTTGAGCAAAGCACCACTATGATTTATGGAGCTGATTGACGGCGGCAACCTCTCGCATCCGGTCCTGGTTCAGGCCATGGTCCAGAGCGAGAGAGAAGGGAAAGCAGCCGCCTCCTGCGAAGCAGTAATGCAAGAACTGGGGGCAGTAGTGGAAAGTATGAAGAAGAGACAATCTTCACACCCCGGCTTCCGTCCAGTAGGGACCAAGCCCGGGTCGAAAGCAAGTCGTGTAACACGCATGCTTCAAAGAAATGGTCTGGGCTGGGAGATTTGATAAAATAAATGGCCTTAATGTAAAACAAAACAGAAAATAAAAGCTTGTACGAGTAGATACGAGTACATACATTTTGCTTCGAGTGGCAATACTTAAGTCAATGTTCGATCCAGCCTGTCCTTTGCTGTTCTTCCCCCGGTGACACTCTAAACCATGGTTAAACCGCTCGAGAGGTGGTTAGACCGCTTGGGCTTAGTGTAGGTTCTTTTGCAAGCTCTGACTAGTTGTAAACAATATCGCCAATAGCCCGACTAAGACCACATTTTAACCGATGCACAAAAAAACGTTGTGATGAAAAAAATCACATTTCTTCGGCATAGTTTGCTACAATTTTATAGTTTACTTGTCTGAACAATTACATAAAAACATAAATGTATGCCTTAATGTATAAAACATCGTGTAAGCCAATGTCTAAATATCGCTTGATAAATCGCACCAGTGTGGCGGTACCTTAAAGCAGGCACGTTTCAAAGTAGGCATTTTAGAATGATATCCCCATAACAGACGGAAAACTGGTTTTGTGCAGTTTCTAATTCAGCGTCCACTTATTATTGTCTTTAATGTTGTATTAGTTCGAAAAGAAGGGGTTAGGGGCCAGTTTCTAATTATATACAAAGTTTAGCAAATAAACTACGTGAAGAAAAGAAACTACGTGAAGGCCCAAAAACGATGTCTAGATTGTGTGAAAGATATAGGTTTGGTCAGAAAGCAGGACACTATTAATATGAAGACAAATACGAGATAATAGGGAAGAAGAATTGTCAGCAACCTGTAGGGGCCCAGTAGAGTCGAAGCCTAATCTAGGTCTCTGGGGACCTCCCCATACCTTTGAAAATGCATACCCTGAAATCAAAGAAGAGAAGGAACAGGGTAGGTTTTTAGTCAGTAAGAGTCTGACACTATCTCCCTATTTGCCCAAGAGCGGGGGATGTCATTGGATGATTTTACAATTATTAGAACTTACAATTATTAGCGAAAATGAATTTAAATATAAGAGCAAAATCGTGTATATCATTGGTTCCAGAGCCACATAAGATCCTTGATTGCTCCAAAACTATTCGAACTAGGAGAATGAAATTTGGCACAAGGTTTTCTTTTTAACGTTTCAAGGTTTTTGTATTTTCCAAAATTCACCCGCTAAAGGGATGAAACGAGAGTCCAAAATTTGTATGCGGATACTAACTACTTTCACGCGAGCGGCTAAAAGGCTAGGTCCTATTTCACTCACTGACTCACCAACACCCAGCCCCAACCCTTGGATCTAGAACGCTGAAATTATGCACAAAGGTTTCTTTTATGATCTGTACGAAGAACAAGATAGGATTTTTTTAATTCGTCCCCTAAGTGTAGTGTAGTGTAATGAAACGGAGGGCCATCTGTATGGTTTTTTCTTCAAAAGACCATCTGACAAATCTGCATGGTTCTCATGTTATTAATTGGCTATTACATATTTACGGTATGAATTTAAAAAAGACTTTGATCCCTGAGTTTGTTTCGCTGTTTCTTCTCAGGGTAGTCAGCTAACACCGGCCTCATGTAGTTTTTTTTTTCATCAGTTTATGACGGAAAAAAAATACATGTACCTAAAAGTGTTTTTTTTTTCTATTTACAAAATAAATATCATTTATCCAAGCTTATGTAAAGAGCTTTGCTTTCACATGGGCAAATTCACTGGTAGAAACTAGTTCTAGATAAAAAGAAAATACCTGTTTCTGAAATATGACTTGAATTAAAGAGGTTTGACGAAAAGAAGAAGTTTAATCGATAGATGTAGAAAGCAAATATGCAAATAAAAGTTTATAAGGATTGAAGAATAATATTGGAAAGACCTGTTTGGTCTACGCGGCATCCTATCTTCTAAATCATTTAAATATCTATGTTCTTCACACTCAATGAATCTGCATTCTTCTAACATTCTCCCACTGCTCGGTCCTTCTCATACTCCTAATTTTTTTTTTGTCTTCTTTCTACACAATGTCCATTCTGCTGTGGAATACGTTTCCCCTCGAAATCAGGACGGCCGAAAGTCGGTATGCATTTAAGCGGAAGTCACGGAATTATTTTCTCCACTAATGTCAGAATCATCTCAAAAACTCTTTCTTTCTTTCCCTTACTTTATATTTAATATATCGTTTATATGTATACATATTATATTAAATATATAATAATATTATTATCATTGGAGAAGATTCTACGTGCTAACATCGCAATCAGACTGGACTCTCACATATATGATCAGTGTCATCACAGTCGAAAACTTCGGCGGCAGCGATCTCTCTCGCCGGGCCTTGGTTCAGGCCATGGTCCGGAGTGAGGAGGGATGGCAGGCGGTCGCCTCCTTCTGCGAAGCAGTAATGCTAGCAAAGGAGGAAGCCGACCGCATCAGGCAAAGGCAACGGGGCGCTCGCCCCAGCCGCCGCCGGGATTCCGATCCCGATTTCCTGCCACCGTAGGCGCGGGCTTGCGGACGGCGTGCAATGGGTAGCACGCTGTCCGATCGTCCGGTAACATACCGGATCGAGCCCAAGTCGTCGACGGCGCGTTCTGTTCCCGCGCGCCTCAAGGAGCTGTCAGCAAACCGTAGAGGCCCAGCCTGCTAGCTGCAGGCAGGCAGGGTCGAAGCCTGCTGGGGTTAAGGGCCGTTTTCTGAGAGGAAGGCTCAGCCCCGGCATGATAGGCATGAAGGAACGGGGTAGGTTTTTAGTCAGTAAGAGTCTGACACTACTTCCCGCTCCACCCAAGGCCGGGACATGTCATTGGATGATTTTACCTACCACTAAAAAAAAAAAAAAAAAAAAAAAAAAAAAAAAAAAAAAAAAAAAAAAACAGTCGTAAACTTACAGTCACTGATAGACAAGAACAGAGATAAGAGCCGGCGCTGCCGGTTCTTTCTATCTTCTATCTCATAAAAATAGTTCTTTCTATCTCGCTATGGAAAATATCATAAGGAACCAAGTCACTCACCGATTGCGGCTAAGTGAAATTAGGCAACGGGGACCTGATTCCAGCATCTCTCGTGCTAGAGGCGAGTCACCAATCTTCCGCTGCTGTGATTTAATCTAAGATTATTACTTACGCTTAATTTAAATATGTGTATACTTTTTTACACTAAATAACATTTTCTTTTTTATGCACCTACCATGATAATATTTTCTCTTCACCACCGTAAGTTGACTGGTAGAGAATCCCTAAGGATAAAAGAAATAAAATAAAATAAACTTAATGCTGAAAACCAAATCATAATAAGATTAATAATATCCGAAACAATTTCATAAATAACTTATCTAGCCAAGTGTTAATAGCCTTTTTTACTGTGTAAATTAAAAACAGAGATATAAAAATCTAGACCGCTTATTATCGAATCATCTAAATCATTAGCGTTTGCATCATAAAAATAACATTATAAGTTATTACAGATGCTTATTATTAATTTATTGCCATTCATAATATTGTATTCATAAAGCACTTTATGTAATAATAATAATCCTATATTTATTTTTTGTTTTACACATATTTGATTGATTTATAGTATAGGTAAATCATTTGGATTTATGGCATTATTTTATACAATCCATTAATTATTGTTTTTCAATAATTAATGGATTGTATATTCTATTTTGAGATAATTTAGGACCTTGCTGAATGTATTCAAGAAATTTTAGCAGCATTTTTAACATGTATTTTATTTTAATTTATTCACCAACGACTGTACAAACTGGATGTAACAATATAAAACATACTTGAGGTAAACAACACATTCATGAAAGAATAAATTAGAGAAATAAGTTAACATAAACATTCTTAAAAAAAAAACATTTATTTAAATTCATTAAAATTTAAAAAAAAAACCAAAATTTCATATAACATCACTGATAATATTTCATGAATATTTCTGCTGCAAATTCTATATGATGAACACATATAATAGGTACTAAATCTTATTTTAAATACTCTTCAAATACCACAGAACTTGGCTTTAACAAAAGGGATAGTGGTTTCTCGCTAGACAGTCAACAGACTGTGCTACTTAAACCTTAAAATACAGAAGTGGGTAAAGTTATTCCTAACGATATTGATATCCAGATATAGCGGAAGTACTACAAAATGTAGTTCGTTTGATACTCGGGTAGTAGTGTGTTTGATAATCAGGTTGTTGTTTGTTTGTTGCTCGGGTAGTAGTGTGTTTGATACTCAGGTAGTAGTTTATTTGTTACTCGGGTAGTCGTTTGTTTCACGTGAGTAGTAGTTTGTTTTATACTCGGAAAGAACAATAACACAGCTGGTTGATCAAGATTAACTATTAATACATTGACAGTGTCACTCATTATTGTATTATTTAAATTCCGGTGGTACGGGGCGTTTAAGACCTCATTTAGAACCATTCATTATTCTTCCAAAAGTACATAAAACAAGATTATAGAAAATATCATTATGACATAATGGGCCTATTAGACCTAGTAACGTTTAAGAAATTAAAACCTTTTCTTTGGCTAAGTGCGTTACGAGGTCAAAGTGACCCCATATAAAAGTAGATACACCACTGCATTCTCTTTTAATAGGGCCATCTTAGGTATATATTCATCGGTTTTCTAAAATAAATCAAATTGAAGTTGCGGCCTTCACATGAAAAGACTATGTTTTTCTTAGCCGCATCGCAAAAGAGATACATACGAGGCGTATTAGGCCTCGTTTGGCACTGACTGCTAAGAGAACCTTCTTTATTCTTTATTGTATTCAAAATAAAAGCTGTACTATAACTTAAATAGCACAATCCAATCCAAAACGGTCACTACTAGACTGGAAATTCAAAGCTCACAGATTTTCACCAATAAATCACGACCATTATAAACGAGGCAATTTGGTATGAACTCCCAAGTTTCTATCATAAATTCAAAATGACGTATTTTAACGGAATCTCCACGGTAATCCTGTATACCCCAGTAAACATATAGGATATACGTCTTATCACGGTAAGTGGAGATACGATAGATTGAACATCGTTAGCCGAGCGGAGCCGAGGTATACCGCTATGCAAAACACTAGCAGTCGCACCCGGCTTTGCTCTAGGTATCTCACAAAACTGTTATATCCCATGTAAATACAGTCTGAACTTAAGCGTTTCGTCTCACCATTTACATCGCATACATCGAAAGACTGGAACAATTTGCCTGCTGCGATCTTCCCGTCCGATTATAATTTAGGTGTCTTCAAAGCTAGATGAATAGTCGCTTGATAAACTACTGCGATTCAGCATCGTCCATTGCGTCACTGCTTAACAGGTGAGATCGCAATCAAGTACAAGTTTTTTTAATACCTTCTATTGATATATCATCAGGAATTTAATGATAGTCGCTTTTGAATCAGCTAATAAATAACTACCCACAAACAAGCAATTATATTTATATTACCGCTAGTAATCACAGCACCTAATATTATAAAAGCGAAAGTTTGTATGTGTTTGTATGCGTACGTCTGTTACTGATTTAGGCTCGAATGGCAAAACAGTGTAAGGTAAAATTTAGAACCGCGTACAAATAGACTACGACACTTTATAAGATACACTCAGTGTATCTGTATACATCGAGTGTCTCTAATTATTGTACACTCGTGTTCATACAGAGACACTCGATGTATACACTGAGTGTACCTCATAAAGTGTCGTAGTGTAAACGTACCTTTACATCCTTGATTGACACGGAGTCAATGTATAAAGGGAAGCAAAAATTTCACGTAGGCGACGAACGTCTTACTCCAGGAATGATCTACCCGTGCTCTAAGTTTCATCCAAATTTATTTAACTGTTTGAGCTCTAAAGAGTAACAAGTAAACTACATCTAGACTTTTGCCTTTATAATATAATTGGTTTAATTGTAAAAGGCTATTTGTCATTCTTTGTATATAATGCTCATATATAAAGAATGAGTTGAATTGAAAAGAACAAAAAAAATATTATTACCTAAATTACTTTAAACGAAACTTAATTTAACAATTCTGTTTATTTCATTTATATTACGGTGTTTGCATTCTTATCAATAAATGCAAATGTTTTAATATTATTATTTACCTTGTAGATAATCTTACAATAAAATACAGCCGACTGCTCATCATCATCATCAGCCTTTTAATGTTCCCACTGCTGGGATACAGGCCTCCTCTCTAAGAGATGGAATGGGCCGTAATCCACCACGCGGGCCCAGTGCGGGTTGGTGAATGTCACATGTTTTCAAATTTTTGGTTCGACTGCTCATAATACTAAAATAATTAAAAAAAAACACAATAACTTTAATTTTAGAAATCAATGTTGGAAATGAAAATCTTCTCCACATATACAGTTACAACAAGAAGAAACAAAAATTAGGTACTGAGGTGTTGTTAATTTTTACAGAAATCTCTTCCAGCAAACCTCCAAAAGGAAAGTTGGAGAAAAAAACAATTAACTTTGAAATATATTAAAGATAATTTTTAAGTACATACATAAATAATAGTTGTATAACTATGACGAAATGGAAAGTTTCCCCTTCAGTTAAACTAAATAGTATTCAACTTCTATGGTAAGGTGGCTATAGAATTTAACCATTGCAAGTGTGCCCATAAAACCTAAAAAGTTCTCTAGATTCCTGCAGGATCCCATCATCAGATCCTGACTCTTGACCCTCTTGAGAAAAGTATATCTTTGAAACTAAAGTAGAATTTTCGAAATCTATTCAGGGGTGTACGAATAATAATGAAGGAATGTACAAACAAAATAAAAAATCTGACGAATTGAGAACCTCCTTCTTTTTAAAGTTGGTTAATACTTACCTGAATAATAATTAATTATAATGGAGTCTATAAAATGAACATCGCGTAAAGATTATTGGTGCTTGTAAAATAATAATATAATCAATCATTATAACTATTTTATGGTTACTAGCATAACAATTTTATTGCAAAATCACAACTAATTAACATAAATCTTGCATAGTACACATTATTAAGAACAAAACATAAAACCCTCAAAGAACTTAGGAACCGCACTAGAAACATCATGCTACTGCGGTTATTATTAAGAGTAAGTCATGATATATTTTTGAATTGTATCTGTGGTTTTCTGTGGACTTACTCGTAGTTACATATAAAGTAACAGACATTAAATAAATCCGGTAGGCAGTAGATAATCTTGAACAATGATAATAATTAAAAATAATACAACCAAATTGGGAACTTGTTTTGAAGTTATTTAAAAAGGAAAATATTATCTGCTTGAAAATCTTAGTGCGGCCAGAATCACTTTCCTCTCATTTCATTCATAAAATAGCATAACGTCAACATCATTAAGATCCATACATTAACCAAAAATAAACACTACTTTCGAAAACTCATAACCAAAAATAATTATTGGTTAATGGTATGCATACAATGCCTCCAATAACCTACATCGATAAATTATTCATTTCACGTAAATTACTATCAAATATACTAATGTTTTACTACCGACTATTCAAGAACCTGACCTTAAGAATGCACAACAAACCCTAGTAAGAAACTTTCACCGAAAAACCAGCTCTAACACCGATCACATTAGAGTTTATAATCACTAAATCCTCATCTTAACCTAGATGGTCCAACGTGCTTCGTACAGAAATCAGGTGGGGGGGAATATGATAAAACTGTATAGCGGACCAATCACCACGCCAAACATTGCTTGACATCCCTAGATGTCGGAAAAACAATTCTAAAAAAAATTAAGTAAAAAAAAATCAAAACAAAATGAAACTTTTCCTAGTATTTTTGGCGGCCACGGCCTTTGTCTCAGCAGAAGACAGTGATAACACATTAGAGACGGCGATTAACTTCATCAAGGACTGTAAAGGAGACTACATATTATGTGTGAAGGTTAATAATTTCATTAATATCAAGTGAAAGTGAAGTGTTATTGTGGGATCAGGTTTTGTAGTGGCTGCTGTCGAGGATTTCTCATTTCACTTGTAGCAAGTGTGCATACGATCTAAATTACAACGGCCGGCTAAAACCATTAACGTTTCCAATTTGACTCAAAGCTTTCCGAGCTTAAACGGGAATTCCTTTAAAAAGAATTTGCGGCAATGTTAAATCAAAACTACCAAGTTCTATTTCTAAACCAAAATTTTATCTCTGCTCTCGATCAATATAATATCAAAATCTAAATTTTCTTCATCTCAAAACTTAAAATTCTAATAAAATCTTTCTTTCACAGGAAAAAATGCTCAGAGTTGTTGATAACTTAAGAGCATCGAAAAGCATAACAATCGTAGATGGCGTGGTCTTCAAAGGAGAACCTGAACCTAGGTCTGCTAAGAAAATGGATGCTCTGCCCGTTGACCCCACGGCTAGGGACGCTGAGGTCAACTACAGACTGGTTGATGGAGTCGTGAGCTTGTTCGAAACTCACGCCCTTGAAGTCAAAATGAACCAGGCTGATAAGGATACCATCCAGAGGTCTCTTGAAGAAGGTTAGTACTAAACAGTTATATTACATATCCAAATTGGAATAAGATTCAAATTCCCTTATGGAAGTGTAGAACACTTGACACTTAGAAAAAAATTACTACTGTGTTCTTCATTAGCTGTCCAACACTATATAGTTGAAGATAAGATTAAAATTGATAAGATTCAAAATATAAATAGAAATGTAAATCGGTAGAGTCAGTGACTTAAAATGAATGCAGTCATTATAAAATCGAAAAAAAAGTTAATTAGTTCATAATTTGCAACGCTTTGTTGGTGTCTTAAAATAGAAGAGATTATTATAATGAAGGCTACTGGTGATATGATAATTGACTGTCAGATTATTCCTAGAGAATTTGCGTGCTAAAACTGTAATAAAGCTGAATTAAAAGAAGATTTTTTAAATTTTGATATCAAAATTAAGAATTTTAGTGAATATACGATCATCATATTTTTTTTTGTATTTTAAGGTCGTGGCAAAAAGAAGGGAGGCGGCGGCGGCATGGGCATCATCGGACTCCTTGGTGCTAAACTGCTTCTCGGCAAACTCTTCATCGTCAAGCTCATCGCCCTCAAGGCTCTCGCCACCGCCAAGATCGCTCTTGTTCTCGCTGCCATCCTCCTCGTCGCCTACTGCTTGAAGGGTGAACATACCAAGACGACGTATGAGGTCATCCCTCATGCTCACCACCATGAGTCTCATCACCCAGTGCACGTTGAGCATGTGTCTCACGACGCTGGCCACGGCGGCCACGGAGGCTACTCTAGCTACGGCCAAGACTGGAACAAGAACCTCGATGAAGCCCAAAACCTGGCATACAGCGCGTACTCGCACTCACCATAATCACAAAGACTTTTAGCAAAAATCGACGGTCGTCGTAGTAACCTCTATTGTACAAAGAATTTATTTATTTTCTTAATTTATTGCCATTAATTTATTGTCGAATAAAACCTATTTATTATTACCAATTATTTCGTTCGTTTTATTGTATTCAAAGGTGCCATTAGAAATATAGTTTCTGATTGATTCGAAACGGAAATCGAAATTACTCGAAGTCATGTCAGTGGTTCGATGGTATGAGTTCACGAACATGTTGAGCAAGTTTGTTACGTTTTACTTTCATTCGATGATTGATAATAATATTATTTATAACAGATAGTTTGCTGCTGGCTTGAACTGTAAAATTAGCCTATATGACCGTTTCGGGTTTGGTCAGAATTTCAAAATTATCTTGGTATGTAGAAGCGCCATATTTTTATTACGTATCACATCTGTAGGTGTGGTTGTTCCGGAATCATTGAGACGCTTGTCCATTTTCTAATTTCGACATAAAAAATCACAGATTCATAATACATACTCGTTCATAAATTATATCGGACAAGGTCATGTTTTCCCGTAGATGCGGAAGTATTTATGTCTAATTTAAGTTAAAAAGAAAAATTCCACTCTCTCCAATAATAATATGTTTATTTTAATATGTTCCACATATAAGTGAATAAACATAGCTAAAGTTGATTCTCGAAACTGGTTAACGATAAAACAGGTTAAAAGTATATACAGTGGAGCCTCGACTTTCTATAGATGAGGTTTCACATGTTTTAGTCCAATTTCATCTTCATCGAGAGTAAAGGCAGTTGACCAGATTTTACTATCAAGACAGAACAACTTTTTGTTGCAAGAAATGTCACATTCTACATGACGATTGAATTTTTTTGCTGTCGTTAATCACGATTTTGTAATTGTTACTGTCTTCTGATCATGAGTTCTGTGACGTTGCAGTTTTTTGTCTAGATTATTCTAGTCATAATTCTTATAACGTTGCAGATTAACCTGTTAGATCTTGGCAACTTTTACTAAGGAGGATACAGTAGTGTAGATTCGAAAGTTGCTATGTAATGGCTTATGAATTATGACTTGCATTGCGTCAAGTGTGAGTAAGCTTTTTTAGCGTATGTCTCGTTCTATATAATAGGTATTATGAGCATTCATTTATTTGAACCATTGTGTCTCAATGAGATAAGTGCTTCTTTCAAAGATTACGTTAGAGAACATTTAACTTTTTTATTTAAATGATTTTTAATCATGTGGGAGAGTCATGGTTATTTGCTCAGTTATAAACGAAGAAATTATTTATTTTTATTTTAGTAGAAAATTGTGGTAAGCGATTTTATTTATGAACCAGTTAATATATAAACATAAACATTTTTTAAACATTGACATTATAACCCAATCTTTATTGTTTTTATTTCCAGGCGTGATTAATTTTATGGTATTGTTTGGAATTAAAACATTAGTATTAGTTATGAAAATATTCAAATTCAACTTTTTTCTTCTGACTAATGTAAAACACTCGATATGCAATAAAATTTCATGGCACAACCATGAACCCTGCACCAAAAAACATGCAACATGTTAAACATGCACCCTGTAAGGGTATTGTAAATTTTAAATAATAGTGTTATTAAAAAAAAAATAATGAATTATTAATTATTATTTTTTATAAACTAAATTATTTAAATTAATAAAAAAATATTATTAAATTACATTATATTACATCGATTCTAATTATTATTATTACAAATGATTTATGCTAAACATTAGTCAAATAATTAATAACATCTTTTTTAAAATTAAATTGGGCTTGGAAATTATTATTACATTAATTTTTAAATTAAATTTGCTGACCTTCCCTATATGATTTTACCCTAGATCGTGCAAATCAAGCTCCGAATCATCAACATTCCAAGCCTACCTCATAAATACAAACTTTACGACCACTAATCATTTTTATGGGCAACTTATAATCGCCCGTCTGTTCCACTGAGGATCAAGTTGAACAGGCTCGTTTGTATAAACATTAGAATCTTCGTATTATAATAACTTCGTTGGAAAGTGTTTGTTTTCCCTAAACATATGCATTTAGGAAAATGGGTTGTGATACTGGAGGTGTGATGTATGGGCAGTGATGACTTTGCGGTCAATATTGAGAAAGAAAGTAAAATGAAAACATTCGAAACGCTGACGGAATTTGACCTGTGTTATCAAAGTAAAGAAGAGGATTACGATGAGACTAGCTATTGTCAGCGGCTTTGCCTGTGTGTTAGTAAAAATAATAATTTGCTTTTGGCGATCGGCGGCAACGATCTCTCGCCCCGGGTCCCGGTACAAGCCATAGGCGGTCGCTTTCTTCTACAAAACAGTAATGCTAGCTGTAATATAGGAATGGCACTCACGCCCAAATGCCGTGATCCTGATTTCCAGCCACCGTAGGCACTGGCTTGCGGACGGCAAGCAATAAGTAGCCCGCCGTTCAGTAACCGTCCGGACCGAGTCCAAGTTGCCCAGTAGAGTCAAAGCCTCTGGGGCCATGGGTTCGCCTCAGAAAGGAAAACCTGGAGTCCTGGAATGCAAGGCAACGAAAGAACATAGAAGAGGGTTTTTATCAATAAAATCCTCCCCCCGCTCCACCCTAGAGCAGGAAAAGTCTGTAGCGACATTTGTATCGCCACAAAGAAACTATCCTGCGTCGCGCAATTAAAGTTCTCCGCGCGATTTGAATAGATACAACCGCCAGAAATCATCTATTGGGCATTTGTCCACCAGACATAACACCTGTCTGGTCAAAGGATCCTCTCTTTTCAACAGAGGTATCTAAGACTTTATTCTCTATTCCGCTTACTTCTAAAAAAACATGACATGATTTCTCACCAAAAAAAAAAACATGTATGGTAAGGACCTATGTCATGGAAAAGGTAAAGACGCCGTGGCGACTCTTCAGCCATTCCTCAAAGAAGGGACTTATCGCCGGAATCGTGGTAAGCTCAGAGTCGTACATTTGTAGTTACATCACGAAATAAAATCTTTTTTTGTGCGTTTCAGAAAAATCTTCGAGAGTCGATTCGGAATTCAGACTATTCATACATTGTAGGTGTGTACTAAACCCTCGATGCTTTAATCCAACTCGCACTGCACCAGTTTATGATTATTACTTCTTATCCATTCTGTACCACCATCAGCAATCAATAATAGTAACTATGTTTCGAGAAAGCATCTTATAATAAGTGTGTAATAAAATTCCATAGCTTGTAATTGTATAATGGGTACCCCATCGCAGGGCTACCTCTCACATCTGAAGTAAAAAATACTAAGGAGCTGTCAGCAAACCTTAGGAGCCCAGCAGGGTCGAAGCCTACTGGTGTAATGGGTAATGTGAAAGTGAACGGGGGCCCTAGAACGAAGGCAAAGAAGAAACAGGAGTGGCTTTTTAGTCAGTAAAAGTCTGACACTATCTTCCGCTCCACCCAAGGGCGGTAGATGTCATTGGATGAAATCCTATAAAAAAAAAACAAACAATTTACCGGTGGTGTACCATGTACGTCTAGTGGTCCGATGTTAGAACAGATTATTAAGCGGAATTTTATTATCCAATTGATTAGCTATGGGAAAGTTATATTATAACTCAGCTTTTTATAGACCACAACTGAGTAAAGTTAAACTTCTCTTGAAGTACAGAGCTATTTATCCAGCTTTCCACCCACATTCTGTATACTCCTCTTTGAGCTGAAAAGATGTTTAGGAAAATTATATAAATAAGGGTTGACCTAGGCTGAAACGAATCTTAAATGATTTCCATAATCTGTAAGCAGGTTTTTTTATGGTAGGTAAAATCATCCAATGACACATCCCGCCCTTGGGCGGAGCGGGAAATAGTGTCAGACTCTTACTGACTAAAAACCTACCCCGTTCCTTCGTTGCCTATCGTGCCGGGCCCGGGCCTTTCTTTCAGAAACTGACCTATGACCCCAGCAGGCTTCGACCCTGCCTGCCTGCAGCTGTGCTATTCTTATGAACTTTAATACCTGTCATTGTGACGATACTTAGGGAAGGCGTATGTCCAACAGTGGACGTGCTTTGAAGATGAAACACGTGTCTTGTTTTCAACGTTTTCAAAGCGATTACAAATTCAATGTTAATGAAAAAAAAGACCTAGAAAAAAAGCATAAAATATTGTAAATCTTCGCTACTTAACCGCAAACCACAGTTTTAATAAAACATTATAATATTGAGGCAGGTCCCATAGCGGACGCTAAAAACTTTTTTTTTCTTATTGATTCACATTTACATAAAATGCTATAAATAATTCATATTTACTTAAGAGAGGAACTCAAATATAATATCCGGTTGTAAGAGATGCTGGGTGACCCGTTTGTCAACGGATTTCACTTTTAATGTTGGTATTGAAGCTTCTCGCTTTTTCTTTGTGAAGTTGGAACCCGTTAATTACATAGACTATAATGACAGTCTTTTGTCGGGCAAAGGCCTCTTATCCGGCAGATGAAGATAGCTATATAATTTCTAATTTCATTTATGACTCTGTATTTAAACATTTAAGTTTAGATTTACTGTCTATAAATTAAATTGTGGTAGTAGGTATTTAGCATTCATAATTATATTTTTTTTTAATTTGATATAAACTACTGCTTGACTGCAATCCCACCTGCTGGTAAGCAGTGATGCAATCTTAAATAGTGAAGCGCTCTAGTTAATTAAGAGCTTATTTATTTTAGCTTTGAAGACACCTAAATTATAATCGGATGGGAATACCGCAGCAGGCTAATTGTTCCATTCCTTCAATGTATGCGGTTTAAAAGACGAGGCGTAATACCGAATCCGGACCGTAGAGGTATCAAAAAAAAAAGAGTGAATACTCGCCGTAAGTCGATTTATTTGCTGGAACGCCCTTATCGGTCTGTTCTTACTTCCAGTACTTTAAACAGCTTGTCCAAGGGAAAGACTAAATAAACCAAGATATAACGCACTTGAAAGACTCAGTATGGATGAAGAGTAAAATCTAAAAGTACCAAGATAAAACCTGTGGTGATGTAAGGATTAGAATATTGGGCTGTGAAAAAAACGGATGTAAAAAATGCATATAGCGGAGATGAGAATGTTGAAATGGATGAAGTCAACGCAGCTTTTTATACGCGAAAAATGCTCCTCAAATACACGTCTAACGCCGCTAGTTTCCTCACAATGTTTTCCTTCGACGTTTTGAGAATGCCCCAATTTGAGAAGTCTAAAAAGTCGTTTAACAAAAATATTTTAAACACAAACTGACACACACGCATATCAACATCTCCATAAACTCGAGCCAACGCATAAAATTAACATAACATTCATTATAATAAATAGCTATCACTTTTACTAATGACGTCATTGGTTTCAATTATTATTTATGGAAAATGGACTCAATTAATTTTTGTTATAATTGATTGATTTTTGTTATAAGGAGAACTTCCAGTTTTTTTTTTGTTTCGTTTCCAATATAGACTTAGATTTAATTACGAAAAAAGATTGTTCCAAAATTACATGGTTGAACAGTGAATTAAACAGAATATTACTGTTTTAAATTTTCGTTTTAAAGTGGGAAATTATTTAATAATGACTTCCTCCGCTTTAGGGCAAAGCGGACACGGCGGTGCTACACTTAAACGAGGCACAGCTCCACCGTATCCTCCGGGTGGTCCGCTCAATAGTGAGAATCGGATATTTCTTTCGCTTGAATCAGGAGCTGGAACTTCCTCCATCAGGAGCTTAACTTACCAAGTCCGGTAAGGACCTACGTCATCCGGAAGGTAAGGACGCCGTGACGTCTTTCCAGCCACTACTCAAAGAGGATGGTCTTTGAGTTACCGCCATAATTATGGCGTGCCCAACACTGGGTCAGTGACAGTGACAGTCGCTATGCCAATCTACCATGAGATCCCGCCGTAACTCTGTCCACCATGCCGTGACTTGTTGCTGCTGTGAAATTTCGCGAGTACCTCCATGGACAAATCGATCATGCATGTAAGGACTGTTGCCACCAGACCCCATGGTGGCAGGTCAGCAAGTAGGCTCGTCGCTTTGCGGGAGACCGTAACACACCACAACTATCACACAACGCCGTCTAGTCCCAAGATAAGCAGAGCTTGTGTTATGAGTACTAGACAACTGATAAACATACTCGTACTTATATGTTTCTAAATACATACATATTATAGATAAATTACACCCAGACACAGAACAAATGATCGTGCGTATCACACAAACATTTGTGATGAGCAACCTCAAGCTCTCAACCGCACACTGGATCTATTGGAACCTTTCGTCTACATTGGCCATCTGTTCTGCGAGCAATGTAGCCTGCTCACTGACATAAATTTGGCGATTCTTTAGGTTACATGATCATACAATCTCAGCATCATCTTAAGACTAAGCTTTTGATATTCGTAGTCGGTTTGCATGAAAGCGTTTAGTTAAATACCAGGCTAAAACAAAATGCTAATATACACCATCATGAGCCAACTAGCCCCACTTAATTATACTTAAGTATCAATAATTATGTCTGAAGCCGGCATCGAGAAAGTGATAGATATAAAATAGAAATTCTGTGTATAATGTGGTATAATAGCACTGGACCGATATAATGGTCTGAGGCTAACTTCAACATGCAATCAGAGTGGGTTTACCTTTATTGGTTAGTGTAGGTCTACTACGGTGTTTAGTGAAGTAACTACTACGTGTTCATATTAATGGGGATTACGTGATGACGATTTAAGTGTCATTGTTGATTGTTCTTGTATCTCAGTATATCATTTTGGGTTTATTTGCAGTCTGACACTTTTTTTGTGCTGTAACAAATCTTTATATTAACCATGTCTTTAAAGTGACAGGTATCAATATTGCACATTTCCTTCTTTTATTGGTAGTGTTAAATGACAAACGAAACGTTGTCAGTTACAATACCTACCTCATCATAAGACTTAAAGTGATCCAAAGGGCAACGAAAAGACCTATGCTTGAAATTTCTTTGAAAAAAGTATCAAGAATGAAGATATACGTAGGAAAACTAAAATTGCACACATAGCCCGAGCAATGTGCTTGAGCAGGGCCGAAAAGTTCAACTGCGTACTGAGTTGGAAGGCCTCCTAAAAGGTGGACCAATGACTTGGTGAGCGTCACGGAAAATGCGATGGATGCAAGACGCACAGGACCGTTCGTTGTGGCAACACTTGGCGAGGCCTATGTCTAGGAGAAGATGTCTTTTGGCTGAAATGATAATGATGATTTTGAATGCCACCATATTTTTTTGTAGGAAGTCATCAAACACTTTCTTTCGCGTTTAGTGGACTGACAGAGAGTCACATAATTTTACTGATAAAAATCTATGTTCCTTCAAGCTGTTGTTCTTGGCGTTCAAGTGCCACGTTGGCTCTTTCAAACTATCCCTCAGCTTTAGTTTGTATGCCATTAAAAAAGAGTAACCATGGAGTTTCTTGCCGGTTCTTCTCCATAGGAAACGACCAGTTGGAACCGTGCGCTAGCTTCTGACGTTTTATAAGTGCCCATGTAGGCCTATGTGAAATAAACGATTTTGAGTTTGAGTTTGAAAGGTGTCAATGGCGTCTCTGCCTAGGTAGAGGTCATTTGGATATTACTATAATTTTATCGCTTGTCACACTAATCTCATTTTGATTTTGATCTCGTTTCGATTAATTTAGACTGGTCTGTTAGTATAATAGTTAGTGGTCCTAACTGCTATGTCTGAGGTTGTGGGTTTGATTCCCACCGAGGATAATTATTTGTGTAATGAGCACGATCACTGGATCTGTGTCTATAATAATTATAAAAAATATTAATTAATAATTAGAAATTATGTATTAATTAATTTAATATTCATATTTTTAAGTCGTCTAGTACTCATAGCACAAACTTTATTTATTTAGGACTATATGAAGTTGTGGGAAAAAATCTGGCAAGTGCGAGTCGAAAACAGTTCAATTCCCGGATCGAGTCTTGCAGTTTTTTCCGAATCGCATTTTTTTTTTCGTAGCTACATATTTACAATTTTCAGATATTTGTGCTATAAGACCTTGCTTCATGTCCAATTTCCGGATTCTAGATCAACGAGAAGTACCCTATGAATTTTAATTCCCCTGAATGTGTATGAAATATAAGTATTTTGCGACATAAACGTTTCCCCGTATCTTTTTTTTTACACTAACTTAAAAGCTTGATGTTTTCAACCTCTTCAAGGAAAAATTTGGATTCAATACCTCCACGCATTCTCGAGATAAAGGGTCTTAATAGACAGGCAGAATTACTGACGGACAGCAAAGTGATCCTATAAGTGCGCTTGTGGACGTCCGTTTTTTTTCAACGGACAACGGACCGTTTCCAGAAAAACGGACGTCTACAAGCGCACTAAGGGTGCTGTTTTTTCCTTTTGAGATACGGATCCCTAAAAAAGACAAAATGTTGACGCAACATCTCCCTTTGCTTAACGGACATAAAGGTACTATACTAATTGAAAGTTATGAGTTTAAACATCATTAAACGAACATCCGTATCTACAACAGATTGTAAACAAAGGCTTTTCTCTTTGCAGTAACTAAGAGCATGATTACAAGGCCTCTAATACCAACACTTTCCTTGTTCACTCACCCACGCAGAAAGCGAAAACTTTAAAAATCTTATTTTGTGTTACTGTTTTACTTATGTATTGTTATTATGTGTTTTCACGCTCTCTTGGCTTTTTGAAGGCAGTAGAAATGTAATAAAGTCTGCTTGAAAGAATTTGTCTGTAAAAGGAAAGAAAATATCTGCAATGAGTCTGTGAAACAGAATTTTCTAAAGTCTCTGAAGATGACGCTGGAAGTATCAATCAAAACTTTTTAGTTTCGAAGTTGGAACGAAGAAAGCCAAATTGTAATAAATCTTTGTAAAATTGTAAGACAACAACAGCGATTCATAATTTTAGAGGATGGAATATTTATTTTTGTCGGTGAGAAAAACATCCAATGACATCTCTGCTCCCTTGTTCGGGCGGGAGATAGTGTCAGCATTTTACTGACTAAAAACCCACTCCTGTTCCTTCGTTGCCTTTCTTTGCAGAAAACGATCCTTGGCCCCAATAGGCTTCGATTCCGCTGGGCCCCTACGGTTTTCTGACCACTCCTTGAGGTGCGCGTGGATCAATAGGCGCCGTTGACGACTTGGGCTCAGTCTGGACGGTCGGACAGCGAGCTACCCATTGCTCGCCGTCCACGAGCCTGCACCTAAGGTGGCCGGAAATCGGGATCGGAATCCCAGCGGCTGGGGCGTAAGGGCCGTTACCTCACGCGTGCCGCCTCCTCCTTTGCTAGCATTACTGCTTCGCAGAAGGAGGTGACCGCTAACCACTCCTCCTCACTTCTGACCATGGCCTGTACCAAGGCCTGGCCTGAGAGATAGCTGCCGCCGATCGCCCCCACGAGGACACGGTGGTTCTCTGTCCAAGCGGGGCACACCTTTACCGTGTGCTTCACGATGTCCTCCGGGCGGTCCAAGAGTGTTAAGTATAACTAATTCATCACAATTAAGCTTTCTTCCAGCGTCGTCACATCAACTGATCCTGTGCTTCTTGTATCAAGCAGATTCTCCTAGTCTTACCAAAATTATTAGGATTGAATAAAAAAAAAACATGATTCGTTCATTTTTTAGAGTTCCTTACCTCAATAGGAAAAAACGGAACCCTTATAGGATCACTTTGTTAACCTTCTGTCTGTCTGTCAAGATCCTTTATCTGGGGAATGCGTGGAAGTATCGAGTTGAAATTAAAACCATACTCAAGTCTGCGGTTCCTTGAAGCTAACAAATCAATGTCCTAAGTTAACGGAAAAAAAGATATGGCCGTTTATATCGCAAAAAGTATATTTTGACACTCTCAAGGGAATCAAAATTCATAGGGTACTTCCCGTTGATGTAGAAACTTGTAATTTAGCATGAAACAAGGTCTCATAGTACAAGTATAGTAATAAATCGGAGAGCTGTAAATTTGTAGTTACTTCGTTAAAATTTTTCCGAATCGCAAAAAAAAGTTTTCCGATTCGGAAATCTTCGTAACTCAATTCGGGAATTGAACTGTTTTCATGAGTCTGTAGTTTGCAGTTTGTGCTATAGAACCGGGAAGTGCGCGAGTCTGACTTGAACTTGCCCAGCTTTTTTTAGTACATTAAAATAGCCCTTCCGCTATAATACGTTAAACCATTCGCACTGTCTTCTCACAGAACAGCAAACTTTCTAATAATATCGTCTTCCATTCATCAGCAAACAAATCCAATCCCAGGGTTGGTCTCCACGAGCACGTTGAGCATTAATAAAATTAGCATACGTGGTATAATGGTAGCCACACACGTTCCAGTATACTTGAGCAAATTAAGACTTGCACAAGTATACTGAAACGTGTGTTGGAAGATACTTGCGCAAGTTTCTGTACAACACACGTTTCAGTACACTTGTGCAAGTCTTAACTTGCGCAAGTATACTAGAACGTGTATGGCTACCAGGAGAGGCAGATCGAGCTACAAAGCGACAGAATAGGACTTTAACTTTTATCTAACTAACGGTTCTCAGATGACAGTAGTAACTTTAAAATAATCTTTAAAATAAACTTTCTGCACTTGTATCATTTTGATACAAGTGCAGAAAGTTTGTCATTGCAACCAAGGCAGAATTCGTACGAGCTGTAGGCGAGTGTGTTATGGAGTCTAGTGCCAAACGTGAGCCCAGCCTGATACGATAAATAATTTTAATACAATAAAATTGTGTTGGGGCAAGCACGCGCACTTTTCTGCACTAGTGCGGAAAATAGACCATTGCGTGCCTAAAATTGGTGGGATAAAAGCAGGTTTCCGTGTAAATGTATTGAAAATTGATTTTCAGTACCTGTGATTCTTAAACGCAGCTGACTGGGAAAGCCTTCAAATTAGTTGAAAAACTTATTCGCTAGGCCCTATTTTTAACCTAAATAATCAAAATTACATAACGTAATTAATAAACATAATTACATGCTTCCACTATCACCGGTTTTGTTACGCTTTTTAATTTTCAACGATGCTCGTCACTTATACCAAAGATAGCAATCGGTGTACCAGAGAGGACTTATCAACACTATCTATCTACGGTTGAATTATTTATAAGAAGATGATTTTCTACCAGCAGCTTCAACACGTGAAAGTAGGTAGAAAAGTACATAAAAACACAGAAAACTGTACAAACTTTGGACACCGTTGCATACCCTTAGGGATCGACTTCTAGAAATTCCTCTATTTAGTACTCGCCTACGTTAGAAAATTCTTTTTAGCCTAGTGCAAAATTTTACACTTCTAGCCCCAGTAGTTCTGGCTGTCCTTTGATATACTAATCAATCAGTCTTTATTACCCGACTACAGCAAAGCCAAAGGAGGGTTATGGTTTGTACCGGCTATGTATGTATGTATTAAAGTGTAATGGTTTTTTTTTATGGTAGGTAAAATCATCCAATGACAAATCCCGCCCTTGGGTGGAGCGGGAAGTAGTGTCAGACTCTTACTGACAAAAACCTACCCCGTTCCTTCGTAGCCTATCGTGCCGGGGCCGGGTATTCCTTTCGGAAGTTAACCCATGACCCCGGTAAAAGTGTAATGGTTGGTCCCTATACCTATATAATGTGTGACTACGACTTTTCTTTTTGTTTTCTTCTTGTTTCTCCAGTAACCTTGTTTATTTCAGTATCCCGAAAATCTTGTTTCATACTTTTTTAGCGTTCTTTTTTTGTCGTAGTCGGGTTTTAGTTTTTACTAATTTTTTTAATTATGTAATTTAAATTTCTAGCTGTTGATTCTGTTTCGAAAAGAAATGGTTCAACACAGCTGAATGAGAGTTTTCGGGGATCAATTTGAGTGGTACCTTCTCGTCCAATATACCACAATATCTCAAGACGAAAGTCTATAACTAGTGCGTATTGCCAGTGATGACATTTATGAATGAAATTACTCTGAAACATTTTATAGTAATAAAGTTCATTTAAAATCCTCACACGGCTATATCCATAACGACATAACTAACTAAAAAAAGATATAATCAACGATAAAGATGTGCTTATTATTAAAATAAAAGTACTTCTGACAATACTCATAACAATAGATTTTATCGCTGTAATAGTATATTTTGAAGTTTTTATAGCTGTTATAACATCTCCGTTGTTATAGGCAGTTATGTCATAATATCCAATTTTAATTACTGTTTTGGTAGACTTCATAATTGTATGTCTATTAATTTTATTTCAGATTAAAAACAGCTGTACTTTAGGAAAATAAAATGTTTAGATTAGTTCCTTTTTATATTCGTCAGGAAAAGTTGTAACTTCATCCTTGATTTGACAGGCAAGGAGCACACAATGCTGATAAATAGATTTTTTTAATTTACAGGATTCAGAATGAGCCTCATCAGAAAGCTTAGTCTCCCATGGCTTTCTCTCCCTCACAATGGAAAGGGCTATGCTTGGAGTTTCCTTTTGTGACCGCATCAGGAATTAACATATCCGCAGGAGAACCAAGGTCGCCGAAATAGCCCGAAGAATCACCTTACTTAAGTGTAGACAGGGAGAGCAGTGGTGACCGAGTGGTAACGGCCCCGACTTACGAGTTTTAGGTCGCGAGGTCAAACCCAGCCAGGCACATTACTTTGTGTAATTTATTTCATCATTACTGCTCTCAAAATGGTGAAGGAAAACATCGCGAGGAAACCGGCATGTCCTTGAACCAAAACTTCGAAGACATGTGACATCCACCAACCCGCACTGGGTCCGCGTGGTGAATTAAGGCCCATTCCCTCTCCTAGCGAGGAGGCCGGAGTCTCAGCAGTGGGAACATTATAAGGCTGATGCTATGCTATGCTATGGTAAGTAGACCGGGCTATTATTCGGGGATATTACTCGCAAAGCAGAAGTTCTATGGGGCCGATAGTTTCTGGAGTTTCAACAAAGTATTGGAAGGCCTCCCACAGTGTGGATCAATGACCTGATGAGTCGTGGAAATGCGATAAACATGAGAAGCACAGGACTTTTATTTTTGTGTCATCTCAGTGGACGTCATCTGATTAAAATAATGGTTCATAATGAAGAGGAGAATCGATATAATTAATCGATTAATCAACGCAATACTAAAATGTAAATGTCAATGGAAAAAACGTATGGATTTATTCAGTACAAAAATGACATTACCTTTCATTCTACATAGAGCGTGAGAAAATTATTTGATGTTTTCCAAACTAAAAACCAGGGTATTTGCTAACCCTGGTGAGGTACGCGGAAACTCTTATTTTAAGTGATATGAACTAGTGCTTGACTGCAATCCCACCTGTTGGTAAGCAGTGATGCAATCGTTGATAGTGAGGCGCACTAATTTATTTAAGAGCCTATTCACTCTAGCCTTGAAGAAACCTAAATTATGGGAAGACCGCAGCGGGAAAATTGTTCCAGTGCTTCGATGTACGGGTTATAAACGACGAGGCGAAACGCTTAGTCCGGATCGTAGAGGTTTCAACAACGTAAGGGGTTTTTTTTGTGGTAGGTAAAATCCTCAAATGACCAATCCCGCCCTTGGGTGGGGCGGGAAATAATGTGTGTCTATTACTGACTAAAAACCTACCATCAGGTCAGATCCAGGGCCCTGGGATTCATTTTCACCTAGCCCTTGGCCCCTGTAGCTTCGGCCCTACTGGGCCCCTACAGTTTGCTGACAACTCCTTGAGGCGCGCGGGATCAGTGCGCGCCGTGGACAACTTTTGTTCGTACCGTTCTGTTACCGGACGTACGGACAGCGAGCTACCCATTACCCGCCGAATCCCGGCGGCGGTGGTGGCGTGAGCGCCGTTGCCTGATGCGGTCGGCCTCGAAGTTGCGTTCAAGGCCCAAGGGTTTCCCGTTCAGAAGTCGACCTATGGCCTCAAGTCACCTTGTGAGGCACTTTTAACGCTCCATCTCGATACGCGGTAACCACACTAGAACCATTCATAAAATGTAACATTTGTGATATTTTTAGACACATCAAACAATAAACTTCATTACAATTATATTATTATAATGATTTTCCGAAATTGTAATAAGTTGCATTAACCCCCATAGTCAAATGCCGACACGAAATAAAAACAAGCCGCATCTTAAATAGTTAAAATATTTTATATCTAATTGTGTGTCAGTATCAATTCTTTTCTATTTTTTTACGCTTTTTACTTTTGAAGTAAACAAAAATGTATAAATTTATTATTTCGATTCAGTTTTTCTTTTTCTTATTTGTACTTTATTGGTACTTACTATAACAATATTCTACATTGTATTTTTATATAAATAGTAACTTTGGAGTTTTTTTGCCAGTTTTTCTCCATAGAAAACCGCCAAGGAATTGGGACCATGCACTAGTTTCTGAAGTTTTGTTGTTATGTGGAAAAAAATTGTAAATTTTATTAAATAGTGCCCATTGATTTGAAAGATTCATTCAAGATTCAATATTCAAAGTATTTTATTTCGAATAAGCCATTTTTAAATGTCAATAAGCCAGAAAAATTGTGCTGATTTCACATTCCAAAACGTGATCTCAATAGAAAAGAATGTGCAAGAAACTCCATGGACATTCTTTTCAATCAAGTTATTAGGTACAACCATCTCGGTTACATGTTTCTTGTTAGTATTATATCTAAATCTATAAACCGTTAAATTTTTGGTAATTTTAATCCCGTGGAGGGTCGATTTGGTGCATGAAATACTATCGAAGTTTAAAGAGAAAATTAAAAAAAGAGGTTTTTTTTTTAAACTCGAATTAATTTACTCATGTACGAAATGAATTTTTTTAAGTATACGTTAGCTGAGCGAGGCCAATGAACTGTAGGTAGTTAGTACGCAACGACCGACAACTACCTACAAGGTTATTGACTCGTTTACTTAAAGAAATTAATTTCGTGTATGCGTATATTAATTCGAGTTTTTGAAAAAAAGCACTTTATTTTTTAATTTTTTCATTACAAATCGATATTAGTTCATGTGTCTAATCGATCCTCCGCGGGCTTGGAACGACTAAAATTTAACGGTGTATATAAGAATAAGTCACTGGCAACTAAGAGATGAGACTGAGGCCATAGTCACATAAAAAGGGCTGATTGAAAGAAAAAAACGTACACCGACCCAAGTCACTTGAAACAAAGGTTGGAACAGTAACAAGTTATATAGTCACATATTTATGAGCATTGAAGCTTAGAACCATTTCATCTAATCGTATGCCATCAACCTTAAACAGGTACTACTTACACCCAGTTACAGCCAAACTACAAGTTCTACTTACCCCTCTCACAAAAAGCTTTCTATTGCAATACCAACGCCAGACCTCAGGTGAAAGTAAACAAAACTAAAATGTGAATGATGCAACTTAACTGTCTCCAAGTTCAAATATTGGAAGACAGATGGCGTTGTTTTCAAGGTCGTGTCTAGATTTATATTTCTTTTGTGGTTTCAGTAAAATAAAATTGATAAGACGTCTATTTTTCACAGAGATAACGTTACATGCCTGTCTTTTCTAAGATCCTTTGTAATAAGATCAAGTACTTCGAGTAATACCATTTTACAAACATAATTAACAACTTTTTTCTCAATAAAAAAAATATTAAATGTTTCAATACTGGCAGCTATAAAAAAAATCTTAAAAAACAAAAGAGTATCTAGATACCGCTTTGTTTTGTTAGTCACTTAAAATCAACGAATATTCATTACACTGCCAAGGTTTACTCCGCATGTGAACAACCGGCCGAGTTTACACTACCAAGTGCAAGGCTAGTTTGCGCTCCGTCGCTGAATATCATATTCTCAAAAGACCACATTCGTAAAACACCACATTCGCAAAACATGATATTCGTAAAACATCATATTCTCATAACATCATAATCTCAAAATATCATGATCTTATAAGACCACATTCGCAAAACACAACATTCTTGTGATACCACATTCAAAGTACAGTCATATTCAAACTACAGTTTTATTATTATTATTTTTTATTAAAAACGGGAGTTACAAAACAAAAGTGAAATTATCTCATAAACAAAACAAAAATTTAATTCTATGCTTACTGATAAATTATTTTTTAATTCTTAATACCTACTTATGTTTTTATTTTTTAGTCTTTATTATTGTGTTATCATACTAATTGCACATACCTAAGCGTTTCCAACCACACTTCAATGCATTTTTTTTAAACAATCATTGATAATACTTATTATTTTTTTATTTCTTTCAATTACTTTTCTGTTTCTTTTTATATCAGTGCAATGTAAATCATTTCTTTTTAATTTTGCATATTGCAATTTGGTTTCCTTTTTTAGCAGTTATATTTACTGGAACATACTGGGTTTTGATGGGATCCTTGTGTTGATTCGGCGATGCCAACCCTCAACACCATTTGTTGTTCGGTTTTTTTGGTCATGGCAGCATAATATATCACTACTTATCTTTTTCATCCATTGGCTGTTGAAATAATCAAGAAATTTGTATACACGTGGTGATGATATTTCAATGATGGTGTTAAAGGCTTTTTTTTTGTTGGTGGGTAAAATCATCCAATGACATCTCCCGCCATTGGGCGGAGCGGGAGATAGTGTCAGACTATTACTGACTAAAAACCCACCCCGTTCCTTCGTGGCCTTAGATACCAGGGCCAGGCTTTCCTTTCGGAAGCAAACCCTTGGCCCCAGTAGGCTTCGACCCTGCCTGCCTGCAGCTAGCAGGCTAGGTCTCTACGGTTTGCTGACAATTCCTTGAGGCGCGCGGGAACAGTGCGCGCCGTTGACGACCTGGGCTTGGTCCGGATAATTACCGGACGGTAATTATCCGCAAGCCCGCGCCTACGTTGGCTGGAAATCAGGATCGGAATCGGAATCCCCGCGGCGGCTGGGCCGTGAGGTCCGTTGCCTCTCGCGTGCGGCCTCCTCCTTTGCTAGCATTACTGCTTCGCAGAAGGAGAAGACCGCCTGCCATACCTCCTCGCTCCGGACCATGGCCCGTACCAGGGCCTGGCGCGAGAGATCGCCGCTGCTGATCGCCCTCACAAGAACACGGCGATGCTCTGCCCAAGCGGGGCACACTTCGACCGTGTGCTCCACCGTGTCCTCCGGGCAGTCCACGCAGTGGTGGCACCCAGGCGTCGGTTCTGCACGAATCCGGAACAGGAACCTCCCGAACTTGACCATGTCCGGTGAGAACCTGGGTCATGCGGAAGGTTAGGACGCCGTGAGGTCTTTCCAGCCACGCCTCAAAGAGGGGCCTTACCGCCATAATTAAGGCGTGCCCAGCACTGGGTTGCGACAGTCGCAGTCGCCATTTCACCATGAGATCCCGCCGGAACTCTTTCCGCCATACCTCGACTTGTCGTGGCAGGGGACTTTCGCCCCGGCGTTGCATCTCCACGCGCTTATCGTGCTTGTGTGCAAGGACTATTGCCTCCAGATCCCATGGTGGCAGGCCAGCAAGGAGGCTCGCCGCTTCGCAGGAAACCGTGCGGTATCCCCGCACCATTCGTATGGCCATGACCCTCTGGCACGCGTTCAGCTGGTTCTTCGGCTTTTTCCTCAGTGTGGGCGCCCATACCGGTGCTCCATAAAGGGCCATGGACCGAACGATGCCTGCGTAGAGCCTCCGGCAGGAGGCGTCTGGACCTCTCAGATTCGGTAGGAGCTGCTTGAGGGCAGCCTCGGATGGTGTTAAAGGCTTCTGGCATCAATTTTGAAGGCAGTAAAGGCAAGAGTGAACAGTATTTTGCTACTTTTGGTCTTCAGGTTCTACAAGATTTAAATTTTTGCTCATTTTGAACACGACGTTACAAAAATGGTAGTAACAACCTTTAATTGGAATACGTGGAAACACTTCTTTTACTGCTTTTATTACTGCCAACTCATAGTCGCATTTGTACAAATTTATTTTTAATCCAAATTGTTGTTTAAGAATTAAAAACAATCTCTTGTATGAAGACTGTTTTTTATTGGGTAAGAGAGCAAAGATTATAGGTATATAAAGTTCACAGAACGCCAAGTTACATCGGCTGTATTGTAGATTTTACCATTTGTACTAGTGCATAACGCCACAGTAGGCATTATTATTTTTGATGTCCAGTGTACATTTTGACATTTTTTGAAAATATGATGTTTACAGAATGTTGTGTTTTGCGAATGTGGTCTTATAAGATAATGATATTTTGAGATTATGATGTTATGAGAATATGATTTTTTACGAATATCGTGTTTTGCGAATGTGGTGTTTTACGAATGTGGTCTTTTGAGAATATGATATTCAGCGACGGAGCGCTAGTTTGCAGAGTAACCTTCACTCATTCATAACACGGCCAGGTACAAGTTTATTGCCATTGCTCTTTCGCAAGGAGTTTTATAATATAATGAAACATAATAAAAAAAAATTGATTAATGTAGTAGTAACATAATTGACACTGCCGGTTCTTAATTGAAATTTTTTGCCATTGCTCTTTCGCAAGGAGTTTTATAATATAATGAAACATAATAAAAAAAAATTGATTAATGTAGTAGTAACATAATTGACACTGCCGGTTCTTAATTGAAATTTAACTATGGAGATTTTGAATTTAGAATCCGCTAATCAGTATTTAAATTAAGTATTATGGTTAGCGAGTTTCATAAATTTTAATAAAACGGTCTTATTTTCCAATAAATAATACTTATTTGCAACTGATGCCATCTACTAAAGCATCAATAATATTCACTTTATTTGTGACATGAAAATTAAAATATCTGTTTCTTTTGATTGGTGAATTTTATGAATTCATGTATTTATGTTTGTTAATATAGGCCAATCTGACACTGATAAATGGATTGTTTATGTTGTTTCTCCACTACCTTTATTTGACTGGTAGAGAATGTCTAAGGTTTTAAGTTCATCTTCGTGTTGGGTAAAGCTTTCATCATTATCTTCCATTCTTTGGAAGAGGTTACTCTTCCCAACTAGCTTGTGGTCGCCTTCCAGTCTTACAGAATATGGTTCAATATCTGTGTTTTATTTGGCGCAACTGCTTATCAGATCTCCACAAGCCAGTTACTGATCAACACGATACTCCTTTTAATAAATTTGAAATAAATAAATGTTATAGCTCAAAGTTGGTGAGATAATAAGACAGAGTTGTAGCAGACAACGAAGAAGATGGAGGGATTGAGAAGGGAGAACTGGAAGAAGAAGAAAGAATAGGTTCGCAATTGATGGAAGGAGTAGAAGAAGGCATTTATCCAGGAGTGGAACAAAACAGCTAAAGAAAGCCTGTGAAATGTGCGTTAGCAACTTACAAAATGGACGAGTGCTCTTGTAGGAAAGTGATGAAAGCTTTCACTATTGCGCTTGTTAGAAGTTTTGCTGCCATAATATCTAAAGGCGTGTGTATTACTTTTAAAAGTACTGTTTTTAAAATTTAAAAAGGATTTGAATTTTGACAGGGAAATTATTGTTCTGTTTTAAGTCAGTTTAATGGTTTTTTTGGTGTATATATTGTACACCATTACACATACAAAAAAATAAACTAAAACATATATATACATACAATGGGCGGCCTTATCGCATTTTGCAATCTTTTCCGAGGAACCTGGAATAGACAGTAATTGTCTGGACAAGAAATGGGGCTGCCATTGGTGTGGCAGTAACAGTATTATACATATTTATATTATAATAGATACACAGATATATACATATACTATATTTGTTTCGTGTTAATTAGTTAAGTGTTTTAATTTTTCTCGTTCTACTTATGTTAAACAATAAAAAAAAAAAAATAATGGGTGATGTAACAAGAGTACATTAAATAAAAATCTATCAAAATATTGTACTCGTGTCAAAATTATAATTATTGGATCGTAGAAGCCAATACCTCAAACGAGAGCTAAACACTATCATAACAGTTCTTTCTTATCTCTGTTCTTGTCTATCAGTGACTATAGGTACTATATATGTGTGAGTTTTGAGTCTAGGTTTTCTGAATGCAATGTTAGCGCGTAACTTGTCTTCCCTTGTAATATATCAATGCTTTCATACTGAAAACCCTCTACACAATTTTTTTTTCATTCTTGCACACTTTTTTCATAAATCTACATCAACACCATTTTACACTTTACGTAATGTAAACCAAAATAAATCTAAATATTATCCCAAAAAAAGCAGTTTAACGATCACTGCTTACAATCAGCTGGGATCGCAGTCAAGGAGTTACTTATATTATATCATTGAAAAATAAAATAAAAAAGCTACTTTACCCTCGATTTGAAAAGAATATCGTCATGGGAAGTAGTTCGGTGAAGTTACAGGAAGGTACCAAGTATGCCAAAATTGAAATTATATCATAGCATATTATATTTTTTACTAGTCACGTCGTATTCAGTTCACTCTTACTTATTTGCAAAACATAAATAAATATTCATACTAACGTAAGACATTACCATAATACGTTGTTATAATTTCATATGAATCGGCTACGTGTTGGCATTGCTAATTATTAAAACAAATATTGATATGCCGACTGTACAGTGGTGTCCTTACTCAGGACAGGAATAGAGTTTTCTTTCCGTGTAGGTACCTATGCATGATGTAATACCGAGTAGTGTGGCACTCAGAATATCATTAAAATTTAGACTTTTTTATGTTTATGTTATGTCACAACATTAAAAGATGAGTATGATTTATTAAGAGCAAAAGATGAAAAAAAAAAGAAAATGAGTATGACTTTTTTAGAGTGAAAGTGATGAAGCAGGGAGGTTACGATCCTCAGCATTGAGGAATACTACGCAAGGATGCAGAGGGGGGGATTATTTATTAATTTTATTTTAAAAGTTACAAGTAAAATGCATATAAATATTTCGGTATTTTTCTTGATGATGTATTCATAACGGTATAGAACTATGTTATACTAAGAGGTATCCAAATATGTTGTGCAATTTTACGATTCAAACTATCAGATAATAGCAGATTAAACCATTGAATCAAACAAAGAAAAACAGACTCCCCTTTCTAATAATATTAGTAGTATCTATACAAATTGTCTTTATAAAATCAAGCGTTATTATTATCATGAATAGAAATTGTCAAAGGCAGGATAAGTTAAGGATATGTAACACTATCAAAGCAAACATCGTTTCTTTTGTGTGACGTTGAAATAACATTTTCTAGTGACTGATCCTTAATTCTATATGCTTTGTCTGTGTCAGTTTAACCAAGATAATTATGATAATTATCAAGTTGCTGACTCGTGTATGGATAAAATTCTGTTATAGGACTAAAAGTAGCTACAATAAAGTTTATAGATTACTTAAACCTTACTGTATATTTTTTTCTTTATAGGCACTTTTTTAACACTCCGAATAACTCCTGTATTGTGAGGGTGTTTACATACTTATAAACTCATATATTTTACGAGATAATAGAAATCCATGTCACTATCCACACTAAACTAACAGATGTAGATATAGTATGTAATAGTGATATGGAGAACACGCTAACTGTTATTTCTTTTTTTTTCAATTTTCTTGTATTTTGTTAATGCAAATTTTTATAAATTGGTTACAACTATAAATTTGATACAGTTGCAATATAATTGGGCTGTAGTTTCTTCTTTACCGCCTTTATTTCTTGATGGAGTTCCTATTAACTACACTGAAACTGCCAAAGATTTGGGTATTATTATTGACTCAAATCTTTCATGGCGTGCGCAGGTCAACGAAGTCAGTCGAAAAGTAAATTTTTCTTTCCATTCGCTTAAGCGCCTCCAGGGTCTATTGCCTTTGAAAACTAAGATTTGTTTAGCCCAAACACTTATTCAGCCGATTATAGACTATGCCGACGCCTGCTACTTGGATGCTACTGAGGAGCTATTGAACAGGCTTGAGCGACTCCAAAACTTATGTATTCGGTTTATTTTTGGTTTACGAAAATATGACCACGTCTCTCACTTTCGCAAGGAACTCAAGTGGCTCCCTATCCGTCTTCGCAGGAACACAAGGATTTTATGTCTCCTTTTTAACATTTTACATAACCCGTCTTATCCCTCCTACTTACGTGACTGCTTTTCTTACGCTCGTCCTAGTGACGCGCCGTGCAGATCACACCTTAGATCCCTTCTCAAATCCCATCCACATAAATCTAGTTACTTCTCCTTTTCTTTCTCTGTCCACGCAGTAAGGTTGTGGAACTCACTTCCGCCTAGCATTCGAGATTTAAAATCAATCTCACTCTTTAAAAAAAGAGTAAAAGAGCACTACCTCTCCTCTCAACCGTGATAATTATATATATTGTATATATATTTATGTTATGTTTATGTATAGTTATATAAGTATTTTATTTTATATTTAACTACATATTATGTATTATTTGATAGCTTAGATTAAGATTTCACACTTTCTTCTTCTCTTGTTTCCTACACACTATTGTCTACATTTCTTATAATTTCTCCTTTAGCAGGTCTGCTGGAAGAAATTTCTTTAGAAATAAGCAGTACCTTTGTACTATTATCTATTATGTGTTGTCTTTTTTTTTGTTATATTGTGTGTACATAAATTGTGAAATAAATAAATAAAATAATTTTATGAAAAAAGTAAAATTAAAAGTGGGAGAGTTTTTAATTAAAACGAATAAATAAAAAATTGCTGTTTGGTTTATTGTAGCTATAAATAGAAGAATAAGTTAACAATGCACACTCATCCATACAAACAAAATAAATAACTCGTGATACACGATACAACAAAAATCGTAGAAAATATATAAGAGATCGTACTTTAAATATATACATCAATTATATAATGAGAATTATACAGGTACTTAAGAAATATACAAAATATTACACAATTCAAATAATATGATAACAATAAATAAATATATACATAGATATATAGACATATAGCCTCTTTTTGGTTATAAAAACATACATAATAAGTATAAATAATAACAAATTACATAAATAAATATAAATACGTATTAAGTATACCCGTTTTACTTAAATATATATAAATAACTAATAATACTATCACATACACAATAAAAGCAAGAATCCTTTTCAGTCAGATTAACAAAATCACAAATAAAAGTAAAAAATATAAAATGACTGAAAAGAAAATCTATAGAAGAAAAGAGAACAAAATACGAACTAAAAAGGAAAATAAAAGCGGCAGACATACTTAAATACATTCACTCTTAAATCGTTAAGGGGTCAGATTATACGTAATATTTGGTAACAAGATTAGTTGTAGGCAGAATAAGCCAAGTTGTTGGCCTCATTCCTGGAGCGGGACCAACCACCTTCCCATCCATGGCCGTGCTCAGCAGCCACGGGGTGGTGTTCCGCATGTGGTTCCCAACCGTGAGGTTCCCAGGACACCTCTTCTTGGGCGTGCTTCTTGGCAAGCAGAGCCTTGATGATGGCAATAAGCTTGATGATGAAGGCGATCTTGGCAAGGAGAGCCAGTTTGAAGAGAGAAGCGGCGATGATGACTATGGATATAACAACGATGGCAACGGCCTTAGCTTTGGCGAGGAGGATGAGGGGGATCAAAATCTTCAGTTTCTTCTTAAGCTGCTTCTTCTTCTTGCCACGGCTTTCTTCAGCTGGAACAAATATATCAATATAAGGACATGTCTAAGAAAGCTAACGGAAATTTATTGAAGCTAAGAGGAAAGTAAGTTTGAAGATTTATGCTGTAGATTTGCTCATTCTTTAGAAGTTCTTAATAATAGAGGTCGTCAGATCAAACAACCGTTGTAGTAAATGGAATGTCATCTTAAGATTAGATTTCAACTTTTATAAGGAGAGTATTCTTGAAATAAATCATAGTTTTTTAACTAATTTGTTATAAAATTTTAACCAAACATTTTATAGATGGAAGCATCGTAAATAATACTATTTTTAGAATTAATTGAATATCTATACTAATATTATAAAGAGAAATGATTTGTGTTTTTGTATTTTACTTTATAATAAATAAACTCAAAACTACTCGATCGATTTAAAAAAAAAGCTTGTGTTATTAGTATGCTCCTTTGTTGGGCATGGGCAAAGTCACTAGTTAAAGCTAGTTTAATAAATTTTCTAAGTCAAACTATAGAGTGATTGTAACCATAGTAAATTTTATAAACTATCCAACATACATAAACTAATCAAAACATTTAAATTGTCTGCACTTTCAAACTGGTTCTTAATTTATTTTACCAAACTAGAATTTCAAAACAAACTTGTATAATCGCCAAAATTTTCCATCGCTTACATTAATTGAAAATAAGAGGAAATGGTTCATTTCCTCTCGTTCAATCGTTTTTTTTTATTATATCTCTAATTAACTTTTGCTACAAACTGGTTTGTTGTAAGCTAATGTCACTTCGTGTGTGTGTTCAGTGTACCGTATAAAAAATAATATTTTAATATACCTTCATCTCCAATAGCCCTAGACTCAGCCTCATCTTCTTCGTTTCCATCGTAGCTAAGCTCCAATTCAGTGGACTGCAGAAGGCCAGAAGCGGTCTCCCAAAGCCTTTCAGTGACTTGCTTGGTCCTCAAAGCAGGGTCGGTGGAAAGAGTCTCCAAGCTCTTGCCTTCCTTGGGGTTATTGTTGAGTAGAGTGATTCCTTCAATGATTTTGAGCTTGCGAGCACCGCTCAGCCTTTCACTGGCTTTTAGGGCATGCTCCTGTGAAGAGACAGTTATGTTACAATTTAAGAAAATACAATATTATAGACAAATTATTAGTTTGTCAGTTTTCAGAAAGAAAAGGGCTGGTAGTATAAAATAAATCTAAAGTATTGAGAATTTAAGATTTATTAGCAATTTACTCATCAATATTATAGAAGCAATGTACACCGATCATTTATTGGTGGTATACGAAGAGAAAAGTGTAATCAAATCAACGGTCAAGTTTTATGATTACAAATTATATTGTAATTGTTGTCAGAATTGTCTTTGCGTGCAAAACAAGGCCCTCTATTACCCATGACCTTTACATTGACAATTAAGTAACAGAAACCATTCATTTTAATAACTGTAATCAGTAATTTGTCGGCAATGGTGCCTGTCGCTAATTCTGTATTGATGTATCTAATGAGTCCTACAAATTAAAAATCACTTTCACTATAAAGCCTCATTTGGCTGGATTTGTCACTTTTTCCTTTCTCTTAACTTTGGGGTCACCCCGAATAAGGATATTATTTCCTTTTGTTACTTCGACTTTTCTTTGAAATCCGTCTTGGTAAAAGACAATAATAAATCATTTTTATTTTTTACTTGCACTTGACACTTGGACTTAAAACATCGTGAGCATCTAAATTATTTACACTTTTTTTTAATTAATGATGAGTTTGATATTTTTTGACACAGTGTCCAATGGCGCCTCTTTTGTAAAATGCACTTGATCTATCCGCAACTTTTATTGTAAAATCCATGTTTTGATACGTCCATGTGTCAAGGCAAAACAAAAATCACTTCACTCTCACTGCATACCTTTAGGCACAGACTCAAATCACTGTTACAATTGACGAAATTTCCAATGACTGATTTTAGCACTGAATCATCCGAACTAACTGGACCGCAGGACACGTAAGCCACAACACTTAAAAACACAACGATGGTCTTCATTTTTGCTTCTGCTCTGGACTCAACTAATCCAAGATCGTTCGAACTGTGATGATATTTCGATTGGATCAGTATTTTTTATCCAAACTCCCCCCACTCATCTGTTTAAAGAATTAACATTTTAATGTCATCTCTTCCAAATGAAAACCAGACGATACTATGCAAAAGTGCGTGGCATACTTTGTTTTCATTAATATTCATATATATTTGGAATTCACGTTCGATTTTTTTCTGTTATTTTTATATTCAAAGGTTGCTTTTGGTGAGATATTGTGCGTTGGGCACTTTCTCCGGATTCTCGTGTGCTCTTGTAGGACTGGATGGTTCTATGAGAAATTTCGCTAAGCAGCCGTGTTTGTGACCTGTCGTGAGATGAAGTTTAAGATTTTAGTTAAATCAGCCGTGATAAACATTTTTTTATGTCTGTAACTGCTATGTTGAATAATTTATTTTTTATTTTTACACACACATTATTACACAACGTCGTCTAGTCCCAAGCTAAGCAGAGCTTGTGTTATTGAATTACTTGTTCAAATGATGCCTTTAAAATAATTTTGTACATAATGCCAAGAGTTTGCAATAACTGTACAGTGCCCGGTCTTCCTATTGGTCGTCGGCTTATATTTTGAGATTACGTTGTATAAGAACAGTGCGTAAAATATTATCTACCAAATTATTAAATACCAAAATCTTTGGTTTCGATTCATAAAATGTACTTGGCTCATTTGTAACATCTTATGAATTTTTCATCTTTGGCAGTTCTGATCTAGTTTGATATCCATCCAGGTCCGAAGATCATTGCTTACTTCGTTAGTCAAAAACAAACTCGTAATAAGGATGCCGTAGGATGTCGTGGAAATCTACGGAAGTATAATGTAAATATTACAACACAAAAAAAATGGAAATACTCGTATTATCACCAATACTCATGAATTCGAACAACTTATACTATGGAATTTTCTGGCATCTCAAAAGCAAGATCAGTTGTGTACACTTTATCGAGTCATTCAAACATTATCGTCCCCATATTGTGTAAGTAAATTGAGAACCGATCACATTCCGATATTTTTTTGTTGGAATTACTTTTTTGTCCAGCCAAGCTGGGTAGGAAGCCGAAGCTGCGGTGGTAATAAGCACGCGTGGGGTCGCCCAAACCCTAAAGCGCCAGAACCGTGACAGAAACAATGCTTGCTGCATGTTAAATGCCTACTTCCATGGTGTATGCCTGCATGTGCATAGAACATTACAGTGATATATGAATGTTCGGAAGCATAATACTTGAAGTAAATGTTATTTCGGACAAACAAAACGGAACAAAAGGTCGGAGTAACGAAAAATAGCTCAATAATGATTCAGTGGCACACTTGTCTTTGATGAAATTTAAAAAAAAAACTAAACTATAATAGATGAAAAGTTTTAGGGGAAATGAAATTCGATCAAATATTTTTCGAACTTAAGATTGGCAACCAAGTAGACTGAGATGGCCTATAAGCGTCACCCTAGCAGAACCTGTCAATCGTGTCAACTTTTTGCATACGTAGTTCTTATCGAATGGCGAGCTACATATTGCTCAACATCCGCAAGCCCGCACTTAAAGTGCCAAAAAAATTGCCCTGTGACACACCCGGAACTCGCGTCTGCTGCGGTGGCTAGAGCTTAAGGACGTGCTCTCCCTCATATCATACTTTCTGCGACTTCCATCATTTACATTACCACTTCACAGAAGAAGGTCACTGCTTGTTATGCCCTCTCACTTCATACCATAGCCTGGACCAGGGACGAAAGGCAGGAAAAGTTCCACTGCTGATTCTCTCAACGAAGACACAGTGATGCTCCGCATAAGTGGAGTAGGCCTCCACCATTCATAGCGCTTATTTTTCATTTGCATTGTGATTGAGTCAAATAGAGATCTTTTAAACTATTTTGGCACATGGATGAGCCTGTAAACATCATAACTGAATTTTATAAATGAAGTAATGAACCTTAACTTCGATCGTCCATTTCCTTAGTTAAAAACAAATTGAAAGTATCAAAAAATCCTGCTGCGAAAAAGCACTGTAATGGATCTGATATTGGTTTACTATAAATTCCATCAGGCTACTTCAAAAATTTATCAAGCTGTTAGCTACAGGATATGGTGAAGAAGAAGACATCCAAATATACCTACAAACTTACATACGTCATAACCCGGCCTTTTTCCAGGATTATATCCCTTCAGCAGAATAAAGGCAGTCAATAATAGCGTCATTTATTACTGACTGCGTTTTCTTTCATAACACTCCTCACACCACTTTTTCATTTTTTCTCTCCACCTTCCCATCTATCCACATTAACTCTTTTAGTAACATTTCATCCTTTTTTTTTGACGATGACTATATCAAGGTAAACGACTCCCTTTTAACTTTTCCACCACTGATGCAACTTTCATAGTTTCTCTTATGTGCTCATTTCTCACTATATTTATTTTTGCTACCAAACAGATCCATCTCAACATATTTATTTCTGGTATTTGCAATCTTTCTTCACAGCCCAACTTTTTTTTCCATATTCTGATCCAGACAGCATCACAGGACATTTCATGGAACTGTAAATTTTACCCTTAAAGTTAAAGGTTATCCATGAGTTGCAAGTTGTTCCAGTGATCTGTCACCATTTCATCTCCGTCTACCTCACTATCTTCCTGAAAAAGCAACCCATAATACTGGAAGTCGGATCAGATCTGCATATGCATTTTAGTGAGAGCAAAAGTCACAGAACTGGAGATACAGCAGATATCGAAGAACAAGTATTCGGTTTTGGTTCTGCTTGATTTCAAGCCAATACTCTCCAGTATTTGCCACCACACTTCCAATCTGCTTTGGACTTCTTGGCCGTTTTCGGCAACTTCCATAATACCAACCGCAAACATGGAGCCTTTTGCTGGATGTTTGATGTCAGAACATAATATTATCATCAGAAACAGGTAAAGGTTAAGAGCCTACCTACCTAGTTCGTATTATGTGGACACCTCTAAAACAATACTCTCCACTTGGGGTAGTCAGTCTTGGGGTGACGGTTTTTATCTAATAGATTTTTTTTTTTCTAGATATGACTTTCAGATCTGAAAATTTATTATTATTGCTTTACTTATAAATATTTAGATAGATCATTTTTTGAGCAGTGATAGCTATCGAAAACTTTATCACTTTTGCTTACTAGGATTCTAAACGATCGCGATGCTTGAAAACAACATTTTCTAGAAACAAAAATCAGATCTATAATCACAGGGTTGCTAAATACTCTCCAGCGTATGATGGTGTATTAACAGTTCGTACGTGTTATTGGCAAAATTGTGGTGTCTCTTCCACAAAGACCATTAATGAAGAGTTGAAGTTAAAGTTGACCACAGGGTTGACAGTCAATCATTTTCACAGAAAAGAGGTCTGAGTCCCAGTAGTAGGAGCGTTTTAGACTGATATACAATGGAATGCAAAACATGATAAGGATTTTAAGGTTCCAGAACTTTAAGGCATTATTGTTTATGGTCAATGTAGTAGATCAGCAGCATATACCTGCTCTATAAAGTAATGATGAGTTAAGCTGTGTGTGCTTAGGCATCATGTTTTCATCGAAGCAGCTTAAGAAAGTCCTATATAAATATCCTTTCCGTTTTCTGCTTAGCATTTAATGCCACTGGTATGGCTGTTTTAATCTAAACTTCCATACTTATACTATCTGGATTGCTTTCGTCAATGGATATTTCTCATATTGCTACTACTATGTCGTTATTTTATCGTCATTATTCATCCACCCTTATTGCAATTAATTCTAGGCTGGTACAGCAAGTTTTCCCACATATATTCTGATATTTTTATAGCCTGTTTGGTGTTCTGACTGCTGGGTCTTTGTTTTCTCATTGTCCTTTCAAGACGATATCTGGTCAAATTTATTCCACGAACAAGATTAGATCGTCAAATCTAAAAAGTATAAAAGACCAAACTTTTTGTAGTTCTTTAAGTGTGTTTTTGTCCATTTATTTCTTTATATGTTTGCATAAACCATTCATGCAAAGATTTTATTTTTGCTGAATATTTTTTTCAGTTTTATGTTCTATTATTTATTGTTCTATTATTTATATTTGTATAATTATAATAGATAATACTCCAAATTCATTATCTTCTGTGCCAGCCTCGTCAGAATGCTTAAAGTCACTCATAGACCAATGAAAAGGGTCACGCTCGAATTTCCTTGCATAATCGAATCAGAAATGAAGATATCTGCAGGAGCATCAAGGTTACCGATATATCACCTCGCAAAACAAATGGACCGAGGTCGAAAGTTTCTAGAGTGGTGAATTCGTATGGATGCAGCTTTGGAATGCTTCCCACAAGGTTTTTATGGTAGGTAAAATCATCAAATTACAAATGCCCTTGGGTGAGGCGAGAGATAGTGTCAGACTCTTACTGACTAAAAACCTACCCTGTTCCATTCATTCGCCTTCGATCCGGGGCCCCGAGGTTCATTTTCACCTAACTCTTGGCTTTCCACAAGGTAGATCGAAGACCTGTTGAAGGTCGCGGAAATTCAAAGGATGCAAAACGCTTCCTGTCCTGATTATAGCACTTAGAGGACGACTATGTCCAGCAGTGGTCGATTTAGGCTGAAATGATGGTGATGATTTATGATCGGAGTGCAGCACACTTTTAAATATTGATACGACGATTGTACCAATAAATATATCTCTAAAAAATATGACGGTTTTTGATGTCTTTTGATGATATGTTTTGCTATAGTTTGTAATGTTCATTTTGCTTTTGAGATGAGTTTAGTAATTATGGACTAAGGAACTTATAAGGTAAGGTTTAGTGTTTATGCTTTTTTTTTGTGTCAGTTAGTTGACTTGCATTATTATTGTATGTAGTTTATTTAAGTATGTTGAGTAATGGGAAATGAATCGTGTATAAAGAGCTGTGTCGAAAGATTATATTGTGTCGTGTTCTATTCTGATTGAGGATTTAGACTACTGTTTCATATGGTCAGTTTTGATGTGATTCATTAAATTAATATAGGTATTTAATTCTGTTGAAATGTTTCGTGAGGCAATTTCAAACAAAACAAATAAAATAAAATTTAACATAAATATTTATTTAAATAAATAAATTAAGACTGAGGTACTTGTACATGGCTTCAACAAACATGAATAAATAGCACACATTCACACAAATAATTTAACAATCATTCTAATCAGTTCAATTGCTGAGTTGTCCAGCGTAGGCCATTGAGGCTCCATCTTTAGCTGACCTACTCCAGCCTTGGCTAGCTGGCTCGTAGGAGTAACCTGGGTGTTCTTCGTGGTGGGCAGGAGCTGCATACGAGACGCTAGAAGATGATGAACCACCCTTCTTGGCTAATAGTTTTCTGATCAGACTGATAGCGCTCATCGCGAAAGCGATCTTTCCTAGGAAGACGGCCTTGATAGCGGCGAAAGCGATGATACCGAGGAAAATAGGGATGAGGGCGGCCATTTTGAGCTTCAAGAGGAGGAGGAGGGGCAACAGCTTCTTGATCTTCTTCTTCTTCTTGCCACGGGCTGGAAATAAAAGAGAAAATATTATAGTCAGCAATTCTTATGTCATCGATTTGGGGTCGAAAGTACCAAGGCGTCATGACTGAAAAGAGTTGGATAATGTTACGACGCTTAATAATAAATGCAAAGCCGCTAAGTGTCCGAAAATTGTATGTTGAGTCTATTTAATAGATGCTTATTACTCTAACGTTCGCTCAACAATTTTTTGCTTTGGATTTTTTTGTTGTATTCGAATTAAGGAGTTGCTTATGAAAAAGATGTTCAAGTAATTTTATGAAGAATAAAAATGGTTTTGTGGAATAAAAATTTAAAATTTAACTGATTTTTTAATGAATTTGTAAATCTATTCACAGTCTCAGATATGGCATTGTTGCAGCGTATCACCGATATAAAATTAACAGAGAATTGTGTTAAAAATGTGTGATTTCAATACCGTCCATGAAACTGTTCATACAAGATATTCCATTTAGCACCTTCTTGTCGCAGTAAAGGGCTTTGTTTGACAACTGAGTATGTAAATATGTGTTGGAGAGAAAGCTGTGAGGTACCTAGACTTCAATGCATTGTTTGAAACTCGTTTGCCACTTTAGTGGCAAAGTTTCTAGTTGTCACAATGGATTTGTTTATTGCCTCGCTAATGGCAGTTTTGGGTTTTATGTAATCTTTTAGACCCTAATTATCGTGGGACACACTTTTTCGTCATTTATCTTAACTTCAGAAGGAATGGGATTTCTCACCCAGAAGTCGAAAAATTTTTTCAATTATTATTTTTTTACTTTTTTTTGTTGTAAACCTAACAATGAAAAAAATAATAGGAAGAATTCTTACCTTCCTCATCGAGTCCCCTAGATTCACCATCATCAGGAGAAGATAGACGCATCTGCAGGACATGGTTTTCTAAGAAGTCTCCAACGTTGTCAGCGATTCTCTCGTCAATCTGGAGTTCCCTGGCTTTGGGTTCTTCAGCCAATGGCTCGTAGCTACGAGCTGATCGAGCTGATCCGGTGTTTACCAGGCTCATACCCTCGAAGATGTCCACATCTTTCAAGATGGACAGCCTTTCTGTGAATTTCAAGGCCTTTTCCTGTGGAAAAAGAGGTTGCATTTAGTGATTAAGCTATGAAACTATTTCAATTGTTGAATTTGATTTATTTATTTATTTATTTATTTATTTATTTAATCTTCATGTACAATAGTGGTACATAGGCGGACTTAATGCAACAAGGCATTCTCTACCAGTCAACCTTTGGGTTAAAGAGAACAAAACTGTGGTAGGTGTGCACAATAAATAAATAACTGTAAATTCAAACAACTGTAATAAATAACTGTAATTTCGTAGGTTTTAATTTTTTAATTTTATGATAAGTGCTGATTATCGAATTTGCAAACGTTGTCTCTGTGTAATTGAATTTAAATATTAAATGCACTGATATGCAGTTAAAAATAATATTGAATGCTGAATAATTTAATGCCACTTAAATTTCAATTATTTAACCACTGAGCCACTCAAAACTATTCATAAGAAATCCGCATTTATGCAACTCCATCAATTGTAGAGAAATGATTTTACTACAAATCGTCAGTAAGTAGCCACTTGTTATGTTAATGGCTTTTTACTGAAAATGCAATGAGCTTGGCCATCGTTACGACTACACTTGATTGGTATTCTGATCACTGCACTCCACAACACTTTGGTTTCCACGATATTCACCTTCAAACATAACGAGGTATCCGTTTCAATGCACTCGGTAACAGCACCCACTAAATTTTCCGCAACACCGTTTTCTTGCACTGGGTTACACTTCACTGAAGCCAATATGGCTAACAAAGCTATATTCTTCCACATTTTTATTTTATTAAACTTCTACTTCACTGGATGCTTGTACTCCAAGTGCCAACGTTGGCAAACTTATGATGATTTTCCAAAAAACTGATGGATTTTATCCTTCTCCTCCCCTCTCCAATTTTTTGACAATATGACGTAAAGTATGTGCGCGCTGTTTGAAGCCGTATGCTAACTGATCGACCGTAGATCGTTTAAGCTCAGACGTCAGGATAAGTAGAAAAATAAATATTGGATGTTAGAAAGCGAAGTTTGCGTTTACGACATCGAAAATAGGCATTCGTACGTTATGAGCAGTGTAAATTAAAACGAAAGAAAAAGTGTGATTGTTTGATTTTTCGTAAGTTCATATGCGGAGGTGAAAATGAATGTCGTAATTTCTAAAAACACGTTGTAACGTTAAATTTTATAATGTTGTAATAAAATATTGTTTTAAGTGAAATTCATTGTTCGCTCTCTCATGAACTCTGTCTAATTTTATATGTAGCTATTTTTTAATACTTTAGATTTCGAGGTCGTATCGGAAACCGGAAAGCTTAAAGACTCGCTTAAGAAACTTTCTGTCGCATCGGAAAGACTGATGCCGTCTATAGTTAAACGAATTTTCTACTTTTTTCGTATTCTAATTTATTTTTTGATATGTTTATACTTTTTTTATAATATAACGTTCTAAATTATACGTTTTATACTTTTCCTATATTACGTGCATTCGATTCGTGCTGATCGCTCGAAGTTTTGATTATACTGAAATCAAAAATACTGCGTGTATTTTTTTATTTTGAATAAAGAAAACGATTATAAAACGTTTACTTTCTTTTGCAATATTTAAATTAATTTTAATTAGTTTTACGCATATGATTGGGGTGATAAAAGTTAATGAAATCGAATCCTATCTATTAGGTAAAATAACTGATGAATGTAAATCAATTCAAAATTATTAGTTACGTGATTTAATAATGCGTTTACTGCAATTTTTTGTATTCATGGTAAGTAAACAAAAGGTATAGTTTATTTTTAAATTACATATTTATACAATAATAAATAAATATAAAATCTAAGAACAATTTGCTCGTTACAATAAATATCGCTATGCTAAGATTTATTTGCACAATAAATAAAACAAACGGCAGTAAATAAATATCTGTACAATAGATGCATGTAAAATTCAAATAAGAGGCATGGTTTTTTTTTCATAAATCATAAAATTTACAGGTCTATACAAATAAAAAAGAAGCTACGCATAGCAACAAAATGTCTAGGTCACAATTATTATAAAACGATTAAATAATTGAGCTCAAGTGTACGAAATGTGTCAGTGACGTAACTACATTGCTTTGCACAAGTGAAAGTACACACGTGCATACTTTACACATTTCTTAATTTCAAGAGTCACCGAGACGCTGGTAAGACTTACAAGGAAAAAGTCGTGTTACAAGTTGCTGATATGTTTAATATGAATGTATGTATGGATGCTGTGAATGAATTTTGTAGTAAACTGTACTGTGATACTGCGGCTGAAATTCGAAAGAGATTTTTTGTTAGGTTGGATATTTTTGTTTTATATTTAACATAAATCGGTCTTGGTGGCTTGGTTTTGGTAGTTCTGTTTAACTGAGATTAGTTTTCCAGTAATCTTGAACGAAGCGTGTTTTACTTCAGATTGCAAATGTATGAAAAAATTGCCCTTAGGGACTCCACAGAAATGTAAGTATTGAGACTTCTATTTTGGCAAAATTACTGAATTCAACATTGAGCTAGAATTATTGAGCTAAACTAGTATGCAGCAGATAAAACTAAAGTATGGACCTCTGTATGCATGAATTAATATAGGCGTAGGTATCGAAAGCTTAAGTCAAATCCAAACCACTTCTAGCGTAACCGTTCAACCTAAATTTATATAATTTATCAAAAAAGTGAAACAGCTTATTCTAATCGTATGCTTGCTAAAACCCTAGTCAACATTACCTACTCGAAGTAATTTCTATAGACAGAGTGTACAAACTCAAAGAGAATACAAATATTTGTTCTTCATTAGTACTTAAGTGGAATCAAACTAATAGGCCTGCGTTTCTAAAAATAGAATAAAAAGGGGTAAACAAAATATTTCAAGAACTATCACGCAGTTCCGTTGGTGACATTTGAGGCCAGCTTCGAAATAAAACCAGTTAAACATGTTAGCACTGGCCTCAACCACTGTGCATGCTGATTGTTGTACTAGCGCATAGTATGAAAATAAATGTACGTAGTGTCTCCTTTATAGATAGGTAATATATCATTGTAGCTATATTTGAAGATACTACTGTCATCATCATCGCAGTCAAATGATGCCCCTTACTTGATTTGGGCTTCTCCTTGTCTAAATATTGTTTTAGAAGAGAACGTGATGGTTTGATTTGAAGAGAACTGTTTGTACCAACAGCTGTCGTAAAACCTGCTTAAGTATAGAGTCATACAAATTTATAACATTGCATTGTTTTCAAGCAATCAGCTGCTCAATCTTGTTCATCATTAGCATTTCAGTCGAAAGACGTCCACTGTTAAACATAGGCCTCCCACAAGTATCACCATAGTGAATCTCGCATCCGTCGTTTTCCCGCGACTCTCACCAGGTCATCAGTCCACTTTGTGGGAGGCCTTCCAACGCTCCGTCTTTCGATACGTGGTTGCCACTCCAAAACCTTTCGTCCTCATCTACTGTCTGTTCTGCGAGCAATGTGCCCGGCCCACTGCCACTTTAGTTTACCGATTCTTTCGGCTACGTCAGTAACCGTGGTTCTCCGGCGAATTCTCCTAATCTGACCAGGTTTGGTTTCTAAGAAATAATCATATTTTAAAATGCTTGAAATCCTCGCTTTATTTATCACAACCAAAAATAGAAAATAGGTGCAGCCTCTGTATAGCCTACGAAGATATTCCACAGATGATGTAACAGAGAGAATAAAAAGGTAACAGGATATATTAGTTTTGTAAGTGTTTAGTGAAAAGACGCTCCCAAGTTACGAATCGAGGAAGAATTTAGGACACTTTCTATTATCATACTTGTCATATACAGTTATGTATCTACACAATCCTATATGCTTTACGACAATGTTGATTGTGTTTTCTAAGAACTATTTTAAAGAGACCATACCCATAAAAAGCTAAAGCAAATTAAATTGTAGATAATTTAAGAAGTTTTTAAAATACATAAGAATATGTTAAAGTAACAGGTGTTTTATTTAAATATTTGGCAGACAATTAAGTAATGGTATTTAATCATTACCTATTTCACGTATATGAATATACCCCCACCCCCTTTGTTAGTTTAAATTAAATAAAATATAATGTCAGAGTAACAAAGACCTAATAAAAACTGATATTACACAATAATAGTTAAAATTATATTCTATTCAAAAAATTTCATCATTCATTGATAAAGTTACACTAATTACATTAGCATTATGCTTTAACACAGGCGCAATGAAAAAGCCAGTGGTTTTTGGCAGTTTTTCACTAATCGATTCTAAGTGGATACCTATTGCAATGTGAAAAGTATCATTGCAGGAAGACAATATTATTATGTAAAATCATTGAAATATGATATTCAGTAAAATTTTGTTGAGATATGATGGTGTAGGTATGATTAATCTAGTATTTCAGCCGAGAAGACTAACATGAAATATTTACTACCAAATTTTGCAAAATATTAGAATATGTTATATCCACCACATCCGTATTCTGTATTAAAAATGTAATACTTTCTAAATTTTAAACCGGCTAAATGCAAAAAACGTGCGAAGTCAAAATAAATTCCTCTTTAATTTATACAAAAGCTTATATTTACGCTTAATTACTGTTTAAAAATTTAAAACAAAACCGAATACCAACCTTGTAGCTTTTCATTTCGATTGATTAAGTGATAGTCAACTAAGATTAAATTTACTAATGTCTGTACACAAAACCTCAAAATTTACAACGTCAATTGATAGCTACAGACAGCGCAAAAGTTCATCAAAAAACTGACTTTACATCATGAGGATTATGATCCTCGGTAGTGAAGAACACGACGCAAAAAAGAGGAGGAAGATATTGAAATACTACCACCGATTTTATAACTTGAATCTTGTTCTTTATTCTCCATTTTTTGATTCCCCAGTATTTGGGAGCGCCTACTTAGTTCATAAAGATGTCACAGCACCAAACTAGCAAAGAGGTCAGTATGAATGTGTGCCAACGCCCTTTGGATTCAATACTTCCAATAGGCTCACTTTCTACATAATTTGATTTGCTGTGACAACGCTTATGCGTAAGCTTTTGGGCGTTACGATGGATGACAGAGCGAGAATAATTCTTTTGACTTGTAACGGGATATCAAGAACGTTTTTGGTATAGTCATACAAAGAATACATTACATTTCTTATTTTATACTTTATGTAAACGTAGATTTCGAATCGCGAATGATATGCAAAAGTGAGTTCCTCTACCTTACTGCATGGACATAGAAGTAAAAGAAGTAGCTGAATTTATGAGGACGAGATTTAAGAAAAATAATAACTGTTTTCTATGTGGTGCGTCGCTTGAACGAGCATAATAACCAGTATTTTTAGTTAGTGTATCTAATGAAAAAAAAAGCTCTGTTTTTTTTTTCAATGATAAACTCGCGTGGGACCACCTTTCCACCTAATGATAAACAATCATGTTGCCAAAAATTTTGCCGCTCACATTTTTTGGAAATCAAAACTGTAGCTCAATATTTATATTGTTTTTTATTCTTCCATGGTTAATTTAGTTTCTGTTGACAATCCTAAGCATAATATATCTATTACTTTAATTAAGCTCGTTGTCTTGGTAGAATAGTATTTTTTTTTTACGTGGGCAAAATCTGAGCAAATACTGTCGTCATCGTCAAAAAAGTCTGATATTTTCTTTTGAATAAAGCAACAGGATGCATAAATTCTTGTATAACGTAATGAAGTTTCAAGCATACAGTTAGTCACATTGAGATATTATCAGTATAAATATAATTACATTGAAGCAAAAGTTGGGTTCAAATTCCTAAAGTAATCTTTTAGTCATCTCTTGCACCAATCACAGGAAGTCATAAAGTTATTGTAGGGATTGTTTACTGCTTATTGTAATAATAATAAATTATGTATTCAGAGGCAAGATCCTTAAATAACAAAGACAAGGTGTGGTGTTAGTTAGCTTCTATTTGAAGTTGAGTATAACATATTTTGCCTTTGTCGAAAAAAAAAAAAAAAACGGTAAATATATGTAGTTAGAGATGACTGCGAAGCCGTCTTTTAGATTTGATTCGTCCTATCAATTCTATCAACTGCATCATCCTTTTAAAACTTACATAATAGCATGTTCAGTTCCTAAGCTTTCCTATAATCGACTATGATAGTGTGTGTTACTATAACCTGAATGCAGATCTTTTCACTGACTGCTACCCATATAACTGCATTTGATTTGATTCTAACATTCGTAAGTACCCACTCATCAGCATAAAACTCTAAGGATTATGTTCCTCATATCTGACTGCATATTATTATTTTTTCCTCTACCTATACCAAAAATCTTCATTCCACCATCATTGTCTTCAGCGATGTCATTTTCACTAATCTGGGTTTATTCTGTCTTCCTTCTTTATCCAGGAAATCTTCTATGGAATGAGAACCCACCAAGCATCTGGACCGTCCTTCTTTTAGTTGAAGGCCTGTCAGTACATTTGCAAGAACTTGGTTGTATCATCACAGTGTTGAATCGTTGGATTAATAATTATAATCAATGATACTGTTAGTGTTGTACCAATCAATATGTTGTTGTTTTTTCTTTTTTTGTGTATTCTTTTCCTTAAACGATATCTACCACGCCATTATCATTACGCTATCATGCATACCATTACGTCTTTGCACCTTATTATTGACTGATAAAAATGTTTAATACATTAAGTTTTCCTTTGTTCTTAATGTAATAACTTTTACTTGGTATATAAGTTTACTTCAATCAAAATAATAATATTATTGCCTAACCAGGTGCATTAATTTATCTCATCACCCCTGCTCTTAAAACGGTGAAAGAAAACTTCGTGAGGAAACCGGTATGTTCTAGAACCAAAAATTCGAATACATGTGACATCCACCAACACGCACTGGGCCAGCGTGATAGATTACAACCCATTCCCTCTCCTAGAGAGGAGTCCCAGCAGTGGGAATATTATAAGGCTGATGCCGTGCTATGCTAGTATTATTAACGGTGAAAGTTTATGATTGTGTCTGTCTGTTTGTTTCTTCGTCATGCAGAAGTGATATGAAATTTGGCACATGGGTAGACCATATCCTTGCACGTGAGATACGTTTTATGCCGGAAATATGTTCACTCTATCATGCGGCCGAAGCGTTTGGCAATAGCTAGTCAATAAATAAAAGGTGGATCATAGTAATGGCGACAGTGAACACACTCACTTTCTGAAAAAAAAAGAAGTTATATACAAACTAGCGACCTGCCCCAGCTTCGCACGAGGGCAATGGTGATATTAAATATATTATACATTTATTACACATATAAATCTACCTCTTGAATCACTCTATCTATTAAAAAAAACCGCATCAGAATCTGTTGCGTGGTTTCAAAAATCTAAGCATAAATAGGGACAGACAGCGGGAAGTGACTTTGTTTTATACTATGTAGTGAAACGCACCTCTCAATAAATAATTGACCTACTAGCTATGGAATCCTATTAATAAATTGATGTAACAAACCTCCTGTTAATCCTTACCTAACCGACTATCAAGATGAAAGTGCCGTGAGTCAGAGGCACTTGCGGCCGGTTGCGGCCCGTGCAAAGCCGACCTTGAAAACAACGGTACTTTGATGGTCTGTCGGAACACACGGAGCGAATTTTTGATTAAGCTTTTCGAATAACGGGATTATTTTATGCGAGTTATTCGAAAATGTGTTTTGTTATACGATAAGGAGGAATTACACAAAACATTAATAATATGATGGTAAATTGGTCTTGAGGCAAATGCAACCAAAATACTTACTTTTTTAAGGTAGGAAATTAACAAATGACTTTTCCCTCTTTGTGTAGTGAGAGTAAGTGCCAGACAATTATTGACGTAAACAAAACTATGTTTTTTAAACAAAAGGATTTCATTTCACTTAGACCTACAGGGGAACTTATAAAAGTTATAAAACATCACTAACTAGTACAATGTTCCAATTGGTTAGGTTAGTTACCTGTGAAGAAGGTCGTATAATGAATGTGTGAAATTAATAAAAAAAGACAGATTTCACAATATTTCTGTATTATAATATTAATAAGTATGAGAAAACAGTGTAGTTTAGTCAAATTGAATGTAGTACAATAAAAATAATGATAATAAATAATTAGGTCAACAAAGAAAATAATTGACCGATGCTTACTAAGGCTCTGTAGTTGTTCGAAATAGTTAACGCGGATCTGGAACGAATAAGGCAACTGAAATAAAACAAGTGGGTTTAGTCAGTAAAAGTATGATGCCCCCTCTTAATCTACCCTGAGTGAGAAAAGGTACTCAATGATTTCACATCTCAAAAAAGGCAAGATATTGAAAAAGTACCATAATTGATTTCACTTTGGGTATACTTAGGTAGTGATGATACTTTGTCATACAAAGAACCATCTGAAAATTTTATCAATCAACCAACCACAGAAATAAAACTTATAAGATTTGACTGTCGAATGTTATATTAAATGAATGTTATTTTGTTCGTAATTATATCTACCTCTCTGTTCGAGCAACTAACAAAACATGTTTTAGTAATTAGTTACTACTTTAAACATGTTTTAGTAATTAGTTAGGATAGAGTGGAAGAAAAAAAACGTGTTGCGCCGACCCCAAGTAATATGGGACAAGGGCAGGAAGAAGAAGAGTAATTAGTTACTACTTATGGAAAGTTCGTCCTTAAACATCACTGTACTTGAGAACTTTTGACGATTAAAAACTGGAAAGTAAGCGTTATAGATAAAATGTTTGCGTAAGACTTTTTTTTTTTATGGTAGGTAAAATCATCCTATGACAGATCTCGCGCGTAAGCATATGGAGTTTATAGATGAACGGTGCATGAATAAATTGGGATAATTGATAATTTAGCAAATAAATTTGTTTTCTCCTAAAAAAAGTAATCTTTTTTGGTATCTTTATTATCTAACACAATATATTTAATATTCTAATATACTTTTTCTGACGTAGGTAGACATTATAAACTTTTAAATTTCACTAAATTGTAAAACATGAATTTAATCTTAATAAGTATGGATCTTGATTAATATAATTAAAAACCTCATTAGTTGCGTGCATAATGCATCAAATATTATGCAAGTTGATTTCGAAAATACCGAAAGAAATTTTATAAAAACATTAAAACATTTTTTTCTTTTAAGAACAACACTTTCACAACCAATGCAAATCATGCAACTGATTTAAAAACATTAAAAAAAGCAATAACCTATGCAAAAAAAAATCGAATAAAAACTTTCAATCCGTGTGGCTTGACGTTAAAATCGAGGCGCGGCAAGCACTTTCGCGGGCCGCACCTATAGTACCACCTGACGGGGAGGCCTCCGGAAATGAACTTGTGTACCGGAGTTTTGTAACGATGACATACTAGGTACACGTGATGAGCATCAGCAATTTTAGTGTAAGGAAGTTGAGTTCCTGATTTTATCGAGTGTTACGTTCTTTTGTTACGCGATTTTTTTTCTGTGTTAGGCATTCAGATATTTGTTTTAGTTTTTTTAACAATTGCAAAAATAGTAATCGTTCTTGATGACGTCAATCGATATTTTTAAATCACGAACAGCTGTTACAATTAGTTGTCATAGATTGATATATCTATATAATTATATAAAACAAATGAACGGCCGGAATGATTTTGATGACTTTGTTGGATTCGTTTCCGTCCCAAATAATATTGAAATATCGAAAAAATTTACGTAAAAAAAATACAAAATATTCAAATCTCCAGACAAATCATAGCAACTGTCAAATACATTGGTCTCAATAATTCCATCATTCGGATTTTTTTTTTTCGAATTATTGACTGTCAGCCAGTACTAAGTAAGGAAGTTCACAGGGTCAGCTAGTTATACATGTTTTAGATACAAATAATGTTAATTTGTGACTGTGAATTGTTTTTTAAACTTTAATACTGGATAGAAATAATTTTGCTTTCATAATAATAAAACAGCCTGTAATTTGCCTCACCTCAAGCCAAAGTTCTCTCTGCTCAAATAGAGAAGGCACAAGTATTTATCAGTACTTTTGTTCAATTTGGGTCGATAATTTCAGGACAAAGTGTTTTTTACCGATGTCACGTATAATATTCAAGGTAAATATAAAAAGTACTTCTTTTTTCACTGTTAAAATGTCTGATTGATTAAAGCCTCTACTTTAAGCATGGTGCTTTAAGACCGTGACATCAACATCTTCTTCATCCGTCATCAACATCCGCTTCGGCGCGAGAGGTTTCGTCCTTATATAGGCCATGGTCTAGAGCGGGGGGGAAAGAGCAGCGGTTGCTTCTTTCTGCAAAGTAGTAATTCTAGCGAAGGATACGGCCACACGTGTGAAGGTAAGGACATCGTCATACCCTAGTCTCTGAGACTCTGACCCGACCACTAAATGCCGTAGGCGTAGGTGGATGACCAGCAATGAGTAGATCACCATCCGGTCGTTCGATAACCATCCGGATCGCGCCAATGCAAAGGCTGCTGCTGCGATGCAAAGGCAACTGAAAGAATAGAGGTGTGGTTTTAGTCAGTATAAGGCTTACACGTCCTTCCGCTCCGCCCTAGATTGGAAAAAGTCATTAGATGATTTCTCATTTTTTTTTTCGGTGGTTAAAATTTATCCAATGGCATCGCCCGCCATGTTCAATAAAATTCACAATAAGTCAAACCGCAGGTTAATTTCGTAGGCCATTGATACATACTTAATGAACTAGTTTTCTTCAAAACTGTTCGTGATTTGACAGCATCACAATTCCATCATTTCTTCTACTATAAATTCGTTCCTTCGACACATTAAATATACTATATGCTATCCATATTATGTACAGGCCATAGTTGGTACGTATGTGCGTGTGTGTATGTGTGTCTGTTTGATACACCTTTACGAAAATAGTACATGAATAGCCTGTATCTTGAATTAGGACATAGGAATACTTTTCATGCCGTATGTTTTTGTAACTTTTTGTAACTTTACACTACATTGACAGGCCTTTTGGTTTAGTGATTAGTAGCCTTGACTGCTATGCCGAAGGTCGTGGGTTCAATTTCCACTCAAGTCAAATATTTGTGTGATGAGTACGATCATTTTTGTTCTGTGTCTTGGTGTAATTTACCTACAATACCTATAAGTGTAAGTGTATCTATCAATCGTCTAGTACTCATAGCTCATCATCATCATCATCATTATTTCAGCCAAAAGACGTCCACTGTTGGACATAGGCCTCCCCCAAGCGTCGCCACAATGGCCGGTCTTGTGCATCTCGTATCCATCGGATTCCAGCGACCCTGACCAGATCATCGGTCCACCTTGTGGGAGGCCTTCCAAAGCTGCGTTTTCCGGTACGCGGCCGCCACTCCAGAACCTTTCGGCCCCAACGGCCATTTTTTTGTTGTTAGTTGACGTTGTGTGATAGTTGTGAAATGTTATATTATTACTATTCCCTTTATTTACTGTGTACACATAAAATACATTTTCAAGTTTTATTTTTTTAATACAACGTCAACAAAAAAAATAGTAGTAATAGTACTTGCGTCGAGAACAGGTTATGATTACTACCACACGAGCAAAGTCACAGGCCGAAGCTAGTTATACCATCACTCCACAAAAAGTAGTCATTTTAATCGTCGACCTAGTCGCTTTCTGAATTTCCTATCGAGTTTCTAATATTTTTACAATCTTAATTAAAACTAAATATATTAATATGATTGTATAAGTACATATTCTGATCGTATAATTACACAGCATTATTAGAGCCGTAAATTATTTTTTGAGTGAAAGCGGTCATAAAAAAGAATATATAATAGTGTTATACATAATATACATGCGTGATAAGCGTGTGATTCTCAGTTCAGTATCCGCTTTTGATCTGTTGGTTGAGAAATCTAATTTCCATGCCTACTTAACTAGATATTATAGATACAAAGCAGAGGCGTAGCGCACACTAATTTAGACCTGGGTGAAGGCGTATCAATGAGGCCTTTTTCTTTCATAAATTCGACAACGAGACAGCGACTGTCGCTACCCTGTGTTTGACCACATCGTCGCTTACTAAGTAAACGTTAAGTGGTCAAACACAAGCCTAACAATTATAAAACAACCTGTGGAATAGAGAAGTTGGACTGTATTAAATAGCTGGTGTTGGTGGTTGTTCTGTATGAAACTCGGTTTGAGCTTACCCAATCTTGGAACAAAATAACGAACGACAAAGCCAAAGAACGTCTTACCTTTATCGCCTTTTCAGCCTTCCTCGAAGTACTCTGGATGAAGCAGCACTGTTGAAGCTGGTTACTGATCACACAACACGGTTATGCTCACTTTGTCCCTTGATTTATCGATTTATTGAGGAGCGCGCTCAAAAAGAAAGTTACCGCACGGCGGCCCGATTTCAACAACATGAAAAACCGGGAGAGGGCGCTTGTGCTGTCATCTATGCAGCCCGCTATTGGCTGATTTCTGGCATATATGACGCTCTATGATCTTTGCGCCGTCAGCTGAACCAATCATGGGTTAGAATACAGAACATACCCCCTACCGAAACCATAGTGATGGTTTCCTAAAACTAAGATTACTATACTATCTAGGACATTGATAACTAATCTTAAATTATACTCTAAATTAAATAAAAAACGTTTTATTTGAAATTAATTGGCGTAAGGTAATAGGGCAAGTTTATTTATAGGTCTCTGTAAGACACCCTTTTCTGTGCGCAGTGTCACGCACCTAACTATTGAGTCGGGACCGGGATGTAACTTCTCAATCTTGCCGAGAGGCCAAGTGCAAGAGGGAACATTGTCAGTTTTAATTATTACTAAATCTCCAACTTTAGGATTAGAAGAAGAGATAAACCACTTGGCTTTCTGTTGTAAAGTGTTTAGATATTCATAACTCCAACGTTTCCAGAACAGTTGGGAGCACTTCTGGATATACTGCCACCGTGACAGCCTATTGATATCAATATCTCGCACGTCGTACTCAGGAATGGAGACTAAACTTCGTCCAATTAGAAAGTGTCCGGCGGTTAATACGTTAAATTCGTTGGGGTTGTCACTTGAAGGAAGCGGACACAACGGGCGCGAATTCATTATGGCTTCTGCCTTACAGAATATCGTAGCAAGTTCCTCAAACGTTAAGGACTTTTCCCCTACACACCGCACTAGATGATATTTGGCTGACTTAATGCCCGCTTCCCAGAGACCACCCATGTGAGGAGCACTGGGGACATTAAATTTCCAATCAACCTGCCGTTTAGCGCAACCACCCGAAATGTCATCTTGATTCTCGCGCCAGAACTTTTGTATCTCCGACAGATGTCGGTTTGCGCCAACAAAATTAGTTCCACAATCAGAATAGAGAACAGCGCACAGACCTCTGCGAGCCACAAATGTATCCAGGCATGCGAGAAAACAATCAGCGGAGAGAGAAGACAACACTTCGAGATGTACTGCTTTAGTTGAAAAGCAGACAAATAGTGCCAAGTACGCTTTTGTCACTTTAGCATTACGACGTAAGCTTTCTTTAATTAAGAATGGACCTCCGAGGTCAACTCCGACGTTAGAAAATACCTTATTAGGTATCAACCGAGTTGTTGGCAACGGGGCCATTTCAGGCTGAAGTAACGATGGTTTACATTTAAAGCACGTTTTACATTTAGATAAAACGGATCTAATAACGCTACGAGCCGATAATATCCAAAAGTTTTCATTCACAACACTTTGCAAGGTTCGCGGTCCAACATGTAAATATTTTTCATGTAAATATTTAATCAATAGTTTTGTAAATAAACTATTTTTAGGGAGAAGTCGCGGGTGTCTAGCATTATAAGGAAGTTCGGAATAACCGATGCGACCCCCTACCCTGAGAAACCCATCGCTATCAATGAACGGAGATAATTTTCGTAACGATGGTACGTATTTTTTATCTGTTATCATTTTAATTTCCGTTTCAAAGTAAGTCTTCTGAACTAGCTTTATTAATTTATCGCGTGCCTCGTTCAGTTCACGGGTTGATAACACGTGTGATTTAGCATGGGTGGGTATATCACCCTGTTTGCGAGTCAATCTTAAAATCCAAGCAAAAGATCTTTGCAATTTGGAAAATGACGAAAATTGTGCGAAGATTCTATCACAAAATTCCATTTTAGTTTCAAGAATATGATCACTAATATTGTGATTCAGCAACAAATTAGTGGAAGTTTTTAATTCCGGTAGTTTATGATTGCTTTCATTCACAAACACCGTCAGAGGCCAATGGACGTAATTTTGATACATCCAATCGGCACCCTGTAGCCAACGTGGGGTGCAGTCTATCAGTTGCGCCGGAGACGCTCCACGCGAACAAATATCTGCTAGGTTATTTTCGCTGCCAACGTGCCGCCAAAAATGAGGGGGTAAGATTTCAATAATTTGAGTAACTCTATGACTGACAAAGGTTTTTAATTTATAAGGTTCCGTTTGAAGCCAGGACAGTACGACTGTCGAGTCTGATACTGCAGTTATTTGGTTAATTTTAATTCGAGTAACAAATGTATCGCAAACGAATTTTATTAATTTACTTAATAAAACCGCTCCCATTAATTCTAACCGAGGGATTGTTACGGGTTTTATTGGTGCTACTTTGGATTTCGCTGTTACTAAACGAACCTTTGCGTTACCCTTTTGGTCACGACTGATGACGTACACGCAGGCTGCGTAACCTCGTAAAGAAGCGTCACAAAATCCGATTAAATCACAAGTCGTTTCGCCCGGTAACAGCATATGGCGTTCGATACGTAACTCGCTTAACCGCGGAAGTTCAAAAATAAAGTGCTGCCACGATTTTTTCATGTTATCTGGCAACTTATCGTCCCAACCAATACCTAGCTTCCACAGATCTTGCATAATCTGCTTAGCTACTAAAATGCATGGCGCGATAAAACCCACGGGATCGTAAATCGACGCTAGCAGTTTTAGTACCGATCACTTGGTTGTTTCGTTGTCCGATAAATTAACTGAAAATAAAAAATGATCGGATTTTGGAGTCCATTTAAGTCCTAAGACCTTAATAGAACTGTCGTTTTCGTCTTTAACGAACGTTACGGAATTTTCCCTATTTTCAGACGGAACGCGTTGCAGCAACTCCTCATTGTTACTCATCCACTTTTTTAGCGTAAAGTTGGCACTTTCAAAAATACCTATTAGTTGATCTTGGACTAGGCTAGCTTGCTCAAGGGTTTGGCATGAATATAAGATATCATCCATGTATATTCCCTCACGGAGGACCTGAGCAGCGAGGGGAAAACGTTCACCCTCGTCTTTCGCTAACTGGAGCAGCGTGCGAATAGCTAAGAATGGAGAACAGCTGAGTCCGTAGGTTACAGTTTTTAATTCATATAATTTAATTGGATCGTTAGGGGATTCCCGATATAAAATGTGTTGATAACAGCGATCTTCTTTTCTTAAGGCAATAGCGCGATACATTTTACAAACATCACTCACTAAACAATATTCGAATAGTCGAAACTTCAAGATTATTGACGCAATGTCCGGATACAGCTTAGGGCCGACCAATAGAATATCATTCAACGAGACGCTTGTGGTGGTTTTCGCAGACGCATCAAATACTACTCGCAACGGAGTTGAGGTACTACTAGGTCTCAAAATACTGTGATGTGGAATAATGTATTTACTAGGCTGATCACCCTGATAAAGTTCCATATGACCGAGCTTTTCATATTCACGCATAAATTCCTTATATTTGTTATTCAACTCAGGTACACGTGCGAGTTTACGCTCCGAGTAGATCAGTCGTCGCTCGGCCGCGGCACGCGATTGTCCCAATGGCGCGGGGTTAGGTGCGAACGGCATTGGAACTACGTATTGGCCGTTCGACTCCCGCGTATATTCATGAGAAAATATCTCCTCGGCTAGTTGATCCATTGGACTTGTTGACGGGGTACACGGCACCTCTTCAACTTCCCAAAAATCACGTAATGTTTTGTCAATTGACTGTTCGTCGTCATACGAAACTGATAAATTAAGATTTTGCGATTTATATTTATTAAACGGATATAATTTTCCGCTAACTACATCACCAAAAACTGTTTTAATCACACTAGGAATACCATCCCTAATTACGAATGGTTTATCAATAATTATATCTGGGACTATGTCATTCCCCAACAAAATATCTATTCGTGAACGCTTGAAAAACAATGGATCCGCCAACTTATAAGTTTTATATTCGCTAATGACATTTTCAGTAAATGAAACATTAGGCATATCCGCGGACACCTTTGAAATAACTACTAAATTAACTCGAAACGTCGGACCACACGCCTGTCTTGGTTTCAATGTACACGTGACCATTCCTTGAGTTTTTACTACCCCTCCGCCGATCCCATGAATAGTAAAAGGACATTTTTTACGTTTTAATCCTAGTTTTTGAGCACACTCAGTTGTTATAAAAGAACTTTGTGCCCCGGAATCTATAACGGCTCGACAATCGTGAAACTGACCCACACAATCAATTACATGAGTGAGAGTAGTACCTAGAACTACCTCATATTCACACAGGTTATTACTCATGAATGATTGTTGTGTATTTGTGCATGTGACGTCACTTACGAAGCGACCAGCGTTTAGTGCGAGCGAAGGAGACTGCACCGTCACGGACGATGTTCGCGCGCTATCTGATAACGTATTATCTTTATGCAACAAATAATGATGTGGTTCTGCACAGACCCCACAACTCATTGTGCTTTTACAAGCATTCGATTGATGGTCAGATTTAAGACAATTATTACACAGTTTTAGTGAATGAACACGGTTCATTCTTTCATCGACGGACAATTTACGAAATTGATCACATCGATAAATCATGTGATTTTGTTTACAAATCACACAGCTTAAGTTTGCATTACGGTTATTAATATTTTGCGGAGTTCGTGCCGTATTGAGAATCGACTTTGACGAAGATCTCTGATTTTTATTTTGCGAATGGTTATTACTAGACTTCGACGGGTTATTAGTAGCCACATTTATAAACGAATGTTCTAGAACTTTAATTTGTTTTTTTACAAACTGCATAAGTTCTTCGAAAGTAGGTATTAACTTTTGATCCCGACTTTCTTCGAATAATTTTCGCGTATGAGGGTCGAGTCTTTGTAATGCTAAATGACACAATAGAAAGTCGTCCAAGTGTTTAATATTTAATGCTTGAATCGCTTTAAGAGAATGATCAAAGGTTTCTATAAATGAAGTTAAATTCGACGAGGTATCTTTTGTTAACGGTGTAAAGTTCAACATTTTATCGAAATACCTACATGCTAGTGTTCTGTGATCATGGTATTTATCAATCAAGCTTTGCCAAGCTAATGCGTAATTTGCGGCAGTTATCGGCAGTTTTTTAACTATATTTAAGGCAGGGCCCTTTACGCATGAGAGTAAATAATGAAACTTATCGATATCTGTGAAATTTCGATTGTGAACTAATGATAAAAACGTGTCATAAAAGGTCATCCAATTTTCTGTTTCACCGTCAAATTGAAATAATGATATCTTTGGTAACGCGGGTTTTACTAATTCCTGTTTGTCTATCGCAGGGAAGAAATCATTTTCCAATTTAGAATATTTACTAGCGATTAACTGGCACGCATTATACATTTCGTCAAATGATTCCAGCTCACTTGTTGACATTTTCACTTTAGTAGGTTTTAATTGTACTTCTATTTCGAACAAATCAAATATGGTGGATTCAAATCTCAGACGGACACTTTCCATTTCAGACATTAATACCGTAAACATTGGCAATATATCTGGTTCTGTTCCCAACTTTTTGGAATAATCATAAAGCTTTTGTAATTTTGCAAATAAATATTCTTTCCTGCATGTTAACGTTTTTCGTTTCATTTCTAAGACCTCCGCCATTTTGGACGCGTAGGTCTAGCGCTAGCCAAATGTTTTTCCTATTTGAATCTTATTGGAAAAATGAAAATGAGAATCCGTCTCGAATGGACCAGAATTTGGAATAGAGAAGTTGGACTGTATTAAATAGCTGGTGTTGGTGGTTGTTCTGTATGAAACTCGGTTTGAGCTTACCCAATCTTGGAACAAAATAACGAACGACAAAGCCAAAGAACGTCTTACCTTTATCGCCTTTTCAGCCTTCCTCGAAGTACTCTGGATGAAGCAGCACTGTTGAAGCTGGTTACTGATCACACAACACGGTTATGCTCACTTTGTCCCTTGATTTATCGATTTATTGAGGAGCGCGCTCAAAAAGAAAGTTACCGCACGGCGGCCCGATTTCAACAACATGAAAAACCGGGAGAGGGCGCTTGTGCTGTCATCTATGCAGCCCGCTATTGGCTGATTTCTGGCATATATGACGCTCTATGATCTTTGCGCCGTCAGCTGAACCAATCATGGGTTAGAATACAGAACACAACCCTCGTTCTTAAACATTCCTCGATTGTAGGAGACTCCTTTGGTTGCGAGGTCGTGAGCGAGGGGCCCCGTCAAAAAAAGTAAAGTAAATAAAGCAAATAGAAGCTGGGGGACATAATAATGTCCCCTAGATGGGGCAGAAGGCGTCGACACTAGTCATCTAACGCGACTGGTCTTGAGCTTTGCACTTCACCTAACTCCATGTTAAACCGATGGCTGTCGCTTCTGCCAACACGGTGCATCGCCAGGTTTGCCGAGGCCACGCGTCATTCAGGCGTCGATCAGGCTTTCGTGGCATTTCTCCAACGACAGAACGTTAGAGATAGTTTTGGGTCAACATCGGTCCACGAAAACCTGGATTTGTCATGAGATCTCCTTTTTTTACCTTCTATGTTTCGCACCCGCCACCACGCCTAGCTACGCTACTTATATAGAGGTCAGAGACCGGTGTACCACAGGATGTGAGGACGTAATAGTCACATAATAACGTGCGTATAATATTCATTAATTAGTAAATCATTGTTTTATGTAATAGATACGGACATGAGCCTAATTAATGGAAAGTGGTGACGGCTGGTTTTAGACGACAAATCAAGTGGTTTGCGAATGTTAAAGTTTAGAATTAATCTTACATCCTCCTTCATATGTCGTTTATTCTCGATGCTGAGGGCCATGATCCTAACGAATATCTTTTTTGTGTACTGATTTCGCCATGTTGTCCTATCTTAGACGAAGTGGATGGCGTCGCAGACTGTGATCTCCGAGTGTAGCACGGATGTCTGACCGATGTATCGGGCTCTTTCCTCTGGGTCTTTTCCTATCTATGTTTCCTGCCATCAGTAACTATTCTCGGTAACCCACCTTTCAGGCAATGTGGCCAAAGAAATTAAAGATAAATTTGATAATCTAAAATTATCCTAAAGAAACAGACGTCCGGGATAAAAAAAGTATTCTATTTGCTTTTCCGCTACATTGTATACTCGTGTGAATAAATTATTCAGCATCTTGAGCGCGAAGGAATTACAGACGTACTTAAATATACATTTAAATGTAATTATACAAACACGTGTAATATGGGAGCAGTGGTGGCCGAGTGGTAACGGCCCCGACTTACTAGTTGTAGGTCGCGGGTTCAAACCTAGCCAGGCGCATTACCTACTTTGTGTAATTTATATCATCACCACTGCTCTCAAAACGGTGAAGGAAAATATCGTGAGGAAACCGGAATTTCTTAGACCCAAAAACTTCGAAGACATGTTGTCACATGTACAGTCAGGGCTCAAAAGTGCAGTTGCACTCTACCGATACTAAAGTATGTAAAATTTCTTTGTAAAAGAACTACAAAGAGATTTTAGACAGTTTAGCATTGTTAGAGTGCAACTGCACTTTTGACCCTTGACCGTACATCCACCAATACGTACTGGGCCCGCGTGCTGGATTACGGCCCATTCCCTCTCCTAGGAAGGAGGCTTGAGTCTCACTGCACTGCTCTTGCACTGCTGGCAGTGGGAACATTATAAGACTAATGCTATGCTATGCTATTAGTAATATTATTATTGTGAAACAGAAACGTTCACTGTTGGACATAAGCCTCTCCCAAGTGTTTCCACAACGACTAGTCCTGTGCGTTTCACATCCGTTGAACTCCAGTGACCCTCACCAGGTCATCGGTCTACTTTGTGGGAGGCCTTACCAACGCTTCCTTATGGCACCATCGACCGTCTATTCAGAGAAATGTGCCCTGCCCACTGCCACCTAGGTTTGGCGATTATTAGAGCTATGTCGATAACTTTGGTTCTCCTTCGAATAATTATTAAGAACATATACTGTTAAACGTACTTAAGTTTATATTTTTATACTAATTACTGTGTTTGTTCCCAGAGACACTTTTTTTAGATTCCATAACTATCACACAACGCCGTCTAGTCCCAAATAAAGCAGAGCTTGTGTTATGAGTACTAGACAACTGATAAACATACTTATATGTTTTTAAATACATACATATTATAGATAAATTACACCCAGACACAGAACAAATGATCGTGGTCATCACACAAAAAGTTGTCCTGGATGGGAATTGAAACCACGACCTCCAACTTAGCAGTCAGGGCCACTAACCACTAGACTAAAAGGCCAGTCAAACAGTTTAAATTTTCATATCACCTAAATTGTACTTATGTGCATAAATGGCTAAAGAATTGTGGCATCGAATTAAGATACAAGAACTAGGTGCAAGAGTAAAAAAACTGCATAAAAAATTGCAAAATTAAAACCTGCAGTAGCGAGACATAATGGTCCGGGAAAATGTAAAACTAAAGAAGTTATTAGACCACAAACGGGCAAGCAATTTATTCTAGATGCGTGTGAAAAGCTAAGGATCTCTCTAACCAGCACATCCGGGTGGCTTTCCATTCAAACATCCTAAACGCATGTCGTATGCGTGTGTCGCGGACCTATTCTGGGAGTGTTTATTGATTTATTTCTTTAAAATAAAATAACAAGGACATCATGTCGCTACAATAACATTAATTAAATCGATTTGTGTATATTCTCTTTTTTAGAATAAACTATTTCAAAATTAAACCAAAAATACTGACTTGCACACAAATAAATCAAATTAAATATATAATTGTTGAATGGTTTTTCAAGAATTATTTTTCTTACTTACCTAATCTTACATATTTCTCACTATTCAAAATGACGTTGTAGTACAATTTAGAATGTAAGTTAGTATTTTTGATAAAGAATTCGTATTTATGTTTTATAAAACTTATATCCGTTATATACGAACTACATTAATTTTTGGTGTGAATTCGATAAAAAAGGTCATATCGTTTTGTGTAATTTTTTAGTTTTTTTTTTTAAGGACATGTTACAGTTCACAAGGACAGTTCATCAAGTGTTTTTCTTTTTTTGCACAGCATTCATTTTTCTGTTATGGTATGTTATAATAGTGGAGTTTAGGTAACTTCTTGTGCTGAAAAATTATACGGGTGTGTAATTAAAAATATCCCAAAATTAATTATAACTGAATTTGTGAGTGATGCAGTTACATATAGACACTTCTGAGAGCTCATAATCAAACTTACTTAATGGCTAAATAATGCAACCAAGATTTTAATTAAATGACAAACTAGATAGAACTGCAAAACCCCGTAAATCAGCAAGCTAAGAAGTTCTTATTATGAATCCTTTAGATAATTATTTTCGCTAAAGGTAGATAAGCCATGCTACGTTTTTAGGAAGCAAGTTCATTCAATATTTTTTTTTTTTTTTTAATTTGTTATAAACTAGTACTTGACTGCTATCCCACCTGATGGTAAACAGGGATGCAATCGTTGATGATGAGACGCACTGGTTTATTAATCTGCCTGTGCACTCTAGCCTTGAAGACACCCAAATTATAATCGGACGGGAAGACCGCAGCAGGCACATTACGACGCTTTTATTAAAATCGCTTTATTTTTCATTAAACGTTTTTGTTATATAATTGAAAACATTGAAAAAAAATCAATGAAATAATAAACGTCAAAAATTTTCACTAACTTACGTAAAAAAATAAAATAAACGTTATGTTAGATTGAATCTTGCGGATGGGAAAATATGTGACGGCTTCTAGTATTAATGTTTTTTTAATTGATTAATGCAATAAAACAAAATAATAAGTCTAAGAACATAACTCTAACATATAATAACATAGATAAAATATATCCAGCTACCAACATCCACTTATATATAGCCACATAGACAACGTAGTTCTCCAGAATAGTACTGTAGAGTTAAGAAGGTAAATAAGTTGCAAACTGCACGCTTGCACAGGTGCGCTCTTGACATCCGGCCCCGAGTGCAGCCAGACAGAATAGAATGCAGTACTTTACGCACTCAGTAATGAAGTAACAAATAATGGAATATGCTAGATGCGGTTTTATAACTCAAAAGTAGTTGCAAATGCGTTAATAGTGACCAAATGAATTAGAGATCTGAAAAAAAACAATGCGATGTCTTGGTCAGGATCTGCTTAGCTTAATCTAAGTAGATCCTGACATTCATTAAATCCATCAAAATCCTTTATCTCTTATACCGGTCCATTTATCTTTATCGGTTCATATTCACATTACCCATGGCCCCAGTTTTTTTTTTTTGTTTGGTTGGTAAAAATCATCCATTGGCCTTGCCCTTGGGTGGAGGCTTTACTGACTAAAAACTTACCCCGTTGCTTTGTTGCCTTCGTACGAGGGCCCTAGTGGTCACTTTCACATTTACCCATGGCCCCGGAGTAAACTTCGACGAATTAGGCTCGGCCCTGACGGTTACCGGAAGGTCGGACGATGAGCTCCAATTGCTCGCTGTCTGCAAGCCTGCGCCGTCCAGTGACCGAGCCCGAGTCTGTAAAAGTCTGACACACCTTCTCGTTCCACCCTTGAGCGCAAGAAGTCAATGTTGCTTACCGTTGTGATGAGTTTAACTCACAGATGATTTTTTTTTTTAATTGGTCAAATCATGCAAAAATTTTTAAAAAGATCAACGTAATAGGATATTTTCTACAACCTTATTTTTATAACTGTATCATGAAAAATCACAAAGTTATAAGCTTGTTATGTTAGCTGGTTGTCCACACAAATACATGGTCACCGAGCCATCCAGGCCACTGAGAGGTTATTTTGCTTCCGCACCCAGCTGTACCCTGATTTCTCATGCCCACTATGACCTGTATTGTGCTTATTCTCGGTGGTGTCCAACTTGCGACCATTTTTAAATGTGTTTGGGAAAAAAATATAACATGGTGTAAAAATTATTGGAATCGATTCAGTTACTGATTCTGAACTAACTATATTCAGGTTTCGCATATACCTACTAACAATAATGTTGTACATAGCTTTTTTTAGCGTCTTACTTGTACTATGAATATTTCACTTCTGGGTACTGGTAACTCTTTCCACAATATTACCCATCATTGTCTTATGCCAGTGTATCATTCATCCGCTAATCATTATAATAATTACTAACAAACCTCTTCTCAGATTTTCCTCGTCTATACTTATCTTGTTACATTTGAATGGCATGGCGGCATACTGCCCCCATACTGATTCAGTGACGGACTAGATGATTGCTACTAAATGCATACCATATCTTTAGATGAAGCTCTAATGATGTTGATTGTTAAGTAGATGATTTATGATGGTTTCTATGGTCAGAAATTTCTGGTAAGTTTTGGCGTAGTAGAATGATTGCTATAACTAATGGCATTACAAAAGAAATGGGTTGGTGTTGAGATGGCCCTGTGGTGGCATCCGCCTCTCATACAATATCGACGTGATTTTTTTAGTTCATATATTTTTTTGTTATAAACTAGTGCTTGACTGCGATCCCACCTGATAGTAAGCAGTGATGCAATCGTTGATGGTGAATAATATACTTTTCTAAGTTTATCTAGGATATTATTATTGACCCCTCATGCCTCAGAAAGCATGCAAAGCCATTGGTCTTGGTTGTCATTCGTAGATTTTAGCCAGTCAGTACAGTTAGTTAGATGACAGAAAATCTGAAGGAGTATCGTGTTGCCCAGTAAAAATATTTTCCAAAATTATCACGTGAACAAAAAGCTTTACTTCCTATGAATAAATAAAAAATCTATAAAAATATAATTCAGTCTTCAAATACAACATCTATTAGCATTTTTATTTGGACTACCATTGTTTGGTGGGAAATTATCTAATGACTTCTCCAATTCTATTTCAACTGCCACGCGTTCCCGAGATAAAGGGTCTTGATAGACAGACAGACGAACAACAAAGTGATCCTATAAGGGTTCTGGTTTTTCATTTTGAGGTACGGAACGCTAAAAACAGTATTACTACCTCTATTGACCGTGAGAAGATTATTTATCATACTCATAACCGCTCTTGAAACAATAAAATATCTGAACAGGTCAATCATAGTTCAGGGGTAGCTTGAATACAGTTCAGTAGCAACAAATTCCCACCATTATTGATAAAATTCTCATAGCTTCGATAAACTCACACTTAATTATTTACTGTGTGAGAAAGTTCGTATATTAATTTTATGAAATTAATTTTTACACTTTCTAAGATTTTGTAATGAGCTTACCGAGGTTTTGTTGTTACAACAGTACTCACATTTAATATGCCTCATGGTACGGTCAACCACAACTCAGCGGTAGATAGAAATGTGAAAACTGTTACAAAGAAGCTGTCAATATACCTAATTATTACCGCGGTATGGCGAACATTGACCATGATTTGGCGGTGCGGTTAGTTTCGTTTCCATTTTGCTGACTTGCAAATAATTTCATCATCAGCCTTATAATGTTCCCACTGTTGGGACTCAGGCCTCCTTTCTAGTAGAGGGAATGGGCAGTAATCCACCACGCGGGCCCAGTGCGGGTTGGTGAATGTCACATGTCTTCGAATTTTTAGTTCTAGTACATGTCGGTTTCCTCACGATGTTTTTCTTCACCAATAATTTTACCATGATATAAACTTTCAATATGATCTAAATTATTGACTAATTGAGGCTGGAAGACATGCAGTGGCCATTTCTTCGTTTCTTTCTGTCGTTATAGATTGTGATAAAGTTGACGTAGAAGAGGCTTGAGATCATAGGAGTGTTTGAGACTTTTGTGACCATCGCATTCTATTAATACATCGTACACATCGTTTACAATCCAGGTTGCACATTTGTGAAATGCATTACTATTTCCAATAAGACAAACACAGTCTTTAGAAGACTAATATTCTTTAAAAATATATATCATTTTGTTTCATCTCGATCGATCTTAGAAGCAGAAAAAGCTTTGTCAACTGTCAATTAATTTTAACGATTTTTCGAGTTATGTCGGTAAACTTGGTTTTCTTGCAGATATCTTCATTCTTGATTCGATTACGTAAGAATGCATTTTAAAATAAGTAGGTCTTGAATATTTACATAAACTAATATTTGTGTAAACATTTCCAGGACAATTTGGCTGACTGGCGTATTTGGTCTAATAGTTAGTGGCTCTGACTGCTATGCCGGAGGTCGTGGTTTCTATTTCCACCCAGAACAAATGTTTCAGTGATCAGCACGATCATTTCTTCTGTGTTTGACTGTAATTGCCCTAAAATATGTTTGTATTTAGAAATATATAAGTATGTTTATCAGCTGTGTTAGTACTCACAACACAAGCTGTGCTTAGCTTGAGACTAGACGGCGTTGTGTAAAATTAAAAAAAAATATTGCAATTGAGATTTCAATCAAAAGTAGATGGATTAATGAAGAAGGCGAAATAGAAGATGGAACAAGAAAGAAGGATTAATTGAATAATAGTTATCATATGAACTTATATTGAATAGGTATAATATTTGTTCATATCATCAGCATAACGTATACATTAAAACTTTAGACCATGGCAAATTAATTTATAATGTAACATTTTTTTAAGAGTGACTTAACTGTGTCTACAGCGCTTCATTAAGTTGAAAAAAAACATTTTATGCCTACTTTTTTTGTTATTGGATAGGTTATGCTATAATCGTTAATACTTTTCATTTTGTGTTGCAAAAATTAATAAAATATCAAATATAATTTTTAAAAGTCGTCTTTATTTAACATTTACGAGGATCCTTCGTAAAATAATAAATTAAAACATCGCAACAATCAAACTGTTAACATTCTTCGCATTAAATACACATTGGTTTGTAATAAATATGACTCGAAACATACCCATACACATACAACAAAAAATGCCTCAACAAGAGACAAACTGTAATGAAAATATTAAAGTAAATATATAAAATATCTTTGGAACTGAAAACTTAAAATAATAAAATTTACTATCAACTCTCACTTAAAAAGAAGGTAATGTATACTTATACATAATAGATAAATAAAAATACTTATATACAATAAAGGTAGAGACTAATAATATCAGTCATGATGAAACTTAAAATAAAATAGATATATACAGAAAAAAACTTAGCATGTGTACGAACGGTGGTCAAAATATATACAAGGAAGAAATAGAAGATTTACAAAAAGATTAATAAGTTAACTTTACCTAGAATAAATAAAATAATAATTTAGTCTCACGCCTGTTTGACATGGGCGCCATACGCAAGGTTCTGGGCGTCTTGAGACCTTCCCCAGCCACCGCTGCTTTCCCAACCGTGGCTCTCTTCATGAGGAGGTTCTGACCAACCACTGCTCTTCTTGGATTCGAGGAGTTTCTTAAGTGCTCCGAAGGCAGCGGCGATGAAAGCGATTTTACCGAGGAGGTAGGCCTTGAAGACGGCGAAGGCGATGATACCGAGGAAGAGAGGGACGAGGGCTGCAAGCTTCAGCTTGATGAGGGCCAGGATGGGGAGGAGTTTCTTCAGCTTCTTCTTCTTCTTGCCACGGCCTGGAATTGAGATAGGGAATTTTGAGTCAAAGTCTCAAGTTATATTCAGAATACAGTAGAACGTGACGTAATCTAAAGACTAATACAGATTAAATATAAAAATTAAGGTAATATCGATAGCAATTGTAGTAAAATAACTAATATTATGAAACTTGTTAAATGTTTTTTTTTTTAATGCAAAAATAAACTTGAATGATAACAATAAAGGCATTCTCAGTAAAGCTCAGCATTCAAGTGCAACCAACAAAGAAGTGAACAATCAATGATGACTCTCTAAGCCCCGTTGAAAGTAACACATAAGTCACTAATTATCTCAAAAACAAATCCAGTCAACAAAGGAATTATATACCGTTTAATCTCACATAGCAAACTCCAAAGAATCTTGTTCACAAAAAAAAAAATATTCCCACACCATCATAACAAGAACCATAGCTTTGTACAAGTAGATACAACAATTAAAAGAAAGCGTGCTTCAACTTTTGGCATTCATAGTTAAATAAAATTATAATTTTGAGAAAGTTGCATGTATGTCACGAACTAACTAAAGGTCAAAAGTGAGAATTATTTCCATATCATGAATGGTTTGCAAAAGTCGGCATTTTGGTGAATGGTTTGACAGAAACTACCAAATCGATTTTAATTTTTAAGCTGATGATATCCATTATATCGATAAATATACAGTTGGAACGACTTTAAATAAATCAATCTTTGATTGTAAAACAAATGATGCTGTAAAACCAGTTAACGCATGTGTTAAAGTCAGCGATGAAGTTTATTACATAATTAGTAACAGGCCTCGATAGATCAATGGTCTTAAGTTACACACCGATTTGCAGATAGAAATCTAAAGACAGTGAACTTATAAAGTACCTAGGAACTGGTCAAACAGGCTCTTACGTAAATAAACGGGTCGGAGTGAAAATGAAATCGAAGTAACCATTGTGTTATGTCATTCATTAGAGAATAGTATTTGCTTTTTTTTTTGCAAAATGTGATTTCTAAAATTTTTGATAAGAATGAAATTGATTATGTAGATGATATGATTATTTCTAATGAAGACGGTGAAATTGATGGTTCAATGTATTTTGAACAACATTAAAACGATAAAAACCTCTCCAGTATCTTCCGACTCCATTATTTTTTGTTTAGCACCAATCATTTGTAATAAAATTCCAAAACCTGCTAGACAAATGCCTACTGCTCAATTTAATTAATACATTTACATTGTTGAGTTAAGATCGCCTTTGTACATGAATTGTCAAACTACTGTGTATCATATTGAATTGTTTTGTGTACAATAAAGAATAAGGAAAGGAAGAAAGAAAAAAATATCTTATGAAATAAATGTTATTACACCTTATCAGAGTTTTTTAATGTTGTCTAATCTAGTAAACGGGAACAACACACATGTAAATATTTTTGAAGTGAGCACTGCTGAAGTCAAGTCAAATGGGAGTGGTGGCAAATTTTGAGCATATGTAAAGCATGGGTCCCAAGGAGGTTTAATACTTTACTTGAAATATTAAGTGAAAGTTTTAAGTCGCGATTGATTTACGACGGTAACGTTTAACGATAATGAGAGGTTAGAAATTACTTTTTTGGCAAGAAGTGACTTTTGACCTTTCGGAATTACAAATCTTTTTCAGGACAACTTTAGTTTTAGATTTTTGTCTAAAATGTGATTTAAAATTCAAATTTTCAATTTCATTTAATTTTCGGCTTGAGCAATGTTTAAATGATAGTTTAAGAAAGTACAAACAAAATATTGTTAAAGCATTCACTCGCTTCTAAGTGCTAATGAAAAGCTATTGACAAAGCGCTAGACAGTCTGCAAGAAACATTCAAAGCTTAGCCAAATATAGAAGCTGGCTATTAATTTTAGCCTATGCTCGTCAAGTAATGGCCATAAAATCGTGTGTAACTTTGACTGCTTATTGTTCTTTGTTTATGTTTTCAGTTATGGTAAGCAAGAAAAAGAAGGATAGTGTTACATTAATGTTTTCTACAGTTTGTTACTGGCAGCACATTTTTGTGAAGATTTTTGATGAAAAAATTTCGAATTAGTGACTGATTTGAAATTTAAAACTGCATTCGGATCCTTTGACATTAAACTTAGATTTTCTAGTCTGCTGATCCCAGCATCGCAGAAATCCAATACAATGTCAAGAAAGTGCATAAACTACTGTATCAAATTAACACATTACTTGCTGATTTTATCTTGGTGCGTGGGAAAATTTTCATACATTGTGCTTCGCGCTGGATTTTGTATGCTTGATACCGTAACTAATATTGTTATTGTTGGCATGAACTGTATCTGAGATCTTGAGATTTTTTTGTACGATTATATGCCTGTACTTTTAAATTCTGTTGATGGCTTCATTTTGCGATTCATGTGTATCATAATTTTGAGTATTTTTGTCTATTTAAAAAAAAAAATACTTGGCTGACTTCAGTTAGTTTGTCTTCCATGCCAACGACTGTTAGTAAGTGGGTAATTAATGCTTATTCTCTTAACTACTCAAGCACTTTTCTAACGGGTGCTACATGGCAATAATGTTCTAGGTTAAAAGCCTACTATAGTTTATTAATGGCGCGTTATTTACGTGCACGGCAAACTTTTACTACAAGTTAAACTGTTTCCCCGTAGTAATTACTTTACGAGACTTTTAAATTATTATTTTCTTATTTTTCTTTGACACAACTTTTTCAATGAGGTTGAGTTTTAACGATTTTTAATGCTAAAATTGCTGTGACGGTTTGTATTTGTAAATGTTTTATAATGCATTCTAAATAGTACACCAGCGAATCTTGTTCTTCTCTGTTAAACAAATGTTGTCAGTAAAAAATTGCTTTTAACGATAAGACTGCCCATTGTGACATCCTAATAAGTTTAAGTTCCTATTGTAATTTCATTTTTGGTGTACAATAAAGAATATATTTGTCTATCATAATATATCCTGAATAAACTATTATAATATTTTTCTTTTCATATACCTGTTCTGATAAGCCACATTGATTCTATCGCTGTCCTACTATCAAACAAACTTGGGGAATGTAACAATTGAGTAAAATTCAAAGAACTTGTACATACCTTCCTCGTCAAGAGTGTTGTCGTCTTCCAAAGCTTTAGGCATTCTAAGCTGCAAGACATGGCTGTCAAGGAAGTCCAAAACATTTTCCATGATTCTTTCTTCGACCTTCAACTCCCTGGCTTTAGGCTCATCAGGTAGAGGTTCGTAGCTACGAGCAGATCGGCTTCCACCGGTGTTCTTGAAGCTGACGCCATCGAGGACTTCAAGGCTTGAAGAGGCTGCCAATTTGTCTGTGAATCTCATTGCTTTTTCCTGTGAAACAAAAGGATTACATTTAGTTTTTGTATCTTTGTCCTTGGCCTAATTCTTATAAGTTTGACTGAGTATTAGTAACTTAATTGCCAAAGTGGGACTGTAATACTAAAGTTTTTTTGAAAAATAAATGGAGTTATATCATGAACTCGTTAAAGTTTAAACGCCTTTTAATTTTTATTTTTGTTTTGGAAATTGGCGATTTAATCCAGTAATTCAAAAATCAAGTCACTAAAAATCTATTCAAAGATCTGTAGATTTTTTTGCAAGCTACAACACTAATAAACCACAATTATTTTTCAAAGTCCTTGAGCTTTAACATCAAAATTAGGCACTGTCAGGCTTAAAGCCTGTTTAACCCCAGGGATCCATAGCCAATCACAAAACACTGTCACATTTCACTTCACTGCACAACACACCTTGAGACACAAAGAAGTATCTGTATCCAGACAATCCTTTAGGGCCGAGATGAATCTCTCGGCGGCTCCATCCTCCTTTGCCATGGGCAATGCCCCAGCGACTGCTACAGCACACAAAAGCACTACAACCTTCATCTTTCTCGATGGCTAAACACAAATTGCTGAAGATCAGTGTATGAGCGTGAGTTTTATTTTGTGTTCCCCCTCCCTGCATTTCCATATGTCACGGCGTCTTCGTAAGTGTGAGGCCTATGACGAAATACAAATATGTCTACGACGGGGTAGGCATTTTAGCAGGTTTTTTTATCAGGCTTAATGGATATATGTGTTATGATGGCACGGTAACACGGTCAAGATTTGAACGTTAATTTTTTTTTGGTTTTTGATTTTTTGCGGTTTGAGAAATTGAAATTGTTAATTTTGCGCGGGAAAAAAGTGAATTGGATTCTTTGCCAATGGACTTTTAACTATTTATATAATTTTAAATTTCTACCTAATATTATGTGTTAGTTTCCGTTTTATTTTATTTGGTTAAGGAAAATGTAATTGTCGTAATTGAACACGTAATCTTTTGCTACTTTGATTTAATTTCAAACAGGTTTCAAAGAAAATAGTAGAAAAAAACGAAACGTAACGTAACGCAAACTAAGTATTTTTATAATTTTCAAAAAATTGGAAATCCTGTTAAAATAATTACTTCGTTCGAAATATTTGGAATACCGCAAAATTTCCGGTTCTTCGTTGGAGGGTTTCGCAAAATCGCTTTCTAAAACCCATCAATACTTATATCATCGGCTGAATTTCTATATGTTTTGACCATTTGTATTCTAAAGTAAATTGTTTAATAGTCCATTTATAGGCATAGTTGTCTGTACACAGCGAAAGTTTCTTTGGTACTTAAAGACAAAGGTGATATGTCTATTTGGAATATAAAGTGCAGAATTATGTTGTTATACCCATAGTCGTTGCCAACCTGCCTTTTGTTTAAACCACTTTTAATTTCATTTAGGCTGAACTCTGCGTCCATTGCGTAATGCGTAGACTTTCTTTGATACATGAATAATTACGTCATTAAGATTTTTTAAATTTATAACAAATACGATCTTCCTTTCATTTTGGCTCATATGATGTTGAGACGCTTTGACAAAAACTACTATAGTATTTTTGGAAATATTATTATTGTATTGATTTTTTTTTTGAGCCTTGAAATGTGCCTATAATATATACCAATTCTTATTTATTCAGAATGGTGATTTAGGATGCCATATTACACTGATAATCTTGTTTTAGATTTGGTATACTAAAATATTTTTGTGATTTTTAAGAGTTAGTTATTAAAATAATCCGTGGATTGTTTTGTCAGTTTTTATATAAAGGTAATAATTTTATAAAATTTTAATACAAGTAGTTCACAGCCTAAAGTAATTTGATTTTGAAAATTATTGATAAGTCAATAAAAATAAACCATCAAACATCTGTAGCATATATCAGAAATTCCTTTTGTAAATTTAAAAAAGAATGAAGACATTCTTCACATGATAGGACATTATGTCTGCCCCAAACACAATGTGGCATAATTATTCTCTCATTACCGCCTCAAAAGGAACTATTGACAAACTATTCAATCACATTTAAATCGGAGAGAGTCTTTTGTCCCGATCTATTGAGACAAATTCAAATTTCATTCAAAATTGACTCTTATTTTGACGAGGTTAAATTTCAAAATGATGTTACGAGTTTTCTTTAAGGTTCACTTTTATCTAGGTACAATCTTGGCTAGGACAATGAATCAGTTAATCGCTTCTGGTCGTATACTGAATGTGTAAAGGGAAATTTCTCTGTCGCTGTAGGTGACGTTAATGATGTATGAGCTTTTGTTGAACGGTGGGTCCTGTTCGAGTATTTTGTAGTCAGTACGTCAATCAATGAACTTGCCAGCTTGTGTAAGGTCGTGGCTGCTAATAGATAAACTTAACCACCACCTTGAACAAGTAATTTTGAAACAAAATAGTTGATACATGTTGAGTATTTCAAAGTACACTAGAAGATATATTTTTTGGAGCAAAAAGTTTATATTAATCTGAGTTAATGGATTGCACAATAACTTAGACTTACATTTTCTTCTTTTAGTGAAACTGAGAACATATTCAAATTGCATCATTTTATTTTATATTTCAAAATAAAAAATATCCTTCAATATAATGCTAGTAATGTGTGCTACTTCGTTTTTATATATTTACTAGTCAATAGTCACAAAATAGTATTCGCATTTTTTTTTTGTAGCTGAGCCGCTACAAAAAAAAATGCGAATACTTTTTAAAAAAAAATTAAACGTCATTTAACTCAGGTACATTTAAAGCATTTATATCTAACTTGTAGTTTCAATAGTGACTCAGTTCTCAAAGTCATGTTATCTTGTAGCTACAAAAAAAAAAACGAAAGTGTAGCAAATGCTTGTCATCCTACGTTTGTAATGTTCGTTGTTGGACATACTTTATCATTCATTGAGGTGTGACTGACGACTTTGATAGACTACAAGACAACGAAAGAAGCAATGGTTTACAAAGTGTTGGTGAAGTGGGCCATTGTATACAAGAGTTATTAGAGTTACCAAGAGAAATGTCTCTGGGTACAAAATTATGACTTAACAAAATTTAAGAACAAGTGTTCTTTCAATCAAGTAGGACATCAAGTGCATAATGATTATATTTCTCATTGTTACTCACACTCATTTGTGTCCTGACCTTTTCCATTGTTTATTGTTAACCTACTTGTAGTATAGTGGTGGTTCCTATGGTACAAAATATAGATTGCCATTAATTTCTCTATCTATATAGTTATTCGACTACAAATAATTTATAAGATAAGATTTATTTATTTGTTTAAATATTTTATACATTATAAGAGCATGCAAGATATTACATTTTTGAGTCCAATCAGGTTTAGCTGTATTGGCGTGAAAATAAGTAAAAAAAATATAATGTCAAATAAATACAAAAATAATGTCACAGTTGCACAATGCTGGCACGTTAAAATAAAAAAAAAACATGATAATCCTCCCGACCATAATTCTGTCACTTTCAACAGAGATTGGCAAAGTACGCAGGAGATATTGTCCAATGGAACGGCAATCCGACACGACTGAAGAGAGATCAGGCGCAGGACCAACGGCTTTACATGCTTTCCGAGGCTCGGGGTTGTCATACCACCAACTTCCAAACTCCGGGCAGCTACAGAGTAGGTAATTCCTAATGGAAAAAACCAATAACACTTTTTGCCCGATATAGGAATCGAACCCAGGACCCCACGCTTAACAGTCGCACTTGCGATCATGACAGCAATGCGGTAGTCCAAATTACAATATTAAATATATATATGTGTACCTATATCAGACTTACAAGATTGAAACCAAATTACAAGATTAATGCCAGGAAAAATATGAACGAATTTGGAGACACTATAATACATATGCATTACTTTTCATCTCCCCGTACATTTAAGCAACGTGTTATGATAATACGAGTATAATAGTTGGAGCCATAAAAACGACATTTTTGCTCATGAGTGCCGCTTTTGTTGGATATACGCTATGAATGGACATAATATCTTGCCTGATCATTCAGGTGGTATTTGTTTTTACATATTTTTTTTTTATATATACCACTAAAAAAAATAACTTTTCAGGGCATACTATTAGGAGCGGAACATCAACTATAAAAGAAAAGACAAAGAATGGCATGCCATCTTTTCTATTAGTAAAACCTCAAGAGTCATCATCATCATTTATTACCATCATTTTCAAAAAATCCGTTATTGTTTTCTTTACAATCGAAAAGTACCGTTTGTCTAGAGATGGGATTAAATATAACTTCAATACTATGAACTTACTTTACTGTATCTTGTGGGAACTAAACTAGCATCGAGCAAAAAGAGCTAAGAATTGTACGAGTATTTCAGTACTTAGTGGTATGGTTCCGTAGTGTTATTATTATTATTACAATCCTATTCGAATCATGATTAATTGATTGTTAGTGTTACGGTAATTAATAACTGTATTAAGACTCAGCGAGTAGAATACCATCTGCCGAACGAAAGAAGCTTACAATGGGTCTCTTCAGAAGGCTTAAAGTCTTCTAAATGGAAATGGCTATACTCGGAGTTTCATTGCGTGATCGCCTCAGAAATGATAGGAGAAGAAGAATCGCCAAACAATTATATAACATTGTTCGTAGAATAGATGATCGATGGGACCGAAAGGTTCTGGAGTGGCAACCGCGCACTAGAGACGCAGCGTTGGAAGGCCTTCCACAAAGTGGACCGATGACCTGATGAGAATCGCGGGAATGCGAAATGCACACATCCGTTTTTATAGTAACACTTGTGGGAGGCCTATGTCCAGTGGACGTCTCTTAGCTGAAATGATTGTAATGGTGAGTAGAATAGTAGCTTTATCAGTAATGGGTAACATTATATTACTGACAATTTTTTTACTATTTTTGTGTACTGTCGAACCCTGGGTGCTTGGGGCTCGACTACCGGGATCAATTATCTGTACTTTGAATAAAATAACTGGGACTCTGTATGGCGATATATTATAAAAATAACTTCTTCACTCTTTGAACGACTACATGGAACTCTGATAAACAACTAAAACAATCTACTCTTAAAAATATTCAAATTAAATTTAGAATACTAACAATCTTCGAACCCTTATACAGCCAGTATGCTAACTTATGAGGATACGCATGAGTTTGCATATAATAATAATCTTATGCAAACTCATTACGCAGACGTAACATCAGCTACGCCCCAAAGAATATAAATGTGTATATAACACAGTTATATTCTAAAAACTTTCGAAGGGTGTTAGTATGACCTACCTAATCCTAACACCGAGATCCCTACCTTTATATGGAAGAACTTTATTTTTGGCTTACGTCTTTAGAAAGCGAGCTTAAGTCAGAGTCAACGATCACTACTGATTCATAAAATTCATATATTATTACTGAGCGTCAATCCACGCTCATCAAACAACGTTGCTCTGCTTAAACCCCACTGCAGCAAAACCATATTAAAAGCCACAGCGCACAGCCCTAATTGAACCTAGGATGCCCAAGTGACATCCACCCAGACTGGGAATACATGCTAAGATTCAACACCTTTATGACTGTAATTCCTTCAGACGCTTATCGGGTCAGAGGTCAGAGAGCCATAATTGCATTGGACCACCTATAACTTCTCATTGCCTGTATTTACTCCAGAGGGATTAATAAAAAAAATAACAAGAATTACTCATCTAATAACTCTTAACCATTGAAGAGTTTCAATTATCATAGCTAAATCAACAGAGTCAACCTGACTCCCTTTGCGAAGACTATGCTCCATATAGCAAAGTTGATATTAGCTCAAATTGAACACTAAGTGGCCCTCTCATAACTCTATGGGAGGTCCGGAGGAGAATCTAACATTATACTCTGGAGCAAAAACACGTCTACCACTACATCTTGTATATAAACGTTTTTCTGGGTTGTATGGCTCTGTCCTCTGAAACGCCCGGCTGCGTCTGCATTCAGTTCATGGGGCGCGTTCCGCCCGGCAGCATTTTATGAAACAAAAATCACAAATTAATTACAATTTCCATCATAATAATAATCACAACAACTATAATGATTGACAAATGACATAATGACATGACAGCCTACAGACATTTTTCTAATTTTATTCTACGCTGGATACTAAGCTTTTGAGCCTACACTTATTTACATCTTCATATGAAAAGGTTATGAAAAATTTCTTTTTATAAAATTTCCAAAATTTATATTTAAATAAAAATGTCTGTTTTATAAAATTGTTATAACAATGGTAAGAATTTAATAAATATGATTTTATTTTATTTAAATGAAGGTAATGGGGGAACTTTCTTATTGCCATACATTTTCGTGCCATGCATCTTTTATTTTTAATTTGGGCATAAATACGACTCAACTTAACATGGTAGGACTTCCTTGATGCCATACCTATTTTAGCTTGACATGAGGCTCGATGAGAAAATTCAACATAGAAATTAATAAAACCAAACCTATTATTTTTTATTGTTACCAAAGAAGAATGGACGTCGTCTCCAACATCAGATTGGACCATGTTCTTTTCAAAATTGTAATCACCAGCGATGTGGTGTTTATCCGTATTTTCATCGTGACCACATTCTTTAAAAAATACATTTTTGTTTTCTGAAATTAAAACGGATGAAATAATAATTGGATTGGACACACCCGGGTTTTTCTCTTCATCCGTACAATCAACTTCGGATTCGTCATCGTTCTGGCTGCTTACGTCGGCGCTCTGGTCATCATCGATATCATTTATTTCCTCAATATGTGGGTCGTCCATGATCATGCTAGAACATAAAACAGTATTATCATCTTGGTTCGTGTCATCCGACGATTCATTTTCTTCATATACATCTGCAGTTTCTTCTTCATCAACACATGCTTCCATTGCTGCAATTGCTGCACGTTGTTTACAGACATAACATTGACAAGGGAACTCGTTCCTCAATTCCTCGCACAACGTTGCAAACTCCATATCATCACGGTAAGTATAATTATAAAAATACAAGGCTGGACCCTGAAGATATGCGCATAATATGAGAGCATAATCTTTCTCAAACCACTCATAGCTTCTGGCGATTCGCCTGAACTCGGTGATAAACTCCTCTAGGCAGACCTCATCAATGCCCGAGAAATACATCATCATCATCTCTCCTTTAACACTAATTACATAATATAAAAACCACTTAGCTTTTCTACTTTCTTCGCTGCGAGAGCACACAACACAACATGGGGCTGTACTAGTCGTCTTTCTCAAATATCTCCGTACATGCAATTTCTTTCGGCTCCGTGCATGCAATTATAGCTCCGTACATGCAATTTACTGCTTATTAATACTTCTATTTATGCTTCTACCCGGCGCCTCCACCACTATGTCGAACCCTGGGTGCTTGGGGCTCGACTACCGGGATCAATTATCTGTACTTTGAATAAAATAACTGGGACTCTGTATGGCGATATATTATAAAAATAACTTCTTCACTCTTTGAACGACTACATGGAACTCTGATAAACAACTAAAACAATCTACTCTTAAAAATATTCAAATTAAATTTAGAATACTAACAATCTTCGAACCCTTATACAGCCAGTATGCTAACTTATGAGGATACGCATGAGTTTGCATATAATAATAATCTTATGCAAACTCATTACGCAGACGTAACAGTACATTTTTGAAACGTTTTCAGACAGAGAAAATTTTATCGTCCATAATCATGCAAATCAAAGAGAAATGAAATCACATTATGGAGTCAGAAGATGCACTTTGCATGCATTATTTCATTTCCTTCCTAACTGGCGCTTTGCCAGCAAACATTTTGCTAAATTTGTCACATTTCTAGCTTTACATCCACACGGCTATGTGTATTCAATATTTATGATGCGCCTAGCTCGGACACTCTGTAGGGTTTTAAATACCTATGGCAGTAAAAGTGAATTACTTAGTAGCGTCTTAAAGCACGCGGTCAAATAGTGACCCTATCAGGTCATGCTTCTTTGGTCCTGTTTTAATAAATTTATCATTTATGTCATCTATGTACTGATGTACTACATTTGTTTGTGTTACATTATTGGCATGTAATTTTTTTATATCAGTGTTAGTCATATCAGACTTTGATTTGCATTTGGTACCCGTTACAATCGTCTTAAAAAATATACGTAGTCTTTGTGAGAGCACAAAATTTGTAAGCGGCATTCATGTTTTTCGTATCCACAGGAACATAAAATTCAATATGCAATTCACTCCATCATCGTCCTGCCCTTTTCTCATGTTATTTATGGGTGGCGCAACACGTTTTCTTTTTCCATTCTGCCCTGTAACCCGTCATGCTATCTCTAACTTCCTTTTCCTTTATATCACTCCTTACACAATCTATCCATTTTTTTTTGGCCTCCCTCTCCCTCTCCGTCCATCCACAGATATACTCGTAACCTTTTCAGTTCCATGTGTTTCACCCCTCCTCTTTATATGACCATACCAAGACAAACGATTCCTCTTCAACTTTTCTGTCACTGGCGCCACTTTCAAACTTCGTTTGATATACTCTTTCCTCACTTTATCCTCTTTTGTCACACCACACAACTATCTCAACATTCTCATCTCCGCTACATGCTATCTTTTTTCATCCGTCTTTTTCACAGCCTAACATTCTGATCCATACAGATACATAATATACTACATAAAATATGCAATTCACTTGCGGGTCTCTAAAAAGCAGTTTGTGTGAAACCATGAATCTGCTAGACTAGTGTTTAGTTTCACACGTTATAAAAACATTTTCTCTTAAACTTTTTATTACTGTAACCATTGTTGGTGGTGATAAGCAGGTATGGCAGTTCCGTGTAGCGGAGCAAGGAAAGTCACTTAAGATTTAGTTTTATAGAAATATAAAAGATGATTTCTTTATTTTTATTTATTTATCTACTAATCTATTAAATGATGAATATTGTATATTGGTACCATAATAATAAATAAATAAATGTTTTTGTATCTTTATGCTGTTTAATTTTATTGATCGGAGAAGGATACTGAAAAAGGAAAGTGGCAGATTATGGTATATATATATGCAATGTTATCTTTACAAATCAATAGTGTATCATATACCGGATGGACCCTCCACGGGATTAAAACGATCAAATTTAAGCCGTGTATATACACCGTCAAATTTTAGTCATTTTAATCCCGTAGAGGGTCAATTCGGTACATGAAACACTATCGATTTGAAAAGAGAACATTAAAAAGTAAAGTACTTTTTTTAGACTCGTAATTTACACTTGTACGAAATTAACTTCTTTAAGTAAATATCAGCTGAGCGAGTTAATAACCTGTAGGTAGTTAGTACGTAACGACTGACAACTTCTACCGGATCAACCCTCCACGGGATTAAATCGATCAAAATTTAAGCCGTGTATGTGAATCTCAGCAGTAAGAAATAATGGGTTATAAAAGATATGTAAATAGCTTTCTGTGTGTTACTGCACCAAAACTAAAGTTACGTAAAAGTTAACGGCCACAGTGTCCACGCGAGTATTACGCAATCTGCGTGTACTACGTTTAAAACCTCATCGTTCATTCATAAAAAATTTAGTTCATCAACAACTAAAGCCCACGTGTTTCAAAGCACGTTTTTCTCAAACTTTCTTCCTAATCAATACTTGTATTCGCAATAAATAATATTGGAGCGTAAACTGAGCGATGCCGCTGGCATTTGTAGTCAAAATCTAATGGTTATGCCGAATATTTGGTAACTATGCTATATAGGACCTGTTTGGGCGAGAGGTTGTCACAATGTAGAGGTTGCATTTGACGCCTGAATGTCTGGCAGTGTACTGTTACATAAAACTTGTGATGAGGTTGCATGCTTGTACTGTACATTCATCTTCGGCAGACTTACTGTTAAATGATTTGAAGACATAGTAACAGCAAGAGATCTGGGTTATTTGTGTTCATGTAATAGTCTTGTCTTAATCAATCTTCAGAATGATCTTCCCATCTGATAATACTACGAAAAAAAAAATCTAAACACTGAAAACTAGATTTAATATTATAGTCTGGATTCTAAATAAATGTACAATAAACCTTACTATTCAAGTTTCACAAAATTTCAGAACTAAGTAACATTTGCTCAATTAAAAATGCTAAATTTACTCGTAGAATTTAGAATAAGAAATAAAAAACATCATTAAGATTGTGTTCTGACAGGATTTAGCAAATGCTTAATTAACTCTTTATTTCATTGACGTCATAAATGTCATGTAACTCAAAATTGACTTGACATAACCAAGTCACATCTACCTCGTGGCTACCTCAGCTTTCTTTACCCACATGCATAAATTAAATTGAAAACCATACTGTTACGTAACAAAATTAACATTATTATGTTAGCAAAGTTAAAGTATTAATTCTTACTTATTCAGTTATATGATGTATTAATACTTTAGAAATTTCTAATGTAACCGTTAAAAACGTTTATGTAAGATTAGGTTCTCACGCGATTTATTGTGAATTGTTTTGGATCATCAATTTCGCCATTTGCTGTGTTTAGATAGTGTCAATTTAATAATTACACTGTGTTACTTCTCTTCATTATTTCATTTTCTTTTTGTGTCTTGGTACCTTGAGTTTCGGTAAGTTTATTTTTTATTCATTTTTGGTCTCCAATAGTCGGTGCTAGTTTATTTTCATGCTTATTTTAATCTTTAGCTGTTACTTATTTTGACTTTATTACCTTTTTTTTCGGTGGGATAATCATCCAATGACACCTTTATGTGGGTTGGTGGTGATAGTATCAGACTTTTACTGACTAAATACCCACTTCTGTTTCTTTGTTGCCTTTCATACTAGGGCTGAACCTTCCTTTAAAAAATCGATCTTTGGCCCCAGTGGGCTTCGACCCTGCTGGACCCTATGGTTTAGGGTACGTGGAACTATACGTGCTGTCGACGACTTGGGCTCGGTTCGGACGGTTACCGGACGGTCGGACGGTGAGCTACCCATTGCTCGCCGTCCGCAATCCTGCGCCTACGGTAGCTGGAAATCCGGATCGGAATCCCGTTGAGCTCCTTAGAGTCTTGAATTGACAAAATTACTTGCACTCAAGTCTGTATGATTCTTTCTTCAAAAGACCATCTCAGACAAATCTGCATTGTTCACATGTGATTTGACCACTACATTATTATTTAATGTGTGGACTTTAAAATAAACTTTGACCCCTGAGTTTGTTTCAGTGTTTCTTTTCAGGGTAGTCAGCTAGAAAACACCAGCTACATCTAGTTTGAAATGAAAAAAAAAAAAAGAAATTTGGCGTGTATAAATATTTTTTAAAACCTATTTGCAAAATAAATTTAATTTATCATTAAAATAAGCAGAAAAGGTAAAATTAAAATTAAAAAAAGTATTGCAATTTACTCAATTATGTGCTTAAAATACGTATTTCAAAAAAAAAAGAAAACTTAAACATGATATAATAGTGAGAACGACAATTAGTTTTTTAAGTTATCGTTATTTTAATGACAGTAAAGTTATAAAGCAAGCGAGAATAAGATAATAATATATTAATTATCTTCTTGTATATTGTTTTTTTTAATGCGTAAAACATAACATTATGTTGGACAAAAAAGGGCTATATCTACTGTGCATATATTCTGTTTTAATCAACTGTTGTTGTGTTTGTTGTTATTTGCAATTAACGGGCACGGTAGAAAATCGACCAAGAAAACTTATTAATCTACAAGTTGAATCTTCTTCCTTCCTTGGTCCCATTATTTGGGGTCGGGTCTCCTTACTTTCCCGCGCCAAGTGGCTCTATCTTGGGTTATCAATTTTGGCAACTGGGCTTTCTTGAGGTCCTTCTGTATATTTGACCACCAGGTCAATTGCGGGCGGCTACTACCTCTTTTTTGTTCTGGTATTCCAATCGCCTTACGCCGATTTGAATTATGTGGTCCTCACTGCGTCTTTGTTTAATCTACAAGTTGAACAATTGTTTATATAAATTTTCTAAGTGGTGGTATGGTAGTATTTTCTAAGGTTCTGGAGTGGCTGCAGCGTTGGAAGGCCTCCCACAAGGTGGACCGATGACCTGGTTAGTGTCGCTGGAGTCCGATGGATGTGAGACGCACAGGACCGGCCATTATGGCGACGATTGTGGGAGGCCTATGTCCAACAATGGACGTCTTTTGGCTGAAATGATGATGATGATGATTTTCTAAGTCCGTATTAAATTTCAGAAGACTTTTATTTTCCTTACCAACTTGCTTGGGAAAGTGTTACTTCTGAAAACGCAATGTGATATTTATAATTTTATTTTTTAATTTCATGTACCTAAAATCTTCTACAGCAAGGTTTTTTATATTCTATTTCTCGTATGTACTATTACAATCACAGCAGTAATATTAAAATCTAAAATAGTTCAAAAAAGGAATTTCTGTAATATGAATTGAATAAACTAATAAAATTCACACAACTTTAAATAAAAAAACTGACACTTACACCGTTGCCAATGGCAGCGTAAAACACGCTTATACTGCTGAATTTGGTGAACAGAGAACAGTTAACTTGGTGATACAGTTTGCGATTTCACTCTACGTTTACACTCTGATACCAGTTTTTTCAGATATTCCCACTTTGCGAGAATGACGTTACAGATTTCCAGTGTCGGTTTAGTACTTCCAAGTGGGAAGATACTCACTTAATCGTGGACGGAGTTATTGTTAGAAGAAAATTATTTTGATAGGGCCGACAGTTAAATATTAATACCACCACTATATGAGCCTTATCTTATCTTCGACCGCTATTACTACATATTGACAAGATAGTTTGAAATTGAGAGGCTTTTATTACAAGAATAATATCCTTCAAGATTTAGTAAAACACATTTCATCAGCGGAACTTTCGTCTTCAATATCTTACAACTCTTACGCAACTTTTAGAGAAAGTTATTTATTGAATAATTTGTATCTCACAACGGGATATGATGGCGTTGACCATAATCATAATATATTGTTTCGAAATACCCACTATTGTAAGTGATGATGATATCAATCTTGAAGATGATGGGTTTAGAAAACGTTTCGTTACTGAGCAAGTTAACGATAATGTTAATGATAATAGTGAAATTGATATTGTATTTAATGAAATTTAAATTAATGTGCTTTCCGATATTGGGTGTATGAGATTATTTTTTAGTTGTTTGGAATTTCGTTTTTAATATTTTATGTTACGTTTGTGGTTTGTGTAATGACAAAATGAGAAAGATCGAAGGTTAGTCAAAAGATTGCGTGAAAATGTTTGCATTTGTCTTTAGTCTATTTTTTTTTACTGTTCCAACAAAACCCATAATTGGAAAATCAGACTTGATTTTTTTTAATTTCTGTCTTTTGTTTGTATTCAATACATAGACAGCTAAAACGTTAGTCAAGATTTTTTCTTAAATAACTAATTCGTTTTTTCAATAATATAACATCATATTTTAGGATTAAGTAAACAGAAACAATACAATTTTAAGTTCTTTATTTGTACGAATCTTAAAAAATAGTTTACATATAAATAATTATGTATGTATAGGAAAGTAATAAAATATATCATAATACATTTGTACTCCCAAAGCGGCACATAGATAAATATGATAATTATATTAATGTATAATCCTGAATAACAGAAGATAAACTAGTAGATGAAAATGTAAGCAATATTAAGGTGTTTTCTTTGATTATACGTAACGTAAATATTATATATGAAAATATATTGGTAGAAGATACATAAATATCAGTAGATATTGATAAATATGTAAATAAATAAATAAAAATAATAACGTAAATAAATAATTAATGATATCACAAAATAAACGTACAAATAAGTATTAAGTATAATAATATACACAATAATAATATACAAATAAAACTAAACTGTTAATAAGGACTTAGCAAGAAAGGACTAGATAATATATCTATAAGAGTTAATAGTAGTTTTGAAGTACAAAATACACAAATACGGATACCGTATAGGGTTCGAAAATACTAATATAGTACAGTATGAAAGACCATACAAACTTAGAACAACATTTTATGGGAAAACAGTAACAAATCGCGTCTTCGGTTAAAATCCCTTACAAAGGGAATTTTTTCGTATAATATTCAATAAATACGCCTTAACAACTACAATAAATAAACTCAGTACATTCCGTTTCACACTATGTTACAATAAGTAGAGGACTTAGAATAGCTCCTTGGGAATTCCATGGCTTTAATCAGATTTGACATGACCGGAGTAGGCTAGATCCTGTCCATCATCGATGGATCGTCCCCATCCGTGACCACTACTGGCGTAGTGTTCTTCATGATGAGGGTGGGCGACTACTTCGTAGCTGGTCTCATGATGCTTGCTTGCCAAAAGCTTCTTCAAGGCAATGATACCGGCGACAAGGAGAGAGATCTTGGCGAGGAGGACGGCCTTGGCTGCGGCAAATGCGATGATACCGAGGAACAGTGGGATAAGAGCGGTAATCTTCAGCTTGGCGAGAGCAAGGAGGGGCAGGAGCTGCTTGATCTTCTTCTTTTTGCCACGAGCTGAAATCAAAAAACCGACACGTTAGTGTTGTTAAACAAAATAATGGGTAAAATTTAAAAATCTTTCTATTGTCTTGTAAATGTTTTATCCTATTGTTTACAACTAGTAAAAGAAAGTGAGAGTATATAATGACTAAATGGTTTTCCATTATACACATGATATTCGAATCAAATTATTTTTTTTACATCGATCAAAACTCTCAATACGTAGTTCATATCATACTACTAACACTCCTACAACTTTCACATTTGCTTTAAGATAATTCCGTATATGACTGTTCGCATCGTTGTCAAGGTCCATTACCCTCAAACTATGAGTGCAAGGTTTGTCAATATTAGCTGAAACAACCTATATGGTATGTAATTTTATGGATGGAATCATTTAGGTGAGCTGGTTATCTTAAGTTCATTTCTGTTTAATCTGTAATTTTATTTATTAGTCTTACATTTTTTATGTAACTTGTTGTTGTTAGTAATTATTTTAGTAGCTTTATTGTTTTTATTGTTATTAATAATAATAAGTGGAAATAAATTTATGTGTTGTTAGCCTATAATTAATTGCTACATTAATGAATGTACTTCTGTTTTAATAAAATGTTAATGTTTTGTGTAAGCTGTTGTTGGTTGACCAAACAAATACTCGATTTTTGTTACAGAAATACAGTCTAAACAAATTAATCTTAAATAGTTATTTCTTCAAAAGATTTAGATAATTAATAGCTGTCAATTCGTGCTACTGTAAGCGTAAACTCCAGTAGCCGCTTTAAGTTCAAGGCGTATAAGAACTTGTCGCTTGAGTTGCTTACGTTGACTTGACCGTAGCGTTTCATTGCACTCGCTGCCAGTGCAACCACAGCCTTGAACAGTGTCGCCATCTCTGACATTGACTGTGAACTAACAAGTCTTGTACTTTCCTTGAACTCCACCGTTCGGTAAACTTTTACTTTATTTGTTTAGAGATTAGATAACCTGTGTTTATAGAATGGAATAATGAATTGACATTTGAAGTTTTAAATTGGACACATATTTGTATTCAATGGATGACTCAAATAATGAATCAATGTATATTTTAGCATATTCTTATTGTGCATATATGTAACTATACTATAATTCTTCTGTTTGAATTACCTTTTTTACATAGTTTTAATAGTAAATTATCAAATGACTTCTCACACTTAGAGTGGGAGATATTAGTCATTGAGTGTAAGACTTATTTTTAATGATTGACACCCATGAGTATTCTTTTTGAAGCTCTTTGCAAGAACCATGGTAAATCTTTTAAACACTCCAAAGCCTTGGCAGGCATCAGCATTAACTGGCTGATTTAAATTTCTTAAATTATAGTTTGCGATATATAATAATTCTATTAGTAGACTATTTTCAGATTTGTAAGATCGATATAGAAAGGTTAAAAGAATGTTTGAAAGGTCTTACATGTCCGGGAGGATATGGGAGGGCATGTCCTCTCGCTTTTGCTTTAGTGGGAACTCCTAATAGAGCAAGAAGAATTATTTGATAAATCCCAAATAAAGAAAAAAAAAAAATCCGATAATGTAACATCGTAGATGTTAATCTTAGTACATTTTCATCGTAACTTTGGACTTATCATTTACGAAACGTCTTATCATCTACAATTTAACGGTAAAATAGGCAATTAGGCATTAAACCAAAGATGAAGAAGAAGAGATTGAGTAGTAAAATAAAGAACTACAAAAGCGAGACAGGTGCAAATGGTCACTGCTTTGAAACTTGTTTGTGATTGACATAGTGACATCGCCGGCCCATTGCCCATAAGCACCTATATGACATACTTCCCTTAATCGCTCAAGTAAGGCTAGGGAATATGGTGGAAAAAAATTTGTAGATTAACTCAATATTGTTCAGTAGGCGTAATAATACCTATTTTACTAATATTTATATGCCCCTTACTGTGGAAAATCACAGAGACACTTATATAAAATATGTTTAACATGTAAATTGTACCAGCGTACACAAATTTTTATATTTGTTTTTGTCGAAAGTAAAACTGTACCTGGTTAATTATTACTAGCATCTGAATCATTGACTATATCGTTTTTTATAAAACTTTTGACATTAATTTCTAGATTCAGGAGAAAATTTGAAACGACAAGATACCGCTAAATCGATAATTATTTATCTTAGTCATTCTTCTTTAAAAATCAAGTTTATTATCATATTGACCTGTGAACTTGTTAAATTTAAATATACTTGTTGTACACTCATTGATCTTGACCTAAAAGAATTTATTTTAATCACCATGATCTTATGGTTAACAGTTTAATGAATGGATATACCTGTCTATCAATTTTATTGAAAGAGAAATGAATTAAAGACAATACTTTAATCAAACCCTGAAGTAGATAAATAGGCTTTTAGGCTGTCATTAAATGTACATAAGTACAAATACATATTTTAACTAATTTTTTTTTTCAAATTTCACACAACACCATCTAACCTTAAACTAAACAGAGCTTATAGTGTGAGTACTAGACAACTGATAAACATCTTATATAATTTTAAATATATGCATATTATAGATAAATTACAGCCAGATAAAGAACAAATGATCGTGCTCATCACACAAACATTTGTCTTGGTGGGAATCGAATCCACGACCTACGGCATAGCAGTCAGGGGTACTAACCACTAGACCAAAAGGCCAGTCATATCTGAGCCTGGCAGTAAACCAAGTTTTGTATAATCTGTGTACCCGGAGAGACAAAGTAGTAGAAAATATTATAAATAGGATTACAAAAGAGTGAAATTACTTCTAGCAGATCAAAACATTTTGTTTTTACCAAATAATAAGAAGAATAAGATGTGTGGAAATATGCCTCTCGTAGGCGATGCCATTTCGAATGACTCAATGTCTTTGGCTTCCAGCGGATTCCCGTCAAACAAAACACCTCCAGGTAATCAATCCACCTTACACAACACATACTAACTCTATACCTTCCAATAACTACATCATATTGACCAATTCAAGTACAAAATACTAAACATGGTGAAAAGGTGTGAGGTTCTTAAGTTTTTCCCATGTTACAACTATCGAAAAAATTCTCACAGTACCGATTTTGGCAGTGAAATTGCTGTATCATTGTCTTTTGAATTAGTCTCGAGTGTTGCGGTAATAAGCTTATCCGTGTATGGAGGTATTTGAGTAGGTATGACCGTTTTATGATTTTTAGACGGTGTCAAAGTAAATAAAAAAGATACTATCAATAATAAATTTTACATATCAGACATTATCAACAAAGCGTTGTTCAAAAAGACAAATGACATAAAGAGGAAATATTTATAGTGTTTAATCTTTCAAATGAACTTGACAAAAAATTTGAATAATGTTTGAAGTTCTTAGTAACCGAGAAAGAAATCAAAAGTATTTTGTATCTATACAGTCTCTAGTTTTATAAAGCATATAAGAACCTCAAGATTATGCAACGCTTATTGAAGTTTATGATAAGGTGTACAGGGCAATTACAGGCCTTAATGCGACTTGTGATTGATTGTTTCATTAAGGCATAAAAGCATTTTAAACTGTCCGTAATTTGCTAATATTTGAAAGAATCTGTTACGAATATGGCTTTTTAGATGAAATTATTACGTCTGACAAAAACGTAAATAATCGACTACAGACTGAACTGAATGAACCAAGACTCAAAGTGTCTCTGGTAAAACGGAAAACAGATGTTCCATTTACTGAGAAAAATATGACAATTAAAATTAATGGTCTGACTCATAACACCATAATTGATATCAATCGAAGTTTGTAACACGAACACATATCATAATATTGGAAAGGCAACTTTCTTCAGAGAAGAGTCGAGGAGTGCCGTTTACACGATTTCTCGATGACTTGTTAAACTGGTTTAGAGGCAGGACTTCGAACTAATGCCGTAGAGGGAATGTGCCGCTTTCGAGTTTCTATATGTTGTTGACAATCTCAATGCGAAGGCCTTTTTTGTGGATCGACATTTCCACAATACGGAAGTGGTGAGATGTCCTAATTTTGAAATGAGACTGCACTTCTTTCTGCTATGAATTGGGTTGCTGTGATCATGTTAATACCAATGCAATATATAGCGTTTCTGCCACTTAAATTTTGTCAACTTCGAAGCCCTTTTGTTCTACTATAAAGATTAAGGATCTTTTCTTTGATCAAGTACCTCAATTTATTTTAAATTATTATTAAGATTTTTTTACTCAAATCAAAACAAGTAATTGAGATTATGAAAAAAGTGGTTGAGTGTTTTAGACCCAAAGGTGTATAAAATTTTGGTATATCTTATTTGGTAAGATCATGATAATTACTATATTTTACTGTATATTGAAGACGTCAGACATATGCAGAAAAAGACATTATTAATGTTATGATTAATAACATAATTGATATAATTCATTTATTTTTGTTTTATAGGACTTCAACACACATATGATGTTTTTATTCCATATATCAAACTTAAAAATGTATCGTAATATAAAAAAACCGAAACCATTTAGTGCTGAACGCAAGTAATAACTAGTTTAAAGTAACCTGGGTGAAGTTTGGTAGTGTTTGACTTGATGTTGGAGACTTACAATAAATGATCTGTTTCACCACACTTGAACTTGTTAGCGACAGGTACAGGCAACTATCTTGCAGCTCCTCTAGTGATATTTAACTCAAGCACCTCTTAACTAACCCAGATTATTTTTTGTTTGCTTGTAACGACAAAAAAATTAGTGATTAGAATTAATACTGTATCAAATTATAATAAGTAATAAATATTTCCCTGCACGTGTCTAACTAGTGATAACATATAATGAAATAAAAACTTTTTTAATGGCATATGCTATAACAACACTATTATTTACTATGTATGGAGTGCGTACAAATATGGCCAATGTCCTTTCATCCATTTACTACTAAAGAAATATCTGAGAAGACCTTTGACACCAACCATCTCTTTTAAGTTTAAAGGCCGTAAAGATATGAAAGTCTAATAAGTGGCAATCACGGATGTTACATGAATGCTAGGTCGCTTCTTGAAACTTGAAGCGGACGTACTCGTAAGTTTCCTACAGATGTTCCTGCGAATCGTTACGATTCTATTCCGGTTTTGGAAAATAGAAGCAAGATGACGATGTGCATTTCTTTTAAAAGTGGTTTTATGCAAGTCGTTGAATTCAACAATTTATGTCCGTTTAGATAGTATGTTCATCTAAACCATTCAACTTCGAAATCCAAATGTTTGAATGAAAAAACATAATTTTGTAAATAGGTTTTCATCAAAAAAATAAATCGACAAGATCGGTGTTTTCCAGCTGACTGTTCTGAGAAGAAACACCGAAACAAACTCAAGGTTCGAAGTATCTATTAAAGTCCATACAGCAAACATGTAAAGGTTTAATCATATGAAGATCATACAGATTGGTGTCTGAGATAGTCTTTTGAGGAAGGAACCACAGTGATTTGAGTGGACCTGTCCTATATTGACTAAACGTATCATTTCGTAATATATTTTGAGGTTTATTCTATTTACTAGGTTTTGTAAAAATGCTTAAAATTGTAACCATTTCCCAGTAAGGATGTTGTCCTTTTTTGTTAAGTACTTTTGTGTATTACAATTATTGTTTGTTGGCTTTTCCATATTTCTTATATAACTTTCAGAGTTATATAGGAAGAGATGACAGACAGCATAAATGACATTATTTACGTATGAAGTAAAGTTAGAATTACCGTAGATGCATCTAACAACGAACTAAAGCAATAAACGAGGTCAGTTCAAGATAAAATCTCTTTTGCATTAACAAGTGGTTGTAAACATGATATCAGACACAGTGATCTTTATAATTAACTTGATAAATATATCTAACATACTTGTAGAAAATATTTCTAAACCACTCAAATAACTTCACGAAGTGCTTTGATTCGATGATTCTAATTACCTAATCAGAAATAACAATCAGAACTAATGCAAGTAGAGCATCTTTCCATACGGTTGGTATGTATATCAGGAAATCGCAATATTGCATGTTTGTAATTAAATACATTTATTCATGCGTAGAATTCAAAGCACGAGAAGTACATCGCTAAATAATGGGGCAGTTAGGCTTTCTATGTATATCAATAATTTAGATTATCTGTAGTCTACAAATTTTAACTGTTACATGCCTGTGGTTAGGGCTGTCCATCTTTGTTTTCAAGCAACTATTTATTTTTTACTATACGACTTCATCCGAGTCATGTTTGTAAAGCAGTATAAATGTATAATAATCTAATAAATTTATTTTACTTTCACATAACACGGCTAAATTGGGGTAAATAAAACCATCGTCTACGGTCTGGACTAAGCGTTTTGCCTCGTCTTTTATACCACATACATCGAAGGACTGGAACAGTTTGCCTGCTGCAGTCTTCCTGTCCGGTTATAATTTAGGTGTCTTCAAAGCTAAAGTGAATACGCCCTTAATAAACTAGTGTGCCTCACCATCAACGATGGCATCGCAGCAGAAGCACTAGTTTATCATTAGCTATGTCCTGATAAAATATCTGTCAAATTTTTTTCGACGTATCGACGTATCCTGTAGTTTGAAATTCCGTTCCCGTTGGAAAGTTATTTCTTGTAGCATCAGCTACTCATCCGCAAAAGTTCCGTCAAAATCGGACCAGACCTTTTGGATATGCCCTTCTCGAAAACTACTTTTTTTACATTTCAGGACTATATTAAAATACTTAGAGCCCATTCCAAGTTTTAATAGATAGGTATGTAGGTACTTGTTTATCAACTGATGATATACTTCAATTAAGTAATTGAGAACAAAATGTGATATGACTTATGACTTCTTGATATCTATCATAATCTATCACGGTAGGAGATTAATGTATTTTTTGTTTGTAGTTTGTATAGGAATATATTCATTTTCTTGATAAGTCAATTGCATAATATGCAGCAATACAACAACTAGTGTTACATAATCCACATCTAATATTGTATTGATACAAGTGGAAAAAGCCCGAGCCACAGGCGAGGTCAATATAGAGTCAGGCTACAGTGACAAATTTGAAGTGTAGTGACACTTACGAAGATAATTATAAACAAATGTGGGTTGACACGCGACCCGTGGGGCTCGCTTAGCGCCCAGCTTGAAACGATAAATGTAATAGATTGTGGTGGGGGTAAGCTCACGCACTTTTCGGTGCTAATGCAGAAAACAATAAGTTGCATGTCATAGCTTTAAGCCACGCAATTTACTGTTACCTATATTCCCTACCGCTTACGAATAAGAGCAGGTTTTCAAGTGTAATGAAAAATATATTGCTACTGGTTTTACTACAAAATTGTGACAACCCTACATCTTGTTTGTATCGCCAGCACGCATTTGTAATATGTAACGGTACAGTCGAGCTATAACTTGGACAGGTATTAAGTACAGTCGCCGTCATTTCGTATACGTACACTTTATATTCATGGAAATTTAAGCATTACTTCAAACTTTCCAATATTATGTTGTGTTTCTACCAGGCTATTAATATTGGTGTCTTATTTATCAATGTCTTCAAACCTTTCGTTTTTTTGCATAAATTTTTGATATACGTCCTCTTTTGTTTATTTTGGCGATGTAGTGTGATATTTATGATTTAATACTTTTTTTCTTCTGCTAGGTGACATATACAACGATTTAAGTAACCAGCTTCATTTCATGATCCAATTAGTAAGTTCTTTTTCATAATTCTCAGATATACAAGGTTTGTGATTTTGGTCATACATATATTTGCTATCCTAATAATTGAGGTACCAAAATTTGTAAAGTGCGATTATCTGCTTCAGAAATCATAAATTTAAGATCAATAAGACTAATAAATGATGAGCTTTTTTGGCCTCGCACAAGTCTTCTTAATCTTTAAATTTTGTTTTCTTTTATTTTTTGTGCGAGTTTCAAATAAATGTTTTTTCTTTCTTTCTTTCTTTATTTCTAAATTAAGAACTTAATAATTTTCAAACCGATGCTTATTGAACTCGGCGTAAGTACGTATTATTATCGTTAAATTGGTTGTGGTCATAAGTTAACAATTTATTTGCAATTTGATACCCTTATTTGCTTATCAGTTCTATTTATCTTGCTATTTATCAGTTTTTGGGTATTTAAGAATATACAGAATGATTTATTACGATCTTCATTATTATTTAAATCCAGTTTTTCATATCGCACTACATTAATATCATCAACATTATGTTTTTACCAATTTTTTTTTACCAACAACTGCAGAATAAGTGAGGTTAAAATTAATATTAAATAAAACGGAGAAATTTAAAAAGAAAAGCATGACTAAAAGTTTAATTTAGACCACAATTGTTTTGCTCTATTTAATCACCATCTTAAAACCGCAATATCTTAGTACTTAGTCACTTTAGTCTCGGATCAATGTTCCATTTCATTCAAATCTCTTTTATTTCATTTTCCGGTTTCGTAATATTTATTTTATTTATTTCTAAACATCTCAAGTTCAATGAATTTAAAAACGAAAGCTAATTTGAAACTGGTTCAATAGTTCGATTTGCATCATTAATTTGCATGTGATTATATTTCCTATTGCTTAATTTGCATTAGACTTATGTACGTTTGTACGTTTCATTTAGTTTATCTGCTCTTAATTTTAATTCTAAAAGCTGTTTGTTATGTTAACTATGTTTCTTTGAATGAATCAAAATAATTGTTACGTTCATTCAAATTGGTTTTTATCTAACATCTAACGTGTAATTAAGCTATTAGCACACCATTATGTACGCTCACTTTATTTTACTACTAATTTGATTCAGCATTTGTGATTATCATGTTTAGAATGCTTACCTTCCTCAAGGGACCTCTTCATGCCTTCAATAGCAGAAGAAGGCAGTTTAAATTGGATCACATGGTTTTCCAAGAAGTCAGCGGCTGAATCTACCAGCCTGGACTCGATCTGAGCTTCCCTGGCCTTAGGCTCTTCAGATAACGGCTCCAAGGCTCTGGCAGACCTTGGAGAGCCATTGCTAAGTATGGCTACACCGTCAGCAAGGTCCAACTCCCGCGCAGTGTTAACAGCCTCCACATATTTCAACGTCTTCTCCTGCAACCAAAAGATAAGAACTTAGTAACACATCACTTAGAACACTTCACGGTTATCACTTCACTGATCCCACCTTTATGCAAAGGGATGTATCTCCATCGACGCACTCTTTAACAACTCCTAATAAAGACCCGAAAACTCCGATTTCGTTGGGTTCTTTGTCGAGCGCTGGCATCGCCTGCGCCGCGGCGAAAAGTACTAGGACTGCGACGTATCGTATCATGGCGGCGAATCAAACTACCCCTACAGAAAGCTTGGCACAAAGTGTAGCGACGTTGTATATGACGGCCTGTTTTAAGCATCTTACCCCACTACCTCGCGGCGGTCAAGAAAAGTGAACTTGATGTCGGTCGATTAAACTGGTACCTACGAAAATATTTTGTACCTACGGACAGTTTTCGGGGAACGCACGTGGTTTTTTGTGGTTGTGTGGGTGTGGTCGAGGATCTTGGTGACAGTTGATAAGTGTGGTGCTACTTATGAGGAGTTTGTGGTCTTGATACTTTTGTAGTGTCGGAAATGTGTCAGGTTCGCCAAAATTTAAGATTTTATTGTAAAAATTGTTTGTTTTTTTTTTGTTTTCGATATAATTCTTATATTTCTAATATAAATTTTTGTTTTTAACTTTTATTCCATATTTTCAATAATTAGGGCAAAAATATTTTGTACATTTGTTTTTGTTTGTATTCATATATTATCAATCATTCTTTTCATTTCCGTGTAGCTATTAATAAGCATCTTGTTTTAATTATCAGGTATGTTGTTTTGAACTTTTGATCACTTTCATTTGATTGTCATAAGATATTTGATGTTTATGTATATTTTTAATAAGTACAATACCTAGTTTAGGTTAATTTGTAAGATTTATATTGTAAAGAGCAACATTATTGTGTAGGAATTAAAAGCTAAATGTTAAATAATGTTTTCTGTTATTTCCCTTGCTCAAACCTAGTAAGAAGTTTTAACTATTTACTTTAAGATTTTAGTATTGGGTACCCATTCGATTTCTGTTTACTTTTATATTTACACCAAGTGTAACCCTATTTTGTGTCCAGGCAATCTCTGATTATTCCAGGTAGCCTGGAAGAAAGAAATCTCTGAGTGCGTTATGGTGGTTAACTGTATGTTTTTTTTTATTATACGGTTTCTTTTTTGTAAATTGTATTCTTGGTGTACAGTTAAGAATATTTATAAACAAATGAATACGACATACTGCAGGTATGTTCTACATATTCTTATTCTACAACTAGTATAATATGGAAGCATGTAGATTTTTTTCCAAACTATGACAAAGACAGAAATAACTTAACAATTTTTGTGTCACACTGTGGTGTGTATCATTACGCTTTTCTCACGTTTCCCATTAAGTTACTCCATATTTTCTTTCTCAGCTTCGTTTATCGTTATATCTACAACAAATTAGTTGTTATTAAACGAAAGAATGGTGGTAACCTAAAAACTTTTTCTTCTCACTAAATGTTGGAACAATGAACAGATGGTGATCACTATTAATGATTACTTTACTTTCATTTTTATAAAATCTCTTGAGTTTCAATGAGCTCATTATTGTGATGTATTATCGAAAATATTACGTGATAGTGAATTAATGCAACTGAGAGTAATTAATTAAAAACTATGTTGAATTATGAATTGTTGTTAAATTTGTTGTTGTATATTAAAGGAAGAGAATTTAATTTTGTGTTTAATTTAAAATAAATTTTCTTTGATCTGTTATTTTAGTAAATTGCAGTTCATGCCTATTGTCTCTGCAGCTTGTTGACAAAACTATTCCAAAATTTTTTACTTTTTACAATTTAAGGAGTCTTTATTAATTATAAGTTTAAAATTTGTTATTTTTTTTTGCGCTATTAAAGCCTCCAGATTCATAAACAATGTCAGTAATGGTTCTATTGTTTTACAGCTTAGGTCTACATCGAGTAGATCATAATCAACTGCATTATGATATATTCACCCAATTTCTCTTATAACCTTTGTAAGATTAATATCTTACATATTCACCTTATACCATGGTATTCTTATGTTAAGATTAGATCAAAACCATATTGTGTTCTTATGCAAAGCATAGTTTCAGCTTTGTACTCATACTCTTGATGTTCTTATTTGTGTGTCTATATATATATATCTCTATTGATAAAAAAATCTGTTCAAATAGTATATCCTTGGGCACACCACAATGGCGATGACCAATTCCTTCTTTGAGGAGTGCACCACGGTATCCTTAGCTTCCACATGATCGCAAGTTTTGAGCAGACATGGCCAGTTCGGGAGGTTCGTGTTTCTGATTCAGACAGAAGAAACGCTCATGTCATTATTGTGCGGATCGTCCGGAGGACACGCTGGAGTTTACGGTGGATGTCAGCCTTGCTTGGGCTTAGCACCACCGAGTCCAGGTACAGACGATAGGCGGTGGTGACCTCTCGCATCCAGTCTGGTTCAAACGGATGAACGTCCCGACACCCCAGCCGCCACAGAAAACGCCCTAGCTGTTAGGAGTCACAGGGCAATCCCAGTCACCGTAGGCACGTGCTTGCAGACGACGAGCTTTGGATAACTTGCCATATGATAAGGTTCAGTCCCGACTAAACAGCCCGATATGTTGAGCACTTCAAAGAGATATCGGTAAAACCGTAGGGTCTGATTGGGGCTGTGGCCTTGGAACGCAAAATACAATGTTTTCCTTACCGTTTTAAGAGCAGTGGTGATGAGATAAATTACAAAAAGTAATGTGCCTGGCTGGGTTTGAATCCGCCACCACTGCTCTCAATAAATTAGATTGATCACATAATGATAGGAAAATTATCATACATCTCTGATACAGAGTAGGTACGGTAAAAAGTATTTGAATGCTTTTTACCGATTTTTGATTATTTACTTATACTTATTACCAATCTTGAGATCGGTAATAAGTATAAGTAAATAATGCTGCAATAATTTCAGCTGAAGAACACCAACTAAGATTTTAGCTTTGTATAACAATGTTATTTCAATTATAAATAATAAATATGGAGATCCACTTACAATCCTCATATCCTGACAGATTCAATCTGATGATATTTTTTCCACGCATCGTCCTTTTGGTCGAGATCAATAGAAAATACCTCAAATCCTTGAAAATTGCATATTTTTCAACATTTCATCATGGGACTATAGAAGAACTGGAAAAAATTGCCTGCTGCAGTCTTCTCGTCCAATTATAATTTAAGTATCTTCGAATACGTTTGACTAACGTGTATGTGAAAACAATTTAATTACAGGAAAGTCCTTGAAGTTTTTTTCTTTTTTAAATTTAGATGAACCAGATAGAACTTCGATAAGCATTTCGCCTCGTCGTATATAGGTACTGCATATATTGAAAGACTGGAACAATCCACTTGCTGCCTTCCCGTCCAATTATAATTTAGGTGTCTGCAAGGCTAGAGTGAATAGGCTCTTAATAAACTAGTACGCCTCACCATCACCGATTGCATCACTGCTTACCATCAGGTGACATCACAGTCAAGCACTAGTTTATATTTTTTTTTAATATCCTGGTATTTTTCTAAAGTGAAATTGACCCTAATATAAGCCCTACCTACTAGAAGAACAAGTATTTTACAACAAGTATGTGCCATACAGTAGTCACCGTTCCATACGTGTACAGTTTGGCAATGACCCTGTTACAAATACTTTAAGTAATATGTGACTTGGGTCCTAAACAAGTAGTCATTGTGTATGTAAATTGGGGACTTTTTAGACTGCATGTCTGTAGTAAGGAAACCATCTGATGAAAATACTAGTACTTTAGGAGTATTTTGTTCAAAATTTTTTTGCGGACTTGGGTTCCATTACAAACAGAGGAGGAGCAGAGGATTGGGTCAGATAATATATATAGATTTTCCAATTGAAAACTTTTGGTAGCAGAATTTTTCAGGAGGAGAGTAGCCACGTTCATGTTTAAAACTGTCAAAATGTGATCATTCTTATATTCTTATGTTCTTTATTGTACACAGGCGAGCTTAACCCATAATTGGGTTTTCTTAAAGCAAACCTTGAAAAATTGATATAAAGAAATTTTAAAACTTCAGGATCATGTTACTTTGTAAATAATAGAGAAATGTTGAATCATCCAAACTACAAAATGGTCCATTCAGGATGGCAGAAAAAAGAGTATATGAATTGGTGACATTATAAAGGTTGCATGCAGGCAAAGACTGGATAAATGTTGCAAACAGAGAGAAATGGAAAGCAACGGAAGAGGCTCATACTCTTGAAGACCTAAAAATAAGTAAATGTTACGGCACTGAAAATATCCTTCGATTTATTTGCTTTGAATATAAATGTTTAGATTTCAATAAGTCACTTATAATAGATCAACGAAAAGTAACTTAAGAGAAAGTAGATCCGAGTTTAACCTGAATACAAATAGGAAATATGTGTTTAGGAATGGTAATTGAATTTTAATAGAGGGATTACCTTTGAGCGGATTGAATACCAAAGCATTGATATAGGTGCGAACTACTCTCTATAGCGCTAGGTTATATTTAAGAAGTATTTTTTTTACGAAACTAATGATATAATTTGAGTTTCGGATTCTTGAAAATTTCTTGACTGTGAAATTTTTTTAGGACGCTTGAAAGGGTGTTTAAACGTTCTTCAGGGTTAGTCAATAAGTAGGCTAAAAAAGATCATGCATTTTATGACCTCTATATCATAAGTGGCAAGCAGCAAAAAATAAAATGGAAAAGTAAGATTTGATCTTAATCTCCAAAAAAGATCAAATTTTACTTTTCCACGATTTATTTTATATGTAATTTGGTGCCTTTGTTTCTTAAATATTTTTTTTTTATATTTGATAGGCTCGCGTTTGACCACTACGTCACCTAAGTGATGATGTGGTCGACGATGGAGCACGCTTGCCTAGAAGTAACCAATTCACTCTTGACTTAAAAACACTTAGGTTGTAGCTATCAGGAAACAGACTCCGGCAGGGAATTCCACTCCTTCGCTGTACGCAAAATGTCTTTTTTATACATTTTGTCATGTTGTAGCCTCTTAGCTTTAACTGGTACAAAATATCTTAAGCATTAAAACCGCCTGTTCCAAGAAGTTTTGATTAATTCATAAGTATACTATAAATATTTGTGTGTAACAATTTTGGTACAACCTATAACCTAGCGGGAATCCGATAGATGCGAAACGCACAAGACCGGTCATTATAGCGACACTTGAGGGAGGCCTATGTCCAACACTGCGGATGTCTATCGCTTGAAATGATGGTGATGATGTTTGGTATCAAAAATATACAAATTAAAATAATTTTGATAGTTAACTCGGATAATAATTTGATTGCTTAAAGATAAAACTGTATACATGACTCAAACAAAACAAAAATTTTATCAAACGCGTACCTAAATATAGAAAAAAAAATCAAAATTGAACACAAGTATCAAAATTACTGACTCCCTGTATACGACGTAAAACAACTCTATATATAATAATTAAAAAGCTTGAAGTACATAAAGAAAATTTATTTACAGTGAGTGAATGAAAGCTGTTCTGTTGAAAACTTTATATTCATATACTTAATATATTATTTACTTGTGTTGAAGAAAGTTTGTTGTTTTGTTAGAAATTTATATACGCATTATTTTATTACTAACTTTTGTCAGTAGCCGTGCCTGTGGGAAACTTGAAAATCGTCGTCAGAATCATGCTGCCGGCGTAAAAATGTAGAAAGTCCTGATCCAAGCCAGAAGAGCATGAAAAACTGCATAAGTGTTCCAGGATTGCAGTCAAAATTATATATAAAAAATACGGTGATTTCAATGAGAGCACTGTTGGTCCAGTGGTGACGGCACACAGTGGTATGGCTTACGTCCAGTCAGTCAGGCGCATTACTTTGTGTAATTTATTTCATCACCACTGCTCTCAAAACAGTGAAGGAAAATATTGTGAGGAAACCGGCACGTCCCAGAATTATAATTTCACACTCACATGGTTTTTTTTTATGGTAGGTAAAATCATCCAATGACAAATCCCGCCCTTGGGTGGGGCGAGAAATAGTGTCAGACTCTTACTGACTAAAAACCTACCCTGTTCCATTCATTGCCTTCGTCCCAGGGCCCCAGGTGACATTTTCACATAACCTTTGGCCCCAGTAGGCTTCGATCCTGTTGGGTACCGTTACACTCACACGGTGACGAACAATTCCCATCCCGATTCCTAGCAGTAGGAATATTATAAGGCTGATTATGCAATGTGCTTTCAATGTAGAGTTTGATAGTAGCGACTATCAAACTCAAAAAATATCACATGTATAAAACCATGGTATGGTCTATCTGTTGTCCAGGTATTATCCAAGTAATCAAAATTCGTTTAGTCATTGTTATTATACACAGACAAACATCCAGACAGCCAGACTTGCTATAGGAGAGATTTAGTATAAGTTTGTACTCGTAAGCATAAGTGGTTTTGTTAGGTCAGTTAGAATTATTAGTACACGTTTGCCAATAGTCTATTCACAACTAAGAAAGGTAGAATTTCTCCCCTTTTTGCATTTCACTGCATCAGCTTAATATGCTCCCACTGCTGGGACTCAGGCCTCTCTAGGAGAGAGAATGGGCCGTAATCAACCACGTGGGCCTACTACGAATTGGAGGATGTCACATGTCTTCAAATTTTTACCCGACTGCGCCAGAAGGAGGGTTATGTTTTTCGAGAGTATGTATGTATGTATGTAAGTATGTATGTATGTATGTATGTATAATTGTTTGGCACGCTCTGCAGCCTGAACGGCTCGATGGATTTTAGCTTGAGAGGTGTCGTTAGATTTGTATTTACTGTGAGAGTGACACTGGGTATATCAAAATAAAAAAAAAACAAAATGGCGGATTTTTAGCGCCAAATTCAAATGTTTGGCACGCGCTGCGGACTAAACGGCTCGATGGATTTTAGTTTGCGAGGTGTCGTTAGATTCGTAATTACTGTGAAAGTGATATAGTAATAAAATAAAACTAAAAACATAAAAAATAAAAAAGGGTAATTTAAAAAACTAAAAAACCCGACTGCTTTTCTGAGTATTCATGAAAAAGCTCTAAAACAAGAAAGTCGTTGTACCCGATTGCACTTAGCTATATAATATTTTAAATACAAGATAAATTGTAGCAGTCGGGACCCATTCTAGAAAAGGAGGCTTAGTGAATTGAGAGCACATACCTATATTACATTGCAGAATTCACTAAGCCTCCATTTCTAGAATGGGTCCCGACTGCTACAATTTATCTTGTATTTAAAATATTATATAGCTAAGTGCAATCGGGTACAACGACTTTCTTGTTTTAGAGCTTTTTCATGAATACTCAGAAAAGCAGTCGGGTTTTTTAGTTTTTTAAATTACCCTTTTTTATTGGTTCTAGGATATGCCAGTTTCATTACGATGTTTTCTATATAATAAATTACACAAAGTAATGGCTGGGTTTGAACCCGCGACCAACAACTCTTAAGTCGGGGCCGTTACCAATCGGCCACCACTACTCTCCACTTATAATTAGGGATTATTTTTAGAGTCACGTAGACAATGATTAATAATGATAAATGTGATAATCGGAAGATAAGGGACGTCATAGCACCTCTCCAGCCACTCCTCAAGGAGAATCCCCACCGCCTGTGTTCCCACGTTGTCGTCGTGGTGGGGCTTGCGTGTCTCTGTGATCTTGAGGGCTATGCCGGTAGAGCTACTCATGCCGGAAGGCCTCAAGGGAGAGACCAGACCAAGAGGAACACACCCAGGCGGAGTCCAGTCGGACCGCCACAGAGGGTGCGCAGTCCAGGAGCATCGGCACAACCAGCTGTTGGTGCTCTTGGGCGGCGATTCTGGAGAAGTGGGTTCGCCTCCGGTACGTGTCTGTTCATCAGACATGACCAGGATGGCGAACGTGATAATGGGGACCCCACCCCATTTCAAAAATAAGGCAAAGCTGTGTTCAGCAAAAACCATGGCGAGTAGTAAAAAATTAACTACCCCAGGAGGGTACCTCATTGTAGGAGAATCCCTCCCCGAGCAGTGCTCGGGCTGCCCCTCGTATTCTGGGGGGGGCAACTGCCGCCTTGGGTCTCCGGACCCTGTACCGTCCCTTGAGGACGCATTGAGCCAGGGTGGCTCACCTGCCCGCTTTGCGGAGTCCCTGGGACCCGTTCCCAGCACGTCCGCAGCGCCGGCAGGTACAGGACAGGCCGTAAGGAGCTTCGGCCTAAGGGAGGTGAGTGGAGACGCGGCGTCGGACTCTGATGCCGCGTCTTCGCTCACTTCGGAGAGCATGGAGGTGGAGGAACCGTGTCCTAAGCGGAACGAGTTCCTCCGAAAGCGCCACTTGCCAGGGGACGGTCAGGGATCGTCCTCTGATGAAGCTTCGGCCCGGAAGATCTCCTCCTCCGGGCGGGGAGTGGGCCGCAAGTTCGGAAGGGGGAGGGGGCTTACTGCCCAGGAGGCAGCCACCCAGCGAACGCTGGAAATCGCCAGGGAGGCGCGACACCCGACAACCAGCGGCCAAGTCGGCCGATCGGCGCCGGAGCCATCTGACAGCGAGTCAGACGGCATGAGGGAGGCGCTTGCCAAATTTGGCAAGATTGTCACGGACGCTTTAACGGCCGTGTCAAAAAAGCGTAAGTACGCCACGAAGGAGAAGGCCATGTCCCAGGGGGCCATCTCCATTACGGAGGGGCTGGAGATAGTGTTTGAGCCACTCAAAATAGGCTTCAATCGAAGGATTGAGCGGCTCGAGGCGGACTTAGCCTGTCGCCAGGGAGGTGGATCCAAAGTGGCCCCAGAAGGGGGACGCAAGCGAGGGCAAGGCGAGTCCCAGCCCCTGCCCGGGCCGGAAAACGAGCTGCTGACCCTGCTGCGGCAGGAGCTGGGTGCTTTCCAGCAGCAGTACCAGCAGCAGCAGCAGAAGTTTGAGGAGCGAGTGCAGCGACAGTTCTCCGTCCTGGAGGGCATCGTCCTGCGTCCTCCGCTCGCGGCCTCCGGCCAAAAAAAGGTGGCTTCTTACGCTGCTGCCGCAGCAGCCACGGCTGCGACGCCAAAGGCGGGCTCGTCGGGCCCAGCTGGGCGCAGGGCTGTGACATCGGAGCCAACAAGGCCGGCCCCGGTGGCCAAGCAGCAGCAGCGGCGGCAGGGAGGGACTGTTCCTCCCCCAAAGAGCAAGGCTGCGCCTGCCCCCGCTGCTAAACCAGCAAGACGTGCCGGGGCGGTTGCCAGACCGTCTCCCCCGCCTGCAGAGCCCTCAGCCGACACCGAGTGGACGGTGGTCGGCGCCAAGAGGAAGGCGGGCAAGGCGGCTAGGGCGAGCAGAAAGCGCGCGAGGCGGCTAGAGCGCAAGAAGCGCGCCATGGCGGCAAGGCTTCGCGCCCCTAAATCCGAGGCTGTAGTAATTACGCTACAGCCTGAAGCGGAAAAGAGGGGCGTAACCTACAAGTCCGTCATGGACAAGGCGAGGCGGGCGGTGTTGCCCCACCTGAAGGAGCTCGGAGCCTCTGAGGGCTTCCGCATGCGGCGCACCGTAACCGGTGCCCAAATGCTGGAGGTCCCTGGCGCGTCCAGTGGCCCAGCGGCAGACGCCCTGGCCAAGAGGCTCAGGGAGTCCCTGGACGCGGAGGAGGCCCGAGTGTCCAGGCCCACGAAGTGCATCGAGATGCGCATCATGGGCTTGGACGACTCTGTTGGGGTCGACGAGGTGGTGGCCGCCATCGTCGGTGCGGGAGGTTGCACAGCCGATCAGGTTCGGGCGGGCACCATCCGCACTGATGGCACGGGCATGCGAGCCGTAACGGTCAGCTGTCCCGTGACGGCGGCCAAAACCATCACCGGGGAGGGCCGAAGGCTTCTAGTGGGCTGGGTCTCCGCCCAGGTGAGATTGCTGGAGCCCAGACCTCTGCGGTGCTACCGCTGCCGCGTGGGACACCACGCGGGTGCCTTTTGCGCCGCGGAGGTGGACCGCAGTGACCGCTGCTTCAAATGCGGTCAGCCTGGTCACAAGGTCGCCGAATGCCGTGAGTCGCCGCACTGCTACGCATGTGCGGCGGCAGGCCAAAAGGCGGATCACCAGGCTGGTTGCAGGTCCTGCGACCCCCCCACCAAGGTGAAGAACAGGGTCCGGCCCATCCCCGGTAACGTCCTCACCGCCGCAGCCGCCTCCGTAGCCGCCGCCGCTATCGCCGCCACAACCGCCGCGGCAGTGCCTCCACGAGGGGCTCAGGAGGAGATCGTAATGGAATGTCAATAACAGCTCCATTACGTCTCCTCCAGGCGAACATCAACCACTGCGCCCCCGCTCAGGATCTGTTGCTCCAGAGCATGGCGCAGTGGTCGATCAATGTCGCCGTAGTCTCCGAGCCGTACTATGTCCTGCCCAGTGGAGACTGGGTTCAGGACCTGGACGGCTCGGTGACTTTAATTAGGTCGACCGCCGCCGGTACCCCGCCCCTCGAGCGCGTCACGAGGGGACGAGGTTGCGTGGCAGCACGGTTCGGGGACATTGCAGTGGTAGGCGTCTACCTGTCCCCGAACAGATCTCTCGGCGATCTCCACATCTCCCTGATGGAGCTGAAAAACGTCGTCGTTAGGTTTAGGGACCTCCCCGTGGTCGTTTGCGGGGACTTCAATGCCTGGAACGAGGCTTGGGGTTCCCGGTACACGAACGGGCGGGGTCGGTCGGTAGAGGCCTGGGCTGAGGAGTCCGGCCTGGCCCTCCTAAACCGGGGCTCTGTTTCCACGTGTGTGCGGATGCGGGGCGAATCAGTGGTGGACCTGTCGTTCGCCAGCCCCGTTCTGGCACCGCGTGTCGTCGACTGGCGCGTTATGGAGGGGGTGGAGACGTTCTCAGACCACCGGTACATCCGGTTTGACATCTCCGCCCAAACCTCGACCACGCCGGTCCAACGGAGCCCTTGTGGTCCACGATGGGCGCTGAGGCAGATGGACCGGGAGCTTCTCCTGGAAGCCGCGACGGTACAGGCCTGGGTGCAAGCACCGGACAGGCCTGTCGACATCGACGTCGAGGCAGAGTGGTTCCGGGAGGGCATGTCGCAAATCTGCGACGCGTCAATGCCCCGAGTCCGTCCAGGACGTGCCAAGCGCCAGGTGTACTGGTGGTCGCCGGAGATTGCGGCATTCCGCAATGCGTGCAACCACGCGCGACGCCGGTACGCCAGGTACTGCAAGCGCCGTAACCGCCCGCCGGATGCGGAGGCTATTGAGGCGGAGCTGTACGAGGGATACAGGGTAGCGAAACGCACCCTCCGAGCGGAGATTAAGCGGTCCAAGATGGAGGCCCGCAACGTCTGGCTGGGGTCTCTGAATGCAGACCCGTGGGGACGCCCATACAAGATGGTACGGGAGAAACTCCGTCCATGGGCTCCCCCACTGACTCAGAGTCTCCGGCCCGAGCTCGTGGAGGGTGTGGTCAGCACTCTATTCCCTACGCGGGGGGTACACTCCCCCCCGTCTATGGCTCCGCCAACACCGGCAGTACCTGACGTGGACCACGACGACGACGACGATGTTCCAGAGGTGACCGAGGTAGAGATGAGAGTGGCGGTACGAAGGCTGAGTGCCAAGAATACCGCCCCAGGACCTGACGGCCTACCTGGGAGGGCCTGGGTCCTGGCCATGGAGGCTCTCGGGCCTCGATTGAGGGGGCTCTTTAGCGCATGTCTGGAGAGGGGCCAGTTCCCACTTCGCTGGAAGACGGGCAAACTGGTCCTCATAGCGAAGCCGGGGCGCCCTGCGGACTCTCCGTCCGCGTACCGGCCCATTGTGCTGCTCGACGAGGTGGGCAAGCTCTTTGAAAGAGTCATTGCAAACCGCCTCGTCGCGCGCCTTGCAAGGGTGGGGCCGGACCTGTCGGACGGACAGTTCGGTTTTCGCAGGATGCGCTCCACGGTGGACGCCATCATGCGCGTGCGAGCCCTCACGACGGGGGATGCGGTGTCCCAGGGCAGGTGTGTCGTGGCAGTGTCCTTGGACATTGCCAACGCCTTCAACTCCCTGCCCTGGAGTTGCATTGGAACGGCACTCCGGTACCACCGGGTGCCCGACTACCTCTGTCGTGTGATCGAGGCCTACCTATCGGAGAGGTATATCATCTACCCCGGTCACCAGGGAGAGTGGAAACGTCGAGAGATGTCGTGCGGTGTTCCGCAGGGATCGGTACTAGGACCACCCTTGTGGAACATCGGGTACGACTACGTGCTGCGCGGCGACTTCCCCGACGGGGTCAGCGTGGTCTGCTACGCGGACGACACGTTGGTCCTAGCGCGGGGAGAGTCGTACCGGACGGCGGTCGAATTAGCGACACGCGGGGTTGCGATGGTCGTTGACAGGATCCAGCAGTTGGGACTCGAGGTGGCACTGCACAAGTCCGAGGCCATGTGCTTCCACGGCCCTCGGGGTGCGCCACCACCGCGTTCCCAGCTAACGGTAGGAGGGGTTCACATCAGCGTCGGGTCGACGATGAAGTACCTGGGACTCGTCCTCGACAGCTGGTGGAACTTCAAGGAGCACTTCCGACGTCTGGCTCCCAAACTGAATCGGACTGGGGCTGCTCTCGGGCGGCTCCTGCCCAACCTCAGGGGACCAGACGCCTCCTGCCGGAAGCTCTACGCGGGAATCGTTCGGTCCATGGCCCTCTACGGGGCTCCGGTGTGGGCACCGACGTTGCAACAGCAACCGAGGGCCCAGCTGAATGCGTGCCAGAGGGTCATGGCAATACGCATGGTGCGAGGGTACCGAACGATCTCCCGCGAGGCGGCGACCCTCCTTGCTGGCCAACCGCCGTGGGATCTGGAGGCAACAGTCCTTGCACACATGCACGACAAGCGCATGGAGATGCAACGCCGGGGCGAAATTCCGCTGCCACGACAAGTCGAGGCATGGCGGACGGAGCTCCGGCGGGATCTCATGGCGAAATGGCGTCAGCGACTATCGCAACCTCGTTCGGGGCGCGCCACAATTGGGGCGATAAGGCCCATCCTTGGGGCGTGGTTGGAAAGACCTCACGGCGTTCTCAACTTCCGCACGACGCAGGTGCTTACCGAACACGGAAAGTTCGCTAAGTACCTGTTCCGGATTCGTGCGGAGGATTCGCCCGGGTGTCGCCACTGTGCGGAACACCCGGAGGACACGGTGGAGCACACTGTAGAGGTGTGCCCCGCCTGGGCGGAGCATCGCCGTGTCCTCGTGGGGGCGATCGGCGGCAGCGATCTCTCTCGCCGGGCTTTGGTTCAGGCTATGGTCCGTAGTGAGGAGGGATGGCAGGCGGTCGCCTCCTTCTGCGAAGCAGTAATGCTAGCAAAGGAGGAGGCCGACCGCATCAGGCAGAGGCAACGGGGCGCTCGCCCCAGCCGCCGCCGGGATTCCGATCCCGATTTCCGGCCACCGTAGGCGCGGGCTTGCGGACAGCGTGCAATGGGTAGCACGCTGTCCGATCGTCCGGTAACCGACCGGACCGAGCCCAAGTCGTCGACGGCGCGTTCTGTTCCCGCGCGCCTCAAGGAGCTGTCAGCACACCGAAGAGGCCCAGCCTGCTAACTGCAGGCAGGCAGGGTCGAAGCCTACTGGGGTCATGGGTTAGTTCCGAAAGGAATGCTCGACCCCGGCACTATAGGCTACGAAGGAACGGGGTAGGTTTTTAGTCAGTAAGAGTCTGACACTACTTCCCGCTCCGCCCAAGGGCGGGATTTGTCATTGGATGATTTTACCTACCATAAAAAAAAAAAAAAAAAAAAAAAAAAAACTCCTCAAGGAGAATACTTACAGTCGTGATAATTGTAATAAATATAATTGTAACTGTGTCATTTTACTTCGGTCCGGTGCTAACCATTTTTAGGGTTCTGAAGCTCAATAGGTAAAAAAACGGAACCCTAATAGAATTACTTTGTTGTCTGTCTGTCTGTCATTCTGGCAAGACCATTTATCTCAAGAACGCGTGGAGGTATCGAGTTGAAATCAAAACCATATACTCAAGTCCCATAAAGCTGTGAAAAAGTCAAACTTCTAAGTCAGCGAAAAAAGTTTATATTGCAAAAAAACAAACTACATTTCAACACTCTCATAGAAATCAATTTTCATAGCTAGTTTACTACCCGTTGACCTAGAATCCTGAAATTCTGAAAATCTGAAAACTGTAAATTGTGGTAACGTCACCAAAAAAAAACACTTTTTTTTGCAGTTCAGAAAAATCTTCGTAACTCAATTCGGGAAATGAACTATTTCATTGGAAAGTTTAAACCCTCAGTGCGCGAGTCTGACTCACATTTACTTGTTTTTTTTATTCTCTCGTATCCTTCTTTTTAGGCTCTATCACGCTATTATTAACTACTTTTTCTTCGCCACATCTTTTATTTGATCTTCTCCCTCTCCACACTTTTATACCTAACATGATACCTAGAAGAGGAGCTTCTCATAATCATATCAAGACAAACGATTTCCTTTCATTTTCTCGCACAGGCACCACTTTCAAACTTCCACCCATAATTTAAAAGGCACCTAAGCTCATAAGCAGATAGAACCGCAGAATAGTCAATAAGCTTCAACTTGTCACAGACGGTGACATGAAACATCATAATCGTGCGTTTGTTACGCGTGACTTGTCGCAGTGTTTTGTCGCGTGGCGTCGCGTCATGTGGATGACGACAAATATGGACAGGGCACACTATGTTGCGTCATCGTGATTGATTTAAGGAAGAATGTGGTGTGAATTGGATTAGTCGTGTTTACAGTAGTCATGGTGATATTTATTGGCTACATATTTTTTAGCTGTGTGTTTTATACCTGCTACTTTTCTAACTTTATTTTTTTTAGTTGGGAAAATCATCCAATAACATCTCCCGCGCTTAGGTGGAGCGAGAGAGAGTGACAGACTTTTACTGACTAAAAAGCCACTCCTGTTTCTTTTTTGCCTTCGTTCCAGGGTCCCGGGGTTCATTTTCGCACAACCGTTGCTTCACACGTGTTGCCGCCTTCTTTTCTAGCGTAGTACTGCTCCGCAAAAGGAGGCGACTGCCTGCCGCTTCTCCTCGTTTCGGACCATGGCCAAGGCCCGGTGCGAGAGATCGTTATTTTTATATTGATTATATTGATAACTTATAGGTTTACTAAAAATGCCTTGTTTTAAAGTTGCAATTTCATTTTTCCATCCTCTCAGCCGTCACGATATCGCTGACTATTTTTTTTTTTCATTATCAGTGGTGTTATTCTGTAAGAAAACCCAGCGCTGCCCCCCCCCCCCCCCCCAAATAGGATACATTGAATTAACAATCCAATGAATAGGTATATTAGGTTGACAATCCAATGTATCTTGGGTTCGGCGTTGCGGCAGCGCTGCGTTTTCTTAGAGAATAGCACCACAGGCCACTTAGAATTCATTTATGTTTGTTACATACAAAAGCCACTTATTTAGGCAAAAGCAAGATCGATCATTTCGTCTGAAGAAAAATTCAGAAGCTGCCTTCAGTAAGACAATGTTAAAATAAAATCCGTTGTTTTATATCAATCAAAGTTTGAAACTTTCTTAATGAGGGTTTTGTTCAGTCTGTAAGTGGTGTTTTTACAAGGCTGACCGCGGAGGGCAGTTTACTTAAGTAACGCAGTTGAGTTTTAGTCAGTCATCGTTTGACGCTCCTTTTTTCTCCACTATAGAAGAGATTTGGTGATTTCCTCACCTCAAAAAAAAGATAGTGACAAAACATGACGTGAGCAGCGATTTATTATACAGACAAATTTCTCTATTTTCCAGTTACGTCATAATGACTATTCATGAAATAAGAGGCTTGAAAAGCAGTTCCGGCAGTGTGATGCAATGATTAGTGTGGGTGCATCATTTGGACATTATGCTAATCACCAACGAGGTTTGACGTCATTTAAACGATGGGTTGATATGTTACTAGTTGGTTTTCCTCAAACCTGTTATGTTACTGCAGCCAAAGTCAACAGTGGTGTCATCAACCCATTACACAGACAAGGGATAATGGCTATAACTATATGATTTTTTCATCATCAACATTTCAGCTGAAAGACATCCGCTGATGGACATTAAAGGCCTCCCATAAGTGTCGCCACAATGAACGGTCCTGTGCGTCCCGCAACTCTTACCAGATCATCGGTCCACCTTGTAGGAGGAGATGTGCCCTGCCCATGGCCTTTCTACTTAAGTTTGAAGTTTCTTCGTGCTATGACGATATGATTTTTTACTAAAAAAAAAAACGTGCCAAACCATACAGATTTTTTTTTAAATTGATATAACATAATGCTTGACTGCGATCCCACCTGATGGTCAACAGTAATGCAATTGTTGATAGTGAAGCGCACTAGTTTATTAAGAGCTTATTCACTTTTGAAGACACCTAAATTATAATCAAACGGGGAAACGGCAGCAAAAAAATTATTCCAGTCCTTCGATTTACGCGATACAAACGACGAGTCAAACCAATGACTAATTAGTAGCCAAGTTTTCCAAAAGTGAAAGGATTTCCCAAATTGGACCAGCAGTTCCCGAGAAATGCAGCATGTGAATTAACAAACACATTCAAATGACATAACAATGCAGAAGTTTTATTCCACACAATTGAAGAATTATATCAACTAAATTAACGAGCACTAATTTACAGCAGAATAGATGACTGCTGGGGCCGAAAATTTCTGTAGTGGGGTTGATAAAACCAAGGAAAACATCGTGAGGAAACCAGCATGTCCTAGAACAAAAAAATCAAAGACATGTGACATCCACCAACCCGCACTGGGTCCGCGTGGTGAATTACGGCCCATCCGCTCTGGGAGAGGACCTGTGTCCCAGCAATGTGAACATTAAAAGGCTGATCATGGTATTATGCTTTTACAGGTTTTTATTTACAGTTTGCGTTAAGTTCTGGCGTTAGTAAAGAATACTAGTTCTACAAAGCCATTTTGAATTTAACCACTATCTGAAGACAAGAAAAGCGAAAATTATAAACCAGAATTTTAAAATACATTATTATCCAATCGCTGATTGTCCTGAATACGCTGGATGTACCCACTCCCCTTCGAGAACTGAACAAAATATTGACAATGACACAATTTTCCTTCTGTACTTATTTACTCTGTGGCAGACACTACATTTGGTGCAACCGGTCGGCCATCGCTTTCTTTTTTCGAAAAAAAAGTGAACCCGAATTACATTTTATGATGCAACGTTTTTTAAACGCAGCTTTTTCTTTTCTCGAACCTCTATTGTAGGTTTTTTTTTTCTTTTGAAATTGCTTCGTTTACTTTTTGTTTGTTGAGTAATACATTTTGTAGGTCAATAGCAATGTTAGATATTTGAAGAAGTTTTTTGTTATTATGTAAGTTTTAATTCTATAATGGCATGGTATTCATTTTGGGAAGAGTACGGAGTTTTTTTTTTGGTTTTTGAATACGTAATTATGTGTGTATGATTAAGAACTCTATGTAAAAAGATGATTCATACAAAAATAGTAAAATTGTTAAAATCAATGTTGGATCGGTCTTAACCTTTCAACTGCCCGGCTAGCAGACGACGAGCGATGCGTAGCTCGAAGTCACGTAACCGTCCGGACCGGGCCACTGTCATTGACGGTGCGTACTGTTCCACGCGCGCCTCAAGGAGATTTCAGCAAATCGTAAGGGCCCAGCAGGTTCGCACACTACTGGGGCCAAAGGTCTGCTTCTGAAAGGAAGATTCGGGCCTGGTATGAAAGGCCACGAAGGCACAGGAGTGGGTTTTTAGTCTGTAAAAGTCTGACACTATCTACCACCCCACCTTAGGGCCGTCGATTACAGTTTTCAGATTTTTTCCTATAATGGTTCTATGAGACCTTATTTCAGGTCAAATTTCAGGTTTTTAGGTCAACGGGAAATTTCGAAATATATGTTTTTTGCGAAATAAACGGCCGTATCTTTTTTCCGTTAACTTAGAAGTTCGGTTTTTCACAGCTTCATAGGAACCGTATTCCTGAGAATATGGTTCTAATTTTAATCCGATACTTCCACACGTTTTCGAGATAAAGGGTCTTGACAGACAGATAGACGGACGGACAACAAAGTAATCCTCATAGGATCACTAGGGTTCTCTTTTTCCTTTTGAGGTACGGAATTCCAAAAAGCTCCCTATAAATGTGAAAGTAACTAACTGTCCCTTACATTTCTCGGTTAATCTGCAAAAACTTCACCTACATAGATAAAAAAAATGGTAATTTAAAAAACTAAAAATCCCGACTGCTTTTCTGAGTATTCATGAAAAAGCTCTAAAACAAGAAAGTCGTTGTAGCAGTCGGGACCCATTACATCATAGATCTACTGACTAGACGGCTGACTTTCTAGAATGGGTCCCGACTGCTACAACGACTTTCTTGTTTTAGAGCTTTTTCATGAATACTCAGAAAAGCAGTCGGGATTTTTAGTTTTTTAAATTACCATTTTTTATTTTTTACTTTTTTAGTTTTATTTTTTTACGATATCACTTTCACAGTAATTACAAATCTAACGACACCTCGCAAACTAAAATCCATCGAGCCGTTCAGGCCACAGAGCGTGCCAAATATTTGAATTTGGCGCCAAAAATCCGATATTTCGTTTTTTTTTATTTTGATATACCCAGTGTCACTCTCACAGTAAATACGAATCTAACAACACCTCTCAAGCTAAAATCCATCGAGCCGTTCAGGCTGCAGAGCGTGCCAAACAATTATACATACATACATACATACATACATACATACATACATACATACTCTCGAAAAACATAACCCTCCTTCTGGCGCAGTCGGGTAAAAACAGTCACATAAACATCACAATGAAGATAGGTAAGCAACTATGTCATTTGGTTCTGAATGGATTTGATGACAATGATAACATTGAATTGATGTGATGATCATGGCCCCAGTAGTTATCGACCCTGCTGGGCCCCTACGGTTTGCTGACATCTCCTTGAGGCGCGCGTGGAACAGTACGCACGGTCGACGACTGTGGCCTGTCCGGACGGTTACCGGACGGTTGAACGGCGAGCCAGGCATCGCTCACCGTCTGCTAGCCGGGCGGTTGAAGGATTAAGACCGGTCCAATATTAATTTTCACAATTTTAGTATTTTTACCCGACTGCGCCAGAAGGAGGGTTATGTTTTTCGAGAGTATGTATGTATGTATGTATGTATGTATGTATGTATGTATGTATGTATAATTGTTTGGCACGCTCTGCAGCCTGAACGGCTCGATGGATTTTAGCTTGAGAGGTGTCGTTAGATTCGTATTTACTTTGAGAGTGACACTGGGTATATCAAAATAAAAAAAAACAAAATGGCGGGTTTTTGGCGCCAAATTCAAATGTTTGGCACGCTCTGCGGCCTGAACGGCTCGATGGATTTTAGTTTGCGAGGTATCGTTAGATTCGTAATTACTGTGAAAGTGATATCGTAATAAAATAAAACTAAAAAAATAAAAATAAAAAAATGGTAATTTAAAAAACTAAAAAACCCAACTGCTTTTCTGAGTATTCATGAAAAAGCCCTAAAACAAGAAAGTCTTTGTAGCAGTCGGGACCCATTACATCATAGATCTACTGAATAGACGGCTGACTTTGTAGAATGGGTCCCGACTGCTACAACGACTTTCTTGTTTTTTCATGAATACTCAGAAAAGCAGTCGGGTTTTTTAGTTTTTTAAATTACCATTTTTTTGTATGATTCATTTTATAACATGATCATGAATGTGATGGTCATGAAACTAGGACTAATGTGATAATCATGAACTAGGAAGGTAGGTATCGAAACTCCGTAATTAATCAGTATATCTTTTATTGGGAGCAAGTGTGCCCAAGTGGTAACAGTCCCGACTAACGAGTTGTAGATCGTGGATTCAAACCCAGGCAGGCGCATTACTTGGTGTAATTTATTTCATTACCACTGCTCTCAAAACTGTGATAAAAAACAACTTGAGGAAACTGACATGCCCTAGAACCAAAAATTCGAAGCAATGTGACATCCGCCAACCCGCACTGGGCCTGCGTGGTGGATTACGGCCCATTCTCTCTCCTAGAGAGAAGGCCTAAGACCCGGCAGTGGGAACTTTCTAAGGCTGATGCTACAATATCTTTTATTCGAATTTTCATGAATTGTCACCGATTTTTAGTGCAATTGGTTACAAACCAGTCTTTATCTTAAAGGTAAGACATATTTTTTTAATCTGACTTTAACTTTACGTCCGACATTCACACAAAGTCAGAGACAGAAGCAAGTCTAGATATAAATCTTAAGTACATTACTCTGGTTTTACTCCACAACTATGGGTCAATAACCAAAGCTTTCTTTACGCTCTTACAACAGCATGTCATAATGATTATGGCACTGTCAAGCCGGCTATGAAACATAACACAAGAAAGTGTACAAGAGGCGTCATTTCAACTAATTTATTTAACAGTACAGTACAGTCAACGACCATATTACGCTTTCGCTGGCAAATCTTCAGTTATAAGTTGTGACGTTGGGAAATCAGTTTTACTTTGTTTTCTCTTTCTAAAATTGACTGAGTTGTAAATGATTTTTATAATCTATTGGCTTGTATACTTCCACTCCATGACAGGCTTTAGATTGTCAAATTGAGATGAGGAATTGCCAGATGCAAAAATCTTTGAAGACGGACTGATTGATAATCAATAATTCCATTAGAAGACAGATGACATTGATTAACAACTGATAGCCACAACTTAGGGGTCTTTAAGTCAAGAGTGAGTAGGTTACTTCTAGGCAAACGTGCTTGCGTGCTTTAAATAAAAAAAAAACATGCTGTAGGCACTGACCATTTTATTAGCCTTTAGAACAATAGAATAATCAACTTTAAACCCAAACTCTTGGGTCTAAGACCAGAAAAGCCTTCCATCATAATTTTTTTGATCTGGTCCCATATTATTTGGAGTTGGCGCAACACGTTTATTTTCTTCCATACCATCCTGCAAGCAGTCATGCTATAACGTACTCCTTTTTATTTCACACCACTCCTCACACAATCCATCCATAAATTCTTTGACCTCTTTCTCCATCCAAATAGGCAGTCACTCCATGTTTAACATGGCTCCGGTTTGACTGCAAGACAACACAAAAGTGTCAGTGAACAGGGCACATTGCTCGCAGAGAAGATGGGCGATGGGGAAGAAAGGTTCTATAGTGGTGCCCACGTACCGAAAGACGTACCTAAGCGAAGCCTACCACAAAAAAGACCTGGTGGAGGTTGTGAGAATCCGATGGATGTAAGACGCACAGGATTGTTCATTATGCGACGCTCGGGGGAGGCCTATGTTCATCATCATCATCATTTTAGACGAAAGACGTCCACTGTTGAACATAGGGACGTCTTTCGTCTAAAATGATGTTGATGATGAATATAATAATGATGAAGACGTAAAGAATCAGTTCCAAAAGTTTCCTACAGTATTTCAATGGCATCTAATTAAAGAGCGTATGCTCTCTCCTACTTCCTATTAAGCCATATAAATAATAAAAACGCTCAGTCATTGATCGAGCATTTCCTTTAATTGGAATTCCATCCAGCTGCATCCCATCCTATAGATGAAAGATGGGCATAATTACTTGAAATTATCTATGTCTGTCGACTTTCTCCTAAGGGTCAATGTCCGGAGGGCTTGGAGATGACTCAAAGCTGTACTACCTGTGTATGTATTGGTGCAGATAATGATGTATTTGTTGTGGGTTCATTGTTTGGTATGTTTGAAAGTGTTTGTTAATTACCTTTGGTTTTTGTGTAAATTATAGCTGTTGTTTGACTGCTGTTTGGAAGGTACTCATTTCATACTCGTTGCTTGTGATTAAATATTGGGACAAATGGGGTTTAGAACTTTAAAATTTTAATTTGATTAAATTGAACAATTTGTACTAGGATGTCTTCAGATTACCTTTTTTTAGGGATTTGTACCTCAAAAGGAAAAAACTGAACTCGGATCACTTGGTTGTCCGTCTGTCTGTCTGTTAAAACCTTTTGTCTCGAGAACGCGTGGAGGTGTCGAGTTGAAATTAAAACCAAATACTCAGGTCTACGGTCCCTTGAAACTGTGAAAAAATGATATTTCAAGGTTAATTTAAAAATAGATTCGGCCGGTTTATATCGCAAAAAGGTATATATACTTCGACACTCTCAAGGGAATCGAAATTCATAACGTACTTCCCGTTGACCTAGAATCCTGAAATTTGGCATGAAGCAAAGTCTTATAGCACAAGTATAGGGAAAAATCTAAAAACTATTTTGTAGTTATGTCAATTTTTTTTTGCTATTTGAATAAATCTACGTAACTCAATTCGGGAATTGAACAGTTTTTATAGGGAAGTTTGAATGGATCCTTTAGTGCGCGAGTCCAACTCACATTTGCCCAGTTTTTAATGTACGGAATGATCTTAATGACTTCTCCTGCTCTAGAGCGTGTCAGACCTTTACTGACTAAAACCACACTTATACTCCTCCAATTGGCCTTTGCGTCCACGGACCACGAGTAATACTTTTAGAAATCAACCCATGGCCCCAGCAGGCTTCGGCTCTGCTGAAGCTCTATAATTTTTCTGATATCTCTGAAAGGCACACGTAAAACACTATGCGCTGATGACAACTCGGGCTCGGTCTGGAAGGTCACTAGACGGCCCCAAGCCCGAGCCTACGGTAGCTGGTAATCAGGATCAGGGTCTCAGCGACTGGGGCGTGAGGATGTCCGATCCCTCACGCGTGCGGCCATTATTGCTTCACAGAAGGAGATGACCGCCACCCTTCTCCCTTCTCTCCAGACCATTGCCTGTACCAAGGCCCAGCGCGAGAGTTTGCCACTGATCTTCAGATTAACTTGGAATTATATTTAAGGCAGTTCATTCCCGTTTATTGTTTTCTTACAATCTTGTTTTTTTCAGTAATATTGCTGGAGCTGGTTTTCACAAGAAAACAAGCTCTAAGATTTATTTCAAATAGATAATATTATAACAAACTGTAATGTCGATACCCAGTTCGATAATATTGTGTCGAAAGTGAAACCGTATTAGAGCCGGAAACATTGTATCAATATCTCTACATCCACTACAATTCCTGTTTACAACCGGCCTCTTTGTCTGTGGCTATCGAAGTAACTGAGCTTAATCTGTGAAAATATCACGGACCCCGTAAGTATAAACCACGGACCTCTGTTGTATATGACATTTTATTAACCGACTTAAAAAAGGAGAAGTTTCTCAAGTTTTATCGAGTTTTTTTTTGTTTGTAAGGATTCATGTGGTCTCATGGTCCCAAGGTCAGGACCTGATATTGAGAGAAATCTTCAAATTTTATAGGCTCACTTATAATGGTATATTATATGAAAAGAATTTAATGATTTTGTTGAAAGGATGTAACGACACTATCGATGTGAACGCGTTACAGCATAGCTACAAAAATTCGCCGTGGGCGAAGGGCCTTAATGATTCCAAATTTAAATATTAACATAACGGAGGTGTAAAATAATGAAGTATAATCAGCTTTTTAATGTTCCCACTGTTGGGACTCAAGCCTTCTTTCTAGAAGAGAGAATGGGCCGGCATCCATCACACGGGTCCAATCAGATATGTGGATGTCACATACCTTCGAACTTATAGTTGTAGGACATCCCGATTTACTTATAAATAATGTTTTTTTTTTTCACCGTTTTAAGACTGGTAAGTGGTAAAGAAAAGCTAGGACATTATGATGAAAGAAGCCGTCAAAACTGTAAATTGTAATAAATTATAAAACATTATTTTTAGTATACGCGAAACCTAAATATAGTTTGTTCAGAATCAGTAACTGAATCGATTCCAATCATTTTTACACTATGTTATATTTTTTCCCAAAAATATTTGAAAAAAGGTCACAAGTTGGACGCAACTGACACTAAGTACAAAACAGGTCACGGCAAGTCATATCGGGCATGAGGCGCCAGCACACAGCTAGATGCGGAGCAAAACAACCCCTCAGTTGCCCGGGTGGCCCGGTGACCAAGTATTCATGTGGTCGACCGGGTACCATGGCTTATAATTTTGTGATTATTCATAATAAAGTTTTGAAATTTTGTACAGAGATTCTTTAAATAAATATTCTAGACTGTTTTTTTTTAGGTTTTGCATATACTAAAAATAAGGCTGTATAAAGCTTTTTATTTTTTATCATTCTTTTCTTCAGTAGAAAATTATAAAATGACTCCGCGAGAATGTGTCAGAATGAACTAACTAAAAGCTACCTACGTTCTATCAGTTGTACTTCACGTTCCAAGGATAAGCAAATCTTTCGAACAATTCATCACGCCTGGCCATTTTTGCCACCTTTATAGCCTTTCCTGGTCCACTTCTTCACCGTCAGCAACTACTACTGCTGCCCTCATATTTTCGCGTATTTATTTCGTAAAAATCAACACGTATTGACACAATTTCTTCAACCATATTTCATATAAAGTTTGGCGGCCACTCCTGTCTGCATAATGCATGATACCATTGTATTATTTGTGTCACATTTACCAGTATTGTTGAGTAACTACAATATTTACATTGTGGCGAAAGTGAATACCGTTTTGGCAGGATCAGAGTTCGTCGTGTTATTATTTTGTGCTACTCACTTTATCTAGGACATTATATTTGCCAAAGAAGACTGGCCAGAATAGAATATTCTGGCGCCGATTAGTGAGGAGACCCGACCGCAAATAATGGGAACAGGAGAACACAAAGAAGAGAAGAGTTTATCTAGGACATTACTGACACTTCGTGTCTCGGCAAGCAAGTAAAGCCGTTGGTTCTTAGATCGTTGACTGTCGTTACAAGCAGTCAGACGCCAGAAAAGTCTGACTATCAGTCTGACCAAGGAGTATCGTGTTGCCCAGCAAATGGATTGTGGAGATCTGATACGCAGTCACTTCATTTAAAACAAGAGTATCACTCCATTTAAAACATTTATTTTATTTGAGTATTTATCCGCAACTGGTTTGACTGGAAGCAGATATCAAGTTAGTTGGGAAAAGGCTAGGGAGATGGTGATTTTGTTTTACTTTCTTTACACAACCTTATTTTTGGAATAAATTTATGTGAAACCTGAAAAACGTAAGCGACGAATCTATGTGCAAAATTTCAAAACCGTATCATGAAATATCACAAAATTATAAGCTTGTTATGTTACCTGGTTGTCCGCACAAATACATAATCACCGGGCCATCCGGTTGACTTACTGGTTTTTTAGCTCTCGCAACCAGGTGTGCGCTGGCACCTTATACTCGTTATAACCTGCCATTACCAGTGTTGTACTCAGTGCCGTTGTTGTCCAACTTGTGGCCTTTTTCTTAAATATTTTTGGGGAAAAATGTAATTTGATGTAAAAATTATTGAAATCGGATCAGATACTGATTCTGAACAAACTATATTCAGGTTTTGCATGTAGTAAAAATAATGATGTATATTTAAATGTAAATCAAGCTGAGGGTTTTTCTGTTAAGATCTGAAGCAACAGATCGGTGGCAGATACATTCCTATCTCAGGGCCGAAGCCTACTGGGGCCAAAGGTTATGTGAGAATGTCACCACGGGCCCCGGGACAAAGGCAACGAATGGAAGGGTAGGTTTTTAGTCAGTAAAAGTCTGACACTATTTCCCGCCCCACCCAAGGGCGGGATTTGTCATTGGATGATTTTACCTAAGGCTAAGTTAATAAATATGTATCTTATTTAACAAGTATAAGTGATATTTATATTTTTTTGGATGAGAACGTCCCTGAAATACCTTTTTTCCTATTAAAGATTCTTAAAGAAGGCAAGGATGATTGATAGTCGCTAAAAATAGAATTTAGAATAACAGATCAACTCTGATAATAAAACAAGTAATCTTGAGTACCAACAGTTTAATTAATAACATTTGACAATAAATTATTATAATAAATTAATGAACTGACTGGAACGTATTATTAAATAAATGAAAATAAATAAATAACACCTCAATATTTACATTGCAATTAAATAAAATGAGCACCATTTAATAGGAAAATATCAAAATAAATATGAGATCTGTAACCTACGTAGATTAATAAATATATTTGTAAAAAAATAATATTTGGCAATCTATAATACTTTTAATTTATAAATATTATGCAAGAAAAATATTAAATAAATGCAATAATTTATTTACATATGTACATGAGGATACTATACTCTTTGAATAATTATTATACATAGATATTTTCAGTCTTTGTATTATATAAAATGTTCACAGCATATAAATAAATAAATGAATAAAATATTCGTACAAAAATATGCTCATACAATATATATAATACTTATATAAGTTCAAAAATATTATATAAAGAGAGAAGTAGTAAATATTAATATCGCTATTATGCTGATAAATAAATTAATTAAAGCACACCCCAAAGTCTTGTAATATATAATTTTATAAAATATATAAATAATATTTTTAAATATGTTTGATTCTAACTTAAAATTTTTGTGATTAAGACTATACATTATTATATATTCGTCGATTTATTTAAAGAGTATTTGAGGTACTTTAATGAAACGTTACATGCTAAGAGGAAACGATTTCTCTTACTCGTTTTTTTCCGTTTTCCTATATTTTTATTATAACCTTTAATTATATCCCATAACAAAAAAGCAACTGCTGTTTACTGACCTATAAATTGAAAAAAATAAATTATAATACGCTCTAAAGTAATAATTTCCAACTTGTTATTCTCGTGTTCTCTTAAGTAATAATATTTTATCGAAAACAATAAATAAATAAATATAAATAAAAAATATTATATTATGACACACACATTATAGGAATTCAAATCGAACAGTATTATTTTTGTAATTTAACTTACAAATTTAAAAATAATAATAATTAAAACAGAAATTTTTTTTAGAACAAATAAATAATAAATAAATATTTCTTTTATTTAGATTTTAGAATAAAATAAAACTTGCGGCAGACTTCTTCACTGAAATGTTGCATAACTATGTACTCTATAATTGTAAATAATTTAATTATATGTTGTCTATTTATATATTTATGTGAAACCAACTGGTCCATAAAGTCGCGTTTTAATTAATGTTAAATAACGGTGGGTTTGCTGGCTATTGGGCGTAAGCGTTGTACGCTAAATCTTGGGCTTTCTCGAGCGACCTGGAATCAATACAGAAAAACCATGAAAATAATTATACATATATATAAAATTATTATATAATAATTATACATATATATAACATTGTCATACAAAACATTATACAACATGCAAAAGTTGAATATTTCCTATCAAATCTAAGGCTTATTTACTGTAAGCGTGTAAAAAAATCCCTGGATAATACATTGAAAGTATAGGCTCTACAAATGCGCGTATTTCTATCCAGTTTATTAAAAAGTGCATGCAAATGATTTCTTAAAAATCAAAAAATATTCTCCCCATGTGCGTTCCAAAAATTTGATATTTAAAAACTATCGAAAATAATAAAAAAAGTCCTAACCCTGGGTTGCCCCCGGCATTTCTCTCGAGGTGGTCACTTTGCGAAACGCTGCTAAATTAGAGAAAAGAAATGTCAAATTTTCTGCAACAAACTATTTCATGAAAAACATGTGAAAATAAAATCTTTAAGCCCTAGCTCCCAAGTAATGCCATAAAACAGTGACTTTCTGAATCCTACTTCTCGGTAACAGCTAGATCAATAGGTTTGAAAAATATATTATAATGTTTATTACATATAACAATCAATATTTTGGGCTATGCGTCTATGCGGGCGCAGGCAGTGGTACGAGGCCTTTAACTCCAGCCAGATGTTCAAGGGACTTTACACCTTAAATGGAAATGAAAATCTAATAGAAGTGCATGGACTTCTCAAATTAATTGTTTAATAAAACAAAAACCGAGCCGGGTAATATAAATTGAAAATTACAAAATTATTCTCATCAGTGAACAAGATAATTTCTTAATTTCCTAATGAACTGAACAACCCAACTTCTAAGACAACAAATATTGATCTCTAAGTGCGTATCTCAGAAAAAGTCATTACATTAGGTCTGCTGTCATATATCCCTCATGTATTGAGGGATATATTGATTGGAAAACAGACATTTGTACCCCAGACGGTAACGAAACCATACCAAAATAAGCACCAATTTTAAATGCGTATCTAACTTGCAAAACTTAGATACGCATTTAAAATTGGTGCTTATTTGGGCCAATCTCTTAATATTATAATTATGACGGCGATGTAAACTATATAACGCAATTTGTATAGTTTATGTAATTTTTAATGCGTGTCTTTATTTTGCAAGTAGGATTACATTATCGACTGGGATGTATACGGTCTATGGTTCGCCATATCATAAAACAGACGATTTGAACAATATTGAATACGCACTTGAGCATGTGTGCTGCCTACGCCTTATGCTTAATTCACGAAGGCATACCTCTCAAAATATAAATCAATTTTTCGAAACAATCTCACCTGCTCCACCCAGAGCCACCATGTGCTGCAGAGACGACCACCTCATGGTTTTCATGGCCACCTCCGTTTGAAGACAGCAATTTCTTCAGCCCGATGATACCAGCCAGTACCAATGCCAACTTAGACACGATGAGTGCCTTTCCAGCCAGTAGTGCCAACGCTCCGAAAGCCAGTGGTACCATCATACCACCGATGAGCAAGGGGATTGCGAGAAGAGGCGCCAGCTTCTTTCTTCTGCTGCGGCCCTGGTCCTCTGATAGTTCTGAGCCATCTTCGGTGGGGAATTTGACCTGGAATTTTGAATTGTCACGTTAGTTTGGAACTTTAGAGATATGGGAAATGTGACAGCGAGTTTGTGGATCGCGTTGCCGATACCAATTAGCAAGCCCAGTCACAAGTTTCTTGCAAAAGTTTATTTAAAAACCAGTTTTTTTTCTCTCAAATGCTATCCTGGTTCTACTTAATTTAATTTCTTCCAACAATCCTACTTTATTATTTCTGTATTACCTTAATGAAATTGTGTAAAATGTCCTAAAAATAGGTATAAAATTATTTTATATCTATGTGTTGTTAGTGTATCGTCTAAATTCGATTGTAATTTGGACTTTAAGGATCAATAGCTGGTAGTGCATATTAAGTTCATTAAATCAGGTAACTTATATAAGCTATGAAGGTTTATTTACATCCAGTAGCATTATTTTTAGTCGTATAATGTCTTCTCCCACATTAAGATGGAGTGAGAAGGTGTGTCAGAGAATGCTTTTGCGTTCTATGACCACGAGTATCCCTTTCATACTTTTTCTCATCCTTCTAGCAGGAATGAAACATACTGGGTCCCTACAGTTTACTAACATCTCTCCGAACACTCGCAAACGCATGGCACGCATAGAACACGCCGTCCCCGACACGTCGCGTTGGCTCGGTCCTTATAGGACGAGCAGTCGACGAGGTACCCATTACCCACCATCTACAAGCCCGAAATCTGGCAGCATAAGCTACATATTATCTGTAGGTTGCTTCGAATCATAAAGTTTCGGGGTGAAACGTAAAGACGTACCTGGCTAAAGACCAGTCAACCGAAAAATAATTAGTACACTATGTTGCAATCACGGTTGGTTGACTATATTCCGTGATTGCATTGTAATGCTTATTCATTATCGAGCTACTGATACGTTATAGCTACGAATAATGTACTATAAAAAGTAAATTATTTCATCGAACCGAACTAACGTTTGTAATAACAATTAGTTACTCAGTTCAAACGTATAATTGAAGACTAATGTACAATGACTTCCTACCATATAGAACACGCAAAAAGAAAGTGCGGAAGATTTATAATTATATACAACATGAAACAATTGAAAAATTATTAATTAGAGAAATGTTGGAGCCAATATGCGTAACTTATAAGTGAGAGAGCTTGTCGAAAGTTGAAAAGTTTCAAATGAATCTTATAGATGCGGAAATCACTGAAGATATGGCATTAGAACCAAAAATAGGGCAAAACTTTTGATTGGCCTGTTGGTCTAGTGGTTAATGACAGCAGTTAGTACTGCTACGCCGGAGGTCGTGGGTTCAATTCCCACCCAGGACAAATGTTTGTGTGATGAGCATGATCATTTGTTCTGTGTCTGAGTGAAATTTATATATAATATGTATGAATTTAGAATTATATAAGTATGTTTATTAGGTGTTATAGTACTCATAACACAAGCTCTGTTTAGCTTGAGACTAGACGGCGTTGTGTGATAGTTGCGGCATATTATTATAATAAAATGGACTATTTTCCACGAATTTGAAAGTGAAATATTTGATATTGTTGATGTTAGCTGAGAGATCAATGTAAATCTACACCGTCCTTTCATAGTAAAATGAAAATATAGTAAAACAGAAAAAAAAAGTGTAACCGTAAAGATTCTCTTGCTTTTCCTTTGTAAAAGACTAGTTAGAACTGTGCATTAGCTTCTGACGTTTGCGGGAACGTCTAAAGGATGTAATTTGGTTTCAGTCAGCAAAATTCTACTCGCCTTCTTGCCCTACCCTATACAATTTCCTTCCCTAAAAAGAATCTGACAATATGGCCTATGTGTCATAAAAAATTTTGAATCCTTCAAATTTTAGACAAGTTTTCATCAATGCAAATGTTTGTTTGAAGTCCACTTGGAAACAGCTTAATATCAGCACCTGTTTTGTACATTATGGAACCACTTGTTTTATCTCCGAGATCACAAATATTTAACATTTTACAATTTTTAAGACTATTTGACCAGCTTTCAGATTTCTTCTACATCAATCTCGATCTTTGTTAAATATACGTCACCATTATATTCAATTTATCTCTATCAAGAAGAAAGTTATGTTCACAGATGCAGCAGAATGTCAATATAGTGAATACAACAATTCATTAGCTTTTTTTTATGGTAGGTTAAATCATCTAATGACAAATCTTGCCCTTAGGTGGGGCGGGAAATAGTGTCAGACTTTTACTGACTAAAAACCTACCCCGTTCCATTCATTGCCTTTGTCCCAGGGCCCTTGGTGACATTTTCACATAACCTTTGAACAATTCATTAGCTGGACTTACACGTACGTTTTTCAAAGACTATGGCACTAATAGATCGTGGTCGAATTACCATGCAGTGCTCCAAAATATAGATCAACACTATCTTAGTAAATCTACTGCAATGTTGGTGCCGGAAAATATTTAGTGGCATAGCAGGACACCCTGCTGAAAATGATTGTCTAAAACACCCAATAATGAGACAAAACCAGCTAAATTATGATAAATAGATGACGCTCGCATTGACCTAGTGAAATTAACACAAAAACAAGTCAAACAAAGACTAGTGACCAAATAGCCACGGATAACAACGGAAGAGAAATAACACAAAAGATATTGGACGAATAAAGTGTACTAGGAAATGCAAATGCTTAAATATGACCAGTGATAATCATTTGTTGAACTTTGACCCCCATAACAGAACAAAATTTGGAAGCACGAATTTGTGAAGCTATTGCGTCTCTTGCGACTATGCTGAAGTATAGAAGTAGAAATATCTCGGGTTTAATACTATCAAGATAAACTTAATTTTTATCATTAGCAAAGTTGAAGACCCTTTACTACAATTTTTAAGTTACCTTTAACTATACTAAGGAGAAGGCACAACAACCACTGATCAGACAGAACCTATTCAACCAAGAACCAATCGCACACCTATCCCTAAATACATTTCTAGAAATGACACGCACTGCCGTGCAGAACCCCATTTATCACACATTAGATTTTCTCTACGCATATCAATTATCACGCACAGAGCAATTAGAAGAAACTGCAGAGTTTAATAGAGTGTGGCCGGCAAAAAGTGAAGATGGACTAATTAAATTCAATTATGAGATGCATCGGGAAAGTTGTCACGCTGCGTTGGTGGGTGGTATGCTGTTTTTACGCATTAACTGTAAGATTGAGCCGTCACGCTTTTACGGGAGGAGCCGGATCTAGATACAACCGGAACGAGCTGGAGTACTTGTATATCAACGTTCATTAATTTTGAAGGAGCGTATTTTTTTATGGATCGTCATTTGTTCAACTTGATACTATTATGAATACTACATTTAGCTATCTATAATTATCTAGCTCATATTGATCCACTGCTGGACCAATTATTCCTCTCCTTTCTTTCTTATGGTTACGATTCCTCGCTTTCTCTTTCTAATTCTTAAGGAAGACATCCAGGTCGCAGGCAGGTCTACTTCCATCGTAGTCTACTGTGGCCCTGTGTTGTTGTCTGGCCAATTTTGTGTTTTACAGGTCTACAGTCATTGATATACAAAACTTACAGCTCATTAAATATGCTGCTCAGTCCCATTTAAGTTGGGCAGTTTTTTGAGTCACATCAATAATTTGCGTTTTAGAGCGCAATTAGTGTTCCAAACGTGATTTGTTAATCTAACTATAATAAAAATAAAAAGTAAATTGGAGCTAGTCCAGGAATTGTAAATAAATGTGTACAGGATCAAAAATCGTATAGTAAATTTTATGGTCACTGGTTTAGGTGTTAAAATTTCAGACAGAAATAGTGAAATAAAATCATCAAATAACTTCTTTCACTCTGAGGGGAATTAGAGGGAGTATCAGAGTTTCATTGACTAAACCCTACCCACCAGGGCTAGGTTCGTAGTGTTTCTAAGTGCTGACATCTTCGTTCTACCTTAAAAAACTTTCGTTACTCGTATGACAGCTTTTAGTTTGTGTTTGTTATGAAAAAATTAGTCAAGAAGTGCGGTAAGAAGATCACTGAATATGCTAAATTTTTGTTCTTCTTTAAGCGGTGTATCCAAAATCACCGTAAAATGGTTAGTAATGCTAGCAAAGGAGGAGGCCGACCGCATCAGGCAGAGGCAACGGGGCGCTCGCCCCAGCCGCCGCCGGGATTCCGATCCCGATTTCCGGCCACCGTAGGCGCGGGCTTGCGGACGGCGTGCAATGGGTAGCACTCTGTCCGATCGTCCGGTAACCGACCGGACCGAGCCCAAGTCGTCGACGGCGCGTTCTGTTCCCGCGCGCCTCAAGGAGCTGTCAGCAAACCGTAGAGGCCCAGCCTGCTAGCTGCAGGCAGGCAGGGCCGAAGCCTGCTGGAGCCAAGGGCCGTTTTCTGAGAGGAAGGCTCAGCCCCGGCACTATAGGCAACGAAGGAACGGGGTAGGTTTTAGTCAGTAAGAGTCTGACACTACTTCCCGCTCCGCCCAAGGGCGGGATTTGTCATTGGATGATTTTACCTACCAAAAAAAAAAAAAAAACCGTAAAATGGTTCATTTTGATACAAGTGGAGAATGTTAGTCATTGCGATCGTGGCGGAATTTGCACAAGCCGAAGGGGAGGGTATTATAGAGCTGAGGGCTGCAGTGACTTTTCACGTGTATCAAATGTCATTTTTCAATACAACGACACTTACGAGGACATAAATTAACGGGGGTTGACGCGTGACTCGCGGGGGTCACTTAGCGCCCAGACTGATAAGATAAATATAATAAATTATGGCAAAAACGAGCATGTACACTTTTCCGAACTAGTGCAAAAAACAGTTAATTGCGTATCTAAAAGCTATAGGGATAAAAGGGGGGTTTTAGAGTAAATGTGATGAATAAATGTGATAGTTAAAAGATTTATTATTAACGGTGGACGATAATGAGTAATTATAGAACTGTAAACGTGAATCAAATAAGTAGGTACTGACTGAGTGATAATTAAGTAGTGTTATTGGTAATTGTAAATGTTGCCACCATGATTTTGAATGATATACTATTTGCCACTACTATGTAGAGTAACTCATTGGTGTCGGCTTTTTAATTACAGGCGTAGTTCCATGCGTTACCCTCAAGTGACTTTGTCTGTGATAGCTAAAAGCAGGGCGTTAGTAAAGCCATGTATATAGTTTTTAATTTCATTCAGTACAAAACTACAACAAAGGCATTAAGTCCACCACTTAAAGCCTTAAGCATTCTCTACCAGTCAATCAACTGTATTGGAAAACAGTAGGCATTGTGCGTAGCGTTCTTTATATTTTTGCAAATGTATTGCAGATTGCAACAAATTTGCCATCTTAGGGATTCTTAAATGCCTTCTTAATGACTACCATAATAATTATCAGTCAAGGGAAAGTTATAATTTTGATCAAATTTCTTATTTTTAGACTCAAACTCAGTATGACATTCGCGATTTCATAAAACTTTATGAGTATAAATAATAATGAATGGAGAAGAAGAAATAAGCCAAACTAAAGATGGTTTGTGAGAAAAAATAATGAAAGAAAATGACGAGAAGGATAGCATAACTGTTGACAGGGTAGAATGGAAGATAAATTGTAGTGAATTGAACCCAAATAAGATAGTACAAGGACAAAAAGAAGAAAATGATGAACCTTTTTAGCTATTCCTTTTGACTACAGTCATGACCCGCTGATCCAATTTAAACTATCTTCATAAGAACAATAATACTGATTGAATTATTAATACGAGTATCAATGCAATAATATGTGTACCGGAAAACTCTCGTTTATTATTTTGATCCTTAAGTTCGTAGTTATGATTTTGATTCATGTCAACTTATTTCTACCAGTCACGCTCATTGCTTCAATTCCATAAATTACTAAAGACAGTTTACTTTGTCTTCATGCGCTGTCAGAATATGGCAACAAGGTCATCTATTTTTACCATTTTCTATTCTCGATAATAGATTCAGCACCATAAGCTGTTGATAAGAAATGAGAGCCCTGAAATCAAACTTCATAAAACTAAGCCCACAGAAAATTGCTGATGCAATAGGCAACAAATACTTTGACTAGAGATTTTCGTAGTGGGGGTTAGTCGATCATAGATAGATAGATGGATAGATATATTCTTTATTGTACACCAAAATTTCAAAATACATGGAACTATGGGTGGTGGGCACTTCCCCTACCATAAAATCTGGAGTCAAGTTGTTTACCGCCTTTTTTACTACAGTTACTTCCCACTTTCAAAAGGTATCCAAACAAAATTATTAGCTTTACATTTTTCAACTGTTTTTTTTTGTACCAATCCTGCGGCAAAGCGATGTGGAGATGACGGTTTGATGAAATTTATAAATTTATCAAGCTGTCTATGAGTTTTGGTAACATTAACTGACAGCAGTTAACTTTTATATATAGAAGGTGCCTTTATATGAATAGTAATTACTCTATTATCCCTCTGTATGGAAGCCTTATAATGTGTTATGTCATACAAACAATTAATGGAAGTGACGTAACTCGTACATTCAAAGTCAAGTGTAAGTGAATTTGTATGTAAGATTGCATTACCGAAGTTTTGCGCACCAATAAGGACATACGTTTTTTGGTATTACATGTTATCTCATAAACTAGAGTTTATTAATAAAAATAAGATCTACTATATATAGTAGATAATTACTAAAAACTTCCATTAGAACCCACTGAATTAAGAAATACTCGAAACATATGATTTTTATCTCATGCATGTAGTGGTGATAATAGATAAAATACTAGAGATCCTTAAAGATCAGTTAACAAAGCAGTGCTTACTTTTGAAATTAATTAATGTGAAACCATCCATACAACTCTAAATACAAATTTAACAAATAGTACTACTATTAGTTTAATACCACCAAAGGCAAAAAATTGTTGAAGCGTTACAATGTAGAGATAATCTGACAGAGATTGAAAGTCAAAATAAATTTAGGTCTAGCAATAATGTTTTATTCTATTCTATTCAAAGGTAGGTAAACAAGGTATAAATCAAGAAGTGTACGAAAATCCTCAACAATAAGCGAACATGTTATTAAAAATCGGTGATTAAAAAATTTGACGGCTATATGTGTTTTTTTTATATCGGCTGTGTGTTTGGTGTATACTGTAGTTTTTAAACGGGAGAAGTGATTCGGAGACGGTTTTTATTTTTTTAGAAGTTTAGCTATTTACAAGTTAAACAAGGAGCAAAGGAACAAGGAGGGGTTACATTTAGTAATAAACAACTGAATTTAAAATATGACGAAATAATTTAAATCGGGAGTTTTCAAATCTTTTAATCTAAGTTTTATTAACTAAACTGATTATCACCCAGACTATCTTTAGTATCAAAATCAATAGATTTAATATTGAAACGTTTTACGAGTAAGCATGATCAAATATACGTTTCATATTGTCAGACCAGGACAGACAGGAGAATACTAAAGCTCCTTACCTGCAGTGTATGGGACCTCATAAAGTTAACGATCTTGTCCAAAATGAGGTTGTTGAGCGAGCTCTCATCCATCCCCCTGGGGATCGCTTCCTCTTTCTCGACAATATGCACATCCTTATCCTTGGTTATCGTCACTCCATTCAGTATGTCCAACTCCTCAGTTTTCGTCAGCCTGCTCAAAGTCTTCGCCAATTTCCTTTTGAGGCAGTGCGAAATGTCGGACCCACTGCAATCTTTGTAGGTCTCATACGCTAATTTTAAGTCTCCTAGAACATTATCGTCTGAGCTTCTAGCTTCTAATTTGTTCTGTGTTGTGGTCGCCGTTCTAGCCGTGGCTGTGGCGACCAAGGTCAATATCAGGAGGTACTTTACCATGTTTGTTGTTTGCACTATGTTGGCTATATGGGCACTGTGTATATCTAGAGCATTGGTTGCGTTTATATGCGCTTAGTGTCACGGTACACTGGCTATCGCTGAGAGGGATGCAGCGATGCATTTATGTTGTTGGGTACTGTCGGGAACTAATTTTGTGAAGTTAGGATTAATAAAATATAGAATTAAATTTAAGGCGTCTTTTGATGGTGAAGCAAGTTTTTGTACAAAGATATCTACTAGTTAAAATTTCAATTACTAATGCATCACGAAATTGTAATATCATATTTTATATTTTTAAATAACATTGCTTATATAAAATGTATATATCTAAACATGAACATATTTATTATTTTACTTTTTTTTTCTGTTTGTATATTTATTAAGTTGCATCTGCCATGTTATGTTTCTGCACCACCCTAAGGTCGATTGGTAGAAAATGACTAAAGCATTAAGTCCGCCTTTGTCAAACGTTATTTACTAGTGCCTAAAATTTTTAATAAATAAATAAATATCATTTGGGTTCCAAAAGACAGTTTAAGGATACACTTAATACACTATAATGCAGAAAACTAAGTTTTTGACGACATAGACTTGATCACTGACGATTCCTAATGCAATGTGAGAGCCGTAAAGAAACCTGAAGATTGGACCCCGTGTCCTAGAACTGTGGCTAATGATAGGTATCGACTGTAGCAAGTTCTATTTACGATAATAATATATCTGATAGACTTCTGCAACCAGTACACGTTGAGAATATTTGATACTTAGTATAACTGTCAGAATAACAAAATGCTGTTATGTTTTCTTTTTAATGTTACGAATGAGAGTGTTTGTTAATGTTTGTTTATGTTTAATAATTCTTACATCAGTTTTAATAGTTCTTTTCAGCTCCTAATCTGTAAATTTAGAGCTCATTACTCTGTCACCTTAATTTGATCTGTTTTTTTTTTGTCACATATTACTTTCATCGCGTTTTTCGCTTTTAAAATTTTATAATAATTTGTTTTGTTATTTCATCAGTATTTTCTTCCTAACTGTACTTTACTGGACCTGTTCAATCTAAAACACTTTGATATCATGACTTAACTGTTATGAGGTGTATCTTTGCCCACTGACGATTGAAATTATTGAGATCATCTCTATCTCGTATCAATTTATTGAGCCAATAAATAGCTGCAATTTTGAGATCACTTTCTACGGGATCTCTCATGAAAACCATAGTTTCAACTGTTCGAATGAAGTTATTGCAACTGTATCTACAGTTAAGAGCATCTGTTCTTAACTAAAAAGTTTGATGTCTAATTTTTCCAGTTTAAACACTTTATATACCTAAAAATAAATAACTGACTTAGTTGACTTAGTTGCTTACGTACAAACGTATACGTATAAAAAATATCAAATACATTTAGGGTCGAAGTATCCTTCCATATTGCTGAAATTTGGACACGCGGAAGATGTGCTCAAAGACTGGCAACTAATTCTATGTATAAATACTAGTTCTCATTTTTTGGACAACAAGAAAGAAAGCCCATATTTTGAAAAGATGACGTGAGCTATGACCCCTTGGCTCAAGCGTTTCGGTCCTAAACGGCTCACAAGTGTGATTATAAGGTATTGGTTCTTCAGCAGCCGAAGTGATAGCATCAGCACCGCCAGCCATATTTGGAACATGAGATGGACCAAGGGTGTCGACACCAGTTGTGTTTTACACCAGAGGCATCCCATCATTCACAGAACTAAGGTCATACCATATGTCTATTCTCATCATTACGTACCAAGCCGCTATGTTTTAGTATTGCAAGTGTGCCGGCAGTGACAACTCTTTTCTTGTTTTGAGAGTTGAGAGTGTCTTCAATACTGTTATTTAATATAATACCTTTCGTGTATCATATTATGTGTCATTGTTATTAGCTCTAAATCAAATACATCATTTGGTATTCTTATTACTCCCGTTTCTCCATTATCATTATTATCATCGTTACAGCCAAAAGAAATCGACTTCTGGATATAATCTCCCGACCCAGCGGCCCTTTGTAGCCGCAACGAAAGGTCCTATGCAGCTCGCATCCATCGGGTTCCTGCAACACTTACTAGGTCATTGATTCGGTCCACCTTGTGGGAGGTCTTTCAACGCTGCTTTTTCCAATATGCGGTGAAAATTCTAAAACTTTTCGGCCCGAACGATTTTCTATTCTACGAGCATTGTACCCAGCCCACAGCCAAGTTTGGTGATTCTCCGAGCTATGTCTACACCGGCAACCTTGATTCTCCTGCGGTTATGTTCATTTTTGATGCGATTTTGTAAGGAAATTCTGAGCATAGCCCTGGCTATTGCCCTTTGAGTAACTTTGAACCTTCTGATGAAGCTCATTGTGAGTGACTACGGAGCCATATGTTATCACTGGCAACACGCACTAGTCATCGTCTTGAGACATTTGTGTCATGAAGTTTCGATTAACCTCTTTTTCAAAATGATTTTTTCTAACTGGACGAGTCCAGTTTGTATAATTTTAATCGACTTTATTATTTAAGTTTTCAATTTGCGCTTGTCATGACATCATTATCTTGTGTCTGCTTCCTTGTTTTTAATCAACAGGTGTCAGGTATGATTCATAGTCGCATTTATAACTTCATCTTACTCAATCAATGATTTGATCTGAAACGTTTTGCACGCATGCACAAATAGAGGATGGTCGTTCATATTTCGCAATCTGTAGACTACTACTTAATATTATACATGAATGATGAATCATCAAATTCATTGAGTGATGGTCAAATTAATGTGATTGACAGGAGAAAGAGGCCAATCGTCGAATCCGATTCAGCTGGGCGGCGTTCGGGAAGCGGTGCGGTGTTTTCTCGTCTAACATACACCAGTGTCTCAAGAGGAAAGTCTATGACCAGTGCGTGTTGCCTGTGATGACATATGGCTCTGAAACGTGGTCGCTTACTATGGGGCCTCATAAGAAGACTTAAAGACACCCAAAGGGAAAGGGTTATGCTCGGAGTTTCCTTGCGCGATCGAATCAGAAATGAAGATATCCGCAAGAGAACCAAGCTTGCCGACATAGCACGTAGAATCGCCAAACTTAAGTGGCTATGGGCAGGGCACATTGCACGACAGATGACCGCTGGGGCTGAAATGTTCTGTAGTAGCGACTGCATGCCGGAAGACGTAGCATTGGAAGGCCTCCCACAAGGTGGACCGATAACCTGGTCAGGGTCGCTGGAGTCCGATGAATGCAAGATGCACAGGACCGGTCATTGTAGCCACGCTTTAGGGCAGCCTATGTCCAACAGTGGACGTCCTACAGCTTATGGTCGACTCACATATAGAGGATAAATTTCTCCTGTGACTGCTCACGTAGCGTGTTCCACGCGAATTCGAGGAAATTTCGGGATCAAGAACGGCTGAACCGATTTGTCTGAAAATTGTTAGGCTGGTAGCTTACTAACTGTTGTAATTTTGATCAATACGTAAAAATTTTCGTACTGTCGATAAAATTGTAGTAAAATCGATAAACAGATAGACAAAGAGGCTATGAACTCCATTGCATAAGAATATGATGACATGAAATAAACACATTGATCACGCGAGTGTTTAAACAAAACACAAAAACTCTCAATTTTATTGCGTTTGTGACTCTTAAATTGACTGTTGAACGAATTACTTTATGATTAGTGACACGCGAATAACATACTTGGAATATAATGATGTCTTCGACATTTTCATTTGATCATTGAATGACATTTCTATCGTGATTACTCTAACAACTCAAATCGACAAGCTAAATGAACTATAGGTTGATAAGATTAATATAATTATCCAGCTAGTAAAGTGCGGTCAGTATGACCTTAATTACAACTTTCCTTACATTTATATCTCAAGTTAAAATTTTATCGTTATCAATATTTACCTATTACTTACTATATCCTAACTCGTTACTAAGCTTTCTTAGGACCGTAGTTTTTTTTTTAACAATCTCAGCTGATGTTAAGCAGTGATGCAATCGTTGATGGTGAGGCGCACTAGTTTATTAAGAGCCTATTCACTCTAGCGTTGAAGACACCTAAATTATAATTTGACGGGAAGCCCGCAGCAGGCAAACTGTTCCAGTCCAGCTTAGAAGAATAAGAAGTAGATGCCTCTTATTCTTCCAGAGTCAACGTCTCCACCACGGGATTTGGAGGCAACAGTCCTTGCACGCATGCATGATCTGGGCGTGGAGATGCAACGCCGGGCCAATCCCCGCTGCCACGACAAGTCGCGGCATGGTGGACAGAGTTCCGGCGGGATCTCATGGTGAAATGGTGAACTGTCGCAACCCTGTGCTGGGCACGCCACGATTGAGGCGGTAAGGCCCCTCTTTGAGGCGTGGCTGGAAAGACCTCACGGCTTCGTGACCTTCCGCATGGCGCAGGTAATAACCGAACATAGCTAGTTCGGGACGTACCTGTACAAGATCCGTGCGGAGGTGACGCCCGGGTGTCGCCACTGTGCTGAACGCCCGGTGGACACCGTGGAGCACACGGTAGAGGTGTGCCCCGCTTGGGAAGAGCATCGCCGTGTCCTCGTGAGGGCGATCGGTAGCGATGATCTCTCGCGCTGGGCCTTGGTTCAGGCCATGATTCGGAGCGAGGAGGAGTAGCAGGTGGTCGGCCTTCTGCGAAGCAGTAATGCTAGCAAAGGAGGAGGCCGACCGCATCAGGCAACCGCGCTCACGCCGCAGCCGCCGCCGTAATTCCGATCCAAATTTCCGGCCACCGTAGGCGCGGACTTGCGGACGGCGCGCAATGGGTAGCTCGCTGTCCGTTTGCCTGGTAACAGGCCGGACCAAGCCGAAGTCGTCTACGGCGCGCACTGTTCCCGTGCGCCTCAAGGAGTTGTCAGCAAACCGTAGGGGCCCAGTAGGGTCGAGGCCTAGTCTGGGGCTCTGGGGAGGTATGAAAATGCTTACCAGGGCCCTGAATCCAAGGCAGGGAAGAAACAGGGTAGGTTTTTAGTCAGTATTAGTCTGACAATATTTCCCGCTCCGCCCAAGGGCAGGATTTGTCATTGGATGATTTCACTTACCATAAAAAAAGAGTCAACGTTTGAAGATTTTTCTACTGCCTATTCGGTGTAAAATGACGAGAATAGCTGATCCAAAATAATTAAATAGAATTGGCAAAAAGAAAGCGTCATTTACTAATAGCTAATTTTCATCAATTGAAATAATATTTTACAAGTCTTTATCAAAGTCCTTATATCTGTGATGCATATCAAAATAATAATAATAATTAAGCTTCAAACCCAGTTCATCATTATCATTTCAGCCGACGGTGATCTGGTAACGAAATGACCGACAATCTCCATCGTACGATGGTAATAAAATAGATTCACCCAGTTGCAATAATTTATGGGAACGCCCATATCCAGCAGCCTTGATCACACCGTTACTAGAACATCTCAATGAAGTAAAACCAGGGTAAATTGAATTGAACGCACAATTTGCTTTAAAATAACGCGATCTTTGCCGTTCTTCGGAAGTGGGGCGCAATCGTATTACCAAGTTATATGAGATGAAAGAAACACGCAAACTGCTTGATTATGAGAAGCCACAGTAGAATCACAAACAGTGACATAATTTGCAACAATTTAGGATTTTTTTTAAATATATATACGCTCGTGTTTGACCACAATCTCACCTGATGGTAAGAGATGATGTGACCGGCGACGGAGCACGCTTGCTTAAAAGTAACCTATTTAATCTTGATTTAAAGACCCCTAAGTTGTAACTATCAGGAAACACAAGCTGTACTCATAATAAATGTGTTCCCAAAACAAGGGCGTAGCGCAAGGCCGTACATCTAGTAGTACGATGATGGAACGGGCTTGGCGGAATTAGATGATCCAATTCCAGTGCATACTCCCTGAAAAGTAAACAATAGAACCGGAAGGCTGGCAACTCGGCGTCGATGCCCAAAACTTTGGAGCTTCGACTCGACAAGTTTATCATTGCCAATGATTCTCTTGGCCGCCTCCTATCGACTCTGGTGCATCATGCTGGTATTTGGCTGACCCAACCCAAAGTACTCCATACACGATCGAACTTGTGCTTTATAAAGTTTGAGCAGCTATTCCAGCATGAAGTACCGTCTCATCTTTGCTAAGATCCCCAATTTTTTAGCCGCCAGTTGAGCCTTTGCCTCGACGAATGAGCTTAAATTGAGGGCCACACACAACACATTATCCCATTAGCTTAAGCTGGTCAGTTCTCAGCACGGTCACATCTCGGATAGATTGAGCCGGGTGGAATTGATTTTAAATACAAATGAGAATGAAAAGAGTGGGAACAGTGGGTACAAAAAAGAAAGATCGGTTATAAATAATGAATGAAAATTATGGAATAAAAGGGAATGAAAGATAGTGTAACTGTCGACACGACGAGGTTTGACTAAAAAAAGAGCGAAAATTCATTAAACTCCACATAATAGCCCCATATAATGTTCTGACAATATAACCAACCAACGTGCCAACAGAGGTGACTTTCTTTATATAACCAAGCTAGGAGACTTTACTAGTTACAATCCGTTTAGACAACACTTGTAAATCATGACCTTCAACGCCCTTGGTTGGGAAGTACGTTCCAATCGGCAGTAGCATTTTATATTCAAAACTCCTCATCACACTTATTTCCAAGTCTTTGCGAAATCGCCCTGCTGAAATGCTTTCTTTGAACTACTGTTTATATTTATACTGCGAGACACGTAACGCACTGTCTGTAGTTAGATGATTAGGGGGCCGACCATAAACTTTGAGAAAACAATCTTATTGCAGGAGAGTTTTGTTTCAATCTTAAAGTAATATTACTTCATTTTGTACCATAAGCTTAATCGCTCAGTATGATTGTATTCCTGCTAAGGGCTGGGAAAGAATGAACGATTCTAAAGATTTTGTCTATTCCCTGCTAAAACAGAAAAGACACGCGCTATACTGATCTGTATTGCGTTGTCTCTTTCAGATGTTTGCTGTTCGAATCGCTACATTATAGTTTATCGTGAACTAATAGAATACATTTAACTCAAAAGATGCCTTGTTCAAATATTTTTAAAAGGATCTATGTAACTTTCATAAAAAGGACGTAATAACTTTCAAGATTTTACATTGATAAAGTAGAAAAACCAAAAAAGCTGCGAGCGACAACGTCGACATTTAGTTGCATGTTAGTGTGAATCGTAACATTCGGAATTCGGAACGTTTGTTTACATTAACAAAATTCTTATCAGTGTTTATTTGTTTAGTGCGAACTAAGTTTGATTTTTGAATTAAAATAGTTTTCAAGTGCTTAAAATTTGAGTAATCTAGCTTTTTTTTTAAGTTTTTGGTGTTCGTAGCGGATAATGAACTATGGTTGAAACTTATTGTACATGGACATCATGGAATCAAGGTAAAGTTAAACAGTGTATTCCAGTGAAATACGTAACTTGTTGTTCGTGCACTATTGAATTCAGTGTTATCTGCTTTCAAAAACTCAAAAATTTTGATATGTGTTCCCCATCTAGAATACTATAATAAATTAATAACCCACGTATGTACTCAAAACAATTAACTCGACACGTTTAGGCATCGAAATAAGTTTTAAATACTTTATATGTCACGAAAAACACTTTAAATAGTATATATTTGGAAAACAATATTAAAACCGCTGCGTTCGAGCAACTTTTTTAAGCCTGCTAATTTGACGTAAAAACAATACTGCTAGCGGTCAAAAATCGCCTTATAGTACGGATTGAATGAAGTTTATAACGTGTGACGTCACAAAATCGCTAAGAAAACATTCTTGTTTTAATGTTGTAATAAGATTGTTTTGAAGGCCACATGGTACGAAAAACATAAGTAAGATTAAAACAATACTGCTATAAGAGCTTGTGGTCGCCCCCTAGGTGTTGTTTTATGCTGATTTAAGTTTAAGAGACCAATTAAATTTTTTGTCACTGTAGTTTTTATTGTGTCAATCTAAACACAGCTCGTATTGATTTGAGAAATTGAGAATATGTCAAAATGGATTATATCAAACAGTTTTTTTTCTATTGAATTATTAAGAACAAGAAAGAAATGATAATAGAAGGATTATTAAATTAATAACAATAAGCAAGTGAGATGGGTTAGTTTAACATCGGGGTAAGCCTTTAATTATCTCGAAAAGTAAGTCCTTTTTTTAAATTTCCTACTTATATTAATAAAGCAATAAAACACTTTTAATATCATGTTCTGATGTTTATTCAAATAACAGTATCCATCTTTACGTTGTTGAAACCTTTACGGTTCGTATTAAGCGTTTCGGTTTATCGTTTATTCCGAGTACATAGAAGGAGTGCAACAATTTGCTTGCTACAGCCTTCCCATCCGATTATAATTGGGGTGTCTTCAAGTCTAGAGTGAATAGGCTCTTAATAACTAATAGGAGCACTAGCTCTTCACCATCAAGGACTGTATCAATGCTTACCATTAGGTGAGATCGTAGTTAAGCACTAGTTTACATATAAATAAAACACATCGCAATTCTGATAATCAATATCAATGCTGGTTGCACCAATTTGCTATGATTCGCGATTTAGAATCTTTTATTCGCGACCATATTAAGGTATTGCAGCGCACGTCGGCACGTCATGAAGTCACGAATAGGACAGGTTCCGATCGCCGTATAGACGCGTCATCGAAGTCAGTCAAGACTGCACATACGCTAGTTAATACCGCCTCAACACCTGACTGTTCTCTGTGTAAGGGTAGCCATACACAGCTGTACAAGTGTTCGGGATTTCAGAGATTATCGCCTAGTGATCGTTACAAGTTTGTCCGCACTAATAATTTGTGTTTTAATTGTCTAAGTGACAAACATCTGGTTACGTCATGTAACAGTGGTGTTAGCTGTCGTAAATGTCTAGCTAGACATCATACCTTCTTACATTTTGAGAGTAGTAAGCTGCCATCGCAGCAGCAGCCTGCGCAGACGCGCGACGCTTGTGACGCGTTGGCCTGCTGCAAGTGCAAACGACGTAACATTGTGTTCGCTTTCCGCCGCTGGTACTCAAATCACTACCGTTTTACTTGCGACCGCGCAAGTTGTCATTGTAGATGCCTTTGGCAAACCGCACACCGTTCGAGCGCTACTAGATGGCGCTTCCCAGAGTAATTTTATTACTCGGGGTTGTTGTCAACGCCTTGGTTTTAGTTTTAATAATTGGTCATCCCGCTCAGAAGTGAAAGGTTTTGGAGGTTTAAAGGCAACCATTCACGGTTCCATTAAAATAATATTTAGTTCACGTTTTAATCGTAATATTTCGTTTGAAATGGATTCGCTAGTAGCAGATAAGATTACGGAACGGTTGCCCACGGTACCGGTTGACACGTCCATGCTGACGGAGTTTAAGAACTTGCAGTTAGCCGACGGAAATTACGCTTTCCCTGGAGATATCGATCTATTGATCGGTGCTTCGATTCTCCCGCATCTCCAGTTATCACGTAAAATTCAAGGTCTTCCGATGTACCCCGCTCCGCACGCACTGGAAACAGTTCTCGGGTTTGTTATAGTTGGTTCCGCACCCGCTTATTTAAATAGTTACTCGACTGTGTCGCACTGTTGCACCGTCGAGCCGCCGCTTGAGTCTACCATCCGCAAGTTCTGGGAGATTGAAGAGGTCAATGTCCCGCCTATTCTCAGCCCTGAGGATCAGGTCACTGAGGAGATTTATACCCGCACGACTACTCGTGATAAAGATGGTCGTTATGTTGTCGCGCTCCCTTTCAAGGGTGATATTTTTTCACTCGGTGGCTCCCGTGCCTCCGCAGAGGAAAATATATTCCATGTCGCTGGAACAGAAAACCCAGCTGATTGTCTCTCACGTGGTTTGCTTCCTGCGCAAATTTTAAATCATCCGCTTTGGTTTTGTGGCCCTCCCTGGCTTCATACCACTCCTAACGAGTGGCCAAGTGTTCCGTTTAACCCCGCTACTGTTTCAGAGCCACCCGAGGAGAAGAAACATACGCTTGTAGTATCAGTTCCGCGTGAAGAGTCAGTTGTTTTGTTGTTGTCTAATCGAGTCTCGTCTTGGTCGAGACTATTACGCTGTGTAGTTTATGTCCTAAGATTTTTGAGATTATTACCATCGCGTGGTTCTATAATCGCAGCTGATTTGGATAGAGCTGAATCAGTTGTACTTCGAGAGTTGCAGAAATTTTATTTTTCAATAGAATTTCGTAGTTTAGAATCACATAAACCTTGTAGTCCCGCACTTCAACATTTGAAACCATTTTTGCAAGACGGACTCATTCGTGTCGGTGGCCGTCTGCGAAATGCTAAGTTAGAGTTTGAACAAATGCATCCAGTAGTTCTACCACGCAAGGATCACGTTTTGGATTTGTTGGTGGATTATCACCATAAGGTGAATTGTCACGCTGGTCCCGATTTATTAATGTCCATTCTTCGACAGAAGTACTGGATACTTTCCGCTCGCAATTTGATACGCGCTAGAGTGCACAGATGTGTGCCCTGCTTTAAGCTCCGCCCGCGTTTCAACGCGCCGGAAATGGCCGACCATCGTTCTTGTCGTGTTGTACAGACGGTGAAACCTTTCATACATACTGGGACGGACTATGCTGGACCGTTTAAAGTCACTATTGCCCGTGGTCGTGGTATACGTTCCACAAAGGCATACATTTGCCTATTCGTTTGTATGACAACTCGTGCAGTTCACATAGAGTTAACCAGTGATTTGAGTACGCAGGGTTTTATGTCTGCATTTAAACGATTTTTATCTCGCCGTGGTCCCGTTAAGCACTTATACTCTGACAACGGCACAAATTATGTCGGAGCGCGACGCAATATTTCGGAATTACATACATTCTTACGCTCCAAGTACTACCAAAGTGAATTCGCCCATGTCTTAGCTGAGAATCGCATTGATTGGTGTTTTAATACGCCAGCGGCTAGTCATTTTGGTGGCAATTGGGAGGCGAATATTAAAAGCCTTAAGTCGCACCTGTTTCGGGTCATAGGCGAACAGATTCTCTCGTACGAGGAGTTGAGCACCGTACTCGCTCAGGTAGAGGCGTTGATGAATACGCGTCCGTTGTGTCGGACTTTGTCTAGTGATCCATCGGAGCCACTAGCGTTGACGCCGGCTCACTTCTTGACGACGACTCCTCTTAAATATTTGCCCGCTTTAGATGTCGAGACTGACAAACTGCAGCTTCACCCGCGTCACGCTCTGCTAGATAGCTTAGTTCAGTCCTTTTGGAAGCGATGGAGGACAGATTATCTGCATACGCTGCAGTCGCGTCAAAAGTGGAACACTCCTTCAGATCCAGTCACAGTCGGTACTGTGGTGATACTGAAGACTGAGAGTGCGCCTCCTCTGCACTGGCCTCTTGGTGTAGTGGAAGAAGTTTTTCCGGGTTCGAACGGAATAACGCGAGTCGTAAAGGTTAAAACCGCAACTGGATCGTACCTGCGTCCGGTTATTCGCCTCTGCCCTCTGCCTAATCAGTAGTAGTGGCATAGTTAGTTATAAGTTGTTTCGCTACCTATTATTGATAGTTTAGATTAGTAATAGGGTTTAGTTTCGCATTTGTTTTTTTTTTTTCTTTTCTTTGAAGGTAACCCTTCAAACCCGGGGGGAATGGTTGCGCCAATTTGCTATGATTCGCGACTTTGTTTTTTGTAATTTATTTTTTTTGGCCTAGCAATCCTATACCATCCGTTTCCCTTCCCCGCACGACCTCAAGAAATGAATTGACATTGACGTGTGTGCATCGATTGTGAATGTGACCGCACCGCTAACACCGCCCGCCCGAAATTACAAGAAAATTGACTATTTCGTGATCCAACCATTCAAAACTCAACAATAGTGCAGTGTAGTGCAAACAGGACCTGGCAGTGGTTAAATGTGCGAAGTCGAGGATCGCCGGCCGGTGCCACGTGGAACCTTCGAAGTCAAAAGGTCAGTGTTCCTTCCTAATACATTTATCCCATTAATGAACGCCAAGCACAGTATCTGCATATTGTTAACAAACCTTAGTTCGCTTTTTAAACCTACAGTCCACAGCAAAATTCGCGCAACCAAATGCTAAAAAGGAAAAAAGAAAATGAGTTGAATTTTGTTTTTCACTCTTTATTAACTCTGAATTCGTAGATAAATTATTTAAATTTTATGTGGGTAAATTAAATTCATTAACACTGATTTCTTCGTTCGGTCCATGGCTCTCTACGGGGCTCCGGTGTGGGCACCGACGTTGCAACAGCAACCGAGGGCCCAGCTGAATGCGTGCCAGAGGGTCATGGCAATACGCATGGTGCGAGGGTACTGAACGATCTCCCGCGAGGCGGCGACCCTCCTTGCTGGCCAACCGCCGTGGGATCTGGAGGCAACAGTCCTTGCACACATGCACGACAAGCGCATGGAGATGCAACGCCGGGGCGAAATTCCGCTGCCACGACAAGTCGAGGCATGGCGGACAGAGCTCCGGCGGGATCTCATGGTGAAATGGCGTCAACGACTATCGCAACCTCGTTCGGGGCGCGCCACAATTGGGGCGATAAGGCCCATCCTTGGGGCGTGGCTGGAAAGACCTCACGGCGTTCTCAACTTCCGCACGACGCAGGTGCTTACCGAACACGGAAAGTTCGCTAAGTACCTGTTCCGGATTCGTGCGGAGGATTCGCCCGGGTGTCGCCACTGTGCGGAACATCCGGAGGACACGGTGGAGCACACTGTAGAGGTGTGCCCCGCCTGGGCGGAGCATCGCCGTGTCCTCGTGGGGGCGATCGGCGGCAGCGATCTCTCTCGCCGGGCCTTGGTTCAGGCCATGGGCCGTAGTGAGGAGGGATGGCAGGCGGTCGCCTCCTTCTGCGAAGCAGTAATGCTAGCAAAGGAGGAGGCCGACCGCATCAGGCAGAGGCAACGGGGCGCTCGCCCCAGCCGCCGCCGGGATTCCGATCCCGATTTCCGGCCACCGTAGGCGCGGGCTTGCGGACGGCGTGCAATGGGTAGCACGCTGTCCGATCGTCCGGTAACCGACCGGACCGAGCCCAAGTCGTCGACGGCGCGTTCTGTTCCCGCGCGCCTCAAGGAGCTGTCAGCACACCGAAGAGGCCCAGCCTGCTAACTGCAGGCAGGCAGGGTCGAAGCCTACTGGGGTCATGGGTTAGTTCCGAAAGGAATGCTCGACCCCGGCACGATAGGCTACGAAGGAACGGGATAGGTTTTTAGTCAGTAAGAGTCTGACACTACTTCCCGCTCCACCCAAGGGCGGGATTTGTCATTGGATGATTTTACCTACCATAAAAAAAAAAAAAAAACACTGATTTCTTAGATTAATTATTCAGTGACATAAACAGATAAATTTATATGGGTAATTAGTCAAATTACTTAGCCATGAACATGGTTTTTTACTATCTGGTAGGAAAGTATGTTAAAATTTAGTTATGAGTAGCCACTAGTTAGTAGTTAGTAGTATGTATGTTTATTTTTTTAGTTTTAATTTAGATTTAATTTATGTGCGAGTTTTGTTGTACATTTACATTTATCCTCAAGTGTAAAATTTCTCTTTTATTTTATAATGTGTGGTTTGCTGTAAGAAAACCCAATTGTGTGTTAAGCTTAGTTGTTTTCATCAACTGTCCTATTTTTATTGTTTGTTTAAATAGTGTCTACAATAAAGATAATCTCTGATCTTTTTAAACATCTTACATATCTTACATAATCCAGCTAAACATCAAAATTTGGAATAAATAACTATAACGATGTGATGTGACAGAAGTACGTCACTTCGGTACATTTCCTAAAAATCCTCTCTCCTTAAAAATCTTACACAATCCGTCTGAACCCCATATTTTCGAGACAACCTGCGTCAATGATGAGGCAATAACATTAGCAAGCCGAATGGTTCACGTAATGACACATCCTGAATATTATAATATCACACTTTCTCACTTTGCATACGATTTCACGTCCGTATAATTTGAAGGTCAAATTTCAATGTTACATTCCTATCATATTCATCTCTAGAAGTTTGCACTACTTTCCTGATAGTAATATTATGTATAGCAATGACCAAGTTAAGTACTTCATCCTCAGACTTTTAATGTTCCCACTGCTGGGACGCAGGCCTCCTCTCTAAGAGAAGAAATGGTCTGTAATCCACCACGCGAGCCCAGTGCGTTTTGGTGGATGTCACATGTCTTCGAATTTTTAGTACTTGGTCATTGCATATTGTAAGAAAGTCCTTATTGCAAAAAAGAAGATGTTATTCTATATGTAATAAAATAACTTTCAGAACAGATAGCCATTGGGGCCGAAAGGTTCTGGAATGGAGACCGTGTACCTGAAGACGCAGCATTAGAAGGCCTTCTACAAGGTGTACTCCCTAAGTTTGCTGGTAAAAAATCACTAAGGCATTAAGTTCACCTCTGTATTTTCGTCCATAAAATGTTTAATAAATATAGTGAACCGATACTCTGGTAAGCGTGATTGAAAGCCAATGTATGCGAGACATTCAAGACCGTTAATTGCGGCGTCACTTGGGAGAGGCGTATATCCAACAGCGGACGTCTTTCGGCTGAAATGATGATGATGAGTAAAATTAAAATAAGCAACTAGAAAAGAGGGAAAGACACGAAAGAATCAAAGAAAAGAACAAAAACATCAAACAATCAATAATTTGGTATCTACCACTCACAAATTAATCATTAATCTCATAATCTCAGAAACTGTAACACCTTCAAACTTAAAATTTGGCAGGTAAGTTTCGTATAGGGTGTAGACATCTGCTAAGAACGGATTTTACGAAACTCTACCCCTAAGAAGGTTGGGCGCGCCACAATTTAGGCGATAAGTCCCATATGTAAGGAATGGCCGGAAAGACCTTACAGCGTTCTAAAATACCATACGACGCAGGTCCTTACCGAACATGGCAAGTTCGGTAAGTATCTGTACCGGATTCGTGCTGAGAAGACGCCCGGGTGTCGCCACTGTGCGGAACGCCCGGAGGTACATGGTGGACATCCCACCTATAACGCACAAAGCGTTTTGGGAACACTTTTATTATGCGTACAGCTAAGGAGTGGAATTCCCTGCCAGAGTCTGTGTTTCCTGATGGCTACAACCCGGGAATCTTTAAGTCAAGAGTGAATAGGTTTCTTCTATTTAAGCGCGATCCATCGTCGACCGTATCGTCGCTTTCCATCAGGTGAGATAGCGGTCAAGCGCGAACCTATAACTAATAAAAAAAAAAAAAGGATGCCCCGCCTGGTGACAATATATACTGTATTCATTTACAAGCGTTCTGGGAACAAGATTATTGTATATACAGTTAAGGAATGATTTTTTCTACTGCAGTCTTTCTTGATAGCTACATTAACTGAAGGGTCTTTAAGTCAAGAGTGAATAGTTACTT